>JASUAD010000006.1:19105000-21505000 GCA_037013555.1 Sextonia rubra
TTGAGTTTGACCTGGATTAAGTAGACCAAGCCCTTTTTCGTAATTTTAGCTTGTCTTAGACATGGTCATTTTTGCATCATCTTGATGTCAACACGTGTCTTTCGTTGAGCTCGTTAACTTTCGTAACTACGTCATTTGCAACCGAGGTCGTGTGATTCGATTGGACCTTGATTTGACTCAAACTGAAAATAGACTTATGACTTGGCCCTTCTTGGAATTTGATCAACCCATTACTTATATAAGCTCTCACCCAATTCACCAACACTCACATTCTCTCTCTTGTTCTCTCTCGTTTTCTCTCAACTTCACTGTGCACGTGGAATTCTCTTCTCCTTCACTTGATTTCTCTCCATCGATCTAGCTTGTGGTTCTTGCATGTACAATTGAGGTGAGTGGAAGTCTTCCATTCTTCTCGTCTCCATTCTCTATCTCTTCTCCCTCTTGTTTCCATGGTTGCATGGTGTGGTTGTGATCCCAATTCTCATGCATGCATTGTGTTTGGTTTTGTGTTAGGTTTTGATTTGGACTTGAGGGCTACAAGTGTGCAATTGATCTCCATTTGAGGCAAGTATAACCATAGTTGTGAGAACCCATGTTGGTATGCTTTTGATTTGCTTAGTTTACATGAATTGATGTGGAAGAATGTGTTTACAGCCCCTTTGGTTCATATGCTATCCCTTTCTATTGAAAAAGTTCATTTTTGATGAGTTTCCAGATTTTCTGTATGTGCTTCAGAATTCTGATTTCGTGCAGGTACGGCTAAGCCGTATACCTCTTACGGCTCACAATCCAGAGAGGAGAAAAACCCAGTTTTCCTCTACGGCGAGGGCACGGCTAAGCCGTGGATTGCCCTACGGCTAAGCCGAAGCTCAGCCGTGGCCCAGCCGTAGAACAATACAGGGTGCAATTTCTGGAATAACTGAGAGTTCGCAAATGACCGATCTTCTACGGCTCAGCCACGGCTAAGCCGTAGACCACACACGGCTAAGCCGTAGCACACACACGGCTAAGCCGTAACCACACATGAAGAATAAGGCTAGGTGTAAAGATAAGACCTATATGACCTTCATGATAGAATGTAGAGCACCTAGACTTGCCCAACGGAATGTGATACTACGCGCGAATGATCTCGAGGGCTGCGAATCATTCATGTTCGTTATCCGGATGTTAAGCACCTCCCCATGGGTGTTGGTTTAAGGGACTTCGTGCACCGCCCGATTCAAGGCAACACTAGACAACGGTGTATCGAATAACTTAAAACTACATCATCATGCACGGTTAGAAACACCGGATAATTAGATTAGAATTGGTTTGTAACTTAAGATGATTCGATTCACATGATTTGTTGCATAACATATTGCATTCGACCATTGATCTCAACTCTCTAACATGATTACGTATGTTTCGTTACTTTCACATTGTGATTTATTTACCCTGAGTATGCATGTATGATGTGTTCATTCACGGATCTGCACGTATGATAAGTTGTCACGATCTACTCAGGATTTTCATGATTGACTCTGTATAGTCAGGCACTACTTAGCCTCAGCCTTAGGATCCCGACGGGGTGAATTTGGTATAGTTATATGGACCTGCTGCAGTATGGATTTTGTCTTGGGGAACCGGACCCCAGGAAACCGAGACCCATTGTACCCTGGCCCGGACAATGGTGTTCTTTGCATGTTACAAGATCCCTCTTTTGGGAGCATATGGTAATGTAGTAGCCACTAGTCATGTACACAGCATGTTATCCTTGATTCACGCAGCATATTTCTTTCTTGCATGATAGCCTAGTATACGAAAATGCCTTCTTTAATAACATGATGTTCTTTATTCTATTAGACACGGCGTGTGTTAACTTGCTATGGTTTATACTTTGCTGAATCTTCGTATTCACAGTTGTTTTTTGTGTTGCAGGCCCAGATCCCCCTGCCGAACCCTCGCCGGTCGGCCAGGCTCCAGATGAGACCCCCGGGGCCCCATCAGGCCTAGAGGAGTGGATGTGATCACTCCACGGGAGAGCGTACGTGGCATGCATCATGTTGGAGTCATGTTTTGGGGATTCTCAGACTTGTATATGTCATGACATGTCATTATTGTATATATTCTTTTGTTCGTTTTGTAAAACTTTATATGTAATTATGTCAGTCCTTTCTTGTATCCTCTTCTTGCATTATTAGTTTTATGTTTCTGATATTTACAGCTTCCGCGTACTTGCTTGGCACGTGTGAATGTTCCCTTGTGCGTGTGCATTTAGACTCGGTCTACGTGTGCATGCACGGGAGTACGTGTGTCATTAGGTTTGGCTTTTGCTAACCCCCGAACCCTGGGCTCGGGTTGTGACACTATACACCATTGGAAGTTATGGGCTTAGATGGAGATGACATAGATCATGGATGGGGCTGATTTTTTGTAGAGAGGAAACTCTCAAGGAAAACTTCAAATCCCCCCATCCCCATCCCTTGTGGTTCCCCAAGTGGGCCTCATAGGCATGAGTACACGAGCTTATCCTAAGCTTGAGCGCATGTGAGGAGCCCCTTATGTGTGTGTGTATATATATAGTACTAATCCAATGCGCGGTGCCCCTCACTATGGGGCCCCACCTAGGACTGCAACCAAGGGGATCGAAAGATCTCTCTAGGCTCCTCCTTTCTGTAAAAAATCAGCCCATCTATCACCTCTATCATCTCCATCTGGGCCCCACAAGTTTAACAGTATATAATCCATTCGAATTGGTATGCAGTTATCTAATGGTCCAGTCTATTCTTATGGGACCCAAACCCGGGGGACATGACACAGCACAGGAAGAAGAATAGTCAATAGGCCATTCTCCAAGCAAAAAGGCTTAGGGATATTGTCTAGGTCTCACACCAAAAACAACCAACTCACTCTAAGAAGAAAACTGAAATCTTATTCAACATTATAGCCTATGCCATGAGAAGGGATTACATCTATATTTATAACTAAATTACTCCCTAAATAAGGAAACAATCTAATTCAATCCAAATAAGGAGTCCTAATTCAAATATAAAATCAACTTCTTAAAATAAGAAACTTAAGAAAATAACTACTATTAATAAATTAATCTTCACAGTTGGGCTTTGAATTTGGGCCCAATGGGCTCGCCAATCATAGATCTGGACTACATCAGTTCCCCCCATCTTAGGGAAGCACTCATCCTCAAGTTCTGTAAATGTCCACCTGGGTACAAAATCACTTAAACAAACTTCCGAATTGGTTGTTAAGCTTCATTTTTAGGACATGACTTGAAAGCATGATTTGATCTTTTCTCCCAATTAGAAGTAAATTGGAGGTGTTGCTTTTTTTGAGGACTGCATGTGTCTTGAATTTGTGGTCGGACCATCAAATGCTTCAATTGTTAGCTATCTATCATCCATGTTTGATATCCAAAGATGAAGTCAATGTGGTGGATTTCAATAGCTTGATCTTCTTGCAAAACCATTGGAACAATTATTTTGATGTCTAATGATTCAATTGGCTTTTCTGAAATTGGTGGTGCATCCTTTTGCTTCTGTAGATCAACATTATCCTAGAAAGAGATTTATCTTTTTCCTCTCGAAGTTCAGATGAAACATGACCCATTTTGAGAGTTCTGCAACTTATTTCACTGGAAGTTGTCATGAGATCATCCTTTCCCCAAAACATGCTTCTCAACATCACCCTTAGATTTTGTTTCTTCTTGTTGCTCTTCCTTTGGCTTTTCAATTGAAAGGGATGATGGAGATAAAGATGGAAGGAGCGTGACCCATCGTTCCTGCCGCCTAAAGGTATATGTGTTCTTCTCATAGTCATTGTGCACATTTCGATCAGAAATCTATGGTTTTCCCAAAAGAATATGAGTTTTTCAATAACCTCTTGTGCCACAAAACTAATAGCACTATTACTATCAATTACCAAATTGGCTAACCTGTCTTCACACGTTGCTCGAGTCCGAAATATCATATTTTGTTTCCACTCTTCTTTTTCCATTTCAGTGGTAGTGAGAAGCCTGCAAATGACAAGTGTGGAATTATCTTCACCTGTTTTCACTACATGAGCTCTTGTTTGTTGCAGAGAACTTTCTTTTCAAGACTTAACTTGTTGCATGCAAGACCTTTGAAACATGTGCTCAATGCGAATGGCTTCATTGTATCAAACGTAAATGGTGTAACAGTGATTCATCTTTTCCAAAATGCTGGGCTTCAAACCTCTAATGTAACGAATTAAATCATGCAATTCATTCTCATCAAGGGCAAGAGAATATTGTAGCACCTGAAACTAGTAGGTATACGCATCGACTATTAAGTTATTTTGCTTCAAATTGAGAAATTGTTCAAATAAGAATTGATTTTCAAAATACCAATTGCTATATGTATGCTCATATCGCGTTCGTTGAAATTCATTGGAGGACCCAAAGATGTGCATAGTGGTTTGTTGCAAGAAAAAAATATTCTCAAAATTCTCGAAATACTCAAAAATTGGATTGACCAGATGGCTTGATCTTGATGACAAAAATATACAAGTGAAGGCTTTATGGCTGGTCCACTTGTACTTTATTTGGTTTTTTCTGTCTTTGCTGGTTTTTCTTTTTTTCTTTTTTCTTTTTTTTTGCTTTAGTTCGGGTCGGGCTTAACCCAAATTGCAGCCCAAAGGCTGCACCTGGTTGCTACCCCTTGAAAAAGGCTCGTGGGTCCGACACTAACCTGAAAGCACGATTAAAAGGGCTCTTCGAAGAGGAAAGGAATTTCGAAATCCCTTTCCCCACTCTTGCTTAGCTACGGCTAGCTACGGCAAGGAAGAAAAGGGAAGGGGGCAGCGAGGAGTGTGTAGCGGCAACCAGCTCGGCAAGAATGCTGATGGTCTTCATCGGTGCATGGTACGCTTCTACCTCTTTCTCTCTCCTTCTCTAGATTCCTTTCTCTGTCACTCTTCTCCTCTTTTTTTTTTTTTTTTTGTTTGGATTATTGATTTTAACAAAGGAGGTTGCGGTCCTCTGTGGCGGAGTTCCTGTGAGCGTTTTAATGGAGATGGGATGGGATTAGGTGGGTTTGGGCTGCGAAAGGGTTTCGGGCTTGGTGTTGGTTGCGGTTTTGGATCTCAGGATTTTGGGGAAAAGTTCAGTGGAGTGGGGAAGGTTTTGGGTTCAGTTAAGGTTGTGGTGGTATGAGGAGGGTTTTGTTTATTGGTTAAAATGGGTTGGGATGGGTTACGGGGGTCTAGATGGATCGAGAGTGGGTTCCGGTAGACAAGGATGGTCTGAGGTGTTTTCGGTGGATAGAAGATAGGTCTCTGGGTTCGGTGATGGGTTAAGGTTGGTTCCTGTGAGATGGGGTTTGGAAGTGATGCAGGGCAAAGAGGGGGTGGGGGGTTGTTGATGAGGATGAGAATGATGCTGATGATGATGATGAGTGATAAGGTGATGAATGATGGATGGCAGGAACAAAATATAGGATGGGGGTACTTGGCTTACCTTGGATCAGCAATCGGGGCAGTGATCTGAAATCGGATCTCTTCTCTTATACCAATTGACACGGCACAAAAAGAAGAATAGCTAACGGGCTATTCTTCAAGCCAAAAGGCTTAGGGATACTGTCTTGGTCACACACCAAAGACAACCAACTTACTCTGGAAAAGAAAACTGAAATCTTATTCAATATTTCTTATTCAATATAGTAGTCTATCCCATGAGAAGGGATTACATCTATATTTATAACTAAACTACTCTCCTAATAAGGAAACAATCTAATTCAATCCAAATAAGGAGTCCTAATTCAAATATAAAATCAAAATCAACTTCTTAAAATAAGAAACTTAAGAAAGCAACTACTATTAATAAATTAATCTTCACTACTGCGCTTTGGATTTGGGCTCAATGAGCTCACCAATCATGGATCTGGCCTACATCAGGACAGGTGCAATTCAGAGAGGGAGGGAGGGGGGTGGGCAGCTAGACCTCAAGTGGGCCCCTAATGACTTTCAAAAAGACATTTACTTCTTCTCATAACCTTTTTTTTAAATCTCTGAATCTCAAGTCTCTTCAAAGACATCGATACATTCTTTAAATCAACAAAACACTATTTTATAGCCATAAAAATTGGAAACCTTCAACTCGCACAGGGTGAAAAGAACAGTGGCCCACCTCCCATTGGATAGAAAATTGTCAAGGACCAAGTTCCATCACAATAAAGGAGAAAAATACGGATTCAAAAGGAGGTAAAGTAGCCAACTATTTAGCTCTCTTTCCAAATGATATAGAGACTCCACGTAATCAACTCATTCATAAACGTAATTCTCATCCATAGTTGTAAATTTCATTTCGAACCTCATTTCGGTTTGGCTTCAATTTGAAACATTTTGAGTGATTCGGAATTTCAGCTTTTCAATTTGGAAATTCGTTTAAAAAGATATTAAAAAAATAAAATATTATATAAATAAAAGGATTAAAAATATTTTCTACCAAATCAAACCACTGAAAGAAAGTAGCCCTCTCCTATGTTCTATAGTACTCATGAGATTTTACTCAAAGACATTGGTGCATGTCAGATAGGTCACTTCCACAACAGTTCTTTAGAATATAAGCAATCAAAATTTTCCTATAGATTCTCATGGTGGTCCCAACTATTATTTCTTTTCATAGAACAATAGGAACAGTACTCATCAAATTTTTCAATGGGGCTACTTATCAAAAATCCATTTCATTAAATTTTACATAGACCTGTAATAACATAAAATGGGTGTGGCCCATAGAACTAAATGGGTTTGGCCCACTTACAAAAACAAATCCCTGAGTGGACATCGAATGGTTGGTACTTGGCACTAACATGAATTATTAAAAAAATCCAATGAGTGGGCCACTTGCCTCATGGAATGTTTAAGTGGGCACTCAGTAAAAAAAATTCCATATGAGCCTCACTGAATTATCGTGATAAGTGGGCCGCACTCTCAAAACCTATTCAACACATAAAGCATCTCTTCCCGTAAATAAGAAAGGGAAAAAGATAAAAGAAGAGGGGAAGAAGTTGGTCGCAGCAACAAGAAGGGGAGGAATTTGAGCTTTGCTTCCAGCATGGATCCTCGCCAAGGGATTCTTCTCAAGCTTTTGCAACAGCAAGAGATCAGTGAGTGCAGGACAACAGGGATTTGGGGCTCTAGCTTTAGCAAAGGAAAAATATCAAGCCTGGGGCAAGGAAAATAGGGCAAGAAAACGAGTCATGGCCACTAATGAAATTTTGGAGCGTGATTTATTGACCGATTGAAGCTTAAAGGTCACACATGTTGCTGGGGAAGAAGAAACCAGTGTTTCTACAAAAACTCTCCATTCGATGAGTGGTAAGTGAAATGAGCATTCAACCATTTGCGTCTTTATTTCTTTTAAAAAAATGCTAAGACCTTAAAATACCATTTAGAAGATTCAGATTTTCTTCTTTTACCAATCCAACCCCAGTTCATCCAAATTGCTTGTTTCAGATGACGTTCGTCCAAAATAGGTAGGTTCAGGCCAATACCCATCTATTCGGCCAAAATTCAACAAAACCTAAACCAAACATCTTCAGGTGGGATGTTCGGTTCGGTTTTCACCCCAAACCGATATTATTTGGGACTTTCAGATGAATCGAAACGAACTTGACAACTATGTTTCATCCTAAGAGAGAAAATAGGAATTTAAGTTTCCTTCCTAAACATTAGCAATGAAGAAGAAATTAACTCATTTTCATTCATCAATTCCAAAGGGGCATTTCCCTTTTTAATAATAATATTTAATTCGTTTGAAACTAATTTATGAAATAAATAATGAAATTAATCGAATTGGGGGAAATGAACCCACATTGAACAATTAGGGCAGAATTAGGGCATGAACGCGATTAAGGCTTGATTTGAGAATTGTTGGACCTATTTGTGATTTTTAGGATATATGAGGGGGTTTTTCCATGATTTTTAAAACATAGCCAACATGGGGCTCATTGGATAGAGAATAATTAATTATGAAAGTTTTCCTCTAGGTGCGAATTCATCCAAGTTAATCTCGTGCCTAAGTGAAAGAGATTTAGGTTAAACCCATTGCTAGCTGTGTGGGGACCACATGTTTGTCTCATCTTCAAAGATGAGTAGCATTCAAGTGTCAACCATGAGCGGAGTTTGGTTTGGATACAAGAAGACTAGAGAGTTATCCTAGGACTCTATATGGGGAAAGGGAGAATTCTATACTACCTTTGTTTCCTAGTAATACTATAGTGCCTATTCTAAGTTCTATATACTATATATACAACTAGAACCCCACTCCCCTATGTACAACTCTCTCTCTCTCTCTCTCTCTCTCTCTCTCTCAACTAAAAGATTTGCAACCATAGGCTTAGGGATTTGAAAAAAAAAAAAAAAAGTGACAAATCTGGTGTTTAAGCAAGTGCACAAACCATAACTATGTTCCTACCTGATTTGTATACGTTTGAATTTGATTTATACAAATTCTCCTTGAAACTCATTTTTAATGGGTGAGTAGATTCTACCTATGTATGCATAATTCAAATACATGTTTTCTTGAAGTAATAATTCTACCTGTGTCAAATCTGATTTACTAGAGGGTGTCATCACTGTTAGAGAATCTGATATGAAGTTAAGACCGAATAAACACAATGACCTGTTGTGGTTCCTGTAGCGAACTCATCTCTGTCGACATGTAGATGGTAACGGGGAGATGAAAATCTGTTTCTTGAGCCCTAGAATTCACACTAGTGTGTTTCTTATTTTGTTGATAGAATCATTACGAAGTTGTTACTACTCATACCTGCCAATCTGCCATAAATCTGTGAAGAGACCCATCTGAAACAAAGAAGTTCAGAACCAGGGACCAGGCCATTAATGTGCAATTTTTCCAAACTGCTTGTGGGAACCACATGACCCACTTAATAGATGATCTGATCCGATCATCAGGTAGACGAATCCTGGGCAACCTGAGGGATGATGGACCCATATGGATTGGGTCCCACTGGGCCATCCATCCAGTTGACCCAAATCTGCATATTAGATGGGAAGAAACTAACTCTAAATATAGCATCTGGTCTTGCAGAAACCTCCCACACTCTGTAAAACTTTGCAATTCTATTTTAGTATGGTAGGGATGATCCCTAGGTGCCATTATCAATTCAGCCCAACCAGAAATTTGTGAACGAACCCATCTGAGAACAGGAATAACCCAAGACCAGATGACTTGTAAGTGTTTTTCGAATGGGATTGTGGGGCCCGGGGGGCCACCTGTTGACTGATCAGATGCAGGGATCTAAAAGTAGACCCCTAGGCAACCTTTGGGAAACCCTCCCCATTGCAGTCTAGGCCACTAGTGCCCGCCATATGATAGGTCTAACCAGTAGAGGCGTGGGACCATTCTTATGCCCTTGCTACGAAACAGTGCAAGCACTATGCTGGTTCTCGTTCCTAGCATTAAGCAGTTCTTGAGGAATTTAAATGAATCCTTACACTTTAGGTAAATTACTATTTGGTCCTTCACAATTAGATATCCAGCTGCTTTCTCAGAAACAAAGAATATAATGGTTAAAGTCCTCTACTAAGGACTGATTGGACCCCATGTCTCATGTTTAATAAATTTCGAAGTCCCCTCTGTTAGTGTGGATCTATAAGATCATGAGGCAATACTTGTGCCCTTAACTGTGATTGAGCTAAGGATTTCTTTTCAGGATCGGGGATTTTGTTTAAATTAAAATTTATGTATCCGAACTAAATCCGAGCCATTTATAAGGCATGCTTTCATGGCTTGACACCCACCTCCGAATTATTTTGAAACATGCCTAGGGTGATGGAAAACGTAAGGATGTGACGTCATGGGCTCTCCGGACACCAACTACCTTCGAAACCACCAATTAACATTAGAAGGTCTTCGTGGTCATCCAATTAGGTTTAGGGCAATTATATAGTGTTTGAGATTCCATGATATCATAGTGTTAAGTTAGCTTAGACCCAGCATGCGAAAAGTGACCCTACTCTCAGCATGACCTATAAGATATGGATTTAATATAATCGAATTTAATTATTTGATTATATGTTTTCAAGCAGGCTTACTATTTATCCTGACGTGATAAAAACATACTTTCTCTATTGTATCATTTATCGCATTTTGACATCGCATCTATCAACTCTGGAATTTATTATGTATAAAATAAATTATGTTTTATGATTATTTGTCAGTTTCTATGTATTTTGAATTAAGGCGACACCACTGGGCTATTTAAGTCTAGCATAGTGGGACATCACTACAAAGGGGCTATACTTCTGAAACTATCTGCAAATTAGTTAACTCTCTGTTGGTGACAATTAGTTGCTTCGGTATCAAACTCTGTTACTCTGCTCTGATGGCCAATGGCCATAATTTTGATTCGGGTACCGAATTCTGTTCTCTATTCCCGTCACATTAAATGGGGGCCGCTATAATATCTGTGACAACCTAGCCAATGTAAGATGCCAATTTATTTTAAACACGTAATGGTATTTGTAAAATCTTCACTTAATTTTATGCATGAACCTATATCTTGCATTATTTTATCTTGTCAACCTGTTTGAAAATGTTATGATTTATCTATCTTCGATTTTATCAAAATACGGTATGGAATAAGTTGGGTAGATATACTTGCAAAAGTTATTTCATAGCCTAATACCCCCCTATGATTGGCGTTTGTTGGTAACGTCACCCCTTCTGAGAAATTAGAAGGAACGGCGGTCGAAGAGGAACTGCAGGGAAACTATACATAAAGCGCAGGCAATATAGCTTAAAGATATCGTGCTTGTGCTAGAGAGTCAATAATTTAGATAATTAGTTCATTTATCATGATTTTAATTTCAGACAGGTTGTAAGCCATTGATTGGCTATTTATGTTAGGATATAGTTAGTTGGATTCGATCTTTACTTATTATTTTATTTATGACTTTGATACATTTAAATTATTAAATTTGAGTAAGGATTATTACTTTGTCTTGTGATGGTACCTATGAAAGCTTGACAATTATGTTTCCACTATGAATATGGTTCAGTCAGCAAATCTCATATTGTGGATCCATTTTGTTTCATCATTAACACCTGCAAATGTGGACTTCTCCGAAAATCCAAATTTTGGGTCGTTACACATCCTGAGAAAGAAAATAGGAGTTTAAGTTTCCTTCCTAAACATTAGCATGGAAGGAGAAGTTAACTCATTCTCATTCGTCCATTCCAAATGGGCGCTTCCCTTTTCAAAACTCCAGGGCACCATGTAGCGTCCCTTTTAAATTTATATATAATATATATTGGGGAATATTACTATGCATCCTTTCCTCACCATGTGGTGGGAGACAAATGCATATTTAAAAAGATTCAGGCACAAAAGAGGAAAAATCATTTATGGTATTACGAAAAAAAAGAATCTTCATATATAAAGAGAAAAAGCTTCATCATTGTCCCTCACCACACCGTAAGGGAAGGATACATAGTAATATTTTCCATATATATGATGAATTCTAGCAAGTGCCTCACTCTAAAATCACCCCCGTTTCCGCCCCTCTTCTTTTTTTTGGTCATGGGGCTTATGTTGAGTCACTCTAGTCTTTTCATACACACTACCCTTCAATGAATAGTCATAGGTCAAAATTTGACACTCATCCAACTTTCCTTCACCGTTGGATTGAAATCATGATAAAATGATGATCCAAAACCATTAAATTTAGGGCCATAGATCAAAAGGTTAGGATTATCTTATGTACTCAAGATTTTGCATATAGGTAGACCTCATATGGATCTTCCCATCCAATGCACGTTCATGATCATCATGCATCCTAGCAAGCCCCAACCAAGAGGGGCGTTTTACAAAAATATATGTGGAGATGGAGGCTCAAATCATCATCCTAAGTACTTGATCAATGGCCGTCAAGTTTCTACCGTCCTAAATGAGTGAGAGCCAATCTAACTATCCATTTGGATGTGTGCCAAACTTAGTATAAGTGACTATCACAGGGGGTATTTGTTTTATGGTCCACTTAGATGGATCATAAGTTGGGCCCTACTAATATTTTGACTACCAGTGCTCACCTTATCGTGAGCACCAAGTGCTCGGCAGAGGTTTTTCTATATATATATATCATGGATGAGTAATATAAAGAGAGTAAAACTTGAAAAGAAAAAGAGCTTGTGGATTCAATAGTAGTTTTTTTTTTTTTTTGGATAACAGTAAATTCAATAGTAGTTATTAACTAGTTATAAATAATATATGCATTATAGTAGCATCAAGCCATCAAAATGAATCTTGAATAGGTCAGACAAATTTATAGGAAGTGATTTTCGCATCCTATTTTAGTATTAGTATATAATAAATGTTGAGTGCAAATACCAAAAGCAGATACAAAGTGTGCCACACATTAATGTCAAAATATCCCTCTAAGATTTTTCAATTGGAAGGAAGGAACACAATGACATGTCAATCTAGGTGAAATTCAGGCAGACATAAACATAAGGCATGACAATAGCATAAAATAATTAACTGAAGTAACAATGACTTCTGTTCTGGCAACATAAAAGATACCTAATACCTGTTTGTTTTGACAGCTGAACCTGTGTCATTCAGTTTCCGTTCTGCTACAGTTAGTACTGCCATCGTTTTATCTGACACATGTAGCTTTTGATCAACAGACTTCACTTTCTCATTAACAACAGAGATGCCCACAGTTATTTTCTCTGTGATGCCAACCCTTCTATCAAAGGAGATGACTTTAGCAGATGCATTGGCTGTCAAGCGATGCTTCTCATCAAATGCTTTAGCCTTGTTCATAGCATCTTGCCCAATAGCTGAACCCTTTGCCAGCATACTGGAGACAACATCTTGAGCTTTACTCACATATATTCGCCCATTGCTTGGAGAGGTGCTTTTCGGCTGCTACAAGAATAGGGTAATCAGGTCCATAAAAAAAATAAAAGTGATTTAAAACTACAGCATTCCAGGGCAGAAAACTGAAGCTTACTGACGACTCAACATTCGATGTATAGTTTTCAGAAGGAGTTATATTCACGAGCTGGTCCGCTATCACAATCTCCTGCTCCTATTGAAACACACAAGACAAAAAATTAAATTAAATAATTAAAATTTCAAACCTAACATGTAAGAAAATATTGATTCATTATAATTTCATAACATAAATGTATTAAATTTTGTTGCAAGTTCTAAACTTGCACATAACTCTACCTTCGGCATATAGTTTTCAGCAGGAGTAATACTCACAACCTGGTCTACTATAGTTGCACCCTGCATAAAATGCAAAGGGAATTGTTTAGTATCATATGGTGCTTGCAGAGGCTATTGAAGCAGAAATGTACAAACATGTAATGTAAAATGGATCTTCCATCGTTGAAAAGGATTTCTGTCCAAAAAATAAGAGCAAGGTTTTGTACAATGGGGCCTTCAACAAGAAATTGATATACAACCAACCCAATCATAGTTACTATACCTAAAATATGGAATTCGTGTGGACAATTCAACATACATTCATATGCATAAATTGAACTATAAAACAGAATGGTTGGCCTAACTGAAGATCTAATTTTTAGAGCAATAATTTACATAGATACAGAGTTACAGAAGCCTTTTCATCAGATACTTGAAGTCATCTCGATAAGGGATAGCAGTACAATGAAAATCTCGTCCAACCAAACTGACATAGAAAAAGATAACATACACAAATCTAATTATGCACAGTACAAATAAAAAATGCATAAACAACAAAAGAGGTTTTTGGAACCCCCCTCAATAAGTTTTGGAACATTCATTTTTGAGAGTAATGACCGGGTTAATTTTAACAAATGTTTGTTTTTGCATTTAGCTACCCCATTCTGTTCTAAAGTGTAAGAACAAGAAGTTTGTAACTTACTCCCATTTTGAACAAAATACAAATATAGTTGATATGACATATATTCACCTCCATTGGCAAACAGGAAAGTTCAAATTTCAGCATTAAACTTTGTTGCTACCATTTTATGGAAGGTGTCAAACATACAAAATACTTCATCATAAGATTTCAACAAATACAGCCAAGTGCATCTAGTAGCATCACCAGGAAAAAATTTTGAAATATCAATAGCCACTGATAGAAACAAGAGAAGCACACCACATATTACTTTGAATAAAAAAAAGGAGCACTACTTTTATTTTTATTTCTAACTGGATAAGAGTTCTACAACTTTTGGCAAAGTGACGTGTCGTAATTCATTTCCACTACATCGTCAGTAACATTTAAATAAGGAAAGACAAACTTAAGACTCCTAACTGGTACATGAGAAACTCTTATGTATCTATCCAGGAGAGATTAGCACTTGCTATAACCATTCTTGTAGGCAGGGTGATGGTGCTGTGGCAGTGGCCGTGGTGGTGGTGCCTAAGGTGACAACTGTGGGGCCACCGTGGTCATGGTGGTCCACCAGGTGTAGATCAAGATAAGTTGCATTGTATCCATTGTGGCAGGACTTGACATACTAGAGGCAACCGTTGAAATCTAGTCAATTGACCACCTAAAATCAACACAATATTTGTAGCTGAGTCCTTTGGTGAGAAAAATATTTTTGGGTAGACTGTAGGAAGGGGAAGATGAATGTTAACAGTGAAACTCAACCATTAAGACGGGAGATTCAAGTGTCTAGCCAATGTTTGCAAGCACTAGAAAGGAGAAGCTCATTACACTTGAAAGGTGTTGCATCTTACTCTGCAGTTGATACATCAAATATGACTTTCGCATCCTCACCAAATAGTAGATCCTCTTGCAATGGTTTGGACAAACATAGAATAATCATTAGGAGTTTGGAAGAAATGAGCACTAAGATAGCATCATGAAATTTTGCAAACCACATGCAAGGAGTATGCTTAGGACCATAGAGAGCCTTCTAAGATGACATACAACAATGGGAGGGCAAGTGTACCCTAGCAGTGGCTTCAGATAGACTGTTTTCTGTAAATTGCCATGGAAGAAGGCGTTTTTGACATTTATCTGATGTAAAGAGGCCATTTAAGAACAACAGCGGTCAGCAGTGGGAAGAAGTGTTCATACAATAGTTAGTGTTGGCATTGCAAATAGAGCAAAGGTTTCCTCACAATCAATATTGTATTTTTGTTTGAACCCTTAATCAACAATGCGAGCTTTGTATCTGTCAAGAAAGCCATCATACTTTACCAAAATTGCGTAAAACCCACTTACTGCCAATCACTAAGCCAAATTTAAGTTCCGAAACTAAATCCCTAGTCTGGTAATGTTCAAGAACTTGGAGTTTATCATCCATGGCATTTTTCCAACATGGTTCTTTAATGGTTTGAGAATATGATTGAGGAATGGACGAAACACAAGCAACCCAAGGCGCAGAGAAGGGAGTAAGATTGTGGATATAGATATGTTGTAAAGAAAGGAAGTCGGGAGCTTATTGATATGAATAGTAGTATTAGCGGCTTCAATACCAAAATATGTTTGGGATATAGATTCAAGTAGCAATGCCTCAACTATTTCCAATATATGGTATTTTTTCCATTTAGCAATTCTATTTTGCTAGGGTGTGTGATGACAGTTTTTTTCATGCAAGAAACAATTTTCATTATTAAAAAGAAAAAGGAAGAGAATGTATCAAAAATAAAATTTTCCCCCTAAGCTGGAATGAATAATTTTAATGGACTTACTGAATTGGGTTTGCACTAGAAGTCCTTGAATATGGAAAGAACCTCGGACTTTGAAGAAAACGAATCCACATAAACGAAACTTAAAACCATTGTTGCAAAAAAAATTTAAACATGACAAATGTATCATTAGAATTTATTAGTTAAAAGGATACCTTATACCCAATCATTACCACAACTGACACATGTATAGAGAAAATGAGATAATATCAGACTCATAGCAAGGAGATGTATTTGTTTCGGACATAACCATTTCTCAACCTGTTGTTTTCAGCCGAAAACTCGCATTCCACAGTGCGAATCCCAGCATATTCAAAATTAGATGGCATGAAAATGATGTCCAAACTCAACAAAAGAGCCCAACATACAAAATTATGATCAGCTGCAAAATTGGAAATTACCGACAACAACAATGCGATTTCAAGCGCTCTTGGTTCTTTAAACGTTACAAACGCACATTTCCCTTCTCCAGAGCCACTGCCCATGACATCAATCCAAAAGTTAACAGAAACCCCAAATGAGAAATAATCCCAAACTAAGCAAAAACTCAACATAAAAATTACAAAATAAAAAAAAAGGACTACTAAAAAATAAATCCACTGAATGAGAACCCTATAGAAAACTTTAGACCCGAAAAAATATGTCATGATGGATTTTTTTTTTTTATGGAGAAGAAGGACCAGACCTTCGGATCTCAACGTATTCGATGTCGCCGGAAAAAGAGAAGAATTCTCTAACCTCCCTCTCTCCTGCTAGATCTGAAATGTGACCCACTTTAACAGTCCTTGTCTGCAAAATCAAACGAATAAAAACACCGAGTTTGTCTTTGCAAATGAAATGGGTTGCGGTTGCAAGATCTGGAAATGCAGCCCCTGAAGTGTTTCTATAAATGGGTTAGTTTTAGACGTCAACTTACCTGCATTTTTTGCGCTTTCTCTATCTCTCTCTCTCTGTCTCAAGCAGCTTCGCTGCACAATGACGGTTCGAATGGGGAAAGTGGGAGAAGAGAGGGAGGTTTCTTAAGTAGGCTGTCTTTTGATGCGAATATCGAAACTGCCACCTGGAGGAGGGAGCTGAGCTGGGATGCTGAATTGAGATTACTTACTACCCTTGGATGGGGAAAATTTAACGAAAGTGCCACCGAGGCGGCGCTAGTTAAAGCCGAGAATCAAGAGTGACGCCGCGTTGGAGACGGACTGTGATCCGGCGGCGCAGGGGAAGATGTTTTGCTTGCGTCCGGAGATATTTACTGAGCCCTACTCATGGTCAAATAGAAAAATGACAAACCTTCTGCTTAGTGGTTCGTACAAATATTTTTTATCAAAATACCCAAGTTGATATTATGGTTAAGGCATGTTTAGGGGCGGGACACGGTCAAATAGAGTAGAGTAAAAATTTTAAAATTCAAAATTTTCCCTTTCATTTTTTTTAAATTTAAATTTCCCTCTTCCTTTTTCAAAAAAAAGGTCAAAAAGTTATAACTAAATTACGAAAAAATCTCTACTTTTTATTCAAAAAGTCAAAAAGATTTCACATCAAACCAATAAAAACAAAAAGTCATCAAAACCTAATTATATTTTATTTTTTCATAATTTTAGTGCACTTTACTCTACTTTACCCCTTAAGCATTGATAATATGATCAACATCCATTTCCTAGAATGCCCAAAAAAATCTCATGATTGAAGCATGGGCACTGGTCACCTTTCTCCCCTTACTACTGCATCTACGGCTCGGTTCCTTTCCTGTAGAAGTGCATGTAGTCAAGTTTTGTAGCCGAATTTGATATTTATTAATGATTTAATCATCTCTTTAGACTCAGTCCCTTCCTCGCAGTTGATTTTGATTCCTCGAGCTATGGCTATTTCAAGCTGAAAGTTTTTTAGCTTGTGAAGCCAAGGGCGAAGTTGAAAAGGAAGAGGAAACAAATGAAGATGGTGCGTGTGATGAAGTTATCTTAGTCATTGTAAAGAGCAGCTTAATGCATATCTACTATTTGATGAAATGCCCCAAAAAGGGTTTTTCTTTTTTTTTTTTTGGTTTAACATTTATTTTACGATGTTTTTGCAAATGGGTGTTTCTTTTTATAGTGCTTTATTATATTACTAAAAGTATTGCCGTATCAATAAGTTTTTGACAAATGGCTGTTGAGGGGAAGGCTTTTGACAACTTTTTTTTTAATCCAAGTGATAAGAAAAAAATTACCTTGATTGAATAATTTTATCGATATGAGACAAGAGAAATACAGATTTGTTGTCAATGGGTAAATTACTTGACACCATTTGAATGAAAATGCAAGCATCATCTGATTTGGACACACCATTTTTTATTCAACGCATTTAATTTTATCTAAGTTTTATATGGTTATTAAAAATAATTTATAATGGATACCACATTGGATTTTGACAATTAATTGCATTTTTTAGAAAATACAAGAAATGTCATTGTAATAAACTTTTTTTTAAATAGGTAACATATATTTCATTAAAATAAGAAAAGGAATAGAAGGAGCAAAAATTTAAAAAGATATAAGGGAGGTGTACCCACTCCAATTACAAAATAATACCCTTCCAGAGAAATAACCTATTATCCTTAATTGTAATAAGCTTTAAGTTATATGCTTGTCAAACAAGTTTTTTCAAATAGATCCATTTGAATTAGATATACTACGTCCATTCTCAAACCGTCTATTTGAAAAGGGATTTATTTGTAACATCTCTATTGCTATTGAATCTGCTTGAGTAAGATATGTTTCAAACAGAAAAAGTGTTGTTTGGCAAGTCTAAATATTGCCTCTGCCGATGTTAAAGAGGTTTCCTATAAAATTTTAGACAAATAAGATTGAATCTATATGAAGTAGACAACAGACATATATGTCTTTTTTGAAAACATGACAATGTAATTGAATTTGAACCATTGATCATTTATGAATCTCAAGATATTTAAAAAAAAATAGCCTCCTACATCCAATTTTTTTGGAATTTGTGGGCCCCAAAGATTAGGATTCAAACCATTGGTACTCTTCCTAAGCCCAAGAACGTTTATCGATCTAAATTTGAACCTTTAATTACTTGTGGATCTCAAGAAATTCATGAAAAATTGCTCACCATTGGATTTTAAAATATCTATTTCAAAATATGAATTGGTCGTACAAGACAAATTAAAAGTAAAATGTCTTTTATGTACAAATTTATTTCATACAGATTTACTATCCACATATTTATTTCAAGATAAGTTCTGCCAAACATACCCTTATTTTCTTTGTGTGTATCAAATTTGCAAATTTTTTAAAAACATAGCCATAAGGTCACAAGCAATTTATCAAAACCTTTTCCTTGTCATGACTTACTACTTCGACTTACTATTCATACTATACAAACAATGGCAATTGTTCTCCTTTTTTTTCCCCAAATTGTTGCATTTTTATGCTGGCTTACACAAATGTGTCCTGCATGTCAAGTCCATTAAAATAACGACCAAAAGGTTCTAGTAAAGGACAACAAAAAAAAATGTGGAACAAATATTCTAGCAAGCTTTTAAACGAAAACAGGATAGGAGACATAAAACAAGAAAATATATGTTGTTAGCAAATCATGCTTTTCTTCCTTAGAATTAGGGTGGTAAAAATGAATAAAACATTCAAACAAAATGAAGGCAATAAATGCTATAGGAGCATGAGACATTTTCGATAGATGTTTGCAATTTCTTAGATATTTATGAAAAATAATATATCGGATGAATGAAGAAAGAGTATTGCAGTACTTACATATAAAAAATGGAATATAAAAAATTACACCAAGTACCATGTGATTAAACTCATGAGACATATTATGAAACTTTGGGGGAAAGTAATGGAGAAATAACTTAGATAAAAGATCAACATATTTGAAAACAAAATTGCTTTTATGGTAGGGAGGTCAACGCCGAAAGCTATAGTCTCACCTATGCAATTAATTGAAAAATATAAAGTGAAAATGAAAAAAAATTATATACGGTCTTCACAAATCTATAAAAAGTTGATGACAATATACCTAGATATTTAATTTGATGATTTTAAATAAAAGAAATGTTTCAAGAGGTTATATTAAAATTATTAAAGATATGTATGAAAGAATGATAAAGAGTGTAGGAACTACCTGTGAAGATATATGTAAGTTTTCAGTGACCATATGTTTACACCATGGGGTTGGCTATGAGCCCTTCTTTATTTGCATTGATTATGAACGAGTTGACTACTCATATTCAATAAGAGGTACCTAGATGTATATTATTGTAAACAATGTAGTGTTCTGGTGGGCCTTATCCCACCAAAAGCAAAACCGTGCGGCTCATGGGCCAAAGTGGACAAATATCATACATGATTATGCGGTGAGACATTATAAATAGCATCAAAAACTGACTTTCAACTAGTTCGAGTGTAAGTCTCTACCGTAGTCTAGTGCAAGTGGGTGAGTTAAGATAGTTGGTAGGCTATAGGGATTAGCGAGCTACTGTACATGGACATGCAGCCCTAAAGGAGGGGAGGTTGTGATGTCTCAGAGTCCAACTTCGACTATAGAGAGGAAAGTGACTGGGCTTATATGTAGACTCTGCACCCTTATCTTACATGAGGCCTTATGCTCGAGGACTTGTTTTGATTTGGTTTTGCTTTCTTGCCCAGTGACAAAGAAAGCCTACACTGTACATTTTGATGACAGATTGGTAAAACAATATCATGTTTAGGGCCTTCCCAATACGAGGCCTTCCGGGGGGTTAAAGTTCACTATAAGTAAAATTTTGAGGCCCATAGGCCAAAGCGGACAATATCATGTATGAGCGTGGGGTGCGGCGTTACCAATGGCATCAAAGTCAACTCTCGACTAGTTCAAGTGAGAGACTCCACAGTTGTCTAGTGCAAGTAGGTAGGCCATGATAGCTGGTAGGTGATCGCGCTTAAAATGCAACGTGGAAATGTGTAATAGATTCAATGTTCAACATTCACGCACTTCAAGCATTAAGAATAATGAGAATTAACTACAGTTCACCATTAATTTTCTTTTGTTTACATGGGTTCTAATGCCCTGACCGCGGGGATGCAGGTTATTTACATGGTTGTTTACATGAATTTTCAAAGTTTACAACCCCTCCCTCAAGTCTTAGATGTAATCTCCATTTGGAAAATACAAAAAAATGTACATAAAGTAGGAAACAATGCAAAAAAAAAAAGAGGGAAAAATGGGGGGCAGTGACCGTGGGTCACGGTCGCTGGCACCTGCTAGTAACCGTGAGTCACGATCACTGGCACCTGTCAGTGACCGTGAGTCACTGTCACTGACAGACAGTGACCTTGAAGTCACTGTTGTGCCTCTATTTTCGCGCTGATAGTGCTGATTCTTCTTCTAAACTTTTTTCAAGTGTTGAAACTCCTTTTTCATGACTCTTGGGCTGTTAAATAACCATTGAGAAGATTGAATTCGACTATGGAATCAATTGAAAACTTTGCAAGTCATCATTAATGTTTACGGACTGTCTTTTGTTCAAGTCTGAAGAGGGCATCACAAGAAGCCAAAGTTATATCATTTTGAACCTATGGCTTTCAAGGGACAAAATGAGGCCCAAAGGAATTTGTTTACAACCTCTGTGATGGCCAAGAACAACCCCCCCAACCCCGAATGAGAAAAACAAAGATGACAACATTATCCTTCGAATAGTCGTTACTGCATGAACATAGTTTGTTCTTTAGTCACCCCTCCCTTCTCCTCCTCCTCTGAACCTTCTTGCTCACTTTGGTAACTGAGAAACAAGAGAAGGAAAGGTCGTCGAATGCTGCTATCTCTCTTCCTTTGGATGCTTGTGAGTGCTTTTGTTCTTGAAGTTTTCTGTGTCCTCTTCTCCTATTCTCCTCCATTTTCTTTTCAAATCTTAGCCTTTTATAGACTCCCCCAGTAGTTTCTGGCAGTTTCAAAGAGTTATGGGAGGTTACACTTCGAAAGGAAGTGGAGAAAAACCGACCAAAACTGCAGGAAGTGCCCTTTTGGGGGTCTGTGACCGCGGGGGCCCATTTTGGGTTTTTGCATTTGTGACCCGTTTTCACCTGTTTGGGACTCAAACGAAGTTCAATCACTACGAAACTTGGAGAGATGCTTTTTTACACTATTTTGACCATGTCATAAAAGTTTCAGCTCGTTTTGACCATCAGAAGTTGGTCAACTCCCTTGATGAACAGGCCGCGGCACTACCAAGGCCCATTTTTGGACTTTTGCATTTGTGATCCGTTCTCACCTGTTTGGGGTCCGAACGAAGTCCAATCTTGACAAAATTTGGAAGGATGCTTCTTGATACTATTTTCAGTGTGTCATAGAAGTTTCAGCTCATTTTGACTACTTGAAGTTGGTCAACTCCTTCATTGATTGGGTCGCGGTCAAGGACAAGGCCCGTTTTCGAACTTTTGTATATGTGACTCGTTTTTGCCAGTTTAGGGCCCGAAGGATGTCCAATCGCCACGAAACTTGGAGGGTTGCTTATTGACATTATTTTGAGCATGTCATTGAAGTTTCAACCTGTTTTGACTTTTGAAAGTCAGTCAACTCTTTAGTTGACTTTTTATGAAAGTGGGCCATTGTCTGAGCTGTTTGAGGGCCAAATGACTTCGGTTTGGTTCGAAACTTTGAGGAACTGACATCAGAGATATCTTGGAGTATTCATCCAAATTTCATGCAGTTTGGATTTGAGAATGTAGGATTTCGAATAGTGGTTTATTCATTGCATGTGTTAAGTCACTATTCACCCCACAATGTAGGTAGTCAGCTTGTTTTTTACCCCAACAACATCTAATTGACTTAAAAAATTGGAAGAGTAACTTTGAGCATTATTTGAGCATTTGTTCCGAATTTTATCAGCTTTGGCCTCTTGAAAGTAAGATTTTAGCTAGTGACGTTCATAACTCGGTGTCATTGTCCTCTAAGCTGACATGCAGTGAAATTCAGACCAAATGAAGTTCTTTTAACTTGAAAATTTGCAAATCAATTTTGAACATCATGAAGCAGGACTTTGGTCAGTGACCCCATAGCTTGGGGGAGACTGATCCCAAGTTGACATGTTTATAGCTTTTGGGTCAAATGATGTCTGTTTATCTTGAAACTTTGTAGGGCCTCTCTTGGGCATAATTTGAGCTCCCTTTGAGAGTTTCAGCTGGTTTGTTCTTCGCGAGGTGTCGCTTTTATATTGAGGCCTACAGAGCACAGTATATAACCATCTAGACCGAGTTTGGATCCGAATGATGTCCAAATGCTCTGTACCCTTGAAGGATATTCTTCAAATGTACTTGAAAGCATTTCGTTGAATAGGAGATTGCTTCGACATGTGGAAGTGCCAGGTCTCACAGTGAATCCCAATAAGCTAGCAAACAGCCTCCAAAGCCTGACTTGAGCTGAGATGAGGTCCAAATGCTTTGAAAACTTTGGAACTTTATAATCCAAAGCTTGTAATGTCTTCACTGTTATAAATTTTTATGGGTCTACAGTAGGCTACTACTGCACATGGATGTGTAACACTAAGAAGTGTGGATTGTGAAGTCCTAGAGTCCTACATCAACTATAGATAGGAAAGTGACTGAGCTTATATATAGAGTTTGCACCATTACCTTACATAAGGCCTAGTGCTTAAGAATGTATCTTGATTTGGTCTTGCTTACATGCCCAATGACAAACAAAACCTATGTTGTGCATTTTGATGATATTTAATTAGAACAATATCATGCTTCAGGCCTTCATCATATGAAGCTTTTTGGATGGTTGAGGTCCACCGGAAGTAAAATCGCGAGGCACATGGGCCAAAGTGGACAATATCATGCATGCGTGTTTGGTAGGGCATGACAAATGGTAGATGAAGTAGGAAATGGTGCGTGTTTGGTGGGGCATGACAAATGGTAGATGAAGTAGGAAATGGTGTGAATACAAAACTCGAGAGATTCTGAAATACTTTATAATATAAAAATTTTAAAATAAGTCGTATAAAGACAGAATATATGAATTACAGCTTCAATGGCATATACATAGAGATAAACCTACTATAATAATTGGAACCCATGAGATACCATAATGAGAATCTTTTTGTTAGTCAAGCTTAATAATTAGTAAGGATGGGGAGGGAGCTGATTAATGAAGATGTTGAGCATATGATAAAAGCATAATGACTAAAGTGGAGAGAATTTTTTGTGATGGATGCCAACCAAGAATATTTAAGAGAGAATTTCACATGACAGTTATTAGATTGTGACTTATCAAGTAGAATGTTGAAAATTAAGAACAAATATATGTATAAAATGACTGTAATATAACTGAGAATGTTGAAGTAAATGTGTAGTAAAACTATAAAAAATAAATTTATGAATGAGTAACTTTGAAAGCACTTTAGGAGTAGCACTAAAAGGGAATAAAATTAAAAATACCCATTTGAGATAGTTTAGGTTATTGATGGGAGCCCTAAGGTTAGGGCTGTATATAGGTGTCGAAGCACGTATCCAATGACAATTTGAATCGTTAAAAGGCGTCAAACAAGCAAAAACGCACCTCTCAAGGATAGAACTCAATTATATTAATCAATCAAAGCTTGATAATTTATTCTCTCCAATGCCATATATATAATAAAAGTAAACTTTGTGCCTAAGCAAACGTAATCTATTAATAGAAACTTCTTTAATAATACAATTAGAAAGCTACAAATAAAATAATATAGTCCTAATTTAATTAGATTTGAATGGGACCACTTTGGAGCTCATACTGCATTATCTTCCTCAGGTTGAAATAAGAGTTCATAATCAAACTCGAGTCTTCTTCGAATTACCTCTATAAATATGACAAATACGAAGGACTTCCTTTGTTGCAATTACCTAAAAAACTCTTTTTTGGTGGCTCAGGCTTTTCAAGATGAAGTGTGACTTGTTTTCCACCATGCATAAATGCATGTGTTGTCTTGTATACCATGAATCCTATTTTTGTCATACATCTATGTTCGACCCAATAAAATATCACTACTATCCATAGGTAGTACATCACACTAAATTGTATCTTTATAAGCCTCACTAATGTCAAAAGTGACTTAGCAAGTATGTCGAACATACGCTTGATCACCAATCATTAGCCATTTGACAAAATAAGGGCAATTGTATTTGTAAACTTTCAACTTGAGGTGATCAACAAGTGCTTAAGAGATGAGATTTCCGTAATTTGCTCCATCAACCACAACTGTAAAATGCTGTCCAATAATTGTACCCATAGAACGAAAGATATTTTTCCTTAACCATTTATCCTCAATAGTTGGTGGAGCCTCTTTGATGACAATGAGAGCTTTACCTATGGTATCTACGTATATTTCATCAATTTCCTCAATTTCAATACCTTTGGGATTAATTTCAGTACCTTTTGAATCATCTGGGATATTTTTATCACCACCTTCAATTTCAATCAAATGTATGTGCTTTGGATATTCTGTTATGCAATACTAAAGCTGTTGACAATGAAAAAAAATCATCCTTTTTTGACCTTTAGTCATTGCAAAATTCTATCTTAAAGAACAATTGAGTTTAGCATCTTGCAAAGATGAATTATTTGGTGGAATCTATTTGGATTTTTGTGCTTGATGATTTATAATTCCCTTAGCTTTAACAGTATGTTGGATGAGTTCATCGATATTATCAAAATTTTAGAAGGCGATGATATGCTGAATTTCTATTCGCAACCCATTGAAAAATCAATCAACAACCACATCATTATCTTCATTCAAATCATATTGAGTTTGCAGAGTCTGAAATTCTTCGGAATAATCAACAATTGTTTTGACTCTTTATTTCAAGTTTTGAAAGCTTAAACATAGATCTCTTGTATAGTTGATATAGAGAAAATTTTGCTTCGAAATATTATTCATTCATGTTTTGATTTCTTCGTTTTTTTTGTAATTCAGCCTACCAAGTTGCAATATAATTGCGAAATCAAGTGGCAACCAGTGTAACTTTGTGATACTCATTCATTAGTTTATTTGTAGAAATATTTTTCACACATACTAACAAATTCATGAATTCAGCGGGCTACAAATTTCCATCATATGCGAGAATCATGAATTTAATCTTTAAATATTGATCAAGATTATTGATTGGTGGGTCTCGTTGATTCCAAATATTTTTACCATCATCACGATTGTAATTCACACGCTGATTATTTTCTAAAGTTGTCACCCTAGTTTCTAGTTGATGTAAGGTGGTTTGTATGCTATCAACATTTGCGGATAATCCTCTAATGGCACTAGGTAAATATTCAAGTGAAGAATACGAAGATTTGACATCAATTTGCCTTTTAAGAGGCCTTTTTTTAATGCAAATTTAAAAGTTGACTGACCTAATGTAAAGATCTGATATCCAGAAACACGCTAGTGAAAAGAGATAAAAAATCGTGCTTCAAATGGTTTTAAATCGCGAAAACAAATTTTGACAATTGATTGAATGTTATTGATGTTGAAATTGTGACTGTTAATTGAATGTTGCTATTATTGGAATAATGTTAGCTAACTGGAATTGCAAATAAATTGGACTTTCTTCTGCAAGTAGGTTGAAATTGAATAGACTTGACCTAAACCTTGAAACCAGTTTTTTTTTTCCATGTTTCACGTCGCAGAAATGAAGGAGGGCTTGAAAACCCCTTTTTTTCCTTTCGCCTGCCTTGTCCAAAC
This sequence comes from Sextonia rubra, assembly GCA_037013555.1. Taxonomy (NCBI): domain Eukaryota; kingdom Viridiplantae; phylum Streptophyta; class Magnoliopsida; order Laurales; family Lauraceae; genus Sextonia; species Sextonia rubra. The sequence continues at coordinate 19,131,380 of JASUAD010000006.1, forward strand.
CAAGAGGTGGGAGAGCACGAAGACAAGGAGGCTCTGCGATGACGAGCAAAGGGTGATGGCGTTTGGCGGCAGCGGTAATCCACGTATGCACTCTTTCCTCTTACGCTGCTTCTCTTTTTCTTTTTTTTGGTCGGGTTTTAGGGTGGAAGTGTTATTTGGAGATGGAGGGGTGTCTTGGCCGGCATATGGGTTCTCAGGTTTGGGTTTTAAGAGGCAGGCATGTTTGAGGATTTTTAGATGGGCACTGGGATTGACGGATGGGGTTTTGGCATGGTCGGGTTTTGACAAAATAGAGAGGGGTGGTGGGTTGTCGGCGTGCAAGGGTTGGGTTTTGGGCAATGGTGAGATGAGATTTTGATTAAGGGTAGGGATAGTAGGGTTGGCTGACTGTGTTTTCAATGGTAGGCTTTGGTCAGAGTGGATATGTTTTAGGGTTTTGGGATGATGATCTTGGGGTATCGGCGATGGAGATTGGGTTAGGTTTATAATGGCTGGGATGGATGGTTTTTTTTTTTGGATAGGGTTCTGACAATGGGGTTTAGGGGTTGCAACAATGGAGATGGGGCAAGGAGATGGCAACGGTGACAAATATGAAGATGGAGAAAGATGGAAGATAGAGTTTCAGCTTTGATACCAAATTGATGCAGGTCCTAGGACTAGGGCTACATAGGAGTGCCAAAACACATATCCAAGAACACTTCAAATCGTCAAAAGACTTCAAACATACAATGACGCATCTCTTAAGGGTAAAACTAATTCTATTAATCAATCAAAGTCTGATAATTTATTCTTTATAATGTCATATATATAATAAAAGCAAACTTTATACATAAACAAATCCTAATCTATTAATAAAAAATTTTCTAATAATGCAATTAGAAAACCACTAATAAAATAACACAGTTCTAATATAATTGGATTTAAATGGAAACACTTGTGGGACTTAGAATACATTAGTTATCCTTAATCATCATGAGAAATCTGGCGTAGGAAATGATGAGAATACAAAAAAAGTAAAGGAGTTTTTTAAAGAAATTGCCGGAAATAGCTTTTAAAAGAGGGATGTCCTTAATTCAACATTTTGTGGAAAACTTAAAAGATTAATTTGAAAATTTTTAAAGATTAATCTTGTGCGTTCGTTTTTGAAATATAGCAAGAGCTGCCTCGAAGTTTTCCCATATTTTATTTTCGACAAAAGGGCCTTTTCATCTATTGCTCATTGCCAGTTAAAGAAAACCATCCGCTACATTTCAAAGCGTCACTTCTCCTCCTCCTCCTCCTCAAAACCCTCCAAAATCATGGCTCCAAAAACCACCTCATCGAAGAAGAAGGTCATCAAAACCACTCCAAAAACACCCTCCAGCGACTCCAAAACCACTCCAGAAACACCCTCCACCGCCTCCAAAACCACTCCAAAAGCCACCACCAGCGCCTCCAAAACCACGCCCAGAAACATCACCACCCGGAAAACCACTTCCACTCGGAAAACCACCTCTCCAACTCCAACTCCCGAAACCACTCCCCAGATAACCACCATCCCCCCGAAAACCGCCTCCTCCGAAACCCCTTCTGTGCAGACATCCCCGCAAACCACCCCGGCCGCTCCCAAAACCGCTTCCCCTGAAACCGCCGCCGTTCCCAAATCCACCTCACGGAAAATCGCCGCCCGTCCTAAGCCCGCCTCGCCGGAAACCGCCCCCTGCCCCAAACTCGCCTCTCCAGAAACCGCCCCAAGCGCCTTAATCGCCTCGCCCAAAGCATCAAAGAGTCCCAAAGCTACCTCTTTTGAAACCACCGCCGCCCCTCTCCAAACCACTTCCGAGACTGCAGAGGTTCCTCAAACGGCCACTCCCGAATGCAAGGAAGCTGCCCCAGAGACAGCCATTACCCCCAAAACCGCCCCTAAAGCCACCACCAAGATCAAGAAGAAGATTGTGAAGAGGAAAGTCATCAAACGCGTCAAGGTCAAGAAAGAAGAGAAGCCCCAACTCCCAGTGGCAGATGAAAACCCTAACGCTAACCCTAACCCCAATCCCAATCCCAAGCAAGCCATTCAAATGGAAAACCCCAGCTCTGAACCCGCGGAAACTGACAGGATGGATTCCGAAAACCTCGACTCAGAGGATCCAAAAGGGGAAAATGGTGAGGAGAAGAAGGAAAGGGAAGAGGAGCATGAAAATGAGAATGGAGGGGATGGAACGATGGCTGGGGAAGAGGAGGCGAAGGAGGCGAGGGCTTCCGAGCATCAGCTGCGAAGGAAGACAGAGATTTTCATTGGGGGGTTGGATAGAGATGCAAAGGAAGAGGACATCAGGAAAGTTTTTGGGAAGATTGGCGAAGTGGTCGAGATCCGTCTCATGAAGAATAGCCAGACAGGGAAGAATAAGGGGTATGCTTTCTTGAGGTATGCGTCTGCGGCTGCGGCAAAGCGTGCCATCACTGAATATGCCAAAGTTGAGGTATTTTTGCTTAGTTTTGTGGTTTTTGATGTGGAATATGTAGCATTGGATGGATTTCTAGTACTTTATTATGGTTATGCTTTGGAACTCTGTGCTAGAAATAAAATGTAGTTAAATCTAGATTGTGTGATGGAAGCTAGTGGGTCTGTTGGTCACCACCCATTATGGGAGTTAGAAGCTTGGATTTTTTGTAATGTTCATGATATAATGTTCGAACAATCCTAAATGATGCGAGTGTCTTCCCGAAGGAGGATAAACTTATGACAAATATGATGGAGGTATGCTTGCATTCTAGCATGTATATGCTACCAAATGAGAGGGCACAGCATATGCACTACACCTGTGAATTGCATTTGAAAGCAAGGTTTACCACTGAGTTCTTGCTGGAAATATATTGACCTCTAATTTCATCTTTCTTTTGTTTTTTGTTTTTTATTGTCTTTAAAGAACGATCAAGTCCAACCGGTTGTACCACAATAGTAGTTGAAACTTTAATTCACATTGCAAAACATATAAAAACCACTTTCATGTAGGGTCTATGGTGATAAGGAGGACCTGATTCATTGATTTGATATGGTGTAGGGTTCAAATTCATTTTGATGGTTTAAAATTTGAACCAATAGCAGGCAAAATGAGCAGCTGGGCTGAGTTAGTTATAGCCATCTATTTTGGAGGCTGCTCGCGTGACAGCTATAGGCTAACGATCATAAAATTAAGTTGATTTCTTGAGCAATATTTGCTATCCGATCTATGGAAAAGTCATTACTGTTTAAATTCTAACTATCTGCTGTGATTATTGTGGGCTACGGAGTGTTATCAACTTATCACACTATGGTTTTACTATGATTACAGTGAAAGCATCTGGACTTAATCGTTCCTCATTGGTTTGTATTACTATGACCCTTAGGGGCCGTTTAGAAACTCTAATCTAATTAATAAGAGCTATTTAGATTAAGGTTTAAAATAAAAATTATACCTTTTAAGTTTAATTTACATTCAGTGTGTTTGATAAAAGTATAAAAAAGCTCTTATTTCATGTGGTAACTAGGGCCCATCTTCAAGAACTATGGTAACTGGAGCCCACCTTTTAAAAATTATAATGCGGAACCTGCCATTTGCATCATTTTGAAAATTTATGAGGTTATTTTCATCCAAAACACATAAATTTTGCATTGTCCACCTCTATCTAGTATCTACTTTACCCAAAAAAACACTAAAAAAAGAGCAGCATCATTTAGCTTAATTTTTTTCACTGGCTAAAGCTCTATTTTGTTAATAAGCTCTACAATTAGAAAATTAATTAGAGGTTTACCAAATGCTTTAATTTGTAAATAAGCTCCAAATAACAAATAAGAGCTTGTTTTTAGAGTTACCAAATGGCCCTTGATTGTCTATTAATTATTGTTTCTTCCGGCTAAGAGGTCAGAAAGAAAAAAAGGTTTGGAAGAGCACATCTCTAACCCATATTGGACTTTATCATTCCTCATTTGTCTGTTTTACTGTGATACCCTCACTGTCTATGAAATAGTTATTGTAACTTCAGTGCCTGTTAAGAAACCAAAAGGAAAAAAATGAAAAAAAAATTGTAAGAGCCAATCTCTAACTCTGCCTTCAGGCTTCAGTGCAGGAACTACATGTCTCATCATAATTTACTATGCTATTTTTATCTTTTCAATTAAAGGTTAGTGGTCTGTGAACCGTGAAGCTTTTTTTTTAGCCCAAAGTTGCATGTGTTTTACATAATGATGTCGGTTTTTCTCCTGAATGATGGCTTTTTATGATAATGGTATTGTATATCACTCTAAAACATTTTCTTCAACACCTGATAAAAAAAACTTCCTCATGCATGTTTAACAAGAGATTTATTTGCACAGAGCATGCCATCGGTTATATATTTCCAGATAGTCTAAAGTGGTTACACTTTTACCAAGCGTCTCATCTGTCATGAAATACCTTTTGACTTGCTCTGTGGAATTTCCTGTAAGGTTTGTGGAAAGCAATGTGGAGCAGTTCCAGTTGAAGGCAATGACACAATATTTCTTGGTAACATTGACAAAACGTGGAAAAAGGAAGATGTATGTCTTAGCTCGTTGATTTATTCAATTTCATATTCTTATTATCCGGTTTCTTTGTATGGACACCCATTCCTCTGAGTTGGATTGTTTTGTCTGGGCAGGTAATGAAGGTTTTGCAGGAAATTGGGATTGAGAATATTGAAACAGTCACAGTTATTGCAGATCATAATGATCCTGAATGTAATCGTGGATTTGCATTTATTGACCTTGAAACTAACAAAGATGCACAAATTGCTTTCAAGAAACTTCAGAAGAAGGATGCTTTTGGAAAGAACCGAAATATCAAAGTTTCTTGGGCCGAGCCATTGGTACAACCAGATGAAGAAGAGTTATTGAAGGTCTGTTTGTGTGTCTCAGTGATATACATTGGTTACTTAAGAAGCTGATTGATGAAAAATGGAACACTGTTAGTTTTATTTAAACTAATTGTCATCTAATTAGGATAAAATGCCTTTGAGATTTTAAAATTGTGAACTCCTTGAAATGAGTATTATCTGTAGAGTTGAATTTGGTATAGGCAGTGCATTATTGTAGAAATTTTGTCATTTGGTGGAGGTTAAGTTGTCCTTGTGCAGGTTAAATCTGTTTATGCTGAGGGTATACCTATTACTTGGGATGAAGAAAAAGTGAAAAAGCATTTCAAAAAGTTCGGAGAGATTGAAAGAATTGCTCTTTCACGCAATATGCAATCAGCAAGGAGAAAAGACTTTGCGATTGTTAATTTCGAGACTAGAGAGTCTGCTCTTTCTTGCATTGAATCATTCAAAACAGAAGAGCTGATTGATGAGGGCTCCAAGGTCTGTTATTTGTTACATTCTTCTAGTTGCTGGTTAACTGTGACCGGAACTTAATGAACATTTCTTTTTCCTTCTCATTGTGCAGATAAATGTGAAAGTATCACTTGCCAAGCCCATACCAAAGAACAAGCAAAGCAAAGCAGGGCCAAAGTCAGTTCATGACTATTCCAAAGAGAAGCTGAATGTTGTAAACCGTGAGTCTTCTCTTTCTCAGGAAAAATAATGCTTTGTTGTCTTTGCATTGGCCTCACGTTAATTCATGTTTTATACTAGGTGCATATGCATGTGTCTGCATTTGCATCTTGAGCGTGCATGAGGGTGCTGGTGTTATGTTTTGTAGAGCATGTGCTCGTGCATGTGTCGAAACTTGATTCTAAAGTATAAAGGAAATCTGGGAGGTGAACATGGTTTAAAATATCAGTCTATCCATCCCCTCGATGATATCTACTTATTGGTCCACAAAGCTGGCGCAGGGGGGGGTTTTTTTTTTTTGTGGTGTTTTTTGGTTTGGGGGGGGGGGGGGGGGGGGTGGGGGGGGGGGAATATTGCCAAGATATCAGTCAATATTGCCCGATATTTTCAAAATTTTGGCCAGGGCCGATATTTTGAAAATATTGGCCGATGGCTACCCTCGATGATATCTACTTATTGGTCCACAAAGCTGGCGCAGGGGGGGTTTTTTTTTTTTTGTGGTGTTTTTTGGTTTGGGGGGGGGGGGGGGGGTGGGGGGGGGGGGAATATTGCCAAGATATCAGTCAATATTGCCCGATATTTTCAAAATTTTGGCCAGGGCCGATATTTTGAAAATATTGGCCGATGGCTACCCTATCTTAAAAATCAGGGTTGCGGAGGGATATCTGGTTCTTTGATGACCCGGAGTTGCTGACTGGAAAAATACCAGTTTTGGAACTTTAAGTTGGTTCCGGTAGAAAATCAGATCTAGATCCGGTACTTGTTTTTGGATTCAGTAGAATTTGAATCTGGAATGGGGTCCATACAGTTTCTGGCTCAAGGACCTGGCCCGGAACCATTTCAAAAAGAGGAAATTTTATCATTTTTTTTTGAAATGGTAACTTGTATTAATCAAGGGATTTGAAAACCTTTCCTTTTCCTTTTCGTTAACTACACTTTTTAGAAACCCAATACCTCTCCTCCTCTCTGTCAATTTGACCCATCTTCACCTATCTCTTCTTCCACTTCTCTTATGGTGCTTTCCTTTCCATTCACACTTCTTAGAAACCCATAGACCTACCTCTCTCTCTCTCTCTCTGTGATGCAGCCTCCACCTTTCTCTCTTCTTCCCATCGCGGAGGGGACAGCAGAAGAGCGATGACTTTGTTTACATTTCATGTTGGAAAGTTCAGTTTCTCATAAGTAGAAAAAGTACTTTGTTCATTAGAGTACAAATGACTCTCCATCTCTCATCGTCACGAATGTCTCTATAGCCACGCCATCCTTTCTGGCAAACTAAAAGGCCTGTAACCCAACTTAACCCTAAATGGCTAAATCCATCCAAGCCATCTCCATCAAACCGTAATTGAAGCCCTCAACCAAACTCCTAAACTAAGCATATCTCAACCAAACTCCGGCCTTGTTTCTTTGGTGGAATTCTTAGAATGCATGTATGTAGAATTTTGAAATTCTCCAACATGGTGGAATTGCAATTGCACTTGACCATTCAGGAATTCCTACCAAAAAGCTAAGGGGTTGGAATTCCTGACTTCCAAAGGTCATTTAAGGCCTTTCAGGCAGGTGGAATTCTGAAATGCTTGTCAAGAAACATGGCCTTTGCAAAGGCCAGGGCCAAAAACCCCAACAACCCAATTTTTTGGTAGAAATTCTTGTAAAAGAACAGACCCTCCATATCCATCCTATCTCAACCCTCCGATCCCTAATTCCAAAATCCCTAAAAATTTCCTGCAAATTTCCAAAACCCTAAGCCCATTCGAGTTCACTCGACTTATTCCCTAGCACCCAAATCCTCTCATGTTCAAAATTTCCCAAATTCCCAAAATGCCCTAAACTCCCTTGTTAATCTCGGCAAAATTTCCAAAACCCAAACCTAGTCGAACATACCCAAATCCTTGGGGTTTTTTTCCTTACTATAATTCAAGGAATTCCTGTTTGGGGAATTCTTGAATTCGCAGACACAATGGATTTCCTGGATGCTCCCTTGCACTTGAGCATCTAGAAATTCCACCTAAAAGCATGGGAGATGGAATTCTAGAATTCCCAAAGGCTTTTGAGTCCTTTTAGTTGACAAGAATTTAGAAATTCTAGCAAAGAAACATTTTGGAAAATGCCGGGAGACAACCCATTGCATCATGTTCCAAAAACCTCAACATCTCAAAAACTTGTCATAAATTCTTGGAAAGAAACAGGTCCTTAATCCCATTATCCTTTCCCTAAATCCCACCCACTGTAACTCAAACTATACCTCACATCATCTCATCGAAGTCTTCTCATTCAACCCATTTGAATCCATCCCCTTTGATAACAAAATGAGGAAGAAAGAGGAGAAGAAGGATCATAGAGAGAGCAGGGGCAAAAAGTGAAAAAACAGGCAAAAGAAGAAGAGAGGATGAGGGAAAACTATATGAGTACCTTCGATTGCTACTGCCAACCCAATGCTACCAAACTTCCATCACCTTGATGCCACCATCATCCAGATCAGCTACTTGGCTTTTTTTTTTTTTTTGGGTAAACGTATCAGCTATCTGGTTAAAGTAGCCTTTTTATCCCACTCGCTCTCTCCAGAGCTCAGCAAGAGGGTGTCAAGATCAAAGTTCAGAATGAAAAGGGCTTCAACCCTTTTATTTCCTTAAAGTACCAACTTAACATGTGTCCCGTATCAATCGTTGATCTTCCTTACCCTGGTTGTACTCTTCATCACCATCATCATCATTGACTCCTGTTCTTTCGATCATCGATTGAAGATGAGAAGGGTAAAAAGAACTCTGGGTTTCGGCCTTTTCTTTTCCTTTGACACAAAGCCTAAGGCAAATGTAACGACCCAAGAATCTGGAGCTCTTCAGATTCTTACGACATTCTCAAATTTTTATAACACCACATAAATCAAATTCCCATGAGCATTAAGGTCCAAAGCATTCAAATTTCATTGTATTTAAATCATTAAGTTTAGCAGGAGTCTTGATAAAACTACTGAGTAAAAGACAAATCTCTATTTGCAGAAGAGAAAATATCTAAGTCTAAGTCTTGGAATAATCCTAAGCATGAATCAGTTTTTTGCTTTTCGCACTTTAGATCAGCCACGCATGCCAAAATCCACCGGTTGATCTACGTCACTCCCCGCAACCTCCACGACTGTATTACCTGGAGTGGGGCGAACCACTGGTCAGTAACACTAATGAGTAGAATAATTAAGTGTCAAGATATAACACATGCAAACAATCATATGTACATTTATAAATTTGATGATAAAATTAAACACAATATCGTAATCATTTCTTTTCTGAGTATATTTTTCCACCGCAAGCATCAAATGATTCTGATACCTCATATGGGTGCATCTATGTTTCTGTTAACAAGCTGGTTTGTCATCCACCTTGGTTGTTGAGCCTGTTTCGATACTCCTACACTGGAGCATCTACATTTCTGTCAACAACATGGTCTGTCTTACCATCATGATTGTTGAATCTACTTCCCTTGACTAACATCCACTAGAGAATTTTTATACTCAATGCTAGCGGTTTGTGTTATTCTGTCTCAAACATCATGAATAAAATAATTGGTTACATTATCTTATTCTTTCTATGGCTAGTACCACATAACACTGGTTAGTTTTCGCCCTACTCCGAGTCGGAGTTGGTACTAGGCTGTGGGATTGCCCATATCTTATTAAGGAACTAATTATTCATTGTAGAATCAACCATAGGAGTCAAAACATAATTAATAAATTCATATGGGATCATAATCTATTATATTTGAATACTTAATAAAAATGCCATATTAATTTACACCATATTCAAGGCTACGTAATGTATGTGGTTACTTTAATTGAAAAGGATTGAAGTTAATAATGGATAAGAAAAGGCTCACTTCTGGCCCATGGGATCATCTGGATATTGATTCCACTGGTTAGGTTTATAGATGTAGGTCGATAGAAACATTCATGTTTCTTCAGTCAGGGGATCATTCACGCCATGCGTGACTTAGTGAAATCACGAGGTGGGTCCAACTGTCCAAATCACTTGGGACCACCACTAGTGGGGTTGCCCATGTGTCCCCTACAAGATGTGGGGACCTGATCTTTGATCAGGTGGCCCCTGTGGTTCCACTATCACTATTGACGAAGACATGTTTTGACGACCCGGTTTCACAAAAACTCATATAATGTTTGAATCTCTTTGCAGATCTAGCACTCTTTCTTCCTAATCCAGAGTTCAGAAGTTTATTATTATAGGAAATCAATTTCATCAAGTTTCCAAAGATGTTGATCTTAGCAGGAGCCCAAATTTCAGAAACTTCCTTTGTCAGAAACACTATTCGTCAAGGCTCTCAAACAGGGTTTGGATGGTGGACCCCAATGGTCCAATCCCCACGGGACCACCACACCTATGGTCGTCCAACAGTCCTCCACCAGATGTGAGGTCTTGATCCCTCATCCGGTGGGCCATGGGGACCCACAACCCAAATCGACAAAATTGGGTTTTTGACGACCCATAGGTAGAAATTTCCAAAATTTGATTTCGATCATCATGGCAACCATAAATTCTGTGATCTACAACCCTGTTTATTAGACTACAATCTCAGAACCCAATATGACAATCTCTAATGGAGATCTTTGGAGTTTTTTTAGATGATATCTTCTTTTCGGGAATGCACACAGTATTGTTACAGTAGAGCACAGCTCTTCAGTCAATCAGTTATCACAGAGATTCATCAAATTCAAGATTGTTTAGAAGTTCTACTCACCTGGTATAGACGTATGTTGCTCGGGCAGTGATCGGTCTCTCGTCAGACATCCGCTACGCGTCCCGCTTTTGATCTTCTTTCCTTTCTAACAATTACACAACTGAATCAGTCTTCCACTCTCTCTTTCTCTCTCTCTTATAATTTATATCATTGATGTGTGTGAGATAAGGGAAGCCTCTTGTCTAATATATATTAGTACTTAGAGGGGAGTCCTGTTTGGAAACTACAGGGAAGTCTTATCAGCAAAAGTATTCCTAGAGAGAGGGAGGCCGGTTTGGGACTCCTTACACTCCTAATAACCTTGTTCTTGCTTACTTTGGACTTACAAAGAATCCTAATCCATGACTCCCATTCTGACTTCAACTATGGTTGAGATTAATATGGCCCACCTTGTAAGGCTGGCCCACCGAGGTAGGTTTGGTTATTACAGCAACAAAAGAAAAGGAAAGGAAAAAGAAGAAAAGAGAGAGGAGCTCAGCCCACCAAATTTAAAATCAACTAAACCTCATTAAATGCGACCAGGAGTCAAGCTCCATTTCATTAGTCAGTCCTGCTCCTCGGTGAACGTGTAGAGAAAATGGAGAGTGGGTCCTCCATGTCCTTTTCCTTTAAGAACACCTGACCTGGACTGAAGCCCAACCTGACCCATAGGTGCTGACATTTGTTTCACCTAGGCATAACACTACCTGTAAGTGCTAACACAAGCAAATGTGCGTCGGATATAAGTAGTTTTTTTTTTTTTTTTGAAAATAGTGATTGTATTGAAAGCTCAAAAAACTTTACAAGAACTATACTGAAACAAAAAGCCCCACAGAAAAGGAGAGGAGAGCACACAAAAAGGGTATAGGTAGTTTTAGCTATCCATCTTTGATGTAGCAGCACTAGTAAGTCATGGCTAGAAGAATTGTGGTCTACAAGTATGCTAAACTAAAGTTTATTAATGGCACAAGAAGAAGATTGCAGATAGGGCAGACAGAGCTTCCTTGTGAATGGATAGGCCTTTCATGGGCTTAATCCATCAAGATACGGAAGATCCACCATGTGATTTGTTTTCTGAAGAAGATCCACCGTTGGATCTGATGTTTAGCTTGATGAAGGCCTCTTGTGGTAGATGTCAGGAAGGCCCCCACAATGGGATGTACTACAGGGGAAGAAAGGGAGGGTCCCGCAACTTAATTGTGTGCAAGCCCATGCTCACGAATCCCCATGCGCAAGGCAGCCCCTTCCCGTCTCTCCCACCTTTCCCCCTCTCCTTTCCTCCCTCCCTTCCTCTCTCGTTGACATTTTTTCTTTTATTTGTTTTCTTTTATTTAATTTATTTTTATTTCTTAGTGGATGATGTTATTAGCATTAGATCTGAGCCATCTCTATTGTCATCTCTTTTAAGACTTGTATCTCTCTTTGAGAGAAGATTATTGATGAATGAATGAAAATGTCCTTGGAAGTCTTCTCTTGCAAGTTCTTCTCTTTCCTCGCCATTAATAGGGGGCTTTGGCGTGAGGCCAAGGATCTTTTTGTGGTTTTTTAGGTAATCTCCATCCTCATCTATTTACTTCTTTCTCTGCAGAAACCATAAATCACCTTCTTTGTCAAACTTAAGCAATATGAAAACCAAGAATCCAATCCTATATACTAGGAAGCACAGACACCTCTCCAGGGCCGGCGTGTCAGTGTCCGACATGTTTGGGACACGGACACGCCCCAGACATGCTTGGACACGTCCGGGACACGCGAAAAGTGTCCTGTTTTTTTTTTAAATTTATTTATTTTTATTATGGACACGGCAGGACACGGCCCGACACGGCGGGACCAAAAAATCTGAGAAACATTAAAATTAGAAAAAAAATGAAGAGGGGGTTAAATGAAATTTTAAAGTTATATCAGCCACTCCTTTTTGCGTTAAAATCAGAAAGCGAAAAATGAAAAGGGGTTAAATGTAATTTGAAAATAATATAACCCATGCCTTTGATCGCCAAACCCACATTTTTCCTCTTCTGAAATTTCCCCTTTCCCACAGCGAAACCCTTTCTCCCTCTCTCGGCGCCGAAACCCCATCCCGCAGCGAAAATTCATCCCGGCCCGGTGGCGAGATCGCAAAGGCCATAGAAGCCCCATCCCGTCTGCGAAATCCAGGAACTGTCGGTGAAACGGGGTCACCGTCTAAAGCTGTCGACGAGCAGAGGGAAGGAGATCGTGGCTGTCGACGAGTAGAGGGAACCCGGCGGTGGATCTGACGGTGCTTTAGTCGTAGAGAAGGAGAAAAAGAAGAAGAAGAAGCAGCAGCAGAAGAAGACCCACTGGCTGCGGGAAACACCCACCGTCTGTGGGAAGGAGAAGAAGAAGGAGAATGAGAAGAAGAAGAAGAGAGGGAAAGAAAAAGAAGAAGAAGAAGAAGAAAAAGAAGAAGAAGAGAGGGAAAGAAGAAAAAGGAATTTTTGACGTTGGATCTGACGGTGCTTCCTATCGTCTGCAGGAAGCACCCACTGTTCTTGAGCTTTCGCTCGCTCTAGCTCACTGTAGAGAAACACCCACCATCTCCAGGTATTGATTTTCGTAGCATTGTGTGTTCTTTTTTTTTTTTTAAATTATATCTCCTGCTCGGTACTCCTGCCTTTATTATTATTTTTATCTCCTGCTCAGTACTCCTGCCTTTGATTTTTTTTAATCTCCTGCTCAGTACTCCTGCCTTTGATTTTTGTCTATGAAATCATTTCCGTTCAGTTTTTATTTTGCTGCTGCCATCATTTTTTATTTTGCTGCTATGCAATATCATTTTATTTTGCTTTGCAATATCATTTTAATTTGCTGCCATCATTTTTTTTTATGAAATGGTGTTGGAAGGCTTGCCTACCTTTACCTTTGCCTTGCCTGCCTTTGCTTGTATGTGGCTTTTTTCATACTGTTGTGCACTGTACTTTTTTTTTTTTGTTAATGTTGGAAGCTTTCCTGCCTTTGCCTGGCTTTTTTTTTTCTTTTTTTGTGCTGTTGTTTGTTGTTAATTGATGCTATGTCCTGTTAATTTGTTGTTAATGCTGGTGCATGGTGCTAATTTATTGTTACATTATATAGATTTGGAATTTGGCAATATGAGTTCCATTGGTTGCTCTGGCTCACACCCCCACAATGAAGAAGATATAAACAAGCCTTTGTGGGGATATGTAACCAAGTTTGATAAACTTGGTTTAGTGTTGTATTCAATGTGTTGAATGTTGATTTTTTTTATTGATTATATATATAAATATATATATTATTAACGTATTAACGTGTCCCTGACGTGTTCGTGTCCTACTTTTTTGAGAAATGCCGTGTCGGCGTATTCGTGTCGTGTCATATCCGTGTCCCGTGTCCGTGTTCGTGCTTCATGGCTATATATGATTGCACGCATCCCAAAACACGCGCACACTGATGCCTTGGTGGATTCCATCATCCCACTTGACCACCAGCCCATTCCCCCTTGCTGGCTACACCAGCTCTCTGACATTCCCATCTCCCTTCATCCATTTAACCTAGATCTAGCCCTAACCCCTCACTGGACAACTAGATCCAACCCCGAACACATATCTAAACCAAAATCCAGCCCCCCAATCCACCACCTACATCCAAAACCGGCCCCACCAGATCTGGCTGAACCCAGCCCAGCATAGTCCCCACCTGGTGGGACCCCTTTGGAACCCCAAAGCACCATTTGCTTTCTTAAAAAAACCCATACAATCTCTTTTTCCTCTTATTTCACATTTGAGTTTCACTTTTGGGCCATCGTAGTTGTGGGAATTGCTTAATTCACATCTGAATCTGAATTTATTGTTTATGAAATTCCTTCATTACCAATTGTTAACCATATTGAGCCAAGCCACCGTCAAATCCTCAAAGGGCATGGCACTTCTACTTGTGTTGACGATGCCCCAACTACGGAGAAGTCCGAACCTTACATTGGATCCATCTTTCAATTCTTTCTAGGCTGTAATTACAGGATTGTGACAAGCATTGGATCATCATTTAATGATTTTAGTTGGATTTAGTTTATTTATATTTGTTAATTACTTTCTTGATCTCAAATCTCATCATTTAGGCTAGTCAGCTCTGTCCTGCATCAAATTGGCATCGGTGCTTAGGATTGTTTAAGGATTGCATTACATCTCATCTCACGTCATTGCAAATAGGTTGTTGTTGCATGCCCACTAGGAGTGGTTGAGAACATTAGCGCTAGTTTTAAGGATGACAGGCACTTCCCAATCCAAATCAGGTCCTTTCCAACGTAGTATGCCTTAGAGCAACTGGCCAAAAACATGCGAGGCCTGATAGCCAAGAACATGCAAGACATGCACAAATCGATGCCATTTGGCAGGAGCAGAATATGCAAATTGGGGAATTTGGGTCGGGACTTGTCTTGAGGAAACTGAGCGGTCTTATCACAATGATAATGGGAGGTGCTCTGGGAGCCATAAGAGGGATGAGTGTGACATTGATACTGATGTCGAGTTTGACAATGGTGAGATTCGTAGGGGTTGCAGCTGAGGCCAACATCTTGACGGATGGGTCATGAAGATGTTGAGATAGATGCCTGTACTTTTGATGGTCAGAAGGACCTATAGGTTTTCTCCGATTGGCTTTTTGATATGGACCATTATTTCAAATGGTATAAAATAGCGGAGGCAAGAAAATTTAAGTTGGTCACCATTAAGTTAGTGTCCCAAGCTAGGATATTTTGGACCAACTTTAGAGCATCACACTACACATCCCTAGCCAGGGCAACAGTCAAGGACCAAAATTATGATATTTCATTTATGGAAGATTATGAGATTTTTAAGATGCTTATATTGAAGTAATTAGTTTTTCTTTTGGACCAACAGAAGCAATCATTTTTTCTCATATTAGTAATGAATTCTTTATTAAGGGTTTTAATCTGTGTACTTGTGACAGCTAGTTTGAACTAACAGGCTTAGATAATATTAACCATAATACTGATTAAAAAAGATAAAATTAACTATAATTGTCGTGTGATTAAGCGACTTTGTTTTGGGTGGACGAAAAAGTACTATTCTTCGTGACTTACTTTGCTAAATAAACATATCATGTATTTATTTTCTTGTTAAAACATATCTGTCAGTATCTGGTTTTCCTCATTCATTTGGTTTTCAGGTGCCGCCAAGGTAAAAGTACCCATCAACAAAGGAAAATCTATTGGACATCCTGTTAACAGTGGTTCAGACAAGAAGTCTTCCACAGCACATGAACTCGTTCAAGTTTTGAGGGAGCAGGCAGCTTGGAGTCAGGGGTACATGGGTCTAGCCAGAGGTATAATTACATGATGCTGTGGACATCTATCTATGTATATGAGATGTTTTACCTTCCACGTCAGGCCTATGTGCACTGGTATTCATCTTCTGGTCGACACAGTTTCAGATACCATGATCTGGGTGGTTGCGATTATCTTCCTCCCTAACTATTTCGGCCATGCATTCTAATCTTGTTCTACTTATATGTCACAAATATTTGCTGGTCTTTCAAAGATATAGAAGGAAGAGCATAGTCAAAAAGTGTGTGTGTGGTTTTTTTTTTTTTTTTGAAAAATGAAATCGAATTGCAAATTTTTCAACAGGTTGAATCAAATCTTATGGTGAATTGTATTGCGAGCTGCAGGATTTTTTTATTTTTGTTGTAAAAAGTAGTAAGTAAATTTTTTTTTGATCGGTAACAAGAACTTCATTAAATAAAGGAAAACACAAGATAGAGAAGGAAGAACGGAAAAAAGAGAACAAAGTGACAAGGGTACAATGGCCTTGAACCCACCGACAACCAAATCACATAATAAAACTCTCCCAAGGATTAATTTTGTTTTACCATTCTTGTCTATCTTGAGCCACATCAAATAGGTTGCACTTCTTAAGATCTATCGGTACTATTTTCATCCATGTACTCTTTGGCTTACCTTTCTTTCCTTGAGGTGCCTTGCATAAGAAAACATTTCCTTATTGGTGCTGTTGCTGGCCTGTGTTAGACATGTCCAAACTATCTCAAACTAGTTTGTCTTAATTTATCACCTATAGTCTCCCGAATGCACCCACTCTCCCTCCCTCCCTCCCTCCTAGTTTTACTCCACTTCTATCTTGACATTCTCATCACCTACACTCAGTTTTTGCATGTCTTATTTCCTGATTGGCCAACATTTTGCTCATAGGTAATAGCTGGTCTAATTGATGTTTTGTAAAATTTTCCCTTCAATCTTGTCAGTATGCACCGATCATCACTTTAGAAGCAAGTCTATTCTTCAGCCATCTAGGTCTTATTCTATGTTTGACATTCTTCTCAATATCTTTATCTTTACTAATTATAGATCAAGATATTGAAAGGAATCTCTTGTTGGTATCTCTTGATATGTTTAAGCAATCAATACTGAAAGGAATCTCGTATTGGTATCTCTTGGTATGTTTAAGCTATCAATACTTACTTAAAAAAAAATGAGCTGCATTGTTTTTTTTCAAAATAAAAAATAAATAAAAAATCTAAATTATGGTTAGGATGTCTCTTTACAGAGGGATTTATGAAAAGAAAAAATAAAAAATAAAAAAGAATGTAAGATGAAATCCATATGTACATTTGAATGCTCCAATCACATGACTTTTTCTTATTTATCTCTAAAACCTCCCTAAAACCCTAGAAATTCTTAGAGGTTTCATTAATCAGAATATTACCTCTTAAATATATAAGCATTAAAATAAGAAAATGAAAATATTACAAATATTAGCCATTTCGCTTTGGCTATTCCCTGAACGTAAGATTTTAAAAACTAAGTAACAAATCGTAAGATTTAAAAAACTAAGTATCAAATTGAAAGATTCACACTAGAATCCTAAGATTCACTTGTACATTGGATTCATGAAATATATACAAATCTTTTACCTTAGGACTTGATGCAAACCCATAGGATTTGGGATATAACAGTAATGGGAAAAAAGGAAAGGTTTTAGAAAACTTTCCTGATCGATTGTTGAAATCTTTTACTTTTAGCATATACATTTACGCAACTATTTTTCCTGTATATATGAACATGAGAATGATGTTATACTTTTAGTGGTTATAGATTAATTGCCCATGTCAAAAAATTCATAGGGGACAACATTGTCATCATTTGGAAAAAACAAAAGAAAAGGGAAAAAGAGAATGCTGGAGGACATAAGCAATTATTGGCCCATAAAGTTTATTGTTTATTTATAAAGTTTTCATGGGCGGAGTCCCATGGTTTTGTGACTGAAAATTTTGATATGGTTGGGCCCCCCCCTGGAAGTTCCATTTCCCTTTTAATGAGGTATGGACTTGATCTTCAAGCATAAATGTTGTCTTTCATCATGAGTACAGATCGGCGAATTCCATAGCTGATGCTTTAGCCAAGCAAGGGGTTGAGAGGTTGTATCCCTGGAAAGGTTTAATTATGTAGTTGTGTTGTGTATGGGGTACAATACTCTTGTACCTTATGCTGCTTTTCCTTTCTTTTCCTTGTTATTATTCTCCTTTAAGGAAAGTTTTTTTGTTACTTAATAAAAAAAAATGGTCGGGCCTTCCTTGGATGTCCTAGACAGAGAAAATTGCCTACTTTCATGTTCTTAACCATATTTACCGAAAAAATCTGATGTTAAGAAAAAAAAAAAAAACTAGCCACCCTGAACCAGGTGCGCTCTCTCTCTCTCTCTCTCTCTCTCTCTCTCTCTCTCTCCATATCACTAAGAATTTTTCATTTATGAACTTGGAATTGGTACTCTTATTGATGTAGCCGTGGATCCTTGATCGAAAATTAGAGCAATCTCCCAAGGGATTAATCGAATCCAAAGATGGATTCAGCCTAATGAGAAACTCAGAAATCTTTGATTAATTGAAAACAAGCATGATTTGCAATGTGAACTGTTCATCTATGTGAGGATTGTTCCTATTACTTGGCGCTCAATGCTTTCCTAATAATTAAAGAAGCCTAATTAATAGAGGAAACTTAGAAGTTGGCAATCCTACTCAATTAATAGCAAAGAATAGAAGTAAGATGGAATTAAAACTCCACAGTAGCAATCGTTCTAATTGAGCCAGTGGAATGAACCCAGTAGACAGACAGGGTTGACTAATAGTCAATGGGTTGGCCCAGTTGACTTGTTGTCCATACTACATAACTAATGGCTGGAAAATTCTATTTTCGTAGGCTATTTATGGAAGCTCATCATTGCAACAGTGGTTTGGATTGTCCAAAATATACACCTGCATGTGCAAACTATCTACTAGAGTGATCTGTGCAAGAGAAGTTTAACGCATCATCTATTTACCAATATGTAATGCAAAAGAAAAGCCTTTTGTTTTGTCAAGCAACACTGAAAACCCTAGATGATTTGTTGGTTGGATGGCTTTCCGACATTGAAGTTAGTGATTGGTTTTGCTGTTTCGATTTTTTCATATCTTGTTCGTTCTTATCTATTCTTTCTTATAGCTCTGCTTGTTAACTAACATTTTCGTGGCAGTTGCTGCAAATGGTCTTTGTATGACCCTTTTTTTTTTTTATGGGACAATATAACTCTGAAGCATACCTGTTCTACTTAGGAAGATTGGTCATCCAAAATTTTGAATTGAAATATATCGTTCGTCAGCAGTTTTTTGTTAAGTTGCAATTTAGGTTTTCTGCAGATTGTAGCCATCACTAGGCACGACAAGTATAGATACTGTCAATCCATGAGTATCTTTGTTCTCATCCGATGACCAAGTGGGTAAATGTGCACTTATTGGTTGAGTGCTTTCAGACACTATATGATATTATGATTTACTGCATTATTTTTTAGGGTAGCTATTCTGGTCTATTCAAGACGGTAAGTTGAGGGTTTTCTCGTGCCAGGTTCTACTTACCAAGACCATGCATATGCCTTACATGGAGGAAAGCGCCCATTTACTGCATTGGTATTTTCAAGGCTGTCACAGTTAAATTCGCTCTTGGAAATTTTCTTCTTCAATGACTCACTTTCGCATTGGATGCTGTAGGGAGATGATATGATTTATTCTGATCCAAGGGGTCATACTCGTGCTCGTCTTGACAATTCTTTTCCGGTTGCAAATTCAAGGTTCCTATTCTCTCGCAGATGTGTATATATTATGTTAGACCATCCGTTTCCATTGTTTTGTTGATTTTTATATATGTTATTTCTGTTGTAGTTATAGCTCCTTGTCCCACAGAATGTCTGGGACATCTCTACCATATTATCAGCAACTAGGTGCTGGCTATACAGCAGGTATATCATGCATTCTTTCCTTATGACTTTCATTAGATTTAGAACTTCTGAAAAACTTTATGACATGAGTGTTCCTCCCTTGATACATCAGGCATTCCTTATGGGACTACCAGTCGTTCTAGTGAATTTCAGGTATTTGCTCTTTTCACCATCATTAAGGACTTCTTTTTCTGTGTCGAACTTGGGCATGCTAACTTAGATAGCACAAGCTTGGGATTCTCCCTATGAGTGGACATGCATTAAAGCTACATGTAAAATGTAAAACCCAAATCCTTATGACATACTATTCATTATTATTGAAGCTTTACACTAAAGCTTTACACTATCTATTTAGGGTCGGCTTTGTGAGTATACTCTATGATGCCTGGATTTATTGGCTTCAAGAATATTAGTGTCGTTTTTTAAAATCCTAAACATGAATATGATATTCCACAAATTATCATTTTTCCAGATCACTATTTGAAAATGAAAGACCTAATTGCCAAAACTGCCAAAACATTTCAGTTTAGCATCAAACCTATATGGGTTCTGAAATTAAATTGACAACTATGATTTTGAAATATAATGAGAGAGAAATTGCTGAATTGAGGTGATTGTGGCTGTTCTGTCATTCCATCCTGTGTGAACTGCTATGGAGTTCTCCATCTGTAGGGAAGTTTTAAGCTGATATTTAATGCTAGTGCAATTGGTAGTCCAGGCCATGGTGGGGTAGGAGGTGTTTTCTGGGACTTTCGAGGATTGATGATGTAGTGCATCTTGGGTCCAGTGGGTTTGGGATAAATGAAGGCGGAGCTGCTTTCATTGGTGGTAGGCCTGGTAGGCTATTAGGCTCCAGCTTTATCACCCTATTTTAGAGGAATGACTGTGGTGCATTGAGCCAGAGGAAATACAGAGTCCTATCATGTAAACTGTCCAGCTTATTGGGGAACTAAATGACCTTCTTTGACATCTTATGGATTTCTTTATCGATGTGTTGAAGTAAATGAGAAAGCGGACAAGCTTGCAATTGCGAAAGGAGTGCTGTATGCTGAATCTTTGTTTGGGCTTATGTTTGATGTAATTACTGCATTTGCCATTTGTTGGCCTGTTGGTTTTTCATTTTTACCTCCATGAAGCCCTTTGCTAGTCCGTCGCCCCCCATTGTTTCTCCGTCTCTCCATAAATTCAGATTCTCTCTTCCCCTGAAGCAAGAAATTGACACACCATAAAACCCAAACATTAAAACCCAACATACAATTTCTAGGCAACTTCTTAGGAAACCATCCCAAATCATCCTCACCATGTCTTAAAGAAATAATTTTTCTCCGTAAAGTATCTTTTTCCTCGCCGAACCTCCCCCCTTTTGCAAGGTTCTCCAATTGAGGACTTCCCAAGCCTTGTCGTCCTTTGACCTTGGGCTTCACAAACAGTGCTCCATCTTTGAATGTGTAGGATAACCCAGAGTGTGTTTGGTAAATTCACTTCACTGTAATGTTGATGTGAGGTGTCATTTCAAGACACAATAAACAAAAAGGAGTTATACCAAAATACTACATTTCAAAAAATTCTTCTACCTTTTTACCTTAAAAAGTGAAAAAGCTACTTTTTCATCCGTCTAAGTGACAAGAAATATCTACTTTTAACACAAAAAGTCAAAAAGTTACATTTTCTTCTTATTAAATGACAAAATGCAATCATTTGTTGATTTAATCCCTCTTATTTTTTTATATCTTTTAAAATGACTATTCGGCTCACTTCACTTTACAAGTAAAATTACCAAAAGGGAACTAAATATTGAAGAGGAAGGCTCCCCAACTTGCAACGGAATCTGATAGCTAATGGCTGAAGAGTCTCCTTTGAACAACTAACACCCACGAGAGAACTCTTCAATAAATCAACTTTCAAACCTGAGTGCAACTAGAAGCATCTCAAAATACTTTTAAACACTACAAGCTCCTCCCATCAAGAAGAAGAGAGAGAAATTATGTCATCTGCAAATTGAGGATGAAGGATGCCTGCCTAATTGGAAAGCTTCAACCAATTAGATCTCCTAGGCGTTGGTAATAAGAGAATCCAAGCCTTAAAAAACTATAGTGGGGAAAGAGGACTGCCCTGTCTCCAACCTCTGGAAGCTTTAAAAAGATTTGAGGGAGCCCCTGACCGATTCACTAGCACAAAAAGGATGTTGTAGAATTACATTTCCAAATCCAACCTCTCTATCCAACGCTGGAGCAGATCTTCTAAGATAACAATCAACAAATTGCCAATCCACATGGTTGTAAGCTTTCCTCAAATCTATTTTAATAGTAAGGCGCTCCTAATGAGACCGCTTCCTAGAGTGAATAGACATATTAGCAATCAAAATCATTAAGAATTTGTTTGTTATGGACAAAAACCCCTTGAAATGGGCTGATGATCTTTGGAGGAACCTGAACCTTGTTCAACTAGTTTGCTAGAATTTTCTAGAGGAGCTTGTACACACTATCAACTATACCAATGGGTCTGAAGTCCTTTTGAGTCCATTGGGTTTGGAATTTTTCTGAATGAAAGTATGGAAAGGTGCTTTGATCTCCTTGCTAAGCCAACTTCCACGGTGGAATTTTGACAACATTTCACAAAAGTCATTCGAGAATTCCCCCACTCTAATGAAAGAAAAATTTAAATCATCTCGACCCTAGCCTTTTTTTTGTTGGGATAACCAAGGGTATCTCCTGCCCAACCCAGCCCATGAGTCTTTGGCCTTGAGCCCATGGGACACTCGGTTTTGTATAGCTGAGAACTAATCTCCAGGGGCACATGCAAACCTTCCTATCAACATGCACCGGGTAAAACTGTGGGAGTTGGCCAGTGAGGGTAAGTGTCGAACACAAGTCTTTTCCGCTTCCTGAGGCCCAAAGTCCTTGGCCAACTGGGCTACCACTCGTTAGTTGGGCCCAAGCCTTATCCCTCAGATTCTTGCAAACATTACTATTCTCCTCCTCTTCAAACTCCATCTCACGTTGCATGGTCAAATCTGAAGAGACAGAAGGGAACTAAAGAACACCATCAAAACACTGCTTCAAAAAATCTTCTTCCAGTGTACGGCTCCTTTAGATATTTTGCAGTTTCTTCTTTGGTTTTGGATGGATCTTTAGTGAAATCATCGGCAGCTCTGATCCTCTGTGTTTCCTTCACTCTCTTTTAGCCACAGAGCTTTTGATTTCTGCTTCCATGAAATTTCTTCCATCCCGTTTAACTCCTAGATATTGCGAACAACTTCCCATTCAGACACTTACTATCTATATTCCTCAATCTTATCCCAATGCTTAACCTCCTTAACACAGAAATTTTTAGACGCTTGAGATTCCAAAGCACATCCTGTTCTATTCTCTATTTTCATCTTCAAAACTTCGCAATTTCTTGGATATCTGAAGCTAGCTGACTGTGGAATTCAGTTTGTGATCACCATTACCGAACTTTGTTTAAGTAATCTTTATGCAATAACCAACAGTTTTCAAATTTAAAAGGCTTTGGCTCCAATTGGCTACAATAGTAGAAACCTTGATAGGGACATGATCGGGTATCTGATGAGAAATTGGTGCTGCCTGAGCTCCAGAAAAATGATTCTTCCATTCCTTGGATAATAAGATACGATTAGGGCTGTCAAAGGGCCGGGCCCGGGCCGGGCTTAGGTAAGCCCTTATCCTACCCTCACATGTGTGGGCCGGGCCTAATTGAGTAAAGGCCCTCGACTTTTACGGCGGGCCTATAATTTTTAGGCCCTTACCCAACCCTCAAGGGCTAGGGTCGGGCCAGGGCCGAGCTAGGGCCAAAAGAAAGGAGAATTTTTTTCTTTAATGGAAATAAATCTTTTATATGCAACAGCCTATGCCACCACCACCAATCAACCTTATACAAACCCTACTCCTTTGCTTGGGCTGGGGACCGGCAATGCAATGCAAAAGGCAGCATGGCGGAGTTAAAAGCTTTTTTTTTAAAGCATTGGTGGTGGGATAAAATCATTTTTACAATATAAAACATAAGGTGGATAATAATAATTCTATAAATGATAATAAATATATAACAAATAACAATAATTCTTTATTTAATTATTTAATCTACTTTTAGAATATCTAAAAGATTATCGAATGTATTACTATCATTGTGTTGCTGCGTACGTATCCAATCTTGTGTGCAAATTAAGACTTCTACAGTATCAGATTTTAAACAACTCCTATATTGATCAAGTACTCTTCCTCACGTACTAAATGCTGATTCATAAGCAACTGTAGAAACAAGAATTGCTAAAATGTCACAAGCCATTCTGGAGATAACTGGATATTTTGTTGAATTAACTTTCCACCAATCCAATATATTGAAATTTTCAGATTTATCCCTTGGCTCCTCCAAATAACAATCTAATTCCGATTTTTCCTCTACAATTGTCTGAGTCATTTATTCCTCAAAAGCTAAAAATCATCTTCAAACTCATTAGATTTATTTACCAAATCAACTTTATCCACATTTGACAATGTTTTGGTAGGTGTATCATATACTAAATCATCTTCAAACTCATTGTGTATTATTATATATTTTATATTAAAATTTAATAAACAGCGGGCCGGGCCAGACCCCTTCGGGCCTGATTAGTCAAGCCTAAGCTCAGCCCTCTAGATGTGGGCTTTTAAAAATAGAGCCTTAGTCCTACCCTTGGGCTTTAAATGAAAAAAATAAGCCCTCGTTTTGAGGGCTTTTGCTGGCCGGGCCGGGCCGGGCCCCCTCTCTAAAGGGCTTGATTGACATCCCTAGATACGATTAATACCATCAATCCTACTGCTAGCAACCTGTCCTTGATTGTTGGACCAAGTGAGTTCCTTCCAGAAAGAGGAATATCAACCAGCTTGTTCTTGAAAATAAAAAGCGAAAATTCCACCATGGCCTCCCCTTTTTTTTGTTTTTAAAATAAATCAACCAAACAGTCACTACTATTATTAATTTGAATAATATCTATTCTCTCTCCCTCTCTCCAAGTTTGTGTTATATATGATATAACAACATTGCAATCCTTTTTTTCCGTCTGTTGAATAGACTCTTGGTTAATTATCTGTATCCTGTTTTGCAGGTGAGAGAAGGAGCAGCTCCATATTTAAGGGACCATTACCGAAGAAGTAAGTTCTATTCAGATATCAAATAAACTATTAGGATTTGAATTTTATGTTTTTTCTTCTTCTTCTTCTCTTTTCTTCTCTTTGGCTTCTTAGTTCATATAAATGTTCTCAATTTTTGTTAGAATTTAAAAAATTAATCAGCAATTAGAGGAAAAAAGAAAAAACAACAAATTGCTTGAAAGAATGAACAAAAGTTGGGAAAATCAGCTTGGCAATGGTTTTCTTTCGTTAATGGTGACAATTACTTCAATGTCCTTTGTTTCTCCATGGGTAATTGGATTGGAGGAGGATGTGAAGCAGTCTGATAATCACAATTTAGTTGCATGGGAAGTGACATTGGAAAAGCTCATCTTTTGTAAAAGAGAAGGAAGTCGTAACATTTCACATCTAGCTAAAACCATTGCTTGATTTTCAGCTTCAAAACTTGACCTAGCAATAACAAATTGCTTTTCTTGCTGTGCCAAGTCAGTAAAATTCCCCCAACATACATACAGTATTTGCTTGTTGCTGTTGGGTCTCTTTGACAACCTACCCAGTTATTGGCATCCAAATGGTGAGTACATGGCCTCTGCATAAAGGTGCAACTTTGTTTGGTGGGTTGGATATTAGCTCGACCAAAGCCGAATTTGAACTCTGTAGGTTCACCAAATCCCAAACCCACCCGCAATGGGGCCTGTGTCTACCTGACTAGATCTGTAAATTCTGTCCCTGAGTAAAATAAAAGTTGAGCTGGGTTGGCTTGAGTAGTGTAGCGGCTGCTATATTGGGCATAGCAACCTGCTACACTAAATTCAATTTAGCGTCGCTCTCATCTGTAGCAGCTGCTAGCTACAGTCCACTACAAGCCACTATGTGGCCGCCATGGAGTGTGACTGATAGCTACTTTTCAAAAATCTTTGAAATGCATAGTAAGGCTTATTTCTTTCTTTTTCTCTCCAAACGACATTTTTATGCAACTCTTTAATCTTCTATGCTTAAAAGAACACCAAAATACATAAGATCTTACTGAATTGAAGCTGATGCAGAGAGTTCCTCTCAAAGGCTCTTCTCTAGGTAATGTCCAGGCAAACACCTCATTTGATAGAGCCTCGATCAAGGTCCTACTCATATGGTGACTATGGTCAAATTCAATATAGATGTCCACCTCCTCCAAATTCCTATGGTGCCTTTGCATGCCAGGATCCCAATCTCACCAATACATAATTTAGCATGGTGGGCATATGCAATATGGTAGTGGCACTACAAATGATAAGAACTATAGGATGAGGACAAAGACCTCAATATCCTAGTAGACAATCCCTTTGGTATTAGAGCAGACCAACCGTGGTATTCCTTCACGAACTCTATACTCTTTAAGTAGATTGTTTTTTTTATTTTTTTATTATGAAGTTATTAATTATTATGCCATTTCACATCTGTTGTATTGACTGCTAACTGTTGAGTGTTTATTGTTTAGTGTAGACTGTTCACTGTTTACTATTGAACTCTTAAGTCCTAACTTGTTATATATATTAAAAAAACTCTTAAATCCTGACTCTTTAGTGTCAAGTCTTGAGTCTTGACTTCAAGCTCAGTTCATTATTTATTTTGATGATATTTCTTCATGACATGATTTTTTTTATAGCCCTTTCATTTGTTTCTAAGTTAGCACAACATGAATACATGTGAAAAAAATGATCATTACTATCAAGTTATTCATACAGCGATACAGGACCTCATGTAATGAGGAGACTGCTATGCCCTCTTATCTAAGTTACTTTTGAAAAAAAAAAAAAACTCATTCTATCATTTTCAAATACTCTATATTTTCTGAAAAATTTTCAGATTTTTTCAAATCACACCGCTATGCTGTAACATAGCATTTTGGTGGCAGGCTGCTATACCCGTCACTACTGCTATTTTCATTGTTGCAAGGCAGTACTGTATGTGATCAAGCCCAACCCAAATTCTCTTGTGCTTGGGTGGGCCGTGTGGGTTCATGCATGTCTTATGTGGGCTGCAGATTAGTTCATGGGTCAAAATCAACGTCTATTCCTAGGCACGTGGGACCAAGCCTATTGGCCTACCAAAGCGCCCATTGATCCCAGCAATTTATTTAAGGTGGCCCAAGTTCAATTAGTTGATCTGTAGGTCCATGAGCTCTTTGCACAACCAATTGGAAGATGTTTTTACTTAAGTTTTTAATTGTCATCTTTATAATCTAGATGTTTAAGAATCTTATCTAGAATAAATAGTTGATATGTTGTTGCTATTTTAGATTCCTTGATTGATAAGGATATGTGGAAATGATCTATAGAGTAGTTGTCATTTAGGATTGGGTAGCTAAGATTTGAGTGGAAGGATAAGTCACTTTGTCACGACCCGGAACTCGGGGCCCTTCAAATTCCATGTCACGACTAATAAAAGTATCTCATCGCACACGTGTCAAATCCATTGGCATAAAACTTCCAAGCATTTACCTAATTAATAAGAACTCTTCTTTTAAGATTAAAAGATCAAATAACAATATCAATCTGAGTATAATTAAATAAAATGATGACCCAAAAACAACTACAAAGTCTTGGAAATCCAATAAAAAATAGTTCTTTTTCTATTCTTCTATGTGAGTCAGATGCTCAAGTGCGAATCTCAATTCTATCTCTTGATCATCACAATTTTCTTGAGTCTCTAAGTTTTCGTTACCTGGATTGAGGCAAATCCACAAGGTATCAGTACAACTGAGTGAGTACTGAGTAGATAATCTAATGTACTTGTGCATAAGCCAACAAATTAAATAGAATTACATAACAAACTTTAAGTAACATCTAAAGTCCACAGGTCTTGCTCAAAATCAGGGCAAGGTAAATTGTATCAGTTCTAATGACAGCTCCCCTTCTACTTGGTAGCACAGGCCCAAAATCACGCACCACAAAGGATGCCAAAATAACAAAATAGTACTGTCAAAATCATCCTCAAAACCCGTGTGTATATCACAAAATGACCATCTAGGGTCTAGAGCAAAGCCCAAAAATATTCTTTTGTCCAAACAAAATTGACCACAAGGTCCAAAATTATCAAAATGGTACCACAAAATCATCCTTCCAGAGTTGTCTGAGCCAATAAATAAATCTTCCAAAATTGGCCTTTTGTATGGGGACATCAACCCATATGGTGCTAGTTGTCTGGGGTGTCCAAAGGTTCCTCAGTATTCTAAATTCAAATAATAAATATCTCTTCAACATATCCTCAACATCTACAACTGGCAAGTTCCATAACCAACCCCTGTCACATTATGTGGATTTAATATGCCCCAGTCCAAATCAAAATTGGTATCCAATGTGTGAGGTCAATAACGTGACTAGCCCTTTCCAAGTGAGGTGAAACGTTCAATTACATACTATTATCAAAATATGCACATACCAATTGCATAATCTTTCAAGAAAACTCACATGAAGAATTCCAACATAGCAGTAGCATAAACATTACTGTTCAAATCACAATTAGTCAAGTAGTAGGGTCCTCAAGGTGATTTATAAAAGTCAAAAGCACAATAAACAATCTCCAACAGTCACATATCATACTGATTTATTAGGATATATCAATTACACAAGAACATACATTAGATCTCTATGTCTCAAATAATAGTAAATAACAGGGGGCTATCCACAATTTCTATCAAGAAAAGCCTCAAGAAAACCACTAAAACAACTTAGATTTAAGAATACATAATAGTAGGCACTAATTTGTAATTTACAGAAATCTGAAACTCAAGTAATTAGTGCATAATGTTTCAGCTGTAAAAATAGTAATATCAGGGGCTATTTGTAATGTCCAGACACCTTTTAGAACTTATAGAGGTAAAAGAGGACTGGTGTGTAATTATCAAAACCTGTATGATACATTGTTGTAAAACAAATAAAGTCAAGCCATATAAGAGGTTTCCAGAATCGACAGCTCAAGAAAAAATCTCCAAGTTGGCGGTAAGTCATCACATGGGTTGGGTTTGAGTCAGTTGGATGGTGTGCCCAGGTGAGCCTAATCCTCATGGGACATAGACCCCTAAGGTCGCCAAGGGCTGGTCCTTCAGATGATCGCATGAGATCATCGATCAAGTGGGACATGTGGGCCCCACAATCAATTTCGAAAACTTTCACTTTGATGACCTGAATCCATGAAATCTCGATTTCAGCTTGAATTCTCCACAAGTCTTTGGTCGATTATGGTTGGAATTGCAAACTAAGAATATTATCTACATGGGAAAATCAATTGGTATGAATTTTGGGGCCACTGGTAGTGATTCCAAGCTTCCTATCCCCAACTGCATGTCGACAATGTGGTTCTAACACTGTAGTAGTTGATAGTTTTTGCAAGATCTCAATCAATCCAACATCTTCTGCCTATAATCAGAATTGGGAAATTTAAAAGCATACAATCTAAACTTGAATTCAAGATTTAAACATCAATTCACCAAATATCATTCAACTAAGTTGTCTAACAAAGAGGGACTACATCATACACAAGTAGACAAACATCAACTAGAAGGATACACCCAAATATATTTTGAAAATCTACTCACCTTTGGTAGAAAGCAGTTGCTTGATTCACATGGGGTAGGGAATAGGTCATCCAAGAAGCACTCCTATTCTAGTTATTCTCTTCTCTTCTAGTTGCTAGGCTAGAGATTTGGGGTTACCCAAGGGGTATGCAGAGCGGAGAGAAAAAGGGGATGTCGTGTGTTGGTTTGAAGGGAGGCAACATGAATATATAACTTGGGTTTCCTTTCCTTATAGGAGTCAAACTTCATATAGTGTAAGATGTCTCTTTCTAACTGTAAAACAGTCCCAAAGAGGGCTTGCAGCAGTTGGGTTTCAAACACCATTTGACAGGATTGGGTCTTACCACTTACTAGTTGATGCAGCCCAAGGGTTAGGGCTTGGGCTTGTGTGGAGGTGCCTAAGCACGTATCCAAGGACACTTCGAACAGTCAAGATGACTTCAACACACACGAGGACACACCTCTCTGGGAAAACCCAATTCTATTAATCAACCAAATCTGAGAATCTCCTCTACAATGCCATATATATAATAAAAGCAAACTTAATGGGCAAGAAAACCCTACGCTAGTAATGGAAACTTTCCTAATAACAATTTAATTAGAAATCTACTAATAATAATCCTAATCTAATTTGAAGAAGGACTGCTGGGGCAATTTGAAGAAGGACTGCTAGGGCCCAGACTGCATCATCCTCCCCGGGTTGAAAGAAGTGTTCA
Organism: Sextonia rubra; assembly: GCA_037013555.1. NCBI lineage: Eukaryota > Viridiplantae > Streptophyta > Magnoliopsida > Laurales > Lauraceae > Sextonia > Sextonia rubra. The sequence goes on from JASUAD010000006.1 coordinate 19,161,276, forward strand.
TCCTCGAACTCGATTCTGCTTCGGATTGCCTCTGTAAATGTGGTGAACATGAAGGACTTTCTTTGTGGCAGCTTTCCAGGAATTCTTCTTCGGCAGTTGTGGTTTCTCGGGATGAAGAGTAATCTGTTGTCCACCATGCATGAATGTATAGGTGTTGTCGCGCATACCATGAGTCCCATTTTTGTCATACATCCAAGGACGACCCAATAAGATATCACCACTATCCATAGGTATCACATCACACCAGATAGTATCTTTGTAAATATCACCAATGGCAAAAGTAGCTTTGCAAGTATGTCGAACATACGCTTGATCATCATTCATTAGCCACTTGACAAAATAAGGACGGTTATGCTTATAAACTTTCAATTGAAGGCGATCAACAAGAGCTTGGGAGATGAGATTTTCACAGCTTCCGCCATCAATAACAATTGTGCAATGTTGTTCCTGAATCATTCCTGCGGAACGGAAAATATTTTTTCGCAACCACTTATGCTCAACAGTTGGTGGAGCGTCCTTGAGGACAATAAGAGCTTCACCTGTGGTATCTGCATCTATTATTTCAATTTCCTCATTGTCAATAACCTTGGGATCAGTGTCAGTACCCTGAATATCATCCGGGATGTTTTTATCAGCACCTTCAATCTCAATCAGATGTATTTGCTTTGGACAATCTGCGGCGCGATGCCCGTGCTGGTGACAATGAAAACAAACCATCTTATTTTGACCTTCAGTCCTAGCAAAAATCTGACCATTGGATTTAGCTTCTTGTAGAGTCGAATTTTTTTGCGGAACCCATTTGAATTTTTGACTTGATGATTTGCAATTCCCTCAGCTTTGATAGCATGTTGGATGAGTTTATCGACATTATCAAAATGTTGGAAGGCAAGGATATGCTGAATGTCTATTCTCAATCCATTGAAAAATCTATCAACTACTACATCATCATCTTCATTCAGGCCACAACGAGCTTGCAGAGTAAAAAATTTCTCAGAATATTCAACAACTATCTTGGACCTTTGTTTTAAGTTTTGAAAGTTGGAACGTAGATCTCTTGCATAGTTGACAGGGAGGAATTTTCGCTTTAAAATATTTCTCATCTTAGTCCATGTATTAACTGGGTCTATGTTTTGATTCCTCCGTTTTCTTTGCAATTCAGCCCACCAAGTTGCAGCATAATTACGAAATCTAGTAGCAAGTAGTGTGACTTTATGATGCTCATTCATTGGCTTATGTGCGAAAATATTCTCCACGTACACTAACCAATCCATGAATTCAGCGGGCTGCAATTTTCCATCATATTCAGAATCACAATTTTAATCCCTAAGTCTCGAGTAGGATTATTGACTGGCAGATCCCGTTGATTTCGAATATTTGCACCATCTTTATGGTGGTGATGCGCACATTGATTACTTTCCAAATTTGTTACTCTAATATCAAATTGTTGCAGGGTAGTGTGCATGCCATCAACTTTTGCAGATAATTGTCTAATGGCACTAGCCAAATCTTCAAGTGAAGAAGATGAAGATTCCACATCCACTTGCTTCTTAGGAGGCATTTTTTTTAGTGCAAAATTTAAATCGGACTGACTTGATGTGTAGATCTACTGACAACAAACACGATAGAGAAGACGGATCGGAAATCAGGCTTGAGATGGTGTTGCGATCACAAAAGTGTGGACTGCTGCTATGGAAGGAGCTATGCTCTTATCGGGCCGAAGCTGGTCAAGCCCAGGTTCTACTTGATCTGACCTGGTGTATGCCCCAGGGTGTCTTGGACACGTTGTGGCACGTGGCCTGTGAGAGTTGAAATCCCTGTTTTTTTTTTTTTTCTTTTGTGTTGTTTCTCTTGGTTGCTCCAAACAGAGTCTGCAACGATAAGAGCGCTAGCGAGATGATGGAGATGGCGACGACTGTGTTGGCTTTTGACGACAATAGCGAGTGGAGATCAGCAAACGGCACGACAGTCGGTGGCGACGACAGACAGTGTACGGCGATGGCTGATGGCATCAGCAGCTAGGTGCTGCTCATGCGAAGCTTATGCAGCAGTGGACGGCAGCGATGCGTGAAGGGTGTCGGCAACAATCGTTGAGCGGTACCGCCGGTCGACAGAGATGGCGGCGATGATTTCCACAGAGGGCAAACGGCAGCGGGTTGTGGTGGCACAGCAAAAACCGTACGCTGCTCTTGCTCTCTGTCTCTTGATCTAGCATCTCTACTTCTGCTCTTTTTTTTTTTTTTTTTTGCATGGTCGTTTGGGCTATGGGATTCGGTGATGGTGACAGTGGAGATCGGGGCTTCGGTGACGAGGATGGTTGGGCGTATCGTTGGGAGAGAGATAGCAGGAGGCAGATGGGGTTTTGTCTGGATCGATAGACAAGGGGAGAGTAGGTAACACGCCGACGATCAAAGATCGTGTGGCTCTTATACCAATCTGAAGCAGCCCAAGGGTTAGGGCTTGCGTGGAGGTGCCTAAGCACGTGTCCAAGGACACTTCGAACCGTCAAGATGACTTCAACACACACGAAGAAATACCTCTCTGGGAAAACCCAATTCTATTAATCAACCAAATCTGAGAATCTCTTCTCTACAATGCCATATATATATAATAAAAGTAAACTTAATGAGTAAGAAAATCCTACGCTAGTAATGAAAACTTTCCTAATAACAATTTAATTAGAAATCTACTAATAATAATTCTAATCTAATTTGAAGAAGGACTGCTGGGGCAATTTGAAGAAGGACTGCTGGGGCCCAGACTGCATCACTAGTACCAAAAACAATATGTCTCTACAAAATAAAAGCGGTCCCACTAAACTGATTTAATAAAATAATTATGGGGCAGAAACTAACTTATCACAGATTAATATCCAACACTATCTCACTTACAATTAATGTAATGGTCCCACAGATTAAATATTATAGATAAAACAATAGTTAAAACACATAATAATTATTAAATAGTCCAGTCCCTAAATCCGGGTCTGGGGTGTCACACACATCACGTGTGATCTTACCTCCAAGGGCTTATATAAATAAATGTTTCCTCTCCTTTTAAGCATTGAATAAAAATATTGTTCTCCCTTTACTTGGTGTTGCATGTTTGCTGGTTATCAAGATGTGCATATGAGCTATAAGCTTTGGCTTGGAGAATTATTGTTCGTTACTGAAACTACTGTGAGAATTTAAACTCAAAAGATACCACAGAGAGATCTATCTTGATACCTTGACGTGATAATTAGTAAGGATGGAGAGATCAATGAGGATGTCGAACATACTACAAGACTTGGATGGTTGAAGTGGAGATTTTCTTCTGGAGTGCTTTGTGATTGGTGCATACCGACAAGATGAAAGGAAAATTTTTATAGTATAATGATTAGACCAGCTATTAGTAGAATGTTGGCAATCAAGTGGTGACACATGCACAAAATAAGGCTCCATTTCTTTTGTAGAATTACTAACAGGAATTTGTCATGTTGGGGATTTCTAGATAATGATGTTATGTCTGTACCCTTGGTATTTCCAAATTCTTGTTTCTTTGCTAGAATTCTAAATTCCGACTACTTGAGAAGTTTGGAATTCCCAAATTCCAACCTCCTTAAGCATTTTTCGATGCTACATCCAAGAGGGGGATTCAAGAATTCAATTTTACGGGGCAACTTTTGGAGAATTACAAATTCTTTAGACATGAATCCTTTGAAAGAAATAGGCCTTTTAAGTGTAGCAGAGATGAGAATGTTGAGATGGATGTATAGTAAAGCTAGGAAAGATAGAATAAGAAATGAGTACTTTTGAGAGCATTAATGGGTAACATCAATTGGTGATGAATCATTAAAAACTTGTTTGAGATGGTTTAGACATGTCCAACTCATGGTTTAAAATATCAGCTGATACCAATACATATTGGTCATGATTGAATCGAATTTTTACTGGGTATCGGTGTTGGTGTCAGCATGGTCAAATATAGTAGTCATATCAGTGAATATTGGCTGCTATTAGTCGGTATCGGCCAATACATTGATTGTAATGGTTTGAAAAATAATAAAAAAAAAAGAAAGAAAGAGGAAGGAAGGCTCATGATCTAGCTATTGGATGTTTACCATGGAATGAAAAAAGGGGAAAATAGATTGGCATGCTTACGGCCAGCCAAAGAAAAAGAATAAATAAATAAAAAAGGGGGAGAGAGAGAGAGGGGTGGAAGAGGGAGAAATGAAGAAGATGGCGTGCTTGTGCATGCAAGTGGCGGAGTGGTGTATGTTCTGTGTCTTCTTCTTCTCTTCCCCTCTTCTCCTTCTCTTTTACTGCTTTTCTTCCCCACATTATTGCTCTGGAATTTGGAAGGCCACAAAAAGCAAATGCCCTTTCATTTCCTGTGTATTTTAATGTTGGGAAATGGCCCTTTTCCTGTTCCACGTGAGGTACAACCTGTGACTTGTGAGGCTTTTACCCTCATTTTATAGGTCCGACGACTCTAAAGTCTAACCTATAAATTGAATGCCGTGCTTTCTTTGATTTACGATATTTTTATGGGCTCCCCAATTTAACTCCCCATTATATAGATCTAACCTGGTCAATTGAATGGCCTACTTATTTTATTTTAACATGTACCATTCTATTAAAGCCCATGTATACAAAAAAATATTTCATTGAAAAGAAATGCCACTTTAAATGTTCCCTCAAGAAAGTTTATTCCAAGAGGAATCATGCGACTATCATATTAATTACTTAGAATATATATGACTAAAACTTTAAAAATTGAGGTGGTAAATAGTGGTCAATCCAAAGGATAAGAAGAAATAAATCACCAATGATGGGTCCAATATTGCACACTAAACTCTAATACATGTAATGAATAAACAATGATATTGGATGTTTTAATTAGGAGGACTGATATTTTGCTTCATTGTGTGTACTAATTAAAAAAGACATGGTTTTCTATCATATTCCAGTAGTATGCATTTTTTTTGTGACACAACACCGCATTGTATTAGTTTTTGGGGTCGACTGATACCGCAATTTTAATCCATGGTCCATTGTAGACTAACAACGGTGCCATAGAATAAAAGTTTTTCTATATATGTTGATGGCTCACCAAGGAGAAGGGGTAGGCCGGAGAGGACATGGGGAAGTAGCAAAGGTAGATATGAAGAAACGCAACCTATCAGAGACTTGACTCACGATAGATCAGAATAGAGAATGTAGCCGACTCTAATACAGTTGGGACTAGGCCATGATGATGACCCCCCCTCTTCCCCTTCTTTCTGTTTCACTAATTTTGTTAACGACATGCACAATATCTGTAATACTAATTGGGTGCAAAATAACCCCTCTAGTGCCAGCTCTACGACACCTGAGCCTGTTTCTTTTGTGGCCCGCCTGGGGCTTGAGTTGGGGATGGGACTAGAGGGGATTGCAAGACAAAACAACACCAACGGTCCATTCTATTTGGATATGTGCTAAACCCATGATTGGTGATCATCAGGGGGTCCACTTGGATGGATCACTAGGTGGGCCCCACTAGGTTTATAGGCACGTGGTGCTCACCCTAGGTTTTTCCATTTATGTATCAAAGTTCTTCATATGATTTTATCATATATTTAACCATTCTCACACATCATGATACATGAATGTCATTGTTTCTTCATATGATTTTATCATGTCTTATTTTATTGTTGTATTTATGCTGATATGGATAGAAAATAGATTGATTATGATAACTACTGTTATCTTCTTTTGGTTTTTATAGGAAAAATAAAAAAAATCCTAGAATTTGCAATATGATTAAGGATACGATTTGATTCATCCTTTTGAACGATTTATGATATGATTTCAATGTTCAAAACCTATACTTCTAAGAGGTTTTTCTGTGCTGTACTCAATGGCTGAATTTTCGTCCTTGTTGCACCAAACTGAACTGCTTCTAATTTTCTGTTTATAATTATAATCAGGTTAGCAAACGTCATGGCATTTTGTACTGAAGGTTCAGATTGCAATTCCAACCCGGAAAATCCTTCAAAAGTCGGCAATTTATTTTGTACAATTTGGAAACTTCAATCCTTTGTTGACTCTGCTTGCAACTCTGGTTCTTAATGAAAACAACATTTTCACATAATGTGTGAGCATTTTAGTTCTGCATCAGTTATCATCTTGTTCCGGGTTTGTTTGAATTTACATTTCCTGGTAAGTGTAATGTGAGAACTTCGAGGGTGAGGAACAAGTATTTTCCCACAATGCACAGCTCGTCATTTTTAGTCAAAACTGGCTTAATTTATGAAAGGCTAGATTCAGTGCTTGTGGCACAGCTGAATCAGTTGCTGTACTGCCTGAGTCTGTTTCCAATTCACTGATCCCATCAAAGCTCCAGGCTTCTCAGAGGTTATCCAAGCCTTGCAGATACTGCTGTCAGCATTCAAAGGGTGCAAAATAGACTACAAAGATAAGGTTAGGGGCGCTATAATTATGTTGTTTTTTTTTTTTTTTTTCATTCTGTGACTAGTTTGGATTGAATGTAAAGAATGTTACTTGTTAGGAGCAGCAATGATTATCTGAATGACTCATATTGTCTTAAGCATGGTTTTATTTATCCTGCTGGATTACTGTTATGAGGCCATTCGAATATTTAAATCTTACATTGATCATTTGTGAAGCATTTGGGTTCAAAAAAATTTTTTTTTGGTAGATTATTGTTGTTGTTAGGGGCTGTTGTTGAAAATGTGGAAGAGAGAATAATTAATTTTTTCTTACAATGATTTCTCTTACAAACCGGAGGGGGATAAACCATCCCAGTGTTGAATCTTGAGAAAATCATGAGGCGCCTCACTGTGATCAGCGTCAAAATCTTAGTTGGTCCTGGACTCAAAAATATATTTCTCTATTATGAATTCCGTCATCGTCAAAGCTTTATCCTGACTATGTTGGGGTTAGCTATATGAATTATGTTTATCCATTTAGATCCATAATAAACCGAATCATTAAAAGATAGGTTGCACTCTTCATCTTTGGTCATGTTTATTTTCATCCATGCCTCTTTGGCTTTTTCTTTAAACTTGGTGGGCTGTCAACTTGCATAGAAAAATATCTCCTTTATAGTGCCGTGGTTGGCCTATGTTGGCACTACTGAACAATCTGAAATGATTCTTTTTAGTGTCTCCTGTATTGAAGCGTCTAAATGCTACCAAGAGTTCTCATTTTTTTATTTTTTCAATCTTTTCTAATAATATTACACTTACATCTCAACATATTTTTCTTTTTCGGTAGTGGCCAAATTTTGCTCATACAAGAACGGATGGAAGTTTGATCAATTGGATTTTTTTTTAATTTTTATTTATGACTTAGGGTATCTTTTGGAGTTGAACTTGAAACCTTGAAGAGCAAATCTAAGGCTCAAACCAATTGAGCCACTGCCTTGACGGCTTTTGATGAATTGGATTCAATGTTGAAAAACTTAAAACTCACACGGAATAAATATTCCCCTTCGCCAACATGATCGTGGTTAAATGGTGTTGACACCTTTGTTTTACTCATATCGCTGGGGATTGATCATGTGCTGGCACATATATGGTTGAGTGATGTTGGTATTTTAGTATTAGTATATTACACTTATATCAAGGATTGATCCCAAGGTCTTTCAAATTTAAAGTTACACTCTAAACCAGTATTTTAAACTAAGCAAAAAAGGTTAAAAAAGAGTAAACAATGTAACCCTCGTCTGTGGGTGCTGGCAGGATCTCACTTCAGAGAAGATGTTCTACCTACGAACTAATTGCTTGTGCAGGACATTTCCATAGGGCCAACTTGGGCCCACTGTTGATCATAGCAGCCCCTTTAATAATCTTGTCATCCCAGGATTTGCCATTAGGTCTAATTTTACATTCATTAAACTTACACTTATGATTGGATTGAATGTCAAACTATTTACAGCTAAGACATAATGAAGTTTTAGATTATTTAAGGCTGACCCTAAGATTTTCGGGGCCTAAAGTAAAGTTCTACTATGGGGCTCATAATTTTTTTTGTCAAATTAGATTTATGATTAGCCAATGTTATTTTTTATACTTTTGGATTCAGGCTGCCACGCGGCTTGTATATGATTGGACTTTTTTCCTTGGACCTAATATAAAGAGTTGGTTAAATAAAAGGCCCATATATATTTTCTTTAATCAAATTAGGGAGCCCAAAGGTGTGGCTTTGCTTAGGGGATCCTGAGACTTTTAAATCAAGGGCTTGGAAAATATGGAGGGGCCATTTTTTTTTTTTTTTTTTTTTACCCTCTTCCCTCCTTCGCCCATAATGAGTATTTTTATCATTGACAGAGAAGGTTTCAAGTGGGTCCCATGAGCTGGACCGCATACCAGCATTATGCAGCATGCTCCTGGGAGAGCAGAGAGTGCAAGTGCGCACACACTCTAAAAATTGGTGTTGCGCTCTACTAATTTAAGAATGCCTGAATAAAGTATTACAGAAAATTTACTTCTCTTTTTACAGGATCAATATGAAGACGGCTCGATAACTATTGAAAGTAGAACTTGGCGTGGATATTTGCGGTTATATTTCTGATGAGTCCGTCCCACAGCCTCATAAACTTCTTCCCGAGTTTGAGACTTCATACCAGTTACCAGTGATAATTTAATGACCTGATGGGGCCCATTATTTACCCAAATTTAATCCATTATTAGACCTTTCCTCAGTATATAACTATATTCTATATATTTTATGGAAAAAGAACACAGGAATCTTTGGCAGTTTTAAATTATTTTTTGGGATGAAGGTTTATTTTATATAGTTTGTGAAACTTTCAGAAGTAATCAAAATTTTTTTATGCAAAGTGCAAGAAGAGGGAGGAGAGGAGAGGAGAGGAGAGGAGAGAAGAAGAAAGCAAAAATGCATTCCCAACGTGCCACTGTTATGGGACAAATAAAGAACCTTTCTGAGTTGCGTCACCCTCCACAATAAAGAACCCTTTTCAGGGTCAGATGTCTACTCGGAACCCATGAAGTCCTTCCATGTCCTTCTGTAAAAGAGTCTTCAAATCTCTCCTGTGTTTGAAAATACCTTCTAAAGTATCACCCCACACTTTATTTTATACATTTTATCTGTCTTTTTCCCACTGCCACATCCTCCTCTTAATGGATTCACCTGTGGCCCAAAAGAAAGAAAGAAAAAATTGTTCCTTGCCTCTCAAGGATTGACTTACCTGCACACTCATGCTCGAGACTTGACTCACAACTTAAATATGTATCCAATGGGTGCACCCATATCATCACCCCACAAGTCCCACAAGCTATGGCTTCTAGTCCCACTTCTTTGAATTCCGATCGTGAGAAGGATTGTAAGGAGATCCATGATTCGTGGGGCTGTCTGAATCAACTGGGCCAGGGTCTAGCACATCGGTCTCGCACTGAACTTCAACAGGTTAGGGAGACATACAAGGCCATGTATGGGGAAGATCTGGTGGATTGCATCCGGCGGGCGGAGGGTGTCAACTCGAAGAATGAGGTCTGGGTCTTAAATGTTTTTGCAAGCACACCCGCGCACACACACAAACACATCATTTTAGTACATATAACACCATCCTATGTGATACTGGTTTAGATATGCATGGCCTTGTCACTTTGGCTTTGCGAGCCACATGAGAGGGATGCTATTGTGGCTAAGGATGCGATGGCGCAAGGCGATACCAAGTACAGAGCACTTGTCGAGATATACGTCGGCCGGAAATCAAGCCAGCTTCTTCTCATTCAGCAAGCTTACCGAGCAAGGTTTAAGAAGCATCTGGACCTAGAAATCAGCAGATTAGAGCCACCCACCACTACCCAAAGGGTAAATTGGTTCTAACCCATCCTTTGTCCCACTTTTAATATAGTAGTAGAATTTACAAACAAAAGGGTGGTACCCTCAGCCAAGCATGTTTCATTGCAAGCATTTCTGACAGGAATTTTGGTTGTTGAGAACTTCAAAGGCGAACTTTCCTCAGATGTTGCTTGGTTGAAGTTTTCCATGAAAAAGGCTTTTGTACCATTGAAAAGCCTTTGAATTCTAGAATTTGGAATTTTCTTTTGATACTAACAAGTAGAGGGGTTGGGGTGGCTAATGATAGATGTTAGTGGCACTAGCAACATCGCACCGGTCACACTATGCGGATGTTAACCAACATGTAGCCAAATGCGATGCGAAGAAGCTTTATGAATCTGGGGAGGGAAGGGCTGGATCTTCTCCTATTGATGAATCTACAGTGATTGAGATCCTCAGTAAGAGGAGCATTCAACAGCTCAAGCTTACATTTTCTACTTATCAACGCATCTATGGACATGATTACACCAAGGTATGCCTACCTGCCTACAGTTAGGTTAATTTTCCTATAATCCAAAGTGGTTGTTTGGATTTCTCCGATAAAACAAATGAAGAAAGCATTTTCTTGAAACATGAAAAAGGTTTCCAAGAATGAATTTCTGTTGTCCTGTGTTCATGTTTCTCAGCTATCAAATTTTTAACCAATTTTTGTGGGAAAATGAGTTCAAACTCAAAAGAGCCAAGAACCATGTTCTTCTATCTCAAGTATTCATTTCTGCAGAAGGTGAAATCACTGTGGAAATAAAATGCTGGGACAGTTTTTTTAACATTTTCTCCTTGTTCAAATGGACACAGAAATGACACATGTTACCAATTTCATCTGTGTGTAGTCACTCAAGAAGAACAACACTTCAGGAGAATTTGAGGAGTCCTTGAGAGCTGTTGTCAAATGCATGTACACTCCAGCCAAGTACTATGCAAAGGTACATCAATGCTCATATGAATTTTGCTTGATCCACACACCAGTTTTCACAGACTAAGCTCACCTGAGTTCTGCAAAAGATGGGCCATACTGGTTAACTGGGCCAGGTGAATATAAAAATGGATAAACCCATCTAAATATGACAAAATACTTTTTTGGTCAAGTTGACCTTTCTATTCTTCAAGGGAACATTTGGGTTGGCTTTTCTAACCTGATCAATAAACAGATCAAGTTGGCTGGATCCACACTTAATATTTGAGCTGAGAACTCCGACTAGAACCCGAATCATTGGACTCTAACCCATCAACCGATCTTTTAATTCAGAGTCTAGGTTGGCTCTTTTAACTTCTAGGTCAGGTATGGGTCGACATTTTGTAAACGACTACTGGTTTCTGGTTGAAGTGATCACTTAACATGACTCCCTGTGATGCCCAAGTGACCCATTTCCGCCCCTAGGTTTAATAGAGAAAAACAGGGTCTGTAAAATTAATGAATGCCATTGCAGTTTCTACCGGATTGGGCCAACAAAGTCCCAAACCACTTTGGCTCTACTCAGACTAGATTTTATGCTCATACACTGGTGTGAGCCTTCATTTTCATGATGGAAACTAGGTTTTTAGTCCTAGGTTCGGCCTGGCTTTCTCTGACTTCCTGCAGAGTCTAGTGTTAGGCTTGTGCATCGAGCTCAGCTCTTTAGCCATTGTGCTGGGTGTATCGATAGGCCTATTTTCACTGGTTGGGCCTACACAAGCCTCAAAAAGGCTCATTTCTGTTTGCTGGGCTGAGCAGCAGCTCAATAGTCCAGCTACTCCTTAGAGATATCCAAATGAATCCAGATTGCAAGTGTGTCAGCCGTATATATCCATTAGTGAGGCCTAACCAAGAAATCCAAGTAACTCAAAATCACTGTATCCACATTTATTGGTACTGGTCAAAGTTTCTCTTAGATTGATGTTGATATTACCATCAGATTAATCACGTGCTAAACATATGATTGAAATAAGAAAAAAACAGAGTAAAATGATTTTTTTTACATGTCATTAACATATGGAAGATCCAGATCAGGTTGCTGCCAATTTGGCCCCGCACGAAAACTGGGGGAGACTTGAGTGGTTTAGATTTCACTGATTGGTCTTATAGAAGAAGATGTAAAGCACTGGCCTCAAAGAATTCCATGAGGCTTGTTCATAGACTTATTTCATAGGAATCACCACGAGCAATTATCTAGAGAGAACCAATTTCTTATTTTTGCATGCCTTGAAGGGTTGGATACTTTGGGATTCATGCAGATAAAGGTTAGACAAAACGGTTAGAAATTGAAGCAGGTTGGTAATGGCATGATGCCAGAGGCAAGATCAAAGTCCTTGTCATCATCGCAACCAAGATTTAGGTTCTTACAAAACCTTTACAAATATCTCCACAACTCACTGGGCCAATTGGGGTAACTGGATAGCAAGTTTAATAGCACTTATACAATAACAAGGAACTAATAGAAATCTTTATCAAATTTAAAACCTCAAGCTTAAATATTGATAATGAGACTAGGATCCTGAAATGGTAAGATTGAGTAATTCTTATTCCAGTTATAAGGTGGGCCTTCCATGGGCTTGGTTGTGGATTTTTCCGGGTGTCTAAGCTGCATCAGAGATAAATCATTCTAAACCATAACTTAGGGTCCCCAAAATTTTGTGATGCAATGGGATTACAAGTGGAGGGCAAAGTACCACCAAGGGGAGAGGTAAAGTCTTTATGTGGTCGCGGTGGACCCTATAATTTTTTTCAGTTTCTCTTCTGTTTAAAATAACTATCAGTTCTCTCTTGAAAAATCGCCTTTGTATTTTTTCAGATGCTACAGTCAAGCATCAAGGGGATGACAATGGACAAAAGTACCTTGGGGCGCATAATTGTGAGCAGGGCAGAGGTAGACATAAAGGAAATTCAAGACATCTATCAAAAGAAGTATGGCATGAAGCTGTATGATGCTATTTGTGAAAGCATTCCTGAGGGGGACTACAGGGACTTTCTTCTTGCTCTACTAACAAGGGCACCATCATCTTCTTCCACCCCTTAAAAAATGTCCATCCCTGCTCGGGTACGATTGTTGAACCAATTTCGAAGTATAATGTCTCCCTAGGCTAAACCATCATGCTGTTAAGATATGATGAAATTTAAGGAAATAGATGTTTAATGGTGTCTGTTTGTAGAAAACTAGTTCTTTGTGTCTATGAGATTTGTAACACAAAGTAGTTAAGGTTTAATAAGCCGCACTAAATGAAATAATCTATTTGGCATATAAGTCGCTGAAAATTTATCCATTACACTGCAATGTGATGTATACTTGTGCTGTTCAAGTTCTAGGCCACTTATTAAAAGGGGGCCTACAGCGACCACCGTGCATTGAGGAGGCTGACATAGATTATTGATCAATGAAGATTTATCCATTCCCACACTAAAATGGACAGAGCATATACTAGTTAGTCATAACTGATTGAGATCAAACCATTTCTTTGCCAGGGCTCTGGGTATATGTAGTGTGAAATTTCTTGAATATGGGTTGACATGTGTCCTATGAAAAAAGAAAATGCAAGAAGTTTGCATGAACATAAGACATGGAGATAATTTTGTATGATTACATATTGCAAGCAAATCCCAGTTTTATGGCTTGGGCTACAATGCTCAAGGCAAAAGAGAGAAATGTAGAACCCTTTTGAGAGGAAGCTTGCTTCTGGTTCTTAACCTGCTTTGACTCTTTACGAGTAAAATGCAAGAAATAATGCATCATGATAGAGAGTCTGCCATCTTTTCCAGAGAAATTAGTAGTGACAGGCAAACTATGATCTTTTTAACTTCGTTGAGAGTAATGGGATTAAACATCAATTGAACCTCAATGAACCTTGATGTTGAACGAAGGCTTAATGGGCCTTGGTAGTCTTCATCACCTCAGCTTTAGTGGGCCATGAAGAGCTTTGACATTCGATTGAGTCTTAATATGTCTTGGCCTCTAATCAGGCCCTAATGGGCCTGAGCAGACCTCATCATCATGTAGGCTTTGATAGGCCATTGTTTAGTTAGGCTTTAATAGATCTTGAATGGCACATCATTGATTGGACCTACGCATCCAATTGAGCCTCCATGACCGGCATCTAATTGGACATTCACAGGCCTCATCATTGAGCGGGATTAAGTTGTTCCACATCCATTTGTCTTCGGAGCTGACTCCAGTTGGGCTTTGATGGGCTAAAAACTAATTGGGGCTTAACAAGTCTTCTCATTTAGCAAGCTTTTGTAGGTTGAGCAAGCATTTAGTTTTGATTAGCCATCAGCTGATTAGCCCTTGATGGGCAAACATTCAATTGGACCTTGGAAATCCTCATTATCAAGTGAACTTAACTGGGTCAACAGTTAATATCGCTTCATCAAGGGAGCTTAAGTGGGTCAACATCGATTTGGCTTTGAAGAGCCTTAATGGATCTCAAGATGGATTGACCCTAATGAGGTTTGACATCTAGGGTATTAGTGGGCCTTAATGGTTATTAAGTGAACTTATCTGGCTCAACCGTCAATATCGCTTCATCAGTGAGCGAGCTTAAGTGGATCAACATCCATTTGGCTTTGAAGAGCCTTAAAGGATCTCAAGATGGATTGACCCTAATGAGGTTTGACATCTAGGGTATTAGTGGGCCTTAATGGGTGTCAACATTGATTGGGGTTCGGACATGATTTACAGATTTTCTATTGTTAAATTGATGATTTGGATGTTCGTAATGAATGAACTGTTAATTATAATTTTTCATCATTGGGTCTATAATCTAAGGTGTTTCCGCCTTTTGATTAGAGATCCACATGTTATTATTATTATTATTATTATTGTCGTTGTTGTTGTTGTTGTTGTTCGATCAATGATCAATGGTGTCTCCATATTCAAGTTTGAACCCCATCCCATGCCCCTAAACTCTTCATTTGTGGGCCACAAGTTTAATGACTTCAGATTCAAAATTTTTTTAACCCTCCATCTAACAGTCAAATTCATTTGGATAGGTGTCAAACCTTGAGATTAGTGACTATCAATGGGGGTCCTTGTTTGTACACTATTTGGATGGGTTGGTAGGTGAGCCCACCAATAGTTATCAAAGAAGCACAATGAGAAATAACTCTTTCTTGAATATTTTTCATATATTTATATATATAGATATTTGGAAATTCTAAAAAACGTCCAACTTTAAAAATGCCCCATTTTCTGTCCCTCTATTTTTTGGTCATGGGGCCCATGTTGAGTTAATTTAGTCTTTTCATACACACGACCCTCTTATGTATCGTTACACATCCAAATTTGACACAATCATGATAAAATGATGCTTCTAAACCATTAAATTTTAGGGTCATGGATTAAAAGATTAGGATAATCATATAAACTTAAGATTTTTCATATAAGGAGGCCTCATATGGATTTTCATATCAAATGGACTTCCGTGATCATGATACATCTCAGTGGGCCCCCAACCAAAAAGGGCATTTTTTCTTAAACAAAATGCTCGAATGCTGTATAGCGCTCCCTATATATATAAGTGTCTCTCACTATAGTGTGAGGGATGGATGAATAGTAGTTTTATCTTAGATATATATATATATTTATGAGGAAGATTACTATGCATCCATCTTTCACCATAGGGTGGGGGACACTTCCTTTTTTGACTTAACTAGGTCAAAAAGGCGTGATGAGGTTTGATGATTTTGTCTTCCTGCACATTAATACTTTCAAAAAAAAAAAAGTGTCCCTTATCCTATGGTGAGGGATAAATGCATAGTAATATTTATATATATATATGTATATGAGTAGTTTTTAGGTGCTAGGTGCCTAGCAACATTTTGGTGATAAGCACCAAACACAATCACCCATTTGTGCTATACTTGCACAAATGGATGGTTGTGGTTGGTGCCTAACACCTGAGAATTTTACCATATATATGGGCAAGTTTAACCTAAGCTAAAGTTTATATAAAAAATTCCGTAAGGCTGAGTCCTTGGGGCCTACCTATGATTTATCCAAATAGATCAAACACATAACTCTCCTGAATTGCTTATGTTCACCAATTTTTAGTCAAATCCGAATTTACTGGATGTGGTACAATATCTATATATATTTAGAGAGAGAGAAAGAGAGATGGTGCGGTATATGAGTTAATTTTTGAGGGCCCACCTGAAGTTGTCCAAACCATGAAGGGCATAGGGGATTGAAAGATCATGATAGGAACTAATATATATAAGGAATGTTAGTATGCATCATTTTCTCACTTATGGTAATGGATGGATGCATATTAATTTTCTCATAAATATATATATATATATAATTGTATGTATAATCCAACGTGTCTTCCCAATGTGATCTACAATCCACACATTTTCTATTGTTGGATCGAGGATCTGTTGGTGTCTAATCTGCGGTTTTTTTTTTTTTTAAGTATTGCTGGATCAAATATTCAAGTTTTCTTTACTACTCGGTTGGCAATCCACATATTTTCTATTGTTGGATGATCTGTGATGCCTCCACTATTAGATCAATAATCCATTTTTCTTCATCATTGGATCGATAGTCCGAGGTGCCACTATTCGATCATTGATTGACATATTTTTTATTGTTAGATCAGTGATCTATAATATCTCCATTGTTAGATCGTTAATTAACATATACTTTTTTATTTTTGGATTCTCTACCGCTGGAAATAAATGATCTTCTTATCTCCATTGTAAAATTCATAATCTGTATATCATCATTAGAACGATGATAAATGATCTTCTTATCTCCATTGTAAAATTCATAATCTGTATATCATCATTAGAACGATAATCCAAGGTGTCCCCACATTTCAATCAGCGATCCATGTATTTTTTTAACCATTGGCAATGGATAGTGATTTGTGGTGTCTCATAGTTAATTTATAATCCTTGTGTTTTTATTGTTGGATTGATAATCCTAGTTGTCTTCCCAATTCAATCGATGATAACATATTTTCTATTATTAAATTAATCATACGTACTTTTTCCAATGTTAGATTGATTACCATCGTTTTTTCATCATTGGACTGAAAATTAGAGGTGTCTCCCTCGTTCGATCAATGATCCACATATTTTTATCATTAGATCTCTAATCTAAAGACCTTTTTATTATTGGATAATGGTGTGAATTCCTACAAACTTTATCAGCTTTTACTGTCAATACTTTTTAAGTTTGGATGAAGGAGGATGACTGCATTTGATATATAGATTGACAGCCAACATCATATTTTGTCACAAAGAAAAAAAAATATTAACATCAACATAGTTAGGATGAGGCTTTGAAGAAAATGATACTAATAATGTGATTTTCCCACAATCAAATTGATAATCCTCATGTTTTGCTGTGAACAAAAGAGTTGCACAAAAGGGGAAGACGATGATTTTGCACTTTGTGGAATCGCCAGATTACATGATATGTAATGAGTGGGAACACCCCATTACGAACCTCAGATCAGATCAACAAAGACACCCATAGCTTCTGGGATATAAAGGATCTAAAATGGATCTCAAGTTCTCAGTTGATTCTAGACCATTATTATCAGAAAAATTAGTTGATTCATCATTATTACATCATCATTGTCATGATCAAAGAATTGTTTCAACTAGGTTGGGTATGGCTACATAAACTCTATTTCTCCATTCCCTAATTGATTATGGATGGTTATTATTAGAAGTCGTCGATAACAGTCAATTAATAGGATTCTAAAATTTAAAACTTTTGTGTATTGATTTTGAAGAAGGCGTTGAGACGAGAATTCCCCCAATGCCAGTATCAGCCTTCGATACGAGACGATATCATCCGTCGATAAAAAGGGTCAAGTAAAAATAGTATAAGCTGAGATTGTTGTGCACGTGTGTGCAAACGTAATCAAGATCAATAATTACCACACAAGAAGACAAGAAAATTTACGTGGTTCTGCAAAGATGCCTACGTCCACGGAAAACCAATTTCCACTACGTTCTCCTCCAATCTGTAAAATCACAGCCTTGGAATCTCAGCCACTCTCAGCCTCTCTCTAGGGTTACAAATTACATCATATATATAACCATTACATCCTTATCTTCTAAGAACTCTATCTCAAGAAAAAAGGAAAGTCCTAACGTATTAGAAAACTGCTGTTGGACAAAATAGGAAATTCCTAATATCATTAGAGAAACCACCCCAGATATTGAACCCACTAATGGTCTGGACCCACATGGCCAACGATCTCCCCCTCCAGACCATAGGGAAGATGCCCTAAACCCCTTACTGGGAATTCTGCCCTGCCAACTCTGAACACAGCTCCAGCTTTCCCTTAGACACAACTTTGGTCATCATGTCCGAGGGATTCTTGTCCGAATGAATCTTTTCCAGCTTCATGAAGTTTTTCTTAATTACCTCACGAATCCAATGGTATTTGATATCAACGTGCTTCATGCGACCATGAAATGTAGCATTCTCACTAAAATCCATAGCACTCTGACTATCACAGTAAACTACATATTCTTCTTGCTTCAAACCTAGTTCTTAAAGAAATCTCTTCAACCAAAGCATCTCTCTCCTTGCTTCATTAGTAGCTATGTATTCCGCTTCAGTTGTAGACTGTGCTGTACACTTCTGTAACTTCGATTGCCAGGAAATAGCTCCCCCTACGAAAGTAAACAAATAACCATAAGTCGACAACCGACGATCAAGATCGCCCGCAAAATCAGCATCAGTATAACCTTTCATGACTGGTTTTGAGCCTCCGTAACACAAGCACACCTTGGAAGTACCTCTCAAAAACTTAAAGATCCACTTCACTGCTTCCCAATGCTCTTTTCCAGGGTTTGCGAGAAATCTATTCACTAAACTCACAACATGAGCAATGTCTGGCCGTGTACAAACCATGGCATACATGAGACTCCCCACAGCAGAGGAGTAAGGAACACTTGCCATCCGTTCCTTTTCATCATCTGTAGTAGGACACAAGCACTTACTTAGTTTGAAGTGACCGGCTAGAGGTATGCTAACTGGCTTAGCATTCTTCATGTTGAATCGCTCAAGAACTCGTTCAACATATTTCTCCTGTGACAACCACAGCTGCTTGGAACTCCGATCACGACGTATTTGCATGCCCAATATTGTTCGTGCGAGACCCAAGTCTTTCATGTCAAAAGACTTTGACATCTCCTCTTTTAACTTGCTAATCAACTTGCTATCTTGTCCAACTATCAGCATATCATCTACATATAAAAGAAGGATGATGAACCTGCCATCGATAAATCGACGAACATAGACACAATGATTTGCAGCTGTCCTACGGTACCCATGACTCAACATGAATGAATTAAATTTCTTGTACCACTGTTTAGGTGCTTGCTTCAGCCCGTAGAGACTCTTCTTCAACTTGTAAACCATCTGTTTTTTTCTTTCTACCTCAAACCCCTCTGGCTGAGTCATGTAGATCTCTTCTTTCAAATCACCGTGAAGAAACATGGTCTTCACGTTCATCTGTTCAAGCTCAAGGTCCATGCTGGCGGCTAGACCCAAAACGACTCTGACAAAAGTCATTTTCATAACAGGAGAGAAAACATCACTGAAGTCGATACCCTTCGTCTGTGGGAAGCCTTTTACCACTAACCGTGCTTTGTGCTTCACCAGTTTTCCATTCTCGTCCTTTTTCAGCTTGAACACCCATTTGTTTTTCAGAACATTCCTATCTTTAGGAAGTTGCACCAGCTCATATGTCTTGTTCTTCGTTAAAGAACTCATCTCATCCTGCATAGCCTTCATCCACTCATCTTTATCAGCATGAGTCATTGCTTCTCCGAAGCTATCTGGCTCTCCCTCATCAGTAAGCAAAACATATTCGGATGCAGGATACCTAGTTGATGATTGACGCTCTCGGGTAGACCTCCTAACTTGAGGTTCCGTGGTTTCAATCCGAGGAGACTGTTGCTCCCCCTGCTCAACACCCTCATCATCTGGCAACCCCTGTGCCTCATCACGATCCGGATCGTTTTGTCCACCTTCTCCACCTATAGTCTGCACCGGAGAAGGAGTCGGTGTGAGATCAATCACTCTAGCAACTTTCTCAGAAGACTTATCAATCTTCTCAACATCTCCAAAGAACTGGTCTTCATGGAAAACCACATCCCTACTTCTGATAAGTTTTTTCTTCACTGGATCCCATAATCTGTAGCCAAACTCATCTCCACCATAGTCAAGAAAGATGCAACTCACTGCCTTATTGTCCACCTTGGAACGCTGCTCCTTTGGTACATGTACAAACGCTTTACATCCAAACACCTTCAAGTGCGTATAGGAAACATTTTTACTTGTCCATCTTCTCTCTGGAAGATCATAATTCAAAGGAACTGAGAAAGATCTGTTAATTAGATAAACGGCAGTCAGAACGGCTTCACCCCAGAATGACTTAGGCAACCGTGCTAATCTTATTATGCATCTCATCTTCTCAAGAATAGTGCAGTTCATTCTCTCTGCCACACCATTGTGCTGTGGAGTACCAGGAACTGTCTTTTCATGTCGAATGCCATGCTTCAAGCAATAGCTTCTGAACTGGTTGGATGTGTATTCTCTCCCACTATCTGTGTGGAGACACTTCAAGAGTTTACCTTTTTCTCTTTCAACCTTGACATGAAACTGTTGAAACATTTGGAACACTTGATCCTTTGATTTCAACGGATAAACCCAGACTTTCCTAGATGCATCATCGATGAACGTGATAAAGAACTTATTGCCACCCAATGATTCTACATCTATGGGACCACAAACATCAGAATATACCAAATCCAACACATTTGATTTCAATTTTGATGTTGAAGAGAAAGCAACTCTATGTTGTTTACCATACAAACAATAATCACAAGGGTCAAGGGACATTCCATTGGAGCAAGGAATTAAATCCTTCTTTGCCAACATCTGCAAGCCTTTCTCACTCATATGACCAAGCCTCTTATGCCACAGATTCAGAGAGGAATTGTCGTGAACTGCATTCAATGCATCTTTGCACAGCTTTACTTGTGTTTTATAAAGAGTATTACCTGCTGTACCTCTCGCAATAACAAGAGACTCTTTAGTATCTGCCATTTCCGAAGTAATTCTCATAACCTGCACGGTCTAATGCAGTCCCGGAAATCAGATTCAACCATAGATCAGGAACATGTCGCACATCTTTCAGCATCATTGTGCAACTAATGTCGGTTTTAATGCAGACATCACTGATACCAACAATCTCTGAATGACTCGTGTTGCCCATCTTCACAGTACCAAAGTCACCTACTTTGTACGTCGTGAACATCTCCTTGCAGGGAGTAGCATGGTAAGATGCTGCTGTGTTAACAACCCACTCAACCTGACCACCTGCAACACTCAAACACTTATCATCATCGCCGGCGAGCACCACTACTTCCTGTTCCAAAGTAGCTGTAGTGTTATCACTGTCATTCTTCTTATCATTGTTGGAGCCTTTCTGTTCCTTCATGGCAAAACAATTTTTCCTGACGTGGCCCAGCTTGCCACAGAAAAAGCATTTTACAGACTTTTCTTGCTCTGTGATTCACTACTAGACTTGGCCTGTGATTCACCTCTAAACTTGCTACGACCCCCTTTTGGTCCTCTACTCTTACTCCTCCTCCTGTTCTCAGTAACAAAGGCCTATGCATTATCTGTCCCTGCAGATTTCTGTCTAATTTCTTCATTTTGTAGACTACTGGTAACTTGACTCATAAATAACACACCATCTGGAGTAGAGTTGCTCAAGGAAACAACCAATGTCTCCCATGTATCCGGCAAAGAACTCAGAAGCAACAAAGCTTGCATCTCATCACTAACTGATTTACCACACTTTGGAACTCATTGATGTGATCTTCGATCTGACCACCATCCTTGAATTTCATGTTCACAAGCTTTCTGATCAAGAAGGTTTTATTCACTGAGGTCTTTTTATCATACATTACTTCTAGCTTTTTCCAAAGGGTATTCGCATTGGTTTCATTAGACACGTGGTGAAATATGCTATTATCAACCCACTGTCTGATGTGACCAATCGCTTTTCTATGCAATTTGTTCCAGTCAGCATCTTGCATATCTTTCGGTCAGGCACTATCTCCCTCAACGGGATCATGGAGGTCTTTACAATAGAGAATATCTTCCATCTTCGGTTTCCAGATCAACCAATTGGAATGGTTGAGCTTAACCATGGTAGTGTTGATAGTATTGTTCTCCATCTTAATAAAATTAAGTAACAGGAAGAAACAAATAACTAACACTGACCTCAACTCCTGCACCACGCTATAGATCTCATCAACGCAAGCACGCTGGAAGAAACGGATCTGAAATCCGACTCCGGATGGCTCCGATATCGCAAAAACGGTTTTCTGCGCTTGCGATTTGGTTAAACTCCTCGTTGACCGTCAAACAGTCAATCTTTTTCCACTAATGCGTAGATCTGCCGTCAATCTGGTCAACTCTGGTCGTTGACCGCTTGTCCGATGACGTGGGCTGACATCAGCCCGATGACGTCACGTTGCTGACGTTTGTGCGGTGGCTGATGGGCTGGATTGTCTGTTGACGGACGGGTTCAGGTCAACTGGACCCGAATCGTTAACCTGCTTGTATTGCTGGGCTTCTCGTCAAACAGGCCAGGGCAATCTGACCTGACCTGACTCCAAACTGAACCTGAAGTGTTTTGCCGGGCTTTAACTCCACGGTTTGGGTAGGCCCAACCCGAAACTACGGAACCGACCTGGGATTGAAAATCCCAAGTCGTCTTCAACCTGGGGTCAGCGTTCTGCAACACAGATTGCAGACGGATGAATCAAGCTGCCTGGTTCGGCTCCGGCTCAGGCTGACTGGTCCGGCGACCAGCGGCAACGGGAGGCGACAGCGACAGCGACGGCGACTTGCAGACTGCCGGCGATCGCTAGCAGCGGCGATCGGTAAGTTACAGTTTTTTTTTCTTTCTTCCGGTCTTCCTCCTCAAATCCGGCAGCCGATCCCTTTTCCGACGAAAATCTGTCCAGCAAACCAAGAACCCAACGCTTTGTCTTCTTCGTCTTCACTGATCGTGCAGGAACAATTTTCTCTGTTTCCTGAAACAGAGAAACCAAACTGTGGCTTAAGAGATCACGACTGATCTCTTCTCTTTCCGTTGATCTTCCACGCACAGCTTTGACTCTCTGATACCACTTGTTGTGCGCGTATGTGCAAACGCAATCAAGCTCAATAATCACCATACAAGAAGACAAGAAGATTTACGTGGTTCGGCAAAGATGCCTACGTCCACGAGAAACCAATTTCCACTAGGTTCTCTTCCAATCTATGAAATCACAGCCTTGGAATCTCAGCCACTCTCAGCCTCTCTCTAGGGTTACAGATTACATCACATATATAACTATTACATCCTTATCTCCCAAGAACTCTATCTCAAGAAAAAAGGAAAGTTCTAACCTATTAGAAAACTGCTGTTGGACAAAACAGGAAATTCCTAATATCATTAGGGAAACCACCTCGGATACTGAACCCACTAATGGTCTGGACCCACATGGCCAACAGAGATTTCATAAACTTAGGATGGAATCTCATTTTTGCTTTTTAATTAATCAGTTTATAAATAATCGAAATGAAATTGTCCAATGTGGTCGGTAGTTAAAAGCTAAAATAACCAATAACATTAAAATCTAACTAAAGATTTTCTAGCAAAATAAGATAAAGAAATTCTTTGATGGCATATTCTCCACATGACACATAATAAAATATAAAAAGGGAAAAAAGGATTATAGGTTGAATGAATAACTAGAGGTTAGGGCTTTTTTGGCCCTCCATCCGGTAGGTCGAGTCGGTTTTGGTCAACCTGACCTCCCACCCATCGTCATCTCAAATCTTCAACTTGGCTTTGCTTGGCTTGACTTTAAATCTAATTGTGAATTTATGCTGTAGCTTGACACGAATCTAAAAAGAATGGCCCGCGTGTGTATTTGGTTGGGTCGGGACAGTTGGATTTGAGTTAGGCCTTGCCCAAATTGCACCGATACTTTCCTCTGTCATAAAAGGGAAAGCAACATATGAAGGCATTCATACCCTAGTGGCAAGAAATGACTGTTATTACTAGATTATTAAGAGTTCGAACCTTGGTTAGCCTCCCACTTACGTCAGCTACAGCCCCTACCGTGAGATGGGATCCACTTGTCGGTCCCGTTTGGGAATGAGACCAGGGGAGATAGAAAAATCTATGTGGGACCACCACAAATATTAAGTTTGACTCCAAGTACATGTCCCTAACCGCTTCATCCGTGACCCACAAATCCAATCCATTCGAATTGGTGTACAGTAGATCAACGGCCTAGTAAATTTAGATTTGACCAAAACTTGGGGCATGTAACTATTATGAGGGTCTTTGTGTATGATAAGGTTTGGATTTAGTGATAGATAGGCCACACCTAAATTTCTTACAAAATAATAGTGAGAACTAGTTTTTAAAGGATTATATTTCTATATATATAGGGGGATATTCATGTGCATATCTCCCTCACCAAAGGACTGTGTATACTCCTCTATGGGGCCTATGGTGAACCCCACCAAAGGATGAGACCGGGGGATGGAAAGATCCATACGGGACCACTCTAGATACCAAGTTTGGCCTCAATCACATATCCCTAACCCTTTCATCCATAATCCATAAATTCGTTCCATTCGAATGGGTGCATAGTTGATTAAATGGTCCAATAAATTCGGATTTAATAAAAAATTGGTAAACAGGTTCAATTCAAGGGGGTCGTGTGTATGGTCCATTTGGATGGACCATACAATGAGTCTCATCTAAAGTTCTCACGAAAAAAATGGTGATGGACATATGCATATGAATATTCTCGATATATATATATATATATATTAAGGCATTCTTTCATTTTTTTTTTCCACACTAGTTAGCTTCTCTACATCTTTGTTGGGCCCTGTCAGTTCAACCAATCCAGTCACTGGAATGTTGTGGGTCTAGTACTAGGGCATGTCCCTACATGCAATCAACTCATGTTATCATAGAGCAACATTTATCGAATGAACATGAAATTCGTGTACAAATTGACACTGGCCATATGACGGGTCCTTGCTCTAGACAGCTGATAGATACTACAACTACTTATTTCTTTTCCTTGAAGATTCTCACCGTCCATTTTTATGTGATCATCGTATTCAGATTGTCATGATCTACATATTGACGGATCCCTTTTGCATGTTATCAGAGGATCACAACCGTTGAATTGAAAGACCACTGTCTTATACTCTCTTGATATTGCTCAAATCATTCATCACACTCTGTGAGAGACGTAGTGATACTGAATTACGTGATCTAATCCACCAACCACAAAGCTACCTTCCGCCAATTGGAACAAAAGTCTGGGACACTGCCTCAGTTTTGGGGTGGGACCCACTGCACTGAGTCTCCCGACTTGTAAAAGCAGCGGCACTCGAGTCCATGCGAGCGAGTTTGTTAGGGACCTTCTTCGCTTTATGAACGGCTAGCGGAGAATTTAGAATATTCGTTTCAGAGGTGGGGAAGCCAGGTTGGTTTTGGAGGTGAATTAGAAATTTTCACATAGATTCTGTAGGTGAATCTGATTTTTAGAGGATTTTTAGAAGTGGGCCACCCTTTCCAAAAATAGTTTGAAAACACAACTTTAATGGGTGTAACTGCACCCACGCACTTATACTTGTGTCGGCCCTTGCCTAAGAGCAATACTACTCATCGTTCTTGAGAAATGATCTTGTCCTCATGTTTAAAATTGATGGAATTTTATGCTACTAGCAATCTAAACTCGAATTACTCTTATTTTACTCATCATACTTGCATGAATTTTTTTGCTTCAGTTGGTGACTGTTAGGTTTATGTCTTGTATTCTGGTTTAGCCGGATGAGTCCACTGGGTTAGCCAGGGATTGGTTTAGGGTCAAGGGTATTTTGGTACTTGTACTGGGACTTTCTTGGTGGCCAAGAAAGCGGAGATTATATATTGTATAGTCTGTAACCCTAGACCTTGCGGCGGCGGCGGCAGTTGCCCGTGGTGTTCCCACACCACGTAGGAGAGATGATGTGAGAGTGTGGGAATTTCTGGTATGCTTTACTTGTTATAGTGAAGATGTTCGTCCTCCTGTGCCCGTGGATGTAGCCCTGTTTGGGTGAACCACGTAAATCTCGGTGTCTCTTCTTGTGTGTGGCTTGTTCGTGTTGATCTTGTGATTTCGTGGATGTGCACAACGGGTGATTATCAGAAAATCACAACAATTGGTATCAGAGCCACAACAATTGGTATCAGAGCCGAGGTTGGTGTTCCTCGGGTTTCTGAGCAAGGTTGAGATCGCTCGTGGTTTTGCGATTGACGGATCGTGTCAGATGTACGTGGAAGAAGAAGAGATTGGGTTCTCCGGTCTCGCTGGATCGGAGGAAAAAGGATTCACATGTTTGACAGATCTCGAAGTGATTACTGCGATTGTGATCTATCTGCTGGGACACACACGATAGGAGAAGAGCGAAAAATTGATCGTGTTGGTGGAAGAAGAAGACAGAGAAGATCTGGTTTCTGCAGATTCGAAACAGGGAAGAGGGTTCTTTGAAGATTGCTTCGTATAGGAGATTGCTCGGTAGAGATACTCATGAAGATCGATGGATTACAGCGTGACTGGAGGACTCAGAGGATCGACAGAGGATCTGGTTCTGGTTTTCTAGATATAAGGAGGAAAGACCAAAAACAAAAAAAAAAAACTGCCGTGCGAAACCATGACATTCTCACCGGGATTTTCGCCAGGATTCTCGCCGGCCTTCCAGCCGACGCCGTCGCCATCCCTGTTTCCGGACCAGCTGTTTCCTGCCACCGCTGGTCGCCGGATCGTCGCCGAGGATGACACGCAGGTGTCCGTTTTCAGTTGCAGAGCGCAGAACATGGAAGTTGCGTGGGGAAGACGACAATTGCTGCCATCGTTTCGCCGCGCCGCCGTGCTCCGACTGTCGTCACAGACCCCATCGCCGTAGCCGAGGAAGAAGATTGGATAAGGAAGATCATTGCCGATCCATACCCTCGCTGCATCGCGCCTGCGTCACCGGGGCATCCCCGCTGCTGTCCCCATTTTCGGACTCCATCGCAACCGCGCCAGAGTTGTCGCTGCAATCGGCACCCGCTGCCTTTCTCGCCGTCGCCGGAACAGCTGCGATCCCGCCGCTGGTCACCGGAGGCGTCTGCCATCTCCGCAGAAGAGGGGATCGTTTTCCCCGTTGCAGAGAAACAGAGACGCGTTGAAGACAACCCTGTTTTGGGTCAGTTGAGTCTCGGGCGGGTCAGTTCGACCTGACCCGCGTGGAGGATATCAGCCCAGAAGAACAGGTTACGGTTCGGGTTCCGGGTTTCGGGTTGGGTCAGACCCAACCCGTGGTGCAACCCCAGTGGCAGCAGTGCAGGGCCAGTTCGGGTCATGTCGAGTCGGTTTTGACCCGTGTTTGCACGGTCCAGTCCAGAGATCAACAGCGGGTTCGGTTTAGGTCAGGTCAGGTTCGACCCGACCTATTTGCAGACGGTCCAACCCAGCGCATATTGCAGTTCAGTTCCGGGTCAGGTAAACCCCACCCGAGTCAGCTCCAAAAGCCCAGCGCACGTGCAGTTCAGTTCCGGGTCAGGTGAACCCGACCCGGGTCCGCTCCAGAAGCCTAGCAGACAGTGCAGTGACGTCAGCAGTGATGTCAGCATCGGTCAAAGGCCAGATTTGATCAGTTTCAACTGCTGAAATTGTTTCTGCGATATCTTGATCGTTCGATGTCCGATCGGAGATCCGTTTGCGGCTACGGACTCGTTTCGAGCAGATCTACGCAGTGGAAGAGGTTGATTGGCTGTTTGACAGTCAAGAAGGAGGTTTGATCGATTGGAGCGTAGAAACTTGTTTTTACGATATTTGAGCCATCCTGAGTCAGATTTCGGATCCGTTTCTTCCAGCGTGCTCATGGTGATGAGATCTATAACCTGATGCAGAAATTTGGAGGAGATCTGAACAGATGTGGATTCAGGCTAGAATCAGGTCTACTCGACCTGGTTGTTGTTGCAAACCCAATAATAGGAGTCGCCGGCCTAGTTGCAAAGGGTTTGCTGATTCAAACGAAGTTGTTCGTTTGTGGTTCACATGATCGCATGTGATGTTGTTCATCTTGCCAGAGCCAAGCCGGAAAAGCAGCAAGGAGGAGCTGATGTGTCAGCAGTTGTCAAACATTTGTTTGATTGATTGATTGGAGGTCCGGTCAAATGGAGTTTTTTGACCGCTCGGAGGCAGAGGTTGTTCTGCAATGGAGTCATCTGGACTTGTATTCCCGATCTGTTTTGCTTGCATGCTTGTGGTGATTGGATCTTCACAGTGATGTTGAAGATGGGGCAGGATGGTGAGTGATTCAGATATCACTCAGATTCGTCAATGGTTTCGAGCTTTTAGTTCGAGGTGGAGTTTGACGAGATGAACTTTGTTTAAAGTTCATGTGCTGGTTCAACATGTCAAAGTGTTGAAGAAAACTGCATCCCTGGTGCAGTGACGTACCATTCAGCAAGGTACGTGAAGACATTACCGGTTTTATCTCCTTGTAGCTCGAGTTGTACGGAGTTGTACGGAATTCAAGCCAAGGTGGAGATTGTTAGGTTTATGTCTTGTATTCCGGTTTAGCCGGATGAGTCCACTGGGTTAGCCAGGGACTGGTTTAAGGTCAAGGGTATTTTGGTACTTGTACCGGGGCTTTCTTGGTGGCCAAGAAAGCGGAGATTATATATTGTATAGTCTGTAACCCTAGACCTTACGGCGGCAGTTGCCCGTGGTGTTCCCACACCACGTAGGAGAGATGATGTGAGAGTGTGGGAATCTCTTGTATGCTTTACTTGTCATAGTGAAGATGTTCGTCCTCCTGTGCCCGTGGATGTAGCCCTATTTGGGTGGACCACGTAAATCTCGTGTCTCTTCTTGTGTGTGGCTTGCTTTGTGTTGATCTTGTGATTCATGGATGTGCACAACGGGTGATTGTCAGAAAATCACAACAGTGACCATACGATTGAGGGTTAAAAATTTTAGCAATTGGTTTATGCATCATGGTTGGTCCATGATTGTCTAGGCGCTTATGCCAAGTTCATTGAAATCTTGAGCAATTTTGAGGCTACATCACTCATAAGTGAGCCCCACTTACGTCAAACAAGTGGTCCTTGAATTTTTAAAATGATCATTTATACGACTTTAATTATCAAATGATCTTAACCATCTGAAAATTACATATTTTATTCCTTTACAAGCATGTTCGTGCGACATAATTTTCATGGAAAAGAATGGAATATAATCATGTTATTCTGCACTACATTAAAATTCATGTTTTATTATGTTGTTGCTTTTCAAAAAAAAAAAAAAAAGGTTAAAAAAATCACATAATATTCTTGCGATCTCATCGAAAATTATTTTCAATAGTAGGTGGGGTGAAAGGATTATTGAAATTGATTTTTCATAGATGAAAAAAAGGTTCTTAATGGATCAAAGAAAAAATGTACCCTACGGGTCATAACTCTTGAATTCAAGTATTAGAAGTGTAAATTCACATATCAAACCACATATCTGTGACTAGTTCAAAACTTCAAATTTCAATTCTTTTTTTTTTTTTCACTTCATGGACCTCATAGATTACCAAATATTTCCTATCATCACAACTCAAATTAGGTCATTTATAAAACAGAGTAGCGATGAGACCTGTGATTATCCACACTATAATTATAAAAGATGGATTAATTATTAGAAGTTGTTTCATTATTATAGACTAAATAGAGAAATTTATTAATTTCTCTAAAATATTATTGAGCAAAAACATTCCAAAAGTCCTTAAGCAAAAGTTTTACCCTAAAATTGAATTTATAGAAAAAGCATACCGGCTTTTATATAATGTTTTCTTGACATAAAATTTAATTTATGTATGATTTCATTGTTCAACAACCCAACCCCTGCTGTGGCATCCAAATTTTAAATGACCCAGCTATCCAAGACCAACATTTTCTATATTTGTCATGCATATTAATCTTATCGATGAAAACATTAAATAAGGTTATTCTCAATAAAAAGCAATTATCAGTTGCGATTAATAAGAAAGAAAACTCTTTCCAATGGGGGTGGGGGATTTTTGGGATTAATTTTCCATGGGATGCATAAGAAGGGTAAAATCACATATTTATGACTAATTTACAACTTTATAAACCAATTTTTGAGATCATGGACCTGCCAAATATTGCCTACCTTCCCAATTCAAAACAATTTATGTCTCACATTATGCCTCTAAACACATGTTCAGTGTGACTGGAACAAGGATAAGCATTTGCCACTTACAAAGGAGAATCCTTGTAGAAATTAAAGTAGTCATAAATTGTAACAAATCCAAGCCACAACAGCTCAATAGCCAGTTCAGCATTCATCTGCTATGCATTCAACTTATTGATTATCCCCACAAATCTCACAAAGAAACCAACTTTACCATGCCATCCAAAGTCCAAGCCCTGTTTGAATCATCCAAAATCTCCCCCTCACTTTCCCACGTCTCAATATCTCGCTTATATATCTAGACAGATATTTGCATGATTCTATTTATAAGCGTGAAAGAGAGCAAGAGTAATCTTTCGCCCTAGATCTCCCTAACGAAAATCTCTCTCATTCTCTCTTTCTCTTCTATTTCCTTCCTTTTTCTTCTCTCATGGCGGAAATCTCTGCTTCTTCTTCCTCTCACTATCTCGCCGGAAACCAGTCTCCACAATCCGACTGCCTTCCGGCGCCTTTTTCGATCCTTGCACCCCCTTGTAAACAGCCGAACCCCGACGTACCTGAGTCGTCCAAAGCCCGTCATGATGGCCCCTCTGGTGGAGGAAGGGAGCACGAAACTCCGTCTCCATGCTCTTTTTTAATGCAAGCCCCGGCAAAGATCCGATCATGTGACGTGTACATCGGAGTGCATGGCCGGAAACCGGCGGCTGTCCGGTTCGCGAACTGGCTGCGGGCGGAGCTCGAGCTTCAGGGCGTGTCCTGCATCCTAACGGACCGGGCCCGGTGCCGGGACGCCGAGCAGCACCGCATGGCGGAGGCGGCCATGGGCGCTGCAACTATCGGTGCGCTGGTGATAACCAAGAAGTCGTTCTCGAACCCGTTCAGCATCGAGGAGATGAGATATTTTCTGGGTAAGAAGAACTTGGTGCCGATCTTCTTTGGTTTGGATAGTAAGGATTGTTTGGTGAGAGATGTGATTGAGAGAAGGGGAGAGATGTGGGAGAAAGATGGCGGGGAGCTTTGGATTTCATATGGGGGAGTGGAAAGAGAGTGGAAGGAGGCGGTTGATGGGCTTTCTCGTGTTAGTGGAGAACTTCGGATCACTGCGAATCCATGGAATTGGAGAGATTGTATTACAGAAGCTGTGTTTCTGTTGGGGATGAGATTGGGAAGGAGATGCGTGACGGAGAGGGTGAGAAGATGGAGGGAGAGAGTGGAGAAGGAAGAACTACCCTTTCCTCGAAACACCCATTTCATCGGAAGGAAGAGAGAGTTGTTTGAGCTTGAACTGATGCTGTTTGGTGATGTTGAAGAAGGTGGTGAGGAAAATCAAACCTTTGAACTCCAAACAAGCGGCAGCACCAGCGGTAGGAGGAGGAGGAGAAGAAGAAAGGGCAAAGGCAAGATGGAAGTAGAGGAGGAGGAGAAGAAAAAGAAGAAGAAGGAGATGGAGGAAACGAGATGGAAAGAATCAGGAGAAGAGATTGAGATGGAAGGGGGAGAGTGTTTAAGTCTTCCAAAGGGAAAGAAGAAGAGCTCTTCCATGTATGGCAAGGGCATTGCTTGTGTTTCAGGCAACTCAGGCCTGGGCAAGACAGAGCTGTTACTCGAATTTGCATACAAATTCTCACAACGCTATCGTTTGGTGTTGTGGATTGATGGTGAAACGAGATATCTCTCTCAAAACTATATGAATCTTCTCTCCCTCCTCGAAGTAGATTTGAGGGCCGAAAACGAGCTCTGCCCAGAGAGAGACAAGCCAAGAACCTTCACAGAGATGGAACAAGAGGCACTAAGAAGAGTCAGAAAGGAGATGATGAGAGACATTCCTTTTCTGATCATTATTGACAACTTGGAAGATGAGAGAGATTGGTGGGAAGGGAAGAACGTTATGGAATTTCTACCTAGATTTGGTGGAGAGACCCACATCATAATCTCCACACGTCTGCCAAAAATTCTCAACATGGTGCCTCTTAAACTCTCCTATCTCTCAAGTGCTGAAGCTCTATCTTTGATGAAAGGAAGAATGGAAGATTTACCAGTACAAGAAGTTCTAGTCCTCTCAGCCATGGAAGAGAGACTGGGTCGGATTACTTTGGGTCTTGCTCTTGTTGGGGCGATTTTTTCTGAGCTCTCTATCACCCCAACAAAACTACTTGACTCCATCAATTCAACCCCTTTAAGAAACATCAAATGGAGTGGCAAAGAAGACCCTGTATTAAGAAGAAATCCGTTCTTTCTCCAACTTCTTGACTTCTGCTTCTCCATTTTCGATCCATTGGCAACTCGAATGGTCCTCGCAAGTGGCTGGTTCGCTCCTTCTGGAATCTGGGTTCCACTGCTAGCACTAGCGGCTTCCGAAGTCGAAGAAGTTGAGCACCATAACAAGACTCGTTTATGGAACAAGTTTCTTCATCTTTTCACTCGCTGCTGGTTCAAACCCAATGAAAAGAGATCAGAAGAAGAAGCTTCTTCCATGTTGGTGAGATTCAAATTGGCAAGGGAAACTTCCAAACAGGGTTTCATCCGCATCCATGAGATTCTCAGGCTCTACGCGCGCAAAAGAGAAGGTGTTGAAGCAGCAGAAGCCATGGTTCGAGCTGTTGCGAGTCGTGGGTCGATTCCTAGAGACTCCATGCACATCTGGGCTGCTTGTTTCTTGCTCTTTAAATTCGGAACCGATCCTTCCATTGTCGAATTGAAGGTCGCGGACCTCGTATCTTTCATAAAACAACTAGCTTTACCTCTTGCTGTTCTCACATACACTGCTTTCTTCAGGTTCGATGCAGCCAAAGAGCTTCTACATCTGTCCACAGAGGCTTTGGGAGCATCAGAAGAGAAAATCGAAACGGGGTTGGAGAGATCTTTATGTTGGGGTGATTTGAATCATCCAAACGCACAGTTGAATCTGAAAATGTATCAGGAGTTGGCTCTTTTGAAGGCTACATTGTTGGAGACAAGAGTGGAGTTGATGATGAGAGGAGGGGTGTTTGATGTGGCAGAGAGCCTCTGCAGGACAGCCATCAGCATCAGACAGGTGATCTGTGGCTGGGATCATCCCTTAACTCTCTCTGTCAGAGAGAGGATGGACAAGATCACCAGAATCCAAGCTAATATGGGTGGAGTTTGAAAAACGTATATAAGGGTGGTGTTCTTTTTTGACTGGATGGATGGAAGATGAGGGCTTAAATAAAATTGTGGCATGGGTAAGATTTCATGTAATCTTTGATTATCTGCATTGAGTTGGCGCTTTGAATAAAATTGTGCCATTTTGGACAGGGGATCCAGATTGATATTTTTAAGGATCTTTATCATATTTGGAAAGAGATAGAGGATTCCTTTGTAGGGGTTTTGTTGGAGTGGGCCGGGTCACATCGGGCTCAGATTTTTGTATAAGGCCATTTTTTGTTTGTTTAATTATGGTGTATTTTTGTTTGTTTAAACATGGGTCTAAATATATTATTGATCAGCCTAGCAAAAATAATGTAGGAGAATTTCTCTATATGTGACATCCCAATCCAATAGTGGTTAACCATTCATCTGGGGATTAAAATTTTAAAAACCAGCTAACCAGGGTTGGATTGGGACGCCCAGGTAGGAAAATTCCCCAAATAATGTATACCCTTTTTACTATCAGATTATTTTTGTATAAGGGAATTTTGTTTGTTTGATTTTGGGGTGTAAATATATTATTCACAGCTGGATTAGATCCCTAAACTATTCATCCAATGGTGGTTAACTGTTGATCCAAGGACTAAACCCCAAAAATCCAGCTAACCAGTGTTGGATTGGGATGTCCCTAAAATCCAGCTAACCCCACTTTGTACAGTTGTATATTAGATTAGCCTAGCTTTTATTGGTTTGGGCTTTGTCAATTTAGATATCAGGCTAGAAGATTAGGGCATGGTCCAGCGCATGAGCCTAAAATGGTATCTAAATCTTGCTAGATCCGGGTTGAGATGGGATTGGTTCGGACTAATCTCGCAAGAATGTCGAAATTTCTATTTGAGTTTAGGGATGCAATTTAAGATCGTAAGACTTATCCTAATTAAATCCAATTGGAAACGAAAGATTTGCTTCAAAATCCATAACATGCATGTTTAAATCTCGATGAGGACCTCCATCCGTTACCACTTGCCAATGAAACATAAACGGGGAATATTTCCAATATATTGCATAAAGCTAGACCCTACCATGTATGATCCAAAGTGGGCTCCATCGACAAATGCCAACATTACTATAAATCTATATTCGCTCACTGGCTTAATCTCACTCCAATTCGTGTTGGGTCCATATAAATTTGATGTAAGGCACATGATTGAAATAAAACCAAAAGAAGTAACATCCCTTATTGTATAAGTGATCAATCTTCCAAGTGAACCAACTTCAACTCCGATTGGAGTTAGATGTGGACCAAGAACATATGAGGCGATAGCGCATTAAGAGGGCTCCACTAATAGATTTACAGTACGACCTAGATAATTTTATAGGATCAGTTCTTGGGTCTTACTAGCAAACTAGTGACACAACCAGAATTTTCTCATAGATGGAGGTAATTTTTTTTCTTTAGTAAAATATTTTAAAAAGTAATTTTTTGGTAACAAAATAAAATAATATAAAAATCTAACATGAGTTAATTATTTAACATAATATTAGAAACTTTAAATCATGTATTCAATCCAATTTAACTCAGAAACTAATTAATAAATCATTTCCCAAAATAATAAAATGAAGTTGTATTGCTCTCCATATCCAACAACATTCAATAATGGCCCTAGAAGATCAGAGAAAAGTTATAAATTGTATGGTTTTAACATATTTACTTGTGAGCATATTTTTTAATTTAAAAGCATTAAATAAAATAATTTTCTTAAATCTCATAGTATCTATTTGATAATCACATCATTCAGATGTAATTCATCTTTTAGTTATATAAATGCATATGCGTGGGGATATTAATATTGTTAAATATAGCATTTTTTAATGCATAAGATTCCCTAAATTAAAATTTGAGGAAATCTATTTGAGTGGTTCGGATGTTTATAAAGTAGATTGCGCTGTGGGTTCCGCTCCCTGTACTCAGGTGAAGCAAGTGGGAGACCTTATATTGTATTTGGGCTCTTGAGAGAAGTAAAATTGTAGATAAAGTACAAAGAAACAATTGAACCCATATTGTTCAAATGGGAAAAAAGCAAATGATGAAAATGCCCGTATGGGTGTTAAAAATTATACTCTATACTAAGGAGATAATAAAATTGTAGAGTGGCAAATACGAAAAAAAAAAGTTGAGGATGTATAATATCAAATTAGGCATGAGAATTTTTATATGTGACGATGCCCATCCATCTCCCTGTTTGGACTTCGGAGGTGGTGAGGGGTGGAAGCGGAGGTGGGGAGGGAAGGTGGGTGTTACGCGGTTTTTGGTAATTTCCTATAGTGGTATAATTGTTAAAAGAAACTTAAAATGGTTGGAGTGAAAAGAATTTTGGTGTGTGCATTTAGAAGCTCCCCTTTCGTATTTGCCATCCTATAGAAAAGGAAATTGAAGAGTTGAAGAGGGCAATTGAGAAATTGAAGAGGGCAATTGCCCGTCAACACCATGTGGCTCCGCCATTGAGCATAACTATTTATTAACATGACATTTAAAAAATGAAGGACACGTTAGAGTTTGACCTCCTAAGTTGAAAAAGTGCTTTCTTGAACTCAAAAAAATAAAAAATTGGCATTTTTTTGTGTGTTTTTGCAGATGCAGAAAGAGTTGCACCAAATTCTGGAGGGCAAAATTTTCAGTACCTATTCCTTCTTGTTTCATTGGTGGTGCAGTTGCACAAACAAGTGCTAAAAGACTTTCAGTAACTGGGGCTTACTTGATAATGAGTTTCTCAGTTGGCAACTCCTATGTGTTTAAATAGACAGGCCTTTAGAAAATACTAATAAATTTCAAAGTCAACATTGAAATAGAACCAATATAAAAAAGAGAGGTTATGACCAGTAGCTTAGCTATAGAGATGGATTTCCTACTCCACTCACCAAGTTTCAAATATTTCACCATAACTACAATTACAATGTTTTAGGGCTAAAATGCTTATACTGTGAGCTATTATATAAAAGCTGCAAATCTTGTAAATGAGTTAGGGAATTTACCTGACTCCTCTTGGACCTGAAGCGATTAGTGTGATTTAAACGGTTGGGAAACCCTCTGCTATATATATATATATTAAAAAAAGGTTTAGAAATTTGTTCAACCTTGGGCCGGAAGGGACTAGTGCAACTCAAACGGCTGGGACACCCTTTGCTATAAAATTTTTTTTTTTAAAATTTGTTTTATGAAAACATTCAAACTTGTTGCATTTGTGGGCTGCAAAAGTATTGGTGTAAATGGATTTGGATAAAAATGTATAAATTGCAGTTAACACTCGAGTATTTGATTCATTCAACAAGTGTATTTGACAGCTGAAAATGCATCATCGTGACTAGTTTTTTTATGGGCAAAATGTGTTTGACCCCAAAATATACCACGCCGAAATTTGGATCATTATTCAGTTATTGAAAATATCACTTCCATCCTTACCGAAATTTCAGAATCATAGACTGCTAATTGTCTATAGAGCTGTCATAAGATTTTGCAAGATCACACTTGTTACCACATGGATTTTTGCTCACTTCTGGCATCTACTACCAAAATATTCCTGCACCTGGTACGGACTATATAATTTATAATATTAAAAGTAATAAAAATCTTAAATAATATTTAGTTTAAATTATATTATGATGGTGAAAATTACAATCAAAATCAAAACCTATAATGATGATAACAATAATAATAATAATAATAATAATAATAATAATTGATTTGAGTACTTGTGCCTCAACGAGATGTGATGCATTCAATACCTGTGTCTCTCTTTTTTCCACAATTATTTTTATAGTCGGGTTGGGCCATGCTTGGTTTCTCTAGCATTCAATCTAAGACCAACCTTCTATTAAATAGGCCTAGCTAAATAATTTAATCACGTCCTGAATACTCAAACTTAAGGTTTAAGCCCAGGATAAAGAGGGTTGAGGCGGATACAGTCGGTGACACCCTCTGATAAGAAAATTGAAATATGGATTGATTGATTGGTTAGAGACTATGAGATATTGAACTCTTTAAAAGGAAACTCCTTTTAAATTGGTCTTTTTATTTAGAATGTTAAAATAAAAAATTTCTCTCAAATCCCTAAAATATCTCCCTCAGGTCGAAATTGATTCGAAATTAACATTGGAATTGAGCTCCAATTTCTCGATTAATTGTGAAATTGGAGCTAAATTGCAAAATCAAATCCTATCCAATTCGTATATTATAATTTCTTGTCATTATATATATTAAAGCTACAAGAATGGAGGCTTCTAGAGGGTGCTACATCAGTATTCCTTATTTTTCTTTTTTTCTAGAGCGCCACATTATCTTCTAACAAAAATCAAGAAATCTCTAAAATTTCTCACTCTATCCTCCTCTCTCTCATCTTATCTCAATAACAGCTGTTTCAAATACATAACTAAATTATTGAACAATAAACACTGATATATGTGTAGGCTAAATTGGCTGCTTTAGGAATATTGTACATTTTCAGATCAACAATTTCAGTATGTTTGGTATCCACTGAATTTGATAAGTCCCTACATGGATGATGATTAGGTAAACCTATAATGTAGTATCATTTTGGTGGGGCCTAGCCAATTGTCAATGTTTTTAGCCATTAAAACAAGAGCCTAAATAGATAATTAATGTTTTGACTTTTCTTTTTTCGCTTACTATTGGTTTTAATTTACTTTTTCCTGTAACTTTTTAATATTTTTATTATGTAAGCTCATTTATTTACTAAAATGAGATCTTAAGATTTTCTCCCAAAATTCTTTTCATTCATAAAATGGGCCATGCACCCCATTTTTTCAATATTGAAAAAAACATCAGATATATTATTTTTAAGTTGTTTATTTTTACGCTTATTTCATGGTTTTCATTTGTTTGAATGTCTTCTTTTTACTAATATTTTATTTACTTTCTTTACTATTCCCATTCACTAAAGAATCTTTACATTGTCATTTCTAAAAAAAAAATTTCTTTCAATTGTTTCTCAGCCCATTCTTAATTAATATCTTGAAGATATCGAATTTGAATTTTTTTAATTGGGGTTCACTTTCATCTTTTTACTCTTATTTTTTTTATGATGCAATACTTTAAAATATTTTTCAATTAATTTGTTATTAAAAATATTAGTGTTCATTATTAATTTCCTTAATAATATCTTTCTTTTACCATGAAATTATAACTTTGGTTTTTATTTCATTTTCTTCTAAAATTCTCTAATAAGAAATAGATTTTTTGTAAGTTTTGACTATTAAAGTAATTTAATTTAATTTATTTTTTTGCCCCATGGGTCTACTTTTATTTGAAACTAATAAGTTCAATTGTAATTCTTATCAACAGATTCTTTTTCAATGCATTAACATAATATATTGAATAATAAGACAACATTTAAAATATTGATTTTAGGACCCGGGTTAAGCACGGACATTTGTTGCTAGTAATTTAATACATTAATAATCACCAAGATTGTGAGTTGGACCTGATCGTGGGCTAATTACTAGTCCCATTTATATCACCAGGATATGGTGCAAAAGATAATTTTGGGACGGCGTTTGACGGACTCTGATTTTCAATAGGTAGGTCCGCGATGGAGTTTCCCTAAGAATTAGGACGTGGGAAATCTTTAAGCAATTTTATAGATAATGGGACCCACAAGCTTGATCTTGCGAGGGTTTAATGGCTGCAATCACAAATGGAGGGCCTCTTAATTATGGCATTTAAAAATAAATAAACTTCAGATCTCTAATCCAGTGGTCTCGATCATGGGCTTCAAATTTGGAAACCCTAGTGATATGCATATTAGTGGGCCCAATGATTTCATGTGCTGCCGTGCCTTTGATATACTGTGAAAAGTTAAAAAATGTAAGGTGAACAACCCGGACAAAAATGGCCCATGCATTATGGGCTCCTCTTCATTGACTTGATACAACAGTGAACACAACTGCTGCCCACAAAAATGGGAAAAATCCAAACTTGCCCCGTCCGACTCTCCCCATTCCAATCAACAATAACAAGCTAATTTCGCTGACTTCTACACGTATGATCAAAACCCGCATCTCCCCATCAAATAAATGGAGACTACCTATCCAACAACAATATATAAGGACCCCAACCCATATGGGAAGAGTCATCAAGAAAGCAAAAGAAGCAATGGCTGCCTCTACTTTCTTCACTACTCTCTTTGTCTCTCTTCTTGTCATCTCCTTCTACATCCCTACTTCTCATTCTGTTGCCGAGACTCGACATGGGATGTCAGAACACGATATGGATCTGCTTGAATTTCCATTGAACTTGGAGTTCTTGCAAGCTGAGTTCTTCCTTTTTGGATCTTTGGGACATGGCCTGGATCATGTTGCATCCAACCTAACCATGGGTGGGCCAGCTCCCATTGGCGCGAGAAAAGCGAACCTTAATGCGCTTACTGCAGATATCGTCACGCAGTTCGCGTTTCAGGAAGTTGGCCACATTAGGTGAAATTTTGCATGCCATGTCTGTTGCATTACTAATGTTCAACAACTGGTTGATAGGCTTATTGCTTTGGTATAAACTCAGCTTTTGCATGGTCCATTCTCACTCATATTGGAGGCAAAACTATGGCCATATCCACCTAACCTGGTTCAACCTAAGAATCGGTCATTTGACCCGTTGAATATATGGATTTCAACTTTGATATGAGTTGGACTTCAATTCAAGGATCCCATCTCAATAACAAGGAGCAGGTAGGGCTGGGTTGATCCACCCAAGTTTGCAGATTGGTGGACTTTGACCCATTCAGGTAATAGGTCGGATATTCTGTGGGCTTTGTGGACCTCATTTCAGTCCAACCTATTTAAATTGCATTTTAGGACAGAGATGCTTACTATGTTCAAAAGAGAGCTTCTTACAGATATCTTGTATTGATTATGTTTTGCATTTTAATCTGACGGTTGTGATTAAACAGGGCATTGAAGAAGAATGTAGAGGGATTTCCAAGGCCATTGATGGATCTGAGCCCGAGTTGTTTCTCTAAATTGATGGATAAGGCATTTGGACACAGCTTGCAACCATCCTTCAATCCATATGCCAACAGCATCAACTTCCTTCTTGCCTCCTACCTTCTTCCTTACGTTGCACTGACTGCATATGAAGGCCTCAATCCTCACCTCCAAAGCCCTCTTTCTAGGAGGGTAAGAATCTCTCTCTCTCTCTCTCTCTCTCTCTCTCTCTCTCATGCGCTTTGATATTTAAAAAGATATATATATATGGATAGAAAACTGGTTGGGTCGGGCCTGAACAAGTAGTTTTGAGATGGGGTTTTGCAGGTTATTGGGCCAACGTGATTTTAAATCAGTGAGACATCGGATCTCCAACCATACAAATAGTGGGTCAAAATGATCCATCATACATTTCACATTTTAGATGTTAATTTTGATTATATAACCAACATTTGATCTCTCTTTCAAGAATTGAAAAAACTCTCAAATGAGTCTGCAATTGATATTTTGACATCATGCACAAACAAGTTGTCAATTGTCAGCAGTCTCTAAACTTTTATTATGGCTGGACTTGTAGCTTTGTGGTGGCCTTCTTGGGGTGCAATCTGCTCAAGATGCCGTCATCAGAGCATTGCTCTATGAGCATGCATCGT
This sequence comes from Sextonia rubra, assembly GCA_037013555.1. Taxonomy (NCBI): domain Eukaryota; kingdom Viridiplantae; phylum Streptophyta; class Magnoliopsida; order Laurales; family Lauraceae; genus Sextonia; species Sextonia rubra. The sequence goes on from JASUAD010000006.1 coordinate 19,202,141, forward strand.
TGGAGGTCGAACCATATGGAGTCACAGTGGCAGAATTCACAAGCCGAATCTCGGAGCTGAGGAATGAGTTGGGGCGCACTGGCAATAAAGATGAAGGCATTTTTGCTCCTCCTTCAGCCACCATTGCAGAAGGGAAGCATCATCTTGGAAATTTGCTCGCAGAGAATAGTAATGCCCTTTGTTACCAGAGGGCGCCGAGGGAGATATTGAGGATCATGTATGGCAAGGGCACTGCTGGTGTTCCCGGTGGTTTCTTTCCCAATGGTGCCAATGGTCGGATCGCAAAATCTTATTTACATAGTGTTGCTAGTTCTTAAGAAAGTAGTAAGCATTTTAGAATGGAGTTTTGTTTGCGTTGGAAAGTTTTTGAGTTTGATGTCTTTAGAGTTGAGATCTGAGCTCATTAGTATTTCTTATGTAATAAGGTGAGTTGTGAAAGAACAATTGGCTTGATTCATTTGAAATTATTGTTCACACTGTCTTCTACATTGATGATGAGTATGTACTTCGAGCCAAGTCACACAATTCCAACCCAGCCGTGCGACTCGCTAAAATAAGATTGATGATCTTAATCACAGAAGGATGAAGCCCATGTTTATAAAATGTTGTTGGCCCTGTTTACTCCCTGAGAATATATCTGAGAAAAATGCACTCTTTGAACTAATGATGCCGGATATTTGGATTTGGTCCCGATCAATGGCCTGGATTTATTACTTTCTAAATCAAAATGTAACATGTATCCTTTTGTTAAATGTATTGAACCCAAATCAAACATCAAGAGGAAAGAAAAGAAATATATCAAGATCAGTGGCTGAATCTGGAGTGTGGACCCAACGGAACTTGATGGCTAATCCAGACATAAGCTATTAGCAAAACATGCCAGCGCACTTAGTATGGGCAATATGTAATTTATAATATTAAGAATAATAAAAATTCTTGTATAATAGTTAGTTTAAATTATATTAAGGCGGTAAAAATTGCAATCACAACTAAAACATATAATAATAAAAAAATAATTGGTAAATTTTAAAATAGAAGCAATTTGTTTTGTTTGAAATGAGTTGAGTATTTAATGTCAAGCATTCTTTTGAAATCACAAGAATAAACTCATAAAAAAATTTTTTTGATAAAAACACAACATGATAACTAAAGTCCATAGACAAACCAATAATAAAAATAACTTAGAAAAAAACAAGTAAACCCCCCAAAATCCAAAGCCTAAAAATAAAAAATTGAAGCTAAAAAATAAAAGAAAAAATATAAATCCTTGAAAACCTATCACCAAGGAAACTAAAAGAACCTATCAAAATCGAAAAAATAATAAAACATAGTTATAATTAAAAACACTATTAAAACACAAAAAAATACACAAAAAAGAAAAATATTAAGAAATGGAAGAGATATGACATTATTGTTTAGCATAAAAATGTAGTTGTGAGAATCATTGTGTTCCACTCACTCTTGTTGATTTGAATTAAATAATTGAGGGGAGATTAAAGGGTGTAGACCCAATTAAACCCCATCTAAAATTGAAAACTATGATAGGATTGCACAAAATGATGGATGAAAGGTTCACAAGACAGACTTTTATTTAGCATTAGATAAGATTTGGTTATCTACGACATTATATAATAGGGTTGCTAATGGGTTGGACTAGGTTGGGATGAGGAATGTTTTTATACCTTGCTCGACTTCTGATCTTATTTATCAAGCCAGGATAAAGCTATAATTGGCTAGCCCGAGCCTAACCTGCATGAGGCATATTAAACCCAATGCCAACTCAAGTTAACATTACAACAAAAAAAATGAATTTTTTTTATATACTTGTCATTATCCCAAATGGTCTGGGTACTTGTTCCTCAATGAGATGTTATGTGTTCAATTCCAATCTTATTTCTTTTCCACAATTAGTTTTACAGTCCATTGGGCCAAGCTTGGTTTCTCCATCATTCAATTCAAGTCCAGAAACAAATGGGCTTAGCTAAATAATCCAAGCCCTGCCCTAATACTCAAACTTAAGGTCTAAGTTCGTGCTAAAGTTACTTGGGCCTGATATAGGCTCGGGCTGTCCTGATCCATGCCCACCCTTAGATAAGAAAAATCTAACTATGGATTTTTCCTACAATTATTTCTACAGTTGGGTTGGGCTGGGGCTTGTCTCTTTACCATTCAATCAAAGTCCGACCAGAGTACTAAAACATAAGGTCTAAGCTCGGGCTAAAGTGTGTTAGGCCGGATACGGGCTCAGACTGGCTTGATCCACGGACACCCTTAGATAAGAAAAACCTAAATATTTATTGATTAGAGACAATGGAAGGTTGGACTCTTTAAAAGCAAACTCTTTTTAGATTGAGCTCTTTATTTAGGTGACGAAAATTGAGTTTTCTCTTAAATCCCTAAAATCTCTTCCTCAAGTTAAAATCGATTCAAAATTAACATCAAAATTCGAGCCTAATTAAGAAATTGGTGCTCAATTGAAAACTAAAAGTGTTTTTTGTAAATACCACCTTAAAGTTTGTAAGATTTGTACATATGCCCCTTTGATTTTAGTATTTGTAAATAGACAACCATCATGAGGTTTGTTTTTAATTTTTAGAAAAATGATAGCTTTATTCTTACACCCATTAAAAAATGAGTATATTATTATTTTTAAAATGTTATTATTTTATCCCAAGTCCCAATGCCTTCTCTCTCAATAACTCTTTCATGCATATAAAGTTTAATCATGCATTTTAAAACTTTCACAAATCAAATGGTGGGCCATATATGGATATGATAAATTAGAATTCATCATAAGCACATGTGTGTAGGGTACGTTCTCCCATTAAATGGGTTATAGATTGAGTAGATTAGATTTATGTAGGGTACGTTCTCCCATTAAATGTAACTCTTAATCTTACAAGAGAAAACAAGTATTATGCTTTTAAAATTATGCTTGTATGGATAAAAGAGATAGGCAAAAATATTCTTTCACTCTAAAAAATTATAGTGGTTGAAAGTCTACTAATTTTAAGGACACAAATGTATTAAAATGAAAAGGCAGGAGCCTATTTACAAATACTAAAACCAAAAGGGCTTATTTACAAATCCTATAAACCTTATGGGGGCCATTTACGAAAAACTTTAAATAAAATCCTATCCCATTCATATATTATTTATTAAACCAAATGAAAGCCAAAGACTAATGTTTGTGGAAGCATTAAGTATTAACTTAATGGAGTAATTGTTATAATTAACAAGAACTCTTATAAATTCAGAATTTTGGATCTTTTTCATTTCTTGCAATCCAAATCCCAACTACCATTCTATATCCTACCTTCATTGCATTTTGAATTGCAACTACAACTAATTATATATATATATATATTAAAGCTACAAGAATGGAGGCCTCTGGAGGGCGCCGCATCAGCATCCATTATTTTTATTTTTTTTTCTAGAGCGGCACATTAGCATCCTGAAAAATTACATGTGGCACTAATAAATCAATAATTCCCTTAAAATCTCTCCATCTACTACTATTACTAAAATCTCTCACTCATCCACCTTTCTTGCACCTTTTTTTTGTTGCCTAATCCTATTTATTGTTTAAATGGTAGCATAATAATTTTTCGTGGGGCCTCTTTATAAAGATTTGGCACCAATCAAAATAGATGGCTTCATTTCTTATAGAAGTCAGGCTTATGATCAAATTATAATGCTAATTTTTTTTGACCCTATTTATAAAAATTTGATACCAATCAAAATAGATGGCTCCATTTCTTATAGGACCATCAAATTATAAAAAGTTTGTAATACTTTTCAAATATAGAAGTAGGCCTCATCAAAGTCATTCCCAGAAGATATGTCTCTGGGCCACCATTAAATTACGAAAATGTCAAACTTTTTTATAGTTATAATAGGCTAAACTTATGCTCATTTGAAATTTGGTTTGGATAGATCTAAGCCTATAACACTTACTTCTCCAATTTGATATGAAATATTTTTTTATCTAATTTTTTTTCTAAATGGTTTCCAAGTTAAATCAACTTTATTCAAGTAACTCCAAGGAAGAAGGTTGATGTTATATTTTTTCCGATCATGAAAATGAAGCTTCTCAAGTAATTTTGGTATTTTGTTTCTTGCTTATTTCTAATTGATTATAGAGTTGAAGATTTTGTGATTTTTTCCTTGGACATTTAACTTGGTGGAATAATGTTTGTATAATATCCTTTATTTTTCCTCATTTTTTTAATAGTAGAAAGTGAGCTTTTTTAATAAAAATTTTTGGGATTTAAGTAGACTCAAACTACAAGAATTTTTCCTTTGAAGATGTTATTTTTTTAATTTTATTGAGATAAATTCTCAATCATCATCGTCATCATTTCCCTTTTTATAATTCTTTTTTTATCAATTTTAAAGCAAATAACATTAGTATTTCCATCTAATTCTAATAAATAAATTCGCTTGATAGATATTATATTATCTAGTTTTTAGTTATTTTTATCAATAATATTTTGAAAAATTTTAATAATATTTGACATATTATCTTTATGCAGAAAAAACCTTTAAAATTTCTATCTTAAGTAAGGACTAGCAATGTAGGCACATGCTTAGCCCGGACCTATATAATAAAAAATTTAAAAAGTTTATTACAAAGTTTATAAAAATAATGAAATTTCCGATGTTTATAAAATTTAATAGACTTTTGAATTTTTTTTCTTTTATTTAAACCATGAGAATCATTCAGTAGGCTATTTACATTTTTAAAATTTTTCTAATTTTTATTTTATTCATTTAGTAGGTTGTTGACCCATAACATTTTGCAAATAATGCAGTGAAGGCATTACAAGCTTTGGATTATAAAGTCCCAAACTTTTCAAAGCACTTGGACCGCATCTTAGCTCAAATCAGTTTCAAAAACTCTTTGCCAGCTCTTTGGGAATCATTGCGGGACCTAGCACTTCCACATGTTGAATCAAGCTTCTATTCAACAAAATACTTTCAAGTACATTTAAAGACTACTCCTCAAGGATTCAGAGCAGTTGGACATCATTTGGATCTAAACTTGGTCCAGATGATTATATACTATGCTCTGTGGGTCCCTATGCAGAGTGACATCCCATGAAGATCAACTTAGCTGAAACTCTCAGAGGAAGCTCAAATGATGCCCAAGACAGGCCCTACAAAATTTCAGGTTGAACAAACATCATCGAATCCAAAAGCCAAAAGCATGTCAACTTGGGGTCAGTCTCCCCCAAGCCATGGGGTCATTTGACCAAAGTCCTGCTTTCTGATATCCAAAATTGATGAAATTTGGGCAAATACTCCAAGATATCCCTGATGTCAGTTTCGCCAAGTTTAGAATCAAACCGAAGTCATTTTGGCCTCAAACAGTTGAGACAAGAGCCCACTTTCACAAAAAGTCAACTTGAGAGTTTACCAGATTTTGAAAGTCAAAGCAGGTTGAAACTTCTGTGACATACTCAAAATAGTGTCAAGAAGCAACCCTTCAAGTTTCGTGGCGATCAGACATCGTTCGGGCCCTAAACTGGCGAAAATGGGTCACATATACAAAAGTCCGAAAACGGGCCTTGTCCGTGACCGTGGCCCAATCATCAAGGGAGTTGACCAACTTCAGGTGGTCAAAGCAAGCTGAAACATCTATGACACACTCAAAATAGTGTCAAGAGGCATCCCTCCAAGTTTCGTCAAGATTGGACTTCGTTCGGACCCCAAACAGGCGGAAATGGGTCACAAATGCAAAAGTCCAAAAATGGGCCTTGTCCGTGACTACGGCCTGTTCATCAAGGGAGTTGACTAACTTTAGCTGGTCAAAACAAGCTGAAACTTCTATGATACACTCAAAATAGTGTCAAAAGGCATCCTGCCAAGTTTTGTCAAGATTGGACTTCGTTTGGGCCCCAAATAGGTGAAAATGGGTTATAAATGCAAAAGTCCAAAAATGGGCCTTGCTCGTGACTGCGGCCTGTTCATCAAGGGAGTTGACCAACTTTCGGTGGTCAAAACAAGCTGAAACTTCTATGAAACACTCAAAATTGTGTCAAGAAGTATCCTTCAAAGTTTTGTCAAGATTGGACTTCGTTCGGACCCCAAACAAGTGAAAATGGGTTACAAATGCAAAAGTCCAAAAATGGGCCTTGTCCGTGACCGCGGCCTGTTCATCAAAGGAGTTGACCAACTTCAGGTGGTCAAGATGAGCTGAAACTTCTATGAAATACTTAAAATAGTGTCAAGAGGCATCCTTCCAAGTTTTGTCAAAATTGGATTTCGTTCAGACCCCAAATAGGTGAAAATGGGTTGCAAATGCAAAAGTCCAAAAATGGGCCTTGTCCGTGACCGTGGCCTGTTCATCATGGGAGTTGACCAACTTCCGATGGTCAAAATGAGCTGAAACTTTTATGACATGGTCAAAATAGTGTCAAGAAGCATCCCTCCAAGTTTCGTGGCAATTGGACTTCGTTTGGGCCCCAAACAGATGAACACAGGTCGCAAATGAAAAACCCAAAATTGGGCCTTATCCGTGACCGCGGTTGCGGTCACGAACCCCCAAAGGGCACTTCCTGCGGTTTTGAACGGTTCTTCTCCACTTCCTTTCGAAGTGTAACCTGCCACAACCTCCCTTAACCCCCTGGAACTACCAGAAACTGCTGGGGAGTCTATAAAAGGTTAAGATTTGAAAAGAAAAAGAGAAGAGGAGACACAAAAGAACACACACAGGAGAGAAAAAGAGAGAATTGAACAAATACAAGAGCATTCAAGCAAGAAAAGCAGCATCCCACGACCATTCCCTTCCTTCTTTAGTCACCAAGGTGAGCAAAAAGATTCAGAGGAAGAGGAGAAGGGTGGGGTAATTACAGAACGCACTATGTACGTGCGGTAACGGCTATTCGAAGGATGACGTTGTCATCTTTGTTTTTCTCATTTGGAGGGATTTCTTGGCCATTACAAAGGTTGTGAACGAGCCCCTTTGGGCCTCATTTTGTTCCTTGAAAATTATATGTTCAAAATGACACAATTTTGGCTTCCTGTGATGCCTTTTTCGGACTTGAACAAAAGACAGTCCGTAAACAAGAATGATGAATTACAAAGTTTTCAATTGATTTCGTAGTCGAATTCGATCTTCTCAATGGTCATCTAACACCCCAAGATGTCATGAAAGGGAGTTTCAACACTTGAAAAAATTTGGAAGGACAACCAGCACGAACAGCACGAAAAAGGGAGGCGAACAGTGGCTTTACGGTCACTGGAATGTGCCAGTGACCATGACCCACGGTCACTGGCCTGGGACAGTGACCGCGGGTCACGGTCACCCTCCATTTTTTCCTCTTTTTCGCATTTTTTCCTACTTTATGTATATTTTCTTATGATTTTCAAATTGAGATCACATCTAAGACTTGAGGGAGGGGTTGTAAACTTTGTAAACTCATGTAAACAACCTGCATCCCCGCGGCCAAGGCATTAGAACTCATGTAAACAAAAGGGAACTCAATAATGAACTGTAATTGATTCCCATTCTTCTTAACGCTTGAAGTGCATGAATGCTGGACATTGAATCTATTACACATTTCCACGTCACATTTTTAAGCGCGATCATAGGCGGATTTTTATAAATATCTGAAATTTTATATTTTTATAAATTTTTTAATAAACCATTAAATTCTTTTTTTATGGAGGTCAGGATTAAGTACGGGCCTTTGTGATTGTTAGATTCCCAGCGAGTTTGATCTTGGATTTGATGATGAGTAGAAGTCTCTCATCGTTGGATTGAAAAAAAGGGTTGGAGAGGACTGATCAGACGAGGGTTGGGGATTTACGTTTCATATATAGTGGAATTTTAATCATTGGAGAAGGGTGATTTTAGCCACAAGCTTAAATGGGTGGGGACATAATGGGTTTTTACCTAGGGGCATGGCTCAAATGGCTTATAGCCTTCTAAGGGATTTTCAAAATTTAATGGGCGCATCCACCCCCACATGATAGTATGTGGGTCTGCCCTAATGGTAGCACTACAGGTCTTAGAAGAAATGTTGATTGGTGTTATGGGAGGGACTTTTGTCTAATTTTGTTTTTCTTTTTTACAAGTTTCTAGATGAAAGATGGAAACTAGAACCCTTGAAACCCCTCAACTCAGATGTTTAGAGCCTACCAATTGTAAACTTCCTTAATCAATTCTATAAAAATTGGAACCCACTTTTTTATTTCATCTATATGATGTCATCATAATTTGCCCATTATATATATATTAAAGCTACAAGAATGGAGGCCTTTGGAGGGTGCCATATCAATACATCTTATTTTTCTTTTTTTCTAACGCGGCACGTTAGCATCCTAAAAAATTGCATGTGACACTAAGAAATCATTAATTCCCCAAAAATCTCTCTATCTACTACTATCACTAAAATCTCTCACTCATCCACCTTCTTTGCACCTTTTTTTATTGCCTAATCCTATTTGATGGTTAAATGGTAGCATGATAATTTTTCTTGTGGGGCCTCTTTATAAAGATTTGGCACCAATCAAAATAGATGGCTCCATTTCTTATAGGAGTTAGGCTCATAATCAAATTATAATGCTAATTTTTCTTGTGGAGCATATTTATAAAGATTTGACACCAATCAAAATAAATGACTCTATTTCTTACAGGACCATCAAATTATATAAACTTTGTAATACTTTCAAAACATGAAAGTGGGCCACACCAAAATCATTCACAGAAGATATGTCTCTGGGCCACTACTAAATTATGAAAATGTTAAGTTTTTTTTATAGTTATAATGGGCTCAACTTATGCTCATTTGAAATTTGGTTTGGATAAATCCGAGCATGTAACACTTACTTCTCTAATTTGATATGAAATGTTATTTTATCTAAACTTTTTTTAAAATGGTTTCCAAGTTAAATCAACTTTATTCAAGCAACTCCAAGGAAGAAGGTTGATATTGCATTTTTTCAGATTATGAAAATGAAGCTTCTCAAGTAATTTTGATATTCTGTTACTTGCTTATTTCTAATTGATTCTAGAGATGGGGATTTTGTGATTTTTTCCTTAGACATTTAACTTGGTAGAATAATGTTTGTATAATATCCTTTATTTTTCCTCCTTTTTTTTTTCTAAGTAGGAACTGAGCTTTTTTAATAAAAAATTTTTGAGATTTAAGTAGACTCAAACTACAAGAATTTTTTCCTTGGAGAATATTATTTTTTAATTTTATTGAGATAAATTCTCAATCATCATCATCATCATCATTTCCTTTTTTGTAATTCTTTTTTTATCAATTTTAAAGCAAGTAACATTAGTATTTCAATCGAATTCAAATAAATAAATTAGCTTGATAGATAATATATTTATATATTATTTATTTATTTTCATCAACAATATTTTGAAGAATACAATAATATTTGATGTATTATTTTTATGTAGCAAAAACCATTAAAATATCTATTATAAGTAAGGACTAGCAATGCAGGCCCATGCTTAGCCCGGACCTATATAAAAAATTTAAATAGTTTATTACAAAACTTATAAAAATAATAAAAGTTCAGATGTTTATAAAATTTAATAGACTTTTGAATTTTTTTCCCTTTTATTTAAACCATGAGAATCATTCAGTGGGCTATTTATATTTTCAAACATTTTCTAATTTTTATTTTATTCATTTAGTAGATGGACTTCTATAAATATCTAAAATTTTTTATTTTTATATATTTTTTAATAAACTATTGAATTTTTTTATGGAGGCCAGGGCTAAGTACAGGCCTATGTCGCTAGTACTTAAACAAACAAATACAAAAAAAATGAAAGAATAAAAATAGCATTCAAGATTTCCAAAACACTCCACTGGAGCATTATAAAGAAGAAGAAGAAAATGGAAAGTCCAGCTTGCCTATAACCAAGAGAACGAAGAAGAAAATGACAACAAACTGTTTTTGGGTTGGTAAGAAAGGGAAATTTTTGTATAGTATTGCATAAAATAAAAAGAATTGGCAAAATCACATTAATTTTGGCAGCTTTGTTTTTTTCCTATCTCTTTAGATATTCTACCTTAAGAATAGTGTGTGTTCTTATTTAGCTGCCCAAGGTTCAAACAGTGGGTATGTCACCTGCGGGCTCCCTTTCCACTTTTGTGTGTTTTTTTCTCTCATATACGAGCTCCTTTAGCATATGAGTGAAATGGATCACTGTTGGGTCCAAACCCCCTTGGCAAGGTTACCAAAAAAAAAAAAAAAAGGGACATTGGTCATAGGTCCCTATATATTTTTCTATTTAGGATAGGTTTGGAGACTAAATTTTTGCTACACAAGGTCCCTGATTTAAAATAATCATTGTATATTGACAAAAATGACCCTCCTTAAAAAGAAAAATAACCTTTAAACCCTATACGCCCTAAAAAAAATTATTGTACATCGACAAAATTAAATGACTCTCCTTCGGATTCACCTTCGTCTGCATGCGTCGCCAATCACCGCCGACAAGGTCGTTTCCCCTACCCGTCCTTTGGGAGGAGATCGCAGGCTTCCAATACTTCCACCACCAGCTTCCTCGCTACAACATTTGTTGTGACTGATGTGAGTTTTAGGTGACTCGTGGGTCGTGAGTCAGACAAGAGAAGAGGGTGAGCGAGGCTTTCTTTTTTCATTTTTACACACAGAGAGCGAGAGCCTTGAACTGAACTCCATTTCTGTCTCAAGTATGGCCATAAATTAATGAAGACCTTTTGACAAGCCCACCACGTGCATGAAGGGCGACGGCCATGTGTATAACAAATCAGGTTCTGTAGGTGTTCGTTCTTTCGTTGCTTCTTCAAGGACGTTACTTCTATGGTTTACCCCCTCTTTCTATTCCAACAAATAGATTTTATTTATTGGATCTTTCCTTAGTTTTTATTTGTTGGTTCTCCTCTCTCATTCTATTCAAACATAAATTTTATCTATTGGGTCTCTCATTCTATTCTAACATATAGATTTTATCTATATGGTCTCTCTCAACTAGATTTTTTTTGTCCCCACCTCTCTTTTTTTTTGTTTTCAAACAAACCAAATATTCTTTCTTTTTTAAACAGATCAAATCTATTTTTTTTATTTGTTGGTATATCAATGCTGCCAAAACAGATAAAATGATGTGTTCACAATGATAAATAGATAAAATTGATGTAATTTTATTTGTTTGATGATCCAACATATAAAATCTTTTTAAAAAAACTCTTTTTTTTGGAGTCTCTTGAAATCCATCTATTTCCAAAAAAAAAAAATCATTTGTTTCAATTTCAAAAAAGATTTTATCTGTTGGCCTTTTCAAATAGATAGATCTCATCTCTTCAATTCTAAGGCATAGATTTTATTTATTTGAGGAGGCCAACAGATATATTTAATTTGTTTAAGGAAGCTAACAGATAAAATCTTACTTTTTTAGTGTTTCCCCTCTTTTTTTATTTTAATATATAAGTTTGATTGTTTTTCTGGGCTATGGGGTTCATTCTTTCTCTAGCTCTTTGCCTTTCTATATTTCCAATAGATAAAATTTTATCAAATGGATAAAAAAAATTTTTTGGAATTTTATCTGTTGAGTTTACAATGGTAGTTCAACAGATTTTATTTGTTGCTTTTAATAGAAATATACCAAACAAATAAAATCTTTTTTTGTTTGAATTAAAAAACCAACATGGATCATGTTTTGTGGATCTCTAAAAAAGGATTCCAAATAAGTAAATTTTATTCCAAATGGATAAATTTAGTGAAAGTTAAAGAATTTTAAAGTTTGTGAAAAAAAACTTCAAGTAACGTCTCAGTTCATGAAGGTCAATACAGTTATAACAAAAAATGATATTTTTGTCCAATATTTGTCCTTATCACTAATAAAAGGACCTAATGCATTATCAAAATATTTCAATTAGACTTAGTGGGTTAAAAGAAATGTAATTGGACCTAATGTAGTATGAGATTATTTACAAGGACAGGCCCCTACATATATTAAAAAAAAAAGGTAGGCTAACTTGAGATGTAAGAAGCAAAGGAAGAAAGCAATTATGAATTAAAGGCCAATTTATTATTTCATTTGTCTGTTTTGGTGGGATGTTATTTCATCTACTATTATTCCCAAATGCATCCCTATCATTTAATTATGCCCTAAGTAGGCAGAAGGCCCAAATGGAGGTGTTACCTAAAAGATAAGGCCACAGATGTATACCCATCAAAGTTCATGCGATTCACTAAAGAAAGCTACACTTAGGTTTGGAAATTTTAAAGGGATTTTTATAAAATAATTAATTTTAAACTTTAATTAAACCATATTATGAAGAAAGATAATAAAATGACTGGTTAGTTGTTCGTGCCTATTTTTTGACAAAAATATCCAAGTTGATGATATCCTTAACTATTAATGATATTATCAACTCAGATGACATCGTCAACTGAATTGAAGATACTGTCAATTGTACTAAAACCTAATGTGAAATCTTAATGTGAAACATGAATTCTTAGCTGTATTTCATCTTTTTCATGGAAAATTTTTTTTTTCTTTTTCTTCATTTTTATAGGACATTTTTTTTATTAATCTTCCATGAATATAGTTAGCAAAGTAAATTTCCAATAAATATATTTATTTTTATTCTTTATTTTTTGGTTCTTTCCATTTTTTTAGACTAAATATTAACTTCATTGTTTTACTCCCATCAAAATTATGCACCTTCATCATCGAAAGTCACATAAGCTAGTATACATTATCTTTACCTTTCATTCAACATCACCTTCATCACTATCAAAACAACACATACTCATCCACAATTCAATAACTATTTACAATGCTCACCAAATGAAACATGTAGGTACCCATCTTCCACTCTAACATTAATGCCTTCATTCAAATCCTTTTCATGACTCAGGATTTATTCAGACCTTTCATCGAGCACATTGTGTCCCACTTTATGTTCATTCGGTCACCTTTATCATTCAAACTCACACAAGCAAGCATACACCATCTTCACATCTCGTTCAACATCACCTTCATCACTATTAAAACAACACATACTCATCCACAATTCAATAAGAATTTATAATTTTTACCAAACGAAATATGTACGTGCCCATTTCACACTCCAACTTCAATGCCTTCATTCAAATCTTCTTCATGGCCCAAGGTTCATTTAAACATTTCATCAAATACGTTGTGTCTCACACTGGGGTGTTTTCCATGAGAGCAAGTTGACGATATCATCAATATTAAGAATATCATCAATTGGGGTATTTTTGTCAAAAAATAGGTACGAACCACAAACCAGCCATTTTATTATCTTTTTTCATAATATGGTTTAATTAGAGTTTAAAATTAATTACTTTACAAAAATCCCAATTTTAAACATGTGGTTAATCATTTATTAATAAAAAAATTTAAGTTGTGGGGCTAGCATAACATCAATAGAAATTGTCAATTCATTCGGACCTCCCTAAATATATAGATACATGACTTAAAGCTGTCTATATTTAAACTTGCCAAATATTTACGACTGAATCGGGCATAGTTAGAAAATGTACGTGGCTGAAATTGTATGTTTGTTTTGATAGTACATTTAATTCTAATTCGGTTTGAGTTTAATACCTCGAATGTGGACCTCCAGTATATAGATTTTACCTCACTAGACTACATCAAATAGTCAAACTTATATGTAAACATGCTTTCTTAAGAATTCACCTGACCTTGTGTGGATGGTTTGGACGCGCGCCAGTCACAAGGTAAAAAAGGGATGAAAAGAGTTTGATATTGATCATGTGGAATTTTTTTTTAATAGAAGATCATGTGGAATTGAGATTATATGAGGAAAACATCATGGTAACCTTGATCCCCCCACGTCACTAGTAGGCAGGTTGCCAGTTTGTGCTGTGGGGGGGACCTGATAGATCTATCCATGGTCACCATGGGGTGGCATATCAAAGGATCGGGACTCAATCATGCATTGGGATAGATATACTTCCATTTGATGATATTAACCTTTGAGTTTAGTGCCTCAAAGTTGGCAAAAACAATTTCATTTTACAAGATATAGCTAACAGTTGTGATGTTTGTAGAATTGGGCTAAATGAAACTTTAGGGGGTCTAAGTATGCGTCGGGATTAATTTGATCATTAGTGCAAAACCCCATTACAATAATTATTTTTGCTTGTAAACTCGGATTTTGCTCGTACTAGCCTTTTCATTTTAAGTAATTGAATACACAGGAATTGTATGCTCTATATTTCTAAAAATGATTAAAATTGAAGAAATAAGTGTGAGTTCCCAAAACTACAACCACACACTATCTCCCCAAAAATGGAAAATGAAATAAGGGAGACTGCGGTGGGGGTGGTTTGGGAAGGGAGTCAATACTTTGCTAGAATCCAAAGAATTCATATCTAGGGAATTTCTAAACTTCCAGATATAGTGGAGTTTCTGAATGCCCCCTTGCACTCAAGTAACCACAAATTTTACCAAAAGGTGAAGAAGTTGGAATTTTGAAATTTTCAAAAAGTTATTTGACTCTTTTCGACTAACTGGAATTTAGAAATTTTTGAAAAGAAATATGACATTCTGAAAATGATAGAAGATAAGTCATCATATTATGTCCCAAAAACCCCAACATCTAAAAAACCTAACACTAAGTATTGTTCTTGATATTCCTATGAAAACCATTTTTTTCACCACCATTTCAAAACCCATGGAGATGGTTTTTTTTTTTTAATTTTTTTTATGTTAGCCCAGCTTTTGGACTTTTGGGCTTTGGCCAGGGGGTTATTTGATTTTGATAAGTAAGAACTATTCCCTAAAGGATATATATATGGCCGCATACATAATATGCGAATAACGCAAGGGTCAGGAGTTGAACTTGAGACATTGGAGAGCATATCGATGGCTCAAACCAACTGAGCCACCGCTTTAACGTCCTAAAAACATGGAGAATCGGATGGAGAAAGAAGTCTAAAGTCCATAGACTTTGCTCCAGTAGAGCAAAGCGATGGACAGATATTGATCATTGACACCTCTGCTCTGTAAAAGCCAGTCGAGCCCAAAGTTAGTCAATCAACCTTGGCTGAATTGGGCTTGTTTGTCATTTGTACAGGCTTTATAGCAAATACTTGGACAAACTATCACTAAATTACTAGCACTCCACATTTGAGTTAGGCTGGCCCATGCTTTGGGCTTTCTATCAAAAAGACCAGCCAAAGCAAGCTGGATTTGGATTGGGTTTAGGCAGCCTAGCCTACGAGCAGCCCTACCTCGAAGTCTAAGGCCATGTTTGTGACATGGCTTCCCACAAAGAAGAGAGTAAATACATTGTGAATTTTCTGTGATGCCGCATAAAAGCATTTCTTTTGGGGTTGGGAGTAGGAGGTTTTTTTCTGCAAAGCAAGAAAATGTTTGTAGAACAAGTTTTTCACGTACTACTACAAACACGTTAAAGGTATTGATAATTTAAATTAATCCAATCATGACTTAGATTGGGGTGGCCAATGCGGTGGGCTGGATGAGGCAGGATTGGATGGATCACAGATGGGTCATGTGGCCTAAAAATGGAGTATGAACTGCTCATAATGATCAGAATTTGAGAGAGAAAACTCTCCGGATTTTTTTAATTTATATATATGTCAATCCCAGTTGGGCCCACTATGGAATATGTTAATCATGAAGGTCAATTGATGCTTTTGAGAATGGGGCGACTTGATATAAATGGGCCATGTAGCGCGTAAAAAAAGGTGAAACCTACATCAGATCTTTGGTGACAGTTTTCATCTTAACATTCCTTCGTATGTGATTATATTCTATATCTAAAAAATAAGTAGCTTGGGTGCCAATTCGAGTGGGGCAGGCAAGTGTGATGGGCTTGGATTTCTCATAAGTGAGCCTCTGGGCACAAAATTGGAGCGAGAAAGGCGCTAATATAAAGGGGCCTTCTGAAATTTCTAGATCCACAGCGGCAGAGTGACAGACCCGTATAATATGCGGGTTGGATGCGAGTCGAATCTGTGAGGCGCGTCATGTGATATTTCATGGTCCTCATGCACTTCTTCAGCCCCGTTAAACTAGTATTCTCATTATAGTTTCACACTACTTTCATCAAAGGAAGGCAACATTAACAGCCCCAGGAAGGAAAACCAACAAGGCACTCCTTCAAGCACAGCCCTTGGAAGGAATAAAAGAACATCAACCTTACCTACCCAAGTGGAGATCTCTTAACCCATCAAAAGCAAAGGATAATCCGATCAACAGAACACCTAAATCCTGAGAAATCAGGAGGGTATAATTCCCTTTGAAAGAAACAGGAAAACCCCTATTAAAAACTCCCTCCATCCCCTGAAACTGATATGTACATGTCTGTATAAAAAGCCATGCAAGTAGAAGTATTTTATCATTGATTAAAGAGACTTGAGCAATTGTTCTCTACACAGATCATTAATAAGTCATTTGAAGAGTTTTGAAGAAGCAAAAGAGAATGGCCGCAAGGGGTCGAGCTACGGCTGGACGCTCATACGATGATTTCCAGCCATCATCGGATTGGCTGACGGAGGACGGATCCGATACTTTGGTTCTTAGACTTCCAGGTATTGATTCATCGTATTTCCTTAAATCTTTGTGAGTGACCCAAGTGTTGGTTATCCCTATATATGTTCTTTGTAATAAAAGACTAAGTGCTACGTTACAGGATTCAATAAGGATAATTTGAGAGTTCAATTGGATAGTAACGGCAATCTGAAGGTCAGTGGGGAACGCCCACTTGACGGCAACAGGTCGAGCCGCTTCCACAAGGAAGTTCGAATCCCAGAGAATTGTATTACTAGCGATATCCGCGCAATGTTTGAAAATGGAACTCTCCATGTAAAAATGCCAAAAACAAGCCCTTGGATAAAGGTCACTGAACAAATTTCACCAACCAAGGAGTCCCGTTCAGGCCAAGAGACTAGCAAGACACAAGATTCCGAAAAAGATCGAGCTGATGCTCACCTGAAACCTAGTTCAACCACAACGGGAGATGACACCACAAAGAAGGCTGACACCGAAAAACAAATGAATGGGTCTAAAGATGCTGCAAAGTCCAGAGATGAAACCAAGAAGAAAGAGGAGGAAGAATACCAGAGGACCCCCAAAAAATTCGCGGGATCGACGGAGATGGAGGACAAGGGCGGGCTTCTGAATGAGAGTTATATGCATGGAGCTGGAGGATTGATGATAGGGTTAGATGAGTCAAGGAAGTTAATGGTGAATGTTGTTATAGGCCTTTTGGTGATGTTGGTACTGCTGTTGTACATCTTACACAAGTTTATTTCGTAAAAGTAAGCACCAGAATATTGTTAGTATGGTTTCAACTAATCAGTTCACTTAATCATGGGATGTATGTAAATGGCATTTATGTAAAGAAGTTTATGATTCATTGAAATAAAACCACCGTGACTTTCAGACGAGGGAATGTCCTCAATTTATATATGATAACTAACAGCCAAAATATTAAAACTCAAATCCAAGGCTAAAATCTTTAACTAATCTAACCAATTCAACTCTAATCTTAATTCTCTAACATTCCTCCTCAATTACATGGTCTTTTAGGAAAAAGATTTGTGATTTAACTTTTTATTAAAGGAGAAGGGGTTACAAAGAAAGAATAATAAAAAAGAAAGTGTGAAGGAAACACAAGGGTATTAGAGTGTTGTACGTCACTCATACAATAACTACAAGATAAAACTCTTCTAAGGGGAAACCCTCTTGTTTGGCTAAAGTATCCGCCATCATATTTGTTGACTTACTTTGGTGTTGAAAGCTAACATTAATGCTGGTCAGTAATGCCCAAATTTCATTAAAGAGGGATTGGAACTTCTATGGAAATGCCTTCTTATTTGAGACCCAAGTGATCACATTAGAGTAATCACTTTCCACAATGAGAACACCATGGTAGAACCTCGAAAAACATCGAAGAGATTTCAAAATAGCTCTAACCTCCACTTTATTAGAGTTACAAACCCTCACATATTTGAAAAATATAAATAAAACATCCCTATTGCAATTCCAAATCACACCCCTACTACCATTCGGTCCCAACTTTCCTCTGATGGCCCCATCAACATTAAACTTAAATCAACTAATAGGAGGAAGATACCAAAGAACATATTTTCCTGTTTTAATTAGTCCACATCCCATACATGACTCTCAATTAATAAGGATGTCACGAAGACAGAAATTAGAAAACTGCTTTCTAACCAAAGCTCAATTTGCAATCTTATAAGTGATCTTTGAAATCAATTTGACAGAAGTTGAGGAAGACCCCTAGAAAATTCTGTCATTCATTTCATTCCAAATGGACTAAAAAATGGCAAACGGAATCATCCTCCAGAGAGTATACCCACATCGCACAAACCTCCTATCCAAGACTTTGCCGCATCAACAATCTTTTGTAGATAGCACCAATCAACACTGCACCTACATATAAGATGGCCCCATATACTACTAGCAACCTCACAATGAAGAAAAAGATAGTTTACCGACCCCAACTCCTTATGAGACTCACACAATTGTCTGTGATGGTGGACGATGTCAATCCTCTTCTTTTCAAATAATCTATTATTGAAATTTTAGCTACAACTGCTAACCACAGAAAGCCTCCACTTACAGAGGAACCAAACCCATCCAAACCAAGAAGGAAGAAGCTTTAGGGAGATGATTTCCCTCCAAAGCCGAATACAAAGATTTCGTTGAGAATTTTTCGTATATGGATGACTTCCAAATCTTAAAATCCCTACACAAAAAGATGTTAAAAAGAAGACTCAACAACTCTCTGTCTATGATTGTTAACATGAAAACAAACCATAT
Source organism: Sextonia rubra (assembly GCA_037013555.1). Classification (NCBI taxonomy): domain Eukaryota; kingdom Viridiplantae; phylum Streptophyta; class Magnoliopsida; order Laurales; family Lauraceae; genus Sextonia; species Sextonia rubra. The sequence goes on from JASUAD010000006.1 coordinate 19,220,964, forward strand.
TCCCTTGAATCTAAAAATAAATAAAATAATAATATTTTAAAAAATTGATCATTGCCATCCAGCCATGAATCTATCACTCACAACCTGCTCATTTTTTATTCTGGTGGTGCCACAGTATGCACTTGTAGATTTATAGTGTGAAAACATAAAATGACTGTTCTTCATCTAGTTCAAGATATGGGAACTAGTTGTCTCAAATATGATAATTTTGTTTGTGTGGTTCTATACTTCTTCAGTTATGGAAGGACAAAATAAAATCATCAACCGTGTACTCTCAATCACTACTTATCATTACTTTTCAGTGAAGAGTGCTTTTTTATTTTTTATTTTTTAATTTTTTTTATTGTATGTGAGAAAGGAAACCAGGAAAGAGAAAATCAACATAGACACAAGGAAAAGGCCCAAAGCAATACACCCTAGGACCTATAAAACTGTACTAACAATCTTCAGACGAAGAAGATACTGCAAGCATATGGCTTGGCAGGGGATGAGGGTGCCCTGCGAACTTTGATCTGTATCTAGTATCATTCTGGAGATCTTGCAGATATAATACATGACTTTCTGGAGGTAAGCAAATGTTGAAAAGAGCCACAGTTGGATCATCATACTTTGATGAACTGTTAGCAACTCTATTTATAGCCTACCTGCAAAACTGGGCTTCCCACCAAGTGAATTTAGAGAGGGATATGAGAAAAGATCTCCATTATGCCACAAAGGACCAAGATAAGTTGCCACATTTCTTTAAAGATTCAACCAATATGAAACAGTCCTCTTCTATCTGAAAATGGGAAAGATGCTTTTCTAAGTGAGGCGCAAACTATTATGAACACCATAGTTTAATATCTCTGTTCCTACTCAACCACACTTTTTTGTTTTTGGCCCCACTGTCAACCACACTAAATTTTTTGAGTCATTTTGGCTCCGGAGGTCACCTAGTGGCCTGGGTTGAGCAAATCTAACTAAGTGCTCAATTGAAGTCGTTCGACCTACTTGCTTTTAATGGCGAACATAGGATTTTTGTTTGAGTGGTGCCGGCAATGGCAGGGGTGAAGAAGTCTAATATTAAAATAGAAGCTTTTAAAGTCTAATTTAAAGATTTTCTCGAATCACATGGGTGGGGTCGCACCTGCATAGTAACATGTAGGTTCACCCCTGCTTGCCTTTGACCTCTGAAGCAGGATCCTCTAAGGATTTTTCCCACAGTGAGCATGAGTGGACCAATTATGGTCCACCACATCACCGGTGGATAGCTACCCTATCAGGGCAGCCACTTGCCCATGTGAATGGCAGGCTTCCCCTGATAAAGTGGTCGACTGTGATTGGTCCACTCACGTACACTATGGGGAAAAGCCCTGAGAGGCTCTGGACCCTTGACCTCCCAGCCATGTTAGGTTTCCAATATCTAAACTATGATAAATGCGCATAAATTAAATAGTGCCCATCCCTAGACTTTGATCTAACTAAGTTTTAGGGTACCAAGGCCCAACACTCATGGGTCTAACCATAACTATCCTGCCAAAATAATGTTGGCTGCACTGAGCCACTCTAGTTGATGCCCTACATTAATCCTGCTACTGGGGTTGCTGCACTGCATCAAACTAGGGCGATGGGAATCACAGGAGTTCTGCGCCAGGTCGTGTCGAGTGGAAACTAGTCCAATCCCATCTTGTACAGTTATCAGGCCTAAACAAGCCCAAAGGGCTGAAAACTAAGCCAAGACAGTCCATTTAAAATATGGATAACCTCCGTCTTGATAGATTTGTTGGTTTGGTAAGGTGTTTTAATGATAGAAAGTTCCTTGCCAAGACAACTAAACTTCATCGAGCAAACAGTCGGGGATACTATCCTTTGGCCTAAAATGATAGTCTGAATACAGCTTAATATGGGTTGGGGTCGCATTGGATTTTCAACGGTGCATCCCATGAACATCCCTAGTGAATCCAAGGCCTGGCCTAGGTTTAGGAAACACTAAATAATGAATAGGCTGAGTATAGTGGTGGAGTCTTGGTTGGAAGGGCGTTTTGTTAGCTACGGGCTTATTCTTTGGAGGATGATTTCATTTGCTATCTTATGGTCTGTTTGGACGGAAAGGAACGACAGAATCTTTAAGGGCTCTTCATTTTCTATAATAGATTTGATTCCTAGGATTGACATGAGAATCGTAAAATGGGCTTTGGTAAGGAATGAGTTTTCTAATTTTACTCTAAACGATATTATTGTTAATTGAGAAGCTTGTATGGAGTGTGGCCCAATAAAGTTGAAGAGATTTATTGTTTGGTCCTACTTAAATTTAATATTGATGGAGCTGCAAAAGGTAGGCTAGGACCAGCTAATATTGGAGGTGTGCTTCGTAACTACAAGGGTGAGGTTTTGTTTATATTTTCTAAAAATATAGGTAAAAATATAGGTATTTGTGATTTGACTGAAGTAGAAGTTTTGGCTATTTTGGAAACTTTTTGATGTTTTTTAGAAATTTTAATGGCAGCCTAATTGTGGAGAGAGATTCATCTAATGTAAATGCTTGGGTATCCAATTGAAAAGTATATTTATGAGTGTTTCAATTTATTTTTAATGAGATATAGGCTTTATCTTTAAGTATTAACATAGTGTTTTGTCATGAGCTAATGTCAGCAAATTTTATGGCAGATGCTTTAGCTAAACAAGGGGTTGATAGATTGTTCCCTTGCGAAGAGATCATTATGTAGTCTGATGTATGAGGTACAATGCTTCTGTATCTCTTATTCCTTTTCTTTCTTTTTATTATATTTGTTTGCTTTTTAATGGAAGTTTGCATTACCGATAAAAAAAAACCTGGTAGGCTTAATTAATTCAAAAGCCAAGTGGAACGAACCATTTCATAAAGACTAAGTCATAACTGTGAAAACAAAATGGACAAAACAACATAAACAAAATATTAATTGATTAAAAATTGTAACAAACCATCAAAAATTTACAAGAGTAAATCATATTTAAGTACTGGAAGATTTGTGAATGCAACTGCCAATCCAACGCAGCTCTAATTTCCGCTCATATTTGGAGCCAAGAACATAACATGGGAGAAACGGAAATCAGTCTATTGCAGTCAGATCATGAGCAACACTGCGATCACAATTGCTGTCAATATCAGCAAATGATGCCCAAATGGGGTGATCGGAATAGCCAAGCTCTGTTCTTTGTCGTCAAGAACGTTGATGGCCAACTTCTGGCCTTCATTCTCACAGTGGATGGCTACTCCACATATGTACCATTTCTTTCCAGGGGAGGTGAGGCTGATAAAATCATTTCCCATAGCTAGAGGCTCATTACTGGCGGGCACCTCCCAGTTCTTGTGAACTCCTCTTGGGTAGTTAAACACTGCATGCCATGGTTGGATCAATGAAGGACATTAGACGTTAGTACACGAATTGGAATATTGGATAAATATTTGGAAAATCTGGTGATCACCATGGGTGGTCCTCCATGGATTAGCTATATATAGTTCAAAAACTCGACTTGATTCGACCGTGACTTGGCCTAGTGGATTGACTAGGAATGAACATGACCGAGTTGCAAAAACACTTGGTCCAACTTGCCCCAGTTGCGCTCTTCTGAGTCACAATGGGGTCGTCAAGTCCTAGAACTATGTGCGGAGCATGAAGCTCGCATCACCTGAAGCTGGCCAAGGTCAACTTATTTGATTACATGGTATGATTTTAGCCCGGATTCCAGCCACGGGACTGACATTTTGCATGGGCTCAGCTGTCTGTAATTCAGTAGGCCCACTGCCGTTACAACGTTGGGCCCAGTTATGGCCCAATAACAATAAGAGCTAAAAATAGGTCTGCTCTCAGAATATAGATCTCACTGCGAGCCAGCTTGGTGCCAGGTCACTCTGTTCCTGGCCCACTTGCATATGGACCGACTGGTTGTTGTTTTCTGATCCAACAACTAATTAGGGTTCTTCCAGCCAGCTGGGCTTGGAAATGAAAAAAGGCCCACAAGCGTGCTCGCATATGACATTTAAGGCTCAACTGCTTATTTAATCTTTACTGCAGATTGAGCTGGATTTCACTTTTTTTTAATTAAATTGGTAGAAATACTAGTTCAATGGCTAAGAATAGTTCTGCATGAATTCTTGAAAAGAAAAAAAAGGCTGACACCACTACATAAAAGCTAGCAGGGTGAGCAAGGGCCTGGTTGAAGCCCAGTTTCAATCAGACCATGGGCCTGAAGGACGTGAGACCCAGTGCGAGACCAATTCATGCTAAATATTTAAGGCCGGGGGGCCTTTAAACACGAAAGGCACAAATTTTCTATCGAAAGATCGACCAAGTAGGCAGGTCGTTCCAGTTTCACGCCATCACTTGCCTTTCTCCAGAGGAGGCACGGATGTCAATGCCACATACTTTGCACATGATGCTTGAATGAATATATTGATAAACATAAAAACATAGAACATGGAACGTGACATGAACATGCGGGCCTGAGTATGCAAAACATGAAACGTAGGATGAACACGTGACGTGGAACCGGAAACTGAGCATTTAAACTCAATTTATCATATCTGACCTACCCTAAAATTAGAAAGCATCTCAGTAAGACCCCAATTCACTTCGGTAATTCTTGAAGCAATATCAGATCAAGTGTTCCTATGAGCTAAGATAGAAAAATTTACAGTGCTAAGGGTGTAATGCTTTGTTTAAGTCGCACCTCGAAAATATCTAAGTTCTGATCATAGGATATAACTGCGGTCATGGTCATAACCCCACACGAGGCATTTTAAAACCATGAAGTAAAATTGGGTTGAAATTTTATAAGCTAAAGTGGACAATATCATATGAGTAGTAGATTTGAGTCGTTATAATCTTCCATTGGTAATACACAGCCATTATGATGAATCCAGCATTGGTCCTTTGATGGTGGGTGACAACTAGGGTCTCACTTTTGCATACCTCAATGTAGGGCAGAGGCTTAGTCCAAAACACAAGATAAAAAGGGTCATTAAACAGTCACTTTGGGTCGCTCGCTGGGTGGCCTCGATCGGTTCCACTTGATCTTAGGGTCCTAGGCATATTTCTAAGTCTTTAAAGCACATTACCAAGTCTTCATTTTAGCTTGCCACGGTTTAACATACAAGTAATCTTAAAAGCACCCTTAAATGCATAATACAATAAAAATCAAATTACGAAGCATGTTTGGAATTGGAAACATGGATTGTCACTTGCCTTATGTCCCAAGTCACCAAAAAAGGGCCTCTAAAACACGAGCTACAACTGAAACATGCTTTTCCCCCAAAATCTCCAGAATTCGAACTTAAATCCTACAAAAAATGGAAAACAAAGGAGTTGGAGAAACATCATGCATGCCAAAATCTAAGAGAGTCTAGATCCTTTAAGTAAAATTCTAACAGTGATTGTAGGTGGATCACTCACGGTCCACTATGTCACCGTCGAGCAGCCTATCATGCACATGGGCAGTGCATGCCAGGCTGCCCGAGGGTGACATGGCGGATCGTGAGTAGTGCACCGATAGTCACCGTTGGGCAAATACTCATATAATCTTAATTGAATCTAATGCAGGAAGAGGGTCCTAAACTTAGGCAACAATTCAAATACTTTCCAATTTGAGAAGAAGTCTACAAATAGATACTTTCCACGTAGAAGCCTACTTTGCCAAGACTTGGAGATGAGGGAGGGAAATATTTCAACTTTCAAACTTTGAAATTTAAAATTTAAAAAGTTGCTAGAATTTAAAACTTAAAATTCAAATTTTGAATTTCAAAGAGAGAGAAAGACATTTCAATTTTGCAAGAAGTCTAGGCGGGTGTTTGGATAAACACAACAAATAACATTAATAAATTTGAATCTTGTAAGATTTCATTATTTCATAACAAAATAGTGCCATATTAGAAGTGATGATGTTTGACACTATCTTAAAAGATTCCTTTCCTAAATATTTTCTCCTACAAGGATATGGAGAAGGAAGAAATCTATAATTTTTTAGTACAAAGTCATACATTGTAGAATACATTCTATGTTAACCAAATATCGAATTTTTAAGTTGGTAGATTATATTATAATCTAACTAATAACATCACATAATCTTTTAAAATATTTTGTTACCAAACACCTCCGAAATCAAGGAAGGTTTGATCACAAGGAAAGAATAATGCTAGTTACACTCTCTATCTTATAATTCATCTTACAACCGTTTTATCTGTAGGCCTAACTCATTTGTTTTGTTTTTAACATTATAAAGATGAGGAAGAAGGAAACTGCCACATAAGATGGTTGTGAAATGAGTTTTGAGATAGGTAGTGTGGCTAGCATGACTAACAAGGAAATTAACATTGTATATCTTGTAGAGAGTTTTGAAAAGATGGAAGTTGAAATAAAAAAAGGAAACTGTTTAATGGGACCTTAGTGTTGAATGGTATTGTGTTTAGGGGTGTTCATGGATTAGGCTAACCCAAGCCAAGCTTGGGCCAACCCACTTTGGGTAGGGCTTGCGTCGTAGCTAAGTTTTCATAATCAGGCCGGACTCAGACATTTTATTTAGACTTGTTTATGGATGGGCCAAGACTGGTTTTAGTGATAGAGAGCCCAAACTTGACACGGCCTGAATGTAAAAATTTTACTCTCCCATCATGCATGTGCTTGAGGGCTACCACCACCTGAGCTACCAATTGGAAGATTACAAGAAAACCCCATTTTATTTTTAGAAAATTGGGTCTCGGCCGAGCTTACTCCTTTTCTGATAGGCGGGGCCTGGGCAAGCCGCTTAAGACTCAATTAGGGCTTGCTTTAGGCTTGGACATACATTTTAGTAGTCAAGGTAGCCCGGATATAACTCAGCCTAGCCCAACTCAGCCCATGAACATTGCTAATTGTGTCCTGCATGTGGATGACAATAAGAGCTTAGGATGGAGTGTAAGACTCCTCGAGTTGTGTGTAATTGATTACGATTTTATGTATTCCTAGAATTGTTACCTACACGTCTTGTGCATATTTCCTTACGGTTGGTAGTTTTTGTTAATTGTGACCACTTAATTGTTGTTGGATTTTGATTTTTTAGTCATTTGGTTACCATTGTTGAGCTCCATTGTGGTGTTATGGCTCAGTTGCTTTGATTGTAAGGCTATGAGAGGGCTGCTTAGGGCATGTTTGGGGGAGGAGTAGGATAAAGTAGAGTAGAGTAAACCTAAAATCAAAAAAGAATTATATATGATTAGGTTATGATGACATTTTGTTTTTAGTTGTTTGATATGGATTTTTTTTTTGACTTTTTGTATTAAAGTAGAGATTTTTTTATAATTTAGTGATGACTGTTTAACTTTTTTTGAAAAAAGATGAAGCTTTTTAAATTTTAAAAAAAAAGAAGAGGAGAAATTTTAATTTTAAAAATTTTACTCTACTCTACTTTACCCTAACCCTCCTCCAAACATGCCCTTAGGGTATTGACTTTGATAAACTTTGATGGATTGAGAGCATAACCTCATTCGTTTGACAAATTTTGTTCATTCATGAGAAGTCTAGCCCGATATTTAGTTTATTGATAGTATTCTTTGATTCAGGCATTACTCAATGTCTACGCCTGACACGGCTGGAGCACCATTTACAAGGGAGTGTGCGATCTGCATATTATTTTTGTTAGCGATTGCAAACCGCTGGGTACTATGAATAGGGCTATGATTTTTGTTTTCCTAGTACCATATTCACAAGCATGTTCCATTCAACATTTGGCCGGGGTTCTCTACCACAACTTGGTTAGGCTTTGATGTTTGTTTCCCCAGTACCATATTGACAAGCACTTTCCATGCAACCACTGGCTGGGGTACTCTACCACAACTCGGTTAGAATATCAAAGGGCAGTTATAATATCCCATGAAGAATTAGCTTTTTTGGTTTTGCCTATTTGTTAGGGCATTGATGTTTCGCTTGTTGTCTTTATCTGATTCTAGAATTGACTATCTTCATTACATGACTGCCTAGATATCTTCATTTGTTACTCATTTGATCACATTATCATTACTCCAGTTGATGCATCATATATTGCCATTTATATTTGTTTACTTGCCATTTTTCTTAGTGTAATGATATTACTCTTGGTGCTGCGGTACCTAGCCCTCCTCTATACCGGAGATTGAGGTGATCCAAGAGGATCCACCAAAGGAGTATAAGGAGTGGAGCGCTAATGACATAGTGTGAGTGGTTATGCTCTACACCAAAGAATCTTCATGATAGCATTGTGAAGACCATCTTGGGTTCTTTTGTAGATTTTTCTTCAGGCCCATGTTTTGAGATGACCCTTGTAACTAAAGTAGTTTTTATACAATTTGTTTCTACTTTAATTATAGTAATGCAACTATTCCTCTACTTTCTAGATTGTTTATGCTACTGTCATCTGATATTTATTATTGATGAAGCTTCAACGGCAAATGTTTTCTAAATGAGGAAACTTATCTAACCTCACCACAGACTTCAATCCATACAATTGGGGGCCACAATCATATAAATATTGAAAAAAAAATTAATTGGCTCCTAATTTGCTCCACAGTATACAGTTTAATGGCTAACTGGGCCCGGGGGCATGACACTAATAAATTACTTGAGAGTGAAGAGGTGCTTAATTTAAATCACGTTTGGTAAAAGGTTAAGAATCCACAGAATCCTCACTGAGTTTATTGTTTATTTTTCATAGCTAAGAATTCCTTACATCACAGTTGGTAACATGCAAGGAAGAGAATCCTAAAAAATGAAGATCTCATATGGATCAAATCTTCAAGGTTTAACAATTGCTAAAGGTCGATTTTCAACAACTTTACTAAAAAGTGAAAAATCTTTTTTCTAATAATCTAATTTCCAAGACCTTAATGAATAACCGATCAAATAACAATTTTGTCATTACTCATTTGATAATCAAAATAAGCCCGTCATTACTTTTTAGGTGGACAGGTACCAGTGCTAGACGAACAATTTAAAAAAAAAAACATTTTAAGAATGCACTTGTAATTGGACAGTGGAGACCCATTTTTGTAAGGATCCCAAGAGTAAAGGAACAGCAGTCCTTCTTGGACGCTCATGCAACTGTCACACTCCTTGCTGGTACAGCACATGTACTGAATCGTAACTCAGGCATTGTCAGCTCAGATTTTGATTTTTGGGTCAGGTTAGGTTGTGGGGTTTGAGTTGCATTGAGAGGAGTTAGATGGCCCGCTTAAACACTTTTGAGCCTTATGCTGAGTTATTTGGCCTTTTTAAGCTAAAAAGATTTTTTTTGAAATTTTATAAAACTCATTAGAAAGCAAAGAGTTCTTTTTTGTAATTTAGAAAAACCTTTTCATAATATAAATCATTAGGGTTTTCCTCATTCTCCCATATTCTTCCTTTCCTTTGCTACCAATTCCTAGAAGTTCTCTAGGGAAAAACCATGGCTTGATTTTTAGATTCGCTTTTGCCATCGAAATCCAGGCAAGTAGATAACTGTAAACAATGTTTTCTTGGTTTATTTTTTGATCACATGCTCTAACCATGATATATTTGATTTGGTTTAATGTTTTGGGTTATAGATTAATAAAGAAAATCTTATTTTGATTAAAACAAAGAAATATATATGTTTTATTTGATTTGAGTTTGATGTCCTTGATGATGAAGATTTGTGTTCTTTTTCTTTTATTTTAAAAAATAAAAAATATATAAAAAATAACGAAACGAAGCAGCGCCGTGGCGTGCGGCTGCTGCTAGGCTGCCTACTGCAACCTGGGCCAGCGGGGCTGGGCTTCCTGCCTAGCGGGCCTGGGTCACTAGCAGGCCACAACTAGCCGAGTCTAATGGGCTAAGCCTAGTTTTTTTTAAAAATATATATAATATTAAATAGGTAATTAGGTTAAGATATTATCTATAAAGAGTTACCATGTTGTATTTGATTAATGGTCTAGTATATTAATGGAGATTTGATTTTTTTAATTAATTAATTTGATGTTATTAGAAATTTAGTTAAGATTCTTTATAGATTTAATTGGGAATTATGTAATTTTGATTAATGTTTTATTTAGATTGATTAGAAAATTAAATAAGATATAATTGGGGGTGATCAAATCTTAATTAGAATGTACTTATAATTCTAATTTGGAATTTTAATTTGAGATTATATTTCAAACCAAATTCCGGGATTTGAACCCTTTTTGTTTTGTATAAAATAATAATGTGTAATTATACACAACAATGTTAATTAAGGACTTAATTATTTCCTTCCCCTTTTTTATCATAATTTTATTTAAGTTGGGATTTGAAATTTGTATACCTTTTACTTAATTTGTAAAACACACTAATTATGCATAATTGAATTAACTGAGTCCTTTTCTTTTAGAAAAGCTAGTTGAATGTTCACATGAGAATTAAACTGAATTTAGATTAGAAATATGAGATTTGGGATGCACCACATGATAAACACTGAAAGTAGAATATTGGTATCGCGGACTCATATTTCCATTTTGAAAAAGGGTTAGTTTTCATGTGCATATTCATCTAATTATGATCGTTAGGTGAATTAGTGCTTACCCTTAGAGAATTTGAATTGACACATGATCATAACACACTTTTCAATTAAGTAATCTGAATACTTAGATTGATTTTGGGATGATATTATGAATTAAAGGTTTCATATCATGGTTCATTATGCATCAGTAGACGTATGTATTTGCATATGTATATATATATATATATACATATATATATCTGACAGACTATAGTTCGGAGATGGACGTACGCCATCGGGTTAGCGTGCACTGTCGATTATGGTACACAGCTGTGTCATTTGTTATATTTGGTGGGAATACCCATTTTTATATATCTGTCTGCGGGAATACCCATTTTTGTATATCTGATTGCGAGAATACCCATTTTTGTATATCTGTCTGCGGGAATATCCGTTTTTGTATATCTGTCTACGGGGTTACCCGTTTTTGTGCATTCATGCCATTGGATTTGCATTCAGTATATGTTGGGTCAGGCTGATTATTATGTTTTAATTCAATTGATTAACACCATTACTTGCAGTTTACCCTCTTGCCCGATTACGTCAATCTGATCCATTACTTTTGGTGTTTAGGTTCCGTTATCGGTGTCAAACCATAGGGTCAAGCGACACAGGAAATTCCCCAAATGGCGGAGTTGTTGAGTAGAGCACGGATGACATCGCCTGAGATGTCCTAGTGTTGGTACAGAGATTGAAACTTTAGATTATGTAATAAGGCCATATTTGGGCCATTAGTTTATTCATTTAATTTATTTGTTTTGCAATTATAACTTTAATTATTATGCTTCGAAGCACTTGATCTTGACTTTATTATTGTTGAGATTTGTTTTTTTGTTGATATATGATATTTATTTGTGATTATTATGGATTGCAATTCCACGTGTAATTATGGTTGCTTGATCCTCAAGCATAGCCTTACGAAAGACTTCGATCCATCGGAAATTGGGGTCGCATCATTTATGTAAAAAAAATTTTAATTGATCCCAATTCTCACACCGTTAAAATCGGGCTTGGATCTGGCCAGTTTTGATTGTATGACAGGCATATTGATGGGTGCCAAGGATACCCACTTTGGAGGGCAACCATAGCCGCCCAATTTTTTTAGGTGCAGGGGGGAGGACTTGTCCAAATCATGAATGACGTGTAGCCCTGTGATTGAGAGAAGATTCATGCCATGTGCCGTAGCTGCCAACGCCACTCTTTCCATGGTCCACTGTGGCTGGAATGTAACAGATTGTACTTTATAGTGCGTTCAAAAGAGGAGTACCTTAGTAAGACGTATATGGAGGCGTCCTATATCAAGCGAGACAGCTTGTGGGGCTAACGTTGGGCTCCACCAATCATTGGGGAGGTTGGGGGGTAAAAAAAAAGATTGGATATGACCTAATTGTATACAAATTTTTATGCCAGTAAGGTAATTCTAACGCTTGATCTATTAAGTTTAATTATTTTAGAAGTCTACATTCATTATTTTTAAGTCAATGAAACAATCAAATTTCATTCCTCGTTATAAAAATTGGGATTGTTGTCATGCAAGGGGTAGTAAAAAAACCTCTTACCTCAATAGTGAGAGGATCCCTCACTTCACTCAAAGTCTAGCTATGGTCCCAGCCCCAAGAAGTTGGATAGAAAAAAAAAAAAAGAGTAGTTGTGTGTGAAAGGGGCTAAATGGATCCGAGAGGGCCTTAGGTGGGCTCCCCAAGTTGTACTGCACGATAGGTGGTGTGCGAAACAACCACACAAGTGCACCAGCTATAACATTTGTATGGAGAGGATCCGGACACAGGCACTCTCACAATCATGCCCATGTCCCAAATAAGAGAGTAACATTTTAAAATTAGCTAATAATTTATTTTTCAATGACCATTTTATGAACCCAGATGAATGCGTGCTTACCACGAGAGGATGAGCAATAAATGGAGTTACAAATGGGTTACCGGTGGGCGGAATTGCCTCAATCAAATAATTCTAGCTTTGAATCGTGAGCTTTAAGATTCAACTTTTACAAAACTAAATGATTTTTTATTTCTAAACTACTATAGATTTTTTTAGGGGGTTATTATTTGAACTAAAAAAAGAGTTCACTACACTCATCCTTTTTTGAAAAAATTATAAAATTACAAAATTACCCAAATGCCCCCCTCTCCCTCTTTCTCTCTCTCCCCCCATCCCCTCCCTCTCCCTCTCCTTCCCAGTCAACACTAACTGGGAGCGTCGTTGTGGAATGGGAAGGAGAGGGAGCGGGATAGGGCAAGAGGGAGAAAGAAAAAGAGGGACGGGATGGGGAGAGGAAAAAAACAGAGGGAAAGGAGAGAAAGAGAGAGAGGAAGAGAAAGAAAGAGGGAGGGAAAGGAGAGGAAGAGAGAGAGGAAGAGAAAGAAAGAGGGAGGGAAAGGACAGGAAGAGGGAGAGGAAGAGAAAGGAAGAGGGAGGGGACCATCCCCCTTTGTTGGAGCCGGTGATCGTCGCCGGGAGGGGGAGTAGGAAGGGGAGAGAGTGACAATGAGGGGAAGGAGAGGAAGAGGGAGAGGGAGCATTTGGGTAATTTCATATTTAAAAAAAAAAGGGTGAGTCTAGGGGCCTACCCACATATTTGGTTATGAGACAGCAGTCCACCTTCAAAGTTCACATGAAAAATTTGAGTGCACATGCATAACCCATTTCAAAATTCTGGTATGCCCCCAAAACTCACATGAAGATCTCATATTTACCCACAAAATTCAACTACTTGCTTGACTCGGCAGTGCGCGGCGCCCCCCCCCCCCCCTCTTCTTAAACAAAAAATCTTGGGTCTTGCCATCACCCATCTTGTTGTGTGATATAAGCCAGATTTTAATATGATAGATTCTTTAAGACTAAAGAAATAAGGGATTAAAGGCAGAATTGGGGTGGACTAAAAGCACTTTAAGCCAAGAACAAGAAAGAAGTAATAATAATTAGAAAGAAAGAAGAGGCTTTGGAGTTAGGACACAAACCAAACCGTTAAAAGATCTCCTTTCTCTCTCAAAGCAACTTTATAAATTAATCTGTTACAAATTGCATGTGGGTTGTCAAATTATAGCAAAAGAAACCTAACTCCTGCATCATGTGAAACGCTGAGTGAGGCTTGAAGGTTGGCCCAGTCGATAGGTAATTTATTCCTATAGCACCCACGAGGGATTGATCCTGATAGGTGCCTTGTCTTTTACTCTCTTTGCCATTGATTCAACTCTGCGAAAAAGCTAACCAAACAAATTATCTTCTCTAATATGAACCTAATTAACAAAGTTATCATAACTTATGTAGATAAGATCACTAACTTAAAATAAGGTCCTATTTTATTTCAGAATAATGCTGAAATGGGTATGGCTTCTTCAAGTGGATTGGACGCTCGTCTGCCCGCTTAATTTAGAATTTGATATGGACGTGGATGAATTTCAAGAATCAAATACATATCAAATGCATTCCTTTTATTACTATTTTTAGACATGACATGTATACATTACTCTTGAACTAACTAACCATCCAGGGGATGTTAAGGGCAAGAGGAGGCTATACAAGAAAACTAGTGTGATAGAAATGAAATCTTTTTTTTTTTTCATTGCTATTCATTGACATGACATTTATACAATACTCTTGAAGTAATTGTTCATGGTTGCATCAAGTTGTACTAGAGTTAATTTGCTTTAATGCTCGTGGTATTATCATACAATATAATTTTCCTATGTATATCAACTCAGCATGGTCTGTAGCTCCAAACACAAATGTTTGGTCTCGTTATCCCAGTGCAACGCAATGTCTTCTGCAACTCTTTGGGCAGTGATGGAAGCTCCTAGTAATCCCCGTTTGGTAAAACCAACCGCATATAATCCATTCTGGCCTTTCCAACCATTAGGAAAGGGCATTCTTGGGAAGCCATCTTCCTCGTTGAAAAAGCCTTCCTCCTAGCAATAATCAAGGAACATTTTAGGCAATAAATCAGTAGGAGACAATAAATGGGACACATGAGTATGTCTGATTGAGGAGAATTTCAACATTTCAAATTTCATATCATCTTCAATTAAGTTTCAAAGAAGAAGATAAAAACAAGTTGACAGTCAGTCTTTGGATTCTAAAAATTTTAGTTGAAAAAATCCACATCAGAATACAGGCCCAGTTTTTTAGTACATAGGCTAACGGTACATAGGCTAACTTCATTTTAAGAATTTATATTGTCTAGACCAACCCTCTTTCTTTCATTTGAGGACAGAATAATAAAAACAAGATAACCATTTTTCTGAGGTTTACCTTGAGCCATTTAGGGACATTGCTTCTGTATCCAGTTGCCAGGATTAATGAATCAAATTCCCTTGATACTCCATCCACAAATTCTGCACCTGTAGCTGTAAAATTTCGGATAGCCGGAACCACCTGAGGAGAACATCACTTCAGTCGTGCATCCATGAAAATAAGAAAAAACAAATGTGTAATCCAAGCCTCAGCAATATGAGGGAATTTTCACCTAGGGGTGGGCTGGATATTGGTCATATGGGGTCCAGTTCATGGAGATCACCTAGATGCATTCTTATTGGTGGAGGTAGGGGGTAAAACAGGTCTTAGCATGGGCAAGGGTCAAGCCAAAATCAGCCCCAAAAGATTTTTCTAACAGCAGTTTATCAAGCTTTATAATCATAGTATCTTTTCCTATTAGATTTAATCCAACGGTCAAATGAGTGTCAAATTGAGCATAGTGCTAGATCACTGGGGTATTGTGTGCAGAAATGATGTTCTAGTCAAAGGTGGGCCGATGTGGCCTCCATAGAGCTGGATTCCACTCGTGGAACAGAAGGGCGGTAACAAGGAAGTAAAATAGTAGAAATGTGTATTTATAGATATGTTATATATATTTTAATATATTATATCATAGCTACAGGGTTCCAAAGACATTTGTCTGTTTTCTTAAAATTTTTTCAATGCTAACAAGTTGATATTGTCTCGACAATCTGAATCAAATGATTTACAGAGTGCCAAAGAGGAATAACTCACCAGCCATTGACTGAGGTGGCTTAAGTACCTCACCTAGAGCGAAGAGCAGGGATGTGTCCAATACGAATGAGTACCTCACCTAGAGCGAAGAGCAGGGATGTGTCCAATACAAATGAGGATCATATGAGTGTTTGCTCCTATCAGGGTCTGCCACAAGGCAAGGTTGTCCAATGGTGATGTAGTGGACCGTGATAGATTCACCACTGGTCACCGTGGGGTAAACACTCAAGGACGGTGGAGACTTGTCCAATACTTCTTACCGAGTCCATAGTTTCATGGCTCAGGTGGTATATGAGACAGATCATGCCATAGGTCAACGGTTTGGATTGAATGACAATGCCTCAGGTCCCACATAATGTAAATTTAGTCAAGAATGATTAACACTAATGATCCATGTCTCATGCTATAGGTCAACGGTTTGGATTGAATGACAGTGCCTCAGGTCCCACATAATGTAAATTTAGTCAAGAATGATTAACACTAATGATCCATAAAATAAAAGATAATATATATATATAGAGAGAGAGAGAGAGAGAGAGAGAACTCTACGAACCTTGATTTGGCCACTCTTGATCTTTGCAAATGTCCCTACGTCGAGGACTGGAGTTCTTCCAGTGTCGTTCTTCAGTTGGAGTGGGCCAATTTCAGGCCTTTCAAGCCCAAATTGCACAGTGTCTCCCAGGACCAACCTTGAGTAGAAGATGATAAGAGCATCAGCCAGTTTTACAGGGAACCATTTGAGCAGCCACATGGATAGAGCAAATGTTGATGTTCCAAGAACTTCTTTAGGCAATATATGCACCTGCAAGATAATAACAGTAAGACTTTCGTACGAAACGATGCAATAGAGACAGTTGAAGAAACTGGGGCACTAAGCCGTCCACCACTAAATGGCCAGAGGGTGGGACCCACTTATTTTGTACATGGAATGGTCATTTGCTATTTTATGAACGATGCAAACTTCTAAGTGGAATGAGACAGGAAAAATACAAAGGACATTGTAAAAGTAGAAGAAATGAGGCAAGCTACATCATTGAATATTTCTAACGATTATTAATTTGGTTACAAGTTAAAACTTTTTATAAACAAACAAAACAAGAGAGACAAAAAAAACAAAGAAGGGTTTTTCATAAAGAAGCAAGGCAGCCAAATACACAAAATGAGATGGCTAATGGACTTTTGACTGTAACTTGTGTCAATGTGAAAAAAGGTACCATCTTAAAGCTTTATCTTCATTGATGCTTATGGTTTTCAAGTATATTTTCTGTTAAGCAAATGGATTCACTATCCAAGTAAGGAGTTAACATGGATGGTCCATTTTTTGTTATTTGAGATTTGTGATGTTTATATTTTCTTTCCTTTTTTGTTGAATGGTGTTTGATTTAAGGCTTTTATACATGTAACAATTATTTACTTCCTTTTGTGTTGTTATTTTCTTTAATATATATTTGCGTTATTTATAAAAAAAAATACAGAATAAGTTACATCTTGAAAATAATAGGCAGGTTATTTTTTGCACTATCTTCTCCCAATATATCTAAGCTGATCCAAGAAAATTAAAAAAGGCAAAAAATAAATAAATAAATAAAAACTTAACATAAACAACCTGATAGAAGTGGGGAACTAGAATCTTAATCCAATGGTGATTCTATGTGTTGGATACAGTATCGACTAAACTATCAGAGATCTGGTTTTGAAATCAATTCAAAGTGGGGCTAACATGATCATATTTGTTCTCTGAGTCCCAAAATAAATAAATATATGCGGGCCAAGGAGGCTAAGTCCTACAAGCAGGAATGGAAACCCATACACATGGAAAAAGGTGGCATATCAACTATTGATGGCTGTGGCCCTCCAAATTTTTTAGAAAAACTTCTATATATTTTGATAACTACATTTATTTATTTATATGTGGTCCTTCCAAATTCTTTTTTCTAAATAATGGCCTTTCAAGGAAAAGCTTCTGAGTCAGCCCCTGGAACTGCTGGTCCTTATCACAGTAAAGTATGAAACAGGATCTGAGTCCAAGTTTCAGCCGGACCCATATCGGATTGGTTCAAACTTTTAGTAGCACATGGCTAATCACGAATTGACTCATTGAAGACATGACTAGGCATCTAGTACCACATGATTACTCAATAATATTTTAAACATACAAGTCATAAAGCAGTAGATGAATATGAGCAGGTTTTAGGAATTTCTTACATGCTACGAGACTTGGCTTAGAGATATACCCATTTGAGAAAAAAAAACAAAATCAGGTCCATTATATATTATGAGGGCCATGAAATTTAATGCAAAATAGAAACTTTGCTTCTTGCCCATCTCATGGCCAAATGTCATTCATCTGAACCTGTTTTCCGTTTTTTAATTATTCAAGTCTAAATGCCCTCCTGTATTGAGAAACTTGTGGGCACAAAAAACTCTGCCAAGCATCATATTTTAAAGTGCTTTTTACATATTAATCCTTCTTAAATCTGAAATTTCTAATTTCATAATAAAAATTCAAATAATGTCACTAAAACTGCATGGCTTTGGTAAAAGTTTTTTTCTCTAACTTTTTTGCCCCAGTCCCATGGTATCTCAGATCCCAATGTCAAAAGTAAAAAGATCTAACTTGATTATTTTCTTTCACTATCCATTTTCAGCTCCTTCCTTTTTCTCTTTGCAAGAACCAAGAGAGAGACTACATAGAAAGTTTTCTCTCCCTTCCATAGGTGCATCTTCCCTCCCACACCGCCTCCTCTTGTCACATTCCCCACTTTGCCCGTTTGCTCTTCTCTTCTTTCCCGTCTTTGTGTGGAAATTTCTCTAATGATATTAACTTGAGAAATGGTGATCATATGTAGATTTTTTTTTTTCACAAAATGCTTGTGGGTTGCAAAATGGGGAGATCATGAGACTATGCAATATGGGGACATGATAGGGGGAGAGAAGATGCCTCAATGCAAGGGACAGAAAATTTTCACATCCTCTCTCTTGGTTCAGCACAAGGAAAAGGAAAGTGAATGAAAAGAACCAAGTATGGTCTTTTACTTTTAACTTTGAGGTCGTATGATATCTTGGGATCTCGGGTGGAAAAACAAAACAAATATTGACCACAGTCCAGCGACTCAGTCGTATAATTTGAATTTCTAACAAGTTTAGGAGGAGTAATCCGTCAATACCCCTGCTTTAAAAATAGCAGAAATCTTCCAGATCTACAAAGGATACCTTATCTCTGACAACCATAGATGGTTGAGCACAGTTGTTACAAAGATCCAAGCAAATTTCCATGCCTGAGTTCCCACACCCCACAACCAAAACCCCCTCTCCTTCAAAACCAGCCCCATTCTCATATGAACTAGTGTGTAGAACCTGTCCCCTGAACTCAGAAATGCCTGCTATGTTTGGCAGCACCGGCTCTGCATTCTCTCCCGTTGCGACGACGAGCCACCGGCAAATATACTCGAACTTGTTGGTGAGGACCCGCCACATCCCAATTCTCTTATCATACTCGGCCTGTTGGACCTCCTCCCCAAAAACAGGCTCTATTGAGAACTGTTGAGCATAAGCCTCTAAGTAGCTTATGAACTGCCCCTTTGTTGGGTAGGTGGGAAATTCCGGTGGGAATGGCAATAGTGGGAGCTCACAGAATCTCTTGGGCAGATGAAGCTTTATGGAATCATATGTTTTTCGATTCCACAGTGATGCAATGCAGTTTTCTCTCTCAAGAATCAGTGAGGGGATGCCTTTATCTCTAAGGCATGCTGCAGTGGCCAGGCCTGAAGGCCCTGCACCTATGATTAATGGTCCTAGAGCCAGAACACATTCTTGCTTCGACTTCATCCTAAGTTCCAATTCTCTTTTTGTCCAGAAATGACAGAATCAAGAGACAAGAGTAAAAAAAAAAACACGGTTTCAAATGTCGAACGTAGTATAGAATTTCAAAGATAAAACATCAATCCGTACCATATCATCAGCTAACTATTGTTACCAAAATCTTAAGGTATCACTAGAGAGAAGAAAAATACAAAGTACCCTTAAAAAGGTGGACTTCGAAAAGGCCACAAAAACAAATTTTGATTTGAAAGCTCTGTTTTTAACCTTGTTGCCTAGATATATCTAAGGAATAAAACGTGAACATATGTCCAATCCTACTAATTTCTCTTTAATGTGCTGTAAGCCTACAAGAGAATAAATAAAGAGAAACCAAATGGATTTTTTTTTTTTTCAAAGAACTATAGAACAAAATTGTTTTGTTCTTGCAACAAAACAGGAAAGACTCGTTGAACAATTCAAATGAATAAAATAAAGAGTCTTAATCTATCTAAGACTTCGACTAAAGCAGATTTGGGTGTTTCTTTTTGAGACTTCGACACTCTCCTAAGAAGGACTAAACCCAAAATCGCATTTCCTGGAAACAGAAACAATGAACAATGATAACTGGAGATTGAGTTTTTTTGTTCTTCTTAAGGTGCAGAAGCAGCGACGCTAACATATAAATAGCAGGAGCTGGGAGAGAAAGTGAATTTGAACTTGTTGGGCTTGAGGTGCGACCACGACGGCTCTGAAGATGAAAAATAGCATAAAATTAGTTCGAATTGACAGTTTCTTGAAAGAGGGTGAGGAAAACAACTTCTACCTTTTGCAATTTGTAAATTGACGTAACTAAACTGGAAGGAGATTGAAACATCTCCCAGAAATCAGCTGTTTTGTGTACTGATGCTGCAAAAAAGTTATGCCACGACCCATTCACCGGGTTTCACACCGCGAACAACTTAGCTTGCTACAAATTACGGACACCAGAATTGGAGGCTGCCGGGAGTGATATCTGTAGACTCTATTACGGGGCTTTTTTGAGGCCCGACACCTAAACATACCTTGCAGGGGAGTTGGTGGAGAGAGCATTGGTGAATGAACCGAGTTACATTATAATAAATTTACTTGGTTAACCATTCCTACAAAAATATAAAGTTGTTATTAGACGTAATATAAATACATAGAGTCCTTCAATTCGGTAACTTTCAGAACTAGAAAGCTAGAGTAACTAGGGCAAATTTAGCCTACAACGAACTGATTTTAAACTAGTAGCTGTGAACACTGTTCTTGATAACTAGATGAAGGGACAAAGTTAGAAATCCTCGAGGATTGTTTGTTTGTATGTAATTGAATTCCTATAAATTTAATGATCAAATCACGAAGGAACATCAAATGATGGGTTAAGATATTAGGGAGGAAATGACTCTCCTCCAATTTGATTTTTTAGGTTGATTGTTGGGGATTGCCTCTGGTATATATACTTGTATGCTGGCGTACTCACACAAATCAAGCCCATGTCCAACAAACTTAGAAATTGATCCCTAGTTAAATTTATGAAAAGGGAGATGCCTCACCGCTTGGGCAGCAGTAGATTGGATTGGTATATATATATATAAATTTTTTGTGTATTTGCTGTCACAACCCAAGCCCAAAAATAAGGGGTTAAAGAAAACCTAACCAATGACACATGTACTCCCGTGCATGTACACTTAGACCTCGCCCAAATGTACACACACAAGGGATCAATCACACGTGCAAACAAGTGTACGCGGAAGCTGTAAATATCAAGGAGTGTTGCATCTTACTACGAAAGTATACCAAAGTCCCTTAAACCAACATCCATGAGAAGGTGCTAAACAACTGGATAATATATATGAATGAGACGCAGCCCTCGAGATCATTCATGTCATTCTTACATTTCATTAGGCATGTTCGGGTTGTCTACATTGTAGCATGAGAGTCATATCAAGTATCTTCCTTAAACCTAATCTATTTATTCATTTTTCAGGGTCGCACGGTGTAGCCGTAGGTGAACATACGGCTTAGCCGTAGGCATCTTACGGCGTAACCGTAATCTGCACTGCGGCGGAGCCGAGGTTCCTTAAACTATTCATCCGCATTTACGGCTCAACCGTAATTTGCTTTACGGCGCAGCCGTATCTTGCTCTACGGCTTAGCCGTAACACAATAGACGGCTTAGATCTGGTCGGGCCGTAGAGGAGCAGCAAATTTGCCAACTCTCAGTTATTCCAGATGTCACCCTGTATTGATCTACGGTTAAGGTCATGGCTGGGTCACGGTGTAGCCGTAAGCCAGTTCACGGCTCAGCTGTAGCACAATTCACGGTTTAGCCGTGAGTGCGCTGAGTCAATTTCCTGAAACAGTTACAGAGTTACAGAAATGGCTCACTCTCAACTGAAAACAGAAAGATAAAAACAAAACTTACTCAATATGGTTGTCTAACAATGATTCATACAAGAAGAGTAAAATATACACACAATCAAGGCATTACTAATACTTGTTCAAGCTACTTGTGCTTATACTTGCCTCACAGTGGAAATCACACACACTACAGTCGTTGTCTTGGCTTAATCCGCTGGAGACACACGAAAATCACAACACACGGCTCCCTTCCTCACGTAAACAAGACAGAGCTGAACGAAAGAGAAAGAGAGACGAACGAGAAAGAGATCGTTGAAGAAAAGAGAAAGAAATGGTGGTAGGTAGGATATTTATAAGATAAGAATGTCTAATTTACAATCAAGTCCAAACATGTTCACAATTTCCAGTTTGAGTCAATTAGCGATCCAACGAGAGCAAACGAAGTCATTTGGATCCAAAACAGTTACGAAGATTAACAAGTTTAACGAAATACATGCGTTGACATCAAAATGACGCAAAACTGACAAGGTCCAACAAAAGCAGAAATTACGAAAAATGGTTCAAACTACCTAAACCAGGTCAAACTCAACCAAACTACCTATCCATAGCTCAAGACCAAAGAAAAGCAAAACCAAAACACACTTAGCAACAAGATTACACTTAATTAACCACTAATTTGGATTAAGTTGGGTCGGAGTGTTACATTTGCTTAATTCATTTTCCATTAATTGGGGACGCTAGCTATTTGATGGAATCTTTTGGATCGTCACCTTTGTTTCTTCCATTTTAACTACTTCTATGAATATACATAGTTTAGAATTCCTAGAGGTTCAATTTAGTGACTATCTAACAATTTCAACAGTAATAGAAAATGATGAAGGGAAGATGGAAAATAACTATTATTTAAATAATTTAGATCTTAGGAAGTGATGCTTCTATACACCTAGGTCTCAACCCTATGTCAACCATCCCTGATCTATTTAATAATTGTTTGTGTAATGCCTTTAAACCCGGGTTATCCGAATAAGGTGGAAATTCGAATTTGGAGCACGAAACATAAAGAATCTTTAGTCTACAATAAGAACCAATTTAAACTTTTCCAACATTCCATCTTCATCTAAAACATTTAAGTAGAACCATAAGAAGAAGCTGCAAAAGCAATGAAAACCATAATCCATTCTTATAAGTTGGTACCAATCACATATGTCAAATCTAATAGCAAAAGTAAAGTCTGTAAGCTATAATGTTCAACATATCTAGAATTACAACAATTTATTACAATTAACTATCAATAATTGAAACTCTAAAAACCACTTCAAATCTGAATAACGACTTTCCGAAAAGCTCCATACTCTTCATCTATAGTTCAATCAAACTACACTCCTCCAGAAATCTCGTTTGCTTCTCCTGCACATATCTCTCTGGGCTCACAATCTATAGCATCCAAAGCAAATAGGGTCAAGTCAAGTAGGACTTGGTAAACGTTGCATGCAAATAATACCATACATAGATCAAGATAGAATAAAGGAAACAATATAATCAATGAGATCAATGATAACAATATCAAACGTAACACTATCATGAATCGATAAGTAAGAATCATCTGAAATAAGGAAACATCTATACCATTAGTCACCTATGCAAAAGGTACACTTATATAGGCTATTGCGTGGTACGATAGACCAGCTAATAATAGCCTCGAATGACTCTATAAATAGCCCCGAAGGACTCCATAAATAGTCTCGTAAGACTCCATAAAGTAGTTTGGAATACTCGGCTGATAGATTTGATATCGTAGTATTAGTTAGATCGTGCACATCCAACTCCATAATATTCCCATTGGACTCCATAATTAAGCCAACCATGGGGTGATATAAATAAACTCCTACCAAGGGTTTGCCTACCCAAGGCTAAACTAAATTAACCGAGTGGGTGCAAGTGCCGATAATACCGAATCAATAATGTAAGGTCCG
The DNA here is from genome assembly GCA_037013555.1 of Sextonia rubra. Classification (NCBI taxonomy): domain Eukaryota; kingdom Viridiplantae; phylum Streptophyta; class Magnoliopsida; order Laurales; family Lauraceae; genus Sextonia; species Sextonia rubra. The sequence continues at coordinate 19,244,639 of JASUAD010000006.1, forward strand.
TGTCTGGTTAGGTTCCTTGCGTGAATAAGTATATCAATCAGTCCATTATCCAATCTATATAATCCATACATGAATCAATGCCATACAACTCATTTGTCAATATCTATACCATACAATTCATCTATCGATGTCCAAGCCATGTGCAATCCATCCATCCATCCAATCCTATGATACAATACTATATCCATTCATCTATGTCAGGTACCTATTCCATTTCCATCCACATATCTACTCCATAATCAATGTAAACCCATACGCAAGACTATCATATAGCATGCTTAGCCACAGACACCACTTATGTCTCCATTTCAATTTTCAGGTCTCCACTAAGTATACCCTAGGTTAGTATCCAATTATACATTTGTGAATTTTAAAAACAATATCATAATATGACCATCATGCAATAGAGAACAATAGTGACAATCAATAGAAGATCCATATAAACTATCCATCAATGAACGTATTAAAAGTAACCAAACCTAGGTTATGTTGTACATTTCAAGATATAGAGGATTTCGACCTACCATATGATGGATATTCCAAACCTGTAGGGGTCAAATGCATTGGGTGTTACAATGGTTAGATCCTATCCATATCCAAATATCCATCCATTGGTACAAATCTCCTTCTCTATATTCTACCGTGCCATAATCAGTGGATAAAGGTAAAGTTCAGATCCCGAATCCACATTTGCAAGTTTTATGGTCTATAATTAAGGTTTAAAGTGATCCATGAGGCATCCCAAGTTTAAGGGTAAGAAATTTTTATGTTTTATTTAAAGTAATGTTTTTTGGGAGGCACACTCGAGCTTAGATGAGTGGCCGCGCTTGCGCTGATGAGTGCGCTTTCGAGTGCACATGCCTGTATCTGCCAACAAATTACTATTCTAATTAATAAATTTGAGAGTTCTCAAAGCCCGCTTGAGCACATAGGGGCCCGCTCACTGGGAATTCTGTTTTAATTGAGAACTAGTGGTTTCCTAATTTCTCTATTCTCAATCTTTCCCCAGCCTGCATACATTCATCAAGAGCATGATTAATCATGCCTTCACCCCCTATGAGTCCTCCTCAATCATATGTCATCAATTACACCATTCCATTTCCAATTTAATACAATCCACATCATCCCTTGTCCATCTCATCCAATTCAAAACCATCCATTCCACCATTCTCATCATTAATATAAAGGTTATCATATGCATTCATCAATATAAACATTAGTATGCAATTGCTAATCATTTATAACATTTAGAGCTATTAAAAGAGGGTTTCCACTTAAATCACTAGGTATGATATGAGCTTAATTAACATAGGTGTCTAAGGAACATTTTATCAAACACATCAAAGATAGTCAAAGTATTTCACATGTAATGGAATTATAAGCATGTTCTACTTGCCTCTTTTAAGGATAATCCCTCTCTAAAAGCCAAACACGCACTTCTAATTTACTCTAAGGCAATCCAACTCAATGAAATCCAAAGATATAACTCTATAACCAGAAAACCAAAGAATCCAAGGGAGAGAAGAACATTAGACCATAATTAAAATAAGAGATCAAAATAGAAAAAGGGGAATTTATAAGATTGTAGGAATTCTTACTTTGATGTGATGTAAAGAGAGGTTTATCAATCTATGGGGCTTGGTTGGAAGATTGGTGGCTTGTTCTTTTAAGATCTAGCTTAGTAGAGATAGGTAGCTATGAAAGAAGCTTAGAATATTAGCTCTAAGAAAAGGAGAAAAGGAGAATAGCTTTAAAGAGGTGGGTTAGAAATGAAAGTTGTTGGAATTTGGGTTTATATAAAGTAGGGTCATGTGAAAAGTCTAGTTTATCCTCAAGTGGAGAAGTTGAAATGTTTGGGCATGAATAGGCTTTTAGTCTTTTTATGTAGGTTGGGTTAGAATGACCAAAACACCCATGAGCAATGAATAAAAGATGGACGATATTTTAAGGGCAATGTGGAATTTGGCAAAAGTAGCTTTTAGATTTTTCTCCCAAAGACTTCTAATTAAACTAAAGTCCTCTTCTATAACCTTCTATCACTAAGCTAATTGCTTCTAACCCCTTTAATCCTCTAATCTAAGTCTAAACACTACTAATAAAGCCACAATAATATATATTTATTGAAGGTAAAAAGGAGTGGGTCTTACAGATTGAGCCCATTTGATGACTAATTCCTATGTAATCAATCTTATGCAAAGAAAAGGGCCTAAGAGCTTATCAAAATAGCGCCACTTGCTTGGAAAAGGGTCTCCTTCATTGGAAGCATGGGAATTAAAAAATTAAATTGAAGTCTATGCTTTCAACCAAAATGTAATAAATAGTATACATTTACTTTTCTTCTCAAAATAAAATTTTCTTTTCTTTTGGCATCCTTAACTTGGGGTGATGTGGCACATTATGATTGGAAGCCTCGCATTTTATTTCTTAATTATTTTTTACCCTCCCATCAATTCATTAGTCCTATGTAGATTTTTACAAAAATAAAAAAATAAAAAAAAGTCCTCCATAAAATGATTGCAATTGCTAGTGTAAGATTGTATGTAGGACTGTCAAAGGGTCAAACCAGGATGGCCATAGTCTTCCCTTAGCCTGCCTTCACATGCATAGACCAAGCCATTGGTGGACTAAAGCCCTTAGCCTGCCTAGCCTTTTATCCTATTTATTTGTTTATGGGGTAGAGTAAAATAGAGTCAAGTTAAATATTTTAAATTCAAAAAAAATTAAATTTCCCCCCTTCTTTTTCAAAAAAAGTCAAAAAAGCACATACGAAATTACATAAAACATCTACTTTAATATAAAAAGTCAAAAAGATTCCTTATCAAATAACTAAAAACAGAAAGTCATTATAATCCAATCATATTTTATTCTTTCTTAATTTTGAGTTTATTCTAGAGTAACCCAGTCATATAAAAAGTAGATTTTTTTTAATTTAGTTGGTTTTTTCATTTTTTTTAAAAAAGGGAGAAACTTGGTTTTTTTCAAAAAAAGAGGAAATTTTAAATTTCAAATATTTAACTTGATGCTACTTTACTCTATCCCATAAACAAATAGGCAAAATTTTCTTGTTGGAGTATATATACTATTTCACAAATAGTAAACATTTGACCAAAATCTTATACATTAATGGTACATACCATGGAAATTCTAACTGCTCGGCATCTAAAGAATTTGGATGCCCAAAGATTTTCCCCTGGATATTCTTAAGTGGTGCCCCATTTAAAAATTGAAATAGATCAAGTATACTGCTTAGCAGGACATACCCACATAGATGGCTATGGGTTGAGTTACCTTGTCAAACTTGGATCACCCTTCAAAATTCACATGAAGATTTTGCATCCATCTCTAAAATCCATATGAAAATTCTTGAATATTTGCCCTCCAAACTCACATGAAAGTCTTAGATTTACCCATAAAAACCAACCACCTATTTGGATTCCTTTCAAAAGAAATTTCTAGGCCGGCCACTGTTGTGCAGTGTGCATTAGGGGGTTGGATTTGAGAGAGAATCAAAATGGGCAACCACGTACGTTTAGTTTGAAGACAGAAGATCACATTCTATTTTAAAATGCAAGGACACTTGTTATGCCTTTATTATGCTGATGCTGTTAACTGGAGTCGAAAAATTACAGCGCATCTGACATTCAAATATGATGTCCAAAACTGGCGTTCTCTTCACTAGCTAACAAATGAGGAATGGCAAATAGTTACGGTCCCACTGAATTTAGGATCAAAGTGACTGTTTGAACAACATTTCGAACTTGGGTCACTTTCTCGAACAAACTAAACTGCCCACTGATTTTCAACAAGATATCCAACTTTGGTCAATTTCTCAAACAAATTAAGGTGACGTTTGGCATCTTGGTTTTTCAGTATAGCTATCTGAAATCCGATTGATGGAGACATTTTCTAAAAATAGAGCCTTTAGGAATGTATTCTACTTTGTTTCTGGTATCCCACCTATAGGGATTGGGACCACCCCTTTCAAAGAAGGTAATAGACCTGGAGAGGTGGTGGAGGTAATAAGTCTACTTGTCTATTTCAGCCCCTGTAATATATACTTTTGTGGGTCCCATCTCTGACATCTCCAGCACAAACCACTCTCACCCACACAATTTCACTCCAGTCAGCAAGGGTGCCTCGGTCACTCCGGTCATCATAAAAAAGACGAAACACCAAAAAGAGTATTCATATCATGTGATCGACAGCGGCTGATCTTACGGCAGTGATGGTCCCCATTTTGATTTATGGGGGTAAAATTTAGCCATTCCGCCCCCATGTCAGCAGGTCATGGCATGGCCCGGCACAGTAAACAGGGCGGCCTCGCAGGCAAGGCACTTACAAAGTCCCCGTTTTCATATTTTTAGTTAGTATATTTTTTTTCCTTTTTTTAGTGTAAATATTAAAAATATAGTCTTTTACTTTATTTTTTTTATTATCTATAAAAATTGTACATGTTTTGAAAGTAATCTTATTAAAAGATCTTCAAGTAAAGGACAGTGGAGTAGATCAAGTTTAACAAAATTACTTAAATTTGTGTTTCTTATTCTTCTTTGCATGAATCTTTTAAATTCTTTTAACTAAAAACTCTAAAAATATGAAAGTACAAAACATCAAAAAAGTCGTAGTCGAGGACGGCTTGAGCCGTGCCATGCCGTGCCAAAGAGCCATGTTGGGCCAAGCCAGCAATCAAAACGGAACAACACTGCACATTTGACACCGCTACCCAGCCACATGAGACAGAAAGAAGGGCAATATTCTCCAAAGAGATACTACATATTGTGATTACGGAGTTGAGCTTGTACGACACTTTGAGATGCATTGCAAGCTTTGTGGGTAGGATAGAAGGAAAGCTCTATTTAACACCTTCTTGGTTTCCCCAATTTCTAACAAAATATTGATAATGCCAGTTTGACTATAGATTTTTTTTTTTTTTACTTTTTTGCGCTAGCTAGATCCCATGATTTCATAGGATCCAAGTGTAATAAGTAAAAAACATTATCAAATTCTTTTCATTCATATTCCCTTTTCACCTCTTTCCATTTTTTTCTTTATAGAACCAAGAAAGAGGCATCTTCTCTCCCCCACCTTGCAGCCCTCTTGTCACATTCTCCACATTGCCTTTCTCCTTTTTTTTTTCTTTTTTTTAATTCTTCTCTTCTTTTCTCTTTTCACAATTGGCAACTGGATGTGTAAATGGTGCTTAGGTGTGTATTTGCTTTTCACAAATGTCATCTCCCGTATTCTCTACAAAATGAATTTGCTTGCTAATTGCATAAATTGGATGTTGCAGAAACAGATAAAAATACATATAGTGACAAAAATACATATTTAGAGCAACTATTTTAGCCGTAGTATACTTTTCGCCACTAAAAATACATATTTAGTGACAAAAAATGTAATATAGTGGCCATATTTTGTTACAATTCATATGTAGTAGTTAAGATTCACCACTACTTCCATGGCATGAAATTTTGGCACCATGGGATTTTGTGTTGGGTTATGTCTTGTATTCCGGTTTAGCCGGATCGGTCGTCTGGGTTAGCCAGAACCGAGGCTCAGGGTTAGGGGTATTTTAGTCATTGTGTATGGGTTTTCTTGGTGGCCAAGAAAGCAGGAACTATATATATTGATGTATTGTAACCCTAGATCCTGAGGGGATTGAGATGGGATCATAGTAGATGAGTTCTCTCCTCCCGTGGACGTAGGCAAGTTGCCGAACCACGTAAAACTGCTGTGTCATGTGTGTGATTGCTTGATGGTGTGATTGCTTTGCGTAGATCGTGGTAGATCCGTTGATCGCGGGTTGTTTCCGTTGCGCCGCTTTTCCCAACAAGTGGTATCAGAGCTTTGGTGGAGATCGCTCGGGTTTTGCGATTGACGGATCGTGTCGGTCGTGCGTGGCAGATCGAAGGAAGGAGATGAGGTTCCAGGTCGATTTGCTGCAGAAACTGAAAAGAGGGCAGACAGTTGCACGTAGAAGGAGATCGGATCTGGTTCGTTTTTCACTGGGCTTAGAGAAGACCGAGATTTCGTTTCTTGGAACGGAGAAGATCGAAGGGTTCTCGGCTAGTTTTGGGCTGCCGGTTGTTGAGGAAGAAGATCGAAGGGTCCGGCGTCAATTGTCATCGGATGCACTTCCCCTCGCCGGTCGCTGCTCGCCTGCTGGTTGCCGGTTTGCTTCGTCTGTGGTGCTCCGACTGCCACCGCCATCACCTACTTCGGTCGCTGCAAGACGTTGGAATCGCCGCCCGCTTGCGTCGGTGACGGACTTCCCGCTGCCCCTATTCGGGTCGCCGACGATATCCGGTGCCACGCCGGACACAGGAAGCCGAGAAGGAAGAACATGGCGTTATTGGGTTCTGTTTCAGAACCTAGATCGGTTGAGGAAGACGAATAGTTGGGCCAGGTCGGGTCGGTCCAGGTCGGTTCGGACCTGGCCCGTGCGGCAGCAGACCAAAACAGTTTCAGACCCAGGTTCTGGTTGGGTCAGGTTCGGTCCCGAACCCGGTTCGCCAGAGAAGCCCAGCAGAGAAAGCAGTTCAGTTCCGTTTCGGGTCAGGTGAACCTGACCCGGGTCCGTTTCAGAAGCCCAGTTTGCCAGCAGCCGTGACGTCAGCAGTGACGTCAGCACGGTCAATAGGCAGGTTTGACCAGATTCAACGGCTGAAATTGTTTCTGCGATATCTTGATCGTCCGATGTCCGATCGGAGATCCGTTTGCGCCTACGGACTCATTGTGAGGAGATCTACGCGTTTGTGGAAGAAAATGGGCTGGTCAACGGTCAACATGGATGTTTGACCAAATGGAGTGTAGAGAATTAATTCTGCGATATCGAAGCCATCCGGAGTCGGATTTCAGATCCGTTTCTTCCAGCGTGCTCACAGTGACGAGATCTACGAGGTTGATAAAAGATATTGGCAGTTTGATGGGCAGAAAATTAGGGGATTAAAGAAACTGACAGATTCACGATGATAGCAATGGATTCAAGCATCACGGGCCAGATTGAAGTGTTTGATGGAGAAACGACTTCAGAGATTGGCAGGATAGAGTGTTAGACTCCATGACACAGCAATGATTGAAAAGTGTTACTTGATGTCAAGAATGGTAGATTGCTCCAGAACTTTGATGGAAAGCTTAGATCCGCATCGAAGGGATCAGGAAGGAGCGACATGCCAAAGTGGAAGAAAAAGCAAAAGGAATCAGAATCAGAAGGAGGTAGTGTGCAACAAAGCTCGGATTCGGTTGACAGGGAATCAGTTTTGGTCGCTACAGGTATGGATCCGGTTGTTGATTCATGGTATAGGGATTCAGATTCTTCCTATCATGTGATTAAGTAGAGATTGGTTTGACGCAAATAACTATCATGGTTGATGGATTTGTTCTTATGGGGGAGAATGCAACTGATGAGCATTTGAGATAAGAACGGTAGAAATCCAGATGTATAATGATGTTATTCAAACCCTAACGGTTGTGATATATGTTCCGGGATTACGAAGAATTGGATTTCTTTGTGTGCCTTATACTTCAAAGGCTGCAAGTGCATTGTAGCGGGTGGAGATACGAAGGTGGAAAAGGGAACATTGGTCATCATGGAGGGTGAGATGGTCAGAAATCTCTACAGGTTGATAGGGTATGCTTTTTCAGGTGGAGCAGTGAAGGAGACATAAAATAACAAGGGAGGAAATCTGTGGTTCAGGTAGAGTTAGATGCGACGGATCATTGGAAGATGGATTGATGGATCTTCAATGATATCATCTAGTGGAAATCCAGGAAGCCCTGAACAGAGATGATTTTCTCGGGAAAAGGTAGTTTTGTTCAGGTCGGAGTAAGCCGGTTTAAGCATCGGGTCATACTTAACCCGCATGTACTGTGCCCAACCCACCCGAACAGGCTAGAACAGGACAGTTGCAGATTTGACGGAAAGAACACCGGGATGGAGACAGAAGGAAGGATTCACAAGGTACCAGTGAGATCCAGATTCGGGGAGGTCTTCAGTTTTGTCTTGACGGAAGTTAGGTTCATTGTGTTGCAAGGATGCATGCATGTGGCAACAAATGGAGAGCGCTTCGAAGGTTCAAGACGGTGGTGTTAAGGTCAAAGGAGGCAACTGTGGCCACGCTAGGTCGTAGCGTGTGCGGAGACGTACCCTTCAACGAGGTGCGTGAAGACATTACCAGGTATCTCAAGGTGGCTCTGAGGATTTGCGGAATCCAAGCCAAGGTGGAGATTGTTGGGTTATGTCTTGTATTCCGATTTAGCCGGATCGGTCGTCTGGGTTAGCCAGAACCGAGGCTCAGGGTTAGGGGTATTTTAGTCATTGTGTATGGGTTTTCTTGGTGGCCAAGAAAGCGGGAACTATATATATTGATGTATTGTAACCCTAGATCCTGAGGGGATTGAGATGGGATCATAGTAGATGAGTTCTCTCCTCCCGTGGACGTAGGCAAGTTGCCGAACCACGTAAAACTGCTGTGTCATGTGTGTGATTGCTTGATGGTGTGATTGCTTTGCGTAGATCGTGGTAGATTCGTTGATCGCGGGTTGTTTCCGTTGCGCCGCTTTTCCCAATATTTTGGAGGGAGAGAGATATAGTGGTGTTTTTTATTTTTCTGCCGCTAATGCTTTATTGTTTTAGTGGCAACTTTTTAGTGTCATCGCTAATAACTTATATATCTTACATTTAGCCGCAGTTTATTTTTTTTCACTATATGTGTGCATTTTGTGGCAACTTTATATTGCCACTAAAGATATACCTCAGGAAAGTTGATTTTTAATGGCAACAGGTTTTGCTACAACTTAATTGTCATCACTAAAACTTCACCTTTAGTGGCGAAATATAATGTTGACACTAAAGGTATCATAGTGGTCACATTTGGTGGCAACTTATATGTAGCAGGTAAATGTTACTTTTGAGGTAAAGAGATTTAGTAGCAATGTGCAATTGTTTGCCACTAATTATCCAAGGTTTTGTGGCAATATTTAATTTTCGTGGCTAATTGCCTTAAGTATCTTATATTTAGCTACAGTAATTTTTTTGTCACTTTATGTGCCACATTTTGTGGCGACTTTTGTATTATTGCTAAAGACATGCCACAAAAAGTTTGGCTTTCAGTGGTGATAGGTTTAGTCACAATTTCATTTTTGCCACTAAAATTCATGTTAAGTGAAAAAGGTAATGATTTTAAAGGCATTATAGTGGCTATATTTAGTAGCAACTCATCTGGAAAGAAAGAGATTTAATTGCAATTTTTAACTTCTTTTTATCACTGATTGGTAGGGTTGCTCATGGATTAGGCTAGCTCTAGCCCAAACCGGGCCTAACACAACTTGAGTTGGGCTAGGCTATTGGTTTAAGTTTTCAGGCTAGACTCGAGTGTTTTATTTTGGCTAGATTTATAACTAGGCCAGGTTTGACTTAGCTATAAATATAGGTTTAGTCAAAATTTCATCTTTGCCACTAAAATTCATGTAAAGTGAAAAAAGTAATGATTCTAAAGGCGTTATAGTGGCTATATTTAGTAGCAACTCATTTGGAAAGAAAGAGATTTAATCGCAATTTTTAACTTTTTTTTATCACTGATTGGTAGGGGTGCTCATAGATTGGACTAGCTTTAGCCCAAACCGGGCCTAACATAGCTTGAGTTGAGCCTAAGCCATTGGTTTAAGTTCTCAGGCTAGACTTGAGTGTTTTATTTTGGTCAGATTTATAACTAGGCCGGGTTGAGCCCAATTTTTGGCTCGACCAAATTAGAAAAAATTTGATAAAGAAGTTTAGAGTTGTGGATTTGATCCCAAGTACATTTACATGTATATATACTACTAAGTCAATTGATACACATTTGTAATTATGAAATCTTGCTCTCATTATTTGTTATATATTAAAATAGGTTTGGGCTTGGGCTTTCAAAGTTCTAGATCATGTAATAATCTTTTTCTGATTTAATACGTATGCTTGATGTGTATGTATATGCCTATTGAATAATAATTTAATGTAAAGTATTGCAGATAGATCATAGACATGGCCAGTAGAGGCCGAGATAGTAGCAGACAAGGAGGAGCTTCTGTAGGCCATCCCTTACAGTTAAGACAACCTACATTAGAGACAGAACCCTCGGAATGCACACAGGTTGAGGCATTTGTTTGAGATAAGATTGTCGTTAGTAGTACCCGTATGTTAAGTACCACTTAAAATTATTATGCATGTGCTTTTTATGGTTTATGCAACAATATATAAATTTATTAATGGAATATAATAATTTTAATTGTATTTTGATTGAATAGGACCATGTACATCCAGGAAGAAAGGATAAAAAAAAAACCAAGGGCATTACACTCACAAAAAGGAGGCGTGAAGGGGAAAAGCTAGTGGTAGATATTCCACCAGACTTGATGCGAGCTGTACGAAACAATACTCAAGTGCTAATCACTGAATTGGGTATTATTATAAGATAAATAGCCCCACTTCAGTTTTCCAAATGGATGGCAATTCCAGACGTGGCTTGCTACGAAAGTAAGTCATTTAAACTAGATGTGGCTTGCTATGAAAGTAAGTCATTTAAACTAGAAAGGTCGTGTGTTAAATTGTAATATTATAGTTACATTTGATATTACTACATTGCATATATATTTACTAGTATGCTCATATAATATTATGTAGCAAATATTTTCTCTCCAAGAGGAACCTTATATTCAGGAAGCTATACATCAGCAGCTAAATCGCCAATATGGGGACTATCGGCATAGGTTGCATAAGGATCATTATTCTAAGTATGAAACAGATGGCATAAGACTAGAGAATCCTCCCTCGGGTGTAAGCCAAGATGTCTAGGTTGATCTTGTTAGGTATTTTGGATCTGAAGAATTTAAGGTATGCATGTTAATTTCATGCTTATGTCATTTACCTCTTTGAATTTATCATTTATACTTATGTTACTTATAATTTATGGTTCTTAAATACAGAAAATGAGCAATAGAAATAAGGAGAACTAGACAAAGCAGAAAATCTGCCATATTGTTGAGACGAAGGCTTTTGCTCGAATTAGCTATGATAGTTTAAACACGGATATTGTTTACAACAATTTATTATTAAATTTATATTATATGTGTTAACTTGTGTAATGACAGCGTAATCCTGAGATGGGGAACAAGCCCTCCCAGACTAATTTATGGTTCACCACTCGATTTAACCTGACAAAAATGCTTGGGTGGATCCAACTTCGCAGAAAGTCTATGTAACTTAGTGTTTCCTTCTCTTTTTTCGATTAATTTTATTATATTATGTATATTACCAAATTGATAAATGATTATAATTGGTTTTCGAATATAGGCGGAGCTTCAGAGGCTAGAGTGTTAGCCATTAGAGGAGGGTGGTGCTCCCATGACTGAGGATCAGACATTTGAGGCAATGCTTGGACCAGAGCGATCAGGATATATACGTGGTCATAGGGCTAGTCCAAAGCCCAAGACATCTATAGTTGAAAAACAGATTCGTGTGTGGCTAGAAAGTGAGAATGAGGAGCTCATGAAGTAAATTGAGGAGGACAGGAGGCAAGTTGAGGAAGATAGGAGGCGACTAGAGTCCCAGGAGTCCCAAATAGCTTTACAGAATCAACATATGCATGATGAGGTGCAAGCTGTGCTCAAGTCTCAATTCGTCAGCCTCCTCCAACAGTTCAAAGAGTCAGGGCAAATTCTGATATAATGCATAACTACTGAACAGCTTGATGATCATGACTTTTTTTAATTTTATATGAGCTTTTATTTCTTTATGTAATGTTCAAATACTTTTGGAACTTAATGCTTTTAAATTTAAATTTATGTTTCAATACCTGTTCGTAATGAAAATTTTTATTTTCTTACCTTATATTAGTAAGTTCATGAGAAGCAAATAAATGAAAAGGAAAAAAATTAATAAATTAATAAATTAATATTATTTTTTTATTTTTAATTTTAAATTTTAGCAGCAATAACAAGTCGCAAGTAAAACTCTTACATGTAATATTTTTACTAACGACTTGTGGTTGCTGCTAATAGTTTAACTTTTAGCTGCGACTACAAGTCACCACTAAAATTACCAATAAAACTGCTATATTTTAATACTTTTAGCAGGGATTTATATTTGTCGCTAAAGGTTTAGTATTTAGTAGCATAAAAAAGTTGTCACTAAAACTACTAAGTCAAATACTTTTAATGATAATTTATAGTCGCAGCTAAAAGTTATACATTTAACCACAACTAAAAGTTGCCACAAAACTCCAATTCCATATGCTTATGATGATTTTTTAATGGCAACTTTATACTAGTAGCTACAATTATTTTTAAAATTAGCTACCATAAATCTTGTGACTAAATAATAGACTTTTAGTGGCAATTTTCTTTTTGTGGCAAAAAGTTTAATTTTTAGCCCCGACGTTGTAAGATTGTAGCTAAAATAATTAGTAACACCACTTTTAACGATAGCGTAGCGGCGATAGAAATGTTGCCATTGAAACTTTTAGTGGCGACTTTGTTACTTTTAGCAGCAAAATATACAGCAACTAAATGTCAACTTTTTTGTTGTCTCTACAAAATGAATTTGCTTGCTAATTGCATAAATTGGATGTTGCAGAAACAGATAAATTCCAAAATATCATGGGAACAATTTATATCACAGAAACTAATAAACCTAATGATATTATGGGATTGTTCATGGCTTTAATGTAGCAACTTAGGGTGAAAATTTTTTAAATGATAGAACCTAAGAAATGTAATTAGATGTGTAATTACTTTCCATAAAATGTCATTACATGAGCTCTACAAAACGGATTTGTGTTCTAATTGTAGAGAGCGGATGTTACAAAAACTGAAAAATCCAATGATGTCAGCGAAATAGTATATGTCACAAAAATTGATAAATCCCACAATATTAGAGGACTATCCTGTGATATCACATGACTTTTATGTAGTATCTTATGGTTTTTTTTTTTTTGAATGATAGGACTTGAGAAATGGTTGTCACATGTGTATTTACTTTATGTCATTTTTGCCTTCTGTAAAGTAGATGTTACAAAAATTGATAAATCTCATAATATCATAGGAACAATGTATATTATATGAATCTGATATGATGGAACTGTCCCATGATACCATTTCTTTTATGTATTACCTTATGGTAAATTTTATTAGATGCTAGAACCTAAGAAATAATGGTCATATGTGTGTTTATTTTTCAGAAAATGTCATTTTTCGTGTCCTACAAACACTAATTTACTTGCTTGTTGTATAAGGCCTTGTTCCCTAATTATGTTATTAAATGTTAATTAATCATGTTTATCTATTAATTGGCTAGTTTTCCATGTTAGATTAGTGGTTAGATAGTTTTGGACTTAGTTGGAGACCTAGAAGGCTCTTTCTGTAATATATAGCAGATGTGAGGGCTTATTTGCAATTTTAGGAGCTTTGAGGTTTTGGGCTCACCTTTTAGGGGTAGTTGTGTTGTGGCACTTTCATTTTACCCTTTTGATGGACTAAAAATCCTTATAAAGCCTATTTGCTTGATGATTTAGAGCCAATGACTTACTTGTAAATCCTCAAAACTCACTAGCTCATATCCATTTATTTCATTTTGTTTCTTAAAGCTTTCTTTTCTCTCCGTCTCTTCTTCATCTCCCTTGTGTACAAGAAACGAGAGACATTTCATCAAATTTAAAGGCAGGGGTGGCCAATTCAAGCTTCCTACTCCAATATTGATCATTACCTTCTTCAACTAGATCTCCTTTCCCTCTTTAATTCTCTTGATTTGATTTCTTTTTGTGGGAAACTCTCTTTCCAAACCTTTCATTTTGCCTAATTATAGGATATATTTGTCAGTATCTTGGCATGTAAAACCTTTTATGGCGTTAGATTTGTGGAATTCTTTGGAAATAGCTAGACGTCTTGTGAGATCTTGAGGGGTTTCAACCTAGATCTAACTTAAAGCAAGCAAGCATTTATAATTATATAATATGCATGTTAGTTTTCATTGAATTGATAATGGATCTATTCTAGATTACACTAATTCAAGCTCTTGTTGTGTTATTTGGTAATTACATATTAATTGAATTAGTTGGTGGCTAATATGATAGCATTAGGCATTGCATGTGATGGATTAGACCCTTATTTTATTCTCAAAATAATGAAATTCTGTAGGCTAATATGATGTAATATTTTGGATGCAAGATATCATTGCTTATACAATCTTCCAGTGAAATATAATATGGATAAATAGGATGAGGAATTATACTTTTCCTCACAAGTGGACTCCTGGGGGATGTAAGTATAGGGTGAACTGTTATCTTTGGTGGACCCCGGCACTATTCCTACACTAAAATTTGGAGTGATTTATGGAGATCCAGTTTGTGGGGGTTGGGAGTGGGGGGGTGGGGGTTGGGGTGTGGGGTGGGGTGGTGGTGGGGTTGACAGGTTGCAGAAATTCTATGTTATAGTAACTGATTATTCCCATGATTTCATGGGCCTATCCTATGATGTCATGGTTTATATGGAGCACAAGGTAAAAATTTCCAGAATGATAGAAACAGAGAAATGGTGATCAAATGTGAAAAGGAAATACATATTTAACCAGATACAAAAGCTGGGGTGGGCGGGGGGTATTCATATACGCTCTTTGAATTTCTATTAATAAATTGGGAAAATCGGATTTAAGAAGGATTAATATGTCAAAACCCCTAATAAGAATCATGCAACAACAATGTCATCAGTGTTTCCTAATGCTTGGTTTAACAACTTTAAATTTTGATGAATGGGCGTGGTGCTAGATAATGGGGCAATAATAATGTGAAAAGGACCACATTGATCAAATGTGGCCTTAAGTGGGCTCCATAGAGGATTGGATATACACTTTGTTTCTAGGAGAACATTCTCCACTGAAAGAAAACAATTTGGAGGTTTGGGTTTGGCAGTTCCTGGCCCAATCCACCAACTCAATCTACACTTAATATTAAATAATTGAAGATTTGGATTGGCATTTCTAATCTAATTAATAAATGGGACGAGCATAGGCTGAGACTATTCCTACTATTAATCCTATCAACTTAATCTAATTTTATATATGGGGAATATTTCTATGCATGACAAATGTACATTTCGAAAGACTCACGCATAAAAGATAAAAAGTCATTTATGGTACTATGAAAAAGAAAAATCTTTATATGTAAAGAGGCAAAGTCATATTATTGTCTCCACCACATGGTGATGGAAGGATGCATAATAATATTCTCATATATATAGGGCAAGCCTTTCCTAAGCTTAATCTTATATAAGAAATTTCATAAGCTAGAGCCCTTGGGGCCCACTTTGGTTCATCCAAATGGACTAAACATACGACCCCCTTGAATTGCACATATCCATCAGTTTTTGGTCAAATCTGAATTTACTTGACCGTTGAATCAACTGCGCACCAATCTGAATAAACTGTTTACCATTAAATTTTTGGGGCCCAAATGAAGATGAAAGAAACTACGGTTATGGCTATTTTTTTGCAGAGAGGAGGGTCTTAGTGAGTCTTTCAAATCCTCCCATCTCCATCCCCATGTGGGTCTTTGGTGGGCCTCATAAGCGTGAGGTATACACTTGAGCTTACCCTAGCATAAGCTTGAGCTTAAGAGAGGGGCTCTTATAGCTATCTATATGAGGAGTGCTAGATAGTGACTGTATGTTTTTAAAAGTAAAAATAACCCTTTTTGCAACGAATAGGGGATTAGGAATGTGGAGAAGCAATTCATGTTATTTTTAAAAATGAGAAAAAGTCACCACATGACTTATCCCTCATTGGAGGATAAAAAGATAGCGAAACGCCCCTTTTTAAATGGGGTATTCTTGAAAGTTTCTATATATATATTGGTAATGGAAGGTGTGCTTGCCCTTTGAGCCAAACTAATTCCTTCAGGCCTAGGAGGAGCTAGTTAAATCCCATGTGACCCCAATGTGGTATCACAATTTGAACTCGAAATCTTTGAAAGCAAACCGTGGTCTTAGACCAGTTGAGTTACCCCTTAGGATTGATCTGTTAATTATATTATTATCTGCTAAACAAACTTAGACTCTCTGACCTTTTTCTTTTCTTATGATGAGGAATTTGCTGACCCCTCTTGCAGTCGATCATCAATAAAATTCCAGACACACAATATCACCTACTAAAATTATGTATCAAGTAAGACTTTGAACGGTCCAGAGCCACGACCTCCACCTCATTACTTGACTCACCTTCTAATTTACAGTGGCTAATATTTTTGACCCCATAATTAAATACGTGGGATTCGATTCTGCCTTTGCATGTTAACAGTGCGCAGCCTCAACCAGAAGCAACCGTTCTTGGCTGCGATTTCCTTTTAGAACGAAACACGGTCACGTGTGGCGTGGAGTGGGCAGGGATTGTGGACGTGCACTTATGTGCGAAAATAGACTCCGAGTGTCGGTAGCCCAAGCCAAACTCCATGCCGCACCACCCACTTGGTCTCGGACACCTGCGCTCCATATGAAGTGCAATCTAGTGCGTATTTTGATTCTACTTTTTGCAAAGGAGAGGCTATAATTGTTGACACTTGGCAGCATGCAGGTGGTTCTACCATTATTGTAAATTGGATCAAAATGGCTTTTGTCAATCTGGATCAGTTCACACAGGAAATTTTTTTTTCTTGCCTGGTTTAGTGGGCAGGGGGACTAGCAGCTAACTAAAGCCACCCGTCCTGGACATCCTATCCACATATAGTTTTCTATATTCTTAGTAGACAAAAGGCTTTTTGCTTTTTGCTTTTTGCTTTTTGCTAGGATTGATATTGATTTCTTTTACAGCAAATGAAATTAAATTTGCATTGAAGATTTATCCTATCCAGATGGAGCTTTCTATATTCTTAGTAGACAAAGGCTTTTTTTCCTTTTTGCTATGATTGATATTCATTTCTTTTACCTCAAATGAAGCCAAATTTTCGTTGAAAATTTACTCTCTTCATCTTTATTAAAGATCTTTGTCATTTTAAGTCGATTAAAAATGAGAACTTACATATTTCTCATCTCTTTGGATGCTTTTCATATTTCATTTAAGTCAGTAATTAATATATTAAATGATATATGTAGTTTTAAGATTGACTAGTGCATATCTCAACCATTTTTAGAACCATGAGTGAGTATATAATTGTAATGTAATTATAAGATAGTCCAACTCCTATTGATTAAAAATTTGGAGATAGCCCATGGAGACATTTATTTTAAACAGTTTAAATGGAAATAAGTTGGCCAAATTATGTATTTCAGACTTTCACTCTCCTTTACGAATAAAAAAACAAGAAAGAAAAAAAGAAGCATCAATAAGACAGTCAGAGATCCATGCTCCTTGACTTTGCCTAATCACATCAATTACATCTTCGCGGTCCGCCCCATCGTAACTTATTGAAAAGCTTTAACTCCAACACTATTAACTTTCCATGCCCAACCCTGGCATCGTGGCTAGTGAATTGATCAAACAGTCAATAGATTCTCATTAATTAATTGAGGGTGTGTAATGCTTGTGGTCAATCTGAATATGGGTCCTACTCTTGGTGCTAAATCAAGGTGAAAATAATTATTTTGTTCGGTTTGGATTCAGTATGGTGTGCCTATATATTTTTTCATTCTAAATACCCTCTCTAAGTTTAAATGATTGTGGAGATATTTTCATATTTAAGGTAGTTCTTCATATATAATTTGAGAGGGGCAAAAAAATTAAAATATTTAGTAATAAATCAATAAATATAAAGTATTAGAATTAGACGATTGCTTGGCCCAGTCAGAAACTCTTGAGATCTAGCATTGACGATATTCAAACCTTCATACTAGGGATCCATACTAGTTAGTCCTTGTGAAAATGATATGCCTTGCCAATAAGCCATCACTATGCCCTCAAATATCTGAGAGAACTATATGCATATAATTCTTCCAAACTAAAATGAGCCCTCCAAGCCGCATTGCGCTATTATACAAGCTTCAGTCGTTCTCTCCTGGCGTAGCTAGATTTTCTTAATTTTTTGTAATAGATATGTATTTTCCTTATTTCAGCTATTAGGGCTGGAACCTCAAGAACCTTGCACAAGCGAGGAGAGAACACATACAAGTAGAGAGTCAAGCTCGCACATCCCACGATAGAGAACTAGTACATACTAGAGTTGATGTGAGAGGAGAACCATCTTTTGTAGATGTGTACTTTTTTGTATATATCTATTGTCTCCCCTCTAGATTTGGGCCGGATCCAAGTCCAAGTTCAAGTCTAAGGGTATGAGAATTGGAGTCAATTTAAAATTGTCTCAACAATCATACTATGGCCCCCAACTCTAGATGGATTAAAGTCCTATGTGAAGTTATGTATGATGATTGGTCACCATAAACACATGTGGATTCATCGAAACATTTGCTGCACAGTTGGTACAATTAAATTCATCATAAATACCAATATCATTAAATGAAGAAATAGTCAAATCAACAGAAGTATCATAGTTAATATTCCAGTGTAGAAGTTAAAGATTTAAATACGTCAAATCTTAGCCCATACAACTATGGCCTCATTTATTTAGGTACTAACTATCCAATCTTACGAATAGTCTATGACATCTTAGATTATTCATTTGTACTCTACTCAACAACTCTACCATAAGGTGGAATCTCCGGCATCACCTAACCTTCCAATTCAATTGTACATTGGAACTTAGACACAAAATGAAGAAATGTTAAATTGACATAATCTTGCAAATCTATGGTTATAGGTGATGAAACGTAAATGTGACAAATATACTGATCATGATTATTATGATTATCCACTGACAGAATAAATATTAAAGCATAAACATGCAATATATAATTTGAAACAAAATACACAGGCGAACCCACTAAATGAATGCACATGGGCGAACTCACTTAGCTCAGCTCTCTATTGCATCATAAAATGCATGTTGGCCAGATGAAGTACGTCCACCTCCAATTGCAGTCAGTAACAAATGCATGTCAAAGCCTATCCATGGGCAGAGGTCCTAAACCATGGTAGTATAACAGATTAAATTACATTATCAAAGAAGTTATTTTAATTAAAAGAAATAATAAACAGTTTGAATGTACATTATACAATGTGTTTTATGATTATAATTAAATCGTCTTACCCCTAATCCAACGTAAAACTATTGATAATTGATGTTATTAAAAATAAAGTTTAGTTCTAACCACCCTATGGTCTAGACTAATCGGTACACATACTCATTGAAGTATGCTCTCCAGCACAGTAGCCATCCAAGTTCGCGATGTGGCATTACCCTCATTTGGTGGCTCTCATGTGAAGCATCTCAGAGTTTTATATTATCATTCATTAGTCAGGGTAAGCCCATGGTATGCATCGGGTCAACCAGGGAAGACTAAGGTCATACACCCTTTTACATCTAGTTCCTGCCCTAACAATTCATTGTAGTCTGAAGTCACGATTCTAGGGTTATGGGTTCCATTTTCCAATAGTATTGCTTTAGGAATTAAAGTTAGTTACCCCTATGTGAGTTACATCCATTCGTAAGGATTTGATTAAATGTGTACACCATTATCCCTCATATGTGCACAATAGGGGTGTCTGCTCAGCGTAGGAGGTACCCCACTCAAACGGGTATGGTAGGAGATGAAACTACATGTTTCATTTTGCAAATAGTAGGGCCTTTGCTCTAGTAGAGGGCAACCCCCACTCGAACAGACCTAATAGACATACTATTTTTACGAAATAATTGAGATCCAAAAAATTGAGACTCTATGAGTCTTTGCTCGAGCGCAAAGATTCTCGTTCGAGAGCGCTTAATAGAATTCGATATTTTTAGCATTTAACTGGATGTATTAGAACGACCGTTGGAGGAAACACCCAGCCCCGCTTGATTGTGCCTATCACATCACAAATCCGTACGGATTCGTTTAGGTTGATAGAGGGGTGTTCTCCCCTAGCTTCAACAAGGTTCGTAACCCTTGCCTACAGACAATTCTAGAAATCTATCTTAACCATTTCACTGTTAATTAGTCATTCAAATCCTAGAATTCCAAATCCCTATTGATAACCATTTACCCCATTTCCAATGTAATCAATTACTTAGAGATTCTTATAAACATAGATTATTATGATTTTAATTCAAATACACAGTTGTATCACCATCTAGAATTGTCAACTTTCCTCTAAAGCTTTTCACCAATTAGCCTTATGTAGAGATCTAGGACTTTCTCTCCCAAATCACAAATCCACACCCTAGATGCCACCAACTGAGATCTCCTCCTACCACCCATAGTACACAACCTCAATCCCTACATGAATGCATGATCTACAAATAAACAAAGAACTTACATGTAACTCATGAAGGCAAAATGGCTTACCCAAGATTGGAGAGAGAGAGAGGATCAGAGTTTGAAGAGAATGATGGCTATGAAGGCTCTTGGACCTTAGGAGTTCTCATCTTTTTTTGGATCGATGTTTGAGTTCGTGGTGGAGAGAAAGAAAACAAGAGAGGGAGAGAATGAAGCAATCAGAAGGGAATACATAGGTTGTAGGGTTATTATAAAAGTATGCCTTAATTATGAAAAAGAGCTTTCTGCTAATTAAGTGAGTTTTAGGTAATTTCAAAAAAGGTTTTTGGGCTTAAACATGACAGTCCAATGGGCTAAGGCCTGAGCTTCATGATGGGTTTGGATCACCTATCTCCAATGGGTCCCACAATGACATGTCAAGTAGGATATGACCCTCTAATTTCTAGAATGTCCTATTAAATATGCATCTAAATCAAATTAGCCCAAGCCAAATCCAACTAACCAACCGGTCCATGTGATTAAGGCTTACGGCCTTACATCTATCATGCTGTTACATCATGAACGATCCCTATATAATGTATTTCATTCGTTCTGCAAATTTCGGCATTTAGTTCGCATCATTTGCAAGGGTGGGAGTGGCAGTCGAAGCCACGGTCAACAGCAAATGTTTGGATGTGACCCATTCATTTTGGTTACGTTTCATTAGTGCATTTTCACCGTACAACTACTCGTTGCATGTGACATTTACAACCTCTGTGTAATGAAAAATATTTTTCTTGAATTGTTCGTATGACGAAGTGTGAGATTGTATATGTTGACTCATAAAAAATTGCAAATACTGCAGCGAAAACACCTGATCTCAGCTTAATTTAGGCTACAGAGGTTATTTGCAGATCCTGCGGAATCACTGTGTCGAAGTGATGATATGCTATGCTCTGTGGATCCCTGTGCAAAGTGATATGCCATGAAGATCAAGGTAGTTGGAACTCTCAGAGAAAGTTCAAATTTCGGTTTGAACAGACATCATCGAACTCAAAAGCCACAAGCATGTCAGCCTAAGGTCAGTCCCCCCCAAGCCAGGGGGTCACTGACCAAAGTTCTACTTCCCGATGTCCAAAATTGATGAAATTTGGTCACGAAACTTCAGTCATGCTCAGAAGATACTTTGCAAATTTTCAAATCGAAAAGACTCCGTTCGGTCTAAATTTCATTACATGTCAGCTTAGAGGACAGTAATCTCGAATTTAGGGGTCACCAGTTAAGATCTTACTTCCAGAAAGCCAAAGCAGATAAAATTTGGAATGAATGCTCAAAGAATGCCCCAAGTTATTCTCCCAAAGTTTCAAGTCAAGTGGAGGCTGTTCGGATAGAAAACAGGCTAACTATCTCAATGCGGAGTGAATGGTGACCTAACACATGCAATAAATAGGCCACTGTTCGAAATCCTACTTCCTCAAATCCAAACTGCATGAAATTTGGATGAATACTCCAAGATGTTCTTGACGTCAGTCCCTCCAAGTTTCCAATCAAACCAAGGTCATTTGGGCTTCAAACAGCTGAAACAAGGGCCCACTGTCATAAAAAAGTCAATTAGAGAGTTGACCAAGTTCAGGTGATCAAACAGAGCTGAAACTTCTGTGACACATTCAAAATAGTATCAAGAAGCATTCCTCCAAGTTTTGTGGTGATTGGACACCGTTTGGGCCCCGAACAAGCGGAAACAAGCCACATATGCAAAAGTTCAAGAATGGGCTTGGGAGTGACCGGGGCCCACAAACAAAAGGAGTTGACCAAGTTCAGGTGGTTAAACAGAGCTGAAACTTCTATGAAACACTTAAAATAGTGTCAAGCAACATCTCTCCAAGTTTCGTGATGATTGGACATCATTCGGGCCTTAAACAATGGAAAATAGACCGCATATGCAATGTTCTAAAAGTGGGCCTTGTCCGTGACCGGAGCTCAATTAATGAAAAATTTGACCAACTTCTTGAGGTCAAAACGGGCTGAAATTTTTATGACATGCAGAAAATAGTGTCAAGAAGCATCCCTCCAAGTTTCATGGCAATCGGACTTCGTTTGAGCCAAAAACAAATGAAAATGGGCCACATGCGCGAAAATCCGAAATTGGGCCTCGTCCATGACCCAGCCTACGGTCATGGACCTTCAAAAGATGTTTCCCACGATTTTGGGCAGTTTCCCTCCACTCCTCTTCGAAATCCAACTCCCTACAACTGCTATTAACTCCCCAAAACTGCACAAAACTGATTAGGAGTCTACAAAAGGTTCAAAATTTTGAAGGAAAAGGAGGATGAACACATACACAAAGAAGAAAAGAGAAGAAATCAAAGAAAGAAGCACCTAAAGCAACAAAGAAGCAAACTCCAGCAACACTTCTACGACCATTCCCACCTTCTTTTCTCAGTTTTGAAGGTGGGGAAGAAAATTCAGAAGAAAAGAAGGAAGTGGAATGGCCAAAGTTCATGCTATGTTCGTACGCCGGCAATTTCTGAGAGGATGACATTGTCACATCTGTTTCTCTTATTCGTAGGGCCTCTTAGCCATCGCAAGAGTTGTGAAAGAAGTCTCTCTAAGCCTCATTTTGTTCCTTGAAAATGATAGGTTCAAGATGACACAACTCCGGCTTCATATTTGCCCATTTCGGACTTGAAACAAAAACGCAGTCCGTAAGCACGAATGATGAGTTACAGAGGTTTCAATTGATTCCATGGTTAAATATGATCTTCCTGATGGTTGTCCACCACTCCAAAGTCATAAAAATGGAATTCCAACACTTGAAAGAAGTTCCAAGAAAGAACCAGCGTGAACAGCATAAAAAACGGAAGCAAACAGTGGCTTCACGGCCACCGTCTACCAGTGACCGTGACCCACGGTCACTGGAAGGCCCCAGTGACCGTGGGTGAGTCACGGTCACTGGAATGGGGCAATGACCGCAGGTCACGGTCACCCCCCATTTTTTCCTCTTTTTCACATTTTTTTCACCTTATGTACATTTTCTTGTAATTTTCAAATTAAGATCACATCTAAGACTCGAGGGAGGGGTTGTAAATTTTCAAAATGCATGTAAACAACCTGCATCCCCGCGGTCAGGGCACTTGAACCTATGTAAACAAAGGGAAATTAATGATGAACTGTAATTATTTCCCATTCTTCTTAACGCTTGAAGTGCGTGAATGTCGGACCTTGATTCCGTAATTCATTTCCACGCCTACTTTTTAAGCACGATCAGTAGATTGAGGTATGTGAAATTTTGCATCTTCCCTAGAATATTGCATAGTGCAATATGCGCGACATTGCATGATCTCTAAACATAGCACAAATATCACTGCAAAAATTTGTTAATGTTCTGCCATTGAAGGTGAATGTCGAGCCCTACGGAAACTATACGTGAAAAACATTTTAGCCCTATTTGGTAATTTTACTTATCAAGTGAAGTAAGGTGAATAATTATTTTAAAAAATGAGAGAGAGAAAGAGATCAAATAAAAAATAATATCATTTTGTCATTTTATAAAAAGATGATGTAATTTTTTTGACTTTTTATGTTAAAAGAATTAAAAAGTAGCTTTTGACTTTTTAATGTAAATAGGAAAATAATTTTTTGAAATGTGGTGTTTTTGATTTGACTCTTTTTAGTTTATTGTGTATTAAAATGACATCTCACTTTAATTTAATAGTGAAGTAAATTTACCAAGCACACCCTAATATATGAATTGCAATATATAATTGATATTTTAGTTTCAAATATTTAGCAATTCAAGAGTGACGAGGAGAGATAATCCCAATTATAAATCATTCTAGTCTAATACAAAGAAGTTGCATTTTTTTGCATCAAGTTCATCATTGATGGTGGAATTAAAAAAGTAAAAAAATTGATTTTAATTTTAATTCAAGAGTGGCAGGTTTGGTATTCAGATGATGAATCCTCCCATCTGAAAACTACCTTGATTGCCCCTAGAACTTAGATTTCTTGCCTAGGATTTGTTTAGTTGAGGTCTTCACATAAGATGATGTGTGTTGAAGCATATAGCTAAGAAAAACAGGTTTTATTATGTAAGTTCAAAATATTGGGCATTTTTAAATCCTATGAAGGGTGGTCAAACTTAAGAATCATCAAAATCCTTTGTACAATACCAAGCCGAGCCCTTCTCGGCCCCTCTTTTTTTTTTTTTTTTCTTTTTCTTTTTATATACGAGGTACTCTCTAAATTGCCCTTGTAGAATTGAGGCAGTTTGGTCCCTCTTCTGAAACCAATCTAACACATTTTACTTTTGAGCTTTTGCTTTCTTTTGAGACCCAGTTGCTCTTATCAGCCATGTAAGCCTTGGCCAATTTTTTTAAACTCAACCGTGTGCAAGCTCTAAGGCCTTCTATTTTTATGGGCTTTTTCCTGCTTTGGTTTTCACTTATTTTATCACCAAAAATCTTTTCTGTTGAAAGGGTGCTTACATTGAGGCACTCATGCCATTTTGGTGGCTTCATATGGAAAGGACTAATCTATGAAATCATTGTACCTCAAAGGCAAAATCAGGAATTTGTGTGCGTGCGTGCGTGTGTGTGGGGGGGGGGGGGGGGGGGGGGGGGGGGGTGCGCGCTAAAGTTTCTTTACTCATGGTAGATATAAGTCCAGTTGGATTAAAATTTCTCATTATTGTACAACACAATTAGGAAGTAATGTTGAGCAGGTTCAATGTCAATAATGAGCTCCATTGAAGAAAAAGATAGTGATGCATGGATAATTAGTACAATCATAATTGTAAATGCATAAGGCAAAAGAAACCATTCTTAAAATAGGTTATTGGTTTTCTCTTCTAGTTTATACTTACTTTTATATAAGAATCAAAAGGTAATCTATTGTAATGACCCATATTTAAAATTTAAATCATTTAATCTATATTAATAATAAAAGTTAAATATTGGAAAACAAAAAAAATTTCCTAATCTATAGTGGATATAATTGCAATCAATTTAAAGTTTTTTTGTATATGTAGCATATAAATAGAAAGTAATTGTGGATAAGTTAGATTTTAAGTATGAGCTTCAAGACTAAAGATAAAAAAATAATGCATAGAGAATTAGTCCATTCATAATTATAAATGCATAAAGTGAAATAAATGTTGCTTTCTTCAACCCTTCTTATCACACATTTGATGAAATAATAATAACTCCAAACCCTTTCATAGCCTCTAAACCCCAACAATCCAAGCTTTTTGCATCTCTTTAATCAAACTATCATGATCTAAAATTAAGGTATATGAGCGGTAGCGATGACTCTAAATTTAGATGTATAGTTTCTAATCTATCCTTATCTAAGGATTTGGCTCAAAATAGAATGAAATGGAGAAACAAAATTCATGTAGCTGATCCCAACATGGTTAGGATAAGGCTTTGATGATGATAATGATAGAGTTTCTAATCTATTCATAATCTCTTCTTTTATTTATTTTGTTTCTTCTTTCCTTCTTTGTCTTCCCTTTCTTTTTTCATTTGATTTTTCTCCAAAATTAGCTATTATTTAGTCTTTTTTTTCAGAAACCAATATTATATTGCTAGTATTAATTTTAATAATGTTGGAGGGGCCATCCATTAAAAGAATAACATTAAAATGAGGGGCCTGTGCGTGCGCGCGCGCGCGCGTGTGTGTGTGTGTGTGTGTGTGTGTGTTTGAGTCTATATACAAACATATATATATATATATAATATAAGCAAAGTCCAAAATAAAGGGTGGGACACGGCCTTGCTGGCCTTCCCTAGGTTTGCCCATGCATGCTAACTTGCCTACTATACTGATGAATGACCTCACATGATCTTATACATGTTTTTACTTTATCTTGTATAATACGTTATGTTTTATGAGTGATTATCTTGTAAAATTGTTATGTCTTAGAGTGCTACCCTTGGTGTTAACAGGTAATAACACTACCCTTCCCATGGAGACAAAGGAGGTTGAGGAGACCTCGCAAGAATTAGTCGAGTGGACCACATATGACGTCTTTTAGATGTCATGCCCATGCAAGATGTCTGTCACATGTTGATTTGAGTTAAGCCCGAATTGGCCTTGAATATTCTATCATTTAGAACTTATATCATGTTTATGGGTTGTAACACTTAATTACATTTTGTACTATTACTTTTGCAAACTTGAACTTAATTATGCTATGGTTGGATTATACTCATTACCATATGACTATTGTGGTGGAATGATGATTATATATTTGTGATTTGATGGAAATTTACACAAGCGTCCACAACATTTGCAGAAAAGACTTTTTTAAAATACTCTATTTGTTAGGGGATTGTGTTATCAACTTCACACGTGAATTCTATGGGAACTTCCATGTGAGGACCTAATATATAAGTTTGGCTTGAATACCCATGCGAGAAGATGCATGTCACACCTTGGGAAATTATGCAAACTATTCCTTAGGGCTCGGGGTGTGACACCTTTCTATTTCTTCCATTTACATTATTTTTATCCCAGCCAATGGTGACCGAATCCCAAAAGCCCACACAAATGAGAATAGAAGCCCACAAAGTGACAAGGAGAACCTACAAAAGTGGGAAGAGAAGCCCAAAAAGTGAAAGAGTGGTATACCTAGAGATCAATCTAAATGCAATCAGGTGACATGTGGGTTGCCAACCAGCTGAGAGCAATTTTTTATCCTACTTTATCAAAATTCATAAGAAGAAAATGGTAGTAAAGGTCAAAACCTTGATCGCAATTGCAATTGTGACCTTGACCATTTAATGAATAAGAAACAATTAATATCAATATTATTACGCCTTATCCCTTAAATCTGGGTTCTACTTCCAGAGATCTACCAATAACATCAAAGACAGGCAATCATAAAAAATAAAAAAAAAAGTTACCTTATATTATGAAACATAAAATCCATGACAACAATTCGCAATGTAACGTTGAGCAGCAAGAGCTCTTATTTATAACAAGATTCAAATAACATCAACCATGGATCAAAATCAAACTACAACCAAAAGAGCAGTCGCAGCTATGGCGGCCGCAAATAATGCCTTGAACCCAGATGCCAGAATTCCATTTGCAGAGCTGGGAGCCGGAGCGCTGGGCATGGAGGATGGAACTTCCAAAGCTGCCTGCACGTCGATGACAAGCTTCTGGCCTTTTTCCGAGCAATGTGTAGGCATTCCACAGATGTACCATTTCTTTCCGATTGTCATAAGGGTAATTTTGTCATTTCCAGTGGTGAAATTCTCGCTATGGGACGACACATCACAGTTTTGGAATGCAGTTCCATTAACTTTGAAGACATTGTGATTATCCTTGTTATATTTGAAAACTGCAGAATAAGAGAATTAAGAGATCATAAGTGGACAAAGAGTTAGTGCCAAATAGGAAGATTATCATAGAATGTTGCTGAATCAAATTAATTGTACTTCTTAAGACTAGTATTTCTTTTTTTTTTTTCACTTACGTTGTCATAAAAATGATGATATGTAAAGTTACAGTGTGACATTGAAGATATTCAATCTCAAAGATTAGAGATAGACTATAAGCTCAAGTGTTTGGTAATATCATCCCAGTATATTTTACAAGGGGAAAATTCTGATGCTCTACATATGAATTACTTGTTAACCTTCGGTGGAACTCACCTTGATAATCTGAATCATAGGCTTTGAGTTCTATTAATCCTCTCATTACTATATTTGGAGACATACAAATGAAGAATTATTTGAGGATCATGATCACTTATTCAAGGGATAAAATTTTAACGGTTTTATAAATATCTATATAACCCGCTAAATTTTATTATACGGTGTTTGGTAGATGGATAATCTACAATCACCCCCTCGAACAAAATTTATCGTTATAGATGTAACAAGTTAATACAAAGTTTCAGTCATATCACCACTCTCAAAAAGAAAAGCAAATAGATCAATGCTAGTTAGTTGGATAATTTACCAAGACTATCTCCAACCCGGAAAACCTTATCAGCAGCCCAAGCTTTATAATCGACATCGACTGTCCAGCCTGCATCATCGCCGACTGCAAAATCGGTCGCGAGAGCGAGAGAAGGAAGGACGGTCAGGATGATTGCAAGAACCCCATACATTTGCCCAGGAGCCATTGGATTGGAGCTCTTCTCTTGATGAACTCAGTGTAGTGAGAGAGTTCCAATGGAATGGCCTCGTGATTGTAGAGACCCGGTGCTGAACACAGGGGGAGCATGGTCTTTATATAGCCTTTTCTCCGGGGATACCATGACAAATTTCAATGAAATGCAATATGAAACAGCGCCATTTCCAATGTAGCCAGCTCTGGGCGGCCTCAGGACAAGTGGCAATATCAAGAGGGAGCTTTGGAGTGGCATGGAGAGTGGAGCCAAAATTGGGCTGGATTTGGACTATGTTTTCAAGCCGGCATTTGTCGTTCCTGAATTCCTTACTCGGCAGTTAATTCTATAGAACTTAAATTAGTTTGGAGTGATGATAAATTGTAATGTAGAATTAGAAAGACGTATTAAATGTTGGTTTAAAAGTATTTGAGCCTTGATTTGGGCCCAGGGCCCTGCTTAAATTTGGGTGCAGGCTTATAATTTGAAATCAGCTATGGTTGCTGGTGATGTACTCCTCAGCTGACAAAGGGCCCCACTTGGGGATGGGTCCAAGGGGATTGAAAGATCTTCCCCCTACCAATCCTTCTATGGTGATAGAGGCTCAAATCATCGCATAAGCACTTAATCAATGGCCGACAAATTTTTACCGTCGAAAATAAGTGCAAGCCAATCTAACGGTCTAATCCACTTGGATAGGTACCAAACTTGATATTGGTGATCATTATGGGGTACTTGTTTTATGGTCTACTTAGATGGATCATAAGTTGAGCCCTATTAGTATTTTGACACATGGTGCTTGTTAAATTCATAAATTTGCATCAATTATGTATCATTTTTAGGCAAATTAAAAACTTAATTAGATTAAATGAGTCATATTATTCATTCAGTTTCATCATTTCATGCATTTTTTTGAAATTTGCACAATTTTTACACATTTCTGCGTTAATTAAAAATGTTTGCAATTTTTTTTCGAAAAGTGCCAATTAGAGTAAAACTCTGTCCGGACGAGTTCCACTTTAATTTATGCTCTTTAGTATTTTATTATTTTAACTAGAATGTGTAGGAAATTAAATTTGTAGGATCCACAAAACCTTGGGGCCCCACTCTTTGAAGATCCACACCTTTAGAGTTCATTTGCATGTGGACCCCACTTGAAGATCAACTAAGGCTTCAAGAATCTCTTATCTCATCCTATTGTACTAAGGAATATTCTTTTAACTTGATTTACAAGTTACAACTACTGCAAAGATAGAGTCCATTGTAAATTAGAATTCAAAATTCAATCTCATTTTTCTCAAAATAACCTATTTTAAAATTATCATAACTCTCAATTCAGATGTTGGATCGACACAAATGACCTACTGCTGGAAATCTCTTTCAGAGTAGATGTCCGTAAAGCTAATATTGCATAAATTGGAGCTAAAATGAGAAAGTTATAAGCTTGGAAAGTGTCTTGTATATTTTTAGGCGGGATTGCAATTGCATCTATACCATTAAAGTATAATTACTGCACATCCCTTTGTGGAATCCATCTAAAGATGACAAGAATTCCAAAAGCTTCACCTCATCTTATCTCCAAGATCTTTCTCATCGCAAGAGATAAACTCAATCAACAAACATCAAATCTTATTTCTCAATCCACCAAAAATAGGTTCAAATTTAATAAACCTACAAAACTAGTCCTCCTCATTCCTAGCCAGATCTGAAAGTCCAAAGTTTATCTCTCCCTCTCTTCACTCAATTAATTTCTGATTTTATTTTAAAGGTATTCTAGAGCCTTGTTCTAAAAAGTACGATATATGTGAGAGATTTTTTAGAGACTACTGTATAGAGAGAAAATATCAATGAGGTTATTTTTGAAGTTCTTTACAATAGTGAGTTGGATTTTTTTATTAAAGCGAAAGATGAAGCTAAGTATTTTAACGTTTTAATTATTCTAATCTTTTCTAATTATCTCTTATTAATGTGCTTTTAAAAGATAATAATAATTCTGTCTTCATGCCTTAGGCAGCCTCTATTTTCATTTTTAGTGAAAATAGTTTGATGATTTATACTTATTTTGATATGTTATATTTAGAGCTAAGATCCTTTGATAGTTTATACGTAATTTAATAAGTCATGTTTATGATTTTTCTTTTATGAGGTGAAGGAGGTCTTGGGTATTTTTTTTTCTTAATTAAAAATTGGTTTTGCAATGGTCAAATCATCCGAATAAAAAGCAATGATTTGTTTCTAATCTGAGTTGTCTTGAGACAAATAATAAATTAATTATATGATTAGATTGATTATCTTACTTAATGGATTCTAGATGCTTTGATCTATTTATCTTATTATCTTTTACATTTTTTATTCACATCTCAACAAGTTTTTTTTATTTATGATGTTGATTTAAAAATACTCAAATTTTTATTTAAAAAGTTCAAAAAGTACTCTTTGTGGGATCGGCCTGTATTTGCCACTATTTCAACAGTGCTCACTTTTTTTTTAAAGGTAAGTCTAATTGTAATTCCTTTGTCCTGAATGGTGACATTGTCCCCACGAATCCTGACTTTCTTATTCAAAGAAAGAATTTGTAAAGTCAACCCCATGAAATATCACTTTTTTTTTTACCAATATAGTTCTCCAAATTTTAGTTTTCAAAATACTAAGATTTAGATTTATGTAAGTAAATTTTCTTATTTTCATAGAGTCCCTTTAAATTCTCATGTCCTTGCAAGCGGTCCACGCCTTCATGGCCAAACCTGTTATTTTCCTGGCAATGAACGTCCAATCACAAGTTCACCAACATTCTACTGCCACTACTACTACTACTACTATTATTATTATTATTATTATTATAAATCTGTCAAGAGAAATCACCCAGATCAATATATTTAGTATGTTCTCAGGATAGTACCTTGTTGCGACTAATACACCGTCCAAGGTCGAAAGGATTATACAACTTAAATAACGTTGTACTATTTATTATTATTATTATTATTATTATTATTATTATAAAAAGGGTATTACCATGGCACGTGATCAGATAGAACTAATCTCATAGGAACATCGTATTCAAGATATAACTATTCAGCTGGAGGCACACAACCCAGCAACACACAGTGCATCACGTAAATGTTGGGGTCAAATAAACTGTAGAGAGCAAATCCATGCTCCATCAACCAACCAACACACAAGCCGCGGATAACAGCTCTTCATCCAAGTGGTAAAAAGAGGTAGTTCTCACTTAGCTATCCACTGCATGTGCGAGCTTTGTTTCCTGCTTGTCCCAACGTCCATTGGTTGGTTAAAAAAAAGAAAAAAACAAACGCGAGTAGTTCATCATCTGCCACATAAACGGGCATGTATGAATTTGATTATTTTAACTCTTAGGCCTTGTTTGGTAGGTGTATTATTTTTTTGATAGATCTTTCAAAATAGAACCATTAAGAAAAGAGGCTATAATAAAAGTATGTATTTGGTAATGCAATGATCTATTTTAAATAGACTTTTTTAAATCAATAGTTGAAAGTTTTTTATAAATTTCTTGAGATCTACAAGGTATCTAGTGTTGAAATTTAGTTCCATAGCCATGTTCATCTTTTCAAATGTATCTAATCGTTTGGATCTTGTGTTTAGGGCCTACAAATTATAAAAAAAATCCAATAACTCATTTTTTTTAACAAATATCTCGAGATTGGTGATGATCCAATGGCTAAAATTTGATCTCACAGTTAACATTGATCTTATAAATAGTTTTAACGGTTTGGATCGTGATTTACTGTCTTCCCAAAAAATAATAATAAAGGAAAAAAGGACTGCCTGTGGACTAAGTTAAAATTGAGCATGTGTACATCTATGGTTATAAAATTTTTCACAAGTTTCTCGAGATTCACAAGGCATAAAAGCCCTGAAAATTGATGTCATAGCCATATTCAAGCTTCCAAGCATTTCCAACTGTTTGGATCTTATATTTGGGGCCCACAGAATTTAGAAAATAATATTTAATGGCTCACTTTTTTTATACATTTCTCGAGATTTATGAGGATCCAACAGCTGGAATTTGGTGTCATAACTGTGTTTGATCTTATAAACATTTTTAATGGTTTGGATCTTGATTTACGCTCTTATTTTTCAAAACTCGACCCGATTTAATTATTTAGACAAACCATCATCATCATCATCATCATCAAAACCTTATCCCAACCATATTGGGGTTGGCTACATGAATTATGTTTCTCCATTCCATTCTATTTTGAGCTAAATCTTTTAATAAATAAAACTTTTTCAAATCTAAATTAATGACTTCCATCCATATTTTCTTCGGCTTGCCCCTACCTCTTGATGAGCCTTCTACCTGTACAGCCAAACTTTTTCTCACCGGTGCTATTACCGGCCTATGCTCAGCATGTCCAAACCATCTTAAACGGGTTTCTCTAATGTTATCCTATGTTGGTGCTACCCCTAAATGTTATCGAAAGCGCTCATTTCTAATTTTGTCTTTCCTAGTTTTACCACACATTCACCTAAGCATTCTCATTTCCGCTACATCTATTTTATGAATATGAGTCTTTTTAATTGGCCAACATTCTGCTCCATATGTCATTTCTAAGTGCATGTTTGGCATGTCTAATTTTTAGGCTCCTATTGTCTAAATGTCTAAAATTTATAGAGTTGAAAAAATAGAGGCGTTTGGCATGTGTATTTAGCTCTATTTAATTTAGACAATAAGAGGTAAAAGCTCTATTTTGAAGAGGAGGCCATGTGATGCATTTCCAAATAAGAGTGAAAAAAAAGAGGCGCCCAGCTACAGTGTTTTCATGGATCACGCCCAGTTAGTTTTTTCGATTTTTCTCGAAATTCGAGTCCCTAAATCTACATCCAAACCATTGAAAATGCTCACATGATCAATTACGGCCACCCATCCAAATTTCAGCCGTTAATTCATCCTAAATCTCGAGATATGTGCAAGAAAGCGTGAGCCATTGGATATTAGTTTTTGAATTCTGTGGGGCCCAAACACAAGATCCAAACCATTGGAAATGTTGGGAAGACTAAAAACGGCTATGGGGTCAATTTTCAAGGATTGATTTCTTGTGGATCTCAAGATATTTGTGAAAAACTTTCAACCATTGAATTTAATATGCTGAATTTGTAACTAGTCCACAAGCAACCCCTTTTTTATTTTTTATTTTATTATTTATGGGACAGTAAATAACAATCCAAACTATTGAAAATGTGTAGAAGGTCAATGACCATTGTGAGACCAAATTTCAGCCATTGGATCATCACCAAACTTGATATATTTATGTAAAAAAGTGAATTATTAAATATTTTTTAAAAAAATTAGGGGCCTCAAACACAAGATCCAAACCGTTAGATCTCTTTGGGAGGCCAAACATAGTTATGAAGTAAAACTTCAAGGCTCGATACCTAGTAGATCTTAATATATTTGTGAAAAGCTTTTAAGTATTTATTTAAAATGGTCTATTTAAAATAGATGCTTCCATTGCCAAACACATATATTAATTCTAGCATCTTTTTTTTTAACTCTTTTTTTAATGGCTCTATTTTGAATTGTCTATAAAAATAAGATTAGATTTACCAAACAAGCCCTAATTATTTAGACAAATAGAGCTTAAAAATAGTGATGCAAGCTTAAATCAGTTCTTTTAAATTAGCACAAAGTCCTTGTAACATAACTAGCGGATCTAGCCACTTAAATTATACATTAAAACTTAAGGTGAATTGAGATTCATGGCCTATTTTTTTTGTAGAATTTTTGTAAAAAATTTAGGCTATTGGGGTTTTTGGGACATGATGTGACATCTTGTTCTCAGGTATTTATAAAAGCCATATTTCTTCATAGAAATTTTAAAATTTCAGACATCTAAAATATATTTTTTATCCTAGAAGAATTTTGAAATGCCAATTGCTCTGACTTTTGGTGGAATTCCTTAATCCTCACGTACCGAAAAAGATTCAAAATTTATCCTATAGTTAGAAATTAAAAATTCTCCAAACACAAATAATGCCAAGTGCATTCAAGAAACAGGCCTCGGTTAAAAAACCTTCCTGGTGACGTTGGCAGGACCTGATTGGCCCCGCCAAATGCATGGCGGGCTGTGACGTTGGCCCCGCCATCGTCATCGTGGGGTTATTAATCAGGTCCGGACTCAGGGTTTTTCTAGGGTTTCTCTGTGCACGCCTGCTCAGTCCAAGCCTCTCTCTCCATATCCGAAGAGAAATCCTCATTCTCTTTTCTCTCTCCCTTGTTTGGATTCGAGGATGGAATCATTAGAAGAAAAATCGAGGAAACAGAAACGAAAAGAAGCAAGATTGGCCAAGAAGAAAGACCGTTTCTCCTCCTGGATTCACCACCAGGTATTTCCATGCATTCTCTTTTCCAACACCCCTCTCTCTTTCTCTCTCTACCTATCCATCTATCTTGCCCTAATCATGATCTTACAGAAATCTCTCAAGGAGAAGAAAGTTCCATCAATCTCGAAGAAGCCTCTGGCTGCTGAAAACCCAGAGAGGGATCAGTCTCCAGTTTCCAGTGAAGAGGAGAATCTGAATGTGGTAGCAGATAACAAGTCCATGAAGAGATTGAAGTCGAAATCGAATTTGGGTTCTGTTTCTGAGGATGGTAACAAGTCCATGAAGAAACCAAAATTGGGTCTTGCTTCTGATGCAGCGCCGGCGGCGAAGGAGAAGAGGGGTTCGAAAGGGAAATCGAAGAAGACGAAATTCGAGGAGTATCTGGAAATGGAAATGCAAAGAGGCGTTGTGTCTGCGGAGGAGGATTTGGAGATGGAGAGGAAGCTCGCGAAGAAGCTCAAGGTGAAAGGCGGGAAATTGCGCGGCCTTGATGATGGGATGAATCTTTTATTTGATGGGGTTCCATCGCCTCTCGATTCTGTACTTAGAGAAGATGAGACCATGGGCGGCGCTGAAGAGGATATTACAATTCGCTCTTCGGGTGAGAAAAAGAAGAAGAAGAAGAAGAAGAAGAGGAAGCTGTTGGATTCATCGTCAAAGGAGGAGGGAGATGAGGGAAATGCAGACATTGATGACATGAAAAATGGAGTGGATGAGGAGGCGAATGGCGCCGCAAAGGTGGCGGTGGAAGAGCCTGTTGTTGAGGTTCACAAATCAGATGTTAACGCAAAGTACATTGCTCCTCACTTGAGGTTGCGGGATGGGAGTGAGTCGGAAGAGTGTTCTCAGATCCGGCGCCGGTTGAGAGGTAGAGGATTCCATTGTCTCTTGTTTCCTTTCTTTCTTTTCTTTGAATGAGATTCATTGCATTTGATGATGCTGACTTGGTTCCACAATGTGGTGTTTAGGGCTGTTGAATCGACTTTCTGAAACAAATGTTGAATCAATCACTGGAGAGATTCATACTGTCATTCAAGTATGTCGTCTTTTGTATTTTTATCCATCTCATTCTTACCCCTTAAACAAGTGTCTTCTGTTTTCAATTTGGTGATATATATACATACATGTGTATATGTATGTGTGTGCATGTATGTTTATGTATGTATGTATGTTTTGCTTGATGTGGCACTTTCTAGCACTGGCAAGCTTTCTCTTCTGTTGCCAGGACCAAACCTTGGTCTGCCCTGTGGAGGGCAGCTGAGTAAACAGTGAGCCAATAGTTGGCCTGTGATTGCTTATGTATTTGAATGTTCTAGCTTGTAATGCACTGTGTGGTGTTTATATCATGACCCATTCGCAGTCTGTTAGTCGCAGCACAGGTTGTCAGATAATTGCTGAGGAGATTTTAGCATCTTGTTTGAATGGACCTCGTGGAAATGAACAGTTAATCTCTCTCTCTCTCTCTCTCTCTCTCTCTCTCTCTCTCTCTCTCTCTCTCTCATACATGCCTTATTTTTATTATTTTTGAATGGTTTACATGCACTATGAATTCAAGC
Organism: Sextonia rubra; assembly: GCA_037013555.1. Classification (NCBI taxonomy): domain Eukaryota; kingdom Viridiplantae; phylum Streptophyta; class Magnoliopsida; order Laurales; family Lauraceae; genus Sextonia; species Sextonia rubra. The sequence continues at coordinate 19,280,984 of JASUAD010000006.1, forward strand.
TTTATACATGTGGCATCTGTGTTGGAGTTTTGTATTATGAAACTTGTAGATTTTACCATTCACACACACACACACACACAAAAAAAGAAAAAAAAGAAAAAGAAGAAGAAGAAGAAGTGGAACATCTTTATCCACTTTTCTACTTTACAAACATTTTTGGATTAAGTAAAAACTGACTACTTTACCATTTACTCAGTTCTAGAGAATTATTTCATAAACTGTTCATATGATGGGCGTTATGCTGAATGGTGGATACAGAACAATTTTCCCCATTGGCCTATCATGCTGCTTCAAATATTTTTCTCTTTCTACATCAGAATATGTGGCTATAATTACCCATTTCATGCCACCAATCACATAACTTGAATGGTCGAGAGAAGGGATATTATTGGCATTAAGCATATCCTTGCGAGAACACCAGTTTATATTAGATTTACCAAAAGATGGGCCTTATTGGTACTCTACTGGTGGGAGACAGAAATGGAAATTTCTCTAATCGTGAATTATCTGTTACCTCTTATAGAATGGTCCAGAGGAGTGCTATTAGTTGTTCTAAGCCCCATCCCTTGGAGAACATCAGAGCATATTCGATTTCCCATAATGTGGGCCTCACTGCTACTGATGGTCATGGAAGGACAAAACAGGCCATTTCTCTACTTGTGGTTTATCTGGCACTTCATATATGTTTAACTGCTTGTGTTTGTATAATTGGTGTGTAACTATTATAGCACGACAAACCAAGCGGACAAAATGTGATGGAACAAAACTTGTAAGCTTGACTTGGAAAGACCGTGTAAAGGTATTTGCTTTGTATGCTTAAGATTGATAAGCCAGGTTAATGCACTAAAAGCAGAATCACTTAACTTTTTTTTTTTTTTTTGAGTTTTCTTAGTTGTGGTATGCATGCATTCTTTCCATGAACCTTTGTTAGATTGAGTTTTCACATGTATTCTAACAATTTGCTGTGCTTCTAGAACTTTAGCAACTTAATTCTAAAAAAAAACTTTTTTCATTTTTTATTTTTGCCGTTGGATGTCTTCTGATTATACCACGCATTTCTTTTTGAAGGTATGCTGCTGTTTTTGCCACTTTCATTGCGGGCATGGGTTGTTTAGTTGGGATTGATTTCAGCGCAAAGCTTCTTGCCTCTCTTGCTAAATCTTTCGAGGTTTGTGGTGCAAGTTCCAATTGATCTTTTACAAATGGAACCAGTATTTACATCTTCATTATAGTGGATGATTACAATTAACTTACTAATGGATAAAACTGTGTATCTGGATCTAAGTTCTCTTAAGGTTCCAGTTTTATAGTTAGCTAAGGTTTATTGTTGATTCAAGATGATATTTTTTAGAGCTGTGAGTCTGCAGCACTTCTTTTAGATCTAAAAAAACATTTTTGCTTCTTTGTCAGGATGAATATGAAAAGGAAGATAGCCTTTCATCACGAAATCTCACCCTCTTACTTTCTTATATGTGCATCTTTGGAGTTTGTTCCAGGTGTGTAGATGCATAATCATGGCAGCTTGCCATCTGAATGTATTCTTCCAAATCAGGAATAGTTTTAGGTGCTCTTTGTTATAATATAATTGGAGACTGTCCATTATAGGACCTTTTCTTTTGGAGAAAATGAACTTTTTCTTTGCAAATTAGTAGTGAAGGTACACAAGTTTTTAGTGAATGTAACAAAGAATCTATGCAGATCTGATACGATATTGCTGAAAGTTTTATGTGTATGTGTTTGAGGAGGAATTGCATGGTCCAGTTGCATAGCTATGATTTGCGTCTTCCATCCAAATTGAACCTAAGGTTTTGGGATCCATTCTTCATATGGGGTGTCTTACAAGGATGGTCCAACTCTTCCACATTGGAAGATCCAAGGAGAAAAAAATATTGGTGCCAATTACCCTGATGGTCATGAATAGGATGATCTGTGTCATTTGTGCCGGTCTGTACCATGGTATAAAATCTTGGTGCAGTGTAGAATTGGCTACCACCACTACCAATATGATCTGCTAGAGTCACATCCTACTAACCAAATCACATTAACTCAGGAAATTGTAAAACTTGGGGTGAGTCATGTGCAACTCAGCCGGTGTTTATCACTGTATATGGAAAATGTAACAAATAAGAAATCATTAGTTTGGAAAAGAGGCAGATAATGTGATTATTTAGTTGTACTAGAGTCAACCATAAACATTTAAATGCTTTCTTCAACACCTGTGTTATGTTATCACTTCATGAAAATTATTTACTGATCATTTATCAATTAAAGATACCAGTATATTCTAAGCATGATATGGTAGCATTTAAATACCATATGAGTAATAAACTTAAGATTTATAGAGATGAAGTACCATATGTTATTCATCACCTTCACACACGTAGTTGTGGTTCAAACATCAAATGTTCAATTGCTGAATCATGAAAATAAACCAATGAACTATTGAAAAAGTGCCAAAAACGTGGAGCTTAAGCCTTTCCAAGGTCTTATATACCATATATTTTGAATTTTTATAAAATACATTTAGGATGAATAAATAATTTTTATTCATGCAAAAATATAACTAAAAAGATAGATAATCATGAAAATGCATCAAAGATCAATGAAACAAGTGCCCCCATGAATCCATTGTATTTCTATACTATTTTCAGGATTACTGTTTCGCTTAACTAAAATACATTGTTGAAATTTTTTGAATTTGGAATTGAAACGCACAATATTTTTAATGAAAGTGTATACTACATGTTTCATATGTGGATATGAGTGTCTTTCTGGAGATTGGAAACTTATTCATCAATTTTCAGGTGATTTGAAACTTTTACCAAAGAAGAGAAAAATTAAATCAGTTGTACCTCTTTTTCAAGAGTGCCAAATAGCTAATGCCACTTTTCAAGCTCTTACTTTGACTCTTCAAGTCTGTACTTATTTATTGCTTTTGTTGAGGAGATCCACCGGATTAGGTACCAATCCATAAAAGAACAAGGAAGAAAGCAAAGTCAAAAGTGTAGGGGGTAAAAAAAACACCAGAGTAGGTGTAGTCATCCTAGATCTAGGGTTTAGACTAACAAACATGAAGGAACTGAGTAGAAACAAAGAGCACAAAACAAGGTAAGAGTCAGCTATGACTTTTTTGTGTTTGAGGGTTCAACTGTAGTCACTGAGGTGTTGAGCCTAAATCAATCTATTCTCCCGAGTTCGCTAAATTGGGGTAGAATGTACCCTTTTTTTTCCCTGCCAAGGCACTGAACTTTTCCAAAAGAAATTTATGTCATGGATATGGGCAATCCATTTGCAAGTGAAGATATAGCTGAGTGGGGCCCTCCTTTTGGTCCTTGGCTTGGGGATCTAGAGATCTGCAATCAAGCAAATAGATTTTTCCAAGTTGGAAATTGTAAAAATACAGGGGACGAAAGACTGGATTGACAGCTTGGATTGTCAAATTTGTGAGAGTTTTGTGACATCCACAACAGCAGCGGAGCACTTTCAGTTGGAGAGGTAAAGTGGTTTGTGCTGGTCCGGGGGACCGTCTCGGAACCAGTTTCCAAGTTCAGGAACCGGTTCCGATAACATTAGTGGGATCTGGTTCCGGAACCAATTCCGATTTCTATTTTTATTTTACTTATTTTTTAGAACATTTACAAAGACAAATTCATATCTGTAGCCGTGAAATCGTTGGACCCCAAAATAGAACGGAATGGAGAAACATAATTCATGTAGCTGACCGCAACATGGTTAGGATAAGGCTTTGATGATGATGATGATGAGCCATGAAATCGTTGGAAAAGAAGTAGCTTATGACAATCTCTTCTATCAATTACGAAAGTTGCTAGAGAAGAAATTGCCGAGGAAGAGCAAGAGAGAGAAATTTCCCAACCCAATTCAAATTGGCCAAAATTCCCTAATTTTCGAAGCCCTAGATAAAATTTCCAATTCTAGAACCCAAATTTCCCAAAATCCCTTCAATCCTAATCCTAATCCTATCACTGCCACCTTCAATTCCCTTCACCCAATCGAAAGGCAAGATTTCACAACTCCCAAATCCCCAATCACAAACCCATCCCAACTGAACGCACAACACTACCATCCTTGCCAAACACACAAAATCCCATTCCCAGTTGTTGCCAAGCCCTGAATTTCCAGCAAGCCCCAACCCTATTCTCTTCTAACACCCCAACAGAGTAGCCCAGCCATGTCATCATTATCTTTGTGTTAATTGGAGAGAGAGCCCATCCTCTATCTTTGTCTTATCTGGAGAGAGCCCATCCTCCCATCTTTGTCTTAGCCGAAGAGAGGGAAACCCAACACCAGGAGCAAAAACAAAAACAAGAAGAAAACATCAGCTGTAAAACCATATAGAAGGAACGGGTTGTGGATTTAGAGGCCTCATTTTTGAGAAAATTACTTCCGTGTCACTGACTTTCTGTGCAAATCCCCTTACAAACCAACCGGGTACCTGGACCACAAGTCCAAAAAAATGGATACAGAACTGGACCCATTTACTTATCGAGACCTATATGAGGACCCAAACCTGGTTTTCCACGGGTTGGAACCTCCGGGTGATCGGAGAGTCGGTGACCCATTCAGATCCTTACTTTTAGTCCATTGGTGGATCTTCAATTCTGCATTACCTGCTATACCACAATAGAAAAAAAATTCTGATTGACCTGACCATGGACTCACTTGTATACAAGTGATGCATCTAAATGCAAGTCAATACATCCAAATGCAAATTAATACTTCATATTTATCATGCCACTGTGATGTTTGTCATGTAAAAGTGAAACATAAAGGAAACCACATATTGGATGAGTAAGATACGAAGATTTATCATACTGATGATCAGCCTTTCATCCAACTTTTTTTTTAAATTTTAGTGCATGTCATTTGTTCTAAATTAACGCAGGTCATGAATCTCCATTAAGCTATACATTCGTATGTTCTCAACATTTGCTTTCTAATTACCTGCTCTTTGGTGGTGATCCACAGTGATTTAATTTATGACTTCCTGTCTGTGTTGAGCAAGCGCATGAAGGAGTTGGATGTCTCCACGATATTGACTATTTTACAATGTAAGTGTTCTTTTATTCTTGCTAACATATAGCTGTATGAACCTCATACTTAGAGCCGTCCTCATGCTTTAGGATTTAGGAGATCCTGGATACTTTGGGAGTATATGACACCAGCTTAGTGGAATATATCTTTAATCACATAAAGCTACGACTCCTCTTTTCGTAGGTTACACTTCTAATGGACAATGCTTTTAAACGCGGCTGAGTCCAAGTCTACTTTGACCAGACCGTTGCTGAGTCTGGCTTTTCAAGCACTGCTATTGGAAGATAATATGTTTTCAGTTGGTTCAGTGAAAGCAAGGATGTAAAAGTCCTTCAACACCATGTAAAACATCTGACAATTTAATGCATAAGTGTCACTGGTTGATGCTAACCCTGTACCATAATGCTTTTTCGGCCCTAAGTTCCTATTTGATACTACTTGTGGTGTGGAATTTACTTTGTTCGTCCATTAAGAAAATGTTCATTCTTAATTATTGCAGTGTTAATTCTCACTGTTGTTCAGGTTGTGGGATGAAGTTACGTGGTGATGATCCAACTGCCATGAAAGATTTTATACTCGGTGTTCAGAATAAAGTAAATGAGTTGAAGTCTCGTTCGGGAAGCATACCAGATGGGCAACCAAACATAAATAATAAAAGAGTATTCTCATTTTTTCCTACTTCTGAGATTTGTGTTGAGTCAATTTTTGTTCTTGATAAATAATAAATTAGTATTCTTATTTTCTCCTACTTCTGAGATTTGTGTTTATTCGCTTTTTGGTTCCTGTTATCTTATTTGACTTGTCTATGCAGATGGAATTCATGCTTGAAACCATTTGTGACATCAAGAACAACAAGAAGAGATTGAAGGATGACCCTGCTCTTCATACACGTTTAAAGAAATGGTTGCAAAAGGTTTTTCATGCCACTTGTTTATTATTTTGTTTTTCTGTTTTTTTATGTTATTTTTTATTTTTTCTTCAGAGTAGCTTTTGGGTTTCAGAAAATGTTGAGTTTCTTGAGGCATCCAACTTCCTGCTTCCTGGTTCCAGGCACTGCAATACTGCACAGTATGAAAATTCGACTGAGTCTGAGTCGCCTCAGACTCGGTCCTTATTGAGTTGGATCAGAGTTGTCTCAGATTTGATTTTATACTCAAACTTACCACTTTTTGAGACTTGCGAGAGCTGGCTACTGTATTGCAATGTCCTCGTCTTCTTTCTTCCAAGTGACTTTACTTCATCTGCAACATTTCCATGCATTTCCTCCAATTTCCCCCACTCCTTCCCTTCATTTTTACTCATCTTCCCATTCACTTTTCCCACTGAATCTTCCTCCATGTTTCCTTCTCCAAGTAATTCACGTCATCTCCAAGATTTCCTTGCATTTCCTCCAATTTCTCTCCATTTCATCATTTCCACATCTAATCTCTTCCCAATCACCTTCCTTTCTACTGAATCTACATGCATTTCTATGTAGATCCAAATATTTCATTGCAATCACATTATGTTTCGGTTCTTCAGGGACTTTTACTCTGCAAGTGAATGCCTGTGAAATTGAAATCCTGCACTTCCTTTTCTACCTGTCTCCCCAACTCTGCTCTGCTCCTCTGGCCTTTACCCCCTCCAAAACCCTAAGGCCTCAAATACAAAACCCCAGTTTCTTCTTGCTCTATATCGCATGATCTTCTTGCATACTGCAACAAGATTACCATGAATTTTTGTCGGGGCTGAAAATCAATTACGGTAAATGTGAATTGATTGGTGTTAGGATGGAAGAAAGTCATGTTGATTACTGAGCAAAGGTTTTTGGGGGTAAAGATGGAAGGATTCTCTCTAAATATTTGGGAATGCCTCTTTGTTTGGGATTACCAAAGAAATCTCTTTGGGATTTGGTGGTGGAGCGGATTGAAAAAAAATTAAGTTCTTGTAAGGGAAGATACGTATCCATGGGAGGTACACTTACCTTAATCTAGTCAGCTGTGTCAAGTATTCCAGTTTTTTTTTCTCTCTTGCTTCAATGTCTTAAAAGTGTTAAGCAAAGAATTGGAAGAGTTCAACGTAACTTTCTGTGGAATGATTCTATTAATAAACAAAAGTATGATTTGGTTAGATGGGAGATAGTGTGTCAACCTATAGGTAAGGGTGGTCTAGGTATTCATTCCATTGAGAAGGTCAATAAAGCTTTTTTTGGGAAAGTGGTTATGGAGGGTTGGAAAGCCTGATCAAGCGCTGTGGAGGTAGTTATTAATTCAATAATATAATTTGGGCAATGATGGATGGTGGGTATCGGGTCATGATTACAAGGCTTCCGGTATTTGGAAGTCTATCCTTTTTGTTAAAGATGATTTTGATCCTTTAGTTTGTTTCAAAGCTCAAAATGGGAGGAGGACCAGAGTTTGGTATGATGAATGGTGTGTTCAAACGGCATTGAACCATCAATTTCCTAATCTTTTTTTGTTGGATCAGAGACAACATAATAATTTTTCCTATTCTTGGAAAAGTTTTATTTGGAATTTCTCTTTCTGAAGGAATCTTTTTGATTGTGAGATTTTTTATTTTGCTCATTTGCTTGACTGTCTAGGGAAAGTGTATTTGTCAGATTCAGATGTCCTATTATGGAAACCTGATGTTGAGGGCTGGTTTTCGGTTAAGTCTTTTTAGAATGCTTTGGCTGATTCTTCTGAAAGAGTGAAGGGCTAACGTAACTTTTGGATTCCTTCAGTTCCGCCAAGGGTTTTAATTTTTTGTTGGATAACAAGGTTACATAAAATTTTGACAATAGATTAATTGAGAAAAGGAATCATATTATCCATTGTGTATAGCCTTTTGCTCATAGTGTGGTCTGCCATAATTACCTAGTTTGCTACCTTGGGATTTGAATCACGAATAGTTCGATCCTAACAATTTGTGATTTGATTTGTTAAGATTCGGTATTTTGAAATACTGTAGTTTGGTGCAGTTCAACAGTGAAGAAAAGAAGGTGAGCTTCATTTAAGTGCGGAAAAAGGTGGTTTGAAATGTATACTAAGGAACCACATGACTATGCAGTACACTTAACACTGACTCGAGGGCGGCCTAGTGGCCCCAGCACAAGAGGAAGGGCATGTTAGAATAATTTTTCTGAAAAGCTCAGTCTTGTCAAATAGTATTAATAATCCAATCTAAAAATTGAAAAGTATGGTTGAAATAGAAGCATTAATGGTTGAAAATTATTTCTTTTGATTGAATACCATATGTGTCTGATGAGGCCTACTTTTTCCCATATCTCTAAACCATCAAGCTCTCTTTTTCATGGAGAGACCATTGGGCCCTTTCTAAATGCCGCAGGTGTACCTTCTCACTATGCAAGAAAATTTCCATTAACAAATGCATGTATGGAAGCCTTTACTTTGTGGATTTTAATTTGACATTTGTGCTAGGCAGTGTGGCTTAATATTCCTTTAAAGTCCAGAGCTCTGTTTGCATGTCATGAAAAATATTCGGAGCTCATCCCTATAAATTCATAATTGGGTCCCCTAAAATTATCATTACTATATGTATTATCTATGAGCAAAATTTCACGCTAGACAAAGTTGAGCCCATCATCAGATTAATCACAACCTCTTCATCCACAACTCTCAGGTTTAATGATTTTAGAACCCATATATATTTGTAATTTAATGTAACAAAATGAGTAACAGTTTGATGAGTGTCAAATTTGGACTTGCACCAATTCAAAGCAGTAGTGTGTGAAGATAATAATTTGCTCATATGTGGAGAAGGTGGCCCACAAAATAGGGTGGACTGCATATAAGAATTGTTGGACCTATGAATCATCACTAATTGCATCAGCTTAAATATTTGAACTAGTGCATCGAACTTGTTGAACTCGAATTTCGAATTAAGCGATTTGAAAATCGAACTAAATGAGCCTACCTCATTGAAATCTCGAACTGGGTCATCTATCGAACTGCGAACTTGAATTTGAATTGGTCGATCTGCGAATCAGGTAACTATGTGGTCTGCTTTGTTGGAAATGTTTGGTATGGAGTGGGTTTTGCGTAGGACAATTGAAGATTTTTTTTAAATGGTGTCAGCAATGTAATTTTATTCAGTGTGAGATCTTATGGAGGTTCATTTTGTATGCTGCATGTTGGAAGCTTTGGCTGGAAATGAATAATAGAGTTTTCAGGAGTAAGTCTTAACTCTATGTTGGAGGTGGTAGAGTCCATAACTCGGTTTTGTCTCTAAATGGGTGAGTATTGGTAAGGAGGTTCATGGAGTTAATGGGAAGATCTTAATAGATATTGTTCTTCTCTCTTTAAGGGTGGCTGGAGTGTTAAGTCCAAAGTTAGAGTTGTATGGACGAAGGCCCCTACTGGTGTTTTGAAATTGAATTTTGATGATAGCTTTGTTCATTCTTTGCTAATGGGAGGGATAAGAGGAGTTATAAGAGAGATGAATGGTGGTATTGTAAGGAGATTCTCCGGGCCGATTAACTCTTCATATGCTAATGAAACTGAGTTGTTTTCTAGTCTTATCGGTTGCCAAGAGTTGCTTCGGACGGGTGGTTATAGTGCTATCTTTAAGGGAGATTCTTTCTTGGTAATTCAATGGTGTTCAGAAAGTTCTTCTCATCCTTGGAGATTGGTGGATTGGGTGGAGGAGGTGCAGGATATTTCAAGAAGGTTGGGAGCTAGCTTCTATCATATTCTTAGAGAAGCAAACACTGTGGTGGTTGGTCTTGCACCAGGAGTTTCTCACACTTCCATTTCTTTTGATGTTTAGTTATATTTTGTTCTCTTTTTGTTAGTTTTGTGTTTGCTGTGTTTTTTCCCATTTTGTTTTGGTGAAAAAATTTTTGTTAAAAAAAAAAAGTTGGTAGAGAGGTTTTGGTCAAATCCTCTCTCTATAGGCTCTGATCCTGTGAGAACTGTTCACACACCTAATGTGAGAACTTTTCATTTGGAGATGGGACTAGGGGGGTGGAATGATCTTTGTGGGACTACTCCAAATATCAAGTTTGGCCCCAATCACATGTCTCTAACCCCTTCATCCGTGGCCCATAAATCCAATTCATTTGGATTGGTGCACATTCAATCCAACGGTCCAACAAATTCAGATTTGACCAAAACTTGGGTGTTGTGACTATTAGGGGGGTCCCTATGTATTGCAAGGTTTGAATTGGGTAATAGATGGGTCCCACCTAGAGTTCTCACAAAAAAATAGTGAGAACTAGTTCTGTAGCCTGTAGGATTATTTCCCTTTGTGTGTGTGTGTGTGTGTGGAGAATCTTCTATAGCTGAGATATATATAGGCTTTGTTCTAGTGAAAACTATTCTCACGAAGTTACCGTGAGAATTTTTTATGGATCCCATTTGTGGGTCCCCTCTGGCGATGAGACTAGGGAGATGGAAATATCTATGTGAGACTACCACAGCTATCAAGTTTGATCCCAATCCCATGCCCCTAACCCCATCCATGGCCCACAAATTTAAAGGCTTCGTATTAAAAAAACAATTCAACCCTCCATCCAACGTTCAAATCCATTCGGATTGGTTCCAAACCTTGGGATTAGTGACTATCAAGGGGGTTCCCTGTTTTTGCACGATTTGGATGGGTTGCTAGGTGGGCTCCACCAATAGTTCTCACGGAAGCATGGTGAGAACTAGTTCTCACTTGAATATTTCCCTATATATATATATATATCCTTTGCCCACAAATCAAGTCCATTCTAATTGGTTCACAGTCGATCTAACAGTCCAATAAATTTGGATTTGACCGAAACTTAGAGCGTATGACTATCAGAGAGTTCCTGTGTATTGTAAGGTTTTGATTGAGCGATAGGTGGGCCCCACCTAGAGTTTTCAGAAAAAACCTCAGTGAAAACTGTTCTCACTTGAATATTTCTGTGTGTGTGTGTGTGTGTGTGTGTGTGTGTGTGTGTGTGTGTGTGGATAGGTCATCCTATTTGAAAGCTTTTAGGATCCCCATCCACAGTGTTGCATCTTTTCTGGGCAACTGAACCATGGGCCTTGTCTTGTTTGGAATTGGTGCATCTGAACATTCTATTACATCCTCATGCATCTGGAGCCTGCAGTTCCTTAAATAAGTAAGGTTGGCGTTTGGACTTGTTTTAAGTTGCACCCACTCAGGCCAACAGACTTGATGTAATGAAGTGCAAGTTCTGTGCATGGTACTTGGGATGTTTACTCATGTTAGGCCTCATTAATTTATTGATCTTCAATTGCAGTTGCATGTAGAAGATGTTCTGCTTCGTGGGCTTAAATGGAGCATTCTCCTGGATCCTGACAAGAAAGGCCAATGGTGGTTGTCAGGAAATGTTACCTCTGCTACGGACAATGTCGTGGAAGTTGCCAGCACAATTGACCAAGAGGCTCTGGAAGCCCAAAAGTTATTGAACCTTGCAGCTGCACAGAGAATGAATACAGTTGCCAGGAAGGCAATATTTTGCATAATTATGAGTGGCGAAGACTACATTGATGCATTTGAGAGAATTCTAAGGTTGGATCTTCATGGGAGCCAGGTCTCTCTCTCCCTCTCTCTCTCACATATATATATATACTCATATATATAGAGCATACCTTACATTGATTCAACCTTCATTCTTTACTTTGAATTTAAGAGATCTCAAAGGTGCATTGAGTGGTCATAAGATTTGATATGTCCTTGAGAATTGTTGACCATTTATCCATCTGCAAGCTCCCAGTTGGGCAGCAAGGGTCATCCTATACTGGGGATATCTTGGTCTTGTCTGGGCAGCAAGGGTCATCCTATACTGGGGATATCTTGGTCTTGTCTGACCCATGAAGCTTTTTGGGACCACAAGCTGATTAGCTTAGACAAAAAGAGTCAAGAGGTGGGCCCACTTGAGAAAAATGGGAATTCAATCAGGGTTTTCTGGGAGGAAGATGAAAATAAGCAAGCAAGAAGTGGAGAGATTTCAGGAATAAAAGAATAAGATTTGATATGTACTTGAGAATTGTTGACCATTTGCAAGCTCCCAGTTGGGCAGCAGGGGTCATCCTATACTGGGGATGTCTTGGTCTTGTCTGTCCCATGAGGCTTTTTCGGACCACAAGCTGATTAGCTTAGACAAAAAGAGTCGAGAGGTGGGCCCGGTTGAGAAAAATGGGAAGTAAATCAGTGTTTTCTGGGAAGAAGATGAAAATAAGCAAGCAAGAAGTGGAGAGATTTCAGGAATAAAAGAATAATGTAGTGTTTGTTTCAAAGATTACTGCTTCTTTATTACCAAATTGTAAATACAATATGGTGCTGGGTTACTACAAAGTCTATAAGCACTTCTGTCCAAAGTTTATGTGTATTGTTTTCTTCCTTTATCTCTGTATTGTTTTCTTCCTCTTCTTTTTTTTTTTAAATGCATTTTGGCATTTCCTATGAACTTCCAGGATAGGGAAATCATCAGAGTCCTCGTAGAATGCTGTTTGCAAGAGAAAGTGTTCAACAAGTATTACACTGCCCTTGCTTCCAAGTTATGTAGTCATGACAAGAACCACAAGGTCACCTTAAAGGTACAGTCGTACAGAGCACATGGAATTTTTTTATTTTTCTTATCTAGAATTGCTATGTGCTTTTCTCCTAGGAGTTGGTTGCTAAGTATCTCGGACATAGGGGCTTTCTTTCCTCACTGTACTCCCTTTTTCAGTGTTTGGTTCTCATACAAATCACATTTTTGCACCCAACCTATCCATTATTGAACAGTAAAAAGTAGATTGCTGTTTTCTTGCATTTATGGTCTTTATGAATTTTGAGAGCCATCTTCACTGGCCATTTTTTAAAGAGTCCTTCTATTCATACACAGCCTTTTTCTCTCCTTACACAGGCTAAAAAAATTAAAAAAAAAAAATTCAAAATTTTCCAAAATGCCCTTCTCTCCAACATAGCTCCTCTCTCTTCTCCTGCCGGCAATGAGCTCTGGCCGGCGGAGAGCTCTCTCTCCCCTCCCTCTCTCTCTCCCTCTCCCTCTCCCTCTCTCTATTCTCTCTCTTTTCCTCTCCCTCTCTCATTCCTCCCTCCCTCCTTTCTCCCCTTCCTGCAGTCTTCCCACAGCAGGGAGACCGATCTCCCTGCTACGGGGAGACTGGGTAGGGAGACAATCCCGGTCTCCCCGCAGCAGGGAGATTGGATCGGTATCCCTGCTGCGGGGAGATCTCGCTCTCCTTGGTGTGGGGAGACGGCGGGAGGGTGAGAAAGAGGAAAGGAGGGAGAGAGGGAGGGAGAGAGAAAGAGAGAGAGAATGGAGGGAGGGAGAGGAAGAAGAAGAGGGAAAGAAAGAGGGAGGGGAGGGAGAGGGAGAGTGCTGGACCTCGTCATTAGCGGTCAGAGATTGGTCAGCGGGGAGGCCGGCTGCGGCGATGGGGAAAGGGGAAGGGAGGGAGAGAGAAGGAGAGAAAGAATAGAGGGAGGAGGAAGAGGAAGAGGGAGGGAGAGCCCCTTCGCCGGCAGGAGCTCGTCGCCGGCCGGAGGGGAGGAAGGGAGAGAAATGTGTAGGAAGAGAATAGGTGGGGTTGATTTGGGAAATTTTGATTTTTTGTTGTTTTGGCTGGTGTAAGAAGAGGAGGAGGAGTACAAATAGCAGCACTCTTTTTTAAATCTTGGGAGAGGATTTCTAGGAGCCAAACAGCACCATAATGTAGACTTGGGAGCAATAATTCATAGTTTTCAATTTCAACTTGGAGGCTTTTCAGTTTGTGTCTGGAGTCTAGAATGGAAACTTTTAGAAATTCATTGTGGAAAAAAATGTGAAATAAATAGACAGAAAATTTAAAGAAATGGATTAACATAATGAATAGCTAAAATAAATAACATATTCCCATTTTCTGCATAATGTAAAATGGAATATGCTATGTTGCCTAGTTACAGGATGGATATGGTAGGAATATGCCAATGATACTGCAGGGAATGCATTTTACACTAAAAAAATGATTAGAGACAATACAACACGGTACGTTGACTATTTTGGATTACTTGGGTATGATAACAGGTATTTTATTTCCACAAAAGCCGAAAAACATGAACTAAAAATTAAGGGTACAACTTAGGCTGTCTGGGCCAGGTATGGACCAAGCCTAACCCAACACAAATTGCATGTGGGTAAGCCTGACTCCTAATGAAACTCGAATTGCCAAGCCCAAGATTGAGCCAGAGCCTGAGACGTTTAAAACAATAGAGCACTAACAAACAAGCACACTTATTTTTATTTGGACTACTGAGGGTTTTGGCCCCCAAACCCTAGAAATCCCTTGTTTAGATACATCCCTTTTTGTTTTGGGCAATTATCCCCTTATTTTCAATGCAACATTTACACTCTCAGCAGAAGATCAGCGCTAACCGAGCTAAATGGAGTGCATATATATAAGAATTCAAATTTAGCATTCGTCATAAAGCTGGAAAGGATAACCTGATTGCGGAGAAAGCATCTTTTGACTGCTATGTCTATTAATGTGCCTGGTTTTGAGCAAATCAAACAAGATTATGCAGCCGACAAAGATTTTGGTTCTATTTATGCGGATCTCCGTAATGGCAGTCATATTCAACATCCTCATTATAGTCTTCATGATGGTTTTCTATTCAAAGGTACGCAACTCTGTCTTCCAGCCACTTCTATTCGTGAATATGTTGTGCGAGAGTTGCATGCAGGTGGATGTAGTAGACATTTGGGTCGCGACAAAACACTTGCTCTTGTCAGTGACAGATATTATTGGCCTCGTATGAAGACCAATGTGATTCATATTTGTGAAAGATGCCGAACGTGTCAGATTGCAAAAGGAAACAAGAAGAATACTGGGTTATATCAGCCTTCGCCTGTTCCACATACTCCTTGGGAAGACATCAGCATGGATTTTGTGCTCGGTTTACCTACGACTGCTAGAAAGGTTGATTCCATCTTCGTTGTTGTTGATCGCTTTTCAAAGATGGCACACTTCATTCCTTGCACTGCGACTGCTGATGCTTACAAGGTGGCCAAATTATTCTTCAAGGAAGTTGTTCGACTCCATGGGCTTTCCAAAACTATTGTTTCTGACCGCGATACGAAGTTTATGAGTTACTTCTGGAAGACATTATGGATGCTGTCCAACACCAAACTTAATTTCTCTACTGCTTATCACCCTCAAACTGATGGGCAAACAGAGGTGGTAAACAGAAGTCTTGGCCAATTGTTACGTTGTCTTGTACGTGACCGAATTACAAATTGGGATCAAGTGCTCCCTATGGCAGAATTTGCTTACAATAATTCTGTCAACCGATCAACTGGACTTTCTCCATTTGAAGCTGTTACAGGAGTTCGTCCTCGACTCCCTGTTGATCTTATTCCGTTACCAGTTGATGTCAGAGTGAGTGCAGATGCTGAAACTTTCTTCCAACACATGCAGCATGTCCATAATGAAGTACGTCGCCATATATCTGCCAGCAATGATGTTTATAAGCAGCAAGTTGATAAACATCGTCGGTTTGTTGAATTTAAAGAAGGCGATATGGTTATGCTCCGTATTCGACCTGAGCGATTGCCACCTGGAGCTAACAAGAAATTACACCCTCGCAGTTCAGGTCCTTTCAAGATTCTCCAGAAGATTAATTCCAACGCCTATATTCTTGATATCCCTACTGATTCAGGCGTCAGTTCTTCATTCAATGTCGCGGATCTTACTCTCTATCGTGGCCATGATACTGAAGGAGAAAATGAAGAGCAGCTTATTTCTTTACCAGTTAATTCTCCACCTCCTGATGAAATTATTGATGTCCTTGATGATCAAATTATTTCTACACGTCAAGGAGGTTATCAGAAGTTTTATGTACGCTGGCGGAATCGTCCTATCTCTGATGCTACATGGATTACCGCTACTGACTTCCAGCGCATCAATCCTGATCTTTATGAGAGATATCAAGCGCTCAACTCGTCGGAGTCGAGTTTTTCCAAGCCGGGGAGAGCTGATGCAGGCCGAACCCAAGTCCAGCCCAGATCATATAATCGGAAGACATCCGATTGATACACTTTCTATTTTCTTATTTCCTATTTACACTTTCTATTTTTTGTTATTTCCTATTTAGTAGGACATCCGATTGATACACTTTCTATTTAGTAGGTCTTGTTTGCTTAGAATTAGTCCTTCTCTGTTTAGACACGATCAATCCTATATAAGGAGGCATTCTCACTGTATTAAACACGTTTTTATCAATAAAATTTCATAGTGGCAGAGTTTTTTTTTTGTTCTATATTGTGATCGTGACTGCCATTGAATCTTTGGATTCGAACAATCCCTCGGGAGATTGTTCTACTACCCATCCAAGATCTAGGGCTGCGCCAGATACCGTGGGACAAAAAAAAAGGACTCGTGAATATGCTAATGAGATTGGGGGCCTACATCTTTCTGCTTATAGTTTACAAGATTTCAAGGCTGTAACTAGAAGTTAGTGGAAGGAGCATGTAGCGGAAGGTTGGGCTGGTTTTTGGCTTGCTGAAAAGCTGAAGAAATTAAGATTAAAAATCAAAGAATGCGCTGCCCAAAATTATTGACAAGTTGAAGACGGAAATCCAGTTTTTGGATAATAATAAGGAAGAGGCAGGCCAGATTGTGCCGGAGGAAAGGGATAAAAGGAAGAGTTTGTGTGAACACTAGTTGGAAAGTTGAAAATTAAATGACTGAGTGTTCTGAAAACTAAGTTGTTAAAAGAGGGTGATGGGAGCGCTCACTTCTTTCGCCTTGTAGCTCTGGAAAGACAATTCTCCCTTGAAATCTTGATCAATGGGAGATTAGAGGAATACAGAATATCAGTTAGTGTCAATTTCTACAAGGTGTTTGATAATTGGAAGGACATGATCAATTTGAATGTATACAATGTAGAATTTGCCAAGATTGGGGAAGAGCAAGTTTATTGGCTATAGTGAAGCTCTTTTTCTTTTTTCTTTTTTTTTTCTTTTTTTTTTTTGAGCTTTGAAAAAGGATATGACAGCCTCATTTATTTATTTATTTATTTGCTGCAAGGGTGCTCGATTGCACGCACTCACACACATGCACCCATATTCCTAATGATTGGAGCTACATCTGGGACAATGTAAGTGACAATCGTTTAATTTTGGAGTGATATGCATGGTTTAAAAGTATGTCGATATGAACCTAGAAAGCTGGCGGTTTGGTTACCTATATAAAAGAGGTTCTATATTATGAACTATTACAATCGTGAACATCCTTTATGTCTATCTGACTTTGAAAGTGATCACATGAATTTTCAAAATTTGGCTGCTCGTGCTCATGATATTGCTTAGAAACCTCAAATTGCTTATTATCATTTGGGCTTTGATAACTAAAGAATTTGTAGGGGTTTTCTTTTCTAATGTTTGGCGTGGTGTCTGGCATGGCGATATTAAACTGTTGTTGTTGCTGTTAATTTCTCTTCTTGGCATTTGGAGGTTTGTAAATTGTCTTGTTCTTAATATAAGGTCAGTTACATGAAAAATAAAAATCTAAAGATTTTGTCAATATTCATTTGGGATTCAAGGTAATTTGACTATTTGAGTATACCTTTTCTTTAATCTCTGTGACATAAACAGTTCAATTTCTAGGAGGTTTGTAAATTGTCTTGTTTTCTTAATATAAGGTCAGCTACTAGAAAAAATAAGAATCTAAAGATATTCAGTATCCATCTGGGATTCAAGATAATTTGAATACTTCTTTTCTTTGATCTCTGTGACATTGTTCAGTAACAGCCCAATCTCTGGGATGGTTTCTTGAAAGGTGAGATGGATAAAATAATAAGAGAGTCTTAAATGAAACTCTAGACACTTATAGCGGGTCAAATTTTCAAGTTGTCAAATTTCCAATTTCCAAGTACTCTTCGTTAGTTTCATTTTTTTTTGTTAGTTCCAGTTACTCCAAGGTTTTATCATATTTCTTGCACTGTATTTTCAGTACTGTGTATGGGACCACTTCAAAGAACTAGAAACGATGGAATTGAGCAGGTCGATGAATCTCGCAAGATTTGTGGCAGAGATGCTCTCCTCCTTCTCCCTCTCTCTTGCCGTTCTGATCTCGGTTGATCTTAGCGATCCCAAGCAGCTGACACCAAAGCGAGTTATGCACTTCCGGATGCTCTTCGAATTCATTTTCGAGAAGCCTGATGCACTCGTATGGAACATTTTCACGCGTGTAGCTGCCGTTCCTGAGTTTGAAACACTTCGAAACAACCTTGGGTTCTTCATAAAACAGTATGTTGCAAGTACCTCCAAATCTGCCGCAGGGAAATTTAAGATTGCAAAGAAGGCCCTAAATAATGTGTCTGGGGTCCTCATGTAAATTATGTAATGTATTTTTTTTAATGATCCTACTTCTAAGTTATTTCAAATTGTTTCCATGCTGCATGCCTTTTTCCTTTGTGTATTTTGGAAATGCAACTTGCAGGTGTAAATGGTGGCTTTTTTATGCAAATTGCAGGTGTAAAGGGCCCGGCCCTGACCCTTTCAGGTAGGGTAAAGGGCTTAAGTATTGTAGGCCCGTTGATGAATTCGAAGGTTTTGGCTTGACCTAAACCCAGCCCATATATATGAGGGTCGGGTAAGTGCATACCCCGGCGTGGCCCTTTGACAGCTCTACTTGGGACTGACAATTTTGATTTTCTCCTCTAATTATTCCCATTACAAAGAAGAAACAAACCAAATGTGGCAACTACAAGTAGGAATAAAAAGAAATCAACATGAAAAATTAAAGAAAAACGAAAATGGCCAACTTTTTCCTTTGCATGTTATTATAGAAATAATTTGAAGGGGCATTCATTTCTTAGTCCTAGGCACAACATAAGGATGGTACTGGAGTTGGGTATAAATGGGGAATTGCCCTGACACCTATTATGGCGGGTTTGGTATCGTTTGAGTAGGATTTAAGTCGGCTATGGTTTTTCACACATTAACCCAAGTTGAGTTCGACCAATCTATCTGTTAGTTTATATATTTCTAAATGCATATCTTTTCCTGTGAGGAGCAAATACTACGAGTGGCAATGGGGATTGCTATTTTTCACGAGCCCATGGGTTCAAATATACTCTAATGCGTGTACTTTTCATATTTTTCAAAAAAGTTGATAAAGCCATTGATAAACCACAGTTGATGCGCATTTTCATTTTAATTTTAAATCCAATAGATGTTAGAACAAACAGATGTCTAAAAGGTCAAATGTTAATCATCAAACATGAATGCATTTCTATATTATAAAAGCAACAGATTTCATATAAATCCATTATTTTTTGTCCTAAAAAACTAAAGGAATTACAAAGCTTCATAGGGTAAAGCCCCAAAAAACATCTCAAAAGTAGCATTTTAGTAGATAGCTTATAAAACATTTAAAAAAAAATAGAAGGGTTGGGCCGGCCAGGTTAAAAAAGAAAAAATCTATCCAAGTCCAATTTTATGAAAATACCCTCATTTCCAAGGGATTTTTCCTTTTTTTTTTAACCAGGCCCCTCATCTGAGGGCTTGATTGACAGATCGAGCATTAATGCAGCTCTTACTTGCATCTCCCGGGGTCTTCATAAACTCTAATCATTTTTCATTCTTGTGGGCCCCAAATTTGTAATGAGACCATGATTCTATTTATTGGACTAATAAACCCTAAGATTTTGAAGCTCACTATCTTAAATTTTCATAGATCTATTTTTCTACTCTTTTATGGGCCTCCCATTCATGATCCAAGGTATTGAACATTCATGTCTTTATTCTTCATCTTTAAGAAATTTGTTAAAACCAACCAAATATATCAAAAACCATTTGATGTACTCATTTACTTATGTGAAAATGGTGATTTTGAAAAGTATGGTGATATGTTTTACATGAGTAACATTTGCCGATTGACATTTACCTATGAAATATAATGTGTGTAAAAGGCAAACATTTAATAGAACAAGTGAAATAAATCAGAGAACTTCAACTGCTAATGAATTTGTTAGAACCCGTTTTTATAGTTGTACTTGGCCATTATCAGGTTTTTTTTTCTCTTTTGCCATTATTAGTTATCTTCCAAGATCTTCCCAATTTAAAAAGATGCTTCATGTCTTGCGAAATTTGAGGCTGGACATTTGAAGATCTTCACTAACCATTCGTACCAATACCTCGATGTATAAGCAGAGGCAGCATAAACTTTTTTTTTCAATAAAGTTTGTAATCTGTAATCATTCCTTTTTTTTTTTTTTTTGAGTTTGCTCAATTTAGGTAATCATTCCTACCATGCATTGTAGAGGCCCTGTATTTGTCTTTTTCCCCTCTTCTTCTCCTTTAATCTATAATAGCTTTTTACCGTTTATTCTAATAAATTACTCTATTCATATTTTTTTTAAAAGGAAAGAACTCAGAAAGGCTTTAAGTTTTCACTTATTTTTAAAAAGGACACAAATTTTAAAACTTTTCAAGTTTGTGGTTTTAAATTTTCCAGCAAGTTCTCAATTACAGACAACAGGCAAAATCACGATTTTCACCAACTGTTGCCCTCATTTTTTAAATACCAAAATTACCTTTTATTGAAATAAAACCCCTAAATTCCCCTTATCCGTTCTTCACCTCTTCAAAACCCCCTGTCACTTCCTTCGCCTTCTTTCTCATACCATCATCCCCATAGCAATCAGTTGCTACCAAAAAATGGAGGTAAGAAGATTGTCTAGGATTGCAGGCTACCTCGACCAATGTGGGGACGTAGGTTGCGTCAACCACAATGGGACATCAGTGAAGGAGAGAGGAGTAGAAGATGGAGAGTAAGTTAGGGTTTTGGTGAGAAAAGAACAAATGAAAAAATTTAGAGGTTTTATTTCAATAATGGGTAATTTGGGTATTTAGAAAATTAAGGGAAAAACTGGCCGGAAAATCTCAAATTTCTCCTATTGTCCTCATTGAAAACTCAGTAGAATACTTAAGACACTAACAAGAAAACTTTTGAAACTAAACTGATTCAGGAATTCACATGACAGGATTCATGATTTCAGCCCAAAGCCCACACAAATTAAGTTGTATATGGTTTTTCGTCTCATTCTAAAGTATGTAAACCTGCCTATAGGAAAGGATAAAATGATTAAGGTGCACAAAACATCCTACAACATTTTATAACCAAAAACTGATGTTTTCAGTTACACTGAATCTGTTACACAATATCACTCACTTTCAGGTACGCTCGACGCTCATCCTGATTAGCAGAAATGAATCCAAAACGAATACGTGCTTCATTTCCGAAAAGTATGGAAACAGAATGAAGATAAAATTTGCTTTTCCCTTTCAAAGACAAGCAAATCTAAAATGCATAGCATACTCAAAAAAATTTCGTTCAAAATGAACTGAGGAAACACTTCATGGAATAGGACTGAGTCTGAATGATAATGCACTTGCAATTTCACAAACATTTCGTTGTCCATTTCTCAAATGTTTCGTATCTTTCATGGCCATTTTTCAATTCCAGTCCATGGAATCTCTGCTTTTATGTAGTATAGATATTCTTAGTATACTGCATTCCAATCTCAGTCTCTCACAATAAAATTCGTGTGTGCACATATATTCTTTAGTACATTCCAATCTCTGTTTCGCACAATATTAAAGAGAGAGAGAGAGAGAGAGAGACCAATTCATATTTCATTGCTCAAAGTAACACAGGTAAAATGGTGAAAGAAAGGCATTTAGAAGGAAAACTCTTCATCTAAACTGTAGGCACTCATATCATCACACAAACCTGATAGGTTATTCGAGATTTAAAATGAAAAACACAATTTCTTTTTCAAGTAAAACATGTGGCGGGCACTGTAGAGAGAAATAAATCAAGTGTCAGGGTTGCATCTTTACTTGGCGCTGGCAAGCTGGGTGCGTAGGAGCTTGGCAGCGGCAACCATGTTGGTTAGGGCAGGCTTGACCTCAGCATACTTGCGAGTCTTGAGCCCACAGTCAGGGTTAACCCAGAGGATGTTCGTCTCGAGCACAGCAAGCATCTTATTGATGCGGTCAGCAATCTCTTCTGTTGATGGAATACGAGGGGAGTGGATGTCATAAACTCCTGGGCCAATGCCAGCACCATACTTGACTCCCTCACGGAAGACTGAGAGGAGCTTCTCGTCCGAGCGGGAATTCTCAATGGTGATGACATCAGCATCCATGTCAATGATTGAGTGGATGATGTCATTGAAGTTGGAGTAGCACATGTGGGTGTGGATCTGCACATGAGAAAAAATAGACCAAATCCGCTCTATGAGCTTTCCTTTTAAACATAGATGCCCTCAGGAAGAACTTATGGAACTAGTCAAAAATCAAAATCAAAAGACTACTTTTCCAGAACAGGAAACTGGCTAGGTCTCATTTTAAGTGAATCCATCACGATGCCATAAAACTAATGGAGCAGTCTAAGAAAACAGCCCATTTTACAGACTCGACAATATGCTTTTGTTTCCTTTTTGATAAGCATAAGTAAAGATAAGTGTGATGTGGGAGAAATGGACAAGACCTGTGTAGTGTCTTTGACACCACAGTTAGTGATCCGGAAGGAATGGACAGCCCACTCCAAGTAGAATGCTTGCTCACATTTACGCAAAGGTAAACCCTCCCTCAGAGCAGCCTCATCGATTTGGATAACCTGCACATAACTCACAAATGTGGAATGTCCTTTCATTAAGAAAAAAACTCAGGCCCTGAAAGTTAAAACATCATGACAAAATGCACATACATTGATGCCTGCAGATTCAAGATCCTCGACTTCATCCTTAATGGCCAAAGCAATCTGATAGCATGTCTCAAATCTGGCAGTAGTAAGAAAACATTTGAAACACATTACATGAGAAATCAATTTCAGGATTAAAACAGAAGAGGAACCGTAGTTACTGCGATACTGTACAAGAAAGCTAACCTGGGTTGATCATTCCTGACAAATGACCAGTTAAGGATGGTGACTGGACCTGTCAGCATCCCCTTCATTGGGCGTGGGGTCATGCTCTGAGCCATTGATGACCAGAAGACAGTCATGGCCTTGGGACGGCTGACATCACCGTAAATAATGGGTGGCTTGACACAGCGGGAACCATAAGACTGCACCCAACCATTGACCGTAAAGGCAAAACCTTGCAACTGCTCCCCAAAGTACTCAACCATGTCATTCCTCTGCACAAAACAAAAAAGAAGTTCTGTCCGGCTCAGTGCTTTCATACATCCACCTACCAAGCTATATTTTTTCCCATGGAGCTGCATAATAAGCTCACCTCAGGTTCTCCATGAACCAGGACATCAATGTCAAGCTCTTCTTGCAGTTTGACAACTTTGTTGATTTCCTCTTTGATGGCATTAACATATTCCTCTTCAGAGATCCTGCAGTGGGTTTCGGCAGCAGAAATTTATTGGTATGAAAATAGAGGGCATCATGAAGACATTTAAAAAGCATGTTGTTAAAGACCACCCACTTTTTTGCCTTGTATTCACGACGCACTCTCCTGAGATCCATTGTCTGAGGGAAAGACCCAATGGTGGTGGTTGGGAGAATTGGAAGGTTCAGTTTCTTCTGCTGTGCATCCAGCCTAGCAGTAACGTTGGTAGCTCGGCGGTGATCAGAGCCCTTCAAAGCAGCAGCCTGAGCATACAATAGCATAATTGTATAGTTAGTTAACATTGACTAATACCCAACTTCCATCAAGCTACATCTATTAGGGTGCTTACGGCTTTCTGAACGGCCTCATTGTTCACCCTTGGAGAGGATTTCCTGGAAGCCTGAGCAGCAGCATTGGCCGAGAAGAATGCCTGTTGTACAACAAAGCGCAGTGAGAAACTGAAAATAACGCAATCAACTTCTCCAGCGTCCTAGGAAAAAGTTTAGTTAGTCTAGATGTAAAATAAAATGAAGCAAAAACTAAGATATTCACAGGATCAGAACAGTGGAACTCCAAGATTCGAAGTACAGGTTTTCTGAGTCAAATCAATGAATCTCAATTTATTTGTCTAATATCTCTAACAGATATGAAGGACTCCAAATGTTTGCCAAAAAAAGAAGGATTGAAGAAGAAGATTCTGAACATGTGAGGATAACAGAAATTTAAACCTCGTCTTTCTGCCCAACCAATGCCTCTGCCAAGGCATTAACTTCAACCACTTTCTGAGCAGCAAATGCCAACCAAGACTTGATTTCAGCATCAAGCTTGGTCTCATTTACCAGATCAACAGCTGTGTGAAGGAGTGAGCAAGAGGTAGACACCACAAGCTTGTCTGTAGAAAATAAAACGAAAAGAACACCATTAATTCACTTGACCGGTCCCACCACATCAATTGCAATCCACCTGGTGATGCCAGGCCAAATACCTTTCCCAACAATGGCCTCAAGAGTCAGCAGAGTACTGAGAGAAGCAGCCAGATCATTAGCCCATATATTCCTTCCATCGACAACCCCAGCAAAAAGGAATTTCTCGGAAGGAAACCCTGCACTTTGAATCAAGTCAAGGGTCTTTATTCCCCTCACCAGATCAAAACCAAAACCAGTGACACCTTTCAAAGCAGTGATAGTCCTACAGAGAACAAGGCAAACATGTTAATGCATGAGCAATAAAGCAGACATATAGGATAGTTGCACTCTCAAGGCACAGATAGTATATAATTTGCATTGAGGTTTCCTGGAAATGGAGGTTCCAACTTACTTGTATGCTTCAGCAGGAATGTCGGCAAAGTATGTCTCCATCAGCACGTTCAAACCGGATAAAGATGATTCTAGCTCCGAGTAAGCATGCGTAAATGCTTGCAGTTGGTGAGAATCAAGGTCCAACACAAGTGTAGGCTCATCAAACTGAATCCATGAAGCACCAGCTGCTTTCAGTTCAGTAACAACTTCCCTGCCCAAAGTTTAGTTAACATATAATGTAGGTGAGACATAAAAGTATACAAACAGAAGCAGGGATGTCGCGTTATGAGTTTCAGTTCCTCACTTGTAGACTGGAAGAATATTCCCCAGCAATGATAGAAGTGAAAAGGATTTCTCAACACCCTTTGCGGGCTTCGACAGTAATAAGTAGGAAACCGGGCCAATAAGGACTGGAACAGTATCCACACCAAGCTGCATGAAGGGAGAAAAATGAAATGAAATGAGCAGATTTTTTGAGATTATTTTTTGTTTTTCAGATTAGTGAACATGGAATTAATCAAGATATTTCGTTTGAAAAGTTTACTCATTTCTCTTTTTCTCGCTCTAGCCTACCCTACCTACCATTGCCACCATAATTCATAACCTGGTGGTCTCTTTCAGCAATGATAGAAAGACTATTCACATTCGGATAATGTCGCAATTGGAAATGCCGACGTTAAGAAGTGTAAAGCTTTAGATCTTAGCTCATTGACTAGCATGACAATATGAATTTACATACCGCCTTTGCCTCTTTGTATTCGGTCACTGCCTTGTGAGAGCCATAACAGAACTTCATGTCAGGACCAAGCTCAGGGACGATAAAATGGCTGCATAAAAGAGCATAGCCATTAGTCATTAAGTAATGGGTGAAAAAACCAATGAAAAGAGAGAGAACCTCTATGATCCGATCCTCAGTCCAGTCCACTGAGTCCTTGAGTAGATGAAGATGGATGTTAATACAACAGCATAATACAAAGTAGAGAGTTTGATTGCTCACTAGTTAGTGTCAAACCACTTTGTCATTTCCATAGCAGGTAGAGTAGCATTTCCCCTGGCCATGGAGAAGTATATGTCGAGCCCAATCTCTCCGCCATTCCAACCATATCTAGGAGGAACAGCACCAAGCATAGCTGTGGTATCAAGCACTTGGTCATAGTATGAAAACGTGTTGCTGGGGATGAACTTGATCCCAGCATCCTTCATCTGCGTCCAGATGGAAGACCTGAGATCTGCAGCAACTTTCTGTAGATCTTCCGCGCTGCTCTTCCCATCCCAGAAAGATTCCAATGCAAATTTGAGCTCTCTCTTCGGGCCCATGCGAGGATACCCAATTACATGAGACGCCATTATTCTGGTGCGTGCAAATAGAACCGATGTCAGGATCTCTGAACCATAATAAACACTCAATAATATTTAAAGATTTGACACAAGATAACATCGCTGAAGCATATTATGAAACACTTCTATCAGATCCAAACCAGATCCATTGATCTGATCACTCTCTAACCCCAGATCTTGACAATAAGAGAAACCAAGGGTGGCTCGACCATCAGACAAGAAAAGCAAATAAGTCCTCGAAAAAAGTAATTTTCACCTTTTTTTTTTTCAATCCAAGAAAATAAGACCTCATAAAAGTAATTGAAGTAACTTAAATTTATTTAAATTAAAAACAGTGTAATTGTCATCATATTGTTTCTCCTAAAGAATGAGGCCTTATAAAAGTAATTAAATTTTTTTATATTTCAGAAAAAACAACTGTGATCTTTTCATATTTAAAAAAAAAGAATTAAAGCTCATTTTCACCATTGAGAAAATATTTCCATTAAAAGAAAAAAATCCTAAAAATCACAACACGTCAGAAATCCTTTTCTATTATGAAATTCCTATAGTATGCACATTTTTGCCCTACATTTGCATTGGTTGATATCTATAGAAGACAACTTCAAATATAATTTTTTTTTTTCATATTGAAAAAGTTGAATCAAATTCTAACGTAATCCACATTAAAATCTTTGTAACCAACAATAATAAATAATTAAATTAGGTTCTATGGTTCTATGCTTTTAAAAAAAATTTAATTCAAAGCTCATATTTTATGTTTATTATAGTTAGTGCTCATTTTATTTATAAATATTATCATTTATAATTTATAAATATTACATATGTCTATTAGACAAATATTGACAATACCCATAACCGTTGTTTCTACGAAAAAAAAATTTTTTAAAATTAAAATTGATAAAATTTTAATTTAGATCAACAATTTTATAAAAAAAAATTAAGTGGATTAGCCGTACTATCAATTAAAAAAGATAGGTTAGCAAAACTTGAATAAAAAAACTTTAATTACTAAACATTGCATTACAAAAAATTTAAAAAAATAAATTTTAAATAAACTATTATAATAATATTAACAAAAAATAAAAATATCTCATTTAGTACTGTCGCTTTAGGCCTCTAATTGTCTCGAGCCAACCCTAGAGAAAGGAGAACGAAATAAAAACAAAAAAACAAAAAGCACGCAATTGAATCTCTACAGATCTGGTAAGAACATCAACCCTAGATCTTTAACTCAGAAGCGCGCATGAAGTGAAGATCCAAGCAGATCTAGTGATGAAACGAACAGAATTCAAAGATCCGATACGAAATAGGAAGCGGCATCGAAACGGAATCCGAAATCACCGGAAGAAAGCAAGAAACAGCATTCGCCACAACTACAATTGAGGTGAGAATCTCACTCTAAGTTGAAGAAGATGATCACTAGATCTGATCAAACTAGGGCGAATCGAGAGCGAAAGAGCCAAAAAAAAAAACAAAACGGAAAAATCAGAGAAATCAGAAGAACTCTCGAGAGGAAGAAACAACGAAACATCAGGCAGCAACCGAAACGAGATCGAAGCTCTGATCCGAAAGAAGCGAAGAGCGCGTACCGTTTCGGGTGAAGGACCTGGTAGTAGTTTTTGACAGCTTCTACCCTAAGCTTGAGAGGGAGAAAGGCAGAATCGCAAGGGAGGGTGACGAGACAATGCTAAATAAATAGGGAGGAAGGCAGTGCTGCTGACAGCTCACCCACTAGAGGCTTTGATTTTTTGTTTCTTATTATTTGAGAAAATTTCAAGATGGGGCCTAAGTTTCTCCGACATTTCAAAAAAGGACAAATTTCATGATAAGACTTAAGTTCCACTTCTCTTTCAAAACAGGACATATGGTCAAATATTGGTATGGCACTGCCTGGCAACTTTCTCCCTCTTATTTTTTAAAATCCCAAAACTACCCTGCAAAACTATTACCCTCCACCTATAACTCTATCACCTTGCCTTTTACAAGCCCATCTCGGATATCTTAGCCAAAATCTAGGCCCTTGTAACAAAACAAGACCCCTGTTCTTCCTCTCGTCTATCAACCTATAAGTAGTCGCCACTTGCCTCATTCAATTTATCTTGCTCTTCTCAATCATGTTTCTCTATCTTTATTATTAGATGGGAAATTGCAGATTCTGTTGCGAAGAGATTTTCCCTGGTGATGGAATGATTTATGTAGCAGGTCCTCTAAATTCTTATTATTTAGCAACAATTGGCTCATCACTTACAATGCTTGTATGTCATTAAATTATTCTCCTAAAATGATCTAGGGAATTTTTTTTTTTTAGCTTAGTTATAATGCAGGTGACAGATGATTATGCATATGAATAATTTCATCCACCATGAGATCTTTTCATTTTTTACTTGAAAATAGTGACCAATCAAAACCTATATCATCTCTTGTTGTTACTGAGTCATGCATATATAAAAGATTTATAGTCAGGGCAGGCCTAGGTGTTGTCACGAGGGTGCGACCACACCCACATGATTTGAGAAATTCTTCAAATTTAACTTTAAAAGATTTTATTTTAGTATTTTACTTCTATAGTCCGCCATTGTCTACACTACCCAAATGAAAATTTTTAAGTCTGTCATTGTTTATGGTCCATTTAATATATATATATAATTTTATTTATATAACTCACATTAATTATTGATTGATTAAACAAAAGAAGTATAAGGTTTTTAGTGTAAGATCGTCAGGTCTTCCAGGTTGTACTCTTAGGGCTCAAAGGGATGAAGATCGATTGAACTTACTTTGTAAGACTAGAGAAAATTATGTGGGCCTTCATAATCGTCTCCATTTCATGATTTAGCATTTTGGTTCTGACATCAATATTCTAGTGAGAACCATCCACATGATTCTTATTTGGTTCACCCTATTTTCTAGGCCACTTGGCAAAACGTTTAAATTTAACACTTACCCATCATTTTCTTATTTTGTCATATTGAAATACAAAAAGATGGAAACATTCTAATTGAGTCATGAAACTTGAGGGCAATATAAATATCTCAAGGAGTTAAAGATGATATGATGGGATTGATATATTTTGCATACTCATTTTAGATCTCATTAAAATCTTTTCATCTCCTATGTCTCCTAGATATATATGACCCTGCATAATCATATGCACAGGAGCGGACCCAAGTTCATGTCCTGGGGCTTCAGCCCCACTAACCACTTTTATATTTTGAAAATCCCATTGCAAATTTTTAAAAATTATTATTATTCTCTACATTTTGCCCCTCTTTCAAGAATTTTTTTACATACAACCCCCAAGGAGAAATTTTTGGGTCCGAACCATACATACTTGCAACCGAGATCCCATGTGTAGAAGATCTTGCAATAATATAAAACTCTTAAGTTGACTACCATACAAGAATGCAAGAGAGTTGGTAAGTGGGACCGTGGCTGGAGTTGGTAAAGAGAAGTGCTGGGGAACACGCCACTTCTATTAAGAAATTATTTAAATGCCTTTTTTGATTATTAGGTTGGTGGTGTTGTTGGTGAATGTCACATAATAACTGTCGGATGGATCATGGATGGAATACAAGCAAAATTCATTGAGATGAAATCCATTTAGAAATGTATAATAAAAGGGCATCAGCCAACGCAACCTAAATTAACTAGTGTGAGAAGCAAGTTTAACTTTTAGATATCAAAATGGATCTTATTTGTCCCAAGTTGTAGTTGAATTGGTTGGGACATATGTGTGAATATGAGAAATGAGCATGCATGTGTTAAAGTCCCATCTTTTCGAAAAAGAAAAGGATCCCATTTGGACCAGGTCCCCTTTCTCAACCTAAAATTTCGCTTCATTACGAATATTTTAATTGTCTTGTTGGAGGCATTTGAAAAAAAAGAATTTTAATTGTACAATCCAATGTTTAACCTCATATTTTTTGTATTTTCTTAGGATATTCCAATACATTCCCACTAATTTATATTAATGGGATTAGGCATTTAGGTCCTCATATGTTTATTACATGGCCTCCAATCCCAACCTAGATTTTATGAAACTTTATGAAGTAGATCACAACCCCAACTAGAATTAGAAATTCAATTTCTTACCACCAATTTAAGGTCTTGCAATGAATGGTAACTAGAGAAAAGGGTGAGCTCCCTTTAAGCATTTATCTCACGGTTTTTTTTTCTCCTTTTTAGTAACACCCACATATACACATTACCCAAAGATCCCCAATAATTTTTGTGGAGAGGGCAATGCCCATCATTAGACTAGATTCTTTGAAATGAAACTACCAATATTTTCTAACATATTTGACTGATTCTTAATGGATCTTGTTGGTTTCTTATTTATTTGTGAGTTTGAATAGACCTTAACAATTAATGGAGTCAGCAGCTTATCTTATAGCTTTGCATGTAACAGGTCTCCAAAACTCCACCATGTGACCAAAATAACGATAATCCAAATCGTCTACGATGAATTTCATCGTCTCCAATGATATATTCCTAAATATTAGCTCAATAGGAGTGGGTCTCATTATCTAATTGAATACATAATTAAAATATGATTAATACCACATTAACAGTAATGCCACATCAACGCCTTATCAAGTCTGAAATTTGAGAGTATCATAAAAGGAAAAGATAATATTCATCATAAAATGCCCAAATTATCACTATGCCAGCTTTACGGTGGAGTTCTAAAAACCTATTAGGGAAGCATATAATAAAATTGGGCTAGAGGATCTTAACTCAAATTATATATGGCCTCCCCCACAAAAGTGACAAATGAGAGATGATTACTAACATTAAGAAAGATTCTTTGGAAAGTTAAAGAGGAAAAATTTTGTTCCCACCAAAATATGGACGGGTTATTTTTGTAGTTGTGATTTTGATCACGGCCTACTATTTATGCTTTCTTTCGAGGAAGTTGGACGCGCCACAACTTGTCTTACTAGTAGGATATATATGTTTTAAGAAAGATTCATACAAAAAATATCATTTTACGAAGAGCAAATAACATAATGGAATGAAATATGAAAGTGGTAAGCACAGCCCTTCTTTTTGGGTTTTAAATGTTTATCACGTCACATAAGGTCTCAATCATCAAAAGATACACATGGTGGTACAAAATGTCAAGCAGTAAAAACGACTTTCCCCTTTTCCCCACTTTGGTTGCAAGTGAGATTAATTTGTGATTTTCAGGATCGACTGAGATCATTTCCGGAAAATGTAAGACCGGTACACCTACCGAGCTGCGACACTTGATCCGCCTACCTTTTGGGGCTTGCCATTTGGTCTTCCCTTGCTCCGGCCCCACTCAACAACCATGATGTTACATTTTAGCTGCCTCCTTTCTCAATGCATGATGCCGACTGTAGAGTTTTAGTGCTTATTTTTATTAAGTCAAGGCCCACATCTCTGGGGCTCACATAGATGTTTGACAAGAAATAGTATAGAGATGGGTAGATTTGGACAAGGACTAATGGTGACTAGGACCTATAGACCTACAAAACAACTCATTCTGTTGACCCAATCTAAGGTTTTGTTGTCTTTGTTAATCATTAGATTGGACGCTTTTACTGATGAACCCAATGATAAATAACATTGTTAGAATTGCAAGAAAAAATTCGGAACGTACATCACATTCTTAAGGTCTATAGCATCCTATCAAACATATTGACTTTGATTATTTCAACTCTGATGCGTTGGAATTCTGCATTGTTTGCCATGAAAACAAATTTTTTCCCACAAGTATAGGTTTCAAATATGTCTCTACTATAGTATATATGACAGTCACAACTAGAATCTTAAATGCAAGAACCTTCAATGTGATCTATACCTTTGCCGACCGAAACAGATTCAATCAAACATGCAACCTCGCTATCCAAACTTTCTATCACACTTGTACTGTCTGAATCAAATTCTTTTTTTCTTTTCAAAGTCCGTCTTTTGCTTTAGACAATTTCTCCTTATATGGCTTTCCTTATCACAGTAATAGCAAGTGATGACCTTCCTTTTTTATTTTGACTTTGAGTGATTCTGATTTTCTGATCTTTTATTCTCGGATCTAGATCCTCCCTTTCTCCAGTTTGAACTTAATGCTACATTAATACTTTCTCCATGAGATATTTCATTGTTGCTCTTCATGATCTCACTGGATACAAAAGCTGTAGTAACATCATTCATACTCAAAGTATCTTTTCCGTACATCGGTATTGTTACCAAGTGTTCGTATGATGGGGGTAGTAAAGAAAAAAACAGCAATGCTTTGTCCTTTTCCTCAAAGTTAAGCTCAATGCTCAATAGTTGTACAACGAGTTTTATTGAACTCATTGAGATGCCTCGACAACCATGATTCTTCTGCCATCTTCAAGAAATACAACTATTTCTTTAAAAATAGTTTGTTTGTTAAGGACCTGGACATGTACAAGCTCTCTAACTCAGCCCATAATTTCAAAGGAGTATTAATCCCCATGATGTTGCAGAGAACGTCATTTGTAGAGGGTAAGGTGAATTTCCCTCACAGTCCCTTCATCTAAATCCTCCCAATCATCATCGAACATTTTCTTTAACTTCTTTGATTTACCGTCTAAAATTTTCTTCAGACCTTTCTGATTTAAGACATCATTTATCCTTCGTTGCCAAAGATTGAAATTGTTCATCCCGGTGAGCATATGAATCTTATATTCATTATTTGACCCATATTGTGTATCATGATTTGTGCCTCTTGAATTATCCTATTTTGTCGTCTGTCAAAACGGTTAATCTCCTTTGTCTATCTTGTGGATCTTGTCATTGGAAGCACGTTAGAAGAAACAGATATGAAATCTGACTCTAGATGGCTTCGATATTGCAGAAACATTTTTCTATACTCCGATTCATCAAACTTTTCCATTGACCTTCAAACTGCTAATCTTCTTCCACAAAAGACGTATATTTGCTTGAAATGAGTTCACAGAAAGGAAAATAAAAATGGGTGCAAATCTAAGTCCGGAAGATCTCAAAATTTGCAAAACAATTCTACCCATTGAATTAGTCAAAATGGCTGTGCTAAAGTTGGCACTGCAACTCTACTGGGCTTCTCTAAAGAAATGGGTCCAGTCAGCCTAATCTGGAACAGGACCCGACCTGGAATCTGGTTGGCTGAGTTGGACTGATGTAACGGGTCAGACTTGACTTGGAGCCGACCCGACCTGGGATTTAACAAAACCTAGCCTCGAGTCTCCTCCTTCTTGTTTCTATCTATAATAGGGTGGAAAACACCAAGGCCCTTTCCCTTCTGCTCCTCCTTGGTGGAGGAAGCGCAGGCAGCCGGGGTTGTGTTTCAGCGAAGGAAGGCACCGGCGGGGATAGAGGCCTAACGATCGCAGCGGCCGCATTTCTGCAACAATGGAGGTAGCAGCGAGCGGCGCGGCGTAGCAACATCACACGGCATCCCTCTTTTCCTTGTTCTTATCAGGCGAGAAGAAGAAATTGCCACCAATAGCCATGTAAATCCTCTGGCGGTGGTGAACCCCCTATTCTCCGGGCATACTAGTGACAACGAGGAGTCCGGATCCACCCTTGATCTTTGACAAACCAGTGGAACTCCGGTCGGCTTCCAGCAACTAAGAATCTAATCAGAACACTCTCATTTGCACTGACCTGACAAAATGATCTTAGGCTTTGATACCACTTGTTAGGAATTATGTATAGGATCTGCGATCAACTATTGCACGCATAAATCACACAATATCTTAAACAATCAAGCAAGCAACCACGAAGAAGATGACACAAATAATTACAGAAGCAAATTTCATCCATTGATCTTCAAGCACAACCCTAGGCT
The DNA here is from genome assembly GCA_037013555.1 of Sextonia rubra. NCBI lineage: Eukaryota > Viridiplantae > Streptophyta > Magnoliopsida > Laurales > Lauraceae > Sextonia > Sextonia rubra. Next base: position 19,314,818 of record JASUAD010000006.1, read on the forward strand.
TTGATACCACTTGTTGGAAAATACACCCAGGATCTACGATCCACCATGGCAGGTACAAATCACACAATATCAGAAGCAATCAAGTAATCAACCATGAAAAAGATGATATACAAGCAATTACGTGGTTCAGTCAAGATTCCTACGACCATGGAGCAAGCTTAATTAATTCATTTTTCTCCTTTCTGTATTCAACACAACTCCACTGGTTTTAGGTTACACAACATATTAATTTATAGACCCCTTTTCTTAACCAAGGTGCATAGTTGTCATTTCCATTCATTTTAGAATTGACTTGTGCCAGTTTGGAACACACTCACAAATTTTTCGGCACAATTCAAATCTGCCCATACTGGCCAATTTCAGCCAGAATTGGATCATCTGGTTGGAATAACTGAAATTGGTTCATTGCTGCCAAAAACAAGTATAAGGGAAGAATAGAGAAAAAGGTTTTCCTTGAAATTGGTTGAAAGAAGAAGAGAAAGAAGAGGGTGATGGTGATTCAAGGGCATACCACATACGTGGCAGCTGTTGGGCCACTATAAGGCCAATTTAGAACGGGGACTGAAATGGAATTGACAACTATAACTAAGAGAGATAATAATGGGGTGAAAATGTTGTAACATAGATTATCCTTGTTACAATATGAGAGAATTGTTTTTTTTTTTCTTTAGTAGTAGGAGAGATTATAATGGGGTGGAAATCTTGTAACATAGGATTAGTTTGGTGTCTCCATTGAAGCCAACCAAATAAATTGTCCTTCTCAATACGCTCATGGTTGAGTCGTGTTGAACACTTTAATGTCACATACATGGCACTTATGGTGTGTCAATACATGGTTATGGATAGATTCCAAAGTTTTGCTCATTTAAATTGTTACTCTTATTAGCGGTCCAACTTAGCAAAAAAAAAAAAAAAAAAGAAACCATCTTTGATCAGGATTCACAGATATGCATGCTCATATATTTGTTATGCAGTGGCAAAATTATATTTGTAAGAATTTTTTTTCCAAACATTTAAAGAAAGTTTCATACAAAAAATATCATTTTAAGACAGATTATTAAAGATATTTAAGAGTAAATAAAATAATGAAACATAAAATGGGTAAGAACGGACACAGCTGCTCTTGTGGGGTTTGAACTGTTGATCAGGTCACGTCGATGAATTTTGCAAAATGATGGTCTTGTAGCCGTTGTTGATTTAAAAATAAGTCGTTTCAACACAAAGCCGTTTGATCAAGACCAAATTCATTCGTTCTTTAATTCATTTGTTCTTTCCTCTTCCCTATCTACTTTTCCTAAAACCCTTATCTCTCTCTGAGATTTCTAGGGTTTCTTCTATAATCTCTCCAATTCTCTCATATTCATTGATCAATTGGACACAAACATCGCAACCATGGCAGAAGATCGAAATCTCGAACACAAACTTGTCGAGATTTTCCACGAAAATCTCTCCATCTCTTCGACCAGGCTTCAAGTTCTTCTACTCTACCCTCGATCAAGGAATAGAAGAGGTTGGAGATAGAAAGCTGGGGCTCAAGTCTTTGACTCAATCGTAGGCGCAATCGATCCTCTTGATCGCAAGATTGATTGTATCCTTATGTCGAGTTCTTCTAGGTATTGGATTCAAAGGGAAATGTTAGTTTTTTCCCTTGTTTTCACATTTGAAATTGAATTAGGATGGAGGGGGTTAAAGGGTTTCAGATCGATGTGTGAGATTAAAAATTTTGCTTGGAGAGCTTGTCGTGACATTCTGCCAACAAAACGACACCTAACTGAAAGGAATATTTTGCGAAATGACTTGTGTGATTTTTCTCGAGATAATGTGAAGGATGATTGTTTGCATGCTTTGATTTCATGCGGAAAAGTGCGACAGGTTTGGCAAGGGATGTGCCCCTCAGTTAACTCTTGTTTTTCTAGTCATTCCAGTTTTGGAATGTTTGTTTGGGAATTGAAGACAAGATCATCCACAAACCCACCGCCCACCAGTTGTTGACTTGGTTCAGTTCTTTACAGTAGCATGGGATTTATGGTACATGAAGGATGTGTACGTACATTCATCAAGGCAACTCTCTGGACCTGGAAATTGCAGTTGAAGGGAGTGTGAATGTGCTCCAGAATTTTAAGAACGTAAATGCCCATAAAAACAGCTTGAACAAAGAGAAAATCCTATGATGGTAGAAACCTCCCTCGGTTGTATTTACACTTAATGTAGATAGTGCAATTTTTAATGAGATGCAGCTGTCAGGTGTGGGAGTTGTTCTATGTGATGGAACTAGTAGTGTGCTAATGGCTTGTAGTAAAACTGAATACGGGGTGGAAGAGGTGGAGGATGTTTGAGTTGTGGCAATATTGAGGGGCTTGCAATTAATATATCATATGGGGATACCTGCAATAATCATTTAGAGTGATTCATTGGTGACTGTCGAAGCTTTAAAAACCTGCTACTCCAAATCTGTCCAGATGGGGAGCTTTGCTTGATGATATCAAAGAGCTGCTCAAATGCTTCAACCGGTATGAAGTTATCAAGTGGGAAGGGAGGCTAATGAAGTGGCTCATGAACTTGCTCGACACAGAAAATTGGTGAAGGATATGCTAGTGTGGTGGTATTATGTACCGGAATTGATTCACCAAAATATTTTGGCTGATTTTTTGATGTAATGTTTTGCTTTGTTAATTTCAGAATGTTTCTTATAAAAAAAATTGTAGTTGAGTAGGGTTTTGCTAATTATTGTGATTGTTGTGCAGTTGTTGGAGTTCTGTGTTTATTGCCTGGAGAGAAGATTGATGTTTGATGATAGTGACAGCTCAGATTTACAGGTTTTTGTGATTTTGCATTTTATTTTATTTTATTTTTTCCTTGATGGATGAATCTTTCATATTTTTCAGGTCTTATTTGTTCTTATTTGGAATTCTGGGTTTAAATTTTGATATCTTTTTTTGATTTTGTGTGATATCCTAATTATGGGCATAGTGCTTTCGTACTCAAGGGTTAATGGTTCTTTCAGCTTAATAAGGTTTTACTTTTATGTATCTTGTATGGTTCTTTCAGCTTAATAAGGTTTTATTTTTGTGTATCTTGTTTTTTGTAGTATTAAAGAAACCATGGAGGTTGAGTTGTTGCAGTGGTAATAAAGAAGATGGGTGTTTGGCAGTGATGTAGATTGGGTACTGGTTATTTGGTTCAGTGACTGTGAAAGTGCAGTTGGTGTGTTGCAGGTTGAAGAATGGTGAGGGTGGAGGTGGCTATAAGTCTCTGGTAATTTTGGCACTTGTTTGGATGCTAAAGGTGACAGAACAAGTAATTTACTCTGTTGTGCTTCTGCTGGAAATCTATTTGTCGTGATTTTCTACTTTGCACGTCAAAATGCTTTTATCTGGAACTATAATGTTTCCCTAGCTTCATTAGACTCTCAGTTGTGGTCCAAACCCTGCTAAAATGTTAAAAAAAAAGGAAGGTCTTTCTCAACCTGGAGCTTGCGAAATTGTAAGGTGCATATGTATTTTCGGAATTTGCTTACACATTTGTATATCCATCCAAATCTTGCTAGAATAACTACAAATTTGATTGAAAATAATACTTTGATGTGTTGCATTTTGTTTGTGCTCTTCTCAAAACCAACCCAGACTTCAGTGAATTTCAGCCCTGTGGAATCACAATCTGTTTAGTACTTTAGTTTCCTTCCCCAATTGGTGCAACTTATTTTTTTCTTTGTTCTTTTGGGATTTTCATGACAACACTCCCTAACCTGAAAAGGGTATTATCAAGATCACACCTTCTAAGTTCTAACCCAAAGAAATCTTACATAGATATTCAATTAATGTTGTTAGTATAGAAACTTTGGAGCAATTATCAATCCATATGCTACATGTTAATGAAGCCTAAAATATCCTTTTGGACTCACTATTCTGTGTGGTCAAAGGGATGTTACTTTTAAAGAATTGTGTCTATGTACCAGGACATGATATACCCACTCCCAAAAAACATGCTGACTTGCTAGAATAAAAGCCTTAACACTAATACGCTTCTAGTGCTTCACTTGAAAAAATTGTTTGCAATTATGTTGGCTAGCTTAAGAACAATTGCTCTACAAGCCTCCTTAATGTTGGCTTACAAATCCTGCAACTTAGTTATGCATTTTTAATTGATATTTATTCAGTGTAATGTGGGAGCATCAATGACTGATTTTGCTGATTATTCATTTTGGGGGTATCATTCTCTTCTTTGTTTCTTTTCTTTTATTTGTGGAATGTCACCATTTCATTCTCACTCTAAAACTTGGTTTGTGGCAGTCAAAATTATGGCAACTTTTAGTGTAATACATGTCACTAAAAGAGATCAACAACATTTTGAGGCCTTTTTGAAGGATCCATGTTTCTAAACCAGATTTACATACTTTTATGGCTCTCCATAGGACTGAAAGTCTTTTTTTTTTTGTTTTTCTTTCATCCCATCATACACATAGTTTACAAATGCTGTTTTAAAAGCAGAACATGGGAAGCTTCAGCTTCGGAAATTGAAAGATTTGATTGCAATAGTTGCTTATTATTTAACTGTTGTAAGTGAATATCATTGAGCTTTATTATATTTAATAAAAAAATGCAATTCATATTGGATGTAGGATTGAAATAGTTTTTGGTTTTTGTGTTTATAGAAAATGACATGGTTTCCTAAACAAATAATTTGAGTGATTTTCAATTGTTAGTATAGATGGCCATCATCTTTTAATCTGGAAGATTGATCGGCACCTTTCATTCGCCAATAGGTACTTAGATCAGCAAACCAAACTATGCATCCCACTTGTTTGCTATGAATGCGTCAGCGTACCATAGGCATCATAGGGCCCCAGTAAGTTCCTCTTATTTTCTTTAATTCGGTTTCTTTAAAACATGCCCTTCAATTATGTTTAGACATGTTTCTACATCCAATTTGGTATTTTGTCTTGTTAACTGTCTTGATTGTTGTTACTCCAGGGCTTGTTCAATTGCATATGGGCTTCATCGATGTGATAAAGAAATCTGTGAAAGACAAGATTTTTGCATTAGAAGGTGAAAGCAGAGGGTGATTTACTGATAGATAGGCCTTTGCATAATATGGTAGAGACTACCCTCATTTTTATATTGCTGATAATTTAATTTTGAAAATAGTAGAAGTGAAACCTTGACCCTGAAAATTTTTATTTGAACAATGTTGTGTGTCTAGGTCTGTTTTTCTTATTATTCCCAAATGATAGATATGTCTAGTTTTAAGTAGTGCAAAGTTCAAAGCATACAATGACTTCTACAATAAGTTGGGAACAAGGGAAGGAGAAAAGGATATTTTTAGGCTCGCAAAAATAAGAGAAAAGAAAAGTAGGGACTTAGATCATGTCAAATGTATCAAGGACAATGAGAAAAATATTCTGGTGAAGGACAATGATATTAAAGAAAGGTGGAAGGAATATTTTAGCAAACTTCTAAATGAAGAACATTTGGCTAATACAATAGTTAAGGAGGATACTTCATCACTAGAGCATACTTTTCTCCATAGAATTAGAAAGGTGGAAGTGAATGAAGCATTTAAGCGAATGAAGACAGGAAAGGCAATAGGCCCGGATGGTATTCCAATAGAGGTAGGGAAATGCTTAGGAGAGGTTGGGGTGAGTTGTTTATGTAGACTATTCAATAAGATACTTGTGACAAAGAAAATGCCGGATAAATGGAGAAGAAGCATTGTAGTACCTATATATAAGAATAAGGGAGATATACAAAATTGTACCAACTATCGAGGGATTAAACCTATGAATCATACTATGAAGTTATGGGAGAGAATAATGGAGCAAAGACTGAGAAAGAAGACCAAGATCTCTGAAAATCAATTTGGTTTTATGCAAGGGAGATAAACTATGGAAGCTATCTTTTCACTTAGGCAATTAATGGAAAAATATCGAGTAAAGAGGAAAAATCTACATATGGTCTTTATCGATTTGGAAAAAGCTTATGATAGGAGGCCGAGGAATTTAATTTGGTGGGTTTTAAAGAAAAGCAATGTCCGCAGAGGTTACATTAAAATTTTTAAGGATATGTACGAAGGAGCAGTAACAAGTGTGAAAACCACATGTGGAGAAATAAGTGGATTCCCAGTGACTATAGGTTTACATCAGGGATCAACCTTAAGCCCTTATCTCTTTGCATTAATTATGGATGAGTTAACTGTGCATATTAAAAAAGAAGTATCATGGTGTATGTTATTTGCAGATGATATAGTATTGATGGATGAATCAAGAGATGGTGTAAATGCAAAGCTTGAGAGATGGCGGGGGGCATTAGAATCTAGAGGCTTTAAAATAAGTCGTACAAAGACAGAATATATGGATTGCGACTTCAGTGGATATACACAAAGTGTTGAAACCACTGTCAAAATTGAAACCCATGAGATACCATGTAGAGATTCTTTTCGGTACCTAGGCTCGATGATTAGTAAAGATGGGGAGATTGATGAAGATGTGGAGCATAGGATAAAAGCTGGATGGCTAAAGTGGATACTAGCTTCTGGAGTGCTTTATGACAGACAAATGCCAACGAAATTGAAGGGTAAATTTTACAGGACAGTGGTTAACGACCTATGACATATGGAGCGGAATGTTGGCCAATTAAGAAGATGCATATTCATAAGATGGATGTAGTGGAAATGAGAATGCTTAGGTGGATGTGTGGTAAAACTATGAAAGATAAAACTAGAAACGAGTGCTTTCAAGAGCATTTAGGGGTAGCACCAATAGGGGATAAGATTAGAGAAACCCGTTTAAGATGGTTTAGGAATGTTGAGCGTGGGCCAGTAATGTCACCAGTAAGAAAAAGTTTGGCTACACAGGTGAATGGCCCATCAAGAGGTAGGGGTAAGCCGAAGAAAACATTTATGGAAGTCATTAATTTAGATTTGAAGAAGTTTAACTTATCGAAGGATTTGGCTCAAAATAGAATGGAATGGAGAAACAGAATTCATATAGCCGACCCTAACATGGTTGGGATAAGGCTTTGATGATGATGATGATGATAGATATGTCTAGTTTTGGACCTTTTATTTAATTAGCATGCATTTGTATGAGTGTTACGATTATTAAAGAATGAAAATTTATTTTGGTGTCATGGTAGTTCTGGTTTTTAGATGAATTGGACATTCATATTCATAAAATTTGCTTAGTTCTAGCATGTTCAATGTGAAGCAACATTTTTAATGCAGGTAGAGATACGTAGTACGTAATGTCTTAGTTTGTTTCTTGTATCTACTTATTTGACGTAGTCTATGTTGCATCAACCTTATGCTCATGGTATTTCCTCTACACTTATTTTACTTTTATACATTGAAAATGACATATTTGGTTGCGGATAAGCTTCTAAAATCTGATGTGATCTCAGACATTACTATTTCTAGCCTGGCTGTCCCACAGGAGAGAAAATGCTGTTGATCTTTATTGATTATTTTGGTTGTTCTCTTAGTGAGTATGAGTCTTTGGGAAGAAACATCGTCTTTCTGTTGTCTCTTTGGAATTAATGTTGTCTTTCTCTGGTTATTTTTTTAAATGAAATGGATCAGGACCTGTTTCAGTTGAAGCATGCGATTTGTGTTTATTAATGGGTTTTGGAAGGAAAATTCTTTGGATGGATGCTTATGAATATTTCCCTACATATATTTACTTCAGGTATCAGTTATGCTAATCTATATAACCTATTGTTGGACTATGTAAAGTCTTGGTTTCTGTATGATGGCTATGTTTCTTATATTGCTTTTTTTTTTTTTTGCTACTATTATGATTTATATTGTTGTTTGCAAGGGTTTTTTGTTGAACAAAGTGACCACATAATGTAATGGCTGACACTTGACGGACCGAAGCCAATGTAGAGAATGCCTTAACCATTGAATCAGTCACGTTGCTGCCAATCAGGGTTTGTTTGGTTAAGGGAAAGGGGTTCTTATCTTACAAACTCCCTGAAGGTATTATATATTTATAAACATCTCTCTTTTCTGCTAATTTCAACATCCCCAACAGCTTTGACACGTGAAGAAACCTTGACCGTTAGAGTGGTGGTATCTGTTCGCATCATTTTAGTTATTACTTTTGCATGCTGACATTAAAACCCAAGTCTGCTATTTGATTGCCATGTTACGTAGGTACTAACACAAGAGTCCTCTGTTTCTGTAGTCTCTTTTGATGGAATGGTTGATATATACAAACAATTCCATGTGCCGCTTCTATATAAATGTATGTGCTTATTAATTCTTATCTTTTGTTCTTTTCAGGCCCCCTACAATTATAATATCAGATATGAAGAGTTTGATTCGTTGCTGATGATCTTGTTCTTGTTCTTTTCTATTTTTTCTTTTTGTTTCCTTTTATGGGTTCCTTTAATCTTTCTACGTATTAATTGACATATAATGTTAATGGGGCATCTTCTATGAATACATTATGAATAAGTGTGGACCGGTTCTTTTCTCTTATGAATACATTATCTCTTTTAGAAACATTGGTGGTTGATCTATTTAATGGGATTTGATCTTATATTATTCTCTCATTGCACAAATATTGGAAGCCCTTTTTTCCTTAATAGCAAACAACATTTCCAAGGTAGTAATATTTCATTGAGATATTTAATAAATTAGCACAATTGTTTGCAGTGGAAAATCTCTCATGCGCGCATGTGCTCTTGCACATCCTAATGGTCCACAAAGGCAGGTCCCTCCCTGAAATCTGGTCTTGCCATGATGATGGCACTAATCCAATTAGGCACATTGCATTCGCACAGGAGAAAGTCATATCAATTGTGCTGCCTTATTATCTTATTTTAGAAAAAAAAAAAAAAAAAAGATTGCGGGCAAATCCATGGCGAATTGAGCCGCAGGAAAATATGGTGGTAGTCCTTTGTTTAATTCGCAATGGCCCTGGGCCATCGTCTCTTCCAGTTTTGTGACATACGATTCTCCCTTGTCAAAGGTAGTGAGATTAATCTGTGATTCTAAGAATTGACGTCAGATGATTTCTGAGGAAGGAAGATGCCTTGACTTTTTGTTTGTGAGGTAGAGTAAAGTAAATTTTAAATTATGAGAGAATAAAATATGATGGGATTATAATAATTTCTTTTTTTTAGTTGTTTGTCGAGGAATCTTTTTGTATTAAAGTAAATTGTTTTTTGTAATTTAGTGATTGCCTTTTGACCTTTTTTTTTTAAAAGAGATAAAATTTGACTTTGTTTTTTTTAAAGAGTGAGAAAATTTTCAATTTTTGTTACTTTGATGTAACCCATATATCTTTTGAGAAATTTTACTCTACACTACCTTACTCGAAGCTAGCAAGTGATGGGCAACTTGATATCACACTGAATGAAGGCAAACTTTAGGACTTATAACAATGATTTAGATTATCTAACAAATCCTACGCTAGCCGCTGATTTGCCACGGGCTCAAAAAAACCTACCAATGTTTCAATGAAGTGCCAAAATACCAATACACCTACTACCGGGCCACTTGGTCTTCCCCACTCACGAACCACGACGCTGCATTGCCTACCTCCTTTCTCAGTTTCTTGATGCCCGCCTGTAGAGTATTAGCCTATTAGTCAATGGTTTTTTTTTTTTTTTAAACAAAGGCCCAAATCTATGGGTCTCATGTAGATATTTGACATTTTTTTTCCCACCTCAGGAGGGCGGGCCACCTGGCCCTCTAATGAGCGGAGTTGAGCGGAGTATACAACTGGTAAAGTGGGGAATCCTTTGGTAAGGAGAGCTGGCCTTTGGTGAAAAAGATGTCCTCAAGTGAGAAAAGGTGGTGCCTGCCTAGATTTGAACATTGGGCATGCTGGTAAGAACAAGCGCCTTTTAGTACAGAGGTAAGAGGCATTTCTTTGACAAGTAAAAGTGGAGCCATTGGTAGACTTTGAAAAGGACTATCTAAGTTGTAGATGGGTCGGTAGCAAACTTGATTTATACTGGTACTATATCCAGCCCTGTTTTTAAATGACGGTTTCAATTCTTAAACCAATTTTAACTTGAAACTTATTTTGTTAGCTCCGGACCCAATTTTGATAAGAGGACTTAAATTTGGTTTCGGAATAAGGTTTGACTAGAGAAATGGAATCTAGTTTCAAAATTTGTTCCATCTTCTTTTAACTTTCTTCCTTATTTATTTTTCTTTAAATTAAGGATATCGTTCTACTTATAACAATGTATGAAGTAATTAAATATACAAATGTCAAATCAAAGCTAATTTTTAACTACAATTTGCAAGTTTAAAAGGCTCTTGTGCTGGGTCTCCAGTGCATCAGTCGGAACCTATATGGGCCTGGAATCAAATCTGTCTACTAACCAAAACCTAAATTGAGTTTTGGACTTAGAATCATCCATGAATTGTAACCTAAAAAAAAATTCAAACCTGAATTTTCACAGGTCCGAATCTTCGGATAATTGGAGAATCAGATACACATTTACAGCCCTCGGTGAACATGGACGAAAAATCAATTGAGTGACCTTATTATCCCTCAAGTTTTGTAATGCTATTTAGTGCCATTTTTTAATGTCTGACAGTTGATGTAGATCAGAAATGAAGCCACACCATTGTTGAATTACGAGATGCAGGAAAGGAATTGGATAGTTCATATATATCACCCTAAAATATAAAACGGTCTACCATGAGGTGAGTCGTAGGATTCATTTTGACGTGGAGAAATTAACAAGTGGTGGATCCCCATCAGCTAGAAAAATTAGGCGAAATTCGGTGGTGGTGAACCTCATCACTGAGAATCATTATTCTCTCTGAAATTGGCATGCTCCAGTATATTGGGATTTGAAAGGAGAAAGCCATATGTGAGAATATGTTGAAACCTTAATTTAGATAAAAATAATTATTAAAGGTCAGATATTAACCTTTATTTAATAATAATTTGGTTTTACTAGAAAAAGAGTGTCACTAAGCAGGTTACTACTTCGGTCCATTGAAGGTAAGGTGCCTTTTTAGTTTAGTGCCCACCTAAGGTGATTGTTGAGGTAAAATGTCATTAGCTTATTATCTATTTTACTTTAGTATTTAGTGGTTGCTTACAATTGTGTAATCCCAGTATGTGTTCATTTAATTATATATATATTGTGCGTATAGGAACCTACTTTAAATAATAATGCATGTTTTAAGTGAAATGATCATGTGCCCGGCTGTGTGGAATTTCCATCTACCTTTTTGAAATGAGACTCTCTTTGTTGATCGAAACCAGTTAAATATCCCATCTTTATTAGGAAGCCATCTGAAATATCATTTTGATCAATTATTATCAGCCATTGGATTGACCATTTCTAAACACAGGTTGTTAAGTCCTTTTTTAATTTGTATTTTCTAATGTTTTTATTTTTATTTTTTTATTGGGGTTGGGGGATGTTAATCATGTGTTTTACAAGTGTTTAGACCTGTGGTTAATATCAATCTGATTGGGCATTGGAAATTCAGGATGGTAGGATGAGGTCCAATGGCTTATATAAACAAAATGTAGGGAGATGCAATCTAGATTCATAGGCTAATTTTTAGATTCTTAACTTCTATATGAAATTTGCTAACTGTTCCTACTTAATAAAAGATGCTGAACCAGGTTGTTACAGTTTGTGATGAGTAGAGAAATAGAACTTTGAATACTGACCACAGATGGGTGATCATACAATTTCTCATGTTGCCAGCTACATGTTACACATTTTTCTCTTCTTTTAATATCAATTCATGTTTGCATCCAATACGTAAAAAATGCCAGAAAAATCGACTGTCCTTAGGCAGTCGGAAGAGCAGTAAAAAAACATAGCAGTTACTTTTCGGTAAATTTTTAAATAATGACAATCGTTTATTGTCTAGGGCAGTCGTTTTAGTTTTTTTAAATTTATTTATAAAATATACTTACCATTCAATTGACAACAGTCTAGGACAGTAGTTTTATTTTTTTTAAATATTTATAATTATTTTATAATTTTATTTAAAAAAACTGTAATTTTAGGAATCAAGCATCCATAAATCAATCTAATAAAGAAGTCAAGAAACCTAAAAAACCATCTATCTATTTAAAATTTAAACCATTAATATAATTATCAGTTACATCCTATTACTAAAAGAGGAAAAAATTTTATACAACCATTAACACATCAATTGTAGAATATATAGCACTACAGCACCGCAGATCCAAGTATGGAATGAATTAGTTTCACACTTATGGAGATGGTAAAAATTCAGCCACTTATTTTTTTTACACAAAATTACATCAAATGCATATGTCATTTACACACTACGTGTGTAAAATGGTGCAAAACAAACATAAAGGTGTATAATGATTCCATATGAGGTTCATTTACAACCAACAGGGAAGACCCATGCTAAGCCCGGCTCTCAAAAAAAAAGAGATTTTAAAAATACAAGGATAAAAATCTAGAGAAAATTTCAAAGTATCAAAAATAAATATCAAACACGAAACAAACTATGAATAAAATAGAAATATCTTAAATTGAAAAGTAAAGCTAGAACGACTTAAAAAAAACATTTAAAAAGTAATAGAAAAATAAATACTATATAGAAAATAAATTTTGTAGATGATATGCTAAAAAGGGAAAATGAAAATATGAAAATAAATGTAAAATAATAACATTTGAACACTAAAGTTATTTGGTTTTGAATATGATAAAAGAGAAAAAAAATTGCAAGATTGATGAATGAAAATTTCATTAAACAAAATAGAAAATAATATTTGAAAAAAATACTTTCTATTTTATTTAAACATTTATTTTGAAGCTATTCAAACTAATTACATCACAAAAGATTTTCATTCCCCTAAAAAATAATCCTTCAAAAACTTATCTAGAAAAGTTTATATTCTACTAGAGATATATCAAATAATCCAAAGGAAAAAATTTAAGTTACTTATAAATACAATAGTAAGAATAAAGAAAGTTATCTTCAAGTTATAAAGAAAACGCTTATCTATTCTTGGTTAGAAACTAAGAGACTATCATTTTTTATGCTAATTCAGGCCAATGTTCAACAATATTTGATTAACCTACTAAAAGTAAAGATATATTAGAAAGCCGTGCTATAGATTGATAATATATCTTAAAAGTGTTAGCATATTTTTAATATCTAGCTTGAAAGATGGTAGAAACGAAACTATAAATGACATACTTATGAGAATATACCTATAATACACGGGTATTTCAAAATGGGCAATATATCACATTATATTATATTCGATACTTTACTTTTTATGATTAAAATCTATGTCATTTTTATGCCTATCTCATGTCCCTATCATATTCATATCGTATCTAGGCATTATAGGCATAAACCATAATTCATAATAAAATTATCCATTTATCATTGTAGTTATTAGACTACAAAATTACTGTAGCCATCCCCCACCATCTATAGTATCCCTTTCATGAATATAATTTAACAATCGTCTATCCCTGAAATCCCTTGCAGTATAGTAGACATACATCAAGTTCGGCCCCACAATTGAGTTGTATAAATAAGTCATTGGAAGAGAATTTGTAAGTGCTAATCAAATGTAATGAAAGCAACTCCAAATAAAAGTCCCAACATTGATACAAATTAATGTAGATCCTATATTTAGAAAAGAGAATATTAAAGTATTATCTTCCAAAAATTAAAGAGAATTTAATTGTGTTAGAAATAAAATTGCATAATAAAATCAATATTTAAACTGTAATTGTGGCATGACCAAATGCACTATTAGCAATTTTTGCTTCAGTCAAATAAATAAAAACTCAATTGAATGATATATCAATATCAATGAAGAAAGGAAGGTTAAATCTTTACATTATGGAGAAGTGGCAAAAGCATTATTTTTCTCCACCCATTCAAACTCTGTAGTGCTTACAGAATTTTTACACCTGTCCATGAAACATAGTTAAGAATGAACCGCTGCTAGTATTTCATAATACATAAAGAAGAATTTCTCTAGAAAAGAACAATAAATCTGAACTTATTACAAAATCCCGAGCAAAAGAAAACCAAAAATTAAATAATTATAGAAATGCTACAAGGAATGAAGAGAATGTCTTAAAAAGGATATTATAGAAAACACTGTGAGTTTAAAAATTTGAAATGGGGAAAAACAAAGAGTCAGAATCTCCACTTTGATAATGGAGAAACTTATTATCGGAATATTATTGGCTTTGATTGGAAGTACAATGATAGAAGAGAAAGAAAAATTATAAAATTTGTAGAGAAAAGTTAATAAAAGCGAGGAATTAGTAAATTACAATTCTTCAAAGAATGCAAAAGGACAATCAAAATAAATTCTAGAGGGCCAAAATCAATTGAAAAAATGGAGGTTGATTTCTTAATTGAACTCAACCGGCTTAGTATATAATAATAAATAAATCCAGAGAAAACAAAAGACCCCTAACTTAAAAATTGTGAAACTTGTGTTTTTGTTTTTAAATAAAGAAAAAACTTAAGTCCTTATTTGAAAATTTCCCTTCAAAATTTAATTCAAAGGCCATCATCCATTGCAGGCCCGGCCATGACCACATTCATCGCTTCCAAACTGAGCTACATGTTTTGGGTCCGCGCAGACCGGACCCGTTAGGGTTTTTGCAGACACGCCATGACGGTAGAAACCTCAAGATGCATTCTGGATTAGGGTTTATGCTCAAATTCGGCAAATCTTTATCAAAATCTCTGATTCAGAGTAGCAGAATTGCTTCAGCGGCTGATGCATTGGCATCGATTAGACGATCATTAATCCTCATCGGTGGAGATTTTGGGTCTGGAAGTGAAATCAAGCAATTCGATTCGGTCGCAGGAAGGCGTAGTTTCTGCAGCGGATACGCCTTTGAACAGTTCTCCGATGATGAGTACGAGTGCGAATTCGAGAATCACAAGGTCCTTCTTCTTCTTCTTCTTCTTCCTTTTACTTCTTTTTGCTTCACTTTGCATTGGATTTCATCGAAATGTGGTTAGATTTCATGCAGTCGTTTATGGGTATTCTCTTACTGATGAAAAAGGTGATTTTTCTATAGTTTGGTTGTCGATTTGAGTCTATTTTGATTTGGGTGAAAAGTTGGCAACACGGTAACTTGTGTGATGTTGAGTTTGTGCTCAGAGTAGGGGAAAAAAACCATCTTTTTACCTGTCAAAGTGATGGATGCAGGCCCAGGGTTGGACTATGATTATTTCAGTTTAAGGCCGAGTTCTTAGATGCGTCACCATGATCAATGAATAGGAGTTGCTCCCTCTGTAGGACTGAAATGGCTGCTGCCCAAAGAGGGATGAACTCTCATTCCTTTTCTTTTAATCTGGAAGCTAACTGATCATTTTCATTCGTTACATTTGTTTAGATATAAGATATCCATTGAGGTCCTTATAATACTATATCTCTAGTAACAGGGAAACTAAAAGCAAATTCCTTTTCCTCACCTTTTTTGGGTAATAAAACCTCAACACAACTCCTTAAAAAAAAAAAAAAAAAACCCCTCTCCAAACTGCACTAAACAGATGATAAAAGATTCTTAAAAGAGAAAATCTCACAATTTGAACTTGAGTAAAATAGAAATAAGTTGATCCACCCATGATGGGCCATGTCCAAAAGGCAGCAAAAAAATTTTTTTTTTGACAGCTAGTTTATTGTCTTTTTGGGGTTCTTTCCTTTTCTGAATGGTGGGTGTTGCTTTTTGGGGTTGGGTGTTCCCCCTGTTTGCTTTGCAGTATAATCCTTTTGTACTATTAAGCCTTTGATTAACATATGTTACCATTTAAAACAAAAAGATGATCTGGAATCCTACAAATCAAAGAATGCTAGAGCATTGAATAGTCTTTATCTGTGATGTGTGGAAGAACCAGTTTTTTGTCATCAACTTGTGTAGAAAATGATGTTTTATTTTTCAGTTTAAGGTTTCAAAATTGTGTCGGTGTTCAATTTCAGTATAAGGTTTCAAAATTGTGTCGGTGTTCAATATGTTATTCACTTATTCCAGAGTCTTGTTTAGTTAGTTGTTTTTGGATAAAGTGCAAGATGGCATATTTTGAATTTTGTATTATATCGTTTACAGGCTTCTTCGTCGGTGGCCAACATTGATGAATGGAGATGGAAACTTAGCATGCTTCTACGCAGTGAAGAAGACCAAGAGATTGTTTCTAGAGATAAGCGGGATCGACGTGATTATGAGCAAATCTCTAACCTGGCCAAAAGGATGGGTCTTTATAGGTACTGATACATGGCATGTCCTTTTCTATTTTTGTCATTGGTCAACAATTGTAACTTGGCTATAATTCTTATATCGTGTTTGTCGCATGAACAGTGAACTGTATGGGAAAGTGGTTGTCGCAAGCAAGGTTCCTCTGCCCAATTACAGGCCTGATCTTGATGAAAAGCGACCTCAAAGAGAGGTTCTGTATCGAAGACAGATTTTCTGAATATATATAGTGCATCAATTCATGTGACTAGATTTATAGAATCTGTGTTGTTTCAATAGGTTGTGATACCACTTAGTTTGCAAAGGAGAGTCGAGGGTTTACTTCAGGAGCACCTAGATAGAATGCAATTAAGTTCTGAAAATGTCAGAGATAACTTGGTTGCCAATCTGGTTGCCGGTCAGAAGCAAGATATAAATGCAGATGAAGACCCGGATTCCTTGCTTGATGCTTCAGTCATGGAAAAGATTTTACAGAGAAAGAGTTCGCGCATGCGTAATCTGCAAAGAGCTTGGCAGGTGAGTCATACACTCCTATGCCTTTTCCCACCTGCAAATAGCTGGTTTCTGATGTCTAAGTAGTACTTTCCAGTACTGAATACTGATGCATTGTAGCTGCCTTTTTTCTTGTTATGTCAACTGCTCTCTTCCTTATCTCAGGGTTTTTATTTTTGCATCTTTTTTTTTATTATTGCCTTTGCCATACTGGCCAACTCTTGTATTTGTTGGTTAGATAAAGGCACATGTTAGAAAAAAAAATCATACTGGCTGGAGCAGAGGGAGTGAGGAGAAGAAAAAAGAAAGAAGTTGTGGGGTGGGGGGTGCAATTGCCCCTTCTTGACTTTGTCTCCTTTGCTTTTGTGTAAGATGAGAAAAATAAGGAGTATATTTGTATTATGTTTTTGTCCCTCATTTTTCTTTTTCTTTCATAACTTATGGAGATATTCTCAAAGTAATGAGGGCATTTTTCTATCACTTTTATCCAAAAAGATAAGGGAGGGGCTATTTGAACTCAAAAAAGAGCTCAGTACACTCACCTTTACAAAAAAAAAAGAAAAAACTATGACATTACTCAAATGCCCCCCCTCTCCCTCTTCCTCTCCTTCCCCTCTCTATCTCTCTCTCCCCTTCCCGCCCCCGCCGATGGTTGCCGGCAACGGTCGAGGGGGACAGTCCCCTCTCTCTCCCTCTTCCTTTCTCTCCCTCCCCTCCCCTCCCCTCCCTCTTCCTTTCTTTTCCTCTCCTACTCTCTCCCTCTCCTTCCCCTCTGTTGTTTTCTCTCCCTCATCCCCTCCCTCCTTTTCTCTCTCCCTCTCACCCTATCCCTCTCCTTCCAAGTCGATGGTGATTGGGAAGGAGAGGGATAGGGTGCGACTTGGAAGTAGAGGGATAGGGTGGGAGGGAGAGACAAATGGGGGAAAGAAAAAAACAGAGGGGAAGGATAGGAAGATGAAGATGGAGAGGAAGAGAAAGGAAGAGGGAGGGGGAGGCGACCGTCCCCCTCTGCTGGAGTTGGCGATTGTCGCTGAGAGAGAGAGAGAGAGAGAGAGAGAGAGAGAGAGAGAGAGAGAGAGAGAGAGAGAGAGAGAGAGAGAGGCATTTGGGTAATTTCACCTTAAAAAAGGTGTGAGTGTACTGAGCTCTTTTTTGAGTTCAAATAGCCCCTCCCAAAGATAAAAAATGGAGTCATGTGCCCATCTCAGTCCGTCCGAATTCTATGGATACCCATCTCATAGGAACAAGAATAAAGAAAATGCGAATGCATAGTGGGGCCCTTCCTAACGAAAAACCTAATCGACTCAAAATGAATACCCTTCTAGTGGGATTTATTTAATAGTAGATGTTCCCACCTTAGGTTGAACATATCATTAATAACAAAATTAATTTAGAAAATAGAAAAACTCCACATTTGAGAAAATCCGAATCCCACGAAAAATACCCCTTTTTTTTGTTGAAAACTTAAACTCCAATAAGCCCACTTTCATGCATATACAATAATTAAATTTGTTTTATTTGAGTGTTTTAAAGTTATTGATCATAGTGGGCCATTTAAATAAAATGTGTTAAAGACTAACACTGCATGAGTAGGCTTTTTTTTTTTATTTAGGTTTTTCATAAGTGGGCCTACAGAATGATTTAATGACATTCTTGTGAGACTCTTATGTGGGTTTTTTTTTTAAGTGTAAAAGGCGTTAAAATTAATAATGGGCTACGGAAGAAATGACTGCATTAGGAAATTTCCCTCCAATATGATTTGACCCTAGTGTCAAATTTTCTTTTCTTTTGTCATTCGTGTCTGCCTTTTGCCCCCTCTGAAAGAAAATCTTGGCTTAGCCACTACATATTGGAAAGCTTGGCATGCTAATGCTTCTTCGATGGAAATAACGATAGTGAAGAGAAGTTATCATGGGTATTTTAATCCGTGTAGTGTAAAATATAAAGCAGTTATAGTTGTCAATTTCGTTCTTGTCCCTATTTTGTTTTAGCTGTGGAATGCAACATTTCAGCGTTCTGGTTGTCACTTTAGATTTCAAAAAGATGTAGTAAAAAAATCATAACATGAAAAATATTGAAATATTAGAACTCCGAAATGACATTGGAAGTTCTTGTTCTTTTTTACGTAGTTTAACAGGAACTACACTATATAATGGCCTTTTTTCCTTTTAAAATTTGCAGCTCATTTTCCTTGTTGAAGCACTCCTCATGGTTTGGAGGGCTTAGGGGACTCCTAATTTTTAGGGCTTATAGAGGGGTAGATGTGAGAAAAATGCTCATGTTGGAATGAACCAAAATCTCGAGCGAAAAGTTTAATTGGGGTCTTCCATCCTGGTTTCTTTTCTAAAACAGAACAAAATTGACATCTCTGTTTATGTTAAAGCATATGTGATGCGGAGCGGGGTACTAGGCGCATGGAGGGCAAAGGTGGAGAGATCAGAGAGATGAAAGTTGGAAGGATAGATAAGGGAAATCCCTAAATATTTTAGCCTTACACTAAACTCCCCATCGTAGGTGAGGAAGAAGACAACTTCGGGAAACTCAAAAGCACTTCTGAGAATTTTCTTTTTTTCATTAATCCATCACTGAGGAACCAAAAGGCTTTACAATGCTTAAATAGAGAAAGCAAACTACCCTACATTGATCTCAACTGTTAAAACAATTCCGTGGTTGAGATTAAAACATCCACTTTAGCACTATTTAAAACATAAATAAACAAATAAAATTCTAAATAAGCTAAGATAGCTGGGCTGGGCCCAAAGGCAGTTCGACCCTTAGGGGACCATGGGTCTGCCCTGCATCAATATCTTTAATAAATGTACATAGCAATTAGGTTTGATTGGTGAACAATGATGACTTTTGCAGGGCCCATCTGGAGCCTAACAATGCATGTTCAGGTGTGTGAAACTATTATTGTCCAATCCTTGTGTCATTTGTGACTTACCGGGTGGTAGTATACACCCGTATCATCTGGGGACATCTCACTGACATCTGTGTATTATCTGGCTTCTAGGTGGGCATCACAAGATAGCATTACGGATCTCCATACAAATATATTGACATTTGCATAAATAGGAGCCATTTGAGATTTGCAATGTGGGAGCCCTTTTTTAAAATTTGAACCATATTTCATCCTCCACCATGGATTGGCATGGCCTATTGATTAGAATAATACTTACCCTTTAGCCTTGCATTATTCTTGTGTGAGTGAATGGTTGATTTTGTGTTCCAACTTCCAAGGTTTAAAATATTGGCTGATACGTATCATATTATCCAAGATAAGTGTATATTATCGCTGTTCACTAAAAAGGTGCCCATGTCTGCCAATATACCATGATTGCCCGGTTGATATATGTCTCTGTAAGAGCCTACAAAACCCTGTACTTTCGGCTTATTTTACAAAACGAAGGCTTGGAGAAAGGGGTGTTGTAATTTCTAGCGCAAGAAACCCAAAGAATACCAGATCAAATATCCGGAGCCCATATGCAATCTGTTAGCTTGTGGGTTATCTTTAGAGCAAGAAAAAGTTTGAGTAAAATGTATAGGTGTTTTTGTTTTGTTTGGGGTAGAAATGAGTTCCAATCATATGAAGTGCATGTTTGGAGCTTAGATTAGCTCCTACATGCATTCCTTGAGATATTTGAGAGGGTTTCATTTTATAATTATTTAACTAGTAAATACTCTATAAGGGATTTTGCACATTAACTTTTAAAGGCTCTGAACTATGGAGACCTAAGTATTATGAATGCTGGTGAACAATTACATATATATTGTTTGATTTATAATCATTCATCAATACTGGACCTATTTGACATTAAAGGGCTTTGATACATACATTAAATGTATTTACAATGGAAATAAACATAAAAAATCTAACATTTTCTAATGTTATGGATTTTTGATGCTTTTTTGATTTTTTATGACCCAAAGTGCAATTAGCTTTGATACCCACAACATAGCTATGTTATACTGTCCTATGAGCATCATTATCGAAGCTTTTTCCCAATACATTAATTATGTTTCTCCACTTTGATCTATCTCGAGCCAAATTCTTGGATGGGTTACACTTCTTCTAATCAATCCTAACCTAGGAAGTACGGACATTCCAATAGGGTCCCTAAGTCCATGTCCGACACAGACATGGCTGGATACATGTTCGGCAAGCCAAAAAATGTGTCCTTTTTTTTATTTAAAATTTTGGACATGGCATAGACACGTTAGGGGCATGGTGGGGCATTAATTTGAATTTTAAAATATTTTGACGGTCAATGGCGAATGTTTAGGACCGGCAACAAAATTTTTATAATTATCGATGACCACCTGTAAAATTGGGGTGGATATTTGGGATGCACCATACAACCTACTTGCCTTCGTAATTATTGAGGTCCAATGTTTAGAACCAGCAACAAAATTTTTATGGTCTCTTCTTTTTTTAATCATGCCATGTTATTGGCCCACTGTTTTTCTTTTTGATTCTTTTTTAGTTTATGATTATATATATAAATAAATAAATATTATTAACGTGTCTCTGATGTGCCCGTGTCCTACTTTTTTGAGAAATGCCGTGTCGGTGTGTTCGTGTTATGTCGTATCCGTGTCCTGTGTCCGTGTCTGTGCTTCTTAGATCCTTATTACAGCTATCCATATCCTCTTTAACTTACTCCTCGGTGGGCTGTTAACGTACATAGAAAAACTAATATTCAATGGCATCATTGTTGGCCTGTATTGGACATGTCTAAACCATCTCAAACATTCTCTTAATTTATTATCTATAAATGCACCCCTTAAATGCTCCCCAAAGTTCTCATTTATAATTCTTCTCTTAATTTATCATCTATAAATGCTGCCCCTAAATGCTTTCTAGAGTGCTTATTTATAATTCTTTTCTTAATTTATCATCTATAAATGCTCCTCCTAAATGCTTTCTAGAGTGCTTATTTATAATTCTATCTTTCCTAGTTTTATCACACATCCATCTCAACATTCTCATCTTTATTATAGTCATTTTGTGCACGTGTTGCTTCTTGAGTGGCCAACATTCTTCTTCGTAGGTCATAGCTGGTTTATACATTGTCTTATAAAATTTCTACTACAATCTTGTGGGTATGTGTCTATCAAAAAGCACTCCAGAAGCAAATCTCCATTTCAGCCATCCTATATGTAACCTATAGGATGTCCCACAAGTGGACACTCTGGAATTTCAATCCTTGTTATCCACAATAGCAGGGCCCTTTGAATCAAAGCGCTCACTCAAAATCATCCCTTATACGTATTAAGGTTGAGGTGTGCCTGCAACACACCCTCCACAATTGAAGTTTTAATCATTCATGTATTCTTATACATGTTTAATCCAATAATGTTCATGCCTGCCAATTCCAAGCATGCACATGCATTTTAGAAAGACTTATTTTCTAAATGTATTTTTTAATATTCCTGTTCTTCCAAAGTTTTACAGAGAATAGTTGATTAAGGAAAGGTGTTGAGCATTAAATGTTAATGGATGCATGAAACCCTGTTGAGTGTGATATATGGGTACTGGACCCTGGTGCTCTTCTTTCTTCATTCTACTTGGTTTGTGCTTCTAAATTTAGTTAGTATGGTTACATGTTTGAAGAAAATTCTTTCCTCTTCTTTCTATTCATGGTATCTATTTCTGAATTTGTTGTTGCTTCCAGTTGTGCTTAAAAAAATTGTGACTCAATTTACAGGATTCACCCGAGGGCATGAAGCTGCTAGCTTTCAGGAAATCCCTTCCTGCATACAAGGAGAAGGAGAGGCTGCTTTCTGCTATTGCCCGGAATCAGGTGTTTCTTTGGTGCTGAGATTCTTCCCTACTAGCACGGTGTTTCCAGCTGAGTATGTTGAATTACATTTCATCTAATCTTGATACCATGCAGCTTCTGGAGGCACTATGTTTAAGATTTCCCTTCTACTTATTCGTTTTCCATTTTCCATGAAATGGATTATGTGCTTTTAGTTGAAGAAAGTTTTATTATTTCAACTGAACCAATACAGATTTCCTAGCTTAATATTTTTTCCTCATTTACGTAAATGATTTTCTCAAATATATAGGTGGATGGCCCATCAAGAGGTAGGGGTAGGCCGAAGAAAACATTGATGGAGGTCATTGAATCAAATTTAAAGAAGTTTAACTTATCTAAGGATTTGGCCTAAAATAGAATGGAATGAAGAAATAGGATTCATGTAGCCGACCCCAATATAGTTGGGATGAGGCTTTGATGATGATGTGATGATGATGATTCTCTCAAAAGTTTTACTTCTGATGGGAAGCGTTACTGTGGTACAAGGCTTTGGAGTCTTCAATCAATGAATATGCAATTATGGATATAATATTCCCTTAAAAAAATGGATATAATGCGGTGTGCTGTTTGGTAAACATACTGATAGAAGAAAATTCAGGTTGTCTTTGGTTGCTGAAAGAGATGGACAGCTGGAATTAGTGCAGAGTAAGCAACCAATAACATAAAGATGGGTAGGAGTAGGCTGTGGAAGGCTAATGGTGCAAGGCTAGTTAAGATTTTGGGGATTTCTGCTTGTATTACATCTGTGGGTGGGGCTATAATTGGGATGATTCAGGTCTGATTTGGTTGAGTTATAGTTAGGATAGCACTGCCTAACACTATGGGACTGTTGCTGTACTGTGGGTTGTAGGAGTTTAGGTTGGGTTAGGACTTTATGGTGCATTTGTGCATGATCCATGGTCCTCTCCTGCAGCAATGACACTCGGACCTTTGAGATGGCTTTTCGATTTCCTCTCTAACGCCGGAAAGCAAAAAACATGGAAGTTGGTGGCTTTTCCATTGTATTTCCATGGCAACACTGCTGCACAGATGCACCCTTAGTTAAGGGTAGGATTGGATTAGAAATCTTATCAGGAGACTGGCTGAGACTGCTGAACCTGGCTGCAGGGTTTGCGTGAGCTTGGGAGTGGGTTGGGGGTAATTAGGGTTAAGTTTGGCTGGTGGCTTGATCCAATTTGGTCTTTAGCAGTTGGGTTTTATGAACCTCTAATTTTGATTGGGACTTTAGTGCAAGTATTAAAAGATTTGGGCAAGATACAGGTCATGCAAGTGCAGGATCAAGACAGTGTTAATTGGTGACTGTTTTTGTTTGCAACTCTGGCCAAATTTAATGAGGGAATTAAGGTTCACATTGGGACATTCGGCTATGGTTGGCTTGGTTTTGGTTTAATTTAGGAATGTTTAAACGGGACTAGATCATGGTTGTTTTGACTGCAGCGAGATTGATGTACATGATGTATAGGTCTGCTGCAATGGTACAGGCAGAATTCTGGTAGGTTTTTGGATTAGACAGTGATTTTTGGATGGGTGAAGTGGGACTTAAATTGGCAATACTCTGGGTCTCAAATTGAAAAGAAGGGGGGTTTTGCTTTTGGGTTGGGGGCGGGGGGAGGGTTGTGGGTGAGTTTCGTAGAGGTATCTTCAAGGTTGATTTGGGACTGTTTCTCATGGGGTTTGCTGGGTGAAATTGTGGGTTATTGGTGTTGCAATAAAATGGAAAAACTGTTGAAAGAAAAAATAACAAGAAAAATTAGAAAAGAAGATGACAGAATGAAAAGCAAACAAATCCAAAATCTTTCTTGCTCCAGGCATTCAATTCCAAAACTGATCTACCCTTTCTTATTGATAGAAGATGCTGGTGGCCTATGGTTTGCATTAGCAGTCTTAATGCTATGAACATACCCATATGCTTTTTTGTCAGTGTTGTACAATGTAGAAGGTGATTCAAAAAATTAGATAAATTTGGTTGAGTTACTATTGTGGTGGAGTTTGTTGGATGATGGTTTGCATCTTATACAGATTGTGCTAAGTTTCTCTATTGGGTGGAAGTTACCTGTCAGCTAGATGATATGTTTAGATAGCTTTCTGCTACTGACAATATGAAATTGAATTTGGTCGGAGTCACACGAGAGATCATGTGAAGGCAAGGATTAGAGCAGTAAGCTTGACAATTAACTAATTCAATTGAGAAAATAGATTCCCTTTCCACTGTTGGTAGCTGGTGTGTTTCGCCACGTTTTTAGGTAAGACAATGAGCCTGCATTTAGATTGGCTAAAGAGTTGTGTTTTACAGACTCCTTTTCTTCCTTTCTTTTTTTCCTTTCCAAAGAGTTCTATTCTCTTTTCCTTCACAAAAGGGCTATAGGTTTCAGCAACTTGACATAAAAAGGCCATTAAGGTTATCCTAATTTGGGGCCTTGCCTGACCTCCAGGTGAGATGCAAAGGGTCCCAGGAACCTTTGCGTAGGCACACCTTTGACTATGCTAATCCTAAGTGGCCCATTAAAATTTGGAATTCTTATTGCATCCTCCATTCTCATGGTTGATGCAATGATGAGTGATGCTCAAGCCCCATAGGAATTGTACCCGGCTCTGCCGGTCTCTTTTCATTGGTCCATTCCATGTTGTCCTTTGTATTATTCTTGCAATTTGTATGTTACAGCATACCATTCAACTCCTAGGAAACTGGTCATTCGGGATTTCACGCAGTGTATTGCACATGTTTGTTGTTGTTGGTGTTGATGAATATTCAAGATTTGTTTTGACAGGTTGTAGTTATTTCTGGGGAGACTGGATGTGGCAAGACTACTCAACTTCCACAATATATATTGGAATCTGAAATTGAATCTGGTCGTGGAGCATTCTGCAGCATCATCTGTACACAGCCTCGAAGAATATCTGCCATGGCTGTTGCAGAGAGAGTTTCTACAGAAAGAGGGGAGAATCTTGGTGAATCTGTAAGCTCTGTGATACTGGTTGCGTATATTATCATCCTGTAAGAAAAAAGTACATTTCTGAGAACTTATTCTTATTCATAGTATTTTGTGGTAGGTTGGTTACAAAGTTAGACTAGAGGGAGTGAAAGGGAAGAATACACACCTGCTTTTTTGTACGAGTGGCATTTTATTAAGAAGGTTGCTTGGGGACCGTAATTTGAATGGTATAACCCATGTTTTTGTCGATGAAATTCATGAACGTGGCATGAATGAAGGTACTACTCAGGATTAATCTAATATTCTGATTCGTTGTTAGACATTAAAAATCAATCATTTTAATTTCATGCTCATTAACTTTTCTTCCTGCAAGCATCATCTTAATTCTTAAGTTAATGTCACATGCATCGAACTAATCATTTTGTGATACAGACTTCTTATTGATTGTGTTGAAGGATCTTCTTCCACGTCGTCGGGATCTGAGATTGATATTAATGAGTGCTACTCTGAATGCTGAGTTATTTTCTAGCTTTTTTGGAGGAGCACCAACAATTCATATTCCAGTAAGTGTATTTGCTTGTAGAAATTTAGTTCACTTTTGGTGAAAATGGTGGATACACAAATGCTAATAAGCAAGGACTTTTGTCCGGTAATTCTATTTGTTGCGGAAGCAATTACTATTCTTTTGATAAACAAAATTCATTAAACTGAAAGCCAAAACTGGAATGCACCTAAAAAAGTGGAAACAAAAACCTAAGAAAAATTGAAGATATAAAAGAAAACATTGTACTGTTGAACTTATTCGATCTATTCAGGTACCCAAAGCTTGACCTGAACCACCTCCATCATACAGTTTACTGTTTATACTTTGTATTACAACCTTGCCTATTTGTCAATTTCAGTTCTGTTTGGTTGAACTCGCTGAAGCTACTTGTTTCAGTTAGTGGGCCAAAATTAACACCCTCCCTGAAATATTTTGGTTGGGACTTCAGCCTTGTTCGGATGTAATCCCTGTTTTAGTGTTCCATATTTTGGGCAATATTTGACAAAGCCAAGTATGTATATAATTTGTAGCTCAGCTGGTTCGATCCTGTGTTCTTGTGTGAAAGGGTATGTGTTTGAGTAACATCTAGCGAAAAAAAATAAAATTTTGCCATGCAGGTTAGATGGCCGCCAAGGGGAAGTGGTAGGCTAAAGAGGGTGTGGATAGAGTTAGTAAAAATAGATTTGAAGAAGTACACCTGATTTGAGGATTTGACTCAGCATACATTGGAATGGAGAAACATAATTCATATAGCCGACGCAACATTGTGGTGAAAAGGCTTTGATGTATATATACATACATGCATACATATATATATATATATGGAAAATCATCTCCTACCCTTTGCACATGCGCATGGTGCTCCGCATATTAGGATGGTAGGACCCACGATGCACACATGGTCAGGAGATGCTTTGTGCATCTACTCAGAGAGCAAAAGAATATTTTCCACATATATATATCATGAATTAGTTTTTGAATTGACCTTTATACTCTCACTTTATGCATTCTTATTTTCTTTTTCCTCTTGTTTTTCGCCTTTTGTCATTCAAAAGTAACCCTGCATTTGGCCACATCTTTATTCTACTTCTTTATTTAGGTCTGTCCACCTTTGCAAAATGTTAGCTCCGTGTAGGGCTTAGATGAGCTTCTTCTTTCTTTCTTTCTTTTTCCCCCAACCATAATAGGTTTTGGGATGTATCTATTTGCAATGGTGGAGCCAGGAATTTCTCTAAGGGTGGGCAAAAATTGTCAACTAACATACTGTCAATAACTATTTGGCAGCATTTCCTTTTCCATTAACTATCAAAGAGAAAAGAAAAGTTAATTTATCAGTTCTTTTATACGATACTAATTGAATTTTATTAAAGACGAGGAACTAAAAAATTCCACTAAATGAAAGATGTTTGACACATAAAAATTGTATAAACATAAATAGTTATACATCAATCAACCATTCGATTCCACAAAACCAGAGTTTTTCACAATGGTCCTGGATGACTTTTCATATTATGGGAGCAGTTTTATGATTTATCATTTTTTTAAATTGCTTATCGTTGTATTTTACTAGAATTGGATCCTCTTATAATATATAGCTTTGATGATTGATCAAGGGAATGATACAATTCTAAGTCATCCAAAGTTCTGACTTCTAAGTTCATTTGTTCTATCACTTAACTTCACTAGTCTATTATATATATACTCCTAAGCCCATTGATTCTATCAATAATCTTGACAAATCTATTTTCAAATTTATATGAAATTCTGCGTCCGTTGGTTGATTGCTAATAATGTTTATGTTCATTCATCACAACTTCTATATTGTAACCTCTCTCAAAAAAAATGAAAAGTCAAAGGAGATGTAGAAAAATGAATTAGTGAATGGATATAAGGACAACTAGTGAAAAGAATAATGAAAGGACACGTAGCTTACCTTGAAAGCTTGTGTACTTGAGTTGAATAGAAGATGGTATGGTGCTATACTGCTATAGCTCAATAAAGGTAAAGTTGGAAAAAGAACTCGTGGAAGAGGCACACCATGATTCTTAGAGAAGAAAGAATACAAGACGTGTAACCCTTGTGTTTTTTTTTTCTTTTCTTAAAATGGAAGGGAAAAGTCCCCTCAATTTCTTTCTTTCCAAATCTTTTTAATTTTTTGAGGAGGGGCAAAATGACAAATTTACCCACTTATTTTTCCAAGACCCCAAGTCATCATCAAAAGCCTTGTTCCAACTATGTTGGACTCGGCTACGTGAATTCTGTTTGTATATTTTTTGAAACCCCAAGCATCATCATATAAAACAAAAAGTAGTTGCCTTGCCCCTCCTCAAGACTTTGTGGCTCTGCCACTGCCTATTTTTCATGTAGATATAGCATATTACATTGCTGATTTTGTAGAATGCATTAAATATCATAATTTATATGCTATTTTGACTTTTTAACAAAATTTCAAATTTTTTCTTATTTTTTTATATGTTCTTAATTTTTTAATTTCTTTTTCCAAATGCTGCTCCGAAATGCAATGGAACACTGGAATGGCTGAAATATTTCAGTTTGGAGTCGAACCAAAATGAAGTTGACAGCTACAATTGTGCATTATGTATACATCTATTTATAGATCTGTTGGGAACTTGGTCTCCTGTAATGTCTAGCTTTATTTTTCTTTTTTCTTTTATTTTTTTTATTTGGAATGGTGATGTTTGGCTATCTTTAGTAAAATCTGGTCACCATATGAAAGAAAGAACACAAAAAAAAAAAAAAAGGGTTGGGAACCTGGTTTTAATTGGGTTCGGATGCCTGATCAAAACCAGTGAAATCTCATGTGGGTGTAATAAAGATTACAGTCCCAAGCCCAACCAAGCCTGGACAATCCGAACTGAGACTTTACTTTTGGTAAGGTTGGGCCATGGGGATTCAGATGTGGTGAACCCAGTTGTATTGTTCCCCCTCTACTGCCCATGAAAATGTTATATGGGCTTTTTTAAGTACTTGCATAAATCTTAATGAATGATAGAAAAGGTTTTTACAATTGTATTGGGCAAACAGTATATAATGACCAATACAAAGAAATTGATGCTTATTACATATACTATATTGGGTCTCTCTAATATCAAATATCTATTAGAGTCAGCTCCCAGTATGCCCTTTCACTCGATAAAAAAAGTACACACGGACACATCTGTCATGGCTCACATAAATCTGCTTTAGATGGTTGACATTACGGAAGGTACATTAAAATATTAAACTTCTGCAAGGTGCCTTTCTGCATCTCTCATTATAAATACTATGCTATAGGCTGGGGCCTTTTATTTGCAATCTTTGTGTCTTGTCTTTCCTTGAGTTCTCTAAATATCAAGGAGTCAAATCTCAATTTTAACTGCATCTATTAGTGTCTATAAAGTCATACATGATAGCTGACCAAGTTGGATGCTGAAACTGAGATTTGTTTGGTTTTAGCTGTGACCAAGTCAGATGCTGAAACTGATATTTGATTCCTTTAAATAAACACACTTTGCTCAACGCTACCTGGAACGATTGGTTTGCAAATTTTTTTCATTTTTTGTTTTTTTGGATCATTATTTTTAGTTTGATATTTATGATTGTATAAAAGAGAAGTGGATTACTATGTTGCCTTTTCATTTCTTTAAGTTGCTCAAAAAAAAAAAATTTTTTTTTTCAAGTTCAAAGCATATACCTGTCTTGGCTTCAGGGCTTTACATATCCTGTGAGAGCACACTTTCTGGAAGATATATTGGAAATGACAGGATACAAGTTGACTTCCTTCAACCAAATTGATGATTATGGCCAAGAGAAGCTGTGGAAAACACAGAGGCAGCTATTGCCCCGAAAGAGGAAAAACCAGATCACTGCACTTGTTGAGGTATCAAGTTAAATCATTTGACAGAAATAATTATTCTTATTTTTAAGCATCAAAACCTCCATCTTATGTTTTTACTATGCAGGAAGCGCTTAACAAGTCAAGCTTTGAAAGTTACAGTTCCAGGGCACGTGATTCTCTGGCTTGTTGGACTCCTGATTGCATAGGGTTTAATCTTATTGAAGCTGTTTTATGTCATATATGTCGGAAAGAACGTCCAGGTGCAGTGTTAGTTTTCATGACAGGATGGGATGATATTAGTTGCTTGAGGGATCAGCTTAAGGCTCATCCCCTCTTAGGCGACCCGAACAGGGTTCTGCTGCTTACTTGCCATGGTTCGATGGCTACCTCTGAACAGGTAAGATCATTTTTTGTTTTTCAAATCTTCACATTTTATGGTTCAATCATGTGTTTGATGTTTTTCCTACTCATTACAGTGACCATTACTCGATCGGGTAGCTTGATCTTTGAATTTGGTACACATCCTAGCTACTATGCCCTGCCTAGCTCTGGAATTGTTGAATTTGAATGAAGAAGTCCTAGCCAATTGTTGTCCTGACTTAGTTTTTACCATCTCATACTTAATACAACAGTGCAATTGCATTAGTTGGATAATTCAACTGTTCTGTTTTTCCCCATTCAAAATCTTGGCTGAAAACTAGTGCACCCTAGTACTCTACTTGAATGCCAAGCTTCAGTAGAGGCCACTGATTTGCACTAATAATGTAATGTGTATCCCTTTTGAAGAAGAGAATATCACACTTCTAGGCTAAATAAGATCAAAACAATCATGAACAGACGAAAACAATTGCTAGAAATAACA
The DNA here is from genome assembly GCA_037013555.1 of Sextonia rubra. Taxonomy (NCBI): domain Eukaryota; kingdom Viridiplantae; phylum Streptophyta; class Magnoliopsida; order Laurales; family Lauraceae; genus Sextonia; species Sextonia rubra. The sequence continues at coordinate 19,345,514 of JASUAD010000006.1, forward strand.
TCAGTTTCTTTGATATTAAGACTAGGTTCGTTCACTTGGCCAAGCCCATTGATTTTCTGCATGGGAAAATTTCAAACTCCAAAGGTAGGGTCTGCTGGTCCATAGTTGTGCTTCCATAAGACAGATTAGAAGTTAGCCCTAGAGGAAATCAATCTGTATGTCATTCAAATAATTTAGACCAGTGTTGTAATCCAGACCTTACACTATTTCTTGTAAGCTAAAATCTAAACTTCTCTTTTACTTAAGTACTTTTAGATTTTAGAATAATATCTAAATGAATAAAAGCAGCCACTAATTTTGGTATGGTGTCCAACAATACTATATCTCAAACATCCACATGGTATCTAATCACACGACGTCCATGTGGCCTGCAATGCCACCGTAGACTGTAGTTTCACATTCATGTGACAGATGTGTGTCCTTTGATTCCATTAGGAATCTATGTAATCTTTTGGGACCATTAGGAATCTATGTAATCTTTTGGGACTTAGTGCAACCAAGAATAATAAAAGGTGGTTGCAGAGGGCATATCGACTACTTGCAAAACGCACGTATTTATTCTCGGTTTGAATTTAAATTGAGGTTAAAATTTTGAAAAAATATTTAAAAAATTTAGAATATTATAAAGTGATAGATTTTGATGCTTATTTTCATTAGTTTCAAAAATAAATGTGAGTATTGGACCCTACATTGTCATATAGGTCCTATATCGCTGCATTAGTTTGAAATAAGAACAGTGACATTTATTTACTTGTATTCATGTTGCTCAGTTACATTGAAGCATAATAAAATGTTAATTTATATTGTATGTAGTTTCATGAAATCATCAATCATGTCCTGTGTACTATGAATATGTGGTATGCATTATACTCGTAGTTAGATAATCCTTATTAGTTAAACAACACTTAGTACTAATTGTTTAGTAATTAGTGCTTACTGCTCACTAGTTGATAACTATACTCAGCTCTAAGGGATTGATCCATGGAACATGTAAATTTAGGGGGAAAAAATACCAATGAAATGTCTGTGAGCAAAGTTTTTTAAAAAATAAAAATAAAAATCTTATCTTTCCAAAAAGTTTCACTTTGGAAAACCTTAAAAAAAAGGTTTAATAGTCCAAATAATGCTTTTATGAATAATTTTATGCTCCAAACTTGCATCTTGAACATAGTGAATAATTTTCAGATCATTCATATCCAAAACAAATGAGAAAGATCTAAAAGATTTGGTTCAATTCAGGTTTTTCTTGCCTTAAAAAAATGCCTTTGAGTTACAGGTGGTCGATTAGCTTAAAATGTTTTTCATTTTTTTTTAAGTATAGGAAGGCACACAACTCACAATCTCTCTATGTTGGAAAGAGACAATTTTTTTGCTTTAAAAGGGTCATGTGACATGTGGGATGTATTTGATGTGGGTTGTGATGGAGTGTAGAAGTCTCATGGCAAACTAAGCATTGAAGTATATGGAGGCTTTTGATCTAGCACATGTGGTCCGAACCCATGTGTGAATGGTTCAGATCAGGATAAGGTACCATAACTTAAAAATTAAATATTACTTTAGGGGCTCTTCAGAAATTCTTCAACTACAGGGGGTTGTTCTGTAGTTTCATAAATCATGTTACAGAAAAAATAATACAGCAATCAGGTTGCTTTGGGCTTGAGTTGACTGTGCCTTTGTGGGCCCATATCCAACTAAATCCACCACCGATATGGTCATCCATAAGCCTAATTTCAGCCCAAATAGAATGTTTCAAGAAAAGACAAGGTGTGTAGGGCCTGAAGGTGGAAACATCCCTACTGGTCTGGACACCAGATGCAAGTGAAAATCTCCTGTTTTGAAGTTTCTTCTCAATCAAATCATTATTTTTTTCAATAAAAAGGATAGTAGGATTAAGGAAAACCTGTCTAGAGTTATTTAGGAAGGTTTTGTTTGAAGTTTTGCGGTTCAAGCACTATATAAGTGTAGTGTAGAGGTCAACAGTAGGATGGCTTGTCATTCACTAAAGGTTCTTTTAAGCAGAAAACAATTCTTGAGGGCTGTAGTTATGGTATTAAACTTGAGTTTACTGATAATAGAGCTCAGATTCTACTCTTGTGAGTGTAAGCTTGCTGGATTTTCCTTTATTTGTCATTCTACTCTCGTGAGTGTAAGCTTGCTGGATTTTCCTTTATTTGTTATTCTTTCTGTCATTTTTGAGGTGGCAAAGCTGAGAAACGGGTGTTTCCGCTGCTCCAATGCAACCATGCGTTTGCAGCTTGGTTTTTCTTGAAACCATGATTGAGCTGGTATTGGCTGATACATTATCCACTGGTATGCTCCATTACGAAAACTGGAGCAGTCTGATATGGCTGATGTGCTGGCCAATATTTTTATCCATTATACTTCGACTTGTAGAAATACTCTTGTGTGACCATCACGGCCAGTGTTGCCCTCATGAAGAACCCAAACTGCTCCATAGAAAGAAAAGTTGGCTATATTACGATATGATTCCAAATGAACACCAAGTTGAATTCTGCATTTTAATAGTTGTTTACCAGAGAAACTCACATTGCAAACCAACACCAAAATGATCTTACTTCTGGAATTTGAACTCTGCTGTATTAAGACAGTTAACAGTCATGCTCCTCACAAATTGTATATATATATATATTTATAAATATTTAGTGTTTGTGTAGAAGTGGTAATTTAAATTCTCTGTTCTTATTATGGCGATTAAAATTTTATTTTAATGAAGGTAATTATTAACTTAGGGTGCCAGAGTGACAGACAAAATATCTCAAGTAAAAAAAAAATAAAAATAAGACTAAATATGGGTTGCATGTTAATGTGTGGTTACCTCTATCTGTGCCTTTCTCAATTTTTGAAAACTGAGGATTTGTATTCCTATTCCCTTTGTTGTTGTTCATATCATATTGTATAAGTTGCAAAGGATGACTTATTCAATGTTTTATTACAAAGAAACTCTTAGGAAATACATTTGAGCATAATGTGTTAATAGTTAAAGACTTGAAGTTGCATTATAAAACAAAGAAACTCTTAGGAAATACATTTGAGCATAATGTGTTAATAGTTAAAGACTTGAAGTTGCATTAGACCGGCCTGCAAATTACTACTATGATGAAGCCAAAGTTGATGCTTGTGCTCACAATTTCTGCTACTTTTAGGATTACCCTCTTTTCTTCTTTAGGGTTTGTTTTTTCCTTCATGATTTTCTTCTTTCAGGGAATGATTGTTTTCATTGTTTTGTATTTATCACTAAGTAATCTTTTGATGGTTGTATTGTTCTTAGAAACTTATATTTGAGAAGCCGCCTCCTAATGTACGTAAAATAGTTCTTGCAACAAACATGGCAGAGGCAAGCATTACAATCAATGATATTGTTTTTGTTGTTGACTGTGGAAAAGCGAAAGAAACAACATATGATGCTTTAAACAATACACCCTGCTTGTTGCCATCCTGGATATCACGAGCTTCTGCTCGTCAAGTAAGTTTTTTAATACTGTACCTTGACTCATGAAAACTGAATTCATTCTATCTTATAGCCTGTTGCTTGCATGAAGGCATTATTTATTTTTTGAATAGTAGGGGATAATGTTGTTGTGGATGAAATGCAATTCTTTATCTTTTTACTTTTGTTGGGAGCAAATTGACAACCCCTGAAGAGGAAAGAGCATATAATATCTTTTTTTTCTAAATACACTGGTAGCTGTATAACCAAACTCTTTCATTTTAGTATCTTAGACTTGAATGGTGCAGGTAGTATGTATGCATGCCAATGAAAATGATAATTCACAGCAACCTTTAAAAAGTTATTACTGTTGGTCATATAATTTGTACTTGTTAATGTTTCTGATTCTGTTGTTGTCAATTAAATTGGGTTTTTTCTGGAATCCTTTACACATCAAGTCCTTAAGATTCTTCTCTGGTTATGTAAGTTGCCATGAATCCAAAGCTAGCAGATTGAATGCTCCAGTTCCACAGTAGTAGGATAGCATATTCAAGAGAGAGGGATGCTATGTCGTGCAAGGCAAGATGCAAGCTAGCCTAATATGAAATGATGAGATCAATCTAAAAATTAATAATTAATTCTGAATTATAAATCCCCGATCTAGCGTTAAAACTTAAGTAGGTAATTTGTAATGATCCAAGGCAATGTCACAAGTCCTGCAATAAATGCCCCTCTAGTAGTGAGAGGGAAGGATCCTTATGGAAATTAGAACTTCCACTTGCTTAGGGGTAGTCTAATCCAAGCTCATTACTTTGCCCTTCACGAGGATTTGAATAAAACCGGGCTCAACTTATTTATTTATGATTGGTTCAATGTGTAATTTGTACTTAAAACATTTAATTCAGATTTAAAACAATTCTCCCACAACAATATAAAGGCCCAAAATAAATTCAGGTTTGGTGTATTATGTTAATTAGAGCTGAAGATGTGAAAATAGTGGAAATTATGAACAAAAAACACGTCCAATAGTGGTTTGGCTGATCAAGTGGGGCCCAATAAGGGTTGGCCAGGCCTGATGGGACCCACTTATGGTTCAGTCAAGTAGGGGTAGGGTCGGGTTCGGATGGTGGGTATCTTGGATTGGATGATGGTTGATGGTAAGAGATGGGTGAATGGATCAGATCAGATGGATCTAACAAACAGATGGGTGGCAGCTACGGTGGATGATGGATATGGTGGTCGGATGGTGGGATCTAAGGGTTGGATGAATGGATGATGAAACAAGGTTGGTGGTGTAGATCTGGTAGTTTAGAGGCTTTTTAATGGTGAGGATGTCGTAGATCTACTGTTGTTGGTGACTGGTGGGTGATGTTGGTTTGTAGATTTAGGGTTTGAGATACTTTGAGTGTAAAGGAAAACTCAAAAGAAAAGAAATAGGAGAATAGAAGAAGATAGTAAGAGACCTTTACTTGGGCTCTCTCACCGAACTTTGATTTGGAGGCATTGCTGAAGATTCAGTGAGCACAACAATGGAGACTCAAGAACTCAAAAGAGGGTTTTTTTTCCTCCATAGAATAACATAACATAAACATAATGAAGAAATAAAAGAAATCAAAGAGGGACTTGCACATGGGGATTCGTGCAAACACTACTGTAGTTTATTTCTTGGCATGAATTCCAAGACCTCCCACTTAAGTTGTGGGCCCCTCATTTCATTTAAAACATGGGCCTCGTTCTCTAGTAGTTTTTTTTTTTAAATTAACTTGGGCCCCTCTTGATTTAACGTAACTCTTTTCCTAGTGTGGGGCCTTCTCCTATCAAATGCTCTATCCAAAGAGGTTCAACCGTTGGATGTCATCATAATGGTAATCCAACAGTGGATTCTCAGCATCTAAGTGATCAAAGTCGGGACATGCATCATCCATCCATAGAGTAGCTTGATCTGCAGTCCTACACTTCTGTCGTTGATAGATCTTGAAAGAATTGGGGGAATTAGGGTTGGTGGCCCCAACTCCCCATCACTATGCTTGGTACACCACTTTCTTTCTCTGTGGCTGAGAGGTTCTTATTGAGTAATAGCCTTGTCATGACAGGATGTCACCTTGTCACGGATGCGTCTATAGCTTTTCAGTGCTAAAGCATTTTGCCTCTGCAGTTTTGGAATTAATTCATGAATTTTTCTTTATTTATGAATGTACCAAATTCTAGGAGAAAAGACTAATTATGTAGGATAAGCTAGATGCAAGTTTTATCACCATGTATTAATGTATAACCTGTGAGTAATTCTTGGATGTGGATTTATTGGAGAGATTGCCACATGCTCACTTTATTAAAAGATGGTTGGAGATCTTTCATATATTTAGATTTGCGAATAAATTTCTAAATTCTGCGGTCCTGTTTTTGTTTCTCTCTCTTTCATCTTTAACTTTTGTGGTCCTTGATTTGCATGCAGAGAAAAGGTAGAGCTGGTCGTGTGCAACCAGGAGAGTGCTATCATCTGTACCCTAGATGTGTATATGATGCTTTCGCAGAATATCAGCTTCCAGAACTTCTGAGGACTCCATTGAACTCACTTTGCTTGCAAATCAAAAGTTTGCAGCTTGGAACCATAGGAGAGTTCTTATCCGCAGCTCTGCAACCGCCTGAACCATTGGCTGTGAGTATTTTCTATTAAACCAAGTTTCTCCCCCCTTTTCTTGTCCACATGGTTGAGCTGCAGAATGGCAATGCCTTCTTCCTCTTAGCACTATATAATGAAAGATTCTTAATGATGCATCCCGACAGGGACTGCTACAGAACAGGCTTTCAGGTCACGTCCAGATCCATGTTGAGGCCCATTGGATTGAGTTCCCATGGGCCAACCATAGGCTCATTGGCCAAAAGTTCATTGCAGGAGGCCCAGGCCCTAGTAGTTGATCCATAAGTTGAGTAGTATATCCATGGGCTCCTTGCATAGCCAATTAGATTGTGGAAGATAGTTTGATTTGCCTCTTTTACTTTATTGTAGTTTTATTTTGCCTCTTCTACTTTATTGTTATCTCTAGAATTCTTCATTTGTAGGGATCTTATCATGACAGGTGAGTTTTATCTGAAGTAGTTAGTTTGTTGCTTTTTGTAAGATTCCATTATTAATGTGTGTGCAATGTGCATCTATATATATTGACTGTTAGATTGATGAATTTTTTATCGTGATGGGTCCCCAAATCCCAATAATTAGTAATTTAGGATATGTTAGATAAGGAGTGAAAAGATTAGTTACATCATGTGATCAGTCCTCTAAGGGCTATATCAGTGTATGTATTTTCTTCGCTCAAGAACTGAATGATATAAAATTATTCTCTCTTGGTGTTGAATGTCTATTAGTGTATGATCAAGATGTGTGATTGTGCTTGCTATAATCTTTGGCTTGGATTGATTCTTCTTCCCCTCCCTTATTGAGTTATAATGTACACTTGTATGGCCCATTATTGATTAATTTAATATTGTATTTCATATACTGTAGGTCCAAAATGCTGTTGATTTCCTGAAGAAAATTGGAGCATTAGATGAGAGGGAGAACTTAACAAGTCTCGGTTAGATTGATTACCGTTCTTGTATGTTTAAGTTCATTGGCCTGCTCCATGAAGGTTGAAGTGCCAATGAATCTAACTTATCTGCTTGATTTGTTCTCAAGTTCTCAGTGCCATTGTTTTTCTTTTTCTGGCATTTTCAGGGAAATATCTGTCAATGCTTCCCGTGGATCCAAAGCTTGGGAAGATGCTTATCATGGGTGCTGTCTTTCGTTGTCTTGATCCTATTCTTACAGTTGTATCTGGGCTGAGTGTTAGAGATCCTTTTTTGTTACCTCAAGACAAAAAGGATGTAAGTTATACAAACCTATTCACATATCTGTTTTCATTGTGTCATTTGCACTGCTATTTCAATGAGCAAATTGGCAGTATTTTTAATTGGCCCACATGGATTTCCATGTCTCATTGTTCAAAGCTCAACTTCTCAAGATTTTTCTCCAAGAAAATTATGATGCGTTGATAGGATTTATGCTTAATTTATGAATGTTCATTGTTATCTATGCTTATTTATAAAGTGATCCATTGGGTGCCACCGCTCAGTTCATTTTCTTTCTTTATTATTATTGTTGTTGTTGCTGTTATTTGCAAATTCCACGACTATAATGTTATAATTATATTGGAATTGTCAATCTATTTAGCTCTTATTGGCCTGGCTGGCTTCCATGCAGTAATTGTCAAACTATGATGCCCTTGAATCAAGGGCTAGCAGATGGTACCCATTTTTTGCACACATATAAATCTTACATTATTCTTTACATTCCCCACCTTGCGCATTTTTGTCATACTCCTAGTGGACCGCATGCCATGCTGCTAATTCCTTAATAGTCTTCTAAAACTTTGGATCCTTTTCTCCCATGGTTTCAAATGGTTAAAACACCTTTTCAATTGACCATTGGAGAACAAAATATGATACTAGTTAGGTAGTCACCATAAAACCAAGTTCCATTCAGTTAACTTTAAGTTAGGTGGAACCCTTGGACACCTTTGAGGAAAAAAAAGAAGAAAAAAAATCATTTGAAGCAGCTATCCATTTATTTTTTTTCTTTTTAAATCTACTGCAATAGTGCCTATCAATTGGGATCATGTGATATGAATCGTTGGGATATCTTGAAGATGCCTATGTTGAGCCGTGGGAGGTTATTAGAGTGTTGGATGCATTCTATTTTCCTACAGTGGTTCTTTAGATGCCAGTTTGTTTGTGTTAGAATCCTGTGGAAGTTTTGTTGTATGCAACTTTCTGGAAGCTTTCGTTACGGAGGAATAAGAGAATTTTTAATAATAAGTCTCGCTTTGTGGAGGAGATTGTTGAATAATATTGTTTAGACAGTTCTGGAATTGGCAAGTGTGAGACATGAGTTTGATGGCATTTTGTTGGATGACCTTCATAGATCCTGGGCGGCTGTCCTAGATGGGGTTGGCAAGCTGTTTCGGCTTGTCTAAGTTATTGGATGCCTCCTTCCCATGGGATTCTAAAGCTTTAACTTTGATGGCAGCTATCAACATTTTCTTAGGAGAGATGGCATTGGAGTTGTTAGGGATTCTTTTGGTAATGTTGTTTGGAGGTTTTCTCAGCCTGTGTTAAGTTTCAAATGCAAACTTAGTCGAAATGTTTGCTTTATTGGTTTGCTGTTAGGAATTACTCAAATTGGGTGTTCTTTTGGCAATTATTGAAGGAGACTATTTCTCAACTATCAAGTGGGGTTCTAGGAAGATTTCCCATCATTGGTGATTCACGATTGTCAGATTGGGTGAGGAGGTACAAGATATTTCTTCCCAGCTTGAAGCCTCTTTTCATCATATTCTTTGCAAGGCTAATGATATGGCTGATAATCTCACCAAAGAGGGAGTGTTTCATGATTCTATTTCTTTTGACATTTAATGTTGCTTGATTGTTTTGTTTCTGTTGTTTATCCCTTTTTTTTTTTTGGGTTTCTTGGCTGGGCTGAGTTTTCTTCAGTCCAGCTCTTTGGAGCAATAAAATGCATTTCAACATCAAAAACAACTGAAGTGCTTTCACCCACTTGTTCTTTCCATTGTACATTACCAGATACTAAATTTATCTTTATGATTAAATGAAATGCCCTTCCATACAGACTTGGAGTGAGTTCATCAATCTCCACCTGTCATAACCACAAACATTGCACATTCTAACCCAGTAATCTTTTAATTTCAGAAAACCTGTGCAATTTTGTCAAGTTACTAACTGTCATTGCTTGTGCTTGTTAGTTAGTTCTAACTTCTCAGTGCTCAACTTTTCTGCATCATCTTTATGTGAGGATCGTGAGCAAGGCCATGGTGGAATGACAATACCCAAAAACAAAGAATAGGAAGGCTAACAAGAGGGGGTCTAACATCATGACATTGTGGGAAATCTGCGTAAACATGTTCCTGGCTCTCAGCTTCATATGCTGTCTTATCCAAGCTGGGAGAGCCATGGAAAATTTTTTTTTATTCTGATTGATAAACTCAGCTGGTTGTCAAGGGACATTGGTTTGTTTTGATTTGGATTTGAAGCTGAAACAGCCACTGCCATTAAAGCAACAAATGGATCAATGCTTAACAGCGAGAACATTCTAGTGCAGGAAGCAAAAATTGGCATGAACAAAAGGGACTCTAGTTTGAGGGGAAAATACTGTATCAATGCAAAGCAATCCTTTGTAGGCAAACCAGCCACAACATCCGACAGGGAGTGTAAACTGTAAACAGAGATGAGAACAAGGTGAAGAAAGAGAAGGAATTCATTTAAGTGTGGGTTAATAGGACGTTTTATGAAGGGTGGTTGAGGAGAAAGGAATGGAGGGAGCTACCATATTTTGAAGTTGTAATAGGCTAGAGGGCTGAATGAAGGAGACAGGAGATCCATCAGTTTTCGGGGTGGGCTTTACTGAAGAAGCGTGCAACCTAGCAACAAATATGGAGGGTCCAGCTCAAGTATTGAGATCCTTCTGTGGAAAACAACATGCTGAGTCCTGCTTGTCTGAAGGAGCCTTGTAGTCAACCATGATAAGGGAAGCTAGACAGAACTGGGGAGAAGTCGAGATCGAGAAGTTGCTTCCTCATGGGAAACATTCCTCTTTTAACAACAGGGAGTTGAATAGCCCAAGGAAGGAAATGTTTCTTGGAGAAAATCATACTAACATTAGATGCAGGACCCACATATCAAGGATTTGACAGGGTTTAAAATAGGGCCTAATTTTTCAGATCAGGACAAACCGCCAGATTGGACATTTTCCGATGATTTTTTACCCTTATTTTTTTAAAAACCCCAAAATACCATTGGCACTTAAGTTTGCATCCATTTTAATCCATTCTTTTCTTTTTTTCCCTCTTCCACCAACCCATCTTCTTTGTCAGTGTAGACTATCTACTTATCTATTCTATGGATGAGAATTGCAGTAACAACTACTGCCTACTAACAAGTTAAAACGCTTCCTTTCCTTCCTTTTGATTAGATATAGAGAAAACAAGTGGAGAGGCCTCGAGAATTCTCTCCACCTTTCCTCTGTATCCTTTGCCACCATGATTACATTCTGTTAGCACAATAACCAATTCCAATAACTTTCAAAATCACACCATTTCCATTCCCCAAAATCAGTTGAAAATCCAGAGTAGGATTTAAGTTTCAGAATGTTGCTAGATCCAAAGTTGCAGGCAATCGATTATGAAGAAAAAAGGGATTCTGAAGAATCTAAATCCTAACAAGATGACAGACCAGATCAACTAGCGCGGCTGCCTTCTGAGAGGTTGTGCCATAATTAATGGCGTAAGATCTGCCACTGCTAGCTACAGAAATCAACGGATTGTGAATTGTTGCTTCCATTGTTTTGTTGTCCCGCCACGCAATCCTGACCGTGAAGAAAAGATGAGAGTGTCTTTTTGAAGTTGGTGTGAGAGGATGGAAAGGAAATGGATTGGAAGCGAAGGCAGGTTGCTATATGTAAATGTTGTGGTTGGAATAGTCTCGCAGAAGGGAAATTTCGGAAAGTTTTTGTGAGAGGATCGGAACCAAGGGTAAAAATAGTGGTTGTGGTAGGCGTAGCAACTAGTGGCCAAAACACTGCGTAGCGGGCGATACGTAGCGGTGTGAATTGTTTAAGTGGTAAAAATTTTTGAATCTTGTATAGCAGCAAATCTTGTGGGCTTTTTTTTATTTTTTATTTTTTATTTTTTTATTGTGATTTGGAACCACATAAGAGTAGAGACAACTATAGGAAAGGCTATTGAGGAGAAGAAATAAGAAAAATAGTGTTATAAATTAAAATTGCTTGGCTTTAATAGGTTTTAGACTGCAGCGCCGCTATTTTCAAAATAGCGTAGCAACCTCAACCACTACAGTCGATAGTGGCTGCTATTTTGAACCATGATTGGAATAGTCGTTCGAGCTAAATGTCAGGTCAACACATGTAATAAAGAGCGTGAGGTGAATAGAGAGCTGGATTTCTTTGTTCGGATGGGGTACTGGATGGGGACCTACGGATCTGGATTTCTCTTTTCACAGTAGTTTTTACTGCTGATTCTCATCATTTTGTTCTTCCTTGTAGATCTACTGGGTAGGTGGAAGAGGGAAGAAGGAAGAATAATCAAACTTAAAAGCCAAGGGTATTTTGGGTTTTTGAAAAAATAAGGGTAAAAACTCACCAGAAAATGTCCAATCCGGCGGTTTGTCTTGATTTGAAATAAAAGTGGAAAACTAAAGTCCTAATTTGAAATGTAAATTGTTTTTTATTTTTATTTTTTATTGAAATGTGTTGAAAAATTAGACCCTATTTTGAAAATTTCCCTTTAAAATATGGTTGCTTGGGTTGGGTCTGAAAAAGGGTTAGGGAGAGAGAGGGTTTGTTGAGTAGAAGAAGAAACAGTTTGGGGATTTGTTGAGATGAAAAAGACAGGGTTTGTTGAGATTTGAGAAGAAGAAAAAGAAGTAGAAAGAAGAGAAGATGAGGATGAAGTAAGACGAGGAGGGTCTGTTGGGGACTCGGCTGAGTCAGGCTCAACTTGATTTGGTGAAGGCAGAGTCCAAGTCAACTTGTCGACTCATCTGATTTTTAATACCCTCGCACAGATGCTACAGGGCCCAGTTTTTTGGTTTTGGTTTCTTCTTTTTTTTTTTCCATTTAATTTCTTTTTATTGTTTGTATCTTTTCGAAACCTCAAAATTGGGAAATTGTATTTTCCAAGATGATATAGTATGAACCAGTGAAAAGATATACATACTGATGGTTCTATTTCTCTCATCCAGCTAGCTGGGACAGCAAAATCAAGATTCTCTGCAAAGGACTACAGTGATCATATGGCTCTTGTCCGTGCATATGAAGGGTGGAAAGATGCAGAAAGAGAAGGATCGGCATATGAATACTGCTGGAGAAATTTCCTTTCGGCACAGACCCTTCAGGCCATCCATTCTCTTCGGAAGCAATTTACTTACATTCTGAGAGATGCAGGTTTGTTAGATGTAGATGCTGGCTCCTGTAATAGTTTGAGCCATAACCAGTCACTGGTTCGTGCTATCATCTGTTCTGGCCTTTTCCCTGGCATAGCTTCTGTTGTGGTAAGGGATTTATTATGATGCATTTCTTTATAAATGCAGATGCTTATCTAAACATTGCTTTGCTGATGTGTAACCTCTCTCCGTGTAGCACAGAGAAAAGTCTATGTCTTTCAAGACAATGGATGATGGCCAGGTTCTACTATATGTGGTAAGTTTCCGGAACAGGTGATGAAAAACATTGAACTTTTAATAAGGTAAAACAACTGGAAAAGGGGAAAAGCCTTACTACAGATTTAGCTATCCAGAACAAAATAAAGAGAGGAAAAAAGGAAAAAGGAAAAAAAATGAGGGAGAGGTGGAGAGGAATCATTTACATGTGAAAGGAAATCAATTTTGTATAGAAACAAAGACTGGTTTAAGAATTAAAAGAAGAAAAGGAATGGGAAGAAAATTCTCTGAAAAATTTGAGGAATGACCTCTCTGTCTGCTGCAGCTCAGTGAAAATATAAAACCTATTTCCTTCTTTTACCTGGAGGCAGAGAAAGGGAATATTGAACTGGATTGAGTGTTAAATGGCTGCAGTTGCTGCAGTTGGGCTTTTTCAAAATGAAGAATCTTTTCATGGCACATGGCTGCTTATGGGTTGTGCTATTTGGTGAAAGGAAGCCCACATTAATTGAATTTTCCGAAAATTTTAGGGTAAAGCTGTAATTTCATTTATGAAAGTTATTATATATTTTCAAGATGGGTTTTTCTACAAGTAATGGTCAAATTTTATTTGAAAATAAAAGAGAACATGCTACTCAATACAATGCTCAAAAGGGGCAAAATTGCAAAATCTTTTTGCATGTTGACAAATGAAAACTGTTCTTTGATCACTTAATAATTGTGATGTGGTGAATTGTTAGTGGCCCATAATGTACTCCTAATGGAGTGTGCTTGAATGTTGGATTTATAGAATGTGATAACTTTGAATGGGCACATTTTACACAATATCAATCTGATGGCATCGCTGCCCTTAATTGTTGCGAAATTTGGTTTATTGGCAATCCACCACTGGGTGTTGGATATATAGACATGTTATAAGTTTGAATGGAGCATTTTACACATCAATCCAATGGTAGGGCCGCCCTTAATTTGGTGCGAGATTTGATTAATCGAAGATCCACCATGGGAAGTGCTGCTAAAGTTCTTGCGCTGGTTGAATTCAAGCACCGCGCACTCCATTCCGAAAAATCACAGGGACACCTATAATAGTCACACGCCCCAAGTTTGGTTAAATCCAAATTTATTGGACTGTTAGATCGATTGTGCACTAATCCGAATGGATTGGATTTGTGGGCCATGGATGAAGGGTTTAGGGACATGTGATTAGGGCAAAACTTGATATTTTGTGTGGTCTTACATAGATCTTTCCATCCCCCCTGGTCCCATCTCCAAATAAGACCTACAATTGGGCCCCATAAAAAGTTATCACGGTAGGTGCGTGCTAATAGTTCTCACAGGATTAGAGCCCATATATATATATATATATATATGGGGCCGTTTTCCCTAAGCTCAAGCTTAGAGGATGGTAAGCTCAAGTGTTTGGTTCACATAGGTGGGGCCCACCTGGGGATGGGGATGGGGATGGGGATGGGGGGATTTGAAGGAATCTCTGGGACCCTCCTCTCTGCAAAAAATTAGCCCCAACTGCGGTTTCTATCATCTCCATCTAGTCCCCAAAGTTTAATGGTAAATAGTCCATTTGGATTGATGCACAGTTGATCCAATGGTCCAGTAAATTCGGATTTGACAAAATATTGGTGGACATGTGAAATTCAGAGGGGTCGTGTGTTTGGTCCATTTGGGGACTAAGGGTGGGCCCCAAGGGCTCGAGCTTATGGAATCTCTTATATAAGCTCGAGCTTAGGAGAGCTTTTTCATATATATATATATGATGGTAGCATGTATCATTTCCTTACTATAGGGTGATAGATACTTACATGGTTTCCCTATTTGTACTTGAGCATTCCTCTTTTGCATTAAATCATACATGGCATTTTCTTTTTTACACATGAATATTACCAATTATGTAAGTGTCCCTCACCCTATGGTGAGGGAAGGATGCATACTAACATTCCTCTTTCTCTTTATATATATATATATATATATGGGGAATACTACTATGCATCGTAAGGGACAATGAAGTAGCTTTTCCTCTTTACATATGAAGATTCTTCTTTTAAATAATACCATAAATTACTTTTCCTCTTTTATATATGAATCTTTCCAAATATGCATTTCTCCCTCACCACATGATGAGGGAAGGATGCATAGTAATATTCCCAACTATATATATAGGTAGGTAGCTAGATGGATAATAACATGTGCGACTCACGTAAATGAGCTCCTGTGCACCTTTGACATAACCTGTTGGTGTTTTTATTTTCTTTTCAATCATTCTTTTTTTTAATATTTTATTATTATTATTATTTTTTATAAAAGGAAGCAGACAGCAAACATCAACTGGCAACCATTTAAAGAGAGGAAAGGGGCTCTGGTGCCAATTTCACAAAAATCAAATAGCTAATTCGATCTAATTGGATAGAAATTAACCCATTCTAATGTTGAAATTGAATGGCCCAAAACCTCTAATTTCACCCAAAAATTGAATGCCCAATTGGATCTTCAGCAAATGCTTTCTTCAGGCTGAGATAAAAATCGATTAGATAACAAAAAGAAAATACCCAACACGAGAGAGCAACCTTCTTCCTGTTCTCCTCCTCCCTTGTGCTTCTTTCTTCTCTTCCTTCTTTCTCCTTCTGTTTCTCTCTCCTCTGCAAAAATGGGGCAGGATGGGACGAAAGAATGCAAAAGGCCCTTTTAACTTGTTGTTTTGTCTTCAGTTTCAATAAAAAAAAAAAACTACTAAAGCCTTTGATCTAATGACTTATGTTGAGGTGTGCAGCTGATTCATCTATACTGAGTCTTGTATGTGATAGTCACTCTCTCTCTCTCTCTCTCTCTCTCTCTCTCTCTACATGTTGATATTGATGTTTCTTTTGTCATTGCCATGTGTTCTTTGTATTAGTTCTTGCATCCTATAAATTAGAATACCAATCACATGCTTAGTTTAAATTACCTAATGCTTTATCTGATTCTTCTTCAGAATTCTGTGAATGCACGTTATCAGACAATCCCTTACCCGTGGCTGGTGTTTGGTGAGAAAGTCAAAGTCAATACTGTTTTCATACGTGATTCTACGGGTGTATCTGACTCCATACTCATCCTTTTCGGAGGTGCTCTTGCCCGTGGAGTTTCAGTAAGTTCTTGTGCTTGTTTCCTCATCTTTTCAGTTATGAGCTGAATTGTACTGATACACAAGGAGGAAAGAAAAGATTGAATTATAAGCTGATATAAATGCCAGCAGAAAGTAACGTTAATTTTGTTTGCTTCAGAAGGGGCACTTGAAAATGTTGGACGATTATATTGATTTCTTCATGGATCCTAGTTTGGCAGAGTGCTATTGGAACATCAAGGAAGAACTAGATAGACTAATTCAAAAGAAGGTAAGCCAAAATTGACTTGCAAAAAACATACAAGCTTGAACTCGTACATACCTAAGAATGGATTCCTGCACTTCACTAGTTTGTTTATTAAGTCACAGTCACAGATCCTGGCCTACCTACTAGCATCTCACAAGATTTCATGAATTTAAGATACATTTTGAGGATTTAAACACTATTATACTTTTTCAGCTATGAAAAATTGAAAGCCTGGATGATCTGTTCCTGAAACATGGGGTGAACTTGGCAGAAAAGTGGAAAAAAGTAGTCTTCTAGCTATTCCGATTTCCTGATGTCACATTGCTTCAAATGCATTATGGAATGGGTCATCAGTCCCAAAATTTTGGAACCGCTTGTGATTTATGGTACACCCAAATGAACCTGCAGTCAACATTTAACTTTCTTTTAGCAGTCAAAAGACCTTCATTATACTAAAATCCATTTTTGTTCCACTTGTACCAAATGTCTAGAGTTTTGTGGTGAATTTCTTTTTTGGGGGAGGGCGGGGTGTAGAAGATTTACTGAGATTGACCCTTGATAATGTTAGAATAGCCAGTTAGTTTTACAGACTCTATGCATTGCAGCTTCAAGATCCAACACTAGACATTCACAAGGCAGGCAAGTACCTAGTGCTTGCAGTGCAGGAGCTGGTTTCTGGAGACCTATGTGAGGGAAGATTTATATTTGGGAGGGAAAGCAAGAAGGCGAGGGTTACTTGTGTAAATGGCAATGATGATAGAGGTGTTAGAATGAAGGATGGTACAAACCCAAAAAGCTTACTCCAAACCTTACTGATGAGGGCAGGGCACAGCCCCCCCAAGTACAAAACAAAGCACCTCAAGACCAATGAATTCAGGGCATTGGTAGAGTTCAAAGGGATGCAGTTTGTGGGGAAGCCTAAGAAGAACAAGCAACTTGCTGAGAGGGATGCTGCCATTGAAGCATTGAGCTGGTTGACACACACCTCTGACAAGAATAAGGATGAGGACGATGATTCGCCACCTGATGTCACTGACAACATGCTAAAGCTGCTCGGAAGGCGCAAACGGTCAAAGCATCGGCCAGGTTGTTGATATGTTATTGTGGATGAAGCTTTGGTTCAACTGCCATTTTGCTACTGCCAGATAAAGGATAATAGTACCTGTTGTGGATTTTGATTGCGCAATAGACACACTGGTGCTGTCCTCTGAAGGCTTGAGAAATTATGTTGTAGATTAATGGAGTGGCCAGATGAGGGGTTCACATTAGTCTTTTCCCCTACTGATTCAGGTGGAAGGAATGGTGAAAATTCCTAATGGGTGAGATGCTGTCTTTTTAGTGGCTTCTCATATTCAACAAAAGAAAGGTAATTTTGTCATCTAAAATTTGAATCAAGGGCAATGTATGGAGGTTGTCAATGTAAAAATCTTAGGTACTTGGTTGACTTTTTATTATTTGCAATAACAAGATGATATTTAATCATAGTTTAAAATTTTTTTTCTTGGGAGTGGTTCAAGTTGTCATTTTGCAATTTGTAATCTAATATTCTGTGATTATATTCAGATATATTTGTCTCAAGAATAACAGTAAACATACAATTCTCATACATTGTTTCTTTGTACTGGTTTCTATTGTTGCTACTTTCCTGCATTTGGTGCATTAAGGCTATAAACGGATCAGGTTTGGATTAAATCCATGATACTCTCGGACTGCTTTACAACCTTTATCCATGATACTCTCGGACTACTTTGCAACCTTTTGGTTATATGGACCCTGGCTCAAAACACTGAAAAGATTATTATTATTTTTAATATAGTATACATTTAGCTAACCAGAACATGGTTAGGGCAAGGCTTTGATGATGATAATATAGTGCACATTGGGAGAGATAACATGAGTTCAACCTGGTGATTCAGATTGAATCTGTTCATGGGGGAATCACCTGTCTGAGATATAAACCATTCACATGATACTCGACTGCTTGTGACCCAATATTCGTTTTCATCCAAGTGATATTCATTATCAGATTGAGAAAAACGTGATTGATTTCATATAATAAGGCTCAATTTTTTGGGACCTGAAGACGCAAGATCTGTTAAGAAAAGGGCCTTTCTCAAACACTACAGAAAAGATGTCTTTTTTATTTATTTTTATTTTTATTTTTATGATGATCTAGGGTATATCCTTCGCCAGCCTCGCCTTCGGACCTTCGGCCTCTAGCCCGGGGTTACCCGATTATGACGAGCAAGGGTTATTTTTTATTTTTTATGGGGTACATAAATGGCCGCACACATAATAACCGAATAACAAGAATAATGCAAGGGGTTGTCGAACTTGAGATCTTGACAACAAAGAAAACTATATCATACAAAAGAGAATTAGACACATTTCAAATACTCACCCACACACCCACCCTTGTAAGACAGTTTTAACGTAAGTTACAAGAGAAACACACTGGTTCTATAGAATGTATGAAATACTGGCATGACTAATAAACATCTAGGACTCTGTTAAAAAAGAATAATGTCATCTGCAAACAACACTCTCGGAACATCACTACGTGGAGCATGCCAATGGCAATGCCCCGTGAAAGCTACTCCGCCGCACACTCCCACGGTTCACCTTCTTCTTAAGGCACTTCTCCTGCTCTCGAGCAGGCGCCCCCATAAATGCCGCTGGTGGAGGCCCCACTGGTGGCACAGCTCCGTCCCTGACGGCTCCCCCCTGTACAAGTATACGAGCAATCCCTGAGTAGTGTAGCGAATCAGCGATCTGCAATGCAGTCACACCCTTGTTAGTGCGTGCATCAACATCCGCTCCCTTCTTCACCAGCAGCTCAATGATCTCCACTTGACCCGCCTCGGTGGCGCAGTGCAATGCAGTGTATCCATCCTCATCCCTAGCGTTCACATCCAAGCCTTTGCTGAGGAGTATGCGGGCAATGTCCACATGCCCCTTGAAGCTTGCACGGTGCAGCGCGGTCCAGCCATGTTGGTCCCGGCCATTGATCAATGCGCCGTTCTCAAGGAGGCGCTGCACCGTGCGCAGCTCTCCTTTACGAGCTGCAGCACATAGGCTGTCGCCCAGTCTCAGCGCGTCAAACAACCGAGTGTGGCCACCCTCGGCTGCAACATCATAGGCTGTCTTGCCAAGCCTGTTACGGATGTCCTTGTTTGCACCCTTTTGCAACAAAAGCTTCACCATGTGCTCGTTGCCGAGCCCAGCGGCAATGTGTAGTGGTGTGTCACCGTCCTCCGCACCTTGTACATTCACATGAGCGCCACAGGCCAGTAGGAGGCGGGCACAGTCCCGGCGCCGCTCATCAACCGCAAGGTGCAGCGCGGTGCGCCCTTCGCTTGTGGGTGCATCTAGGTTGGCTCCCTTTAGCAGCAGGAGCCTCATGACTTCTAGGTGGCCGGCCCCGGCCGCCAAGTGTAGTGGGCCCCATGCTGATGAGCCGGACCGGTCAGTGCTTGCGTGGTGCGCAAGCAGGAGCTCGACGATCAGCTCCTCACCGGCTGCAGCTGCGGCTTCGAGTGGGGACCGCCCAGCTCGGCTCCGAGCCTCTACGTTCGGCTCGAACTCGAGGAGGAGCTGGACGAGGTCCGCTCGGCTTGCTGCAATGGCTATATGTAACAGTGTCTGCCCTTGCGAGTCCACTGAGTCAGCTGGGTGCCATGCTGAGTCGCTCCTCTCCAACACCTCCCGAACTTCGTCCATTGAGCCTTCAGCCACCAGCCGAGCCAATATGGCTGAGCCCACGAATAGTATTTTGATACCACTGTCAATAAAAACTTGCTTTTTCTTGGTGGTAAACCAATCATTTGGGACCGAGTCTAACGTGGAAGATGGATCCTTAACTGCTGCACCTGGAACCACAACACTATGTAGGAGGAACGAGTCATCCGAGTGAGGGACTAACTCGGGGAGAGTCGAACTCGGCTGCATGTTGTAGATTATCTCCACCGTCAAGGTTGCGAGAGGGGAGATGATACCTGATTGTGGCCGGACAGTGTACCGGCCCTTGTTAATGGGCTGCAACCGGAATGCGACAGGCATCGTGTACATGACGTTTCGGAGAGTGAGCTCGCCATAGCACCGCTGACCTGGTTCAACTCGGATTGTCACCAGGTTAGATGGCTCTAAACTAATAAGCCTATCCATTTCTCCGTATTCTTGCTGATTGATGAATTCTCTGTAAACTAAAGATAGACACAGGCAAAATAGAACTTCCCTGTGCCTCTCTTCTTGAAGTTGTTGTGGGCTTGGGTTCTATACACTTGTTGTTGGGCTATTCTCTTGAAATGAGCACTTGGGCCTGCTGTGATTCTCGTCTCCTTGATCTCTCCAATGGGATGTGGGGGTATTGACTTTTCTTGTGTTTCCTTCAGCTTGGACTAGGAGAAGTGAGTTCTGTCCTTCGTACTTAGTTGAATATACAAGAGACCTGGGCTTCTTTGCAGTAAATAAGTTGAGGGGTGATTCTATTTCCCTAACCCTTTCTTTCTTGATGGGTGAGAGGAACCCATGAAGAAGAGAATTGCAAAGCAAGAAGGGAGTAGTGTTCTTTTAAGAGTGGAGATTGCTTTGTAAGGTGGGGTGGCCGGCTCGGATGAGTTAGTGCCACGTGGTGGTGTTGAAACCTATGCTGACTTGTTCTATCCTGCGTCCTCATTACAGTGGTGCTAAAAGCTCCTTTTATTTTTACAAAAAAAAAAAGTTCCTTGTTGTAAAAACTAAGTGGAATTTATTGGAGTTGTTGGAGAAGTCCTTTTCTTGTCTGCTTGGGTTTAACTGTGCAGATAAATACAATAAGGAATCACTTGGTTTTAAATTTTGGGCTTGTTTGTACCTACAGCTGGAATCAAAAAGAAGGCTGAAGTTTTCTTTGAGTATGTCTAAGAAATGGTCACGGTTGTTTGTAAGTTTACCATTTCATATTCCTCTTCCTGTTTTTAAGTTTACTGGAGGACCATGATTTGATGGTTATGGTTATAGACACCCATTGGGGAAATTGCTACCTTGTAAGGCATGGTCACCAAGTGCATGAGCAATCTAAAGTGGTTCCCAATAAGCAGGAAGCTATTAAAAACTTGGGTTCAGTTTTAAAAGTGCACAACTGTTTGTGTGGGGCCCTCTGAGATGCATGCAAAACATAGGTCATGTAAAGGGAGGAGAAAAATAAATAAGGAATTTGGTAATAGGTGAGTAATCCTAGTAGAATTTTCTATGAGGATTACTCATTGAGGATTTGTATAGATGAAAATTTTACATCAATGCCAATCGATGTGGATAGGGAAGAAAAATTAATATTGATCTATAAATATATGGAAAAATGAGGATTTTTAAATCTTTTGGGAGTGGGTCGAGTTTAAATCCTCAGAAGTGAGGATTTCCACTATCCCAAATGCTCAGGGTTTGTAATTGTCAAAAGTGGATTTTTCGTAACTTTGTATGAAACTGAGGAGTTCCAAGGATTATCTGTTTACATGTAAATTTGTTCAGCTGAAACAAAATATTGCAAAGAACAAAACAACAATAATTTGTAGGTAACTCAAGATGTCCAAATGCATGGACTTCTTTACACGAAGTTTTGGAGAGTGAAACATGCTCAATGGGAAGAGGCGATTCCCCAAGTAAATATTTGGCCAATGGTATAATCATAACTTTTGTTAATTTTTTATTTAAAGCATTGCAGGATATGACATGGTTTTCATCACAACTGATGTGACTGAATATATATTTTCAGTTTCCATTGTATAAATAAATGATCTTTGAAACTTTCTTGTGTATAGAATAAGAGCGCAATGTTCTCATAGGACAAAATTTCTCTAGAATAAGATTTGAAATCTTCTCTTGTAGAGGGAGGCCAGTGAAACCTAGTTTCATTAGACCTATACAATGAAAAACTTATACATAAAGGTGGATTTCGTCGCATTGCTTTCTCATTTGTATGTGTTGGTGCTTGCTTGTTTATTACCCCAAGTGCCTCCATTTGCCAATTATGACATATCCACGGGAAAACATTCATTTGTCTTGATGCTGCTACGTTTGTGTACTGTTTTTTTTGAAAAATTCTATGCTTTGGAGTTCTATTGTTCATTTGTCATCAACACATTCTTCCTAGGAGATTATGCTCTTGTGACTTGAATGCCCCTCTTTTTAACCTGCATATAGGTGTCTATATAAGTTGAAGATCAACTAGTACCTACCCTGTTTTTAAAACGGATCAGGCAATAAAAATTTTGTGGAATTTCCACAAAACCATTACATGGCATAGATTATTGTGGAGTTCTCACTGCAGTCATTCACATGGCAATAGAATCATTGTTTTTTTTTTTTACTGACTGTAAAAAGATAATATTGTGAAACAAGGGATTTATCTTAATTAGGCGATCCTCAATAAGAATCATCTCATCCTACCCCCACCAATCCTGGATCATTTCGATGCACAAACCGTATATTGCATTGCACCATTGATCTTATTGTACTGTGGCTGCTCAATCTGGTTCAGAGACAACAGGTAAAGAAAATACCAACACTACTGTCATAGTATTTATGGTACTTTATTCTTGAATGTGTAGCTATAAAGAAAAATAAAATGCCAACCTGAGTAAGCCATCCTACCTAATTGCTTAGATACACTGTTGGCATTTTAAAACAGTCACAGGGGTTGAAAAGGGCTCACTGCTTACGACAGATATCTATTTTTTCAACGCCTTTCTACATCTCCATTTTGGATCTTCAACCCTCCCAAGAGCCATATCACACAGTAAAAAAATGGAAAGGGTCAATAGGTCCATTATTGGCACATTAGCCCCGGATGGGGTCAGATCTGTTCTGAATATCTTTCTCTGTTCAGACGATCAGATGATTATTCAAACTAGCAATATGCAAAAACTAGCAATTTGCAAAGATAAGCCAACGAGTTAGATGCCGATCAGAAACTCTCTATCAACAGTGGGTCATGGATTAACACTATAGGCGGGATATTAACTTTGGTGTTTACTATCTTCTTAACCCATTTGTCTCATGGCAGGTGGGCCATCTGATTTTTAACATGGTACTAATGAAAGTATATGATTGTAAAAAAATATAGTGTGGCACTACAACTTATAGGCAGGATATTAACTTTGGTTTTGGTTTTTACCGTCTTCTTAACCAATTTGTCTCATGGCAGGTTGGCCATCTGATTTTTAACATGGTACGAATGAAAGTACATGATACTAACAAAATATAGTACAACTAATATAATCCATCATATTGCTTGGCTCGTCACGTAAATGAAGATTTTCCATTTAGGGAAGAGTTAAATGGTGCTTAGCGTTTGAAACATTCACTAGAGGCGTGAACGCGTTCAGGTGTGAATGCACCGAGTTGAAGAGAATGGAGTGGAATCAAAGGGGAGTCACTAATGAAGTGAAGACAAAATGTGGGCCCCAAATGGTTAACAAAGCGGATTAACAATTTAAGTGCAAATTATTAATCATTGACATGACCCTTGATGGCTTGATCTAGTCCATTCCATTGGTGTCTACAAGGATATGCGGATGCTCCAATGACCAGTTATGTTGTGATTAGTTGACAATATGCTATGGGATATGCATGGGACAATGACACTTTTCTCCGTACCAACAAATCATAGTCATGGTTACATATGCCATTGCTGTAGCCAATCCATTGAAAACACATTGCTGAAAAGTGCTGGGCACAACATTGGAGTAATCGCCGTGCAGCTAGGGGTGCTATTTGTTAACAAAAAAGAGCCGCATCATCGAACACAAATGAAGATTTTACAAAAAAAAAATACCACTGTAATCTAATTGGAATGTTACTATTTTTGAAGGAGAAGGGTGTCAATCAAATGAGACCATCAGAAGGTAGTCCAATGGGGATTGCAATCATTAGAAGGGGCTATCGAAAGGGGCCATCCAAAGGATATATCCTTATAAGAACATTTGCGTCATCCTTAATCTCTATCAATAGGACCATCATTGTAAGAAAGCATATCGTGCTTGCTAATTACAAATTGATAATAGATTGGCCAAATAGGCCCGCACCACATATAAAAGGTTGGATATTTCATTGACATTAATTTCTAATGGGTTTAATTTGAAACCTAAATTATGTGGCATTCACATGAACTCTATTCTCAACCTCTTTATATCTTTGATAAAAAAAAACACCTTTGTATCATACTTTTTTTTTCCCCTTTTCTTTCTTTACATTAAAAACAACCCCCCGAAGAAACTTAATAGACCAAAAGGTTCACAAAATTTTCCATTCTCTAAATATTTTATGAATTTTTTATTTTTAGAAGAAAGTTTAAACAATTCAACTTATCAGTTATAAATTGATGTAGTGGCCCATGCGTAAACGTTTTTCTCATTTACTGTTACGTTATCCAAAAAATTGTGTTAAAGAAACCATGGGTCAAAATATACCAAATGAAAGCGATCACAGGGTCAAATTCCAACTTCCAACCTTTTAAATCAAGGTTGGTTGGTTGGAAACTATGGTCCTTAACTTCTTCTCTCTCTCTCTCTCTCTCTCTTTTTCTCCCCTACTGAAGGGGGTTGGAATCAAGGAGAGAGCTGTATGTGAGGGAAAAAAGCAAATTTATGTTAGAAATAAGCCTACACAAGTGGGGAGAAACCCCACACAAGTAAGAAGGGAGCTTATACACGTGGGAAAAAAGCCAACACATGCAAACGTGGATATTATCTATGGAGAGAGTTTAATTTCTAATGCAAAAGCAAATATTATCTCCCAATGATGGGCCTCTAATGGGTGCCAGTCCCTTAGTTGGGTAGAAAAAGCCCCGATGAATCAAGGTTAGATCCATTTGGGCACCTTCAATTTTTCAAGTCGCCTTTTAAGAAATGTGAAGGACATGCTTGGCCATCGTAGCAAGTTAGTGGTTAATTTAAGAAAAAAAAAGACCAAAAAGGAAGAAAAATGTTCACCCTTTTCCTTAGGTACTCGAGGATACAGTTAAAAATTGAGGGTCGCCGGTAAATGTAGGTTAATGACGTCTACACTTCCACCCCTTTGGTGAAAGCTATTGGATGAGCAAAAACAAAATCTTTCTTGAGGATATGTGAAAATGACAAGAAAAGATCTTCGGAGTGTGATATAGTTTCCTAGTTGAAAAAGCTCTCCATTCCTTGCAACAAATTACCGTTCATCTCTCTACATTGTAACTTGAAGGCAACATTATCATATCCAGCTTGTAGTCTTGGTAGCAACTTTCTCATTTTGAACTACGTGTTAAGACAGCACAAGACGTTCAAAGCAATACCTACAGAATAATAGTGAAACAAACAGTTATAGTGGAAAGTGGGATTAATTTTACTGTGAATTTGGGAAGACACATCTTTGGATCAGACCCGTCAGATTTAGGCTTTGTTATAGTTGGGATTGCATCATACTTTTCTTACAATAGACCTTCAAATATTAATCAATTTGACCAAGAGCGAAACTTTCAGGTATTGGGCTCTGCACAAGGGGTGGTGTAAGATTTTTAATTCCTATCATCCCAATAATTGGACTCTTAAATTTAAGGCGCAGACCTAAATCCCACATGCAATGAGAGATTCCCATAGGAACTCCCTGACCCCGCACCAACCTAGCCCCAAACCCGCCCAGCCAAAGAAGGGTCGTTTAGAACATTGATTTCTTTGACCATGATGTGGACCTTTTAATTTGATTGCTATAGTGTTGCAGTTTTAGATCACTACTTTGATGCTTTCCCTGAAGCTAGGCTTTTTGTCCTATTTAGCTATTTAGTGTAAGTTTTATAGTTTAGTTTGTTGGGAAATTGTGGATTCTATTTACCAACAGTTTTATATGTAAAGAGCCACTTTCTCAAGTAACCATTAGAAAATAGCCAGCCTCATCTTAGAGTTGCATTGTCCAATTCTGGATCAATATTTAATTTGGATCGAAAGAGCCCATATTTGACTTCACTTGATAAGGTAATCACCCCGACCTGTTTTTTTACCAGAATTCCAAGAATTTATGTCTGCTGGAATTTCAAATTCTCTAAAAACTATTCCTTGAGGTGGAATTCCAATTCCTTCCTCTTGATGGAGTGTTTGAAATTTCAACCAAACGTAAAAAGAATGAAATTTCAAAAAGTTATTTGAGACTTTTAGCCGGTTGTAATTTGAAATTCAGGTGAAAGAAACATTGCATTTCAAATGCTAGAGGATAAGATATGACATCATGTCAAAGAAACCCCAAGCCCTAACATGGTAAATTCCTAGAAGAAATTCTCATAGAGAAACATGCCCAGGTGCATTTGTGTATAACACAAATCATGTAAAATAGAAGAAATGACTGGATGCCTTGAGAGGGACAATCCTTCTCTATTTAAGATTCATCGTTGCTTTATTTGAGGCTCCACCATTTCCTAATTACAATAATTATAATCTAATTGTGAGATATATATATATATATATGGGAATATTTATGTGCATATGTCCTTCACTAAGGGACCGTGCATACTCTTCTATGGGGCCCATAGTGGACCCCACCAAGGGATGAGACAGGGGGGATGGAAAGATCCATGGGATCATCTTAGATACCAAGTTTGGCCCCAATCACGTCCCTAACCCCTTCATTTATGACCCACAAATTCATTCCATTCGAATGGGTGCATAGTCAATCCAACGGTCTAATAAGTACGGATTTAACCAAAAATTAGTAAACGAATATAATTCAAGGGGTTGTGTGTGTGGTCCATTTTGATGGACCATACAGTGGGTCCCACCTAGAGTTCTCACAAAAAAGGTGGTGAGGGACATATGCATATGAATATTCCCCATATATATATATAAAGAAGGATAATCTTCATACACATCCGTCCCTCACCATTTTTTTTGTGAGAACTCTAGGTGGGGCCCATCTATCACTCAATCCAAACCTTGCAACACACATGGGACCCCATGATAGCAACTCGCCCCAACTTTCGGTCGGATCCGAATTTATTGGACCGTTGGATCGATTATACACAAATCCGAATGGAATGAATTTATGAGCCATGGATGACGGGGTTAGGGATATGTGATTGAGACTAAATTTGATATATAGAGTGCTTTCACATAGATCTTTCCAACCCCCCAGTCTTATCCCTTGGTGGAGTCCACAGTGGGCCCCATTAAAGAGTGTGCACGAAAAATCCATGAGGGACGTATGCACACGAAAATTCCATGTATACTAATTTAATTTGACCAATCTAATCTAAGAGATTTTGGGTCTATAATATAGTGGGCCATGAATGGACTTAGCTTATGTCCCCCCCCCCCCCCCCCCCCTCGGATTGATGCCGGTAAGTCAATAAGCATCAATTTGTTAGATAAGAATTGATGTCTTGGGCGAAGAAGACCCTTTGTGGAGATATTTGCGACCTATAGACTAGCAAGAATGAAGGAAAGTGAAATAACATTACATAGATATTCATCACAGATGAAATGGCAGTCGACTTCAATGTGTTTTGTCCATTCATGGAAAATTGAATTTTCTATAATCTTAATAGCACTTATGTTATCTGCATGAAGTGTTGTCGCAATGGATTATGAAAATCCAAGATTAGAAACCAACCTTTGTAGCCAAAGAATTTCAGAAAAAGCAGCAGACGTAGCGAAATATTCGGCTTTAGCACAATATTTGGCTTCAGTGGAGGATTTGGAAACTTTATCTTGTTTCTTACATTTCAAGGAGATTAATGTGTCACCAAGATACATACACCACCCGATTGTAGATACACGGGTGTCCGAACAATCCGCCCAATCAACATAGGAGTATGCAACCAGATTTAGTTGGGAGCTAGTACGGAAGAATAAGCCACGAGTAGTCGTACCAAGCAGGTCACGACTAATTTGTTGAACAGCGGCTAAATGAAGATGCCTAAGCTCAGTCATAAATGGACTGACAAGATTAACAGCATAAGAAATATCCAGATAGGTATTAGTTAAATAAATCAAGCTGCCAGCCAATTATCGATATTTTGAGGCATCAGAACCACTGTCCTTAGAAAGCTTCAAATCTACTTCAAGAGGAGTATTAACTGGAGTGGAGTGTTGGAGTCCTGCCAGTTTAAATAGGTTAATTATATACTTGTGTTGATGCAGAATGATCCTTTACTTGCTTAATGAGCTTCAAGACCTAAGAAATATGTTAATGTAACAAAATCTTTCATATGAAAGATTGATGCAATGAAGTTTGAAGCTTTGGAATCACAGTGGAATTAGTAGTAGTGATAATAATGTCATCTACATACACAAGAACAATAGCGATGCCGTTTTTAGTAAGATAAAGAAACAGTGATGGATCAGATGGACTAGGCTAAAATTCCAATGCAAGCAATGTGGCTCGAAAATTTTCAAATCAAGCACGAGGAGCATGTTTGAGACCATAGAGGGAACGCCCGAAGTTTAGCCAAATCGGACTCACTTGAAGCTGGATATCGTTTAGGAAGGTGCTTATAGACTTCTTCTTTAAAATCTCCATGAAGAAAAGCGTTCCTGACATTTAGCTGATATAGTTGCTAAGCCTGAGATGCTGTAACAACAATAATCACCCGGATAGTAGTCATCTTTGCGACCGGAGCAAATGTTTTCTCATAGTCAATTCCATATGCTTGACGGTTACCCAGAGCTACCAGACGTGCTTTGTATCGGTCTAATGATCCATTAGATTTTAGTTTAATTGAATAAAGCCATTTACACCAAATGAGACAAACTATAGGTGGACACGGAACAATTTCTCATGTATAATTAGTGTGAAGTGCTTTTAATTCTTCTGACATAGCTTTGCGGCAACATTCATGTTTCACAGCTTGAGAATAGGTGGTAGGAATATCAACAGAAGCTAGTGTGGTGAGTAAAGAGAGGTAAGAGTGCCCATATCTACCAAGGGGCTGAGATATTTGGGTGAAGAGTCGAAGAGTAGGTAGGATTGGCAGCTTTTGTGTAAGCTCTACAGGAGTCAGATCACGTGCCAGATCAGGTGGATCTTAAATAGGTTGTGTCATATTGGTGATTAGTTGTGGGGGTCTCCGATACACAAGTGCAGGATTGAACTTTTCAAAAGAAGATGAAGAATTATTGGATGAAAAATTGGATAGTGTAGTCATGGTGATAGAATCAAAAGAATCAGTGGGATAAGGAAAAAAAATATAAATTTTCAAAAAACACCACATTGTGGGAGGTATGAATCCTTTTGACGGATGGAACATAACACAAATCCTTTTTGATTAGTGGCATAGCCAAGGAAGGCACACCTAGCAGATTGAACAGGTAATTTTGTTCTATCAGACTGAGAAAGGTGAACAAAGTATATACACTCAAAAGGGCGAAGATGTGTATATATAGGATAAGAGTGAAAAAGTCGACAATATGGCGACTGGTTCTGAAGTTTGGGTGACGGAAGCCGATTAATAAGATGAATAGCAGTTGATAGAGCTTTGGGCCAGAATCTAGGGAGAACAAATGTTCAAGTAAATAGGCAATGAACCATGTCAAGAAGATGGTGATTTTTCTGCTTAGGAATGCCATTTTGTTGAAGAGTATGAAGACAAGTTCGTTGTGAAATAATTCTTTTATTTTGAAGAAGTTCTTGAAATTGGTTGGACACATATTCGCCACCTGAATCAAACAGGAGAATCTTTATGCAGGTGGAGAATTGTGCCTCAACATAGGCAATGAATCTTTTAAAGACATCAAACACTTCTGATTATTTCCTTAAGAAGTAAACTCAAGTAAACCGGCTATGATCATCTATGAATGTAGCAAAATATTTATAATGTAAATGAGATATAATTGGTGTTATCCCCCAAACATCACTATGAATTAATCAAAGCAATTTTTTGTTATAAACTAAAACATAGAAAAAGGAAGTGTCTTACTTTTACTCAATTTGCAAACCGACCAATCAATACTAACATTAGAAGAAGAAAAATACATTTTATTAATCATGCCAAAAATTTTTAAAGATAACAAAACATTTGAATTTGGATGTCCTAATTTTTTGTGCCACAAATGAACATTATTTTGGGAAACACATGATCACACGCACCCCCCCCCCCCCCCCCCCCCCCCCCCCCCCCCGATCCTGCACACCACAACCAAAAAAAGAAAAAGATACATTACAATGGTTATCAATGAGTTGGCCAACATATAACAAATTTGTAGCAAGCCCAATAGGAAGAAAAACATGATCCAAGGTTAGGGAATGTGGTATATCTCCTTTGGCCGTGATGGATAAATGACCCCCATTAGTAGTCTGTACTTAAAGTTTTCCATCATATGGTTTAAGATTAAAAAATAAAGTAGACGAAGAAGTCATATGATTAGATGCCTCCGAATCAAAATACCACATGGAAGATGACGAAGGTTTACCTGGGATATCTAAGGTAGAAAATTGAATGATCATTTGCTGAATCATTTTAAGAGTGACAGAGAAGTTGGGCGTAGGTGGCTATGAAGATATAGATGTAGACGGAGAAGCAGATGCAATAGATTAAGAGTTTGATGTCATGGCGGAATAAGCACGGGACTTCCGATTTCTCAGCCAAGTCTTACATTTAGAGATGACATGTCTGCTAGCTTTGCAATAGTTACAGACTTTCCTTTTGCACTGAGAAGAGTAATGGCCAAATTGCTTATAAGTAAAACATTGAACCTTGGTCATATCTCATGATGGACTACCACGTCCTGAGAACTTCCCCACATAAGCGACATCTATTGTACCATTGGAAGATTGTAGGGACATATATTGCTGAGTAAATAATTGTTGTTATTTGCGAAGGACTTCATTGAGACACATCTCAAGTGAAGGAGATGGATGTTGGTTCATGAGATTCGAGCAAACATTTTCAAACTCTGGCCTAAATTTAATTAAGAATTGGTTTCATTGAGAAATTTTATGAATTTCCTAGACACATAATAATGTGTCCCCGGTGATAAAAGCATATGCAATATCTATGAACTCAGTCCAAAGAGCGAGAAATCCAGAGTAGTAATCGTGAACAGTTATGTGATTTTAGGAATATTGAGCAATTTCATGTTTTAATTGGAACTGACGGGCAGTATTCTCTTAATAATAAATGAGTTTCAAATATCCCCACATTCCTTGAGCAGTTTTGTAGGGCTTAAGATGAAGGAAAAATTGAGGGTCGATGAACCCTAAAATCCAGCTCATAATTTGTGCTTTTTTAGTTTCCCAATCTTCTAATTTCTCTTTGTCCGTTGATTTTTTTTAAAGAACCAGAGAAATGACCCCATAATTGTTTTCCTTTTAGATAGAGCTCAAACTAATAAGCACAAGCGGAGTAATTTTTCTCATTGAATTTGATCAATTGCATGTCATTCTTGTCCATTGTGCAATATCAGGCAAGAAGAAAAAAAATACAAAAGGCGGCAGTATGCAGCAACATTGTTGATATCAACCAAATATGAATCCAAAAGAGAATATCTCAAATAAACAGTCTGCAGACAAAACTCTTGTAAGCAACAGATCACAAACAGTTAAAAAAAATACGGTTTACCAAAATAACACAAAAATCTGGTCCAGATGATCCAGATTTAATTCAGTCAAGCCAGAATAAGTTAGCTTTTTAAGAAATAGAGTTGTTGTGATCCCAAACCAACCCCATAGCAATAGATCTTAATAAATACAGATGCTGTGATGATGTAAAAAGAAATAACACAAAAACATGGATTAGGCGACCCAATTTTGCTACACAAATCAACCAGTGGGGCCCATTGGGAGTCCAATCTACTAGATCAAAGATCACTGATAGATGCTTAACCAAAATATCTAACAGACAGTCCAAACTTTGTAACAATCAGACACTCGTGTAGGAAATTAAAAGGCTGAGATGAAGATATACTGTAAAAGTGAAAAAAGGCAATATGTGATCAAAGGACCTACCTCTGATCTAAGAAAAACTCGAAAAAAATCACTAGAAATCTTCTAAATGATAGCTGACCAAGGGGCATTGCTTCTTTGATGCAGGTGTAATCATTAAAGGTGGGGCGCAGACAATCAGATGTGCAGCAGGAACAATGCACAGTTTTGTATATGATTTTGACTAGTTCTCAAGGGCTAGCAATACAGCAATAGATACTTACAAGTCTTGCAAAGGAGTCCCACGATCTGATAAACAAACAAGTTCCACGATCTAAAGTTTTAGGGCTTTGATACCATTACACAAATCATGTAGAATAATAGGAATGACTAAATGGAATTCCGGATGCCTTGAGAAGGACGCGTTGAGAAAAGCGGCGCAACGGCAATTACTTGAATCGATGGATTAATCATGATGAACACAAGTAATCACACCATTAAGCAATCACACACATGAACACAGTAATTTTATGTAGTTTGGCAACCTTGCCTACGTCCACGAAGAAGAGAACTCATCTATCATAATCCCATCTTAATCCCCTCAGGATCTAGGGTTACAGTACATAAATATATATAGTTCTCGCTTTTTTGGCCAACAAGAAAACCCATACATAATTATTAAAATACCTTTTACCCTGAACCTCAGTTTTGGCTAAACCAGACGACTGATTCGGCTAAACCAAAATACAAGATAAAATCCAACATGACGATCCTTCTCTATTAAGATTTATGCTTGCTTGTTTGAGCTCCATCATTGCCTAATTATAATCTATTACAATCTAATAGTGATATACATATCAGGAATGTGTACTAATTTAATTTGACCAATCTAATCTAAGAGATTCTGGGTCTATAATACAATGAGCCATACATAGGCCTAGCTTATGTTACATTGGACCTTGTTAACAGTGTAGGCCCGTTTTCTGTGGAAACAAAATAGTAGTGCCCGTTGATATTCCCCACGGTCTTCTTTTGCCATTCAGTGTAAATAGACTCTCCACTTAGAATCCCTATTTTAGTAGGATATTTTCTATCTAAGATAAGAAAACTGAGTCTGACCTTCTCCATCAGATTTGCTTTCTGCGGAAGAAGAACCTATATTTTCTCTTCAAGGGCATTAAACAAACCTTTAGTTGAAGTTGAATCCAAGTTCAATTTTGGGTTGGATTGGATAATTTCCTTTTTGAATGAATTTCAATTCCTTGTTAATCTTCATTTCGAAAATGTACAATATTTACTAGCAAACGGTGCTCGTGACATGTACAGACATGTAATTAATGACTATTGCAAAATCAAATTTGCATTATGCATTGCATAGCATGCACATATACACATTGAGGACCTTTTTGTTTATATAAAATACATATGAATTCATGGAGAAAACTATTATTAAAAAGGTGAGGAGTGAAAGACATGAGGCATGGAATGAAGGATATAAGGTGGTGATGAGGATGGACCTTGACTTCCCTAAAAATTGAACTCCTAAGTTGATGGTTGGTTATCCATTTCCCATATAAGACTTTTTTCCATGATTGAAATCATCATCTAAAGAGTTCCCATAAACTGCTCAAGCCAAGTCCTTTTTTGGCCCATATGAGACTCATTAAGAAAGTATAATTAAATGTCAATTACCAATGATAAGTTTATATCATATCATAGCAAGGTTGGGTGACGTTTTTACGAACTTTAGTCACACATACACTTGATAAGTCTACTTCCCTCACGCCCAGAGGGTTTCTTCCCAACCTCCTAAGCTGCGTGCCAAAAAATTTTTTTTTTCTGAGGATCCATAGTACTATTAACGACAACTTTATCATTTAAGGGAGAGAAAAGGATAAATGAGATACCCAAGGAATTAGGGGCGTTTATGGGCCAGTTGGACCGGGCTAAGGCATATCTAGGCCCCCGGATCAATTTTAGAAACATTGGCCCAGGCCCAGCCCAAGCCCAAACTAGGTGAAAAAAGTTAGGCCCAGCCTACCCATTTAATCAATTAGGCTGTGCCAAATCCGGCTTTTTTTCAATTTTATGGCCTTTTGAGTAATTGTTAGTACTAATTTAATTGAATTACATGCATTTGTTACACGGGTCAGGCCGGGCTAGGCTTTGGGCTTTCTATCACTTAACCAAACTCAACCCATTTATTAAACGGGCCCTAATAACAGATCCGAGCCTGGCCCAAAGTGGGCTAGACAAGCCCATGGACACCCCTATAAGGAGTAGTCCTTTGCTCATCTGAATTAGGTAACCCTCGGGCCGGAGGCCAAAGGTCTGAAGGCTGAGTTGCTAAAAGATACCTTGGATCATTAAAAAAAGGGTAAATGAGATGAAAGGAACTAGATCTAGAGAGAGAAAACCTAGTAATTTACGACAATAAGCCTCTTATATTACAAATGGGCATGGGCCCAAATCAGGGCCCATAGACTTGTGACCTTATTGTTATTGATTTTGTATGGGTACAAAGTTTAATGAAATTGAAAGTTTAGGTCAGATATTTTTAGTCTCATTAGGGTGTCAACAACGGATGATAGGCCAGATTTACAAAAGTATCTTCCTGCTATTAGCTTCTATTATCCAGTGTGC
This sequence comes from Sextonia rubra, assembly GCA_037013555.1. Lineage (NCBI taxonomy): Eukaryota > Viridiplantae > Streptophyta > Magnoliopsida > Laurales > Lauraceae > Sextonia > Sextonia rubra. Next base: position 19,380,041 of record JASUAD010000006.1, read on the forward strand.
ATTGTGAGTGTGGGTTGGATCACCACTAGGATCAAACTTACCTTGATTGCATGATCAATAAGGCCTTTGGGCTGTGGATCTAATTAATTCAGGCCAGGTTCGGCCTATTTAACTAATGGGCTAATTTCATGCTGAATCCATTCCCCATGACTCGACTTTGCCGTGAAAGCTGAGTTCAATTTCTAATCGAGGTTCATAATTTGACTGCATTTGTGAAGAGAAACAATATCAACAGGTGAGGTCTGTACTGTTATCCATCGGCCAAGTTGGGTTTATAGATTCTGGAAATGCAGCCCATAGTTCATAAACTCAGATCGTTTGGCCATCACTTGGCTGAGTCACCATGAATGATGTCACTGGGTCTGTTAAGTTCACCCAAGTGGCTTGACTCACGCCCTTTTTGAGGCACTCGGGCGAGTCGAATGGTTTTTTTCGTTTTTAGGGACAAGGGCGAGTCGAATTTTAAAACTATTCTACGGCCATGGTAACAACAAAGCAAGTCAAAGTATACTACATTACGAGATCAAACTTATTTTCAGATAAAAGAGAAGCAAAGCACAATGCTTATTATTGTGGTGAAGCTTCACTTGCACCACTACATACTACAACATTGATTATTATTATTATTATTATTTTGGTAACTATACTCCAAGAGTATTAAATCGTGCTATTGCTCTATCTCTTTTACTCTTTCCCTCCTCATGCATCTGCATTAATACAAAAGAAAGTGAAAGCATCATTAATAACACATGCATGGTGGTGGGGCCCACATACGGATCAATAAGGCAGGCCCCACTATGGATTGATAGATCATGAATGTGAGGGGTGGGGGCCTCCTAGCCAGATCAAAGACATTGATTATTACACATTAAACATGTTTTACATGGCAAACTAGTGTAGGTGCATGACAACCACAAAACTCAGCTTAATTGGAAGTACTTGGTATGAATTACATGGGTTGAAAAAATCACAAGAGAACTTGTAGAGAGAGACAAACACCCCAAGTACAGGTAAGGAAGAATAAAAAACGAAGATCCCAATTCTCTTTTTGGCTATCTTGGCCCAGTGGCTTGGAGTGGAAACAGAACCCACTTTTCTTTTGCAAAGTTTTTTTTTTTTATTGGTGTTTAGGATTTGTACGAATAAATTCATTCCAAATATGGATTAGATGATCATAAAAAATATATCTTTAATGAATTAGGGTGTGGTATGTTGTTTTTGGGCAAATTTGCCTTCATAAAAATAGTAACGATATAGTTAATTGAAAATTATATACTTACAGAAAAAAAAGCACATTTGTGTCAAATTCTGATGTCATTTTCTGTGTTTATTCACCTCAGTATAAAGATATTATGAATTAGGTGTTGAAAACCAAAATTGGGCATAAAATTTATAAAGAATGATAATGATATTGTCACCGAAGAATTATATACTTGCGAGGAAAAAATATTTTTGGGTCAAATTTTACTGTCCTTTTCAATATTTATGCACATTAGTATAAGAATATTACAAAGAGGATGTTGGATACAAAAAATGAGTATATAATTTATAAAGAATCGTAATGATATCGTTATTAAAAAATTATATAGTTGTGGGAAAAAAAAATTATAGGTCAAATTTTAGTATCCTTTCTAATGTTTATACACCTTAGTATAATGATATTATATATCAAATGTCAAAGATAAAAAAATGGACAAAGGATTCGTATATTCAATATGACATTGTTTTTATTTGTCTCAGTGGACCCATATTCTTAATGGTCCTTCTTTTGAGATACATGTTCTTGGCTAGGCTCAATTTACGCTAAACCTTAAACTCTATAAAAAAATTCTAGTACATGAGCAAAAATTGTGCTCTTTTGGTTTTAGATGACTGCTAGGAAAACTATTAGCTTTTCTAAGAAATTACCAAGGCCTATCTTTTCTGATAGCACCTCAAGAAATCAATGTTGGGTGATAGGACCCTAACTAGTCATACCAAATTTGGTCCTAGGTGTGATCATTGGTGCCAAGGACATTCAGAATGATCCAAACTTCAAGAAATCAACAAATAGTATATACAAAGAAGAAATGGTCTTAAATATACAATTCCTTAGTTGAGGCTAACTTGTCACTAAAGCTGTCCTAATTACACCACATGAGCGACAGTATTATTTGATTTCAGGTATATAAGCACACATTAAAGGACTAATACTTCTAATTTTTTCTTCCCACATATATAATCCTTTACTCTATAGTATATTTTCTTAAGTAGCTATGGATTGAAGAAATCTAAGACACAATTGTTTAGGTTTATTATTATTCCATTGATAATTAAAGAGGTGACATTAGAATTTGATCCAGAATTATTTTTTCCCGCGAATATATAAATTTCTAGTATTGATATCGTTATGATTTTTTATATACTATGTGCATAAACACTGAAAAGAAAACTAAAATTTGACACAGAACTTACAATTTTTTTCTCACAAATATATAATTTCAGGTAACAATATTGTTGCCATTCTTTATAGATTCTATGCCAATTTTAGTTTCCAACATTTAATTCATATTATCTTTATTCTGAAGTGAATAAATATAGGAAAAAACATTAGAATTTGACTGAGATATGATTTTTTTCCGTAAGTATACAATTTTCAAGTGACGATATCATTACCAATTTTTATTAGAGCAAATTTGTCTAATAAAATGTACCATACCCTAATTCATTAAATATATTTTTTTATAATCAAATTGTCTAATCCATATTTAGAATGAGTTTCTATAGAAAAATTTCTTGATTTTTTTTTTTTGGGTAGATGAATTGTTCAACTATAGGTTATCATGTATTTTCAATCTTTTTGGCTCAAATTGAAATCTAATCCACTCCAAACCAACTTCTATTTGCGTTCTATTACTTCATGAATGTTTTTACCTTAATTGAAGTTTTATGCATCATGGGTAAGGGAAATATAGTTGTATGTACTTTGGTCTTGTGATTATTACTGTCCATATCAGAATAAATCTCATTGAAGAAATTTATTTTCAGGAGAGAAAAACTAGTGGGACCATGCTTTTGAATGGTTCGGATTGTAGATATGGGACACTCATTGATTTTCTTTAAGCCTATATGAATAACAAAGTTTCAAAATTCAATTTCTAAGTTACATGTATAAGGACGGACCGGTACCCATCTTTAGATTTTTTTTATACTTTAATATATATATTTATATTTACATATGGTAGACTAGATGTACTAATGCTCCATACATCATTTTGTTATTCAATCATGGAGGCTCATACTTGAAATCCGACTGACCCGCTCATAATCGCTTCCTTTTGTTTTCCACTATTACATAAAGGGTCCTTAATTCAATCAAAGTTTATCTACCATGAATAAATATAAGAAAAGTTATTTTTCTTATGATTATCCGTGTGAGAACAAATCCAATTGAATCTTCAATGGAGGTAATAACTAACTAGCAAAATAACCCCGTGCTTAGCACGGGCAAATAGAAGTCATATAAAAAAAAATGTAATAATTTAAACATAAACAATAAAAATTAGCCAATATATTATCTACTGTAGATAAAAGAAGTGAGTTGGTAATTGAAATGTTAAAATCGAAGACTTCTCACTAATCACTATCACTTATTCCCTATATTATGAATCGATAATTATTTATAAAAAACATAAAATAATATAAAAATTAAATAAAAGATTTTGTGATTTAAGTATAAAATTAAAGAAAGTACATAAGATCTTTAATGCAAATAGAAGCAGTGAAATAGGGGAAATAGAAGATAAAAGATTTTTTACGGGAATAATATTAAAAGTTCTCTTTCAGGTTATGACCAATGATAGTGAAAATCCAATTTACTAATTCAATTAGGAGTATAAGAAAAGATTGCCAAAAGGAGTGAAAAAATATGCATAAAAGTGGGAAAAAAACCACATACTTGAAAAATAAAAAAAGCCAAATTAGAAGAAAATAAAACATGGTAACCTATTTATGTAGAATGAAGTTAGAAAAAAAAATCAAATACGTGATTTAAGTGACTGCTTGAAAGAACTCCAAAACCTGAGTGACTGTTAGGAGCAAGGCTTCAAAGGGAAAAGAGAGATGGCAGTGTTCTCATATGTTTGAGTCTGGTCCTAGATCAATGGAAAGAGCTGCAATAAGGCGTGCATATTATCCTTAATTTTCAAGCATTATAGGAATTGTAGAATTTTGCACTTTAGAGAACCAAATAGGAAGAGTAAGAAGAGATGAAGAGGTATATGTACCGTTTATATTTGAATTGACGTGAAGAGGCAATGAAGATGTATTAGTGGAAACAAAACTATTCTTATAAATAAGTCATTCGTGGGGAATTAGTTGGGCCACCAAAGTATCCTATTAATAGGGCCTTAGTGGGGCATTAGTAGGGCTGATATTAGGAGGAGGTCAAAAATTATAGAAAAGTCAAAATCAAATTTGAAATTATTGGCATGAAATTGACAATTGGATTCAACTGCCTCAATATATTATAATGGGATTGTGCTTTTGAACTGCCTAGATTTTAAATGTGGGTCACGTTCATACATATATATTAAAGAGCATACTTAGTTGTTCACAATCAATGATCCACGAGATCATTTGATTGCTACTTAATAAATTCTATGATTGAATATCTAAGAATTTCTTAGATTATGATCTTTCTAAATCATAGTCATTAAATATGTGAAATAAATTACAGGCGCAAGTATTTGGGCATCATAGTTCATTTATATTACAGTAATGGTTTGAATTTTACTTATTTTTTTATTTAATATACTTATCAATAATTTTCTAAAAAATTAAATATATTTAATTTCTGAATTTTTATAGTGGTGTTGAATATGGTTAAATCATCAATCATTGATTCAAATTTTTAAGAGAAATAATGTTCAAAATTTAGAGGATAATTCTACATCGCTCTCTGGTACCGAAACTTTATTTCATGAAATGTGACTGAACTTTATCAAAGATTAATGGCAACGGTCTATCCTCCCAGATATCCAAGGGCATGGAAAATGAATTTCTTCTAGATTGCTTGACTATATATATTGAAAAAAGAAATTGCAAAAAAGCTCAACACTAAAATAACAATTGATGATTTTAACCCAATGAGAGAACATGAAACATCGTCATTATCAAAGCCTTATTCTAACATGTTGGGGTCAGTTATATGAATTACATTTCTCCATTTCCTTCTATTTTGAACAAAATCCTTAGATAAGTTATTATGTATTTTTTCCTTAATTTTTTAATTTTTCTAAAATTCTTAATATAGAAGTTTTGTTATCCTTTTTCTTTAGCCCCTTCTAAACAAAATTCATGGTTCCAGCATGGACTAGCTTGATCTGATCATCTAACTATCTATTTAAGGGATTCAAAGTTTCTGAAGTTCTATATATGCAACCTTAGAAGTAAATATCATTGTGTCAAGTTGGTTCTTCTCTCACCCCTAATGTCACTATAACTTCTTTTAATCCTACCCTAGTCATCTGCGTGCAGTACAAATATTCAAATGAACATAACTTTTTCCTCTTTTTCCTTTTTCTCATCTTTGGTAATATGCTTCTTTTCCTCTTTTGGAGATCTCAGAAGATTGTTGTCCTCCATTTCTTCCGCGATCTTGGAACTTGTCCTTTATCTTCTCAATGAGATTTATATTATCCTTCGCGACCATGGTGACACTCTCTCCGATCTTGTAAATGATGCCAGACATATTTCAGAAAAATAAAAAAAACTCTCTCTTCTTCTCTTCTAGTATAAAATATGAAATGGAACAATGGTTTTGCTTTCCCTCTCTCTTTTTGATGCGCACACATCAGTGTCCCCAATGCTTGCATTTTATAGGCACTCTTGCTTAAAAAAGGAAGTTATCTTTCAACTTTATTACTACATCCATTAGCTTAATAATTTTCTAAACAATTTTTGCATATACCCCGCTCTGTTTTTGCAAGTCTCATAACCTTATATTATATATATCCCCACCTTAAATTTATAAATCTTAGTCCAACAAGTAGGACAAAGGGTAGAATTATAGACCATCACATGAGGGGGCCTCCCATAAGAATTGATGGAATAATTCGGTCCAACCATTCATTTTGCATGTCCTTAATTCAATCGTTCGGATGATTGAATCAAATTTAAACGTAAACATATTTAGTTTGTTCGTACACTATGGATAAAGGTGGATATGGTGGGCCCAAAAAGTGGATTGGGCCCTTTAGTACTCCAACCTGTTGGCCTTTTCTCTATCTACATTATTCTACTCATCTTTTATTCAACTCTTTATTTACACATCATATTCAGTTGTAGGCCCAATGAACCTGTTCTTAGATCTGATTATCCACTGAATCCAACATATGGACGTGGACTTAGAGCCGATTATAAGTTAGGTTAGAACTTGGATTTTCTGGGCCGAATCCTTATGAGGAGCCCATTGAAAACCTCACTGATGGGGTCACATAGTGATGGGAGCAACATTCATCAGATTCAAGCCGTCGGAGGACCTAATCAAATGATCCATGTGATATTTTCCCATATTTTCTCCTTCTCTTTCTCCTTATCCAAATGACCCCATTAATAGGACCAAACTCCCCAGTAAAAGTCCCCATTATGTATGGCTATTAAATATCTTTTGCATATACACACGCATAGCTCCTCTTAGTTAATGACCAAACTCCCCATATCGGAAGGGTGCCATGAACCCTTTCCACCATAGTAACACACATGATTCTATTAGGGTATGTTAGGAGTTAATAATATGGTTAGCCTAAATCTATTATGGTGGAAACAAAATCCACTAAGGAAAAATATCACAGTAACCGTGGCGGGACCAATTAGGTCACGCCACATTACCAATAGGCAGCCTGCCATGCACTGTCTGCCTGCATGGTAGGTTGCCCACTAGTGATGTGGCGATCACCATGGGGTTTTTTGATAGAGGATCCGGACTCATTATAGTGAGGGTAGTGTAACATTTTTATTTCATGTCCATCTTTGTAGATGCCCTTTATTATGAAATGTTTTATTTACATGTACTTCATATGGAAGATGTATTTAACTACTAAGAACATCTCTAAGGGAGTTGTTATTTTGGATATGTCAAATTTCATTTAAAGGCTTATGTGGCAATTTGAATGTTTGGAATTTAGCCTCTAAAAGTAGAAAATCTACCCAGATGCGCCAAATTTATTACGTGGGACTCACATCATAAATAGTTTTTTAGAACTTTAAAAAACTATTTGACCCACCTTCATAAAATATTAAAAAAAAAGGCATGGTGCTTTTTCTTGTGTCAAATTTGGCATACCAACTTCTCATGCCAATTGCCACATCAGTTTTAGCATTTTGGAATATGGAGTCTTTAAATAGCCCTTTTTTATAGCTGAAAGTACCACATAGCATTTGGCATTTTCGTTGGAGATATTCTAATATCTTACTTTTTGTACATTTTCCTGAAAAGATATTATTTGTGGTTCTTCTATCTGCATTAGAATGTTATAACCATGAATAAAATAATAAAAATATAATATGAAGCTCGTGTAAGTATACTTACACATTTCTTATTTCAAATTCAGGAGAATCTATCAATAATGGGTATGGTTCATGCCCGATCTTACCTAACTAGTAGGACAAAGCAATTCTTACGTGTGAATTTGCCATCCTTTAATGTACAAGTCCATATTATCTCATATGTACAAGTTGTTTATCCTTACGTGTGTGGGTTTTATTACCTCATGCGTGCACAGCTCTCAAACCAACCCCTTAGCTAGACTACCAATAAATTAAAAAAAAAATGTATTGGGTGATTCAACACAGATTCGGCTGGTCTCAAAACCATGGCGAGAATTGGTATAAGTGAAGGTGGAATTTCGGATTGCTGTTCCTACATTGCATTCTTTTTCCCTTAATCATAGGATTGCCATTATTAATTGTCCCATGCGATTGTTTGTTGATTGTATTAATGCCGTTACGGTGCTGCTATATTAGTTGGTTAAGCCTAAAAGTGGGCTATCGGTGGGGTTTTCTTATTTTATTTTCTTTTCTTTGATGAAGCGGCCATAGGTCGGGTGGTTAGGCTATATGCACAAAACTAAAAATAACCCACCTGCAACCCTATGGACTGGATCGATATTCTGCCAACAGGGAAAGTGAAGTATATGACATTGGAATATCTCCTGCACAAATACTATGAACATACGAGTCCTTACTTCTCCATGTGTCAATTCCTTGGCTTGCATTGGAGACAGATGGACTTGTTAAGTGCGGTAAACCAACAATAAAAGGGGTTACTGCATTGGCTACTCCACATGTCACTTAGCTACTAAAAAAATTATCCTTGTATGTCACTCTTTTTACATTGTAGGCTTCCTCATTTCACTTGTGTAGGCTCTCCTCCCCAAAAAGTGGACCTCCTCTTCCCGCTTTTGTGAGATCTATTAATTGTTAGAAAAAACAAGCGATATAGAAGAGAAGTTTATAAGAAAAGAAGCAAAACTTCAAGGAGTGTATCAATGCCACTTTCCTAAAGGAATATTTGTCCCATTGTACAGAGAGTTCAACAAATTTCCTCTAGGATATAATGAAGTTTCTGGTGTATTAGTCTTGTGCCCTAAAAAACCACCCTTAAGAGTCTATTTATATTGTTTGTATGAAATTGCAGTTAGAATAGCTTTTTTTTGCAGTAAAAACTACCCTAACAAGGATCTAGAACGGTTGTGACTGTTCAAGACACCCTTATAAGGATGAAGAAGGGTTGTGACTACTCAAGACACCCTCACAAGGATGTAGAAGGGTTGTGAATGTTCAAGATACCCTTACAAGTGTTAGATTTTGTGGACTCAATCCATCAGTTGATGTAATAAATTGATTAATTTCTTCATTTATCAATAAAATCATGCTTTACTTTCATAAGATGAATGTTATTTTACTACTTCATGCACATGACCAATACATATGACATAGTGGTTCATGAGTTGAACTGGTTTCTATTAATATATTAGATGTGATATATGTGCATGGATGAGATTCATACGTAGGAGATATATGTTACAAATCTTATACTTAAATAGCTTCATAATCAGTAATGAGACTGGGCATCTCCTTTGATAATGTTGCAGCACTTTGATCACTATGAGATAGTGTAATTTGTCTCGATCATCAGAATGTAAGATTCTGGATTACGGTGCTGGTACATTGGATGTATTGAAGAACCATGAGATGCACCTTATGGAATTCTACCACAATAATAAGGTATGCTCTCATAATTCCCTGGCAATAGGCTCTCAATCCTGAGACATTGATGAACTCAAGTTTCTATCTATTCATTTGCTTTGAGTCACCAATGAGTGAGGCCGACTGTAGGTTAACACCTCGGTGTCTTGGGTATGTGGTAGTAGAACCGTGGGAACGTTGAATGATCAAGATGGAATCTATCTCTATTATTCCTTTGTGCCAATTAATGGATTTGTCATTAGTAAGTGCGCACCCATCTCAATTAAGAGTTAATTGAATGGTACTGATGATTACTGTGATTAATTGGGGCTCAAGGATAATAAGATGTGGAACTTATATTGGAAGAGACAGATTTATTCCAATTGATCCACGGATATTGATAGAGAGGCCTACTTGTGGTAATTGATAAGTTTAGGGTCTTCATTGAAATTTATTCCTAAGACTGGAGTGCAATTGCATTTATATAGTGGTGTTATTTGCAATTAACTGTGGGCCCGGACTACACATGAGATGTGGGGTCGCGGTGTTCCAGTTGGAGCCAGCTTTCTAAGGAATCCCTAGTGGTCCCCACGCTAGCCCAAGTTATTGGAAAATACTAATCCGACTTGAACTCTAAAAAGAAGGAATATAAAGGAGAAAGTTGCTAATTGCTTTGGAAGTAAGACTTCTATTTCAATTAAGCAAGGAAGAGATTTGAAAGTATATAAAATCTCTTAGACGTCCAATAAGAATCTCTCTCACGCCCAAAACCCTGTGTATGCAAGAGTTGCACGAGTTTCTCTCTCCTTTTCTCTTCTAATTCCTTAGAGTTTCAAGTGGGGATTTCTCCTGGAGATTCCACCAATCTTCTTAAGAAAAGAAATCCAATTGGGGTCATAGCATGGAAGGCTAAGAGGTGTTGAAGATTCTCATCATCAGTAGAGTCGCAACTTCTCCATTAAAGCACTACGAATCTCCAAAGATATGATCTACTTCTTGCATGTCGTAGATTATTATGGATGTTTAGTGCTGTTTGATTCTATTTTTAGATAGAATATTTACTGTACATTGTCACAAGATTGAGGGTAATGCATCCTGTATTGGGTTTTTGGTCTTATGGATAGTTGATCCCTGTGTCAAGTGGGTCAAAAGTTTTAAAAATCTATCCACGAGACCCACCTACTTCCAACAACAAGGATGTAGAAGAGTTGTGACTGTTCAAGACACCCTTAAAAGATTGTATAAGAGTTGTGACTCTTCAAAATTAAATTTAGAAAATGTTTCAACAATCATCAATTGAATTGGGTCCACTATGGAACAAATGTTAATATGGTAACTTTAGAATCAATCTTCCTTTATAACAATAGAATCCATTAATAATGAAATCATTGGGTAGTGTTTAGGGTTGTAAATAGGTTGGTTTTGCTTCGGGTCCATGATGGACCCAAAACTGGAACCGTTAGTGAGAGGACAGATCTGGAACTGAAACCAGTTCAGAGCCAGTTTCATGGATCTAGAACTGGAACCGTTAAGGAGTGGATGGATCCGGAACCGAAACTAAAATAGTATATGGAGTGAGTTCAGGTCCAGGTTTAGGTCTATGTAGAGGATGCTTTAGAAAAAAGGTAACTTTTAAGAAAAATTTTCAAAAATTGGGATAATATGTCGGGTCTCGAGTCCATGGGCTGGAACTAAAGTGGAACTAGATATTGAACCATTTAGGTTATAGGTCCCAAAATAGGATCTAGGTTCAGACCCGTTCACTTATCGGTTCCTAAATAAGGAACTAAACCCGATTATTAACAAATTGAAACCTTCAGGTAATTGGAGAATTGGAAACCCATTTGAAACCCTAGTAGCATTTGGTATGAGACAACAAAACTTGAACACAGCATGAATGATAAGAGGACCAAGATGGGTTTTATCGTCAGGTATGATAGCGTTGATATTTTTCATTCTAACTCTAAAAACTAGAGTCCAATGCGGATCCGCATGCATTGTTGGGACCCAACTGCATACCCCTCTATTTATGAGTCCGATTAAAAAAACCCCACTGATCCCGCCACGGTTACCATGGAGTTTTCTTCACTGAATCTCAATTCTCCATTTATGGCATTATATAAAGAGATATCAGTGCTCTCCCGACGACAAAAACATGCGAACATCAAACCTCCGATATAGCAAGTGGTATGCACCCACTTTTTTTGCATACATTTATTTGCATTAGAATACATAGAAATTGAATACACAGGGTAATTAACAATAAAGATCAAAGGAAAATTATAAAAAAAATGTCAAATAACATTTTCTTTTAGGAAAATAAAATAAAATAAGCTGCAAATTGATGCTATCTTTGAAAACTCACCTTTGTTCTTCATTTTTAACCACCTTATTTATTCAATTCCTATCAATTTTAATGCGTACAAACACGGAATTAAAAGGCTCAAAATTCGTAGTTTTTTATTTGATTATGTTAGTTTTTACTGGATCCATTTACTGGATCCATTATCCATGCACAAATGCATATACCACCTTATTATCCAATCCTTTCTAATATGCGTATGTTTAGGCGGATTTCTCTTATAATGGCGTGAGAACTATTATCCAGTGCAAAAACGTTTACATAAAATTGAACATCCGTGAATGATAAATGTAATCAGTTGAAGAACATCCATAAAAAACTCACCTATCACAGACTGAACCCTGGAAGATGCCAGTCAAGGGAACAGTGGCAAGGAAACTCTCTTAATGGATGATGGGCCGGAAAATATAGGCGCAACTGATATTTCAACAATTGATTTGAGAGCCATGAGATTTAACACTGCTTTCACACGTCTTCTTTTCTTGATAAATTCAATGGCAAATGCATTTCCAATTCAACGTCATCTTCAACTTAGCTCTGCCTGTTCATAATTGAACACAAGCTAAAGCTTGAATAATGTCAGGTTAAGCGGAGCCCGAGAGCTTGTGAACTTGATCTATGAATCGGACTGGTGAACCAACAAAATGTCGAAATGGCTAGTCATTATGATTTCAAGTTTCAACCGGTCTACAAAGTACTAACCCACTTTGTCTGCATGAGAAAAAGCTGAGAAAACTGTCCCCATTTCAGATTTAATGTGGGCAGTTTTCTCCCCAGGCACCTTGAAGAAGGCAAGCTCCAATTGAATTTTGATGAAAGAGAAAGAGCAAACATCACCTGTCCTAACTAGGGCCTCCCATCAAATCCATGCAATAAAGGATGGATCAATAACCCTTTTACCTTGGAATGAGGACTAATAAGATTTGATTTCTGCAGTCTAACCAAAGAAAACATTTTTTTTTCTTTTTCCACAATCAGGCGAGTGATTAAAATAGCTGGAATTGAGTGTGGGTGGTGCTTTACACATAGCAGGAACAACACAGCAAACAAGATGGATGAGCTCAATTCATTTGATTCTATAGTCACATGTAATATTATATCTGGAGTCCAAGCAAAACACACACCGGTCTCTTTACCTAAATGAAAAGAAGGGAAAAAAAGTAACAAGTAAATCTCATGGCTCCTAAAACATGACCCACTGACCTCCAACATTTCAATGGTTTAAGTGCTGAGAATAAATTTCAGTCGTAGAACAATACAAGTAATAGAGCTTTGAAACCATTTTCTTAAGACAACCACACTCAAATTATCAAACCTTCCCCTGCAGCGGCAAAAGAAACCCAAAAAGGTGCTTTCCAACTGCCATCATCTCATCGCTCCAAGCATATTTGCACCACCAAGTTTGGCACCTTCCAAATACTGAAATTCAAAACAGAAAAAACATAATGAGAAAGGATGAAAGCACAGGTGCTTTTTTACTCTTGCCCCAGATAGAATGCATAACAGAATATATTTTGAAGCAACAAGAATTATAATTTCACTCAAGGATGAAAATAGCGGTTGTAGCGGGCGTAGCGGCTTGCCGCCAAAACACTACGTAGCGGGTGATACGTAGCAGTAACGGTGATACGTAGCGGTGTAGCGGTGTGATTGGAAAATGTCTTCAAAAAAATCTGAAAAGTTCCAAGAAATCCAGAATATTGGAAAATGATGGAATATAAGGTTGTTTTGCAAAAGTAATTAATATAGGGCTATGTAGTGGTCCCCTCATTACATGAGGTCCTGTATCGCTGTATGAATAGAAAAAAATAAGAATGATAATTTTTTTTCACATGGATTAATGTTGTTTAGTCATGCTTAGAATATAACATTTCATAGTTTTATCTTGAAATACACACACACATATATGGAGAAAGTTTTTCTATTAAAGTGAAATTTGATTAGAGCCCTATTTTTTATTAGAGTAAAATTTTTTGGATTAGTTTTTTTAATGGTCATTTCATAGTTATATTTTGAAATATATATATATTTATATATATGTGGAGGGGAATTGTTTATTAAATTGAAAATTGAAAAGGGTCCATTTTCTATTGGAGTATTATTTGGTTAGGGCCTTATTTCCTATTAAGTAGAGTGAACTTTGGTTGGGCCCTGTGTCCTATTAAATAGCCTATGTTCAATTAGTGTGAAATTTGGATATCCTTTATTTTCAGTAGGTGTGGAATTTTTTTTTATATATAGCTGTAAAAAGTAGGTCTGGAAGTTGGCTACGACCCTATTTCCAATTTGAGTGAAATTTGAGGAAGGTGCCAATTTCAATTTAGTAATATTTAGCTCCTATATGACCTTTTTAATTTTAATGTTGTTGCCTCATTGTGGAGCCCACCAATGGTTACAATAGGTTCTTTAGGTTTTATTATTTTGGATGGGCCCACTTAATTTTTTTTAAATGTTTATAATGGTTTTTAATGTTTTGAATGGCCCATTTAATTTTTATCTCTACATTTCATCAGATGGGCCATCGTGGACCATAACCGACCCGTTAACAAAATAAAATAGGGCACGAAGGGTATTTGTCGCCCACTTGCGGCTTGTCCTAACTTTTGCCCAAAACAGACGAAGAAGAAGGAGAAGGAGAAGGAGAAGGAGCAGAAGCAGCAGCAGCAGAAGAAGAAGAAGAAGACCTACCGCTGGGTTCTGCTACTGCCGCCTGCTTGTTGCTGCTTACTGCTACCGCCGTCGCTGTGATGCTGTACTGCCGCTGTATCAAGTATGTCCTCTGCAACTCGTCCCACTCTATCTCTTTCTCTTTTTATTTTCTTTTCCCTTTCTTCCTCTTTTTCTACTTTTTATTTTTATTTTTATGTTTTTGTTGTTAATCTACCAGTTGAGCAAAAGAAAAGAAGCGGAAAGAGGGAAGAGGGGCCCTGATTTAACCAGGCTGATACATAGCGGCCGCCACGGCAACATAGCGGCCGCTACGGGAATGTCTCAGCCCCTACGGGCCGCTACACTTGTAAGCGTCGCTATTTCGCAAAAAGCGTAGCGCCCTTGGGCGCTACAGGCGATATATCGGCCGCTACGCTTCGTAGCAGCCGATATTTACATCCATGATTTCACTCCCCTCTTATCCTTCAAAAAACAAGCACGCACACACCCATACATCCATTCTCCATTTTTCTTGTATCTAGAATTTGTATCCACCCAGATGAACATGTGAAATCCAACCCACATACCCAAATGAAAATGAAGTTCTTCTTTTGGCAAAATATTAGGGTGTGAAATACTTTGTTAATTAAATAGAGCCACCTTTGATCCACATCAATGTTATGATGCATCCACAATGGACAAGGCCAAACCACCACCACTTCTCTCTCTCTCTCTCTCTCTCTCTCTCTCTCTCTCTCTCTCTCTCTATTCCTAGAGAGACCTCCAACTAAATGCTAAGATTTGTTTAGGGAGACCTTCAATTAATGTCTAAGATTTAGACTGCGTAGCATGTATATGAAAAAGCTAGCATTATGGAGGTTTATTTGAACAAGAAACACAATCAAGTCTTGTGATGACTGCCTGTGTTCGTTTTTGAATTGAACTTTCAAGATTCTCTCTTCTTCCCAGGGTCATTCCTCATGGTTTCTACACAACATTCTCCTTCACTCTCACTTCCTAGATCTTTCTCAATTCAAGGCACTCTCTTCACTCTCTGTTCTCCTTTCTAATACTATAACTATCAACGAATCTGTAGGGATTCCTTAGCACCTATTTTGGTATCTATGCAACTCAAGATAATTATCAACGGATCAGGCGCCTCAATCTACACTAATCGGTATCAGAACAAAGTGATATGAAAGATTTGATGAAGCATATAAGAATTCAACCAAAATTGTATTGATGATAACAATGATGATGATCATGATATGATGACTATGCTGATGATCAACATTTTAGATACTAATTTTATGCACAATGAAAATGATACAGATTTATAACCCATCCACATCATTTTACTTACAGTATCACGTAAATCAACATGTCGTAGATATGCCCTCTGCAGGTTTGCACCCTGCAAATTTGCACCACTTAGCTTTGCACCCTGCGAAATGAGAGGAAAAAATTTAAATTGAAATTAGAAAATAAATTAAAACTACAAGAAGTTTTAAAAATGGATATGCTAGAACTTGCTATGTGTACTAACCAAGTGGGAAAAAAAAAATTCTACACTGGAACTTTTCTTTTCTTCCTTTGCAGAAAAGAAACTGGGTTTTATTGGACAAAAGATGAACATGATATGCAAACGACAGCATCATGGTGAACCACCCAAAATCCAAACAAGAGGAAGCCCCAGCGGGTATGGCACAACAAAGGCAGCAAAACAACTTGGCCAACAGAGAGATTACATTCCTAAAGTCAGAACTGTAGTTCTTGCAACATCTTTCAAAAGAATATCCTCTCTGACATTGGCTCGTTCAGAGATGAATGAGGAAGACAGTAAAGTTGAGAAGCACATATCTCAACTCATCAATATCACCATGGCTGAAACAGACAGTAGGCAAAAAAGCTGCATCCAGAGATGCATGTAAAATGGACACATTGGTATAAAGATGTTATAGATAAAGCATAGAAGTTATATCATATCTGTTCCTAACATATTGGCAAATCCACATTGATACAACCCTATCACCTAGAACTGATGGCAAAATCATGAAACTCCCATTCAGATGTACAAATATCACCTTGATGACGTGACAACAATCAAGTCCTTTCAACACTACAAAATTATATTGAGAATACATTGAGTTACAAGAACTTTTAAGCACAATAACAGGCCATTTAAAACCTAAACTAGTGACAACTGAATTTAGATGATACTGAGCACTTGTAAGCACCAACCCAAAAACTTAAGCTCATAGGTGGAAGGTCCAAACAGATATATGTAGCTATGTCAAACCATTTACTTTGGCGATGTGGGACTTTTCTCAACACTCCCCTTCACGTGCAAGCCCAACAGATTCCTTGGACGGGCCTACAATGTGGGCTACACAAGAATGACAACCGCACTGATACCATGTATCTATTTGGGCCTTCCACCTATGGGCTTAGGCTTTTGGGTTGGTACATAATATCTTACAATACTGACTACTAAATGATAATGATTATTCAAAAATTGGAGGATGTTAAAATTTTGTAACTACATAGTTCTCGAAAGTTCTTTTGGCAAAAAGTGAAAGTTACAATCGACATCTTAAATGAAACAAGAGATTGCAATTATGATATGATGGTGCATCTTATCAAAACCCAGTTTGCTTTTAAAGAGGGGTTGTACATTGCAATTACTAGATTAATTCAAAAGGGAACAGTTCCCAATTGGCACCTTACATCATCATCATCATCAAAACCCTGTCCCCACTATCCTAGGGTAGGCTAAATGAGCTTTTTTTCTCCATTCTGATCTATCATGGGTCAAATCCTCGGATAGGTTGCACTTCTACATATCCATCCTTACTACTTTGTGTTAAGTAGTTAGTTTGTTGCACCTTTAACACCCAGACATTTTGGGTCTATTGGTTAGCAACTTGAGATATGTATCAAAGCCAATATGTCCCGGGTTCGAATCCGCGCGGGGCTAAAAAAAGCCCATGTTGTGTTTTGTGTGCAGGCACTAGTGTCCAGGGCAAAGAGGCCCGATGCCGCATCTTGTGTGGGCATCTGCATCGAGTTAAGTAGTCAATTTGCGGCACCTTTAACACCTAGGCATTTTGGGTATATTAACTTGCGACTTCATCCATGCCTTCTTTGGCATACGTCTCCTTGGTGGGCCATCAACTAGCATAGAAAAACTTTTCCTCAACGACGTCGTTGCCGGTTGAGTGGACATGTCCAATCCATCTTAAGTGATGTTCCCTTAATTTATCACCTTAATGGTACCCTTAAATCTTCCCAAAAGCAAAATTTTTTATACGGTGTTTTACATGTATAAAGAAATTGTTATTACTCATCTTATCAAAACTCAGTTTGCGAAAAAAGAAGGGAATGAACGTTGTTATGGATCACAATCAACTAAAATTAAGATAAAACAAGACAAAATTCTATTAAGCAACCTTTTGTTTAGAAGGTTGAATGAATTAGTAGTTAAAGAGATCCTAAAAGTTTATTTAGTCTTTTCAGGCTAAAATTCCCTCCTGCCATCAACTGCATTAAGTTTATGTTACTTGCTATAGTGATTTTGAAAATGGGTGGATGAATGAATCAACCATGGTAGTACCTCCAATGTCATGTTTCTATAATCTCTATTAGTATTTGCTAAAACCTCATATTCATTCATGTGACTACCATAAAGATGGCCTTTTCTTTCAAAAGTTTCTTAGTGATGACCCCATCTACTTAGGCAATGTTTTGAATATTACAAAGGTTCCTCTATCCTGTTTTTGAAGGACTATTCTATCAACCTGCCACTGGTTTTCTCAAATCCTAAACCCTAAGGATGTAATTAACCTAATTAATTATATGTTAGTCAATTAAGGGCAGTTTGACAATAAGCAAGTCCGGTTTACTATTAGGATCATGTGTGCGAAGTTTCATCGAGATCTAAGCCCATTCGGACACGGGAGGGGGCTAGTTTGCAATTTTAGAAAGTTTAGAAGGGCCTTTTCATAATTTCTATTTTTCGAGGTTCTGGGTTCAACGGGTAGTTCACCAAATTCCACAAACATTACCCTTCTTCCTCGACTTGATCCGACCCTTTGAGGACCCCCAAAATTCCTTCCTAGCTATCCTAAGGACTAAATCGTAATTTCTAGAAACTCAGGCTCTTTTAAAATAGTCAAGCCCTCCCTTTTCTTTCTTTCTCCTTTCCTTCTCTTCTCTCCTTCACTCTTTTCTCTTCTCCTCCCCATCCCACCTTGCTGCCAATGGAGAGCCTAGGCTTTCTTGTCTCCGACGACCACCATCATCTTCTCTGGGCCACCACCATCCTCCCCACCACTTTTTGAGCTCCCTCCGCATTAGTTGTGCCCTAGGTACACTCCTAAGCTCCTAGAGGTTACCTCTTTTGGATTTTAAGTGTTAGCATATCTCATTAGCTCTCACTCCTTTGTTTTGTAGGTTTCTTTGGTTTGGGTTTGGGGTTTCCCCATTTGTGAGCTTTCGATCGATAGTGAGATAGGGCCTTGCCCATTTTCTTCCTTATTCATCTAAGGCAAATAAATACCATGGAATGATTGATGATATGCATGTTTACATTGACTCTAGCATGGTTTTCCACCTCACTGAACTTCCATTTGCTCATCTGGTTTATTTTGAAAATGTATACATGTTAGGGCTTTGCTCATTTGCTAGATTAGGTTGTAAAAATTGGAATGGATGGCAATGGTTGAATTGGAGTGTGAAAAATGGTTGGAATGGAGAGGGTTAGGCCCTAACATGTATACATTTACAAGTAGAAGAGGAATAAGGAGTGGAACCCCTGTTTCCATGTGAAATAGGGAGTCCGGTCCCTTGTTTTTGAAGGACCGCGGTCAACTGTGGGAGGTATTGCGGTCAACCATGGGAGGTATTGCTGTCCACCGAAGTACCCCAGGTTTGGTTCTACCTAGGGGAGGCCCTAATGAACCCTATTTAAATGTTTCAACTTTTTGGGCGTCGGTTGACCTTGACCATGGATGAAGAGAAATCTTGGGCTCAATTTTGTCTTGGGATGAGCCTAATGGATTCTCTTTTTATGTTTCAACTGTGGGGGCCTCGGTCGACCGCGAGGTCCACCGTGGTTAGTCATGGACTCAAGATGTCTTTAAGAAGTCCTTCTAACTTAGGGACTTTAGGCATGATTCTAGGACCCATTGGCCTACCTTCTTAGGACTCATTGATGGACTATGGGTAAAAGGTGTTGTGAGCAAACATATCCTTACGGATTGTTCCGTTTGTGTACGTTGTACAACCTACCTCGAGCAGTCAAGCTCGGATGATGTGAGGTGCGGAGACACTCAAGAAATGGCTATGCACTGATCAGATTGATGGAGTGTCTCGACCTTACCTCACCATGGTTTGAGTAGGGATGTCGGGTGTGGGAATGACAATTATTGCCTTAGGAGATTGGGTTGTAACTACTCCTTGACTATCAATTGAATCGTATTATATTGTTATTGATACTTAGATGTCTTGAGCAAGTTCCATAGCTGATTATTGTTTATATTGTTAAGATCACATTGACAACCAAGATTGATGGACTTAGGATCCCCATTGATGGTATCGCTTTGATTGGTCTTGATCGAGGTGAGTTGCTAGGCAGCTTTAATTGGAAAGCTTGAAGAGGACTACTCATGTGGGATTGATTAATTAAAAGACTGATTGAGAAGTAGTTTCTCTATTGATTGGTGAACCTGTTTGATGCAGTACAGACCCATGGTCCCCATGAGTCGACTCGCCTTTAAGCCCAGCCCACCTATCCTAGTTCATTTAAGGGCTTTATTTACTCATGTTTTTAAGTTGTTTTAGCGATGTGTTTTAATCTTGACCATCAAAGTGTTTGGATAGTCCAGATTAGTCCTAGGGTTATGTCTTTTATTTATTCAAGCATTATAAAACCTCTTTGGCTTAGTGAATAATTGATGATTAATGAAAAGTTGTAGGATCTTCCCCAAATTTTTTCAAATTCTCCTCAAAATCCCTAATGCCTCCTCGATTGGAGTTTGGTGAGAGCCTAATTTCTCTTACGCCTCCGAATCGGAGTTTAGTGAGAGCCCAATTTTCTCCTCTATCTTCATCATCTACCTTGCCCGCCTGCAAATCCAATCCATTCCGCACCTGCCCAACCCTCACTGATTGTCTTAGGATTATTGTGTCAGGCATCACTAAGTTGTTAATGTTCAACACATAGGGGAACCTCTATGGAGAGGACTATTGGTTGACTGATTGTGGCTGTAGATCGATATTAGACACCATTGGGCACCCACAAAAGCAGAGGTTTTGAATGTTTACTACCTCAGGTACCACCCCATTGATTGTTTCAGGTTAATCACCTTATATATTGGCCGGGATTTTCTCCCGTTGCAAGAGAGAGAGAGAGAGAGAGAGAGAGAGAGAGAGAGACATAATATCCTGTGGTATTTAGCCTATGTGGACCGCCTATCTTGTTAGGGTCTTGTGCTTGGACATTGTCTGATTATTCATTATATTGTTATTCACACTTTAGGCCTAGCATCCTATCATTGTACTGCACATCATCACATTATCTTTACTTCACTTTGATATGTGTATATCTATTATTGTTCATAACCATCTACCTGCTACATCTTCGTAGCTACTGATGCTATACTTGGTGCATAGGTACCGAGTTTGCCACTACCAAGGAGGAGAAGTTGCTGCTTCTGGCAAATTAGCCTAATGGTGCCCACGAGTGGTGTGCCAATGACATCTACTGAGTCATCATGACCCGCACATGAGAGCCTCCACATATTTTTGGGTTATTTTGTATCATCTTTTGTGGCCTGTATTTAAAATACTTGTCATTTGTAAACTTTAACTTTTTATATATCTTACATGTTCACCCTGATGATTTGATCATACCATCTGTACATATGCTTCCGCTATACTATTTTGGGACCATGATTGGGGGCCACCTGTGTTGTTATTACGGGAAAAAAAATTAATTGGCCCCTAATCTTAAGCATAATCCCCATGCTCATCAGTGAGGGTGTGACAGGTTTTCTTTTCCTCCACAATGTGTCCTGCAATGGTAAGTGTTAGTCCCAAGCTCAAATATATGAGGATTGCATCAAAAACTAATCTTACCAAAGTTTGAGTCTACTTCAAGAAAAGTAGCACTCAGGCAACCCATATTCTTCTTTCCTTTTTTTTTTTGCTATAAGTACACAACCCATATTCGATGACATGTAGAGTGACAGAATATAGCCCTAAATGAGATAACTGAAAGGTAGAACTCAGGAAGCTAACTGAAGATAGATGGGATATCGCTTCAATGAGAAAGACAATAATTTCTTAATAAAGTCAAATTAAAATGAAAAATGGCAGTTATGAGTAACCAAGGAAGAAGCAATTAAAAATGCAAAGACCATGAAATAACTAGCTCATAGCAGCAGACATTCTATCAGAGTGCAAGTTGAGCTAATCTTCCCTCATATTTTTCCATTATGTTTTCTTTCTTTCTTTTTATTTTTTTTTTTGGAGAGCGAAATATATTTATTGTGGATATGAACCACAAGCTAAACTCAATATTATTTTTTTTCTATTGCTCTGGAACATACATGCCCACACACTCATGCTTCCCAAGTCTCCATCCAGCAGATGCAGGGATGGATCCCTGGTTTTCTCTTTAGACAGGGAGATGCCTAACCACTGGGCTACCAGCAGATTGGCAACCTAAACTTAATAAAGCATGCCTAAAACCTAATATATTCTATAATCCATATTAGTAAGATCATTGTACCTTTAAATTGGCACCTTCTAGATTAGCTCCTTCTAAGTTTGCATCGGTAAGATCAGCAGTCTGAAAAATTACAATGGAGATTACATAAACACATCATGACACAATATAAAGGACTAAAATATTTGTAACCAAACTTTTTACAAGAGTGCAAACTAATCCAAAAATAAGTGCCAATCAGAGTTGAAGAATTAAAGAAAAAGGTACTGCCTTCGGGCCTAATAACTAAAAAGGGAAAGAGAGGCCTTGACCTGTAAGTGTGCTGAGCGAAGGTCTGCCCCAGAAAAGTTGCACTTTATGAAACATGCATCTGCAAATTATAAACCTTCATGACATGATTGACCAAACACTTACTAGGCAGCACATACTGCTTAAACAATCAAAGTAGTCTCTAGACCTAGTATTTTTCAAAGAAGTTGCTTTAGCATGCAGCTCAGCTTTAATGATAAGACGTGTGGGATGAAACAAATCCGGTAAAAATTAAAATTGGGACCAAACCAAAGTATGAAGTAGGCCAAAACTGCATCCCACCCCAACGCAATTAAGAAATCAGGCTCCAGCCCAGCCATTAAGCTACATGTTCCAATCTTCATCATATCTATGGTTATCAATAATAGAGTATAGATATTTATGGAATACAGATTATAAGTTTAGCAGTTCTGAGAGTAAGGAGGTGAATAGGATCTGAACATGAGAGAGAGAGAGAGGTCCCATTAAATTTTCAAATCAAATAATACCACAGTAATGGTAAGTTCAGATATTTTTAACTAAGATTAGAGAAGGGTGGATGAAGTGAAAACATTCTATAATGTGAACATGGAGTGCCACTTTGGCTGGTAGTAGGCATGAATGAAGTAGAGACATTCTATTATGTGATCATGAAGTAACACTTTGACATGTAGCAGACATGATGCAAAGTTCCTGACAATTTTACATTCACCTTCAAGTTAGGAAGAAAATGAGTTTGCAAGAAGATTGCACAAAACCTCCAACATGGAATTATGGTATGGTCAATTCTTGTTTACAGTTGATGTAGAATCAGAATTTGAAAACAAGTTCTATTTCAAGCAGGGAAGAACGATGTAAATCAATAGCAAGCCCCTGGAATAAAGAATGATAATTTGAAAACAAGTTCCTTTTCAAGAAGGGGAGAATGATGTAATCAATAGCAAGCCCCTGAACAGGCCCGTCAAAGTCAATCAAATGACTTTTTTTTAACGTATTTTACTTGGTTATTGTTTTCAAACTATAAGGATCTCATTAGATTTTATTTCCATTTCTTGAAGTTATACATAAACAACACTACAATGTACCCAAAAAGCAAAATTTGATTGATATTGATTGAGAATATTTTCACTGGTATTTCCTCCACCCACCCTTGGTCAAGCATATGTTGCTTGCTCGATCAAGGTTTTAAAAATCAAGGATTTAAAAGTTTGAAATCAGCAGGGTGTCTCTTCATGAGATTAACAATGGTATCACCCTGATCAATGGTCAATTATTCTGTAATTCGGCAGGGACCTATCTTTCTCATCAGTTCTGATGAGTTGTTTCCACATCACATTCCAATCATCAAGGAACATTTCACCACATCACTTCGTCCTGCAGTTTTATCTGTGCTCGAATAGTAGGACTGAAAACTAAATGGACAGGGCTTGGACAAGGTTTAGCCCAATGAGACCCATATACAGCAGTAACACTATCCTTTCAGGCCCAAGATCCACCGTCCTATATACTGTCATATATCAGAAAAGGGCAAGTGTTTGGAAAAATAAAGAGTTAAGAGAATCCAAAAGGCTTACAGTGATAGATTTTTATTAAGCACAATCATTGTAGAGTGCTTGATATATCAATTTTTCAGGGAAAAAGAAAAAGAAAAAAAAATAGAGTGCTTGATATATTTATTACCTTGAAGATTTGCACTCTGAAGATTAGCTCCAGCTAACATAGCTCCACGAAGATTTGCCCCAATAAATTCACATCTTCCCTAGGCAAGAGAAATAACATTAAAAGAACAACAACATGCAGGGAAGTCTAGTCTTCAGAACGACTTCATGCAAGGAAAATAACACAACCATAGTGATTATAAATGACACAAACCGTGATAGTGGACCAGCTCAAGCCCCACATATTTAATGACACCTACTTTTTTAACACAATCTGAAACGAACTAATCCTCCATAGCTAAAAGTTTACTTCTCTAGAAATTACACAAAGCAACGAGAACATTTCAAAAACAAAGCACAAACATTACTCTTTATTTTAGATTGGTTTTTTCAGAGGAAAACAAAACGTACCACACTTTGCGGTAAAGGGAAAGGATATCCAACCACCACAAAAGATCTGGGAGTTGCTCTACTCATTGGTGGAGTAGTTCAAAATTCAAATTTACATATGCTGTCCTAATTCCTTAGACATAGGGAATAGGTAACGAAAGGATGTGCCGAGTGGAATTTCTTCCACCCAGTCACAGCCTCCACAATGGGGCATTCATCAAGGAAACTGCCAAAATTGAACCTCCCCCAACCCATTACTGATGCAGCCTCAAGTTGGTCAAAGTTCAGACCCATCTGTGGACCTTGTAACACAAATATTGGGTTTGAAGTTGGGGTCTGAAAGATCAACGGATAGCTGTGATATTGATAGAAGGTAGGTTTTGAAGTTGTGGGCTTTGAAACACAATCTATCCTTGGATGTGTAGTTCATTTAAGGGAAAGAGTTCCACCTTTATTGACTATTTTTTGTGTAATCTAGCCACTCATCTTGGTTAGGTTCACCTCTCTTACCATCCATTCATTTCAACCTTCACTATGGCAAAAGGCATTCTTCACTTCAAACTTTTATAGAAGGCCAAGCAGAATTTGCAGCAATAGAGAGAACTACAGATGCAGAAGTTAATTTTGCAATGAGAAGAGTTTCGAGAGAGTAATCTCATATGCATGTTGTTTAAATCCCTTCCCAACAAGTCTTTCCTTGTACCTTTCAATTAACCCATCTAGATTACATTTTAGGGTGAAAAGCACTTACATCCCACAATATAAACTTTCCTGCTGAAATATCTTTCAGTTTCCAAGTCCCATTTTTATCAAGTGCTTGCATTCTTCATTCAAAGCTACTTTCTACTTTCAATGTGTTAATACATCAAATACACATAAAGGTAAATGTTCACATGACTTGTAAAAGGAATTCATAGTATGGAGGTAACAATCAAATGTGAGAAACAAAATTCTGAGTAGGATGTCTACTAACATCTGATTGTGTTCCATGACGTGATACAATGGGAAGATCAATATCAGTATTATGAATATTACTTGAAGGTGTCTCTGAAATCTGAATCCAAAACTTCTGTTGAAGGTGCACTTGATTAGAGCTCTTTTCCTCTTTTCTTGGGAATATAAGTGAAGGGATTTTTCGAGAACGTTACCTTCTTCTGGAGTTTACTCACCCTAGATATCAACTATAACAACAGGAGATGGCAGATGGACTGGCGAAAATACAGATTGGAGTAATGAACTCCCCTTGACTAACTAACCTCTTTATCTTAGGTGAATAAAATATACATCCTCAAAAAAAAAAAAAAAATGACGTATTCAGTGTGATGAACTGTCTCCCAACCTCTTTTGAAGCCAAAATGCCACTTCTGTGCACTTCGATACCCAATAAGTATACATTTGACTCCTAATACCCTTTTTGTGCACTTGCCTCTTATGCTGTCTTGAAATGTGGAGTTGTGGAAAGAACAAACACACCAAAAACTTTAAGTGGAATAGGAAATTGAGCATTTGGACACATCTGTATGGGACACTTATTAGATGAGACAGGATGCAATTTATGAGAATGCATATGTTAACACAATTTGACCAATATGACTTTGGAGAAATCGTCTCAAGTAAAACAGAGCTCCTCTGAATTTGTATAGGATTCTTGGTTTTATGCTCAGCAACCCGTCTCTTCAGAAGTATCCATGGCAGTCAATTTCAGTTGGAATTAGCTGAAACCATTTTGTTCAGTTAGTGTACCAAACTGAACAAACCCCATAAAATATTTGGTTATTCTGTTTTAGTGTCGCATTTTTTTTATACAAAATAGGCCAAATTTCCTAATTTTGGCAGAATTCCATATAAATACTCTTGTGTGTGTTCAGTTTGAATTCATTGATCCAAAATAGGCCAAATTTCCAGCTTCAGTCAAATCACGTGTAAATACTCTCTCTCTCTCTCTCTCTCTCTCTCTCTCTCTCTCTCTCTCTCTCTCTCTCTCTCTCTCAATTTAGAACAAATTTTTTTTTTGTGGTCCCCCCGCCCCCACACTCCAAAAAAGAATTTCTAGCACCAAGAACAAGCCGCCCTGCAGAAAAAAGAACAAGAAACAAATAAACAAAAAATAAAAAGGCAAATGCGTCCCCCCCCCCCCCCTCCCTTTTCAAATCCAATATAAATAGTTTATATCATTAGAATTAGCTTACTAAGGTAATGGTCCAATTATTTCTATAAATATATATAGTTTAACTTTTTAAAAATTTCCAAAAATAAATGGATAACTTTTAATAGTTTAAAAAAATGCAATGAAACCCTGAAATAGGCCAAACGGTTCAACCTGGAGACAAACAAAACAACATCCGAAACAATTTTGGCTTGAAACTCATTTCTCTCTCCCTCCCTCCTGAAACTCATTCCTCCATCCCTCCTTCCCTCCCTTTCTCTTGGTTAAAAGAAGTGCTAAGAGGCTTGTAGGGAGTAGGGACATTTTGCCCTAGTTATGGAAGATCAAAATCACATTTTGGGAAGATCTAAGCATCAACACATCAGAGGTACTATTCATCCAATTGAGTGAAATATATATGAGTGGCTGTACAATGAAAATTCATCATTAACAAGTGCAACACAAGCTTTGGAATTTTAGATTCATCATCATCAGCAATGTTGGGCTCAGTTACATGAATTTTGTTTCTCCATGTCAATCTATCCTAAGCCAAATCCTCAGATAAGTTGCATTTCTTCTAATCTATTTTACTAGCACTATCCACGTCATCTTTGGCCTACCTCTTCTAGGCCTATTAACCTGCATATCCAAACTTTTCCTTGTTGGTACCGTTGTTATCCTACATTAGAGATGCCTAAACCATCGCAAACGGGTTTTCTTATTTTTATCCCCTATTGATGGTACCACTAAATGCTCTTGAAAGCACTCATTTTTAATTTTATGCTTCTTAATTTTACCACACATCCACCTCAACCTTTTCATCTCTACTATATCCATTTTATGCACATGTCGCTCCTTGGTTGGCCAACATTTTGATCCAAAGGTCATAGCTGGTGTAATCATTGTCCACCCATATATTCTATTGTTTTTTTTTAGAAACCTTTGTAGTTTTTTTCATACACTTTAAGGTTAATAGGCTCTAACGCGTGACTTAGTCAGGCTCGGCCAAGTTGAATTTACTTAAGGGTGAATAGGTCTCATGCAAAAACAGTCCGGTTTATCAAACCTTGGCAAAACAAATACATGCGCCCCAAATAATCTTTGTTTAGTAAATCTTCCATGAAAGTGGCATACTAAAATCCTAAGGAAAGAAAATGCTATAGAGAAGTGTCTTACTCACGCAAATTTGCATCATGAAAATCAGAACTCTCAGCCTCCACATCCTGTCAAAGGGATATAACACCATTATTACAGTTTAAGAATGATATATATAAAGGAAATCAAAAACCTATTGATTATGATCTAGCAGACAACATGAACCAATAGAATGAACCAGGTTGGAGATTAAAAACAGAAAGGAAGAAAAAAACAGAAGAAAAAAAAAGGAAAAAAGAGAATGAAATAATGTGTCAAACAACTTAAAACGTGATGTGGTGCAATCCACATCCAGAGGCTAAGAGCAAGATCCCTTGATGAGTGAAGCTATGAAGCTGTTAGAAGTGTATGATCCAGCATGTAGAATCCATACACATTTAAGAGGCCAAGAAATTATACAGACCCCAAAACAGTTCCACTAATTTTAATAATTTGACTGTTAGGGACTGTAATGTTAAAACAATACAGAGTAGGGGATTTCCTACAAATTTTAGCACAGCTAGATGTCTTCACCTGACCTGAGCCACACTGGTCCAACCCATAATAAAATTTCATTTCTGTTCAATCAAATAAGGACTTTCAAATTCAAATAGGCCTTGATACGAATTTAGATTGAATTTGTTTAAAACTTTAAATTCAGATAGGATTTTTTGAAAGAGAAATCAGTGAGATTTGTTGGGAAGGTCTTTCTTGTATTTAAGAGGGGATTGCAAGAAGGATTTTTTTCAGGTAGGTCCTTTGGAAGCTCCGCCAATTTATTATGGTTACAAATGATGGAGTGCAAGCATGCAAGGAGTACAAGTGGAGCTTTGGTATTCGTACAAGTGGATTAACTTCACTTAATCCTTATCTAGTTGTTACAACCATTTCAAGGACCAGTTCATGGGTTAATGAGTGACTGCTAACCCAAATAAGCCCAAGTCCAGTTCTAACCCTTCTATTGGCCTGTTCAGCCCAGCTCTTGTTCATCACTGTTCTACAAACAAATCCTACCCGAAATTTAGCAGATTGAAGATTAGCCCGTGAGAACAAGGCATTATGAAGGCAACCGTAGCTGAAGTCAACAAACGAAAGGTCCTGCAGAAATCAAAAGATCTCATCAGTGAATCCTCATAGGCAAACATCCAAGCATTCACCTGTCTACGAGCACGGACACAAGCTAAGCTCTGAATTACAGATTTGACAAGTGCAATCAAATTTACTCATCTTTAAAAGGATCCAATCAAAGAAACTGTTGAAGGAAAAACAGATACAAGTTCATTAAAAAGAAGAAAGACACAAGGTTTTTATAATGCGTCTTAATTTTTTTTCTTCATAGTATAAAGAACAGAAACAATAAAATGTATCAGTTGATAACATCATAAAATGAAGCCCACAAAAAACCAAGAAATTAAAACAAACAGTTGCTTAAGAGATTAAAAGCAAATATAAAGTGTGATCCATTGAACTTCAATCACCTTACGCTAGTAAAGTGAAATGAATTTTAAATACCCATTTTGTCCTCAGTCAACATTTGCCATTTGTGGATGACTGGATTGTGTAGTAATTGCCAGCGTAACATGCTATTGGGTCCTGCTGCAACTCCTGAAACTCCTCCACCATTATTGCTTTTGGCTAATAAACAGTTCCTATCATCCCTCTTTCTCTACCTTCCTTTTGCTCTTCATAATTTTGGGTTATATCACCACTACCATGAGGACCGTTGACCAATTTTCACATTCACCCAATAACATTGGTGCATATGTTCACTTGTCTAAAACTGTACTAAAGGATTTGCTGCAATGTGAAAATATCACCTACCATATTGGGATTTATCTGGTCTAATCTTTAGATAAGCTTATGATTATCTTAGATTATTTGATCAGTACATAGAGGGGTGGGCTTCAAAATGGTGGAGGGAAGTCAAGTTCATTTTTGGGTTGATGATTGGGTGGGGGTTGGAACATTGGCTTCAACTTTTCCAAGGTTATTTAGGTTTGCAGGAAATAAGTGGATTTTAGTTGAAGATTGTTATGCGGGTGAAGGGGGTTTTGGTTCTTGGGCCGTGTCTTTCAGAAGGGCCTTGCATCAATCCGAGGAGTCGGAGTATGAGTCAATGATTAGCTTTCTTTCTAACATTTTTATTTGCAAGGATCTAGTTGACTCTCATATTTGGAAGCCATGATCTTCTGGTGTCTTTTCTTGTAGGTGTTTCTACAGGGAGTTGGAGGGCCCCACTACTACAAGAGTTCTGGCTTTGCATGTGTGGATAGGATTGGCTCCTAGAGTGGAGGCCTTTGCTTAGCTTGCAGTCCTGCGAAAGATCTCAATGGCAGACAATCTTACGAGAAGTGGATTGGTTTTGGAGGCTATTTCAGATTTATGTGTTTTGTGTGGGAAGGAGAGGAAGGTAAATGACCATCTATTTATCCATTGCAAGTTCTCTCATTCCTTTTGGTGAAGTCTTCTTCGGAGGAGGTGTGGTGTTTTATGGAGCAGCCCAAGGTCAATGGCAGGGATGAACGAAGTATGGAGATATTCTTCTTTCTCTGGGTGTGGTTTGATTCTTTGGAGACTGATCCCTTTCGCTATCTTATGGTCAGTATGGAGGGAGAGGATTGATTGTAGAGTATCTATTTACATTGATTTATAATGAGGTATATATTCTTGCAGCATTTGCCTAGCTCCTCGATCCAATGTTACTCTGTTGATCATACTTATTGTCTTTACTCTATTTTAATGCATCCATCCTATGCTTTATATATTGTCCTTGAAAGATCTTTTGGATATTACTGTCTTTACCCTTGGTGTTGTAGGTTGTGGATCCCCTTCCGATTTAGCATTCATCCTGCGCGTGGCATCTCAAGGGTGAGGTGTTCCTCAAGACACCAAGTGTGGCAAACAACAAGTGGGGTGCCGGTGATGTAGCGTGCTCACTTCCAGCATGAGAGCATCACATAGATGTCGGGAGATTGACTTAGTTTTTGGCCTTTGTAGTTGTTGATTGGTTGTAATAAAACATATGCTTTGTTATATTAATATCTGAACACTGTAGTTGACAGTTGATCCTTTACATTTCACGTATATGGACTGATATCGATTTGGATCTATGTTTATATTGCTTCCACTAATTCTTATTCCTTCCGCTAATTAATGTTGTGGCTTCCGCTTATATGTTTGATTTGGAAATGTTATGAAAAGTTCTAAATTGACCTCATAGTGGACCTAGATCCTGGATGTCCACACCATCGAATTCAGACTTCTGCGCTGTTTTCAGGAGTTCGGGTTTGGGGGCGAGACGGTTTGGCATCATTCCTGCATTATTCTCAATTCTGTGCTGAGATTGGGTTCTGCTGCGAGTAAGTTGTGCAGAGTTTGGCAATATTATGTCAGATTGTTCTGCAGAGATTGTGCAGACATTGTTTGGTAATGTCATGTTGATTGGGTTGTGCTGAAAACCCATTTTTTTTTATTAAATAAATGATTCAATGAAAGAACAGAAAAATGAACAAAACTCATTTTCAGTTAAAGTCGCAGAAATTTTTACATTCAAAACAAAAACCCATTTTGTTTTAACACTTAGAATTTATAAATCTAATCAAGCATAACACCCAGAAAATGAGAAAAACCCATAATCAATTAACATCATTTTAACTGCATAAAGCCATTATTCATGGAAAATACAAAAAAAAAAATTTCCATTTTCATGTAAGATCATAAACTTTTCCAAACAACATCAGCAAAATTCACCTGCATTTGCTTTATATAAAAAAAAACTCAACAATATTGAAAAGATTCAGTCAAAACAAAATAAACTATAATTTTTCCATAATATTCAATATTCAAATTAGCATAATGCCTCAATCTAGCCCTCCTTGAGCACCTAAGTTATGAAAGGAAAACCAGGTCAGAGACAAGGGGGGAAGAAGCATGTGAGAGAGAGAGAGAGAGAGAGAGAGAGGAAAAGTTGGATTCCTTCCCAACAGACCAATGTTAATTGTTTCTATTTTCCACTTCCTACCAGTCATTCTGGTTAAACCGTTTCCTCTGGAATGGTGACAGAACTAGCCCAAATGCACTTTTCCGTTTCTCATCTCATAGGAATGCAGAAATGTCCATGTGGATAACCCCAAAGGGCCCTAACATGCTATGGTAGAATAAAGGGAAACCACTCTAAACATTCCTTCAGCAAAGAATTGGCCATATTTGCCTTATTTAAAACAGAGAACTTTTCCCTTCTTTATAACCTTTAAATGGTAACATGGGCATCATGTTCACCCTCGACAATATCATTAGCGCCATTCTTGATGGACAAGGAAATCTTATAAAAAGAAATCTATGCACAAACTTTTACAGTTAGGTAGGCAGCACATCACTTGCTGACAAGCATAAACCACGGCCTTGGAGACCTAAGAGCCTTGGAGAGTGGAGACTAGAGCAACTTTTACAATAAAGTAAACATGTGGTAATGGCTACATATGCCACTTGTATGAAATTTATGTAACCTTGCAGAGACAGTTAAGCAAATGAAGTGTTCAAGTTGAATAAATCCTTACCAGTTTAGACAAATCAAGACCAGAAAGATTCACACCCCGAAACCTAACTCTTTTTGATTGTATGCATTTGATGATATCAATGCGCGTCAATTCAGCCTTTTGTTCCTCTTCATCCTTTCTCCTATTTAAATTTGCATTTATTCGCTCGACTAAACCCTGACATTATATGCATGAAATATCTATCAATAAAGTGAAGTGTGGAATAATTTGCATAAAATTTCTTTAGTATCAAATCTTTAAAAAAAAAATCTAGGGTTCTATATGGAAACAAAAAAGACATTGAGAAAATTAGATATACACTGTTTCTTTCATGAAGTCATGTTGATACTAACATAAGCAAGATACACAAAGGAACCAAGCACATGCAACAATGTTCAAATAACAATTGCAATGCTTACCACACCAGCAACATTCTTAGAATGGTGCAAATATTTATTTAAAGTGAAATATCACCAAATTAAATATATATATATATTGTGTAAAAACTAGAACAATCAACTCAAATAAGGCAATAAGGCCAAATAAGAAACAAGAAAACATACAATACCAGTTCAAGGAAAAAATCTATTAAAATAAGGCAATAAGAACCCATGAAGAAGCACAAAAATACTCACTGGCAGTTTCTTCAGAGGAGAAAAAAAAAGACTAAATAGAGATAGCTTTATTCATCAACAGCATTCCTGTAGAAGTCCCATAAATCAAACCATGGTGCACTCAAGATTCACTTTCAAACTTCCTTTTTTTTTTCTTGGGAATGGTAATGATTTTAGTAGAGAAAAATATGCACACTACAACATTCAGGTCTTCTCTGTCATGTCAAAAGAATTGTGAATTTGGACAAAGATTAACTCGCAACAGAAGTGGCTCATCATACTGTTTTTTGGCAATGGCATCCTAAATCATTTTTAACAACTTGCCTAACCTTTTGAATGTTTGAGTTAGCCCATAGTTGGCCTCAAGTTTGTTTGGCTGTGTGGCATTTCAGCCTATATCTCTGATACTGTACAGCTTCATCAATATTAATAATTGTCACCATTCAATAAAGTATGTTGAACAGTATAAGAGGTATACATTGACAATGGAAGGCAGACCAACAGCAAAGAAAGCACCCTGCCTAAAAAAATCAAAGAAACAAATTGAAACTGGCAGAGCACAGCGACCTGATTAAAGTGGAAGGGAAATACATTTCCAAAAAAGTAATTCAAACAGTGCTGACCATCTCTCTCTCTCTCTCTCTCTCTCTCTCTCTCTCTCTCTCTCTCTCTGTGAAAAGAAAAAAGATTCAAAAAAAAACACAGACACACAAGAGCCAAATGTATATGCTTCTACTTTACCTGACAGAAGCACATGAACAAAGGAAACCTGAAGGTTGGTTGAAGCATCACACTTGTGAATGCCGAAAATTTGAAATTATCTGGGGATCAGAAAGCATGGACATAAGCTGCCGGCCCTCCCTTTCATCTTGAGTTTGACAGAGAAGGAAAACTTCTACGTTCATGAGCAAACATTTTAGTACCCTTTGAGTTGGACATGGAATGATTAGGACCCTGACTCTAGTGAAATCAACCATTGCACTTAAAATAGGGAGGGAACACCATTTACCAACTTTGATCACCATTCCCAAACACAATCTAAGGATGAAAAAGGCCTTACTCAGATAATGCATGAAGAGGGATCCCAAACTCTATCATTTATCTGTCTGGCAAAAAGGACCTAGTAAAAAGGTACTGCCTTCACAAGAAATCATCTGAAAACCCTGATAGAATGACCCACAGTTGAAAAGCAGTTCAAACCTCTTGATTTTGACTGGAAAACCAAAGCGATCCTCCAACCAAGATTTCATTTCTGCATTCTGTTTTCAAACACTAGACAGATGCTTTGCTACCTTGCAAATCTTCAGTTTTCCAAATGAGAAAGAACAAAAATTAATGTTCATTTAATGAATTTCTCCCAGTAACTGGTCTCCCATATCTGGACAGTTCCGCAGAAGTTTCTTATGTCCCAAAAAATCTCCAGATTGACTTTTCAATGGCCTAATGAATATCCAATTCAGTTTGTACGGAACAAAAATGACCCCGATTTCTCTGTCACTCTGTCCACGAAAATAGATGCATTAAAAACAGGACCTACCTCATTCAAAACTAACCTTACAATGGATGGCATGATCACATAGGGAGGTTGCTAATGAGAAAGGTTCAGGACCATTCCTCCAATCAAACTCAGCACCCATTCTCTGAGTGTCACCCACCCCCCCCCCCCCCCCCCCCCCCCCCCAACAACCCACGCCCACACAACAAAAAAAAAATAAAAAAATTCTCATTGTAGAGTTTCTAAAAAATGGTGGTGGGCATATATTTTTTAGATTCCACATGTTTTTGCTACATCAAAGACCGAAAAAGCAAATTCATGCAGTTTATTTAAACAAAAATCAATTTCCACATAAAGATGTCCTTTTAAAATTTCTTAAAATAATAGCATCATTTCTATTAAAATGTGAGAAATTCATCAAAATCAGACTGGACTTTTCTTTTCGTCTGTGCGTGTGTGTGTTGCTCAAAAGCAAATGCCTGGGCACTGGAAAATAAATAACAAAATAGAAAACCTTCATACCAAAAAAAGAAGGTCATTCATTCTCTTAGGCACAAGCTGAAGAGTCCAGAATATCTTATTAAAAAATGAGTTTGGAATTTATAAAAGCTTAAATAAAAGAAGAGAACAACAGATCTTAGGACATACAAGTAGTTGGGAACACATGTTGGGAACACATAACAAAGAATTCAAACAAACAATGAGAATTTGGATCACATAGAATTCACAAAAAAACATGCATGAAGTCACAAAAACAAACAATAATGCAGCTGCCAAAACAAAAATAAAGTGACTTACAAGTAGTTGATAGTATTCTGCTTCCCTCAGCAACTCTGAATATTTGGAGTCCGATAGTGTGGGAACAACACCATCTCTCAACCAATTTAAAATATGCCGAAAATGTTTCCCATCCCTATCAACAAAGACAGACCCCTGCAAGAATTCAGTATGATCAAAGAATAAAGGTTGATTCAAGTATTCACATCAAGGCAGCTCCTACCATTAAAAAAATAAATAAGGAAAAGAAATGAGAAAAAAACACAACAAAGCAGCTTCTGTGGAAAGCTGATTTTAAAGCCACATGAATAACCCTTAATGTATGGCTTTAATTCGAATAAGAACGGCCAATTATATGATTAAGAAAAGGAAAATGTGTAAAAACATAAAATATTGAACAAAAGTATAACAAGTACTATATACAAAAACAAGATAGGCTGCTGTGGTAAACAAATGATAAGGCATGGGAAAATTCATGGAAAAATCCTTAACAGGGTGTATTTCACATGTCCAGGAAATAACTTTTCATTTGACGAAATGCTCATTAGGAAAAATCTTAAGAGGAGGAAGAAGGAAACTTTTCCAAAGACATTAAAAATTAAAAAATTAAGAAAAAAGAAAATAGGCCACTAGAAAATAAATTACTTATTCTTAATGGTAAAAAAATTTATTTGAAAAGAAGAAAGGACAAAAACACTATACAGCATAAGAGATGTATATTGTATGGGAATATGTCAAATATTGATGCATAATAAAATAATGTGTAGTAAAAAAAATATGCAAGCAAAAAAAAAAGTTTTTGGAAATGTAGCAACCGGCAGATTGTCTAGCAAAGCAAAGGGTTGATTGTTTTTATGTAATTTAAGCCTTCTGTTGAAAGCAAGGGGTTGATGTTTATGTAATTTAAGTGCTTTGTTGTGTAGTTGTGCGTGGTGTCCGGAGTATATCTCTTAAATTGGTACGCCCAGTGAGGTGGTTTTTTATTTTGGAACCAAGTTTGGTTGTACTTTGTCTTCTTATTAATAAATTCCATTGTTACCAATAAAAAAATAATAAATAAGAAAAAATTTATCATTCTTGGTTCAACAAACTACCAATTTGAAAAGTTTAAACCCCAAACTTCCTATGTCTTATCCCACTGATTTCAGTATGGCTTGACATGTTCTGCTCAGAATGCGTACAAGTACAACTCGCATCCATATATCCTATCTTTCAAACTTGGTGCATCGAAGTGAAGTTTTCTGTGTCTTTGTGTGAGTGTGCACATAATAGCTTATACGTTTGTGAGAATGTGCAGCAGAGAGGGCACAAGAGTAAATAGTGACATAGAAAGTGGGACTGAAGAAATGAAGATACAAGTGATGAACAACATCTCCATAACAGTTGTCATACCCTAGGGATCATCTCTGAGATACATTTTTTACACTCAAATCTTTTTCAGGGGACATTATCTTTGTCACTCGACCATCCAACATGTCTTTCCTCAATATTAAATCCAAGGTCTTTGTTCGTCTCTCCCTTCTCCTAATTCCTTGGACTTGCAACCCTTCAACTCCTCATTTTGTAGGTGATTCTAGCCTTTTGAGCAAAAGCCCAAAACATCTCACATAACATTCTTTGTTGTTTTTCTTCTGTTGAAGCTACTTCTAGGTTTTGCTCTTATGTATCTGTTTCTAATTCTATTTTTATAGTAACTACACATCATCTTAGCAATTTTGGATTCCTAAATTGGGTTTTCTTTAGGGGACCAATTAGGGTTAAAAAGGAGGGTTTGAAGGGGAAGCATAGGTTTTTTGTAAATGTTTGAGGTGCGATCTGGGGGTAAATTTATGGTTAAGAAAATTAGAAAATTTGAAGAAAACTAGGTGAAATTAATGGGGAACTTCAAACACAAGAAGAAGAAGAAGAAGAAAACAGAGACATAGCAAGAGAGTAATGAATGCAAATAAAAAATCTTTTATTTATTGATTGATTTATTTTTAAAATCTTTAAACAAGGTGCCGATCCTAATTTCTTTTCAAGACAACCTAAGCCATGATAGAATTCGGAAGTGGAATCAAGAACGATTCCAAGGAACTTGGCTGATGAGCCTAATAACTAATATGATGGGGCACAAAACGATTGGAGTCTTTCACACATTCACCACGGATGCCTCGTGAAGTCACCGCCATTGGCAACCCAAGGAATCTTCACACAAGGGGAAACACTTGTTAATGCAATCATACTTATAAGAAGGAAAGAGTAAATTGTCACTGAATACATAAATGAAAATATGAAGGAATTTATAGGGGATGGGATGACAACTCTGCCTATTAGGAATAGAATTTGCTTTCTTTCCTCTCCATGAGATGATTGCATTTCTCTTTCTCCCAAATAATCCTCTCTTATTGATTACATGCCAACCATCCCACTTGATTTAGGAAATCCTCATGGAATTCTCTTCATTAAGAATGTATCTCTAGAAAATCTTTATCAGTACATTTCTTTTAAAAAAAATGGTTACAATGAAAATTTACTACACTAAGAAGGTATATCTAGGAAAAATTTTTGGAAACTTCCATTACTGACTACTAAGAAAATAGATATAGTTGAGCTAATGAACTGGTTGACAATTGGCTGCATCCAATGGCATAGTGGACTCTAGGCCTATTCTTAGCCCTTTTTTTCGTAAACCTTAAATGCCATGATGCACTTGGTCTACATCAAAATAACTGCTTTCAACAATTAGCTCAAAGGTGATATGGACATTATCTCCCTTTGTTGTTTTTACATACAAACTAATAGAGCACCAGTGGGCAAAGAATTCTACTTTGGTGTATCACATCATCTCAAAATCCCCTGATCCCAATAATAAACCAAGATGGCATGTTCCAGAAGTTACACTCAAGGGCCTTTCATTTGATTAAAGAAAGGGGACAAAGCTCTCATACAAAAGAAACGGTGCAAAGACAAGAACATGAAATTATGAATCCTATCATGATAGCCAAGATTAAATTAGTGCCTTTTCGGGATCCAGACATACTGTATGACGACCACTGAACATTGCCGCAAGCATTGAGTCCGGCTCACGTTGAGTCAGCGTATCGATTGTCGTCGAGAATTTTTTCCCTCCTGTAAAGACCAATGCACCACTGTGACTACATTCAAGAATCAAAGGCATCACACACCCAACGCTTTGATTTCATCAAACAAGATCCATCCAGCGCGGGCGGATCGAGATTTATTGCGTACCTATATCGAGTAGAATTGTGGAAGGGAAATCGGACGTCATCGTCGTTCTTCGCTCGATGCTGAAGCCAAAAGACGCAAAGCAACCCAACAATGCCCCAACTTGTAAGAAAAGAAACGCGCAGTGATTGTAGTAGCAGTACTGGTGAAGTTGATCTGGTTCGTGGGCCCTGCCACGCGCATTCATTTCATTGTTTTGTTGGGGTATGATATATTTTGATTACCTTAGCCTGTCACATCATCATCTGTGAGTGTGACTCACTCTGAGCCTGAGTTGGTCAACTCTCCTCTGACAATGAAGCTGAGTAAGTTCATCTAATGATGGGCCCAGCCCAACTCTGGCCCAAGTAGAATCTGGATAACCGATGTGAGATTTAGATTGGATTGTGTGACCGGCCTCTAGAAGTCAGAATCACCTGAGACCCGGCAGCAGGAGATGCATGATCTAGTGCCCTTCGGATGAATGGCATTTTGGTGTTAAAGATGTGAGCAGAGCACTACTTATAGGCTTGTGTGACCGACCAGCATAAGAGGGCCGGCTCATCGTGACAATGGGTCTGTTACTTTCCCACCCACTAGTGATGTGCACCAAAATAGATGAACTTTACACACCAACGTAGCCCATTACATGATTTTGTTGTGGCGCGTCAACATAGCCCAACAAATCTATAGCCCTGATATGTTGCACAGCAAAATCACCCATGTCATAGGAGTCACTCGGAAGGGCATCGAGTCAGGCAACTAGCACAAGAATGACTCCTTCAGACTCAAGTCAGCTGTCGGGGCAAATTAGAGTGAAATTTGAACTATGGACCCCCGCATTGGTCCCAGTGCGGCAAAAAGCTTATTAAGGGCTCGGCTCCTCTTTGGACGCATGGAAATGAGGACATAAGCAAGGTACGCCAGAACGAGAGTTCCTAGAAACACTATGACTAATGGAACACCAGATTGCGATACTGAAATGAAGAACCCCTTCAGACAATTCCCACATTCTCGCAAGATAGTAAATCGAAAAAAAGAATCCGAGATTTTGCATCATTTCAGAGTCCAAATCTTTAACCAGAATTCCAGCAAGAGGAAGTCCATTCCAAGAACTAATTTTCTAGAAGAGGAGATTTCAAAGAGGCTGGAACAGTGGTTTGACATTCATAATTTACGCGATAAAACATGGCAGTGCAAATGAAACTGTGTAATGTGTGTATGAGAGAGAGAGAGAGACACAGAGTAGCTCCCTTTCTCCATTTTTTTTTTTTTTTTTTTGGCCTGTAAAGCAGAACGGTTAAACTTGTATAAGGGCTCAGCAGTCAGATGTAACAACTACATGCCGCAACTCATGAGCCAATCGGAGTGGAAGCTACCATATTCTTGTGCATGCACATTGGCATCTGAAGCATTATATCAGTTACTAGGGTATGGTGGAAAAGGTAATGACAAACTTGGACTCCATTACATGAAATGACTGCAATGTTAAACAGTCCGAAGATAAAATCAGAAAATGGATATACAAGACTGATGGTATCAATAGCAAATTGTCCACATCTCGTCAATATGCTGTATCTATTTTCAAGTCGTCAGCTGTACTTTGGTTAGTTCCCTCTAGCCTTCTCCAAGTCTGGAAGATCTGAAACCAAATGGACATGCAATTTCGTTTATAAAACAGACATAGAATATGAAAAACTTGTCAGCTGAAATGCATACATAAAAATTGGCATAATATGGAGCCATAAATGCATATTAAAGGCCACGCAAAATTTATGGTTGAAATGGTTTATAGGAAAGGAAAACAAAACAGACAACTCTCACTTTCCCATCCAAAAAATCATGAACTGAGACCATTGCATCTTGAGAGGGTCCATAAGCCCTTCTAGATGCGTATCAACTATCAACCAAATGTCATAGGTGGGTAGTGGACTAGTAGTCTACCAAAAGTTGGTCTCATTTAACATTCCTGGCCATCGAATCTAAGCTGATGAAGTCAAGGCTTTTCATCCTCTCAAGCAATTGTCTAACATCCAGGTGCCCAGGAGTACCTAATGGGCCTGACTTTTCAAAACAATAAGGTGTATTTGGT
This sequence comes from Sextonia rubra, assembly GCA_037013555.1. Lineage (NCBI taxonomy): Eukaryota > Viridiplantae > Streptophyta > Magnoliopsida > Laurales > Lauraceae > Sextonia > Sextonia rubra. The sequence continues at coordinate 19,420,345 of JASUAD010000006.1, forward strand.
ACGGTCAGTGGACCTCACTAAGGTGTCACTTCTCAACTGAGCCACCATCTCTCAGAGATAAAGGCAGCATTGCCGTGGCTAGTTTTGCTGATGGTTTAAATGGTGTTGTTCACTTAAGAGGACCAGGAGACTTATAAAAAGCCATCATTACCACCATTATAAGATGATCATTCCTGTGTGTATTATAGCTGTTGTAGCAGGACAAAAAGAAGCAGAAGTTTAGGAATTGCTCAAGGAAAACCACTTAATGGAGGGAGCAAAAACATGGCATTACTCACAAAGCATTCCTTCGTCATCGCTACTATCGTCATCCTCATTTCGTCCCTGCACAAAAATAGAGTAGACAAAGTAAATAAGCAGATATAGTGACCTCTACCTTCAACACTAAAATCTGTGCAGAAAAGTGAGAATTACCAAATCACCACCACCATCATCAGAGGCAAGTTCCACTACAAAAGAAATGCAGTGGTCACTAACATGAGGTAACTACATAAAAATAAACAGAAGAATCAATAGATCAAAATAACGGGGATTTAATTTACCGATGACCTTTTTTATTCTTAAAAGCAAAATTGCCCTGATTGGAAGCGACAAAATATTGGCTCCTCCATTGCAACATTTGTTATGTGTTCCATTATCATAGAAAAGACACTATATTTGTTAGTTAATGTAAAAATGTGACCAACAACTTCAATCTTTGACTTGACCATTCATGTGAAACTGATTTTATAAAAATGCTAAGGATGTCGAAATTTGAGTACTTATAAAGTAACTCTGGAAAATCATTAGGCTTGGTAGGGGAACCCAACCACATTGACTGGGTTTGGTTCAATGCCTCAGCTATAGTTTACCTATATGAATGGCAGTGAAGCTAGGTACATGTGCTTTATAGTCTCACACTATGAATGACAGTGAAGCTAGGTACATGTGCTTTATGGTCTCACACTTTCATCAATTCTCTCTAAATAAAAAACAAAGGAAAACCTTCTTGTAAACCATCAGGTTTGACGGATCTGAAATTCCTCTCTATACTTCACTTCCTTGGTAGGTTCAGCAACAAAATTTGCCTCCAGAAAGGTGTACAGGAACATGTACTAACCTCATTAATGCACCTGAATTTAGCAAGAATGATTTCCCTATATCCATGAGGTTCAAAATCCTTTTGCAAAGCAACCATATTGGAATCACCTTCTATAAGTTCAGCACAGTCAAACCTGATCTGGTTGCTCGTGAAACCAATCCAGATAATAACATCTTCATAGACGAGGAAAGCGCAAGGTGACATCATGGGAACAGATAAAGTCCCTGATGTGGAAACCCTTCCTCCCGCTCGATTATGTGCAATTCATCATCCAACGATAACAGCATATCCAACAAGGGGGCTGGAAAGTAGAGGACTGCAATGAGTTGCACCAATTCGTCATGCGTAATGATTCAAATGAGTTTAAAGAATAGTTGGAGACATGCTTCACCATTGGTCTTAACCTGTCATTGTTGCCTTCACAGGGCTTGGACCAATCTTCACCATTTCAGAAGCATGCCGGCAAGCGAGCCTTGCCGAAAAGCAACTCAACAGATAGTAGCTATATGATCCTGCAACCTAAATATGAGCTTAGCGTAAATTAAATTGTATGATAGCTAATTAAGCTCATTTAGAGTCTAAGTGAGTCCAAATTACTGCTAGGATTGTGTGTGCGAAATTTCATCAGGTTTCGAGCTCGTTTGAGTATAGTAGGAGGGGTAGTTCGGAATTTTTGAATGCTTAGGAGGGATTCTGATTTGTGAGGTTTCAAGCCCATTGGGAAGATAACCTAATTCCAAGCACCTTATCCTTCTACCTCGACTCGAACCAAACCCATTAGACCACCAAACATCCTCCTATTTGCTCTCTTTGTGAGTACCATATGTAATTTATAAGACCCAAGTATGCACCGTACTTAGGATTCCCTAATCTTAGGAAAATTTGGTAGACCAAATTTCCGTTAAGTGGGGGAGAATGTAATACCCCAGTAGTTACTCTCTAATTTCATCGGTATTTTCATGTCATCTATGTGAGAAGAATTTGGAGGACCAAATTCCCTATGGTGGGAAGGATGTAAGAACCCAAATTTTTTTAAAATTTGAAAAACTTAACCTAGACCTGATTTGGGGTGACTTCTATAATGCTCTCTCAAGTTTCTTTTGATTGGTTAAGACCTATCTCAAGTATGACCTATTGATAGCAGGCCCATTTACTACCATGCTTGTGACTAGAGCAATATGCAAGTTAGCCTGTGGCTATGAGATGCCTTAAGCATAAAAATGGTTTGGATTCATTTTTAATCTGTTGAGGCACGTCATGCCGGCACAAAAATGTGCTCATAGGAGTCATGGTTTCAAGATGTATTGGTTTTTTACCTGACCTGGATCTATATAGCCAACTGAGATAACCTACATGGGGTTTTAACTTGACCTTATTCCCTTAACTTATCAGACCTAGACACAACCTATTAACCTGGACCCAACTTAGAATTGTGCTAACCTATCACCCATGGCAACCCACATCTGAACCCACATATTTAACTCAACCACTTATGCAAATAGGAACCCAGGGTATCATAATCTTACCTGCACAAATTCAAGCCTGAGTCTAGGCTTACCTAATCAGCCCAGGTCTCAAACATGTGACACACTAAGACCTCATGAATACCACTTAGCCTGACCTAAGTGAAGCAACTTGTGCATGAGCCCAATCATTAGATCCCTCTGTGCATTCAATTGTGGACCGTCATTATCAAGGACCCACACCCGGACACCCGAGTTAGATTCTCTGATCACTATGAATCCAGGCAAGAAGTATAACTATGTTACCTTAGTACTTGAGTTTTCCTTTTCCTTATCTCAATCATGATTTGCATTCTAAAGTTTGTAAAATTACTGAAATAATCATAGAATCTCTAGGATATTCCTACCTTTGATTTGTTTTGATTACTTTGATTTGTTTTGATTATAATAATGGCTAGACTTGAAATTGATCCCTTAACACCATCTTGTTATTAAATGAGATATTTTGCGGATTATTGTCAGAGATTTGTTATTTGATTTGTAAATGATGGATTTGTGCAAAGATTTGATAATGTGTGATTTGATTTATGATTACAACCTAACCCATTTTTGTGCATTGGAAATTTTAAATATTTTGGAGTTGTTACTTGTACACTATTGACCGCAAAGCATTATCTGAAGTATGGGCAACGCAACGTGGGGATGCCCACACGCGGATATCTAGCCCTCCATTTTTTGGTATGAGTCGTATGACTTTGGGAATGGGACCTTTTTGTGCGAAAATTCTAGCTGCAGCTAGCCCATTTGTGTATCATTACTGAAGCTTTTGGGATTACACCTAGCAGTAACGTGTTATTGAAGTTCTTAGGATCACGCCCGGCGGTAACAAAAAGGATTGAATTGAGCTACTGAAGTTATGGGTTAAAATCCCACCGGTAACACTAAATTTGTGTTTTGATTGTACTAAGGATATGCCTTTCTTGGATTCATGAATTCTTGCCCCATGATTTATGTCAAATCCGTATTTTTTCATGCTCTTTATTGCTATCTATTTCTCTTGATTACTATGGTTTAAGAAATTGTGAACTTATTTTCAAGATGTCTGTACCCATACTTCGTGACCTAAATTGTGATATTGTGATTAATTGATGATTTATCATGCTTATTGCCTCAATTTTGTATACTCTCGTATTTTTGCTAAAATTTGAATTGCCATTTGCCAATTTGTATTTGTTGTGATATCACCTCAGAGATTGTTCTTCTCCATCTCTTGTTAAATTGTTCGAACCTATGAATTGTGGCTCCGAAAACTTTGATATTCCTTGATTGTTACCCATTTGCTACGATTTCATGGTTTGTATTACATGATGAGTTTACTCACTCGTTGTTTTTTCACAAATTTCAAGGTTGAGATGGAACCCAAGGAGACTTAGCTTGCTTGCGGGGATAGGATTGTGTTGAGCTGCGAGAATTTATGCATTAGTTATTAATGGGATGTTCTAGGAATTTATTTGCAATTTTGAGGCAGACATATTAATCATTGTTAGTTTGGATTTACTCTACTTAGATCATTATTTTGACATTATTGGTTTATTAAATAAAATTTGCAGTTTTTTTTTATTGTGAACCCATCATGCCTCATGATTTAAGGGTCCTAAGGATCTTAAATTTCGGGGTGTGACACACCAGTACCTTCCTGATGCTCTCACACGAGAAATGAAAATGTTCAAAGCTCAAAAACATGTTTGGACAGATTGGTCTCTATCTACCCCACATGATAGGTCCTTATAGTGCCAAGGGATACACCATGCTTATCCTGAACATGCTAGCGCGTTATGGGGAGAATACCCTAATATTGATTGTTTTTACACTTCCTCAAGTAGAATTAGTGTAGCAGCTAATAACTTGAAATGGTCCGAGCTAGAAGTAAGCATTCTCAATTGGCTAATCACAAAAGGGTGCTAGATGATATCCTGCTGTTTCGAAGACAACTTTATGCTAAACCCATTGCCCGACAATTTTTTAATGAATTATTGGGAAGTAATGACTGGGAACAAGCATTATGCCACCTATTTCAACAGATTAATTTGACAGATCCCACAGAATTCCACTATTATCAGGAAGAGATCCTAACAAAAATCAACAATCTCCCTAAGCCGCCTACATGCATAGAACGACTTGAATCATTGCTTTACGAAGCTTGAGATTGTCAACATTGCTCCAAGAAGATAAAGGCACTGTGCTAGTATCACGAGAAAGCATACCTAGATCATCATCATCATCATCAAAGCTTTATCCCAACCATGTTGGGGTCGGCTACAAGAATTCAGCTTCTCCATTCTGTTCTAGTTTAAGCCATACGAAATTTGGATGCTAACCAGCACTATCCAGAATCACATCAAAAGATAAGATTCGCTACTCAGAATAAGATTCATTGTGGATAAGATTCAAGATAAAGTTAAGATTCACTGCGACAAGATAAAATTATCTCAAGATAAGATTTGATATGGATAAGATTTGAATGTCATTTGTCTTTTCTATAAATTTTTCTTTATGGTTGTCTTTTATGTAAATTTTTCTTTGTGGTGTATCCCTAAAATAGGGATGCTTAGTAAGCATGAAAGGCATCAAATGAAATCAGCAGTTGTTAGCATTTTGCAATTCCACTCCTCCCTCTCTTTGGTATCAGAGCTCTAGGTTCGACCAAACGAGTGAAGAAACAAGTAGTGCAGTTCGCTTCATTGCCCTAACACTATCTCGAAGCTATTCCAAGGGACTTCAATGAAAACGGAGTAGGATTATCCTCAGTTCTCCCTTTCATAATCCAAAGCCCAATATGGCACCTATCCCCCCACTTCCATATCCAGAGACCATCTCTTACCTTTGTCTGTACCACTCCATCAACTTCCTGCTTATATAACCTTGTTGCATTTGGCTAACAACAAAGTTATAAGCAGGAAGTTGATGAGGGTAATTGATAGGTTTTTATGAGAAAATTCAGGGTCTTGCTAATATTCTTGTTGTTTGTATACACAGATGAGCCATGTAATATCATTGATAACCAATCTTGTGCCTATATATATGGGTGATTTTCCAGTGTGAACTACCCTAACAAGTAGTCCATGTGAATAGTGAACTCTATGGGGCCCACTATGGACCCCATAAGTGGAAAAGACCAGGGAGATAGAAAGATCCATGTGGGACCAAACCAGATATCAAGTTTGGTCCCAATTACATATCCCTAAGCCCTTCATCCATGGCCCACAAGTCCCATCCATTCAAATAGGGGAATAGTCAATTCAGCTATCCAATCCATTCTGATGTATGCCAAACTTTGGGGCATGTGACTAGCAGGGGAGTCCCAATCCATTATAAAGTTTGGATTTGGTGATAGATGGGCCCCACCCATGGTTCTCACAGAAAAAGAACAATAGTGAGGGCAGTTCTCAGTAGAATATCTATGCACTGAGGAACATATGGCAGATTTTCTTACAAAAGTTGTTACTAAAAAACAAATCAATGTTCTTTTCAAGCCCAACACAGTAAACATATCAGGGTTACTTTGTAATTTCCAATAACTAGAGGTTTCTTGTCAATTTTAAGAATTTAAAATTTTAATAAAAAAAATACCTGGTTGCCCTGCCCCAATTGTGGTATTCTTCACATTTCCTCTAAAAAGATCTCTTTATCTTCCCTTTTTACGCCTTTTAGTTTTAAACCTTTTCTTTCCTCATATAATTCACATCTTTTACACATTATACGCATGTTCACCTAATGTAATACTCCATGGATAGTTTCTCATGATTACCATAATAAAAAATGAAAAAAATTTTCCAATTCTACAGTGGAAAGATGGAAAAGATTGACAATTTTCGTAGTCCATAAATAAATAAGATGGCAATTGTATAGGAATAGCACCACAGCTATCTAAGCAACTAAATCACACTATATCCTCTAAAAATGTGGGTTTATCTTAAATAAATTAACTTACACTTCATCGACTCTTCCTCATCCTCATCACACCATTTGTTCCAATCAACCTTGATGTAAGGAGCAGGCTTTTCATCAGATTTAAGCAGTTTTTTCCACCAACCCTTCTGTTCCTTCTGGACTGAGCAAAGAATATTTCTTAATCCAATATTTACTTTGCTGCCCTGCATAGGTGATTAAAACAAAAGTTTCAAGCAGAAGCATGAAATGCACACTGCAACAATATCGTAAGTTAAGCACTTGAAACTATTAAACTTGTTCAATCGAAGCACCAAAACCTTCACATAGACACAAGCATACAAATCTACCAAAATGGTCTGGCAATTCTATAGCATACTAACAGAAAAGTGTATGGGGCCCACCAGGTCCCAAAATATATCCTTCCCAACATCCCCCCGACCCTGAAAAAAAAATGCTTACCCAAATTGATACTGAGCTGAGTTTTTACCCATGAACTGATCATCAAAAGACTTCATCTAATGGCTTAAAAAATTGTCCAATTTAAAGACCTTGAAACAGTGCGCTTAAAATGAGCATATTAAATGGTGGTTAAAAAGAGCAGAAGGTACCTAGTTTTACAAACAAGGTCATAACTAGACCATTCACCCACGTGCCTGGCCCACCCACTCCCCACCCCCCTCCTAAACCCCAAATGAGATATGTATGTGGGAGGTTCACTCTATCAACATACAAGCACCTCCCTTTTTTGGCCAACATGGCCCACTATGACAAATCCAGTCCATCTCATACAACCCCACTAATCATCATCAAACCCCTGTCCCAACTATGTTGGGATCAGCTATTGATTTATGTTTCCACATTCTAACCTATCCTGAGCGGCTGAACCTTCCACTTCTTCATATCTATCCATCCTAACTCTTCGGTCTACATCTTTTTCCTTGGTGTGGCATCATCTTGCAACACCCCCGCCCCACCCCCTTGCAATAGAAAAGATGAAATAATAATAATAATAAAGGGGAAGAAATAGCAACCCATTTTGACAACCATCAGGCCCATATGTGCCATTGAGTTGACTTCTTAAAAAATACAACCTGTGTAAGTCTTAAACTTTGGGGCCAAAGAAATCAAAGGTTAGGACAATTTGATTGGGCCAATTTCTTGCCAAACCCTAGTTTACAACAAGGTATCTGCCCCCTTCTCTCCCCATCTCTTGCTCCTAAATGCCACCCTATAATTTATACAGGTGTGTGTAAAACTGGAAATTCTCAAAAACATCCCCATCCCCCTATTTTAAACCCCTTCATTCTCAAATAGAGGACTCCAGTTGTGAAAATCCAATCCCTTCGCACACACAGATAGCGTAGTGCTGGGGCGGTAATAGTGAGGAACAAGAGTGGGAGAACTAGTCACAATTGTCACTGAACTGTTAATTATCCAGAAGTCTATATTAAAAATGCACATAAAACTTTGGAGTTTAAAATCTAGAGCTGGGATTGATTAAAGTGATACTTGGACCACCTCTAATCCATTTCACAAATATCCCTCCCCTACCCCCTTTGATTAGCATATATCCAAGTGGGCCCCAAAGAGGGTTTTTGTAAGCAGAAAATGCTACACACGTTGTACTCCCCCATAAAAAGGAAGAGAAGGTTCCAAGGAGATGCCACACATTTTTGAGCTCTCTCATGAAAAGGAACAGAAGATTCGGATCCTCACTCGGAGCCTGAAGGATTAATCGACAAAGTTAGAAATATCTTCCAAGATTGAACTACAGCCTAGCAACACTGCATCATGACTAGGGAGAGAACAGAAGCTATTTCAGAATGTTAACAAAAGCCACCATAATACAATTGCTTGGCAGATCCTTCCTTCTGTACATATTTGATGTGGCAATGAAGGCATTCTATCAGTAAAAACTGGATAAATACGCACCTCAGGAACTATTCTTCCATAAAGTTCCAGTTTGAAATCAAAGAGTTCATCATGAGGTCCCTTAGCAGAGAAGCTGACTAACCCTTGAGGCTCAGTTTTCACAGAGACATCTTTCGCATCCGGTAAAGAAACAGTTAAGTAAATCTTATCAGAACGCTGCGCCCAAAGGACTTCAGGGTGACGACTGCTGACATAAGACAGGAGAAAAACCAGTTAGCCACTGTTCCAAGGTAACTCCATTGTACGTTTTTAAAAATGCAGAAGTGATCAATGATTATTAATCCATTGCTCTTTTGCTCCTGTTTGGCTCAAAATAGGTCGGAATGGTGGACCAGAATTCATGTAGGTGGCCCCAACATAGTTGGGACAAGGCTTTGATGATGATAATGATGATGATGATGCTCTTTTGCTCCTGCAGTTGTGAGAGAATGTCTTAGCTTTTTGAAAACGTTTGACCCTTTGGTATAAGTCAGATCATTCCAAGTTTGATACCTGAATATATATATATAGAAATTTGGAGTCTAGGACCAAGCTCAGTCAAGGGAAACAATTATGAAATCTCATTCCTCCAACAGTTTTTATAATCGTCAACGGCAGGAGTCATCGGGTTTCTAACAATAAGGTAGGAAGAGTGGATCCCGTTTTTGCTTTTCGGAGAGACAAAAGGGAGTGGCATCTTGGGCAGCAAGGTTAATGCAGTTATAATGAAATTGCAGTTGTTACTTAAAGATGCTGAGTGATTGTGCTCACAGAAGGGGGGTTGTGTATTGTCAGCCCATTGTCCAATTAAATCCTTTCCCATGGGCATGCGCAAGCTTAATTTTCATGAAAGTGCTCAAACAGAGTTGGCATAAAGAACCAATAAAGCTATGGAGTTCTCGTAAGCCATGTCTCCACCAAAATAGGATGCGAACAAATTAGAAAGGCGAAAGGCTCAATCCTAGATGACTGATTATAGAATGTGATTCTATGCTATAAGATGGCCAACAATTGTGGATGATGATTTTCTGTGGAAGATGGACTGCAAGAGAATAGCATAGAATCACATTCATTGAGGAGATTTGTCTTGAGGCATATCCTTAGATTAGGCAACTCCAATGCCGCACCCAACGTGGACATCTATGTACACAATTTGGGGTTCTCCTGCCCCAATTATAAAATGCCTCAGGGGATCAAATCCAGCTTAGCACCCACCAAGTGAATGGTTCTGAATATCAACACAAACTAAAAGCAAAGCAAACGATTGCAAGACAAAACCAGAAGTGAATCTCCTCTTCTTTCACGTCATCCTCTTCAAACTAAACCCAAAAGAAAGAAGCAGAGAGATCTCAACGAAGTGAAGAGAAATCATCATCATCATCATCATCATCATCATCATCAGCTTTACTTGGATTCGAGTACGAAGTTTTTGAAGGAGAGTAGATTAGAAATGAGAAGAGAGAGAGAGAGAGAGAGAGAGCGAGATTCTTACCTCATTTTGGATGATTGTGAGAGATGAACTGGATTTGGAGATTGTAAAAAAGAGAAATGGAAACCCTAGAAACCGATTTTAGGAGGTTTGGAGGGGAAAATGTGAAGCGCTTTGGAATCGGAAGAGACAGGAGATTAAAAAAAAAAAGAAAGACATAGGGAGAGGTTCTTTTCTTTTCTTTTCTTTTCTTTTCTTTTCTTTTCGAACGCAGTCGAGAGACACGCACAAAAAGTTGGGGAGGTGGGCCCCACCCTTTATCAAGTGGAGGTGGAGCCCACACCAGGCTTCAATGGAAAAGCGAGGTGTCAATTGTGATGTGTCAGCTCGTCAAAGTAGTCATGGGGCTTTTGATGTGGAATCATAACGGCCAGGGAATGGACGCATTGGGCTAAAGCCGACGTTGACGCGATACATACCCGACACACCCTAGTGAATGGTGTGGAGGTGGCGTCCATTCCGAAAAGCATATCATTTCAAAGAATGCCGGAATAAGCATCGGAGAAATAAAATTAATTTTTAGAATTAATAGGATAATTAAAAATCTTATAAGCTTATAAATTTCTTCTTTTTCTTCTTTTTTTTTAGATAACAGTAATAAAAGAATAGAATTTTTTTTTGTTAGTAACAGTACGTTTTTTCATTGTGATATCAAAGTTATTAAATGATAACAACAGTTCAGAAGCTTTGGTCGCAGAAGACTCGGCTGCTGTAAAACACATATGCTCAGTACCCTTCTCCCCTCTGTTTACCATGCACTTAAATGGCCCCAACATGAAGGGTGTCTTTCTCATTGAAAAATGCCCTAAATTTTGTTATCAGTCTTTTTTACGTTTTGAAAATTAGAAAATAGAACTTGTTTGTTTGTGATTAACCTAAACACATTGACTATTTTTAAATTATTATTATTATTATTATTATTATTGGTCATCGTCATTGTAGTAGTTCATACCAATTCAGAAGGCAGTGTCATCAGTCCCAATGCCCATGTCAAGCTCTTTATATGTATTTTCTATACTTGAATTTATTGGTATGGAGGAACTTGAAAAGACAGAATTAATGGCTCAGATTTTGAAAAGGTGAGCCACAGCATACATTAAAATGGGGCACTAGACCATACTATACTGCCCTTAAAATCTTGGGTTTATTAAGTTGCATCTTTTACAAACTTTAATCTAACATTGACAAAAAGGGGTTGCCTAGTGAGTTGGGTACCACATTTGTCACTAAACTGCCTATGTTCGATCCATGGGTTCTTCTTTCTACTGGAAGAGGCTTCTTTCCCATGGCTATGGCCACCCATGGATCCCAGTCTTCGTGGGTTGGTATCCAAAATTTTTTTCAAGGGGATTCGATTTATCATGGTGTGTACTTTGTAGTGGCAAAAAGGTTACCTCGCACACAATCCACTAGAGAAGCTTCAAACCAGAACATAACCCCATTAAAAGAAGCCAAAGGTGCAGGAAGATGCAAATCCATATCCCCTGTAGGGATCCTCAAACTCAGTTCCTCTGTAACCGGTTAACCAGTAGTTCGTTATGACACAGAATAAAACTGTTCTGGTGTTGATTTACTTGTGAACATTCAGCCAGTAGTTCGTTCTGACACAGAATAAAACTGTTCTGGTGTTGATTTACTTGTGAAGATTCAAATGGGCATATTGTATGACGATTTCATCCCTGATATGTAACCATGTCCAATTTTTGTAGCAGACGGGTCCCCTCAGTCGCCCTATTTTTAAGATACAACATTACCATCCCAAATTAAATTCATCTAAACACAACTACTTCTCTGATTTGTTGACCATGTACGGTTGGCCGATGAGCCTAAGATTGAATCACGCCAGGAAAAATTCTAGTGGTTTTTCAAAAAAAAAAAAACTGGAGAGTTTCTTTCGAAAATGATAAGTGTGAAACATAGCCTTAATACATAAGCAGGGGAAATCATTAAAAATAATACAGAAATGAAGTCTGCACAGAAATGAAGTTCGAACCATGCTAAACATTTTTATTTCTGAAAATCACCGAGTGGGAAAGAAAAGGAAAGACGACATTTTACATCTCAGCTTTTGCTTTGTCAAAATTGTTTGAGAAAAGCATAGATGACAGCTTCTTTTAAGCTACAAAATTTAAAAGCAGGGAAAAAACCCACGCCTTAAGGGCCCATGAGCTCTTCGATTGTGTAGAAGAAAGACGTAGCCCAGTCAACCTTGAATAGCAAAGTCTGTAATGTCTTCATCACATTGTAGTCTGGATCGAGCTTGCGTTGCCAGCCCTACAAAAAGAAAGGAAGGTGTGTGCACGTGTAACAACAAAGACGGATTAAACTTAAATGATCATAAGAGTTGAAATCTCTGTATCAACAAAAACTCATCATCATCATCATCATCTCTCTCTCTCTCTCTCTCTCTCTCTCTCTCTCTCTATGTATATATATATGGGAATCTTCATAGGCATCTTCAGATTTTGGAACAATAAACTTCCTGTGCACAATGCTTTATGTGTGAATTGCAAAGGTTAAAAGTCCAGAATCCTATCAGACAGGCCACAACTGACAAAATAGGATAGGCAGGCAATCCTTAACCACTAGATTTGATGAGGAAATATTGCAAATAAGAAGCCTGACCAACAATCGATGCTGAGATCCAACGACAAGTATTATCTGACCAACAACTTCTTCTCCTAGGTCAAATCCAAGGTGGAGCCCAAATGTAGGACCTGAATCTAAAATGCATAATTTATGAGATTGGCATCTAGATATATGCCTCCTGGTCATAGTTGTCAAGTTCCTTTTGGACGCCGTTTTAGTTTGGTTAAAAAATGAAATATTTTGAACAATTTGGACATTTCGTTTTCCAATTCAGAAATTTGTTTCAGAAAATATTAAAAAAATTATATATATATATATTAAAAATATATAGAAGTCTAAAGAAAAACATGGGCAGCCTCACTAATTTAATTTAAAATAAAACTGTCAAATAAGTGGGCCTCATCATCACATGAAATATAAAAAATATTATAGTAATTATAAAAGGCTGGCCTCACTTTGGTAAATCATCAGGCAGCTTAAAAAAAGACATGGACAGCCTCAGTAATTCAATTAAAAATAACATTGAGAAATAAGTGGGCCTCATCATCACATAAAATCTAACAATATTATAATGATGATAAAAGGTGGGCCTCACTTTGGTAAATCAACAGACGGCTTAAAAAAATCAAGAACCAACTATGTAGCAGGGATGTCCTTGGAGATACAGAGATGTAACCATACTCTGTTTATGTATGAAACAACCATCTAGTTGCTAAAGTAAAACTGTTTAATTAAAAAATTGATAAAAAAAAATATTTTACTTTAAGAAGAATATTAGATACTCCACCACAGCAATGCACTTCTTTAAAACTGGAACAGACCCTTCATCGGTGCATATCCCTTCTATAAACAAAAGGGGGGCCTCACTTTTGAATATAATCAGATGACATGAAAAGTGAGCCTCATCAGACAGCATAAAAAGTGGGCCAAACTTTTGTTAAATCATCACATGTTTTTGAAAAAACTTCACTTTCTCGTTAAACCAATATAATAGAGTGTCCCATTCCCAAACCCTTTCGCAAAACTTGGAGCATACGGAAATGGAAGGAGAGGGATAAGGAGACATCCTATGTAACGATCTGGCTTCGACGAGATTTACTATGAACAAATCAACCACAGCCAGTAGTAGCAACCCTAAGCGATGGAGGAACTCCATCTAACAGCCATGGAATTGCAGCCAGCAATCTTCAACATATGATCAATCTCAAGAAATTGCAAAGGAAATAGAGAAATTGGAGATCTCATGGATGATTCCTGTATCATTGAGCCTGGAATGGAATTTTGAAGGTTTCTTACAGTCGAAGAAGAGGAATACAAGGAGTTGCTACTTGCGTCAAAGTTCTCTCATCAAGCATTTCGATTTTGGAATGTTTCATTTATTTCGTTCAAGATTCGCGAGAATGCTAACTACTTTCATCTATTTTTTTGGTTTTTAACAGTCGAGCCCTGATTCTGCCCATCTGTTGATTCAGATAATGTTTGTCTGAATTTAGAGTTTCTGTATGAAACCCTAAATTTTGACGAATTTAAACAAAATTGGAACCAAACTTGAACCAAACGTCTTCAGGCGAGATGTTCGGTTCAGCTGTGGCTTCGAAATGAATGAAAAAACTCAGATGTTTCATCCGAATCGAAACGAATTTAACAACTATGCTCATGGTACATTCATCTTGAGGGAAAGTGTTAACCGACGATGATTATTACAGAGGTTACATTATGGACTAACTTTCACCTTACAATCATTGAGTACAGTAATGTCGCAAATTCCGAGGACAACAAAAAATTGAATACTTTATCTTATTTTGACCTAATGTAATCTGAGATATGACAAACTCAGTTGAAAGAATAACCCAACATATACCAAAGAAAAAACATGGCATCCACTAATAGGAAGATATCCATGTTGGGGCCCATTTGGTTGCGATAATTTAAGCATGTGATATTGTGATGCGTAAACGAGGTATGACTGTATTCGGTGGGTAAATGAGGCCACTTTCAGTCTCTCCGTCTCACTTACACCCCTCACCCTCAAGAGGTGGTAAACGATTACAAACCTTCCTCTTTTAGAAAGCAGCAGCACAATCCATTCAAGTCCTCATGAATATAGGTCATCGGTTCAAAACCTATGGGCCTCAAATTTGTTGTCTTTTACTTAAACTAATAACCTCAAGACATTTAGTTTCATATCTTAAATCTTTATAGATTTTTAGACATTTGTGAAAAAGTCCAAAAAAACCCAACCTAGAGATCTGATTTTCTTCACTTTTCTGGGTCCCCCAATTCATGATTCAAACAATTCAATATTCTCTTATTAATGATAAACATCAAGACATTTAGTATTGCAAAAAGAAATGATAAACATCAAAGTGTTTATCCTGAACCTAGTAATAAAGGGGCATCTGATTCCCACTTCAAAGGGTGTTGCAAGCTTGCAGACCTAAAAAGAAATGGTGCTGCTGTAAGTACTTAGTTTGATGTACCATCATCTTCATTTCCTTCACAAGTTTTATATCTTATATCTTCACAGATTCTAAGAAATTTTTTAAAATGTCCAAAAAATCTAAATGCATCTAAAACCTTGGATGTACTCATTCACTCGTGAAAATGGAGATTTTGAAAAACATAGTAATGCGTTTCACATATGTTATGCTTGCATAAGTAACATTTACTATGTAAACCCATTTTTTAATCCCATGCATAAAAGGCAAACAACCCCTTAGTAAGGGTGTTGTACAACAACAGAAGCCAAAAAATGCACATACTTATGTTTATTCCTTTGACTAGCAAAATTATCCTGTCACGTAAGGCTCCAACAAAGCTTGGTGCCCAGCTTGATACTGGCACCTTAACTACATAGATAAAGAACTGAAGAAACATTCATAACATTTACAGTGATCATCTGGTGAAAGAAGACTGCAATTTAACACTATGAGAGAATTAACCTTGGAACAACCTGAGTGGTGGATTGGTGGGTGGGGACGGGACAGAGTGGATTGATTGGCCAAGTGGCACAACCTTGGATCCTTGATAGGAAAGATAGATCAATCTCCTAAGGGATTGATCAAATCCAAAGATGGATTCAGCCACTAGGGCAGCCACAATACCATCAAACACAACATAATTGAAGAAAACTTAGATTTCTTTTCATTAACTGGAATGGGCATTGTTATTACAATGAGGCCTAATCATCCTTATATAGATGAGTATATTTGATCCCTAAGTAACAAGACTTCCTAATATTAGACTAAGCCTAAACAAAATAGAAAACTTGCTAATATTAAATACTTCTAAATAAAATTCCCATTTAAATGGATACCCAGTTGGGCCTATGGATGGGCCCAATGGGTTGGCCTACATCACCAAGAAACCAGCCTAACCAGATTACCAGATTACTGTTAGGGACTCCAACATAGTAGGTTAGCACAATTCAGTCTAACTGCCCATCTTGCAGTCCATTCTACAGTCACCTTAATGGGCGGGAAAACAATCATCATAATCGATACTCAACCATAAGCAATTGTTTTTGGAACCTTCCAATCCATGCAGCCACCATGTCTGCGAGAGAGAGAGAGAGAGAGAGAGAGAGAGAGAGGAGGAGGAGGAGGAGGAGGAGAGAGGACTTTTTCTCCTTCCAGCTCCATACTAGTTGGTAACTTTAATAGGCTAAGGGCTCCTATGGGCAGTTTAAGATCCTGCAACTTTCATATATTTTGTTTTTCAGAACAAAGTTAGAGTCAGCAAAATTGTGGAGTCCTGGTGTCCTGTTCCACCAAGTTTCTAGAAAGAAAAATTTAGAAATAAATCTGGGGTATCAAGAGGAGTTATTCATTGGTAATTAGTTCCGTGAGAAGTATGGCTAAATGAATCCGGTCTTTTTGCTTAATTATTTGTCCATCAGCTGACTGGACAATGTTGTACGTTAATCTTAGTTTGTTAAGAAGGTTATTAACTAATGACTTGTTATTTCTGCCGAGAGAGAGAGAGAGAGAGAGAGAGGCACCATTCTACAAAGAAAAGTTAGAATGGAAAATTCAAGAAAAAAGAAAAGGAAAATACAATGTTTATAAGAATTCTAAGAATAAATATACTACCATGCATTCAGATGCCTGCTTAGGTAACATAGGTGTGCATCAAGATATGTTTGTAGATAAGGCATCAAATATATAAACCAAGGATTACCTCAAGGACCAAAGTAGTCACCATAACAGTGCAAACATTCCCATCAATGTTGACTTTATGGCGCCGAACTTGTTCAAGTAATTGGTGCATGCATTCAGCAGGATGTACAACATCACCTTCTCGGGTGCCCCAAAAACTGAATGACCTTTCCACTTCCTGTTGTCAGTAAAAATATCAGAGACTCAAAACATCACCATCCTATCCCTAGAAGGGGAGGAGGAAAATTATAACCAGGAAATCTTGGATTTTTCTCATATAGACAATAAAACAATACTAAAAACATAAAAATAAAGGAGAAAATTACATAGGATTCAAGTTGCAGTATCTTCATACGAAAACAGTACATTCTAAATCAGAGACCAATGGAAAAACCAAACTAGAATACCTCTAAATTCATGTTTAATCCACTATATCAAGCCACAAGGGGCTGCTTTCATCGAAGGAATAAAACCCTCATCTAAAACGATCATGACTGCCACAGCCAACCAACTTGCCTCTTCTTTTATTCCAAGTTTTCAATAACTTCAACTTATTTGGCATGAATACTGCAGGAACACACCAAGTTTATGGCAGGGACAAGGATTTTAGAGATACAAAGCGGGGTATTAGACATCATATGACACAATACATAGCTATTTTTCAAGTAGATGGGTATCATACACTAAAAACCTCGACAAAATAATATTCTCAGCCATTTAAGACTTTCTTAAGTAAACAAAAACATATCCTGCACAAGTTAGAATGCCCTGAACGCTAGTTGTCTGGGCTACTTGAGTTGGACAACCCCCAATTTGGGTACAAATAGATTAGAGGGAAGTGCCCGGGCCCATTGGGCCTGGTGATAACAGTTTGAGGCCCAAAAGGCCCCTAATAGGAACTGATTGGGCTTCACAGCAAATCTGAAACTTTTACACATGGGTCTGGACCCCTGTGCATGGTCAAATGCCTCCAGAAATGTCAATGCCTGGCCCACATAAAGGTCACCAAAATGTTTACATCCTGAACTGAGACTAGAGCCAATTTGATAACATTTACCTTTTTGTAGGATATTCAAAAATATTTCTCAAGGCATATCCTTGTTAAGTTTGGACTAAAGTAAGTCAATTATTTGGTTGCTTCAAGCTCTTAATTCATTTTGATACAGCATTTACGGACAGGACATATCAATGACATAACTAACCAACTTGCACTCAAGAAACACAGAAGAGTCAGAAAACGTTACTTCTTTGGTTTCATAAACCCTGTGATAAATAACTAGAAATTTGCAAGTAGAAGTTTCATATACAAGGAGGATAGTAAGCAGAAAGTCTAAAATATGATACATGGAAAGACAAAAAAAAAAAAGGGAGAGAATATAAATTTAAGATGCTACCTGAGTGAAGGCCTCTGGATTTGGGCAGTTTTGTTGTTTTGACAACCTCAATGTGCACTCTGCAGCAGTGCGGCCATCTCGAAGAGCAACAGCTTTAAAGAACTCTAGCAAATTTATCCTGTCACTCTTAGAAAGCTCAGCAGTCATGCCTACATCAATGAAAATGACATGAGGCCTGGATTTAAAGAGCCGTTTGCCTGAAGACTTGGAATGGGCTACTCGAACAAGGATATTCCCAGGATGCATGTCTGCATGGATAAAATTGTCCACCTGGAGAGATATGACACTCAACAGTTACAGGCAAAACCATAATAGCTTAAATTATACCATTTGTTTATTTATGTAAATAACAGATGACAGCTCAAAGGGGCTAAAGCACTAGTGCTTTTTTCCCCTTTTCCTTGCATTGGAAACACACAAAATTTATTAACAAATACAGTACGGTGGAACCGAGATGAAATGTGGAAAAATAAAGAACAATAAATACAAAGACATCAAATACGGAGGACTGCCTTTGTCTTGCAAGAAGACTTGCCACCCCATTTGCTTCCTTTGAATGTCAATTTCCAATGGAATAAAAATAAATGTTGCTTAAACTATGGTTTTTTTTAAGTAAAGTTTAAGGTGGGTGTAGCCTCTCAACTATAATTTTTGTTTTTTAAAGTCAACTTTCATTAATATAACAATAAATGAAAAAAGTATATAGCATATAACATGCACATGAGAACCATACTGAGTTGGTCTGGGAGAGACAAGACCCAGGGGCACCAAAGCAACAAAAAGCAAAAAGACCTGTGAGAAAAGGATTAGACAAGCCTTTTATGCAAGAAAATAAACATTGTTGCTGAAGACCAAAACTAATAGGAAATTTTCTACTACAAATGTTCTGTTGTCTTTTGAGGTTATTTTTGTTCTGCATTTCTTTTTTCATGTCCATTTTCTTTTCTGGAATAGATGTTGTTTCTACATTTTAGGAGATTCCTTTTTCATCCAATATGCTATCTTATTACGTATTTGTAATGATTTTAAGTTGGAATACTATTTTCTATTTTAAACTTTTTATTTTACTCGAATTTTTTTTTATTTCAATTCTTTCAATACATAATTATAAAATATGCTTTAAATCATTTTCCCTCTATCTCAAATAATTTCATAATATGGTTCAAGTTATTTTCCATCTATCCTGCTTGAGATTGTTACTTACTGTTTTCAGTTTAAATACTAGCATAGCTTTTTACCATATTCAGTAAAGAAAATAGCTTTTACATATTTAGTTATGATGCAAGCGTACAAGATTACTAATTGTTCAGCATCTCTGTAAAAGAGAAGGCACTTTAACACGGTTGCCAATTCTGTTTGGGATGCCGTTTAATTTTCACTTGAAATGGAACATTCTGGTGTTTCAGCCATTTCAAAATTCCATTCAGGAAAAGATCCAATGAAAAAGGAAAAGAACTACAAGTAATAATAAATTAGATATGGTAGAAAGCTTAAACAACACTGACAAGAGCCCATGGCACAGTGAAAGGTGTTCACTATTGCAGACTTGAGGTTTAGGCAAATTCATGCAACCAATCAAAAAGAAAAAGGCTTAAACAACACTCGAAAACATATTTATATCACTTAACATAAATCAAATTCACACCTAAATAGCTAGTTCAATATTTTCAAATATGTTACCATGCATCTAAGTCAAATATTAAATAAATGATCAATAACAAGCAATCAAGCACATTAACAAATTCTTTGAGTCAATATTCTTGCCCCCTTATTTCAGCCTTAAATGAGAAAAAAAATGGGAAAAAGGCAAAAAAATGGTGTTGGGGCGAAACAAGGCAGAGCAGGCCTTGTTCTGACAGGAACCGAGAAAAGGGAGGAGAGGCAGACTTAGGCCCAAAATTCTTTATGGGAGAGTTCTGCTCTGGTTTGTCTGGAATACAAACTTCTGACCAGAATGAAATGCAATTGACTACTACGTACTGTTAGAGTTTGCAACAGAAATAGGATTAGATTACAAGAAGTGTACGTGCAAGGATGATATATGCCATCTCTAATCACCTCATTTACTTGTGAAGGTGTCAAAAATAGATAGAAGGGCTTTAATGGAACTTGCATCCACATTTTGGCAGCCAGAGTAGAACCATGTCCTCTAAAATGTGGATGAAGTGATATTAGGCAGATAGCCAACAGGTGTAATGCAGGTAGTTGGTACATCGAGACAGGCCTAAGCTAATAAGAAAAAAAAGCCAAGCTATTGCTTTAAAACTGCACGTTGTAATTGAGCAAATGACAAAGAAAGCATACCAGAAGCATCTTTAGGAGTGCATGAGTACCAATGTGAGCAAGAGATCGTTTAATCCGATCATTTCCTTCAAGCTCATCAACATAGTGTGAAACACTTTCTCCATGCTCATAGGTCTCCACCAAAACAGCTGGATGTACAAGAGGATAAAGAGGCTTTGGGAAGGACACATCCTTCCATCTGCGAAAGTTATAAATAAAACGGCTCAAATGTGCAGCTTCCCTTGCAAGATCAACTTGTGACATCATGAAAACAGTAAACTGCTGCACACTTTCATCTAGTCTTAACCACTTCAATGTAGGGATGAACTTTGAGATCTTGGCAATCAAATTAATGATCACAAAATCCCTCCTAATTGATTCACCAACACCAGGATGCCTAACTTTTACTGCAACTAACATGCGCTTCCCTCGTTGACCAGAGTATTGTACCCTCAACGTAGCTCGGTGCACTTGTGCTACACTTCCAGATGCCACAGGTTCCTCCTCAAAGTCTTCAAAAATATCTGAAAGTTTGCGACTAAATGCTTTCTCAATAGATTTTTTAGTGTGAGCAAAACCATGTGCTGGCGCCTTTGAGTGAAGCTTTGTCAGCTCAGTGCATAGGTCTCTAGGGAAGAGATCTGGGCGAGTAGCCGCCCACTGACCCCATTTTATGAATGCTGGGCCTGCTTTTTCTAGAGAAAGATGGACAATATGAAGCCATGTTTTCCTGAATTGAACACCAAAAGAATCTGCAAATGGGGCCATTGCTATGGCTGGCAAGAACAAAATTGCCAAATAGATTGATCTTAACAGCAAAATAAGACCTTCGTAAACTGTAAAAATGAAAGAAGTGAAATAAACATGACCATCTTGTGCTGTCATATACAGAGAATCTCTTGTTGGGAAGTACCCTGTGTCGGCCCATGTCCTTTGAGGACATGACACCTCTCCAATTAAAAATGCAAAAATGCTAGGTCCCATCTGTGATCTGGTGAAAGCCAGGCTCAGCACACAAGCAACCTTACTCATTGGGAGAAAAGATCGGCTGCTGTGAGAAAACATGTGATACAGCCTCTTCCAAGCAACATGGGCATCATGAGTCATGAAAGTTCTAGCTGAAAGTGTTGAAAAGTTCTTGATGCAGCTACTCCTACAGAGATTTTCCTTTGCTTTGTATACTGTAAATGGAAGACATACTCTACTAGGAAGCTTATATTGTGAATAGAATCTGTATTGGGATGAAGGTAGTCCAATTGTAGCAAGTGCCCCATGATTCCTTACAGGTGAAACACCCGAAGAATGTTTTGCAAGAATATCAGTCCCAACTCTCTTTATCTTCCCAAATGCTAAAAACCTACATGTTAGGTCAATTACTGTAAGCTCTTCCAGAAGATGAATCCACGTGATATTTTAACTTAGCACTACATATGCACTGCATGTGCATAATTCAAACAACAACAAATAGATGGTTCATTAGTGTATTTCTTTAAAATAATACAAGTAATAAATGAGTTGTTGTAAGAAACAATGAATGATGCCCTACAACAAGACAAGTTAAATTTGAAATCAAAGCAAAAAGTAACAACATCCTTACACTTAGAAAAAAAAAAAGAGAAAAGAAAAGAAATAAAGCTAGACCAAGTTATCGCGCTCTATGAAAAATGGGCATTGGTAAAGGTACGCTTAATTAATAACCTCCTGAACATTTTGATCAGTGGCCCACATCACTGCAGTAAATATCAACAAGAAAAACTTCAGGAACTGATTTTTGATCAGTGGCCCACATAACTGCATCTTCGTTGTTCGCATTTTGCACCTTTGCGGAGCAATAATAGTATTTTGGTGACATTGGTCACAGAGGCAACCCTCCCTCCCTCCCTCCTTGTATCATTGCATGATATGTTCACTACAGCGTTTTAGGATGACACCTTTAGATAACATTTTCCAGTGACTATCATTGCAAGCACTTAAACCGGTTTATGTACCCTAGGTGAAACCAGAGATGCAGAGAATATATATCTTTGAAGTTGATCTCAATGCTTATTGTTGGACATAAATTTTCTCTTCCCACTAGCAGTTCATCATAATACGCACAACTGCATTGGATGGGGGAAAAAAGAGTAATACAGCCTCAACAAACCAATATTACATTCTTAAGTTCATTGAAACCAAATTCGTCATAGGCAAACCATATTTTCCTAATGATGAATATAAGGTCATTTGAGAGCATCAATTTAATACACACGCGCACGCGCACACGCACACACACACACACACACATAGAGATGACCTAGGTTATTCAAACATTAGGAACATCTTCCATTACCCTTGATTTAGAACCTCTAGCTCTACTTGGCTGTACTACATTGGGAGATCATCAAGCACGAATAATCATCAGCTGCGGATGTTAAATCTTGAGCATGGATTACAGATCTCGGCATCAAGTATGATCTTCAAGTAATATTTACATATATTAGCATTTGATTTTATTCTATTCTTTATTCTATCCTTAAAAAAAGGAGACAAACTTCATAATCATCATCATCATCATCAAAGCCTTATCCCAACCATGTTGGGGTCGGATATATGAATTCTGTTTCTCCATTCTGTTCTATTTTGAGCCAAACTTTTAGATAAACTAAACTTTTTCAAATATCATTTAATGACCTCCTCAATGTTTTTTTTTTTGCCTACCCTACCTCTTAATGGGCCATCTACCTGGATAGCCAAACTTTTCCTCATCGGTGTCATAACCGGCCTACGCTCAGCATGCCTAAACCAGCTTAAACGAGTTTCTCTAATCTTATCCCCTATTGGTGTAACCCTTTAATAATCACGAAAGTGCTGATTTCTAATTTTATCTTTCCTAGTTTTACTACACATCCACCTAATCATTCTCATCTCCGTCACATCCATCTTATGTATATGCGTCTTCTTAACTGGCTAACATTCTGCTCCATATGTCACACCTAGTCTAACCACTGTTCTGTAAAATTTGCCCTTTAATTTCATTGGCATTCGTTTGTTACAAAGCACTCCAAAAGCTAATCTCCACTTCAGCCATCCAACTTTTATCCTATACTCAATATCTTCGTCAATCTCCCCATCCTTACTAATCATCAATCGCAGATGCCAAAAAGAATCTCTACGCAGTATCTTATGAGTTTCAATTTTGACAGTAGTTTCAACACTTTGTATATGTTCATTGAAGTTGCAATCCATATATTATATCTTTGTGACTTATTTTAAAACCTCTAGATTCTAAATGCCCTCTACCATCTCTCGAGTTTTACATTTACACCATCTCTTGATTCATCCACCAATACTATATCATTAGCAAACAACATACACCATGGTACTTCTTCTTGAATAAGTGCAGTTAACTCATTTATAATCAATGCAAAGAGGTAAGGGCTTAAAGTTGATCTCTGATGCAAACCTATAGTCACGGAAAATCCACCTGTTTCTCCACATGTGGTTCTCACATTTGTTACTCCTCCTTCATATATATCCTTAAAAATTTCAACGTAACCGCTCGAGACATTCATTCTCTTCAAAACCCACCAAAGTAAATCCCTCGGTACCCTATCATAGGCTCTTTCTAAATCAATAAAGACCATGTGTAAATTTTTCCTCTTTACTCGATATTTTTCCATTAATTACTGAAGAAGGCCCAGGGTTAGGGCTTACGTGGAAGTGCCTAAGAACGTGTCCAAGACACATCGAATCATCATGAAAACTTCAACACACAAAAGAATACGCCTCTCTGGGAAAACCCAATTTTATTAATCAACCAAATCTTAGAATTTCTTCTCTACAATACCATATATATAGTAAAAGCAAACTTAATGTGTAAGAAAACCCTACGCTAGTAATGGAAACTTTCCTAATAATAAGTTAATTAGAAATCTACTAATAATAATAATATAATCCTAATCTAATTTGAAGAGGGGCTGCCGGGGCCCAGACTGCATCATCCTCCTCGGGTTGAAAGAAGAGTTCATCCTCGAACTCGACTCTGCTTCGGATTGCCTCTGTAAATGTGGTGAACATGAAATACTTCCTTTGTGGCAGCTTTCCAGGAATTCTTTTTCGGCGGGTGTGGTTTCTTGAGATGAAGAGTAATCTGTTGTCCACCATGTATGAATGTATAGGTGTTGTCGCGCATACCATGAGTCTCATTTTTGTCATACATCTAAGGACAGCCCAACAAGGGATCACCACTATCCATAGGTAGCACATCACACCAGATTGTATCTTTGTACGTCTCACCAATGGCAAAAGTAACTTTGCAAGTATGTCGAACATGCACTTGATCACCATTCATTAACCACTTGACAAAATAAGGACGGTTATGCTTATAAACTTTCAATTGGAGGCGATCAACAAGGGCTTGGGAGATGAGATTTTCAGAACTTCCGCTGTCAATAACAACTGTGCAATTTTGTCGTTGAACTGTACCTACGGAATGGAAAATATTTTTTCGTAACCACTTATGCTTGACAATTGGTGGAGCGCCCTTGAGAACAATAAGAGCTTCACCTGTGGTATCTGCATTCAGCGATAACAGACAGAAAAGGTGCCTTGCGGCGGTGGCTTGCAGCGGCGACAGCAGCGTGCGGGGGTGACTACAACGGCAACAACAGGTGACGACAGGTAGGTATGCGCGTCTCTCGTTCCCTTCCTATGCTCTTTCCTTTTCCCCCTTTTTCTTTTCTTTTTTTTTTCACTCTAGGGGGGTATTGATGGTGTCGCTATGATGGCGAGGCTTGACCAAGGGGTTGATTAGGGTTACAGCGAATGGGTTTTCGCAAGGGTTGGGTATTCGGTCGTGCAGGGCGAGGGCAGAGAGGGTGCAGGTGAAGGGATTTGGGATAGGTTGGGAAAAAGGTGGAGACAGTGACGATTAGGGTTAGGGTCCGGGCAGTGAAGGCCGAAAGGGTTCGGCAAACGGTTGCCGAACATGTGGAAGGCTTTGGTGGTGACGTCAAACGGCGGGGAAGGGTTGGTGTGGTGGTTGTCAATGATGTTGAAGCTGCGACAGTGGGGGCTATGTTGCTAGGATGGATGGCAGGGGTGTATCGATGATGGCAGGAGGCAGATGGTTTCGGAGATGGCTTTTCTGGATCGGAAAAAGGGGTAGAGAGGATGATGGTAACACGCCAATCTATCAAAGGAATGGCTTTGATACCAAACTGATGCAGGCCCAGAGTTAGGGCTTGCGTGGAAGTGCACTTCGAATTGTCACGAAATCATTGTGTCCATCTCTTTCTTGCGTTATGTTCTTTGTGCATGCTCTGAGATGTGTGAGCAAAATGAATTGTTAGATTGAATATCAACACTTGTGCTATTAAATAGTTAGAATTAAATTTATTTTCACTGTTGTTGATTTAATCACTGGATTTTCTTTTTTGGTCATTTAATTTCATCCGCAAAGTACTTTATCTTGATTAATTGCTTGTTTTGTGTTGGTAATCTTAATAAGTTCAAAATTGGCATAATTGGTATAGAGTCCTATTCAACCGCCTCTAGGGCTTGGACATACTCTGTTGAGTGCATTTTCATAGTTTGCATTACACCATCCTACAAATTAATGATAAAAATTTCTCATTACAGTATAAATTGATATTTTAATGGCCCATTATGGGCATTTGGAAACTCAACTCACGCAACTCATTTTGCACATAAATTAGGGTTCATGCATTTGCATATAACCTTAGTAACCTACAGGCAATATTTGCTCCCTTTTTGGCCACAACCACTTAAAAGTAGACAACACTCACTTGATTAGATTTCCAAGTGAACCAAACCCCAAGAATCCAAAAACAGCTTAGATACTAAAATCAAGGGTACTTATGCTCTTCCAACACCTCCCAAGAAATTGTTCTCCACAAAATCAAGGAAAATTAGTTCCTAATATCCCTCCTATCTTCCAACGTCTCTCTCATCCTCGAACTTTTCGCTTTCCATATGAATAAGTGCTGCACCAAACCGCGGAAATGTAGAAAAGTGTAAGCACAAAGAAAATCAAAGTAGCAAGCAGAGGTGGAAAGACAGAAACTACGAGGTTTTTATGGAGAAGCCCTAGGGGGAGGAAAGCAGAATCCAGAGAAGTGAAATCCGAGCTTTCCAAACACGTTTGAAGGAACTGAATTGTTTAGAGAGAGAATAAGAGGAAAAAGTTAGAGAGAGAGAGACAGGGGGGTAGATGATGACCTTGGCATGGCGGGCCACTACTGGGTGCGTCTAAAATGCGCAGGTGGTGGGCTTTCTCTGGCTCTGCGGGCATTCTCTTTCCCTCTCTGGGTGCTGC
The DNA here is from genome assembly GCA_037013555.1 of Sextonia rubra. NCBI lineage: Eukaryota > Viridiplantae > Streptophyta > Magnoliopsida > Laurales > Lauraceae > Sextonia > Sextonia rubra. The sequence goes on from JASUAD010000006.1 coordinate 19,446,979, forward strand.
TGCACAAGGACATGGAGGTTGGAGATGGAGAAAAGTCTTCTTTTCGGATTCAATGCTTTCCGCGCCTGTGGCTGTCTCTGTGGTTTTTTCTCCACTCGCAAACGTTTTACAAAGAAACCCTGGAAAGTGGGAACTTGCTGCGCAGCTTTGGGCCAGTCCCAACCGACCTAAGTTACGTTTGGTTGAAACGGAAAGTAGGGGTTTTTCTTGGAAAGGAGTTTCTATAAAACAAAAGATTTTTATGCCCCGGTGATCCCCTGAGCCCCTTCCATTTTTATTTTTTTTTAATTTATTTATTAGCATAGATATCAAGCGTAACATACATTAAATCATTTCCTTAGTGCTTATTCCCTTTCATTGTGAGGGGTATTCATGGGCTGGGCTGGGCTGGGCTGGGCTAAGACATATTTCGGCCCAGCTTGCCTTAAGAAACATTGGCCCAAGCTTGGACCAAGCCCGACATAGGCCGTAAAAGTTAGGCCTGAGCCAATCCACTTAATTAATTAGACCAGGCCAAATTGAGCTTTTAATCAATTTTATGATCTTTTGAGTAATTGTTTATAATAATTAAATTGAATTACATGTATTTGTTATATGGGCCGGTTCAAGCTTTCGGTTTTCTATCACTTAATCTAAGCATGGCCCATAGTAAATAGGCTCTAACAACATATCCAAGCCTAGCCCAAAAGTAGGCTGGGCCCTGATTGAGCTCGGACTAGGCGAGCCCATGAACACCTATATTCATCATCTCTTCTACTTGGCTTGGTCGAGGATTTTGTTTAGATTCTATTTGGGGCAAATAGGGGAAAATCAAGAAGAAGACAAAAGAAAAATAAAACTACAACAAAAGAAAAAGAGAAGACAAGTAAGATGACGAAGGAAAAAGAAAAAGAGAAGAAAAATAGCAAAGGAGAAGAAGAAGAAATGTTGAGAGGAGAAAGAGAATGACAATTTGTAATGAAAGGTGAAATAAGAAGAAAAATAAAAAAGATATGAAGAAGAGAATCAGAAAAATGAACTGAAACAAAAAAAAAGGGGCAAAAAAGAAATATTATGCAAGCCTAATATACCCAAATCATAATCATAACTTTTTTTTAGACATTGTTGATAAGCATATATAAATCTATACTAATCAACAATGTCTTAAAAAAAACCTTGATTTTGCTTTGTGTATATTACGCTTGAGCATAGATATATGCTCAAATGTAGTATATACAAAAACCTTTTCCATTTCTTTTTCCTCTTCGTCATCACTTCTTCTTAGTTTGGTAGATGATTCCGTTTGTGTTCTGTCTGGGGGGAGGAGGGGAAATTCAAGAAGAAGAAAAAAGAGGAAGAGAAAATAAAAGAAAAAAGAGAACCCAAATGTTTCTTCCTTCCTTCATTTCCTTGTCTTCTCTTTTTCTTTTGCTTTCTCTTTCTCTTTTTCTTCCACTTGATTTTCTCCTCCTCACCCCAAATAGAACACAAACGGAACCCTCCACCAAACCAGGAAAAAGGAATGGGGAGAAGGTTTTATATATACTACGCTTGAGTAGATATCTATGCTCAAGTGTAATATACCCAAAGCAGAAACAACGGTTTTTTTTTTTTAAACATTGTTGATAAGAAGCGATATCTACGTGCATCAATAATATCTTTAAAAAAAATCATGATTCTGCTTTGGGTATATTACACTTAAGTATAAATATCTATGCTCAAGCATAATATTTCTTCTTCTCCCTTTTTCTTCTTAGTTCAGTTCCTTCTTCCGATTCTCTTCATTCTCTCTTTTGTTTATTTCTCTTTTTTATTTTCTCCTTTTATGTCACCTTTCTTTTTCTTCTTTGTTCTTCTTATTCTCTTTTCTTCTTCCTTCATCCTCTTCCTTGTCATCTCTTTTTCTTTTGTTTCAATTTTCTTTCTCCTTTTTTATTCTCCTTGATTTTCCTCTCTTTGTCCCAGACAGAACCAAAACAAAACACTCGATCAAACTAAGAAGAAGAGATGATGATGAGGAATAAGAAATAGGGAAAAGGGTATGATGTATGTTATGCTTGAGCATAAATATCTCTGCTCATGAATAACATTGAAAAAAAAAAACGAAAAAGGCTCAGGGGACCACTCCGAGCCATAAAAATTTTTTGTGTCCTTTTTGTTCTCTAAAAACTCTAAGGGAATTTTTCCGAGAAAAACTCAAAAAAATTATTTGGCCCTTTTGGTATCCAAGCTAAGGGGAACACGTGGAAAGTGAGAACTCACACATATAATGAGAGAGGAATAGGTTGTTTGAGGGTGACATGGTAGACCATGAGTAGTCTACCCACGATCATTGTCGAGAAAACCCTCATATAATCTAAGTTCATTTGGGGGAGATAAAAGGAGTCATAGTTGATCATCAAGGTAAGAAATGGGGTTGCCAACCAATTAGGCAACCTCTTATTCTCAGGTTGGGATTGTTATGGGGCTTTTATTTTGATGCTTGAAATTCAGGTTGGGTTTGAGTTTGGGCCTTGAGTACCCAATTTTGGCCTAGGCACCCAACTAACATATGAGAATGGTAGCATAATTTTTGCATGGAGGCAACTCTTATGATTCTTCTGAGCAAGGGCGCAGGGAGGGGAGTAATTGCGCCCACTGAATTTTTATTTATTTATTTATTTGTACAAACACTAAAATTTTTGAAAATTGAGAGATACGATGGATATTTTTAGTTTTTTTTAGGGATTTTGTATTTTTATTCACCTTTTGCCCATCTTCAACTTCTAAGATAAAAAAAAGAATAAAATAACAAAAAAGCCTAGGGATACTGTTGTCTTTTCCTTCCAAAAAGATGCAATCCAAAGTCCATAATTCATAGTATCTTTTTTAGATGGAAAGCCATGTTCAACTTTTTTACTTCTTCTCATTTCAAAGGATTTTTACCAAAAGCAATTATTTATTCTCTTTTTTTTTTCTTTTTTTCTTTTTTCCAGTAACGGAAGAACCTACCGACCCACCTTTGGTTTGATCATTGTAAACCCTTAGATACATGACACCACCCATAAGCACCGTGTATCAATTAATTTGCATGATTCGAACAAGGGACCTCTTGGAGGTGGCTCGAACGCCTTAACCACTGAGACAAATATGCAATGGGCAATCATTTCCTTTTTACACTACAAGAGATCTTCAACCTTTTTTTTTTTTTTTTTTTTTTTGCTTCTTCTCATCTCAAAGGCTTTTACCAAATGTAATAGTTAATGAGGTTAGGTTAAAGTACCTCATACTCTTAATTTTTTTTTATTTCACATTTTATAAAAATAGTATCACCCCATACTCTTAAAATTTTATTTCTTTCTTTATTTCACATTTTATAGAAATAGTATCTTATATTTTTTATGAATGATGTTTCCTAAAAAGTGGGCCTCACTGATTGTCGATTGATAATCACAACCATTGATCTTGATTTCTTTGAGGAGGAAGCTGATGCTTTATATCACATAGATATTGATATAGCATCTTGGTTAACTTCAATAATATGTTCCCATTTCTACCATTGGAGGCATGTCCCCAAACCTTTATAGCTATGGTCTTTTAATTGTGATTTAATCTTTATTCTGTAAAACAAACACATACCATCTTACTTCTTTGCCTTTATTATGTATTAAATTCAAGATTAATTTTAGGCATATGGCTACCTCCATAGAGGGTAAAATTTTGTTTTTCAGATTTTCTTATTCTGACATGCAAAGTAAGAACTGTAGGTATTTCCATGTTTTCTTAAATGAAAGTTCCCTCACACAAACCTCCAAACAAATGGATTTGTGATATCAAAATCTTTGTGAGTGATATAAAGCAGAGAGACAATTTCATCTTATCCAATCTCCGTAATATTAAATTCATGGACTAAACAATCCAAAGTGAATACACCCAAATCTGGAGAAATTCCCACTAGTATTTTTAATATAGATAAAAACATAAAGGAATCGATAAGAATATAAATTTAAAAAATAAACCAAATTGTATAACCATAAATGAAAGTGCCCAAGAGCTATTAGACCTAAGCTTCTTAGCCAAACTAGACACATATATCTTATTGGCGCTCCCACAGTGAAAAAAATCATTTTTCATGTAATGAAATTAATTTTTTTTGATCTATACATATTTATGTTTATACAATTATATATAAGTCTTTTTCTTTAGTGGATTACAATGATTCCTCTTTGCCCCCATCGAGAGCAATTCCTGGCTCCGCCACTTCTTCTAAGAGCTGAAAAAAATGCAAGCCTTTTGTGAGACTCCACTTGGATGAATGCAAATCTTGGGACCTGGTAGGATAGTGTAGTAGAAAAGTGACATAGTACTACTAGTTAGTGGAATTAGACTGTCAAAGGACCTAAATTAATGAAATAAAAAAATCTGATAAATATTAAATGTTGCAGAAAATAGTGGAAATTGGAAAAAAAATAATTTTTAAGGAACGGAAAATTAAACCACAAATGACGTTAGAGAACATTTCTCAATCTTGAAGCCTTATGCCACCCAAAGAGAGAAGAAAGAACTTTGAAAGTATTTTACTTCACGGAATTGTGTGCTATTCTTAAAATAACTGCCATGGCATTCCTTTTTAAGAATTATAACGTGGCCTCTCTTTCTAAGAATTATAGTAACGTAGGACCGACCTTGAATAGCATAAGCTGATAATTCATAAAGGACAGTATTGTAAATGAATTGGTTAAAACTATAGCAAGGAAAATTTTGAAAACAATTCATAATTAAGTAGGTGTGCATTCTAGATTTAATAAAGGGATATTGTACTTTCAGCAGTCCTTAGCCCTAATATTTGCCCATAAATTATCCAAGTTTAAGTATTTACCGCAAGCTGTTTGTGCAATCTCCTAATGTCTTATGATATTGTACACATCGGACTGTGTGATATCATACATATTGTCCTGTGTGATATCTTATAGCTATGATATACTGCACCGTTTTTGTACGGACAATTTTACGGAAAATATTTAAATTTCACATGTTCTGAGTGAATATCAGGTTAAGTATAGTTGTGCAATATCTCTTTAAGAAATTAATACAAACGGGACGAAACCGGTTAAGCATACCCAAAATCCAAACCCAACTCGGCCACAAGTACAAAAGGACTTGGACCAAAGCTGAACAACTGTGAACACTGCCCAATACTACTGATTGGAAGCAAGCGGAATCGGAATTTGGGCTTGGGCATTTCCAACATATTTGAATGGGTTAGGAAGCCCATGTCCATCACCTTGAGTGGTTGGGTAGTTGGACTTGAACCAACCCAACACACACCTGTCCCTAGACTCCCTACCCCTAATTGATAACGATCAAAAAGTAAAGATGCGTGATCAGGAAGGCCCAGGGCCAACCAAAACCAGCACGCTCTTGGCTGGAATTGAGCTAGTTCTATTTAACTGTGGCTAAGCCTGAGCCTGAACTTGAAGTATCACATCCCAGAGGTTTTCCAGCATCTGCTTTGTCCACATAACCACCATAAGAACTGCCTTTATTTTCCCAGCAGGTGTTTGGATCTTCCTAAAAGAAACGCAGGTAACTCTGTTTATGTCTTAAGAGTTCTAGTGTCTGAAGAAGTGATAGCCTAGTTATTTTGTTATTTGGCCAAACTGATTACAGTGTGACAGAGTTATGGGTCAGCAACCCAGCTCCAAGGTTCCACAGGGAGCCTTGAGAGTCAGAATAAAAAGTAAAGATTCAACTAGGCCAGGAAAGACAGTTTAGCTAAATATATTTGCACATTAGGGGTGCTAAACGTTAGGATCAAACTGGTAGAAAGTTAGGCCTCAGCATAATAGAAATGCCTAGCCCAGTTAATCTTATTCCAGAACTGAGGAATCAAGCCTCAATCATTAGCCCATGACGCCTCATGCTAATGTCAACCTGAACGAGACCGTTATTTTTAATTGGCTATTGTCTGGGCCCCAATCAGTTCATGACCAATAGTCCAACTACGACAAGCAGACTCAAGTTTCCCCAAAGTAGGCCATTCATTTTTAAACCGAAAAAAAAAAGAGAAAACCCAGTTGGGCCATCTTCAGTTCATTAAGTAGATACATAGGAGAACCCCGAGAAAGGTCAAGACTTATTTTCCGGGCCCAGGTCGATATACAGTTGTTGACTGGGGGGCTTGGATAGTTCAGAATCTTCAGATCTGGATTTCATCACCTGAGATGGGCCTGATGGGCCAGGCCTTCGAAGCAGGGAAGCACCCTTTAACAGGTTTGAAAACTTTTCATTCCATTCGTTATTTTGATAGAGATTGGTTTCATAATGGGGCTACCCATATGTTGGGCAAACTTGGTTTTTCTCAAGACGATGGAGTCTGGATCCTTTGGGGCTTGACTTGGAGGAATTGAGACCTAAGTGGAACTCCATAGTAGGACCTACTTTTTAAAATTCAAGCCTCTCAAATAAGTTCCTATATAGTGTAAACATGTTTCAAATTTTAATCTAACATGAGTTGATCCTACTATAAAATTAATTATTTGATAAAAATAAAAGCAATCAGCGTAATTTAACTATATTCGCTGTTTTTATCAAACACTGAATTTTACGATGAACCAGCTCCTATTGGGGTAAGTTTTGAGTACACTTGATGGACATTTATTTTGAGTAATTTGGAATCTTGCTCCACCATATCTACTTGAGATTTCTCTAGGGCCTGTTTGTTTGTGTTAAAATACATAAGAATAGAATACGTGGTTTGTTCCATAAGTGGTTAAAAGTGAAGATCAAAAAGGCGAATTTTTTAAAATCGGTTTTAGATAACTTTCTTTTTTTTATGAAATAAAATCAAATTGGCTCCACTTTTAGATGATACAATTGAAGTATCCACCTAGGAGTTAGTGGTTTAGCATAAGGCATGTCTTTTCTCACCACTTCTTATATTCGAAACCCGCCCTAGATTTGTTTGAGTGTACATTTCTGTGGGTTTCGTGGGCATCGCCGAGGTATTAGTCTTGTTGGGTCTAAGATCTCAAGGATACCCATGTCATCCAAAGTAATAATAAAAGTGAAGTGGAAGGAAGATGGAAAATGAATATCCTGCCATCACCCTATCAATTTAATTCCTATGTAGTTTAACTAAAACAAAAAGGCCCATATGACCATGTTGAGTGGACTGAAAACCATTCGCTCGGATACGTGGGATGGTTAATCCCTGTAATTATTATCATTTGCCAAAGTAAAAGAGAATTGGACATGGTTTATCCACAAGTATTACAAGTCCACAGCTGGAGACTGAATTTTCCAAAATAGCTTACTTTTGTTAATATTGGATCCCACTTTCATGAAAAATCATAAAGATCATGGTTTTAAAAAAGAGTTAGGGACACTATTGGCCAAGGGAAAAACCTTCCTTGCTCTGCATATGGGCCAAGACATTGGTCCTACATTAATGTATCAGTTTGTTTTAGCCAGTTTCTTTAAAACAGATAAAAAATCTATTGAAAACGAAAATCACCATATTTTTAATTTCCACCATACAAGTCACCAACAAAATGTTCACAGTACCTTTTTTTTTCTTTTTCATTTCTTCACGTTTTTATTTCACTTTTCCTTATAAAAAGGTTCATAAAAAATCCAGACAAAGGAAAAGCTATCTCTATCATAGCCAGGCAAATGCATTAAAGCCAATAAATGGAACATTGGATAATGAATTGCTGGAAATGTCAAAGTGATTGCATCAGTAATTAAAGCCCAAGGAAGAGAGAGCCCACATGTAGAAAAAAATAAGAGACAAAGCTTTGAACGCTTAGCTGCCATCACCATAATTAAAAGGTGATTTTGACTGAACAAAAGGAGTTTGAGTTTGATACATCTTATGTTGCACTAAACTAGTAGAAAAACTGCCATGATAGGGCAATCAATACGCCAACCAAACAAAACTAGTGTCCCACCCTAGTTTTTAGTTCTCATCTTCCCTCCGAGGCATTACTTTCATTCCTTGCTTAGTGGGAGAATCTTGTTGTGAAGCTCCCATCTACCGTTGTACTTGAAGGGAATCTCTGCATAGCCCAAGGAATCTTTTACATACCTAACTAAATAATAGGCTGTAAGGCGAACATTTTGGCCCGATTTATTTACATTATAATACATAGAAATTAAAAATATATAGTAATTAAAATGAATATTAAAGGTGAACTTTCATAAATAAGCCTTGAATAACATCTTCTTTTAACTTTATTTTTCTAAAATAATGATCTTTGATGTTTATGATTGGAAATTGACATTTAAATATATTTTAACTATCATATGTATTCAAATCCTATGGATTCTAATGCGAACAACAGACCTTTTTGATCCTCATATGCATGATGTGCCTGAGGTTCATTTTTTCTCAGGCGACTCTCCAATGTCTTAACATTGACAACAAATTATGCTATAGTGTATAATAAATCTTTATTGTTTAAGAAACATTCTTATTTTGTCAGGTATGTGCTTGATCAATAGTTACATATCCTTGGGCCCGTTTGTTAATTTAACTGGTGGAGTGAAGTGATGTGAATGACAATTTTAAAAGATAAAAAAACAAGAGGGGTTAAATCAATCTAATGCTTAGATTTTGTTTTTTAGTGAGAAGAGAATGTAACTTTTTGACTTTTTGTGTTAAAAGTAGATATTTTTTGTTAGTTAGTGGGATAAAAAGGTAACTTTTTGACTCTTTTATGTAAAAAAGGCAAAAGAATTTTTTTGAAATGTGGTATTTTGATTTGACTTTTTTGGGTTGTTGTGTGATGAAATGAAATGTGACTTTAACTTTACAATGAGGGAAAATTAACAAACGGGCCCTAAAGATGATTTATAATAATCAATTAAAGTTTGCTCAATGCCTATTTATTTGCATGGAACTAAATACCGAGAAAATCATGATAAAATGGGTTCCAATAGTACATAATTATTAAAAAGATGGCAGGTTAAAGATATATGGTGGAGATGTAGATAGCATTGACTTTTCTAATGTTTTTTATATAGAGTGATGGTTGGTAGTTGTTTCTTATCTTGCATTAGTAGAAAGATAATTTGATGGTAATCTTCGATTTTTTTTCTTTATTTTCAACCACTTTTAGGCACACTTTTCTTAGGGTACCTAAAACTTCAATTTCATGAAACAAATGGGCTCTTAGGAAATATATTTTAGAATTAAAATTAATAAATGCAAACAATGATATCATGCTGCTACTAATACCTCAAGGTATCTATCTATTTGAATTAACTTGTGAAAAGATATCCTTTGCATGAAGAAATCCTCTCATATCAAAGTAGAGCCCCCATATAAGAACAACGGGATTTTCACCTATGGGAGTTTTGCAAAAAGACGGTGGTGTAGGACTTTTAGTACTGACTATCTACAAAAGCCAAACCTCCTACATTAGAGGCTCCATGAGAAAATCCCGCACAGCTGCCCAAAAGAGAAAATTCCTCTATAATTCCCAAATTTCAATCCAAATGGAGCAAGACACACTCTTGGATTTACCACATCTTGAACCAACAACCAATGAACACCTTCTAATGTGCCACAAGCTCTCCTCAAACTATACATTCAATATTGTTTTGAATGGAAAATGCGCACCTTTCCATTCAATATAAGTGGGTTAGATCGAACAAAAAGTGGACCTGTGCCTGTTGAAGATGCAGATACCAGCCCCTCGTTTCCTTGTCCAGTAGGAACATCACAATGCTCTATACCAATGATGCAATGAAGGTTTGAAGTGGACTTAATTAGCATGTTAAATCAGCTGTTAAATGACACAAAATAAAGTTTCATGTGAAATACAATTTTATTTGTCAAATATGGTTGCCAGAAGTACTAAGCCCACTAGCTGAAGGCAGCATTTAGGAATCCAACATGCCAATACGTGTCTACAGTTTTAATTAGAATCAAAATGAAACACCTTAATATATTGCTTTTAGGATTTAGAGTATATAATACATACAAGTTGACTTATGTTGGTGAAATAGATTAACTAAACTAAATAATGTGGATACTGTATCTAATAAATTATGTAATTAAATTGTTAATGACTTCTTGGAAGATCGTGTTGACGCACGTTTGACGTAAGTCGCACGACATTCCATACAATTTAAACATGTTAGAACATGTGTTTATGTAAATTATTAATAGCATGCTGACTTCATAAAGAAAAAAAAAAGGATGCTGACGACTAAATGGGAGTTACAATGTCGCATGCACACGACCTATTGATATTCCATCCTTTCGAAAGTTTAAAAAACTACAAATGGGACTCATTCTCTATTCTATCCTAAAAAAAAAAAAAACAAAGAAGAAGAAGAAGAAGAGAGCAAAGTAAAGAAGAATGACATGACCAATTTCGTTTACTAATGAATAATCTAATGTTGTATATTATCTTGAATTGAAAGTTTGGTCGGTGCATATTCAGGTGGGGCAGTACTATTCTCTCGCATGATTAAGCAAAGGTTGGGCCACATGGTTCAAACCATGTGATGAAAATTGAACTAGTAGCGAAAGACTTCCTTTGAGAATTTCTTTCCTGAAGCCTACTTAACCTTTAAACTATAAGTAAGAGATTAGAAGTCCACTTATAATAATTATCAATGTGGATAGCATTATTTTCCAAAAAATTTGTCTAGCCTTGCCATTCCATTGATGTCTCCTTTTCCACATTTGGTGCGATTAGGGACCTCAATCTCTGGCTATATTGTCCCTCAAGTTATGGAGATCTCTCTCTCTCCCTCTCTCTCTCTCTCTCTCTCTCTGCGCATGAAAAACAAAGAGGCACCTTGATCATTGAAAAACTTGGACTCTTTGCCCCTAAAAGGCATTTTTCTAATTCATTGAGTTCCATATCTCTCTCTACATATATATACATATATGTGTTTGCACACCCCCCCCCCCCCCCCCAACCCCGCGCCCCTATGCGAGTGTTCATCAGTGAAAAAAATTCACTGACCTTAGAGGCATTTACCTAATTGTGCCCTTTCCATCCTTACTCCGCCTAAGTAGTTTCAAGGTGCCTGCTATTTAATTGCAAACAACTAACAAATACTTATCCCCCATATAGCTGCTGCCCCTAAACAGGCCCAATCAATGGGAGTGACCATTATTGAGAAGTGGGTCCTATCCAGGGCAGTATTGAAAAGGATATATAATGCCCTACTAATGCCTCAAGGTTTTGTAGAAATGATTAGCTGAGAAAATTTAATATTATATTAAAGCCAACTGTTGTGATTTTGAATTCTAGGAGGAATGACTTGATATCAAACAAAATGCACATGTCGATAAAAGTGTACCAACCAACTTCCACCCGAATAGACCGGTTGAGAAGTGGGTTCCATCAAGAGGGGAGAGTTGAGAAGTATTTATGCTGCTTCCACTAATGCCTTTAGATTTTCACACAAATGGTTAGCTAAAGAAACTCAAGAACCTCTTGTATTAAAAATATGATGATTAACTTGATCAATTAAACTATGTACTCTTTTTCTTTTTCTTTTTCTTTTTTTTTTTTTGAGTGAAATTTAGTTGATACATAAAAAGTTAAGGCAAAGTTAATACCTAGAGGGATAATGTCTGATCAGTTTGGATATAAGAAAGTGGGCCCTAATCAAGAGCTAAAAATACTAGCCTATTTTGTGATTATGCCAAAAAGGTTGGTGTCCGACAAAGCCAAAAAAAAAAAGTGAAAAAAATGTTGACTGCCCTTTTCATTGCATGAACAAAGACCCCATTCTTTTCGCAATTGGATGTGAGCATATGTTGATGTCATACTTGAGAGTACTACTGTGAAGAATGTTTGAATGTTGATTGCCATCTTCCATTAACACAAGTTCATTTCTCTTCAGGGATTCCAAATTGTCCTAGTCTGCTCTTTTGTCAGAATTTTTGTCTGAAGAGCTTACATATTCTCTAATTATTATCCCCCACATTGAATTCTAAAATCGTCATGGCCGAAGAAGCAATTATAAAGAGTAGGGACAATAGAATTTAAAGAATTTAAAATGTATTTTCAGATGGTTGGAATTTAGAATTCTAACAATTAATCATAGCAATTCTAAATGCCAAGGGGATAACCGTATTATTGATGCCTGAAATTTCTAACATGGTAAATTCTTATCAAGAATTCTCCTAAAGAAATAGGCCCTAAAAAATTTTCTTAAGATGGATTCTAATAAGAAGTAGGGCAAAAGTAAATTTAAAAGAATTTTAGGGAATTTACAGAAATTTTTTTAAAAAAAAAGATATAACAATCGTGGACCCAACGCTCTATGTATGAATGCTAGAGGACCTCTTGCCCAAATTTTTACTTCTACTGTTTTAGCTTTGTTTACTAATAGTGGACATTCATTGATATCAGTAAATTCCAGGTCTTTTCCACTTTCTGCCTCTTCCACCACCTCTTCTTCTCCTTCATAATCTCCTTTTCCATTTAGACACCATCATCATCTTCTTTGATTCATTTTTTCTTCTTCTTTTCTTTTTTCTTGTAAACATTTCCATAAGAAGGGAATGCAACTAAGGAATATAAACACAATCCGCTATTGAAGCAAGATTAAAAAGATCCTATTTCTTTCATTTTTTGTAACCCTTTCAATTTTTGTCTCAAAGCATGTTGTAAAACCATCAATGAATTCTTAAGGCATTATTGATTATGTGGCTTCTTTTCAAAAGTAGAGGGAGAAGACATGGAGGCTAATGGAGAATATGCGTTTGTTTAATTTCATGAAAAATGGGGAGGTTCTTGGTGGATTGGGAGATGGGGTAAATGTTTTTTTTATTTTCAATGGGGTTTTGAAGTTGAGAATGGCCCCTTATATGCTAGTGATAGCGTGCAACAGTTTTCAACTAGCTATCCAATATTCAATTATGCCACATTTTTTGCATGTGCGTGTTGGGTATATGTCTTGTATTCCAGTTTAACCGGATGAGTCCGCTGGGTTAGCCAGAGACTGGTTTAAGGTCAAGGGTATTTTGGTAATTGTACCGGAGTTTTCTTGGAGGCCAAGAAAGCGGAGATTATATATTGTATAGTTTATAACCATAGATCTTGCGCAGTTGAATAGAGGTGAGAGCTCTCTGTGCCCGTGGATGTAGCCCTCTTTGAGTAAACCACATAAATCTCGTATCTCTTCTTATGTGTGGCTTGTTCGTGTTGATCTTGTGACTGATGTATGCGTACAACGGGTGATGTTCAATATCACAACAGTGCGGGCTTCTGTTTTGCATGTGTGAGCTTCTTATCTCACATGTGTGGGCTCTTATTATCGCATGTATTGGCTTTCTCCTTTGTCCCAACCCCTCGGCTAGGTGAAAAAAAAAAGGAATTTTGAAGTTGGTGGATGGTGGGGGACCGGGGGTAGTATTAGATTGGAAGTTCAATAATGTTGCATGCCTCTACTATCTAGACACAATGTGATATGTCCCTACAATCTAGACACAATGAAGGACAACTCAATCAATTATTTCTTAAAGAAGATAATGAATTCATGATGATGAACTGAATCAAAGAAGGGAATATGGAGATGAAGAGGAGGAAAAAAGTGTGGGGACGGGAGGGACCTAGCATTCATTGATATCAGTGAATAAAGACAAAAACTAAAAAAAATGGGTGGGAGTAATGATGATGTCAAAGATATTTGTAAAACTTTTATCCCTCATCATAACATCATAATGTGAAATTTTCAAGTGCTAAGTTGGTGCTAGGCACCAAGTACAACCACTCATTTGCAGCTATACAGCACCTAACACCAAAACTACTCCATCATAACACGGTTGATAAAAGGATCGGTCAAGGATATAGAGATGGTCATCTCACTGTTAAAGCGGTTTATAAATTGATTGTCAAGAGTAATTTTAATTGTATGAATAATTCTAGCATTGGTTGAAATTTAATATAGGAAGCTACCGATTCCTCAAATTATCTTATTCAGTTCAAAATGTCTAAAAAAGAAGGCTATTCACGTTACATCACTCCTAAAATAAAAAAAAACTCTGGTATTTAATGATATATGCGCAATTTGTGATAGTGAGGTAAAAATCATAGAGCTCGTTTTATTTCACTAATTCTCCTAGAGCTATTTGGTTTAGATCTCAATTTCGCTTGTTGTCTCATTTATTCTAGGAAATGGTCTTGTGGATTGGTGGACTAATTGTTTTGACCTCAATAAATCATCTTCCTTTTAGAATAATCAAGCCTCCAAATCTAGGATTCTAAGCCCTGCGGTGATGTATTTGAAAAGCTAGAAATGACTATATTTTTTTTAATATTAATATTAATCTTAATAAGATTCTGCTTCTAGTGCATATAATAAACCTCTCAAACCCTCTTAAAGAGGGTTATGATAATGGAAAATCTCTCCGAATTAAAACCTTTAATCTGTTGAGGACAAAAGACATAGTTTTAATTTTTACAAATGTGGCTTTCAATACATCTGGCAACAATTCGACTTTTGAATTTTTTGTGATTTGTAATTGAACCTGTGTAGGTGAAGGTGCTTTTAAAATACCAAAACTGTTCTCTTCAAAAGAGATTAAAAGTGAGCGATCTCAGTTGCAATGATGAAACTGAAGGCTAAATGGGCTATCCAAAGTTCTTATTTTGTATGATGCAAAAGAGGTTACAAATGCGACCAAAGGAGATATGAACTAGTCTATTAATGCTATGATGAAGGAATTCTTATTGACTTCTAGTAATATATTGAGTTAAAATTCAGCCACATTCCTAGGAAGTATAATATAATGCCCTACCATTTGGCTAAGTTTGGTTTTGCTGGTAGGAGAATTTTTAGTGGTTCATGTGACTTCTGGTGGTCTAAGTGTGGTTGTTGTTGCTGCTTTTTTTTTTTTTATGATATGCCTTTTCTATTTGAAGATTTTAGTTGCTTTATATAAATGTTCTCAACATATATAAATGTTCCTAAATTTTACTGCGGTAGAAGTCGATCCACCATAGTATTGACAGTATAATGTATAATATGACTAAGACAATCTTATGCATTATTCATTATATGGTCATTTTTACAGTGGACCCATCTCCGATTAAAATAAAATTTGACAAGAAATGGCATATACAGTAGTGAAGGTGTCTATTTGCAATGCTCGAATTTTCAGTAAGTGAGATTGATTCTTCTCTTCACTCATTTCAATTTAGACCAATAAAAAAGTACACAGAGCTGTGTCGGTGGGGAGAGGGGTATTATCTACTCCTCAATTATAAGATTCCATTCACACCATGCCCCTGAAATGTTGGAGAGCACTGAATGCATACCTTGGAGTTACTATTTCACTAGTAATCGCAATGGATCTGGGACTGAAAAGAGTTCAGAAACTTGTTTGGATTGGAGTTCAGGTTCAAGACATCAACTCAAATTCTTGTGTGGGTCCGGTCCTATGGACCTATACTCCTATTACCTACACCCGGTATTTGTTTGGATGAGGGCTTAATTAGTAATTTCAATTTGGTCTAGGTACAATACAGAAATGACTTGACCAGGCCCATTTCATCCCTACCGTAAGTGACCAGATTGCATGGGTCCCCAAAGCATTGTAACTTCGATCTTGTAAAAAATTGGCGACACTGCCACCGGACATTGGTCAATTTACTAAGGGCTTTTGTAGTGTTCATGGTTGCATGGGTTCAAACCTTTGTTTGAATTTAAAAAGAAAAAAAAAAGGCCACTTCAATCATTGATAGCCCTTTTTTGCTAGACTACTACTGAGACTGAGACTACTAGTAAAAAACAGAAAACAGAAGGAAAAAAACCCACAACCAATAACTTTCCAAAAAAACTTCAAGAAAGAGAGCTAAGCCAGAGGCACCCATTAGTTGAAAAACTGATGAAGCATTAGCTAATTTTGATCCAGCATTCTGTTGAGATCAAAGCTATTGACCTCTTCTTCTTTCTCCCTCATATTCATTTCCTTAGAGGAGGATAGAACTTCCTCCTGCAGATAAAGATGATTGGTAGCTGGTGGAATGGAGGAGAAAATGGTAAATGTTGGTCTACCCATGTTTGCCAAATGCTCTGCTAATTTGTTTTGTGAGTTCCTGTATCCTGTAGAAGCTAATATCCCATTGTGCAAAGTTCTTCAACCCGTTCATTAGAGCAATCCACAGTTGCATAAACTTCCATGACAAGTTCTTGGACTTTTTAAGGTTTTCAATTAGAATGAGACAACTTCCTTTCACAATCAGTTTCCTATAACTACTGTTAATGCACAGAAAAATCTCTTGATGAAGAGTTATCAATTCTGCTTCCAAAGGATGGACCATGTCAAAGTGAAAGAGTAAGCAGTCATAAAGTAGCCATTGTGATCCCTTACAATTCCACTCACCCCGCCGCTTCAATGAGAGGATTGACTAAAAGCAGAACATTGTGAGACACATTCCATTCATAAATCGCAGCTTTGGTTTTTTAAATGACAAAACCTGGGTGAATTGGGTAGTGTTGGAAAATGTAGTTATTCCTTCTTTCTCAGATGTACAAGTAAATAATAGAACCCACCCTTCTATTTCTGTTGTTAGGTCTTTGCCAGAACCATTCACTTATAGCGTTGGCATGATAAGGACAATGGATATTTAAAGGAAGTCAATTCCAAACTTCCACTATAAAGGACATTTGGCAAGAAGGTGATTGATAATTTTAGTATTGGTTTTACACATTGAGCAGATTGGGTCCAAGAAATTAAGAATTTATGCAATCTATGTCGGACAGGTAATGTAGCAAGAGAGACTCATCACATAAACTACTGAAGTTTAGAGGGAACTTTCATTTTCCAAACAATTTTCCAAGGAAAGTGTGGGCCTATTTGGACAGTCTTGATAGATTTGTATGAGGCTTTAATAAAGCACTCTCCAGCTGGTTCTGACCCCCAACATCTGATTCCATGGCCTCCTGATGGAATTTGAATAATTAGATCTGCCACTGTATCCTCCCAAATGGATCTACAATTGTTTCATTTCAGCATAATTCTTCCTCATTGTGAATGATGATGTCAACAGCCAGTCCCCTCCAATCTAGGATGTCATTAGCTTGGCTCCAATTCCCTCCAATGAGCAGCTCAGTAGGGTCCATATCAGGGATCCAATTGTCCACAAGGATTTCAACCTTAGACCCATCTCCAATAGCCAATTTTTGGTTATTAAAGATGATGTCCCTGTTCTTTATCAAAGACTTCCAAAAATAAGAATCTCCATGTTTTAATTGATAGTTCCTGAAATTATATCTACGAAGGTATTTTTGGGTTAACAACTTAACCCAAAGGGTTTCAAGATTTTGGAGGAATCTCCAAACGCTGTCACATGAAAGCTCGATTTTGATACTATAAATCTCTCAATCCCAAACCACCTTCCATAATGCCATTCGTAACTTGATCCCAAGCAATTGGACAAATGCCTCTAAAATTATCTTTGACAAACCAAAGAAAATTTCTTTGGCTAAAATTGATAACCATAAGAAACTTCTGAGGAACTACCTGATTACCCATCTAATATTTTGGTACGGCAGAAGTGACTAATTGGATTAAAACCTTCCTACCAATGGGAGATAAAAAAAGATCCTGTCCACCTAACCAACTTTTTCCCTAATCTTTGATTTATCCCTTCTACATCACCTGCCTACGCATGGCCCAACCATAAGTTCATGCCAAAAATAATAAAAGAGTTTGTAACCTTCCTAATTTTGATATCATAAAAAACACTTGTCTCTTTAACCTATGGGGGGTACGAGCAGAAAACACAATATCAGAGCTCTGCTTATTGATTTTCTGACCGGCCTCCCTTTTAAACACCTCAAGTAATGGTTCAGATTTTTAACATTTTTTTGTGGAAGCTATAAGGAAGATAAGTTGATCATTAGCAAATTGGAGGAGACCCACTCTATCCCCCCTGGGAGCAATCTTAGGGTGGAGAATCCTTGAAAGATTGCTCTGTCTCTAAAGATACCTATTGAAAACTTCTCCACATATGAGATAAAGGCATGGAAACAATGGATCTCCTTGCCTCAAGCCCCTGGCCGGAATAATCAAATCTGTGAAATCCCCATTAACTCTAACTTTGTGAGTAACTAAGAAACGCATTTCATAATCTTTTTAGCATTTGCACTAGAGAATCCCAAATTTTTGAGGCATGAGGCAAGGAAATTCCAAGAGACAGTATCATATGCCTTTTGCACATCAAGTTTAATGGCACAAATGTGTCTTTTCCTATACTTCTGGGACATGATATGAACCATTTCCTTAGCAGTCACAACATTGTCATTAGCTCTTCTCCGGAGCATGAAAGCTCCTTGATTATCCAAAATGAATTTTTTGTGGAGGGGTCTAATTCTTTCCACCAAGATCTTAGAAATAATTTTATACTGATTGGTCTATAGTCCCCCACATTAATAGCCCCTTGCCTCTAATTTGGAATCAGGGCAATAATAGTTGTGAGGTTGACTTCTGGGTCCAGAGAGTTAATTCTGAAAGAAACCTTTTCACAAACTTGACAATATCTGGAGTCATTGATAGCTCTTTCATCCATTGCTTTTAAAGCACAGCAATTGAAATTTTAGACTGGAGTCTAGAGGGATGGCAATGTCTAATGGATGCCAATGTACAAAGTCCTTTTCATGTGTGGTGCCCAATGGCTCCACTAACAAGCCAAATTTTCAGTTTAAATAAGTTCATCTACTTATTCTAGTCTCATTAATGTATTTACCTAAATATGCTAAACAATGTCACAATAAGTGCACATTAGGGACCACCAAGTAAATTGTCCAATTTGCATATCCTGTGAATGATCCAAGATCAGGGCCACAAGTTTGAATGTAAACCAAGCTCACTATTTTCGTAAAATATGCAACCAATTGCATTTGTATGGCCATTTCAAGCTATTCAAAATTTTCTCCCCTTATATTCTACACATCCAAAAACAACATTAAATAATATTTTTTCAAGAAAATTTCTAAAAAATAACGCCCAATTTATGTTTCTTCATCATCATCATCGGCACCTTATTTCATTGGTTTGGACTGAACTCCATCAATTCATAATTGGTTTCTGTTTGAAAATGATGTCACTATTAACAACGGTTAATTCATTGTAAAAAAAGTTATAACTTGTAGACACATTTGAGGGCTAAAATCTAGGATAGTGCTAATTTTCATTTGATAATATTTACGTAGTTAATCCACTTCAACATCAAACTAGCTCTGCATACTATGCCCATCATGCATGCGTGGGTCAGTTTTGAACAGGTTATGAATCATCTAGGAAATCATGCACGAAGTGCAGATATCATCATTGTTTTCACTCACAAAGCCTGAGAAAGCATTGTTATATTTCTCAATCGGAAGCTCCATGTGGCAGCTGCTGAGGCTTTAGTGGCAGGCTTCCACGTGGGGGAGTGGAAATTTAACGAAAGTTATATGGAGATTTTGACAGTACAACTGCCTTTAAATATTTATGACAAATGACGTGAAACACCAGCAATTTTTTCCACATTTTGGGCAAATCCATCTGAAGAATATCACATGAATTCAACTTTTCATCATAACCCAGAAACTCTACTTTGTATGAGAAAACCCTCACTTGTACTTTAGGCCCGTTCGTCATTTTCTCTTCATTGTAAAATTAAAGTTATTTTTCCTTTCAACACACAATAATTTAAAAATGTCAAATTAAAATACCACATTTCAAAAAAATTCTTTTACCTTTTTACACAAAAAAATCAAAAAATTACATTTTCATCCTACTAACAAATAAAAAATATCTACTTTTAATACAAAAAGTCAAGATGTTACATTCTCTTTCCACTACAAAATAAAATCTAATTATTGGATTGATTTAACCCCTTTTATTTTTTTATCTTTTAAAATTATCATTCACTTCACTTCACTCTACTAGTTAAATTAACAAATGGGCCCTTAGGAATATTATTCTCTATTTCGTCCATTCCTCTCATCACTAGAAGTATATTAATTGTAACTCATCTTTTCTAATATTTAAACAAATTGAATGGTTTGGATAATAAATATGGACCCATAAGAACAAAAAAAAAGGTGGTAGATAGGGCTTAGGAGAGAAAAAATCATCATGTAAGAGACTCTACTAGGGCCTTTTTCTAAGAAGGGTGTGAATCAATTTTGCACCAATAAAACTGTGAAGATTTTAGGGTGTAATGACCTTATTAAGATACTATTTTCGCACCTTATTTACACATTACATTTATGAATGAAAACAAATAAACTTGATGATGTTGTCTATTATGAGTGTAAATCATTTGCATATATCAATGACGACAAACAAAAAGCCCCTAAAATTAAGTTGTTTTGTAAAAAACCAAATTTTAAAATAAAACTTCTTTTCATTTTAGGGTATTGCATGTGTTCATATAGATTAAGTGGAAGATTGATGAACATATGAGGATGTGGTTCACATGACTACACACCTATTGCATGGGCCCCACTTGAATAACCATATGCATAAAAGGACCTTTTGATTTTTTTTAATTTAAAATTTAAAACCTTGGACTTAGAGATAAAAAAGCCTTCCAACTAATTAATCGTTAAAAAAAGAGTGTCCATAACAGCGACTACATAAAAAAAAAAAAAAAAGACTTCCTACTAATTAATGGTAAAATTACATGATGGGAAGATTCATTTCATTTCGTAATTTCTGCTAAACCAAAAACGATCTCACATTTAGAGAAGTCGAAAAGAGTGACCATGAAAACGACTTTGTGCTATGGAGATCAAGAGATCAAACGATGGGTTTAGATATTTGCCAAGTAAACGGCCTATAAATCATGATAAATTATTATGCTTGTTTTATTCAAATCTACATTCGAGATGCAGTAAATCATGACCGAATCTAAGAGAACCAACTAATTCCTTCTTTTCAATGTTGAATGTGAGCATCCATCAAAGCTAGAGAGTACTATATATTCGCAGCGACGAATGTGGATTGTTACTCGTTAGTTTCCATGAACACAAATGAACTAGCCACTTCTTTGCAACTCTGTGAAAAAAGGAAAAACCTAGCCAAATAAGAAGTACACATGCCTCAGCTGGAATACAGCTGGGGTGTTCTGTGTGGTGGAATTCAGAGATTAATCATTTCGTTCCACTTCCATGCTTTAGACTTATAATATTGTTGAAAGAGAATCATGTGGTGTTTGTGCCAAATGGGTGCCATCGCAATTAACTAAGTGCCAGGATAAAAGTACTGTCTCAATAGTTGGGGATATATTTTTTTAAAATCACGTGGCGCACATGCCTCGGTTTTGCATTAGATTACGATGGACGGTGGCATAAGAGAATAGAATTCCATTTAATATAAAATTTAATTTAGCCCCATAGTAAAACTCTTAATGGAATGAGTGTATATAGTTTGTTTGGCGAAAAAGTTATAGAAAGTGTAACTCTTTTGGAGTTTGTCTATATAAGAATAAACTCCATTTTTGTAGGGAAGATGTGTTAGAGTCTTTACGTCCAAATCCATTATTTTTTAATCATGGAAGGGAAAGTGATCATACCCCCATCCTAGTTGCGAGGCCATTTCAACCTATTCATGATTTTCTCCACTTTTTTTATTTACCCATTTTCAACACATCTTAACACACCCTAAAGTAATAATGTTTTGAGAAAATGAGGGTTTAATTTAATTACTTCACACCTTACTTTCCTTAATCATCATAATTATCATATTCATCATTTGTTCCATTGATTGGGAGTCACCTGACCCCTCTATTTAGAATTGGTTTAAATTTGACAATTATCCCATTATTAACCACCATTTACTTTAATGTAAAATCATACCATGAAAATCCATTAATTGAAGCCCAAAATCTAGGATAGAAATATTGTTTTGTTTGATTATATTGGATAAGCCTACATAATCCACTCTTACATCTATCCTTGTCTTTCCTCCTATGATTATCAAGTATCCATCATCCACGTGAGTAAGGGTTGAGTCATGAATTAGACCTTGAGTGGGACATCTTTTAGCAAGATTATCCTTTGAACGGTCCACCTTATCGAAGAGCCAATAATACAAATGGGCTTTCAAAAAGAGCCAGTGCCTCCACTTGCCCCACCCCTGGCCGGTGATGTGGACCTCACGGGTTTGACACTTTCTTGTTGGACTCATCAATTACCTTAAGAAATCATGCACAGAAATTTAGGCATCAATCTCTTAATCATTGCGCTCTTTCTCAAGTCCTTAGATATTACACTTAATAATTCTCAAATGAGGAGGCCCATTTTCTCGAGTCCTAAGATATCACGGCTATCATTCTCATATGAGGGACTCTGTTGACTTTGGGGTCACAAGTTAAGGATCGGCAACCTTGAGGCTGAGTTCTACTTTGTCCCTTCCATTTAACTCAATTACCTGGAAGTCTCTCAAATATTGAAAATTATGCTTTGGTTTTTAATTTCTTTTTAATATAGGGAAATTTTAAAATAATACAAGACCTTTAGTACATTTTGAAAAAAAAAACATGATGATTTAAATATTTCAAAAGAATACATGATCAAGCCCAACCAAAATGACATAGTAGGGCCCACTTCTGCTACCGTTATGTAGAGATGGATAAAAAATAAGGGTTTTCATAGATTCCAAATGGTTGAAAAACTAACTTCATAATTAAATGGTTGTGATAATTAAAAGTAGGTAAAGTCTTGGCCAATATGAGCATCCCCCAAAAAAAAAATATATCAATTTTGGGTCTGTAACCTACCATCAACATTTGATTAGTAAGGCGCATAAATTGATTATTGGGTTAGTTTTTAGGATAGAAGAAGGTTAAGAAAAGACAAAAGCTTGGCATAAAGGTATTTTTTCATTTTTAAATTTTTTATGAAGAGGATTTGATTGAGAAAAAATATAGAAAATCTTTACATTTTTTTTTGACATATTCAAATCCTCATGTACTTTTTTGAAAATAAGTAAAAAGGCCTATATGATTTTCTGAGAATTTCTCCTTAATTTATCGAAGTTAATCATTTTTTCTCAATATTGATAACTATTCTTTAATGTTCCGTTCCCACAGGAGGAGTTAATTTAACTCAATCCATTGCCATCTTATACAAACAAGTAGGCTATAAAAGGCAAGAGCTATAGAATAAAATTATAAACATAAAAGATGAATGATACAAAACATGTTATGTATGAAGTAGTAAGAAGGTCTCCACTTCTCCAAAAACCAAAACATGCAACCAAGTTTAACAGTTCTACTGGTCTTACCATATACAAGAGCAAACTCGGGTTGAAAAAAAATCATTGGATGTTAATAACCATCTACTCTAAGGGTTTTTGAATTTCTGGTAAAGTACTCTAAGGTTATAAATGGACAAGTGAGCAGGCTTTATATCCTCCATCGATTGCCCTTTCATTTTATTGCCTTCTATTTTATGGTCACCAACATCTAGTTGTCCTAATTTCTTTATCTTAAGATGAATCTCTAAGCTAATCTCTAAGCTGTCTTACATCTCATAAGAATAGTGGATTTCAAATCCTATTAGATGAATTTGGACTTGCTTAGTAACCGGACCAAGAATTGCACCCTACATGGGCCAACTACAATGGACTAGACTTCGGGCTATTTTGAGGGTTGAAAATAGGGTCCCTAAAAAAACATGCCCCAGTACACATGGTCCCAGGAATGTCTCCCACTGGATTGTTACTTTTACAAGTCACCTTTTGAGCTAGTTTAACGCATCTGTTGTCGAAGCTCCATCATGTTGGGCTTGACGTGCTTCCACCTACTGAAAAGAATAATGGCCAAAAGAGCAGGTGGGCCATGCACCGCAAAAGGCAAAGCCCATACAGAACCCTCTAACGTGAGCCGCGGTCCTACATTGAGACAGAGGTTGTCAGATTTCATCAGTCACTCTGTCAACTTCACAAGCACACGCCGACCATCCATCCATGGACAAGGCGACGACTAAAGACTGCTTGGTAGTTTCCTCTCTCAATTGTTGCCTTTTTAGCTGGAAGCAACCTTCTTTCCACTTGGAGCAGTATGGCATGCCGGGCCCACTGCTCATTCTAGGGCCCACCTACAGCTGAAGAATCCAAATGCGGCTTTCAATTCAAACTCACCAATTCACTTGTTTGGATAGTCGGCTGCTGATTTCGACCTCAGTAACTCTTGATACACTTGGCATCTACTTGGGTTTATACAAGTTCAGTGCTTTTCTTTTCTTGGACCCAGTTTATGTCTAGGGATTGAGCAAAAATTAAAGGTTAATAATTATCTTAATCATGATTCAAGGGACTTAAATTTTAACAGTTTCCTAACTATGCATTTTGTGGGATTTATATTGACTCATTCTATGTGAGACTTGTTTCATTGTATTTGTTCCTTATATATTGATTCTTCTCCAACTAATTGTAACAGTCCTTAAGATCAAGGACAGATAATTGTATCAACATTATTTAAATGGATTCTCTCATCTAACAATATACACTTGACACACATTATTTAAAAATTTAATCTAACAGTAGATATGCATTGGATGAGTTTCAAATAAGCTGATGGCGATGGTATGGGTGGTTACTGATCATGAATGAGTTGAATTAATCATAGACAGGCTCCTTCGTAGAATTCGGTATGAAGGAGGACAGTGAAATCTGTTGGTACTTACGGTAGCTGAACTGGTCAGAGAGACATAACTAGAAAACGAACAAAATACAGAAGAAGCCGGTTAGCCTAGTTGTGTTTCGCTATGCCGATAGTGCCTCGTTTTTCTACATCTAGTGACTGTCTTCTGCAATGTAGTTTCGCTTTTGAAAGCCTGGATCCAATGGGCTCAGAAATTTTGACTATGGGACAAGGATGCCACAGGTTTGATCGCCACAGTTGCCTCCCCCTCGATCTCCATGCCTCCATCCCTCGCCCCTTGTCTTGTCCGCCTTGCATGAGGCCCTCTACGAAATCGTGAACATCTGGGTAGGGCTTTTATGTAGATTGTCTAATAACTTAAATCAGGGAAACTCGTGTTTGAAATCAGTGAAACTTGTGTTGGGGACAATTATAATTATCTTTGGAGCACATGCTAGTGTGTAGCTTGGTGGTAGAGGCACACCTAGTGTCACGCCCCGATCTTGGGAATTTGAGGATTTGAGTGGGCCCCCAGGGCGTGGATACGTAATCCCGTAGAAATCCGTGCTCTAAAAAATTATGCACGAATTCCTACAAAGGAGATTCCACAGGAACGTGTGAGGTATGCTGATACACGTACAAACATAACTTATCATAAACGAAATCCTGCGAAATACTCAGTAATTTTTAAGAGCACACAAGTTCATAGTCTGTTAACTTTCAAAGGTAAACATATATATATACCGATGATAGTATTGAAGTCTTTAATACATTTCAAAAAGACTACTTAAGTGTTTGATACAAAAGGTCCCAAGCATAACAATGATATCTCCCAAGAATAGTCGCGCTCCGTGGGATTGCTAGTAAAAAACGTCGCCATCTTTCCACTCATCTACATCCCGAGGTACCGTTGGGGTACCCTCCGGGTGCGCATCAGTGTCAGCGTTGGGACCGAGTGCTGGACCTGCAATACCAAGTGTAACACTGTTAACACGACGATTAAGCAAGTACTGAGGCATATGAAACAAGTATAACATAATATGAATAATCACTGAATTGATGCATGAGTGAGAGATTACAACTTAAATGTCATACATACTGATTAGCAACCACGACGCTCTATTCTCCCAAAAGGGTGCATACACATATCGTATGAGTCGCTAGGGGATCAGGCTAGCTTCCTGCGCCGACTACTCCTCCGTAAACCTACTGCAGTGGTGATGTACATAATATATACCCAAAAGGGCGTAAGCTGAGTGGTGCCGACTCATATCCAATCGTATCAGTCATATCATACCCTTGGCTAACAAGCTCGCACTCATTAGAAGTTCTGGCTTGTCAAACACGCACTCATTAGAAGCTTAGGTCTGAATTGCCTCGGGGGTTTTACTAAAAGAAGTAATTCATGTTGAAGGTGGTATATCATAACAATACGGATGCATTCAGCTTAAGTGAGTACCCTAGGAATTACTACCTTCACCCCGAATAAGTAACCTATAGTTCCCAAGGGCATTCAACGCGATGTACACATAAGATGTTCGGTGTCGTTGTGTTACCGTGTCTTGGTATTGCCTTGTGCATACGGGACACCCTTCTTATGCCAACATCCATGACTTGCCATTGGGAGACCCTCTGAGAATCATTTTTTCTCCCCAACATGTGCTTACCATTGGGCCTCTGTAGTGGTATAGAAGGTGCCAACACTAAGGTCCTACAAAATCATTAAGAGTCCCTAACATCCTGTTTTACTCGGTTCTTACGGCTTAGCCGTGTACAAGGCTGCGGCTTAGCCGAGTGGATCAAATTCCTTCCGGATTTTTCAGGCGCAATTACAGCCCAACCGTATGTTGGCCTACGGCTTAGCTGTGCTAAGCCTACGGCTAGGTTACGGGGAGGCTACGGTGTAGCCGTAGTGTATTCTATGGTGCAGCCGTGTACAAACCGTTGAAGAAACTGGGTTCTATGAGCTCTCTGGAAAGCTCGCCGTAGGAAAACCTACGGCTTGGGTACGAGCTGTTCACAGCGTAGCCGTAGTACATTTCACTGTGCAGCCGTGAATGAGCCGTAGTTCAAAATCAGATTTTGCTGCTCTCTGGACTTTGAGCCGTAAGTACTCACGGCTTAACCGTAGCTTCACCGTAAGTTTCAGAAACGTGAATTTGATTCTATAGCTCAGTCCAGTTCGGGAGTCATTCAGAACTTAACTTAGGGAAGGTGCTCCTGACTTAGTTGAATTGTCCCTAAGGTGTTTTCAACACTCACGCACCCTCTTATTCCATTTCGATCATCCTAACTTAGCCCAACCTCATTTATGCTTAGTTAAAACAAGAAACAGTGACTGAAATGGAAATGGGTAAGAAACTAACTCAATAATTCAAGACTTAATAGCATATACAACACACATGATTCTAGTACTTGCCTTTACACCAGTGCTAACCCTCCCTGGTTCTCCTTGTCGTGTAGCTGTAGGGAAAACTCCAAATTGAAATGTGTTCTCTACAATAGAACATGCAATGATAAAATGAGGTTTAGATTCACATGCATGTCTAGTAATGGAGTCTTTATGACCCTAATAAACCTAAGAGAATGAAACAGGAACTCATTCTTCACCTTATATTGCTGTAGCTTGGAGAGAAGAACACTCTATACAGCACTCTATACAGAAAGTGTAAAGGAAAAGGAGATCAAGGAAGAAGAAGGTGGTAGGAGACCACTCTCTATGCATGCACACTCCCAAAATTCTCAAGCACTTCGATTGCAAGAAGAAGAGGAGGAGAAACCTGGTGGAAAGGAGAGCTCCAACAGTTACATGAGAGAAGAAGGAGAAGGTACATTAAGTTTTCTTTTTAAACATAACTTTTCCTGAAATTACAGGCAAGTCCACCCTTTTTCTAGGAATTTCAGTTTAGGCCAAATGCACCTCAATTGAGCCAAGATAAGTCCGAATCAAGTCGGGCCCAACACGAAAGATGATCTACGCGAAGGATTCCACGAGAGGAAATGGACGAAGTGTCCAAGAGGTGCAAGGACAAATTACGAAAAGGCTCTTAACTACTAAAGTGAGGCCGAACTCCGCTCAACTCCCTATCCGAGGCCCAAACCCGATAATTTTTTTTTGGATTCAATTAGCCTTAATCGAGTTCAATTAATACAGAATGAGTTTAATTGACGTAAATCAAGATTAGATGGATTCGGGACCTTACACCTAGGTACAGCTATGTGGGTGGGGTCGCACCCTTTAATCTACAGTGCTCTTCTAAAATCTATATATAAATTTTGGATCCACTTCAAAACTTTCAATAAAAATCATAGGTCCATCTTCAAAATCCAATTATGAGCCACACCCCTCAAGTGCTCAATGTGACATCCTGGAGTCCCATATTGACTATAGAGAGGAAAAGTGAATGGATTTATATATAGAACTTGCACCCTTATCTTGCATGAGGCCTTTTGATGGGTTGCGGCCCATCAGAAAACCGTGAGGCTCATAAGCCAAAGCGGACAATATCATGCATGTGTGTAGGGGTGGGGCATTACACTCAAAGCCATGATGGCGTGGATGTATGCCATGCAAACAAATAAGTCCAAATGTCGGAGATATTTAGGACACCTCAGTGGTGAGATTGTGTAACTCATGTACCAAGGACTCCAAGCCCCTATGTATTCTATGCTAACAAATAAGCCCAAATGTCGGAGAAATTTGAGACACCTTAGTGGCAAAGGTGTCTCATCTCACATAGTTTTGCCAAGGATTGATCCATAGCTAGATGTATTGTCTCATAGGTTGTGCACCACTCACCCATCTAGCACCAAAACAAAAAGCCCCAACTATCTCCCTTCCTAAATGTCACTATAAAATTAGAAGCATCGTGTTGAATACTTTAGTCATTTTAGTCGTGTTAGTTTTTTAATTTTCTCAATCAATCAAATGATCACTTGAGAATCTCATGATTCAAGATCCAGCATGGACTTGGAAATTTCACATGTGGAAAAAGACCAACAAGTACCTCTTGTAAGTTCTCTGTTTGTTTGTATTAAAATACATACAAATCAATTTTAAAAATTGGTAAAAATAAAAATCAAAGGTGAATTTTCAAAAAATGAGAATCAAATAACATTTTCATTTAATTCCATTTTCCTAAAAAAGGTTGCTTGATGTTTTTTAATCATCCTATGCATTTAGATTTTGATGTGCTCTAATGCAAATAATAGGCCCTAGAGTTTCAAAATTAGAAAGTTTTAAGGCGTATTTGTGAGTATGGAAAAAAAAATTTTGGAAAAATTTAAGGAATGTACTCCTTTCAAAATGACTAAAATTGAAGAGGAAATAGCTAAAATTGATAAACACCCATTAAATAATCTCTCATTGGATGAAAATTGCCCAACCATTACCCTATCAAATCAAATCTTATGGTATTTAGATTACATCTACAGTTCAAACTTACATCCTCCCCCCTCAACCTTTTTAATATGTTCTTTTTTCATAAAACTCATTTTGCCTTGAATAATTAAGAATTCATTTCCAAGAAAATAAACTCGCCAAAGGACATACTCATGTTTCATTTGAAGGAACTACTTTCCTAGAAAAGTGACCCCTTCTTTCCCGTAAGGAATTTTTTATGATTTAATCTAAAAATTATTAGTTTTAATTATATATGCCTAAAAATTGGTTGACCAAAATATGGAGAAATAATTTCTTTTACTTGGCTGCTAAGATGTATTACGGGAACATATCCACATTGCATGAGAAGGCCGTTTATGTGATTAGAATCTAAAGAATTGAATATATAGAATTTACACCATAAGTGGGTTCACATGAAGATCAAAGGTGAATTTTAAAAAATGAGTATCAAATACTCTTTTCTTTTATGGAAATAGAATCAAAATAAAAAAGAATAAAAAACTAAGATGATGGTTCTTTATTCATCTTCTTTTTTTTATTTGATTATATTTTCAAGAAATAAAGTGTTATTTAATTTCTTTTTTCAAAATTGACCTACGGGCTTCTTTTTGAACTTCTTATAGTACAAATCTTATGCATTTAATTCCTATGCATTTTATTCCAAACAAATATATCCCTATGACATTTGAAATATGTTCAAATGTACAATTATTTTTGGAGAATTTAGACAAAACACACTGCAATTAAAATGAGGTTTCCTTTTGATGCAAAGCGTCCCTCTTGCAGAATGCTAAGCGATGAAGAATGTTACCACATCACCTACTTATTCTTAGGCTCTAATTTGAATCATATATATGTAGGGTAGGAGTTATGCCCAGAGTGTGGGCTAATGTTCTTGTTTTTCATGGTCTGGGATGTGGGTTATCAAATGGGGTATGCGCCATTCTAGATAACTGTTTATGGTGACCTCCTTTGTTGTAAATAATTTTATGAAAATAGAAAGATTACCTCAATTAATATATATATATATATATTGCCCACACAACGATCTTTAGACTTACATTCGCTCATGAGCCAACAAAGTTTAAGTATTTTTTACAAAACCGTTACATTGGGCTAGGGGCAGACCCACATTGGGTCCCTAAGGGGCAACGGACCCCATTGGATTCCAAAAAAAGCCCATAGCTTCCAATGGGCCTCTAGCCCATGCCCCCTCCAACTAAAAACGTATGCCCCCCATGACCCATTATGGCATTATGGAACCCTTCTCTCATTACCACATCGTAAACTCTACCCTCTCTTTCCCTCTTTCCTTTGTAGAACCAAAACCCTCAAATTCCCTCTCCAAGCACTCTTCTCCTCCACGATGTCCTTTGTGATTGATCGTGCCTCAATTGTAGGATGTGGGAGAAAATAAAAAGAAGTTTTGTTGTTGATAATGGCAAAAGATTAGCAGGTAGAGCAGAGCCAAAGGAAAATCTAAGACTATATCGGTGCTATTGCATAAGAACAACTTTTTCCTTCTCTTTAGAGTTTATTTCTCTATCTATCTATGTATTTCTTCTCTTTTTATTGGTATGGCCATATGGGTGTGGTATTTAGTGTTTAAATGTCAAATGAAAAACGTATTAATACTTTGGGTTTCTCTTTTGAATATATGTAATGAGATGTTTTGGGTTTTTTTTTTTTTTTTGTTATGAAAGCTGTGGCATAAACCTTTTTTTTTTTTTCATTTGAGATTTTGATGTTACAGTGTAGTTTGTTATATTTGGCGTTGAAATTAGACTGTTCGAGATGCAAGAGAGAGGAACTTTGGGATTGGCTTGTCCCCGTAGGTTTGGAAATTTTATGCCACTGTGCAGCTGTGACAGAGAGGGAGAATTTTCACCGGTCATTAATGAGCCCAATGCACTCGTGTATTTGTGTGTTTCAATGAAAAGACAATGTTTATTTTTTGGTCATCACATGCGTGGGGAATTTTTGTCTAATAAACTAGTCTTTTGCTTCTTTTTCCATGCTTCCTCATGAGACTGGACCTTATATAATATTGCAAAATGAGGCTATTCATGGATTTGTTTCGCTTGTTGATTTCATATTAGGTTTTATATCTCAGGCATGACAATGGCATTCCCATCATCTAGTTTTTAAATTGGTTTCATATATTGTTATTTCTTGACTACTTACTAATTTTCCAATTGATTTTTATGGTTTCATATATTGATAATTTGTATTGAACAATATTTAAATACATATATTTTTCACAAAAATAATAAAAAATATTTAATATTTAAAAAATATTAATATGTAAAAGGACAAAATCATTGCACTCATAACATCAAAGAAAGTACCTATTATAAATATAGTGAGTAATGCATGCATATGACTATTTTCTTTTTTTTATTTATAAATATAATTGATCTCATTTAGACTGATGTGACGGAGGAACTCTTACGAGCTTAAAAAAAGGATAAGAGAGGTACTAATTTTCACATAATAATTTTTTATTTTAAATAAAAAATATTTTTTTGCCATTAATAATGCGAATAAATAATAATAAAATAATACAAGTACATAATAATAAAATAATATTTTACATTCTCAATCAATCACCATATGCCCTCGTAAAACAAAATTCCTGGGCGTGAATGGCATAAATTTTTTTTAAACTAGAATGTGCCCAAAATTAGAATTGCATGGAATGGTATGGAACGTTGGATTTGATCAAATATAAAGTGGACCACACTCAGACGGCTGCAGCATCCGCCGCGTTCATCTCTCTTCGTGAAAAAGCGTGTAACCAGAAGCGTACATTGACGACAGCGAAGCGGGGCAGAGAAAGCGAAACACGAAGAAGACGCCAAATCCGAGAAAGCACAAGTGCCAACTGCCGTTGACGTCACACCTCTTAACCCCAAACTCAAGAAAAGAAAACACCAACCTGAATTAAAAATAGGAAAATTTTCAAATGAGGTCAAGATTTTTTGGTCTTATTATAAAAAAGTACACAAGGTTATAAAAATTTCAAATTAATTCTTTAGTTTTTTGAAAAAAAATTAAGGACATCCACCTAATGCTGTCAAAGGGTCAGGCCCTGGGTAAGTGGAAGTAAGCCCTTACCCTATCATTATATATGTGAGTTAAATTTACGTTAAGCCAAAGCTCTTAAATTCCTCGGTGGGCTTACAATATTGAAGCCCTTAACCTTTTTCCTCAAGGGTTAGGGTTGCTCTGGGCTAAAATAAATAAATTTTTTAATATTATTATACATAACAATTTTTTTATTCCATGAAGCTAGCTCTTCCTTTATTCGAGATGCACTGCAAAAGTCAATATTTTTATATAACTTCTAAAAAAAGGCATAAAATAAGTTACTTTTTTGTTTCATTTAAAAGTATTATTTAGGATTAGATAAAATAAGATAACTTGATGGTATTGTGAAATAAAATTGGGCCATGGAAGATGCTATTAAATACATTAGCACATTAACGGTAGTTACATAGTCTAAAGAATGTATTTCGTTTTATTTGTCATTATACTATTAATAAGGTTGTCACAGTTAAAGTTCCACTAGTTGTACCATTTTTTACAAGTTTATGTATTACATTTTTTTAAAGTAATGATATGCACTATCAGATCTTATTTGTTGATTCTGATATGATTCAATTAGATTTATTTCAAATAGCTATTAGACTTTTTCCAAATAAAAAAATTAGTATGTGCGGTTCAAATAAATATTAAATCACCCTTGAATTAGCATTAACCCTAATTTGTAATTCTTTGAAACATTACCAATACATTTTCTAATCAAGCAATTAAATTTTGACTACTAAAGATGAATGACTAAGATGATTTGATGCATGAGTCACAAGCTTTAACTTTATATGTGGGGCCCACTTAAATGAAACATCAGTCATAGAAACAAAGGGATATAATGAAATTGGAATTGATCAATGATAAATTGATTACATTGGTAAAAACCAATCTAATGACAACTTAAATTTTCTTTACATTGAAGAATATGTCCATATTTGGCAAACGTAAAATTAAGGATACCATTCAAAATAACATCTATAATTCAATTTAAGTACAATATTGTGATCTTTAAGAATATCCATCAATTAATATTATTTAAGAAAATATTAAGCTTCTATTATTAATTACTGATTAGAAGAGTTTTTTATAATTTTTTGAACAATTTTTTATATATTATAAATTATTTATTTTATATATTAATAGACAAATGGTTAAGCCAGCTAGGTCAGTCCCTAGCTCAGCCCGCAAGATTATGAGCTTTCCAAACTTGGCCTTATCCTACCCTTGGGCTTTAGGGAAGAAATAAAAGCATTTGTTTTGAATGTTTTTTAGGGCTTAGTTGGGCCGATTCCTCTAGTCAAAAGGGACGAATTAATAGCTCTGCATCCATCTATTTAAAGTTATTTTGGGGCAACTTTTTTCCTCAACTTTTTTAACATACTCAACTTACCCTTTATTAAAACAAAATCCTTATTTAATTCTTCTATATTACCTTCATTTCCTTCTCCGATATCTTCACAATGATCGATGATAACTAACATTTCTACAATAATCGGATGCATGTAGTGGTTGCTAAAACCATGCAATCATTTTAAATGATTGGTAATTTGGTATTTTAAGAAAATTTAGAAAAAAAAAAGTCGTAAGAAAGTACCTTTAATTTGTCGAATATCGTTAATTGTAAATTTTTTCAAAAACTTACGAACCAATTTGAACTCTTTGAAACTCGTGTCCTTTTGCGAAATAAGGTAAAAGCTTAATGCGTTATTTGAAAATTTCCCCCTTTTTTTTTTTCACTCCTCAGTCCTCCCTCTCTTCAAGCGGGAAAAAGCTATGCTTGCAGTATGTTATCGTCGTTGCTCTCGAGAGGAGGAGAAGAAGAAGAATAAAGGCGGTCATTCTTCTCCAAGAATCTCTACCTTTTGCTTTATTGTCGATGAGACGATGCTCTGTCTTCCCCATCTAAAACCATAACAAACAATAGTAGCAGCACTAGAAGAAGAAGAACAACAACAACAACAAACAACTAAAGCTGCAGAATTTCATATCAGAGTGTACGGATTCTCGCTTTCCGCTTTCAAAATCGTCATCTCCACCTCTATTTTCCTCCGAATCTGTGGATTCTTGCCTGTTTCTTCATCGATTCCTTTGAAAGCTCCGATCTTGAGAAGAACAGGTTTTAAAAAGCTGAAACGAGAGATCTGATGCACTGTCGGTTGCAGATTTCCATAAAAATAGCGTCTTGAAACCTCAGCGTGTGAGATCGGAAGAGAACAAGGAAAGGGATTTGAACGAGTGACTGTCGTCTTAGCTGAAAATTTTGGTTTCTTTTTTGGTTGGTTATACGTGAAACGAGCACAAGGTTGCGGATTTCACCAAACCGACGCGACTTCAGCCGAAAAGGAGCTGCTTTTCGTTTTTTCTCTGTGTAATTTGGTGTTGATTTGAGCCGATTTCGGGGGGACTATCTGAAATCTAGTTGCATTTCCTCAAATGAGTGATTTTTGGCCTGAAACATAGCTGAAATTGATTGTTCTTTCAAAAGCGAGAATTGAGTTTGAAATTTGCTGTATCGTTTGCGAATACCTTAATTATTTGGTTTTCCTGTTTCTTTGGAGCAGAGAAGACCGTAGAAGAAGGTAAGGTGTAGCATTACTTTTTGTTTACTATATCAGAATAGTAAAATGTTTGATTTCCGAGGCGTCTGAGTCTCTTATTGCTCTGTTTTTGGTATTGGACAGTTGAAGCAAATGGAGAAGGTCAGACCCTCATTTAATTTCATCACTTCTTCGCAGAGAATCATTTAATGGTGGTGTCTTCTCTGCAGTGGGACTTTCATCTCTGTCTCTGAGGCTCTTCAAATCCTTCCAACAAGTGATTTGACTGTTGATTTTGTAACCGTGATGGCTAAAAGGATCTACCCTTCATCTCTTCTGGTCTTGTCCTTGGTTTTCCTTTGGAGGATTCATTTTACATGCCAGCTAGAATCCTCGGAGGTCATGACCCTTATGCAAATTAAGAAGCTTTTGAATTCCCCAGATGTGTTAAGTAGCTGGGATAGCTCCGTGGACTTCTGCAACACCGAACCCAATTCGTCTCTAACCGTCGGTTGCTATGGAGGTAGCATAACCCAGTTGCATATCATTAGCCAGGATGGGTCTCCGATGCTGCCCAGGAATTTCTCCATTGATTCTTTCTTCACCACTCTTGTAAAACTTCCAAGCTTGAAGGTCCTTTCATTGGTTTCTCTGGGGTTATGGGGTCCATTGCCTGCTAAAATTAGCCGTTTATCGTCACTGGAAATACTCAATGTGAGTTCAAATTTCCTATATGGTTCGATTCCTGGGGAAGTTTCGACTCTAAAGAACCTTCAAACTCTTATACTAGATTATAACATGTTCAGCGGACGGGTGCCTGATTGGTTGAGTGAGCTTCCAGTCCTGGCTGTTTTAAGCTTGAGGAACAATTCCTTTACTGGGTCTCTGCCTAATTCATTAGGATCTTTGGAGAATCTGAGAGTTCTTGCACTTTCAAGGAATCGTCTATATGGAGAGGTGCCTGATCTCATCAGTTTGATCAATCTTCAAGTGCTTGATTTGGAAGATAATTACTTTGGGCCTCATTTTCCAAGTCTGGGAAGCAAGGTAGTTACTCTTGTGTTGAGAAACAACAGGTTTAGCTCCAGCATCCCTTCGGAAGTAAGCTCATATATTCAGCTTCAACGACTCGATATTTCTTTCAATAGATTTGTTGGGCCATTCTCTCAGTCGCTGTTGTCTCTGCCTTCTCTCAATTATCTCAATATAGCTGGGAACAGATTCACTGGAATGCTTTTCCGGAACACATCATGCAATGAGGGACTTGGGTTTGTGGATTTGTCCTCGAATCTTTTGACGGGGAGCCTGCCTGCATGTTTGGAGTCAGATTCAAAGGCGAGAGTTGTTCGGTATGCAAATAATTGCTTAACGACTAAAGATCAAAAACAACATCCATACGCATTCTGCAGGAACGAGGCTTTGGCTGTTGTGGGGATATTGCGTACCAAGCAAAAGAAGGTGCCAACTGATAAGGTTGCTCTGCCATTAAGCATTGTTGGAGGGGTTGTGGGTGGTGGTATGCTTGTTGGCATTTTGATATGGCTGATTCTTCGAAAAGTAAATGTGAAAAGGGCGAAGGGAAGACCTCCTATAAGATTGATTGCGGAGACTGCTTCAACTGGGTTTCCTTCAAAGCTGCGTTCAGATGGAAGTAAGGCTTCATCACTGTCTTAAATGAACTGTTAGAATTCTGATTGGCCCAATAACACTAGGAATTTAAACCACAGCTTCACATTCTTATGCAGCATCAAGTTCAGAGCTTTTAACATACTACCGTCTGTTTGGTTGTTATACTGAAGTGGCTCTTTCATAAGAGTACTAGACTACTAGTTGAGTTTCAGACCGTGTCCTCGCTGCCTTTTATTTTAGGATATGGTTAACTATTGTGCATCACACCATTTTCTAACCTCTGAATATATAGGTAGTGATTTGTATTTATTCCAATTCCAGAGTACCTTCTATCTCATCTTTACTTGCATTCTACATTTTCTTTGTTAACAGGGTACATATCTCAAACGATGCGGCTGGGAGCACTTGGCCTTCCACCTTATCGAACTTTTTCATTGGAGGAACTTGAGATAGCTACAAATAATTTTGAAACATCAACTTTCATTGGGGAAGGTTCTCACGGAGAGGTATGTGATCCCATATTAACCATGATATCTGAATACAGCATAGGTAATGCAGGGACATGCCATGGATTTTACACATCAAATATGAAGCACCGGATGCGTATTTTAACATAAGAAGTGAAGAATCTTTCCCAGGATCCTGGGTGTTATATTTTTGACTTGTGCATGCCGTTTTTATTGTATTACAAGCATTTACTTCAGTTTTTATATGCATGTAGAATTTCTATGATGAAACATGTGAAGATGTCTTGCTCTTAACTGCTGCATTAAGTGCCCTGCTTAACTTTAGCGATCATTGCTGCTCTTGTGATCTCAGATGTACAGGGGCAAGTTGAGTGGTGGTTCCCTTGTAGCAATAAGATGTTTGAAGCTGAAGAAAAGGCACAGTCTACAAAATTTTGTGCATCAAATTGAACTAATTTCAAAGCTAAGACATCGTCATTTGGTCAGTGCTCTGGGGCACTGCTTTGAATGTTACCTTGATGATTCAAGTGTCAGTAGACTATTTCTCGTCTTTGAATATATTTCCAATGGGACGTTAAGAAGCAACATCTCAGGTATCCAAATTCCTCTTGAATTTCTCACCATGTCACTGTACAATCCCTATATGAAGAAATTGGACACTTTCATGTTTACATCTCATCATGGCAGTTTATTTGTATCTTCTCCACTGGATGTTTATTTATCTTTTTCATGCTTGATTTAACAGGGGGCACTACTGGTCAAACTCTTTCCTGGACACAAAGGATAGCAGCTGCAATTGGTGTTGCAAGGGGTATCCAGTTTCTTCATACAGGGATTGTACCTGGTGTATTTGCAAATAATGTTAAAACAACAAGTATACTGTTGGATGAAAACCTTGTAGCAAAAATTAGCAGCTATGATCTTCCGATATTGGAAGAAATTATGAGAACCGAGGTACTGAGGATGGAACTTTCTCTTGAAAAAAAAGGATGTTGTTGTTCCTATCTTTTTTTAATTAAGAGTCCTGTTCTTTGCTGTCCTTTTGATAGTTTTGATTGAAATAAGCGGATTTAATAGCTTGCTTTGACAAACTCTGCAGGTTGGAACTGGAGTATCTTGGAGTGGATCAAAAGAACCTAGTGTTCCAGTGAGGTAGATCCTAAATTAGTTCATCTCTCTCTCTCTCTCTCTCTCTCTCTCTCTCTCTCTCTCTCTCGTCGAGGTGATCTTTGAATGTCTCTGTGCATAGTGGTGATCCCCAACTTCATGCAGACAGAAGCGAGTAGTTAAAAACCGTAATAGATGAACATGACGACCCCTCTATGTAGTGGCATGCAAGGAGCTAGTTTGAAGAACAGCCATTTTCTCAGTTGCTTGTGCAGCCGTACTCTTTGTTGCCCATGTTGTGCAGATTGCTTGGTATTGGGTGCCAGTCAGTTGGGTCACCCATCATGTCCTCTCAGCGAGTGCTTTTCTGCTTTGTTTGAGGTGAAACAAAGGCTTGGCTTGGCAACTAATTAGGAAAGCCATCCACTTTGTTAATGGCAAGCACTGTAGTTTATTTATTTGCTGGGAGAGATCTTCCTTTTAGCACTGGTTCTTAGCTCTAGCATCTTTCTCTCTTTTCCAGCCCTAAAGATATTTATGGTACGGTATAGCATTGACTTTCTGTACTAATTAATGCTATTGCTATCTCTATCCTATTATATATATTGCTAGTTGATTGATTTTGGCCTTGAGAAAAGCCATGTCATATAATGTCGCTGGAAATAGAAAAGATTGGTTATTTCTGCTTCTTTTCATTTTGTTCACCAAGCAGTTGCTCCTTTTAAAAATTTGCCCTGTCTTTATTTCTTAATAAAGATGTTTGATAAAAAAAAAAAGAGGAAGAGGAGGGGGGTGGGTTCATCTGTATTATCCTAGGAGTTTCATATGTATGATGCACTACTTATACTAACATGCATGCACAAGCTTAACCCTCAAGATATATCCTTTGTGTTTGTGTGGACTGTGGATGTTTGAGTTAAAGATGAGGCTTTTGTGACTTTGCAGTGCAAAGCATGAGGATAAAATGGATGTTTATGACTTTGGTGTAATCTTACTAGAGATCATTATAGGAAGGTCCTTCACATCCCTAACTGAGGTGGACCTGGTTAAAGATCAGGTAAGAGTTTGCTTTTGATATTATTTGCTTTTACTTCTGTTGAGACTTTACACTTGGGCCTTTTTGTTTCATGTAATTGAATTCTATGAATTCTTGGTTAAAAATGAAGAATAAAAGGTGAATATCTAAAAATGATCATCAAATAATCTTCCCATTAATGGAAATTGAATCTGGGGAACATGGGAGATGAATACTCATCCATGACTCTAGTAA
This sequence comes from Sextonia rubra, assembly GCA_037013555.1. Classification (NCBI taxonomy): domain Eukaryota; kingdom Viridiplantae; phylum Streptophyta; class Magnoliopsida; order Laurales; family Lauraceae; genus Sextonia; species Sextonia rubra. The sequence goes on from JASUAD010000006.1 coordinate 19,486,059, forward strand.
TTCAAATCCTAGGAAGGTCAAGGTCTTATTTCACCCCTCACGTCATATCCTTCATCTCTCACCTCTTTAATAATCTTTTGGTAGAGCTCGTATGACCATAAATTCCTACTTATTCAATTCCTTTGTATACTATGCAAACAAACAGGCCATACGACACCAAATGGAGAAAAATACCACTAATTGTAACATTTTCCAATAAAGAGCATATGAAATGATCAATTGAATCCTGATGTTTCAATTTTCCAAAGCATACGGTAAATGTAATCATGCATGGGTATCTGAAAACTTGTTAGCACCTAAGATCAATGCAATACAAGCATGCGTTTATACAGATATGGACCATATTTGTTATGATGACAGTTACTAGCAAGCGTTGCCGCTGATGAATCTGCTCGAAGGAGCATAGCTGATCCAGCTGTTCAAGGGACTTCCTTGGATGAATCTTTGAAAACAGTCATGGAGATATGTGTTAGGTGCCTTTCTAAAGAGCCAACAGAGAGACCTTCAGTTGAAGATGTTCTGTGGAACTTGCAGTTTGCAGCTCAGGTGCAGGATGCTTCGAGGGGAGATTCACAGAGTAGTGAAGGGTCACCAATCTCGCTTCCACAACCGTCACAGTTGCAGCTTTCCATCCAATAGTAACAGCCACTAGACTATTGTGCAAGGTATGGTGGCAACATTTTGTATCTATTTGCTACTGCATTGAAGAATAGAGCACAAACTTAACTCCAGATGTACCCACAAATACAAGTGAACAAATTGGCAGTCCATTCAGAGCAGAGAAAAGCTTTGCATCTGGTGTGTATTTCAAAAACACCCATTCTCATTTGTATAGGACATTACTACATCTTATGCACGAAGGTTAATGGCCTATTGTTTTCAGAAATGATTCCATTGTTTTATGGACCATGGCCTTTGTCCTAAGAAACAATTTTATTATTAAATTTCCTTAGCTATCCATTTCTACCAAACCTCAAGGTGCACTTCTGGTATCATAGGCATTGCCACCAAAACCTCTAGGTGTTAGCGTTAAGAACAACACCATCCACACCACCACCACACCCCCCCCCCTCTGCAGTCCCATGGAGCTCACTATATTAATCTTTGTAAATTGGTCGAGCTTCTGTAATTCTTGTTTTTCTGTCTTCCTTTCACTTTGTCTCAACTACTATGAACAGCTTGCAAAATGGCAGGGACATGCATTTTATAGGGTGCTTTTCTGTGATAGAAGGTATAGCCAACTTATCCTAACTTGGCCCTGCCCCATCTGGAACTATGCTTAATTCATTGGGTCAACCTACATACCTGAACCTTAGGGCCAGGTGCATCTCACTTAAAAATTAGGCCGCCATGGGTCCTAAAGAAAAAAAAAGGGCAGCCCAGTGCATGGGCTCCCGCATAGCGGGGTCTGGAGAGGGCAAGATGCATGCAGCCTTACCTTCATTTTTGAAGAGGCTATTTCCGTGATTTGAACCTGTGTCCTCTGGGACGCTGCCAATAAGTCTTTACCGTTGGGCCAAGCCGCCATGGGTCTAAAACTGAGCCCAAATTCAGCCCGATGTAGGTCAGGCTTGGGTCAGGATGATGTTTGCCTTGCCCATGAGCACGCCTAATTCATGTTTTTTTTTTTTTTTTGTCACAAAGTACAAACTGATTGATGATTCTTGGTACCTTAAAGGGTTCCAATCATTAGACCCCATCTTCCAAAGGAACTGATGCATAATTTCAGGAGCTCTCAAGAGCAGTTGTCTTTGCACAAAACACTGGATAGTAATCCCATCAAGGATCAGTTTAGCACACATGTAAGTTATCATCCATTCATATTGCTGCAAACAACTAAATGAAAGCACCAAATGTGCTCAAGCTCAAAATTCAGTTTATTCGATCCAGACCTGGCCTGTGCGGCCCAACTGGAAAGCATGACAATTATGCAAGTGTAGGGGTCTTAAAGGCTTTGTCCTTGTCAAGAAAATGGAGTCCACATCAGGATATCAAAGCTGGCTAAATCCTATCATTTCAATAAAGACTTGTCAGAGCCAAGGTCCACAAAAATTGAAGTCCACATCAGCAAAACTTAGGTGGCCCCTAATACAGGGTGATTTGAGTGGTTTGGATTGATCATAAGGCGCCAGGACTCCACAGGCCTTGGATTTCATGCTCATTATAGAACTAATCTCTCTTTACCATGTACAGAGATGAACACTTTGCTTTCCCTAAAACAATGAGCCCATTTGGTTGCAAGAATTTGGCAAGTTCATATCTGCAAGAATTTGGAGAATTAGGAACATTAAAATTCAAAATGTTACTAAATTCTTTCTGAATTCTAATTCTCATTTTGATTTGTCAAGGAATTTCACGCCGAGCATTCAACCTGCCCTGTGTTCTAAGAATTCTCTATTTATAACCAACTAGGATTCTGAAAAAGAAAGTAAAATTGTATAACCATTATCTTAATACAAAATGCAATATAAAACATACATTAATGTCTAAGACAAAATACAAGAGATTTCTATGTCAGTCTCACTCAGACAAAATAAACTTGTATTAAGAGATTTAAATGGGGAATAAACCTGGATTACAAGATTTATATGTGGGTCCCATTTAGCCATAAAATATAAGAGCCCTAATGGGAGTCCGTTCTAAAATATCATCAAGACACCGACTACCATTAGTTAGCTCATCACATAATTTAAGTTGTTCATTCATCAAATTAACTACATAAAATGATTAACAATAAATGCCTTATAAATCACGTTCTATAAATTAAGTACAATGAAATAATTAACAATAAATTCCCCTTTTTTGCTTAATGTAGTCCCTTTTTGGCAAACAAAAAAAAATTGCACAGGCAGATATTAATTCATCCATATAGTGCATTCTTCATCCACAATCATACTGCTAAATAAACATTCCAATATATCCATCCATCCATCCATATGGTGCATTCTTCATTCCCAACCACATGTCTACATAACTATTCATCCATCCATATCCTGTATCCTTCATCCACAACCATATGCCTACACAAACATTTCTAATATTTATCCAATCATGCAAGTACATTCAACATCCACAACCGTATGTCGTACACTGACATTCCAATATTCATCCATCTATATAGTACACTCTTTAGTAGTCTTTAGTAAACAGTGCATTGCATACAATTAAGTAAACTCACAAATCATATGAGTCATAGGTAGAAGTCTAAGTTCAAAAGATCAAAGACTAGAGTCTATCAATGTTACACCTCACAATGGAAAAAATGGAGTCATGACACAATTATCAAAATATCAACTACCAAAATGTGGTTTAAAAAATCACAGAAGAGATAGGATTGAATTCATAGCCGACCACTGGAGTACTTGCACCTGATTGTAAATCCGGAGAAATTTTGTGCATATAGAAAATTCACAAATGCTCAAGCCCCTATAGTACATTGAAAAAGAGTTGTTTTTTATAATTACCCCACTAAAGTTGATAGGATTTATAAATAAGCTCCTGTAGTTCTAATATTTGTAAATAGTCCCTTGGCTTTTCATTTTAATACCTTTTATATCTCTAAAATCAGTAAACTTTCAACCACCATAATTGTTTAAAGTGAAATGATACCTTTGCCTCTCTTTTATCTCTATATGCATAATTTTAAAAATATAGCATTTTTTCTCTCTTATGAGATTAAGAGTTATATTTAGTGGGAGAGCATAGCCTATATAAATTTAATCTTCTCAATATATGAACCATTTCATTAAGTATAAATCCATTATAATGACAATCAACACATGCACTTGCAATCAATTCTAATTTATCATATCTATACATGGCCCACCATTTGATTGATGAGAGTTTCAAAATACATGATTAGACTTAAAATGCATGAGAGAGTTATTAAAAGAGAGGGCATTGGGACTTGAGATAAAATAATAACATTTTTGCAAAAAATAATATACTCATTTTTGTTTAACAAATAAAAGGGTAAAGCAGTAGTTTTTATAAAAATCAAACTCAAACCTCATGATGGTTGCCCATTTTTGTTAGAAATATTTATTCTGGGGACTTAACAGGTATTAAAATGAAAAAGCAAGAGCTTATATACAAATATTAAAACTATGGGGGCCTATTTACAAATCCTATAAACCTTGGGGGGTATTTACAAAAAACTGTTAAAAAATCCCAACTTTTGCAACTTCCGGGATTCTAGGGATTGCATATATCCTAGCTATTCTCCATTTCTCTTGCCAAACTTATTATTCTAAGGAGGAAGCATATGCTCTTTTGGAAGTTGAGGGCTGCATCAGCCCGCATGGAACAATCTATGATGCAAAAAGAGAGGTTATTCTCAAAAGGTGGCCCTGGACAGGTTTCCTGCAAGGTGGAAACCGACATAAGCACTGAAAAGTAGAAGGAACAAAATATGAAAAATAAGAAGACAAAAAAATAGGCTCTTTGGAAGTTGAGGGCTGCATCAGCCTACATGGAACAATCTATGATGCAAAGAGAGAGGTTTTTCCCAAAGGTGGCCCTAGCAAGGTTTCCTACAAGGTGGAAACCCACATAAGCACTGAAAAGTAGGAGGAACAAAATATGAAAAATAAGAAACAAAAATTGTAGGAAAGGCAACTATAGGCTTATTAGTTTGCGTAGAATACATAGGACTTTATGATCATATAAGCTCCGATTTAGCCTCAAAGGAAGGACTATTAAACAGAGGGGTGAAGGACAGTTAAAAGGGTATAAAAAGAAAAAAAGGGGAGAGGGTCAATGCATATCAAATAGTGATTTAGATTGGACCTTAACTTTGTTAAGATTTAAATTACTAAGGTGATGGATAGGTCTTCAATTCAAGGTTGTTAACTAGTGATGATTTGTATGGATTTATATGGGACTTTGGCACCTTGTCTTAGGTAGGATTTAAATTAGTGGGTGATGGCTGGATATCCATTTCCAATCTTCCCTTAATTCAATTTCCATTTAAAGGAAGTTTACTTGATAAGTTTTCAGATATTTCACCTTTGATTTAATTTCTTAACCACTCATCCAAATATTTGATTTTAATTCTTAACCAGTCATACAAATACTAAGTCTTAGGGTATCTTAGAGTCCAATTACATGATACAAAGAGGCTCTATGAAATCAAACCTTTATAAAATCAACACGACCTCACTTTTTACTCCTTTCACTAAATATATCAAGGACCTCCATTCCTTCTCTAGGTATATGATTGGAAACAGCTCGTTGGAGATGGGAAAATCTTTCCTTCAATAAAATTTGCAGATCTCAAATTTTTTTACTTCAAATCCCCATGGCAATGGAATATGCCTAGATTAGGGGTGCTCATGGGCCGGGCCAAGCAAAGCCTAGGCCTGGCCTAAATTAAAATCTTTAAGCCCAAGCCCAACCTAAGCCCAATTTGGGCCGTAAGTGACTAGCCCGGGCCCAACCCATATAAAATCTATTAAGCTCTAGCCCAGCCCATAAATTAATCAGGCTAATCAGGCCTAGCCTATTCGGGCGCACTTATTAAGCACCCTTAAGTTGATTACTAATGAAGCCAGCATGGCTATCATACACTAATTTTTATTTATAAACATCGTCACGTCTAAATGAATCTATCTAAAATGCGAAAAAAATCTTTATTAGAAGTATTGCCCCTTTTTCTAATAAAAGCATACGACTCATCAATAAAACAAAATTGTGTTGGTACAATCAAAAGATTTTTATCCAGTACAAATCAATTAGAATAAACATTATTTGCCTTTTGAATAGCATTTTTTTATAAATAATTTTTAAAATTTCTACCATAAAAGATTTACATACAACATAAGAAACGTAAGAAGAAAAAGTTACTACTAAATACACCTATTCGGCTGGGTTGGGCTTTGGGCTTGCTACCACTTAGCCCAAGCCCAAGCCCAAGCCCAAGCCATATCACAAATAGGCCCAAATTTTAAATCCAAGACCGGCCCAATGACTTATACCTAAGACCCAAGCCCGAGCAAAAGCAAGCCCAGCCTAGGCCAGCTGCCCGCCCCACCCCCACCCCCACCCAACAACAATGAGCATCCCTAGCCTAGATGCCCAACTGACTGGATCACAGTAGCTTCCTTCCACAACAAGTGGCAAGCCATCCTGATCAAAGTTGATAGCTAGAATTTTGATTGCTAGAATGTCCTTTTGCCTAAATGGGGCATCTGAAGGAAAATATAATATTGCCCCTTTCTGCGTGTGAAAAACATACCCCACACCCAAAGGTGCCTCGGCTCTTTTGGAGCTACTATCCACATGCAACATGAAACCTGTATATTTCTTTATGCAGCCCAACACAGCTGATCTCCAACTTCTGTGAAAATCCAATGGCCCAAATCCTTTAAATCGTATTTCATACATCCCCATTCAACTAGAGACTACTTCATTTGAAGCAAAAACTGCCAAAGGGCTGTAACCTTTGACCTCAGAAATCTTTCTGTGTCTTTCCTTCCAAACCCCTAAGCAATAACTAAAGGAATCATCCATACCAGTATTTCTTTTTGCCTTCCCCCCAACAAGTTACCAAAGACAAACAACAAAGGAATCTTGTCCATGCCAGCATTTTTATTTCAACTTACCTGCATATTTTCGGCTTCTTCTAGTTTCATGACAACAAAATTAACTGCAAAACAATACAGTTTTCATGTATCAGCAATATTTGTAAGACTGGTCCAAGTAGAAAGGTAATTTGACAAAATCCCAGTTGCATCATAACAGACGAATCCATTCTGGCATTTCTCCTGTTCCCACAGTCAATCATAAAAAGTGCAACCCCTGGTAACGAAATCATTTTTCCCCTCCAAATTCACCGGGATGGTTTTTGCTGCTCACAAATCTAACCAATCTTCCAAACTGACAACGATAAGTCTCTGACCACCCCAAACCATCGACTGCTACCTTATACATGATAGTAGTGAAACATATCACAGAATACTACATTTAACATAACTAGCACGAAGAGGAACAAGGTGCTATAATGAAATTCAGCCAAAAAAGCCTTCAAAAGAAGCAATAATCCATAACAATCCCTGACAGCAATGTATGCATCAAAGTATTTTAGTTCAGCATATACTTCAAAAAGAAAGGAACTTTAGTTCAGTAACAATCACAGACGGCAAACAGAATCCCCACTTCAAACCAATTGCTATACTATAATGCCTTTCCCTTATTTCAGCCGAACAAAATGATGTCACCTGCCTTAGTCTGCTGTCCAGCTCTGCTCCACTATTTCTCGCACTCTCCTATTATACTCCCGCTTATTCTCATTGAACATGCGAGCCGCCTCAGAATTTGCAGGGGAGTTGGGGTTAGGATCACACAGGAGGGACTGGAAAAAGGTAAAGGTCTAGTTAGCAGCACTTAACAAAAAATTACCGCAAACCTGACTTGAAATTACAAGTAGACAATAAATGACAGACCCACAACCAGATCTTAATACCCAAATATGGAAACCAATTTGGACATGAATACATGAACAGGGATATGACTCTAATATCTGAAAATCCAGGACACAGTAATTCAAGAGGTATGCAACACTACTCCAATTTTCTATTGTCATTACTCTAAAAATTCAACCTATTTTATGAGTTAGCCTTTTTTTCTTTTTTCGGTTAAACAAGTTGATGTTCCATTACTTTGGCATGTTGAGTTTCACACACCCATTACATTTACAATTTTTATGCAAGAGAACAGTTTGACAGTATTTTTTCAGCAAGAACTATATAACAAGGCTACAATAAAGGCATGTTCAGGACTCAATAACAAAAAACCAAATACAGTTCAGATAAATGTATCTGAAATTATGCTAAGCAATCAGCCTTCCATGTCAAAGAAAGAAACTCAAATGCTCATCCCAAGAATGTTTTACTTCAAATCAGAAGCAAGCTCCAAATCAGCCAAAGATAAACCGTTAATTATAATAATAATAGTAGCAACCTGCTAATTATAATAATAATAGTAGCAACAACCATGCTGAGGAGGAATGATGATGATTGTGATGATGATGGTGATAACAGGGACAGTTTTAGACACTCATTTGAGTGGACCAGTTTTTTCTGCTTCTTTTTTTGGGCTTTTCAGCGCCTCACAAATAAGATCCAAACAGTTCATCCTATTTGCAATTCCTAAAACAGCTAGGAGGCCAAATATCATCCATTGATACATCACAGTTTTTCAGATAATGGAAAAAAAAAGTACAGATCAATATATGGGTGTTTCTGGACTTCAGTGGGCCCCATTCGCAATATCCAAACTGTTCTCCTCTTCAAAAGGGCAAAAATGGCTAGGAGGTGAATTTTGGCTTCCTGATTGATCACGAATCATGAGAAAATTGGGAAAATCTCCAGACCTTTGATCTGCCATAGTGCAAAAAAGAGATTTCAAGTCAGTTTATCTTTTCCATTTTCTGCTTCATGTGGGCCCCACAGACATGATCCTAACCGTTCAAAATCTCCGAAGGGTCGGGGCGGGAGGGGGGGGGGTGTTCAAATTTCAGCCCTAGATTCTTCATGGATTAATTGCAAAAAAGTCCAGACCATAAAAAATGGATTTTTTTAAAAATTTTTGTGGGCCCCATTTGCAATATCGGAATCTAGAAGGCCAAAAACGGTCAAGGTGTGAAATTTGAGTGCTTGATTCATCATGGATTGTGAGAAATTAGTGAAAAACGTGTGACCGTTGGATGTAGTTTTGTGTAGTTGGTGGGATTCTTGGGTTTCTACCAAACGTGGAATGCAATGATTCCTCCACTCATAAATTCTTAGTAACGATCATAGTTCCAGGGGAACAAAGGAATCCTTTGGCCCAAAAGACATGATGGATTAGGGAGTTTCTGAAAACATGATTGCAAATATGGTACTCCCTCCCTCCTTCTATCTACTAAGTTATTACGGGAACAGCAGGTAATACAAGAAAAGGAGGGAAGGGCCCCAAAAAATGCGCACAAGAGCTACACTCCCAAGCTTGCTATTTTGATAGCACTCAATGAAGGATGGTAAGCTCCATCTTTTGCAAAAGCATCACATCAAATTATAGTCCCCTAGAAGGTGAGAATAGTTTGGGGCCTTCTGTTGAATAGATCCTTCAATCTATAAAAGCTAGGACCCAATCTCTAAGATACTCCACAACTTTCTTAACCCACTTCATCGTGCACCCAAATCCCCCTCCATAAGCAAAGGGAAATGAGAAAATTTGCTGTCTTCCCAAAATAGATCCTTCAATCTGTCAAACCTAGAACCCAATCTCCACAATACTCCAAAACTTTCTTTCCCCACCTCATTGTGCATGCTGAATCCCCCTTCATAATCAAAGGGAGACAAGAAAAATTGCTGGCTTCCCAAACCCCATTGAACATGACTATGTCCCATCAAATTAATGTTTCTCGGCTTCTCGTGCTCACTAGGCCAATGAAAGTAAGAATATGGGCCCCTTTCGAGTTGTGGACAAAGTCTCTCATCCACACCTCCCTCAGATTGTCTTTAGCATTGGCATAAAGGCATAAAAGTTACGCTTAGAACATTGTCCAGTGTGGTGGACTCCATAGCTAGTGGAAGGATGGCGGCAGTAGCATTAGTCATTTACCTTTAGCGATTTCCTACTCAATAGCTCCACAAACATACCTACAAAGAACTTCATTGTTGACGCCCTACATACTACTCAACTCCTAATGAGATTAGTCAGTTATTTGATGGCTACCAATTTATGTTAAGTTATAAAGCATCTATAATTCATCCTTCTCAACAAAAACTAAATTTTCTTTCTTTTGGTTTTTAAATGTGAAAATATTAGATTGCCACCACACAAAAGAAAGCAACCGTAGCACCTTAGTTTTGCCCTCTTGTAGTCGAACCTCCATGAGGAATAGTGCTATCCAATACCCATGAGAACACCCAAGTGATTTCAAACAAACTTGAATGGCACACAATACTTCATAATCCATGGCACACTTGAGAAAATGATAATGATATCACCATCCCTCAAGTATAAAAGGGTGCCTATTGACTATTATTTTATTTTTTTTATTTCTAAATGCTAGAGCAAAATGTTGGCCAATTAAGAGGCAACACATGCACTGGATGTGTAGCAAAGATGAAAACATTGAGAGTTGTGGTGGATGTATGATAAAACTAGGAAATGTAGAACACTAAATGAGTGTTTTCAGGAACATTTTGATGCAGGACAGACTCATGGCCCCCATGGGTTGACCCACAAAGTGGCCCAGCCCATCTACCTTGACCAAGCTCCTTGGGCCCAGCCCAGCTATTTCTATGTTTTAACTCATAAGAGTTTTTATTTTATGTCATTTTACGGTTTATGTTGGATGTATTAATCCTGACTATTAATGTATTTGGATGGTCAAGATTAGTCTTACGTTTTTATTTTCCTATACAATGATGTAAAGCCTCCTTCAGGCGAAAGCTTGACCTACACCCTCCAACTTCCAACTTTCACCCCTCAATCTCTGCCCGGCCCACGCCTAGTACTCCTCTCCGCATCACTTTTAGGGTTAGCATGAATAGGTGATAAAATAAGAAGAGCACATTTGAGATGGTTGGGATGTGTCCAAGCATTGGTTAGTAAAAAAAATATATATATATTCAGGTTGATGGCCCATCAACAGAAATGATGCAACCCCGAATCCACGATCGAAAAATAGACCAATCTCTCAAATGATTGATCGAATCCACAGAAGGATTTAGCTCACAATGAGTAGAAACACCATAACCAAAGAGAAAACTCTTGTAACTCAAATATTATTGATAATAAGCAATGTTTGTCTTTACAATGAAGCCTAATCATCATTATATAGAGGAGTTGGCTTCAACCCTAAGAAACAAAACTCCCTAATATTGGAATAAGCCCAAATATAACAGAAAACTTACTAATATTAATTATAATAAAACCAAACTACATATAATATTCCTAAATAATTAAATGTCTGGTTGGCCGAGTTGGCCAACTCATGGTCTAGTTTACATCAATTCTCCCTGGCTTAGAAAAACTCGAATCCGATGAGTTGCAAACTTGAGAAATACCGGGAATAATTTGACCGCAAGTTTGGGAAATTTCCTCCTAAGTCAAAAATCAATCGCACAAACTTCTGTCCTTTTTTTTATCTACAATTGCATGACATGGTTTGGAAGCTTAACGTGGTATTGTTCTCCATGCAAAGGCATGTTGGAAATATCTCTTCTTCTAATGAATGAATTTAGCTTGGATCTGTGATCTGACCTATAGATGCTTCAATCGTTGGCTTTCTATCATCCATGTTTGATCCCAAAAGATAAATCCATCTGGGAAACTTCAACAACTTGATTTTCTTGTGAAACCACTGGAGTAATTGATTTGATTTCTAATTACCCAATTGAATTTCTTGGACGTGGCTTTACAATCAGATCCACTAGATGTTCAATCTCCTAGCTACGTTGATCAAACTCTTCAATATCTGTTTGTATTTTTTTTCTTTCTCAACCTTTTGCTTTCCTTGATCAATACTATTTGTACCCACAAAATTAGTATTGTCGTGAATTTGCTCTTCGATGTCATCCTTGAGGTATTCTATCTGCGCTTTTGGTGGAATCAAGTCTTTTATTTCTTTTGTTTGCTCCTTTTGTGGTTCTTCAACTGAAGGTGACGATGAGATGAAAACAACGTTGTTGATGGCAATTAAAATGAACATAATCTATTTTCCTTCCCACACAATTGCATGCGTTCATCTCTTTTATAATTATGCACTTTTTGATCAAAAAGCCATGGTCATCCAAAAATAATATGAGCAATATTCATATCGATCACATCACACCAAATATTTTCTTCATAATTACCAATCTTAATGATACCAAGCACCTATGAGTTACATGAATGACATAACCATTAGACCCTGTGATTATGGAAGAGGGGTTTCGGTTTGAATAGTTGGGAGTGTCGATGGAGGTTGCTAGTGTTTTGGGTGACGGTGGAAGGTTGGGGTAGGGGTTGGTTGGTGATGATGGAAGGTTCCAAGTGGATTTTAGGGTTTTGGTTTTCATGGTAGTAGGATTTAGGGGTTTAAGAGACAAGGGAGTGGAGATGGTTGGATGGAGTTGAAGCTTTAGATGGGGCCATTGGTGATGAGTGGCAGGGGTTGGGGGTTGGAAGACGAGAAGACGACAAGACGGGGTTTTTTTTTCCCAAAAGGTGACAAAGGATGGATGGAAGTATGATGATGTGATAGAAATTGAGGAAGGACTACTGTCTTTCCGGTGATCACTTTTCGGCTCTGATACCAATTTATGCAACCCCATAATCACAATCGAAAAATAGACCAATCTCCCAAAGGATTGATTGAATCCAAAGAAAGATTCAGCCACTACGGCACACTCACAATGAGTAGAAAAACCAAAACCAAAGAGAAACCTCCCATAACTCAAATATTATTGATAATAAGCAATGTTTGCCTTTATAATGAAGCTTAATCATCCTTATATAGAGGAGTTGGCTTCAACCCTAAGAAACAAAACTTCTTAATATTGGAATAAGCCTAAACATAAAAAGAAACTCATTAATATCAATCATAATAAAATCAAACTACTTAAATAATATTCCTAAATAGCTAGATGTCCGGTTGCGCTTGTGGACTGGGCCCAACGGGTTGTTTTGGCCTCAATCGGGAAAGGGGTTAGCCAAAGAGGACATGTATAGGAGAAGTAAAGATAGATCTAAAGAATTGCAATCTATCTGAGGATTTGACTCAGGATAGATTGGAATGGAGAAAGAAAATTCATGATAGATTGGAATGGAGAAACAAAATTCTTGTAGCCAACCCCAACACAGTTGAGACAAGGCTTTGATGATGATGATGACGATGACTAGTTTTTAAATGATAACATGACTTAAACCCACAACCCATTGACTATTATTCTTTCCCCATTCAATTATCCCTCATTAGCATGTTGTCCTTCAAAGCCAACCAAAAGAAAAGCTATCAGTGCCCTCATGGTGGTATTGTTGTCCATATACATCAGTGCCCCTATGGTGGTATTGTTGTCCATATACATCACCTGTAAGGATTAGTAAACTGAACAAGTCTTTTTTTTTTTAATTTTTTTTGGAGAAAACGTAAAAATGTTGCAAACACTCAGAGCCAAAGAAAATGTAACAATCTTGCAAATGCTTAGAGCCAATGCAATTGCCGTTAGAACTCTCAAGACCCAATTATATCCCAATTCTCCAACAAAGGTTCGATCCATATCCCTACCACAAGATCTAATTCAAAATTTGGATCCTTTCCTCCAAAATTCCTTTCTTGTGCACGCTGTCCACCTTCTTTGACAATTTGTTTGATCCAAATCACACCCAATTCTGAAGCCATTGTATGTAGCATATTAGCCGCCATTTTAAACTAGGGTTCTTAGAGATGAAAAAGGAATCGTCGTGATAACCTTTTTTGGGGCAGGGCAGTCTAAACTGAGTTAAACAAAGTGGAGGTATAAGCCACAGGAAAAGTTTTGGGAGTTTTTTTTTTGGGTTAATTATTGGATCATGGAATCACTGAAGGAGACTCATCAAATGCAACCAGCACGGCTTAGGGTACAGCTGATAAACCTCAAAGATGGCTTTCATTCTCTCAAACTAGATGGATTGCACCACCATGTTTGTATCTGAATGTTCTGCATCAATTTTTTGAAAAAGTGATATGAATTGGCCAATACAGTATGTATCAATCATATTTAAAACCATTTTGTACAGCTTCCCCAATGGTGGATATATATATGTGGGGATTCTTCTTACACATCCATCCCTCATAGAAACTTCGTGCATAGATGGGCCCCACCTAGAATACTCACAAAAAAAACAATGAGAGTCAGATGCATATGAATATTCTCCCATAAATATATATATATGGGGAGGTCAAGACAACGCCCCTTCTCTCATCCAGTTAAAAATATCCACGTCATTAGTATCATTTACTGCCTAGGCGCTTTTTAGGTATTCACTCCCCTTTTTTCTCATCATTAATGGGAAAGGAGTAACAATTGAAAGAATCTTCTTCTCTACTTTTTAGGGAAAAGATTAGACCATTTAAAATCTCTACCTTCTCTCATAAAATCAATTAATTCCTTCCTACTTTCTCTCATTCTATAAGTTTGTCCCTATCACGTTAACTGCATACCCTATCACACTTTCCATCTTTTTCTCTCTTACTCTTCGATTGAGACAAAAAAAAAAAAAGGATCCCAAAATCACTCCCCACTTCTTCTATCTTTTCCTATTTTCTATCCTCTGACACTCTCAAAAGAATATCTTAAGAAGTTGAATGGTCAGATGATGGAGAATTCATCTAATGCATCTAATGTGGCTATATACCAATGGACAATCCAAAAGGGGCAAAAACACCCCTTTTCTAAGAGGGGCATTTTTTAAACTTTCCACATATATATATATGCATATATTAGGGAGCCCTTCTCCTAAGTTGAAGCTTAGGATAAGGTAAACTCAAGTGTGTGGCTCATGCCTATGGAGCTCACCTAGTGACGCACATAGGGATGGAGATGGAGGGATTTGAAAGACTCCCTAGGACCCTCCTCTTTGCAAAAAATTGGCCTCAACTGCAGTTTCTATCATCTCCATCTAGGCTCCAAAATTTTAATGGTTAACACTCCAGTCGAATTGGTGCACAGTCAATCCAATAGTCCAATAAATTTGGATTTGACAAAAAATTTGTGGTGTGGACATGTGCAATTCGGGGGGGTTGTATCTTTGGTCCATTTGGATGGACCAAAGGTGAGCCCCAACAACTCGGGCTTACGAAATTTCTTATATAAGATTGAGCTTAAGAGAGGCCTGCCATATATAAGCAGACTAGCGGTGAGCAAAATCATTACAATATCCAGCCTTTGTAAAAGATGCAAATTCAAGGATTCCCAACTGTGTCTAGAGTGTTTGATGGGTAAGAACTTCTTTTGTATCAAAAAATCATATCTTTATATTGATGCTGCTCAAGTGACATGAAGTCACTTTCTTTGCTTGCATATGATTAAAATATTTCCAAGAATAGGATAATATCATCTTTGAGAAAGGAATCAGTTAATGTAAAGGACTCCTGCACAAGCAAAAGAGCATGCAAAAGGAAAAAGAAGTTTCTTGACCAGTAGAAGTAGCTAAATACATAAGTGAAATGGAACTTACATGTGACAGCATTCACATATTTTATTCTACATTTTTATAAAACATAAGGACAACAAGCATATTGTTGGAAAAGAGAAGCAGAAGCCATGGGAATGATCACATTGCTAGTGTGTCATTGATGCCAGCCTTAGGGTTAGGACTTGCTTGAAGTGCCAAAGTACGTATCTGAGGACACTTCGAATCGTTTTCAAAAAGACTTCAACACACGAGGACGCATCTCCAGGGATAAAACCCACAATTCTATTAATCAATCAAGTCTGCCAAATACCCTACTACAATGCCATATAAATAAGAGAAGCAACCTTAAAGCCTAAGAAAACCTAATCCAATAATAGAAACTATCCTACTTACAATGCAATTAATAAAATTAATATAATCCTAATCTATTTAAAAGGGGGACCACTTGTGTGGACCCATACTACATCATTCATAAGTTAAGTCTAAACTTTGAGGATTTGGATGTTCTCAGAGATGATATTAATTTTTTGGCGTGTGATAGTCTTAAATAAGTTAAATGACACAAAGGTGTCAGCTATAGGAGAAGCTTTGAGAATTTTTACAGGGAACTATCAGATCATCCTATCATTGAAAGAGACTCTTCAAATTCAAACAGTCAAGCTTTGGGATGGCTAAGGAATAATGGACAATTGCCCTTCATGTTACAGAAATTGGATCACATTCTTTATGCTTGGACTGCATGGACAGCCTAGCCCTCTTTTGTAATTTGTTCTGTTCCTGTAACTATTTTTCCCTTTGGTGCATCTTCCATGTTTTTCATAACTAGAGATATTCGCTAACGCAAAAGCACAAGAATAAATATAAAAAGGCAGAACAATGGTTAGAAAAGGATTCTAAACTGTTGATTGGGTTTTGGAATGATGTTTGATTGAGAGAAACCATGCATCTACCCCCTTCCACTTAGAAAAAGATATCAATCAAGAGATGCATTAAGGTTTCAGCACTCTCTTTTTAAAGAAAAAAAAAACTTGGATCTAGATTCTCTCAAGATTCCAATCATCATCCTCTTTGTTGTTGAAGCCTTACCTACCCATGGTTGCCTTTGTGAGTTCTAATTTTCCACGAATCCCTATTTAGAGCCTTGTATACCACTTGTAATGCCAAGTCTTCACTGGTCGTCTTTCCTCTTGTTCATCATGTTCTATTGAAGCTCTAGTGCATCTATACAATGAAGTTCCAATCATAGTTGTCAAGTTCAATTCGTTTTAGACGAAATTCCCAATTTATTTCGGTACGGTAAGGATACCGAACTAAATAGCACTAGCCACATGTATTCGGTTGGGTATTCGTTTGAATTCGAGTGAAACCAAATAATTTTGATTAAATCCCCAAATTTTGGACGAACAATGCCTAAAACCTAAGATTCGCTCGAATCGATGGTTAATCGTTAAAACAAACGTTAATTTGAAAGCCTTATAACACTCTAACATTTTTTTTTTTTACTCTAATCAGCAGAGATATTCACGGCATGTATTTTGAGCACCAAAAAGAGAACCATATCTCTCATACGCAAGAGAGAATCTCAGCACGGATAAAATATATACATACAGAGAGAGAGAGAGAGAGAGAGACTCATCAAGAAGAAAGAAAAACAAAAGAGCCTTGGATTCTTTTCCCCCTCTGCCTGCAGAATGCCAAAGTGCTTGTCTCAATGAAAGAGAAACCAAAAGGAGAATCCAGCAAAGAGGAGCAACCACAGCAACCACTCAAGCAGGCAACGGAGAAGGGACGGCGACGGAGCTGCGAGAGCAACGAAACAGGTGCATGCGTTTTTTTTTAATTTTTTTCCCCTTCTTTCTTTCTCGGTCATACCAAACAGCTTTCTCGTCTTATTGTTTTTTTTTCCTTTTTGTTTTTATTTGGGGCTCAACGAAAGAAATGGGCTTGAAAATCAAGGAGGCCCATCAATGGTTCCCTGCGTTTCCTTTCTTATTTTTCTTCTTCTGTTCACATCCTTTTTTTTTTTTTTTGTTCGGTTTTTTTTCTACCATTTTTTCCATCTTTTTTTTTGTTTTTTATTTATTTTGTCTATCGGTCTGAAGAAGGACACTCTTCTTTCTTCCTTTTTTTTTCCATTTTTATAAATTGGTGGGGGCATTATCAAATCATCTGCATCATTATCCCATCACCGTTGTTCCGATCTATCAATGGGTCCCATCAATAAATTTTTTCTATATGATTCAATGATTTTTCTTAAGATGATTGAAATTCTAAAATGATTGAAATTCTAAAATGTTTTTGTTGTGGCACCATCAATGGGGCCCACCAATGATTTTTTTCTAGGATGTTTGGAATTCTGGAAAATGTTGTGGAAGTTTTGTATCTCCTTTTTTTTTTCTTTTTGCAAAAATCATATTTCTCTTCATGAATAAGTTGGGCCTGATGTGTAGATGAGCTTCCAATCCAATTGCTTTTTTTTTTAATGAATTTGTGAGGCCTATCTTTTAAAACAAAAATTATGAGGCCCATTAAGAAATGAGAAAATTGATAGCTAATGGTTTAAAGTTACCAATTCTCTCTTATCAATTTTTTTTCCTCATGAATACGCTGGGCATTTTGTGAAGATGCCTTCCAAGTTCACCTTTTTCATTAATTCAGTGTTTTTTTTCCTGGCCCATCTGAATGCAACAATATTACTCTTGATTTATCATGCTTAGTAGAATGAAATCTTCTATATATTTTTAATGTATATATGTAATTTTCTTATTTTTTTTGCAATGAATTTTCGAATTGAAAAGCAAAATGTCCAAATCGACCGTAATGTTTCATTTTGGAACTAAACCGAAATGGTGTCCGAAACGAACTTGACAACTATGGTTCCAATCCCATTTGAGAAGATAGATATAAGATTATAGGCTCCCTCTACCCATGGAGATTTGGCTGCAAATGTAGGTCTTCGATGAATCAATTTGAACATAAAGTTCTTACAGATGAATATGTTAGTAAGTTTTCAATTACCAAAGACAAGATTGAGAACAAGAAAAAAAAATGGTGGTGGTTCCTAAGAGGAAACTTCTTTGCAATGTCTGATTTCAAAAAAAAAAATGGTGGTGGTTCCTAAGAGGAAACTTCTTTGCAATGTCTGATTTCAAAAGTATCTTATCAGAAGGGGAAGAATTTGTCCATGTGCAAGGGTGTGAAGTAGTGGCATTCTGCCACACATTATGGCTTTCCACTATAGAGCCACTGCCCACAAAATTCTCACATTGATCATATTGAAAACATAAATCCTAATTTTCAAATATTTCATATGTAAATAAAATAAAATAGTAGTCAACCATATTTATGAACATTGTAAATTGGCCAAAAGGAACCTGAAATCCTTGTTTCGGAGTTAGTTGGGTTCTACATCAGGCAGCTGCATTACTATGATGGAAGGTTGGTCAAGTCGCCTGTTTGATGTGAAAAGAAATATTTAACTATGATAGTGATGCAGGATGGACCTGCAGGCCCACATGCGGGGCCAAGATACTTGAGGACTTATTTTATTTCGCAAATTATTTCTCATCAGATTTCTGATTCTACGTAAAGAATTGTTATTAGGATAGTTTCTGATTTTATTTGCTAAGTTGATTAGGTGACTAAGCCCCTAAGTTTTCCTTATTTATATGGAATTGTAGAGATATAATTCTCAAAGTTGATGATTAACAGATCTGTGGGTTTTATCCTGAGGTGCATCCTCTTGTATAGGCTCTGCAGAGACCATTCTCCCAATAATAATTATAACAATAAATAAATAAAAGAAAAAAGGAAAATACAACACCTGAATGGAAGTCAATATGGCTGCAACATCATAAATAGGACTCCACTGGTTCTGCAAGATATCTAAACAAATGCTTCCATCCGCATAGACTGATCAAATCAAGAAATGCAAAGTAAGGATCAACATGCAAAGTAATTTAATTACTCTTAGAAACAACGGCAAGACCAACAATCATTCCTTAAGTCTCAACTTACTGTTCGGATGGAACATTCGAGAGACAAACCGCACAGATGGAGGTTTGTTAGGATAATCCTCTGAGAACTGTAATGACAGCTTGAACGTACCTAAAGAAGCTCAAGAAAAAGGATTAGAAAGCACACAACATACCAATATGTAAATATTAACACTAATTTCAAGTAAACAACCAAAAGAAGAAAACATGAAAAACCCACTACCATAAACCTTATTTATTAGGTTATATGGAACAAAGGTCCAAGCCTAGTGTGACCAGGGCTAGGTTTGTGTTCTGGACTGAGTCCAAGATTGAAATGCTGACTGAGTCCAACCATCTTTCAGACCTCTTGCTGAAAGTTTCTGTGATTCCAACAGAGAAAAGATAAGCTCTTTCCAAGCCTAAAACCCCTTTCTCATTGTCACTGATCTCAATTCGGATACCTTAAGCTTCCAGCAGAAAAGCCTCTCCCCTGCATTGGAAATTTCAGTGATTTCTTGAGTGATTTCTGATAGAAATCACCAGCAAATTAGATAGACATTTTCCATATCATTGTTGGAAAAGACTAGTTTCTAGAATTGAATTCAAAAAACAATGAATTAGATTTGATAAAAGAAAATATAGAAGGAAAAAGAAAAGAACAAAAAGAAAGTTTAAACAGAGATCCAAAACCATTTAAGTAACATAAAGTGGACTGCTTTCTAACCTAACTTCGTCTCTCTCTTTTTCACTAGTATGAAGTACTAGTGACCTACCTACCTAGAGATCGATTCTAGGAAGTTACTAAGGGCGGACCCAAGTACTAGGTTTTGGGGGATGAAGCCCCCACCCAAATCTAAAAAAAGTTTGAAAATTAAAATTAAAAAAAAACCTGCAAATTCTGAAAATAATATGCTTTTGCTTTTATATTTGTTCATTGTCCATTCCCCTTTCTTTTTTCTTTTTTTACATAGAGCCCCCCACAAGGAGAATTTCCTGGGTCCACCCCTGGCAGCTAAGGCCGTGAGACACCTCTATGCCACTGAGTTGTGAGGTACCTTTTATTTCTTCTCTTGAAATTGATAGATATATATATATATATATTAGAATGAGAAAGAGAACAACTTCATCTCAAATAAACATGAAACAACTTTGGAAATCTTTTTGCACATTTAAGCCCAACTTCCAAATAACAATGTGACAAGCACAACAAGGATACCTATGACCTCTTGTAAACACAAGGAGTTCATAAATAGAATGCGTTCATTTTACCCATTGTGTGTAGTCTACTGATTGAACATAGAGAAGCAAAGAGTCTGTGATTCTTAACAATTATAAACAAAAACAGCACAACTCCATCTCAAAAACACAAAAGCCAGAAGTGTGGACAACAGTTAAACAAGCACAGATGCAAACCCCGATATTGGTTAAGAAAATTATATTCAACCCACAACCAAAACTTAAACTAAAATTAAATGACAAAAATAGATACACAATCAGAATACAGCTCGCCAAACCCCAGAATCTAACACTAGAGAAAAGAAAACCTCTAGCACTTAGAATTACAAACAACCAAAGGCCTCCTCTAATATAGAAACAAAAACCAATTCCAATAACAGCTGAAAAGGCCAAACACCATTTCTAGGAGGGCAAAAAGCTCAATGGGATTTGCTAATAGGATAACTTCCCTCCACCTTGAGATAATTCAGAAGTCAGTTTCATGTGGAACTATCCCTCTCCTGAATATCTTTAGCAAGCAAAAAACATATCCTGAATGTTCAACCAAGAAATTCCCATCACTTTCACCAAGTATATCAAACCAGTATGGAGTTGGGCTACGAACACAGCATAGACAAAGAAAGCAAATCCAATAAACAAAAAATCCCAGCAAAATCCAGCCCACTAGAGATTTGAGTTACAGACAGGCGCACTGCCAAAAAAAAAAAAAAAACAAAACCCCAATAAACTATAAAACATTGAGCAACCAAAATCCAGCACCAATTCTCAATCTATCAACAGAACATTAACCCCATAACATTCACAACAATTAATAACTCAACACCCAACAACCATTTATAGTCTAATGGAAACAAAACCCCCCACAAATTCCACAGCCCACAATAAACCCAAAACCAAATACCAATCATTACTGAAAAGAAATAGGAAGAAACCAAATAAAATTCACAAACATATACCCCACAGATAGAAAGCAACACAATTTCAGATGTAAGGTATGTAACAACATAAAAGAAAACCCAACAAAATAGGCCATCATAAACAAACCCAAAAATCTCTGTAAAAATAAATGCAAAAAATGACAAATCTACTCACCTCCATCCCAAGGGGTATCATCAGGCCTGCAAATCAAGAACAACAAAAACCCATCAAAACCCATATCCTCAAACCTCAAAAGCACCTCAAAAATTCAACAACAGAGGCAGAAAAATTACCCAAAGATCACAGCGTTCCATATCATGATGTTGTTATCCTGCGGCGCGCCGCTGATCCCAGCTGGTGGGTCTTGCTGCAACCTCTTGAAATCCCTCATCAGCCTCTTCTTCGCAGGCGTCGACATCTTTCTCCCGCTCTATCTCTCTCCTTCGTCGGAAATCACCAATTCCCGACGGAAAAGCAAGGACCTTTTTCAAGGATTTCAAATGGGGTGAGAGAAATCAGATGGTTGAGGAACAAAAATGAGGTTCAGGGTCTGAAAGATCTGATCTTTCTCCTCCTCCTCACAGAGATTTGGAAAATCTAAGAGAAGACAAACAACATGGGAAAGAAAAACGAGATCTTTCTTCCTCTTCCTTGTCAGGTCTGCACAGGGATTTATACTCAACTTGTCACTTTACACGGCTCAGAAAATACGTTTCCAGCTGCAGAAAACTGACCACATTCTCTCCTCACATACAAGAGAGAGGCAGTTCCGATATCTGTATCAGCCATTATCTTTTCTTTACCTTAACAACTTCAAAAATCATTCAGTATGGCCCAGCCATGATCAATCCAAATCTTCCTCTTTTCACCTGCTCTTGTGAATTGGAGGTCACCCCAATTTGACAATTGATCCAACCATTATCTGGTGAGGATTGAATAACAAAATATAATATGTATTATATTTAAATATAAATAATTTATATATGGGATAATATTCACCTAAGCACGATGCATATTCAAGAGGTGACCCACCACTTCATGTCACGCATTATGGATGTCGGCAGATCTGGATTCACGGTGGTCATACACACCGGTACAAGCGAAGAATTTTATAGCAAGCTGAAAATCGTTTGGAAAAAAAGTTACAATGCAGACCACTTTGATGCATGAAAATCGAGGAATGGAAGGTTGGACACAAACGAGGGCAATATGATACATCAGGGTCAAAGTTTAATGGCTATATAACATCCAGTAATAAGTAAAAAAAAACTCTAAATTTTGGGCTTATGCCAATTCAAATCTAAACGGATTGGAATAGTTGAAGGTTGGTGTTAAAAATGGAGCTAGGCATTTTGTCGAATGCCAATACATGACAATAAAAACACACACAGTTATGAATTTTATATATTATCACAAAATGTCATTTTTCTTCTTTCAAGGAGGCTTAAATTAATAGAGTCAGAATCATGAATTCAAATGGGGTGATTTTATTAGGTTTTGGTCTAGATCCTAATTTTGGAACTATTTGGACTCAGGGCAGACCCTGAAAAAGTAAAAAAGAAAAAAAACTATAATTTTGGAATTTTAATAATGTTTTTAATTTTTCTTCGTATTTTTTTACATTGGGCCCCCTTCCGGTAAATTTCTTGAGTCCACCCTTGTTTGGACTCTACTCAATTTCAAAACTTCCAAGATTTTGTTATTCAGGTATGGGTATGAATAAATTTAACTAACACCCAATATGCTGCTACTCAAAAACAATGTAATCATTGTTAAAGAGAAAACTAAACAAATTCAAATATAAAAAATCTGAGAGGATGATCCTTTTAAAAGACGAAAAAGGTGTAATATGCAGATTTTTTGAAAGAAATGTAGACAAATCACGTGTGTGTGTGTGTGCGCGCATGTGTATATATGTATATACACATACAAAAAATAGATAATTTCTTTCTCTCATAAATACCCCACACACCCTCCTTTTCAAGGTCTACTACCTTGGCGCTACCAGAGATTGAACCACAGTTGTCTTTGTGGATAAAAGGTGCCTCACCATTAAGCTACTAGTGGATTGACCAGAAGATGCTATTTAATATGACATTCTTAAATACTTCTTACATAAGTTTAAGAAACAGCAACATCATATAAAATCATTTTTGGTGTGCTTATTTTATTGAAGTTATAATACTTTTGCAAAAGGAATTACACACTTCATGTATGAAATCATATTATTGCACTAAATTTTTTTAAAAAAATTTAAACAAAAAACTTCAAGACATGCTTGTATTTCTTTTTTGCTTGCTAAGACACATGTCAGAATTTTTAACTACAACGGAATTTCTCTTTAATGGGACTTCTTCATTATCTAGTTTTTTGTTGTGAACTTTCCAGGGAAGAACATATTACACCCGAATGTATTTTTAATGTAACTTTTGAAAATTTTCAGTTTTAATAGCCAAATTTTTACACCCAATATTGAAATACTCAACCCAAATTACAACCACAGTTATCCTGTATTGTGTTATCATTGTATGCAAACCATTAAATATTATAGATGTTTAATACTCATTTGTCGTACTTATTTCTTGTATTGCATATTAACCAGATTGGCCCATTGGGTTAGCAAGGACCAAGTTCAGGGTCTAAGGTATTTTCATAATCGTACCAGGGCTTTTTTAGGGATTAAAAAATAAAAAATTATATATATCATATAATTTGTAACCTTGGACTCTAAAGAGAGTTAATATATAACGAGCCGAGTAGCCATTGGCCCAGTAACTTGGTAAGCCATCACATGGCTTAAAATGCTTAATCCCAAGTTATTAATAGTAACATACATAGTTCATTATATACCAGAATCATATTTCATTTTTAAACTATGTAGGATGGGGTGCAACAATGTACCTCCTTTAAGGCCATACATCCCCGTGTGGATTCATTTAATTTCACCAAGCACCCTGTCTCTATCTTAATCTTGCCTCAAGGGCTTTCCTAGCAGGATTGGGGGTCCTACATTTTTTGCTGGTAGTAGTCTTTAATACCATTTGTAACGACCCGAGTAGCCCACTAGCCTAGTAACTTTGTAAACCTGTCATGTGGTCCAAACTGTTTAAACCCAATTTATTAGTAGTAACCTACATATTCATTAGATACTAAAATCAAACGATGTGGGATGGGATGTTACATAATATGTGAAAAGTCACACTTTTGCCATGGATGTAGCCTTATAACCAAACAGACATAAGTCCTCTTGTTTCTCATGTGTGGCATGATTGATGATTGTAGAGACTCACATTTTTGCATGCACATGCATAACAATTGGTGTCAAAGCCTCAATTATAAATGTGACGGATGATTTTGTCATTGAATTGATAGATGTCATTGTGTCAAAAGGAGTGGGAAGGCAAAAGTGAAAACCATAGTATAGAGTTTTAGTTGTTGCATGATGGAGAGAAGTGTTTGATTGGCAGAGGATATAGATTTCTTAATTTGATATACTCCAAATTCAAATGAGACGATTAAAAAAAGGGTCCAGTGTTGTACTACTTGATCGACAGGAGATTTGATGGATCGGATCTTTTGCAGGGCTCATGGTTTCACTCAGCTCCTGTGCTTATGATGGAAATAAAGAGGAAATTTGCACCCTTGGGTTTTCTGTTCTATTGCATAGAAAGCGATTTGCTTTTTGAGCCAAAAATGGGTCTCAATACGCTCACTCTTTTTTTAAATGAAAAAGAAAGAAAGAAAGAAATAGTGAAATGACCCAAAAAGGGTCTCAATAAACTCATCCCTTAATAATAGCGCAATCTCAACAACCATAAGACATCATTGGACAATTTCTGAAGAAGTGATTCATTGTTATAGGAATGCAAATAGCAGTAACACATTTCCACTTATGAGTTACGATGAAGAAAGGAACCGTTTCTTTATAACGAAATCTCCTACAAGAATTCACCCTGCCAGGGAATATATCTGCATCATTGTTGGGCCCTTTGTCCTCTTGGTTCTTTTTTAGTTTTTAAAATTCTCTAAATTTAATATTCAAACTACTCGTTTTTAAAGAATATTAAATTTAGGGAATTTTCAAAAAGACTTTTCATATTCTTTCAATCAAATAGACATAAATGGACTTTAAAGTAAGGGCGCACTTGACATTTTATAAAAGAACATCTCTCATTATCATTTTCACTTGGCTGTTGCGTAGAAGGCTCCATAGCAACACTATATAGAATGGATTCTTTATCGTATGGAATGGTTTCCACATATCTTCCTTTTGACTGCTAAAAGTGAAATGCTTTCAATAGATTTAGATTCCCATGTCCTCGTTATATATCCCCGTACCGTGGGAAATTTGCATGAGACATGAAAGTCACTAGGCATATTTCATAATTAAGCCATCAAGCAGTGGCTCAATTGATTTGAGCATTGAGTTTGCTTTCCAAAGTCTCAAATTCAACTCCTGCATTTTGTGTCATTTGGATATTATATGTGTGGCTATGTATGTAACCTATAAAAAATAGTCTTTGCTAGTCAGAATTGAATACCCTTAGGCTTAAGGCCAAAATATAAATGTTGGGCTAGCGAAGGATACCAAGATCATAAAAAAAAATTCTCTCATTTGGGGTCGGGTAAATCCATCACCAGTATAGTTTATGCAAATCATATCACCTGTGATTTCACAGAACGACAGGTCTAAGGTTTTAACTCCAATCCACATGGGTTTATCATTAAGACATGGGTGTTTCTAGTTTTTTGTCTGATTACAGATATGGGTCCAGCACATATTCATCTAAAAGCAAAAAGGCAATCAACACGGTTAAGTGGGGTGTGGGCCCAGTGCTCTATTAAAGGTCTGGCAGGCCCATTGGATCTTCTATTTTCCCTGATCACTTGCTCTTCTGTCAGATTGCTGTTCTACACAAGGTTGGATCATGAACTTCTGAATGTTAGATTGACCAATGAATTGATCCACAGGTCCATCTGATGAAGCAATAGATTAGCTGACCATGATGGTCAATGCTCGAACAAATTAGTGCACAGATCTTCATGGTTTAACCATTAAAAAAAATCTACATGGTTTATTACTTTCTTTTTTTTTTTTTTGCTGAAAAATGGTTTTTTACTTTGGTTAGAACTGAAAATGTGAAGAAAGTGCCTAAGAGGGAACAAGTTATCAGAAAATATGATTACCGACCAACTGAGCGTAGTTACGACATTACTTGCTGCAAAGTGTGAAGTGGGCCTCAGTCAGGTTCAATTTTTTTTATGCTATGGGCCATCAAGAGCCATTGATGATTGATCGAGATAAATATAAACCGTGGGAATAGTATCTTTCAGCTGTTGTTTTTTTATATACAAATCTAAGTCTGAAAAGAATATTGTGGCGGGAGAAGGAATAAATAAAGGGTCATGTCAATAGTGCAGAAGGAATATTTTGAAATTGTGGGACTAATTTGTGCCTATAAAACAGATGTGATTGGCCCAGTGTATTTTTTAGATTTTGGAAATCCTGACTCTTTGATCAGCGGGCCACAAATATACACGAATAAAATATCAGTGGTCCACGGAAAAAAGAGGCTTGTGAGTGATAGCTAAGATCTACTAGAGACAGTAAGTAGCTACGATGGAAAGATATTTGAAAGGTCTTTATCCTGGGTGGGGCCAATCAAATCAGTTCTGGAGCACTGAATCTCTGGTAGGTCCAACATGGAAGGTAGGCTCTGCAAGTTTATCGCAATGCCGGTAGGGAAATTCATGGGGCCTGATTGGCTCGGGCCGAAGCTGTGCCAGTGCGTTCACTTATCGGGCCAGCATTCAGCCTGAATGTGCCACTTCTGGGGTAACATGTCGGGCTAGACGAGCCCTGAAACCGGGCCTTTGAGCATAAAAAACTATAGGAAATCCCCATTGGACTATGGGGCCAGAAAGTAGACCCAAGCCCAGATACTAGGCTAAGAGTATGGTCTACATCCATCCTTAAGTGGATATCCTTCCGTTGAGTCGAGTCTGACCAAGCCCAAAACGACGATCGTGGCAAGGTCATAATTCAATCAGCGGAAACCATTATACATGAATTTCGGGGTTTCAATTTAAAAAGTAAAGCTCAATTTGGAGCAATTGTTCTCTCAATTTCAATTTAGAGTCATGTTAATCACACTCTCTATTTCACAACTCATCTCGTAACCATCCTATGTAGTATTTTTCATCTCCATCAGCTCTACAATGTTGAAAACAAAACAAATAACTTAGGCTTGCCACATAGGACAGTTGTGAAATAGGTTATGAGATGAGGAATGTATCTAATATTATTGTTCAATTTAACTCTTAATTTGGGTTTTGAATTTTGATTTTAACTTATCTTTTAAACAAGTAGAAAAGTCTTAATACAACTACAACTCACCCAAACTAATTCCCACAAATCTACATCATCTACATCTTTTAAATTTTTCTCTCACTCCAAAAATCTTTTATGAGCCCCACATAAATAATGGTTTGAATTACAACCATTAGCCCTATAGGATTATCGAAAATGGTTTGGTGCCATGACTAAAGCATGTGTTTGCAACTATTACGTGTGTATTTACAAGTCTCCAAGAATCTATTATAGGTCCCATGTAATTATAATTTGAACCGTTTAAAATGAATTTTAAACACTCCAATGACAATGCTAAAATTACATTTTCAATAAATGTGAGTCCTGCCCCTTCGATTGAAGATATAATGGGATTGTGATCGGGTGATAAATATTTAGTTTGCAGCTATGATTAACTAAGATATATCTCTATTTTTATTGGATAAAAATCTAATTTATAATTTATAGTCTTCATTAAAACGAAAGTGTCTCAATTTTGATTTGATTTGAAAATTGATGTTCAATTTGATAGTTAATTGCTCGATTGAATTCCTTACATGATCAAGATTCCTTAATCTTTATCAAGGATGGATGATAATAGAACAAACCAGCTTGAACCTGAAATTTTGAAAGAGAGCCCAAATCCTAGTCTAGCACAAATAGGAATTAGAATATACCAAAGAAGTTGAAAATCTGAGTTCAGAAGAGCTCTCTGAGACCACAGTTGACAAGGCAGAACGTAAAAAATAGGGACAAAAAATATAGTTTGAGGGTAAAGAAATGAACTTTTCGCTCGAAAACTGGCTTTTAAACATTACAAGGTAC
Source organism: Sextonia rubra (assembly GCA_037013555.1). Classification (NCBI taxonomy): domain Eukaryota; kingdom Viridiplantae; phylum Streptophyta; class Magnoliopsida; order Laurales; family Lauraceae; genus Sextonia; species Sextonia rubra. The sequence goes on from JASUAD010000006.1 coordinate 19,514,511, forward strand.
ACAAAAGAGTTGCTAGCGACTCCTCATAAAAAATTAAAAAAATACCTAGCAACTCCCCTGAAGCAAAATTTTAAAACATAGATGAAAATTACTAGCAACTCCCCTTAGAATATTTTTTTTAAACGTGAAAGTGCTCTGAAGACCGATCTAGCGTGCTAAGAACTAGGACCAATCCCATGTCGGCACCATCTAAAGAAAATTTTCAGATAAAATCATCAAGAAAATATTATAAAATTAATTTTCAAAGTAAACGATTCTAATTTTAATTCAAAATTTATATACAAGCTATAGTGTTTCAGTTTATAGCTAATATGAATTTTATTTGATCTCTCATAGAAACATTTCCCTTCACGAAGCATTTTATGGAGGCATGGGCTTTACACAGGCCCAACTCTTATTATATGATTTTCTTCGGAGGTTTTCTATTCATAATAAAAATTTTCTCTTCACACACCCATTTAAAAAAAAAGAAGATAAAATTAAAAAATAATTAAACTACCCCACTCTCTTGTCTCCGCACTTACCTTCCCCACCTCCCCTACCCCACCTGCGCATCGGGCTTGGGGGGAGGGGACTACCGGCGGCTCCAAGCTATAATTGTCGAAAAAGAAAATAAACTCAAAGTTATAACAAACTTCAACGAACAGAAAGGCTCAGCTACGTGTTCACATACAAAAGTAACACCTACTCACCATGACGTCAAAGGCAAAGCAAAACAATTCGTTTAGAAAAGGCAAAGTCTATAATTTTAAAAACATACGAACATTCATACATATTAATAAAAAAATATACAAAATAAAAACTTCTAAACGCATGGGTAGGCCAGCTGCATCACTGTGAAGAAGCTTATGTGTTAACAATATCATCTTCAAAGGTTTCTGCACATACATGAGAACAAGTTTCCATTCAGAGAAACATGAAGCAGCTACGACTCCATCTCATCAATAAGTAGTTTTCTTTTTTTTTTTTTTGCTGACTCATTTTAAGAAAATTCAGCTCCTTTCTTGCGATTTCCCAGTCCCACCATCCACATGATATTGTGGGCTCGTTCATGGGATTTCAACCAAATCTATGGGTTAAGGCTAACTTGCACTTGAATACCCAAGATCAAGACTTGAATATTTCCAATGTGGGACTTAGCGTAATCAAAGTCCCTCGGTAGATAAGCAAACTAACAAATAAGATAGGCAAGCTCAGGAAGGTGAGATCTCACACTCTCACCTATGAGAAACAAAGCCGTCCTCGCCTCTAATACCATTTTGTGATAGCCCAAGTCCACTATCTTATGATATTGTTTGCTTTGGCTCATAGGATTTCAACCAAATCTCATCACACGGTCTTAAAAGGCCTCATATAGGATTAAAGCTAGGCCGCACATATATACTCATGACCAGGACTTGAATATTTTTTATGTGAGACAAAGTGTAATCCAAGTCCCTTTGGAGACAAACAAACAAGCAAACCAAGTCAAGCAAGCACAGGCAGGTTGGATCTCCCATTCCTAAATTCAGGGTTCATTTTTGTATGGTGCGGAAATGGAAAAGAAGAAACTTATTTGAAGTATGCAATCTGTGATGCTGCAGGGAAAGAGAAAAGTAGAGGAATCTTGGTGACAAGGCACTTTATATATCTGCAATTAAGTGTAATTCTCATTTCTAAAGGGAGCAATTGGAACAAGGCTTCCACCGTTTGCAGAAAGGGTCAACATGGCACATCTGGAATCCCTATTCCAAATGCATAACCCAAACGAGCCCTTAGAGTAGAAAATTTTATAAAATGACAAGAAGCCGAACGGCAGCTTAAAACTACTCAAGCAGGGCATTATGCTCATCTTTATTGTAACTAACACATGCCAATTGGTATAATTCATGGTTTCAATGCATAAATATCGCTTCCACATAGAAAGATGAAAGCCCCTCTATCCTTGGTGTAATCCAATTACACTGGCAAATTTGGATAAGAGAAGCCATGTGCCAATTTTGAGCAAATATGCAAGGTGCTAAGATGACAGAAACTTGAAAGCTCAACATGTAAATACAAGCATAAACTGATATTAAAAGAAGAGAAAATGCATAACATGTGGCTGGCAACGTGAGAAATTGTATGACATCATCATCATCATCATCATCATAAAAGAGGACCACCCATCTAGGGTCAAGCTTCAAAGTTTGATTTCTCTACTCATCACAAACTGTAACTACCAGGTTCATTGTCTTTTTTAAGTAGGAATACTTACAAATTTCATATAGAAGTTGGTATCTGAAAAAATAGCCTCTAAATCTAGATTGCATATCATACAAGCAATTGGAACTCATCCCACCACCCTGATTCCAATGCCCAATTCTGCCCAATCAGATTGATATTAACCACAGGATTAAAAACTTGTAGAACACATAATTAAACAAAAAAAAAAAAGAAATTGCTCAGTTGGTTAGCTAATGCCCGTGACTCAAGCTTTTGTATAGGGGAAAAAACTGCTCATGTGGCCCCCCTCAAACCAGATGGATCAGACATCGTAATTTAATCTGAATAAAATCCAGAGTTTCAAAATCAAGTTTTTAGAACCACCCTCAGATGCTGATTCAATACTGGCCCAAAATTGATATTGATTTGTCGTGCCAGAAATAACAGTATCTGGGAATCACAAAGTGGTAGCTATGGAGAGCACAGCCGCTCCCAAACCTCCCGAATCCTTGGGATGGTAGGTTTCCTTGGTCTCCCTTGGCCACTGGCCAAACAAATAACAAGAATGAAAGAAAGAAGAACCTGAAGGGAACTCAGGCACTCAGCATTTCATTGCCCAAAATACTACAGAACAGAAAACACCCAATCTGCTGGAGCAGTAAATCCCACTGCAATTACGTTTAAATCCAAAAACACCGCACACATGTAAGAGAAATTAGGAACACATTTTAGAGCATATTAAAATTTCCATGCATAAATAACCAATTCTTTGCAGAGAAGAGGACACTGCAATTTCTCTCTTATATAAGAGGCCTATCGAAAAACTGATGTAAGAGAGAAAATAAATCTAGACCTGAAATAGAAACTATATATGATATGCTTATGTGAGAAATGAGATATTTACAAGGCCAAACCTTTACTCCTTCATTGTGTATTGCCTCAAAATTTCCAAAGCTTCCTAAATAATCATAAATATTTTTAGCTAGCAAAATGGTTAGATTAAAATTATTCATATTTTCAATTAAGCATAAACAATAAAATCAATGAAGTCTAGTAATACGGAACAGAATGGAGATGCAGGGCAGGCTAGGTAAAAGATGAGGTGGAGGGAAAAAATTGGGCTCTCACCAAACTCCGATCTGGAGGCGTTAGAGAAATTGGGCTATCACCAAACTCCAATCCAGGAGGCATTAGGGATTTCAAGAAGAACTCGAAGAAACTTGAGGAAGATCCCACAACTTTTTCATTAATTATCAATAACTAACTAAGCCAATGAGGCTTTACAATACTTACATAGAAAAAAGAAATAACCTAGGACTAATCTGGATCATCGAATCAAGTTGACGGCTGTGATTAAAACACCTTATTAAAATAACTTCATCATCATCATCATCATCATTATCAAAACCTTATCCCAACCATGTTGGGGTCGGCTACATGAATTCTACTTCTCCATTCCTTTCTATTTTGAGCTAAATCTTTCGATAAGTGCAACTTCTTCAAATCTGAATTAATGACTTCCATCCATGTTTTCTTCGGCCTACCCCTACCTCTTGATGGACCCTCCACCTATATATCCAAACTTTTTCTCACCGGTGCTATTACTAGCCTACGCTCAACATGCCCAAACCATCTTAAACGAGTTTCTCTAATCTTATCTCCTATTGGTGCTACCCCTAAATGTTCTCGAAAGCGCTCATTTTTAATTTTATCTTTCCTAGTTTTACCACACATCCACCTAAGCATTCTCATTTCCACTACATCCATTTTATGAATATGTGTCTTCTTAATTGGCCAACATTCTGCTCCATATGTCATAGCTGGTCTAACCACTGTCCTGTAAACTAAGATAACCAAATAAAAATCCTAAATAAACTAAGATAGGTGGACTGGGCTCAAAGACAAGTCAACCGATGGGGGAACATAGGCCTGTCCTACATCATCTAGCAATCAAGTAAAACAAAGAATATTACCTCGAAGTACTTGTCCTTCGTCAAAACACTGACACAAGCAGCTTCAACTTTCTCATAAACTTGAGATATTTGAATCTGTTTAGAGAAGTCCACTCCAGAGTTAAAACCAATGATTGAATAATGAAATAATAAAAAAGATTTCCTGTAAAGAAAAGGATGCAACATGCATGTGAGCATGCAACCACACATGCACGCAGCAACACACCAAAATTTTCACTCAACAGAGGTCCCCATATAAAGTAGTATGAGGATAAGCTTGTGGCCGGCATCCTGGCACAATTAAGTGAAAAAACAGGTTAACTATCGCACTGAACTTTTTATTTAAAAAATAGAGAAATTGTGTATGACTTATTGTCATGAGATTTGAGGAATAAATATTCACAGGGCACATGTGATATAGATGGTTTTGCATAAAAAAAAAAAGGTGGGTCCCATATAGGTCAACAGAATGTTTTTAGCTTAGGAATTGGGAAAACCTAGCAGATACAAACATACCTGGAGAGAGAGAGAGAGAGAGAGAGAGAGAGAGAGAGAGAGAGAGAGAGCTCTTGGGAAGTTGATCAACCAAGAAAACATCCCTATGCACTTCTATCTTGTGACATAATTTTCTCATACTACTGATGGAAAAATAATTCTCTCACATTGTGACAAAGATAATCCTATGCTACAATATTTCCACCCCATTATCATCTCTGCTACTACTGAAGAAAAAAATAATTATCTCATATTGTGAAAAGGATAATCATCTTACAATATTTCCACCCAATTATAATCTCCCTTAGTCATAGTTGTCAATTCCATTCCAGTCCCCGTTCAAAGTTGACCCTATAGTGGCCCAATGGCAGCAAGGAATGCCCCTGAATAACCATCCTCGTCCTCTTCTTTCTCTTCTTCTTTTCTTCTCCTTTCAACCAATTTCAGGGTAAAAATTTACAAAGAGTCATTGATGGCATAAATTGACCAATTTCTGTTGTTCCAGCCAGCTGACACAATTCTGGCTGAAATTGGCCAAAACGGCCAGATCTGAATTGTGCCGGAAAATTTGTGAGGGTGTTCCAAACCGGCCCAAGCCAATTCCAGAATGAAATGAAATTGACAACTATGCACCCTGTCTCACTTGATTACAAGAAGATCCCATTTTTAACTAATAGAGTTTACATGAGAGAAACCCTATTGTAACTAGTGGTCCATGAAGAAAATTAGTCCCCCATGTGACAGGCACACATGTGGAACATCTCAGCACATAATCAATGAACCTAACTCACACAAAGCTCATAATGGTGCTTAGCTTATCTTTATGATGTGTAAAGATATCCAGGTCAAATATCGCAAGTATAATATCCTGGTCAAGTAACTGCCTTGTAGATAGCAGTAACTAGGATTAGAAAGTATCTCTTGGTTGCAATCCTTGATTGGCCTTAAAGACCTGACTGTAAGCACAAAAATTTATAATTAGTGACAGATGATTATCCCAAAGGGCAATGACTGTATTTAAAAAATCTACCCTCTTTCATATGCCTTTGATTTCCCTCTAATTACACATGGTATCAGAGCCCTGTAATTTTTTCATCTGAAAACAAATCTCTGGTATTTTTTCAGTTTTTTCATCTATCAGCTGAAGTATCAAAAACTTCCCAGTCTACAATGATTATTATCAATCAAAGGGATTGATTAGAGCCCTCCCCTGCAGTCACTGACTGTCTGATTCTTCCTTTTATGGAGTCTTCACAAATTGGAGTTGTCTAAGAGTCTTTGTACAAGGCTAAACGAGTTTGATTTCACTTAACATTGGAAGAGAGGTAAATAGTCATTCCATTCCTTGGAGAACCATTCCAACCTGTATATTCAGTACAGGGCAACAGTATCGGCTCTTGGTTAGTGATTATACCTATCTCATAAAGGGTTTTCAAGGAGATTACGATGTAGAATTATTCTCAGACCTTCAATTTGTTTATACAATTTTGTATTTACCTCCAAAAAAGGAGACTAACACCTAAAAAAAATGAGATGCTTTGAGTTGTCTTGAGGTTTGAACATAAAGCAATCTAAGAGTATGCCAGTGGAGGTGGGCCGCCCTCAAGAACTTGTCTAGCCATTGGTTAACAAGCTTCATTGCAGAACTTGTGGTACTGGTTCAGTACCTTTATTGGGGCCATTACAAGATTGAAAACCTTCCAGGATCCTGCTAGGGAAGCTTAAAAAAGAAGTTCCGGTCCTAAAAGAGATAATACTGACTTTTAAGGACCAGATTAACAAAATCAAAGCAATAAAGTTCAATCTTCTAGTGCATTACATGCGTACTTACAGGATGCCTCGAGCGAAGTTATAAAAAAAAAAAAAAAAACTAGACTGAATCTGAAGAGATTTCTTGTGGGAAGGTTAAAAGTGAGAAAAAGAATCTGTATTTGATGAAACTGGGTGAAGTTACAAAAGCCAAGTATTTCATGAGTTCAGCATTGGGAAGCTTCGTGCAGGAGAATTGGGCTTTCTTAGCAAAACCAGGCTAGAGATTTGATGAAGTAGGACTTGGGAAAAATATTGTTCCTTCAAATATGGTGATTAATGGATTATCAAAACAGTCTCAAGATGTATGTAGGAGGTTGGGATGTCCAGGCACCATTTCTTGTATTAGAGATGAGTCTAGGGTTAGAGGGCATAAGTTTTTTTCTTAAACATGGGGGGTCGGTTCCAAAGGTGGGTTGGTGGATAGATACCAGTTTCAGTTCCATGATTGATTAGGTGTCCCTTGCTTGGGTAATTTCCAAGGATGTCAAGAGTCGTGCGAAATCAAGTGTCCTCTGTCAAAGAATGTATTCTGCTGGTGGGAGACAAGGCTGTTTGGGATTTTTGATAATGAGAGTGCTGCATCACATCAGACGCATCTGTCTAGTACACTTTCTAACGTTTTTCCATGTGAGGAAAGGCAGATGTCTGCATTTGGAAACAATCTACATTAATAATTCTCTATTCAATATTCTTTTATATCTCAGACACGTCATTGTTTATTTTATCTTATTTATATCTCAGACACATTCTCTTCTCCGGTCTGAGGGAAAGTAGATAATAATTGTTATCATCAACGCCTTGTCCCCCGCATGTTGGGGTCGGCCACATAAAATGATTTTTGGCTATTCCAAGTACAATTTACACACCCCTCCATAGGAATTTATAAACCTAGTATCTGTAAGCATGCTTTCATAAGAGACTACAAGAAATAAATTGATGTTTATTGAATAGAGGTATCTAAGTCCGATAATATTGACTAGCAAGGTATCAAAGTCCAATCATTTTGGATTGCAAGCATTATCCTAAGTCCAACACCTACCAAGTACTGCGTTAATTTGGTTCTTATGGATGATATATTCATTGTCATTCATTGTTTTAAATTTTGCTAAATGATCATGGAGATGGCAGAGCAGATTTCCCATTATAGATGACTACTGAATATGAGATATATGAAAGAGGCTACATAATGAATATAGAACATGAGAGAGAAATCTTTCAAAACACTGTTTCGGCCATATGAAGGAAACCCTTAAAATCAAACCAGCAACAAATTGGTTCTATCTTAGTTCCACCAAGCATCTTGATAAGCTCAACAATTAGCGTATATGCCAACCTTAGTCCAGGATTTGAAATGTGTGTGAGAGAGAGAGAGAGAGTGACTCGACAATTATGTAGTTCTCATTCTCAAAACAATAGAGAACTTGAAGTCTAGCATTAGCATATTTACTTTATGAAATGAATCACCTTAAGTGTGAGAATAAGAGGCAAGAATACTATGGCATGTATGGTGTCGATTGCAAAAAGAAATTAGAAAACAAATGGAAATAAATTCAAAAAAAAAAAAAAAGTCCCAGTGGTAGAAATGATATCTACATGATTCTAAACTGAAAAAATGTAGATGTGCACATGTAGTCATCGAATTATGGAAACCTATCATTCACCAATAAACCAAGCCAGAAATCAAAAACTAAAATCATAAAGCAACAAAAAAAAAAAAAAAAAAAAAAAAACAAGCAAACTAACAAAATAGTAGGAAGACTTCTAAGAAAATTGACAAGAAAGAACACCTATGCATTGAAAGGAAAGCATATCAAAGTAGATTAAAGATCAAAAGCACAACAACTGTACCTCATTGGGATTGCGTATATCCAAAAAAGAATATCTCTCAGAACAGTGAGTGTTCCATTTGTTTTAGAACTAAATCCGGAACGTGCATATCTGCATCATCAACATGTAAGCCTAGTCCATGTAGGGGGTGGCTTTGTGAGTACTACAGCTCCAAGCCATAAATATGACAAGTGTCGATAAACGAAAAACATTAAAATAAAAAGTTGTGATAAACCAAGATAAAATGAATGATAAAAACAATAACAAATTCATCACAACAACTGTCAAGAATAATCAAGCAAGCCAGCCAAAATACCTAAAGAGAGAAAGGAATAAAATTGGAAGCAAAAAGACAATAGGAAAAATATTATAAAAATAAAGGGTTAGGAAACATCATTTGTCTGTTCACACTCGACATAAATATGAAAACACAAGGGACTCGTACTAAAGTTGCAAGCCTACTGCAGAGAGCCACCATCACCATCAAAACTATAGATAGAATAAGGAGGCATTGCAATCCACAAAGGAGGTGAAAAAATCGGATGAAATCTATCAGCAAAAAGTTCTTCAGCAGTCCCATCTTCAAGATGGAAAACACCCAAATCTCGACATCCATATGGACCACGCATATAATATTCCGGAGTACTGTCTGCAAAATATATGCGGTTTCCTTTGAAGCCCGGGTATTGGCTAGCCAGGACAACAAAGGGGGAATTATACCCCAAAAACAGTATCCGGTCGCCTAAGCTTTCCACCTTCTTCAACTTCTTCAACCTTTCATGAGGTGCCCCCTCTTCCTCTCCCAAAGGAAGCTCATAAATGTCAAGGTGTAAGGTTTTGTGAGGAGCCTCATCTTGGTTGCCATCATGTTCCATATGCTCTACCTGTCTAGTAATCACAAACAGGTTATCAGTCAATATGTCCGGAGCCAAATGCCCATACAAAGTATAGGGAGGAGGAGGTTCCAACTCCGGAGTCAGTAGTTCTCCGCGGGGATGGAAGCCGTCGTCAATGTGGAGAAGGAAGAGTGCTGCCACCTGATCGACGGCGTAAAAGCGCCCCTTGTGATAGATGACATCTTCCATCAGTGTCATGGCATCAAGGGCAGTGTAGGCATCATCTCCAATTCTGAAGAAGCTCAAGTTTCCAACTCCGTCTACGATAACCACAACGTTGCCATCATCTGATATGGCGGCCCTGCGTATGTGAAAATCACGAATCTCCTCCTTGCTGTAGGCCTCCTCCGTGAAGTTCTGTATTTTGAAAGTGGACTGGTGAGGAAGGTTGATTCTTTTCTTGGACCAGGGATGGAAGAGACAGATATCATGGCTTTCATCCACAGTCATCAGCCACCCGTTCTGGAAACAAGCACAGCAGCGCTTGCCGCGTATTTCTGGGAGGCTAATGTTGTATAGTTTCTGATTGGAGAGACTAAAGAAAACGCGACAGTCTGGATCTTCTTCTTTTTCTTCGTCGGAAGGAAGCATCATGAGCCACGGAAGTTGAAGGTGCGTGATCTTCTTTAGAAGAATTGAACGCCATGGTTTGCAGACATACAGCATTCGAAGGTTGTCAGGTGGAATGCAGAAATCGGAAATTTTCTCTAAGAGATCCTGAGGAAGATCCACCCAGTTGGCCATGGCCATAACAAACATAAATATGAAGACCGACCAATCAGGAAGAGAAGAGAATCGGATCAATGGATACAAGGCGAGAAGCCGTCCAGATCTAGATCTGCCCTAGAAAAAGAAAACGATGAAGAGGAGAAGACCAGTTCAGATCTGCGATGCGCCTTCCTTTAAAAGGGACGGAGAAGAGAAGACAGAAGACGAACAGCTGGAGGAGAACGGAGAATAAAAACAGAGATGTACACGGTTTACGGCATAGCTCTTGGTACCCTAGAACAACAAATAGCACTGCTTAAGACCATGTATAAGAGGGTACAGAAATTTCACGATTAGAGAAAGAGTGCAACACTTTTATCTTGTTTGACACATGACAAAAAACAAGAGGGATGAAGAACAGCAGAGAAGATGAACAGCATCGAAGGAACGGTATTGAAAAAAAAAAAACACAAAAAACAGAGAGATATACACGTTTTAGGGCTTCGGTCTAGTACAACAACAAATAGCACTTTTAAAGTAAAAGTCATATATCATTTTAAGATGAAAAAAATTAAAACATTCAAATTAAAATATCACATTTCAAAAGAATTTTTGAAAATTTTATAAAAAAAAAGCTTCTTAGATTTATATTAAATATGATTAAATCCAATTTTTCAATATGCATGGATTGAGTCAGCTGGCAACAAATTCTTTATTTTTTCTATGCATTTTTTTTTTATGTATAGCTAGTGTCACTCAATTCCACATAGGAAAAAAAAAATTTTGCAAGAATTAAAGTCCAATTGATCCAATTCGCGTACATTGAAAAATTAGATTTAATCATGTTTAATGCAAATTTAAAGGGCTTTTTCCCAAAATCCTCATGATACTTCTACGTTTTTACGATAAAAAGTCAAATGACTACTTTCTCATCATACTAACTAACAAAAATATATGTATTTTTAATAAAAAAAGTAAAAAAGTTATATTCTCTTTTCACTGAGATACAAAATCTTGTGATGGGATTAATTTAACCCCACTCTTTTTTTAATCTTTTGAAATAATCATTTACCTCATTTCACTCTGCTAGTTAAATTAACAAACAGCCCCTTTAAACCATTTTGCGAGAAGTTATAGAAAATTCATGATTAGAGAAAGAAAAAATTTCAAGACAGGGCTCAAGTTTTTTCAATTTCAAAAGAGGACAAAAAAATTTACATTTCAGATCAGGACTTAAGTTTCCATTTATCTTTCAAATGAGGAAACTGACGAGAAATTGAATTTTTCGGCGAGTTATTCTTTTTTTTTTATCCCTAAAATGCTCTTTAGCCCATTCATCTCCCTCCTCCAAACCACTGTACCCCTAGTCTCTGATCGTGTGAGTATAGCATCAAAGATGAATCCTCTGAAAACGCTCTCCCCATGCCCATCCACTCATCTCCACTCACCAGACCCGATAGCAAAATTCCACATGCCCAATCCTGCCCAATCCTTTTGGCCGAAAAGTGGACCCAATCCTCACCTCCAAAGACTTTCAACGTGTTGACTCCAAAAAGGGAGGGGAGCCCCCCTTGGCTGCCTGAGCTCGTCACTAGCAAGAGGAGAGTAGAGAGGGAGAAAATGTGCAGGGAAAGAAAAGGGTGAGGGTATTTTGAGAATTCTTATTATTATTATTTTTTTTTAAGGCTGTGTACACTAAGTCAAAGCTCATGTACATTTAGAAGCTCAAATATATATATATATTCTAAAAAAAACCCTCACACCATTCTCTACCCACACACCTTCCCTCTCCCTTCCTCCTCTTCCTCCCCTTCCCCACCTCTTCCCCCGGCCAGCGACAAGCTCTGGTGACGGAGGGGGACTCTTTGTAACAACCCCAAATTTTGAATTTCCAAAGAAGTCCACATTCACGGTGTTAATGACAAAATTAAATAGATTTGCAATATGAGATTAACTGAGCAATGGAAATATAATCGTTAAGCCATCATAGGTACCATTACAAGAAAAAGTAAATGACCCTACTCAAATTTAATAATTTAAATGTATTAAAGTCATAAATAAAAGCCATCGTAAAGAGATAATCCAACTAACTAGATCTTAACATAAATAGCAAACCAAGGCACATAACCAGTCTGAAATTAAATTCATAATAAATAAACCAATTATAGACTCTCTAGCACATGTATGATATTTTTAAGCTATATCATCTGCGCTTCACACGTAGTTTTCTTGCAGTTTCTCTTTGAACATTGTTCCATATAGTTCCCTGGAAGATGTGCCATTACCTACAAGCGCCAATCATAGAGGGTCATGTTATAAAATAGCCTCTACAAGTATACCCACCCACCTTTCATATTCCAGATCATGTTTTGATAGAAATCAAATACAAATAAATCACAAAATTCTCAAAATAAATTGACAAGATAAAATAATACAAGACATATGTTCATACATAATCAAAAGATGATTTTACAAATACCATAATGTGTTTAAAATAAATTAGCATCGCACATTAGTTAAGTTGTCACAGGTGTTGTAGTGGCTCCCATTTAATGTGACGAGAATAGAGAATAAAGTTTGATACCTAGATATTCAGAATTATGGCCATTGGCCATTAAAGTAGAGTAATAGAGTTTGGTACCGAAGTGACTAAATGTCATTGACAGATACTTTACCGATTTACAGATAGTTTCAAAAGTATAGCTCCCACATAGTGGTGCCCCACTATGCTAGACTTAAATAACCTAGTGCAATTACCTTAATTCAAAATATATATAATCAGACAAATAATTATAAAACAGAATTTATTTTGTACATAACAAATTTCAAAGTTGACAAATGCGTTGTCAAATGCCATAAATCATGTAACAAAGAAAATATGTTTTATCATGTCAGGGTACATATTAATTATGATTGAAAACATAAAACCAAATAATTAAATTTCATTAAACAAAAATTTAGATTTTATAGGTCATGTCAAGTGTAGGGTCACTTTGCACATGCCAAGTCTAGGCGAATTTAACCCTATAGTATCATGGAATTTCAAATACAATATACTTGCCCTAAACCTAATTTAGATGACCACGAAGACCTCATCCTTAGAGTTGGGTTAATATTTATTTGGTGCTTTTGCAGGTCGTTAGTATTCGGAGAGCCCATGACGTCATACCCTTGGTTTCCTTTACCTTGGGCATGTTTAAAAATAATTCGGAGTGGTTGTCAAACCATATACATGATTTAGGTTTTTATGTACCAAATCACAATTTACAGGAGTTACCCATGACTAAAGATGCCTAAAATTTCATTTGTAAAAGCAAAGAAAAACAAGTCCTTAGTTGTAATTCTTAGAGATTTAGAACTCCACAGAATAGTTCAAGATGTTAAATTGTAAAGATAGTAAGTATCACGGCTTAATAGTATTTTAATCCAAGGTAAAGGGTTTGTTTGTAATTTTCCAGAAACCGCATAATGCAAACCAAAGGAAAACAGCAGAGTGTTCCTTCGTCTGCACTGTTTTTGTAACATATGTTTTCGGAATGGGTTTCATGCTCCTCATTATTGGGTCGCTTGGATGATGGGTCATAGTGGATCAAATCCACAAAGGGAGTGGGCCCCAAGATCGCCCAAGGATGGGTCTTTAGATGGCCGGACTAGATCCTTGATCAAGATGGTCGTATGGGCCCCACAATCCCAAACGTAAAAACTGTTGTGGGACGACCTGGGCTGGGTTTTCCTATAGATTGGATTTCTTCCACAATTATTGGTTGGGATGGGTGGAGAATACCGTCCAAGGATTCTATGTATACCACAATTATTCGCACGCCAGGTATTATATACAACTGTCAGCAGTTTCTTCGTATCCGATGGACAGATTTGGGTTGCCTGGATGGATGGTTAAATGGCATCCAATCCATATGGGTCCAAGTCCGCTATGGTCTCCCATGGATATACAGATCCATGGTTCAGATCTGAGATGAAGGGGCCACCTGCCCCCCAAGGTCCGGTACGGAAAAAAACACACTATGTTAGCCTGGGTTCTGAAAATCTAAATTTCAAAAAGGGTTCTACACTGATTTCTAGTGTATTTGAGTGGAGCAGGTTGCTAAACGATACTATAAATAGTACTGCATGACTTTGCAAGATTTCAAACCATAAAAGAAATATTTCAAACTCCGTTAGAGAGTTTTTTTAAGGTCGACAGCCACTGTAGCATAATGGGGAAAATCAATCGGATCAATCACCTACATCATGATCTCATCATAAACTGTGTAGTAAGGAATCCAAGGACCAAATTCTAGATTTAGGAAGTTTACACAAGTAGATTGAGAATTTATGCTCACCGGTTAAACTGAGTTTCAATGAAAATTTATATAAATCAAGTATAAGAATCAGGTAGAAATATGAGTGGATTTGTGCACTTGCCTTAATTGTCGGATTTGTCGGAATTCTTAAAATCGTAGCGAGTCTTAAAGTAGGGTTGTAAATCTTCTAGTTGAGAGAGGGAGAGAGTCGACCAGGGAAAGGGAGGAAATTGGTTTGCATGTGAGTATGGTGGGTGGGGGTTGTAGTTGTATATATAGAATTCATATATTACACTTGCAGTTTAACATGGAGTTCAAGGTTGGATTCAGTTCTTTTCCACCTTAAGAATCCTACGATAAACCACATAGCCTTAGCCCTATTGTATTATAAGCTATATCCCTGTTATGATTCAAAGTACAAAGCACGGCGGGACTTTTATCTCTCTTTGGTAGAGTCCAAAGCAACATTTACATCCTCATTGTATGAGAAGTAAAACCACATATAGTCTACACTCCCAATTCTTTTTCTCTCTTAGTTTATGGCAACTATGTGGGCCCCTACTTTATTAGTAATGTGATTTAACTAAAAACCTTTCATTGAGGTACTAGATTAACTGAATGGGTTCAGGTCTTAAGGAAAAGTTTCATTATTAATTATTCTCTATCCAGCGAGCACCCTATGGCTATATTTTGAAATTACAAAAATACCCCTCATATTTTCTAAAAATTACAAACATGTCCTATAGTTCCCGAATTAAGCCCTAATCGTGTTCATGCCCTAATTGTTCAATGTGGGTCGATTTTTTCCAATTCCATTAATTTCAATATTAATTTCATAAATTATTTTTTATTAAATTAAATATTATTAATTTGGGTCGGGATCTTACACTCTCCCTCTCCCTCTCCCTCTCCCTTCCCTCCCCTCTTCTTCTTCCTCTACCTCTCCTTTTTACTGTTCCTCTTCCTCCTCCTTTTCATATTAAGGGGGACTCTCACTTCTTTTTTCCTCCACTTTCAATGCTAAGTATTTTGAAGTGCTTATTCATATAAAGGGAATAAACGTCGATCTTTAATTCAGATGCTGGTTAATGATATAAAGGGAATAAAATGGGGTCGTTAACTCAACCCACCAAACCACCACCTCTCTCTGAAAAAAAAAAACCTACAATCAAATTGGCCTTCTGGCCACAATATATGTTTGAATTACAAACATAAGGTCTACAGGGATTAATGAAAATAAAAATAATTGATAGGTTTGATGCCGTGGCCAAAGCATATATTTGCAACTATTATTTGTGTATTTACAAGTCTCCAAGAATCTATTATGGGTCCCACCTAATTATAACTTGAATTGTACAAAATGAATTTCAAGCACTCCAATGACAATGCTAAAAGTCCATTTTCAATAAATGTGGATCCCGTCCTTTCCATTGAACACATGATAAGATTGTGATTAAGTAATGGATATTTAGTTTGCAGCTATGATTAACTAAGATATAACTTTATTCTTTATTGGATAAATGTTTAATTTATAATTTGTGGTCTTCATTATTTCAATATGTAAATTTTTAAATGGAAGTGAAGAAAAAAGAGATTGTGCTTCATTTTGATTTGATTTGATTGCTCAATAGAATTCCTTTA
The DNA here is from genome assembly GCA_037013555.1 of Sextonia rubra. NCBI lineage: Eukaryota > Viridiplantae > Streptophyta > Magnoliopsida > Laurales > Lauraceae > Sextonia > Sextonia rubra. The sequence continues at coordinate 19,530,327 of JASUAD010000006.1, forward strand.
TATGATCAAGATTCCTTAATCTTTATCAAGGATGGGTCATAATGGAACAAACTAGCTTGAATCTTAAATTTTGAGATACAAGTTGATTGAGCTTAGATTTAGTGGTAGAGAACCTGAACCCTAGTCTAGCCCAAATAAGGATTAGAATATGCAAAAGAAGTTAGAAATCCGAGTCCAGAAGAGCTCTTTCGAACTACAGTTGGTAAGGCAGAAGGTAAAAGTTGAGATAGAAAATATGATTTTGCAGGTAAAGAAGTGAACTTTTGTTTGAAAAGTAGCTTTTAAACCCTAAAAGTTACACAAAAGAGTTACTAGCAACTCGCCTAAAGCTAAACTTTAAAACATGGGTGATAATCTCTAACGGCTTCCCTTAGAATATTTTTTTAAATGCAAAAGTACCATGAGGACCAATCTACTGCTGAGAACTACTGTGACCAATATAGTTTAAGTGCTATCTAAGGAAAATTTTAGGGTAAAATCCTCAAGAAAATATTATAAAATTAATTTTCAGAGTAACCTATTCTAAATTTTAATTCAAAATTTACATATAAGTTATAGTGTTTTAGTTTATGGCTAATCTGAAATTTTATTTGATCTCTCATAGAAACATTTCTCATCACGAAGCAATTTTTTTGGGGGCATAGGCTTATCATGAGCGAATGGTGGGTCCAACTCTTATTATATGATTTTCATTAGAGGTTTGCTATTCAAAATCCAAAAATTTCTCAATTGACTTACCCATTTTAAAAAAGAAAAAAACAAATTTAAAAATACCTAAACTGCCCCCTCTCTTCTCTCTCCACTCACCTTCTCCACCACCTCTACCCCACCTGCCCTTCCTCCTCCAAAGGCAACCCATGGCTCCGGGCGGAGGGGACGACGGGCAGCTCCAAGCTGTAATTGACGAAAAAGAAAAAAAACTCCAAGTTATAATTAACTTCAACGAACAGAAGGCTTAAGCTACCTGTTCACATACAAAAATAATACTAATTCGCCATGGCGTCAGAGGAAAAGCAAAACAATTCGCTTAGAAAAGGCAAAGTCTACAATTTTGAAATCATATGAACATTCATGACATATTAATAGAAAAATACAAAATAAAACTCTTCAAAACGCAAGGGTAGGCCAGCTGCATCACTTTAAAGAAGCTTCTGTGTTATCAATGTCAACTTTAGAGGTTCCTGCACACACATGAGAACAAGTTTCCATTCAGAAAAACATGAAGACACTACCACTCCATCTCATCAATAAGTTACGTTTTTGTTTGCTTGCTGACTCATTTTAAGGACGATCACCTCCTTCCTTGCGATGTCCTAGTCCCACCATCCACATGATATTGTGGGCTTTGGCTCATGGGATTTCAACCCAATCTTTAAGTTAAGGCTAGGCCGTACTTTTTTACTCAAGATCAAAACTTGAGTATTTCCAATGTGGGACTTAGTATAGTCCAAGTCCTTTGGGAGACAAACAAACTAATAAACAAGACAGGTAAGCCCAAGTAGGTGGGATCTCACACTCTCCCCTATGAAACATAAAGCTGTCCTTGCCTCAGATACCATTTTGTGACAGCCCGCGTCTACTATCCATATGATATCGTCCACTTTAGCTCATGGGATTTCAATCAAATCTTATTATACGGTTTTAGAAGGCCTCATACACGATTAAAGCTAAGCCGCACATATATACCAAGGATCAAGACTAGAATATTTTTGTTGTAAGACTTAGAGTAGTCCAAGTCCCTTCAAATAAACTTACAAACAAGACAAGCAAGCCCAGCCACATGGGATCTCAAATTCCTACAATCAGTGCTCATTTGTGTATGGTGCCGAAATGGAAAAGAAGAAACTTATTTGATGTATGCCATCTGCAATGCTGCAGGGAAAGAGAAAAGTAAAGGAATCCTGGTGACAAAGCACTTTATATTTCTGCAACCAAGTGTAATTCTCATTTCTAAGGGGAGGAATTCCACCGTTTCCAGAAGGGTCAACATGGCACATCTGGAATCCCTGTTCCTAAAGGCAAAACCCAAACGAACCCTCAAGATAGAAAATTTTATAAAATGACGAGGAGCCAAACGATGGCTTAAAACTATTCAAGCAGGGCATTATGCTCATGTTTATTGCAACAAACACATGCCAATTCGTATAATTCATGGTTTCAAAGCATAAATATCACTTCCACATAGAAAGATGAAGCCCCTCTATCCATGGTGTAATCCAATTACACTGGCAAATTTGAACGAGAGAACCATGTGCCAATTCTGAGCAAATATGCAAGGTGCTAAGATGACAGAAACTTGAAAGCTCAACATGTTGGTACTAGCATAAACTGACGATAAAAGAAGAGAAAAGGCGTAACATGTAGCTGGCAACATCAGAAATTGTATGGCTCATCATCATCATTAAAGACGACCACTTATCAAGCATAAATATCATTTCCACATAGAAAGATGAAAGCCCCTCTATCCATGGTGTAATCCAATTACACTGGCAAATTTGAACGAGAGAACCATGTGCCAATTCTGAGCAAATATGCAAGGTGCTAAGATGACAGAAACTTGAAAGCTCAACATGTTGGTACTAGCATAAACTGACGATAAAAGAAGAGAAAAGGCGTAACATGTAGCTGGCAACATCAGAAATTGTATGGCTCATCATCATCATTAAAGACGACCACTTATCAAGCATAAATATCATTTCCACATAGAAAGATGAAAGCCCCTCTATCCATGGTGTAATCCAATTACACTGGCAAATTTGAACGAGAGAACCATGTGCCAATTCTGAGCAAATATGCAAGGTGCTAAGACGACAGAAACTCGAAAGCTCAACATGTTGGTACTAGCATAAACTGACGATAAAAGAAGAGAAAAGGCGTAACATGTAGCTGGCAACATCAGAAATTTTATGGCATCATCATCACCATTAAAGACGACCACTTGTCAAGCATAAATATCATTTCCACATAGAAAGATGAAAGCCCCTCTATCCATGGTGTAATCCAATTACACTGGCAAATTTGAACGAGAGAACCATGTGCCAATTCTGAGCAAATATGCAAGGTGCTAAGATGACAGAAACTTGAAAGCTCAACATGTTGATACTAGATATTAAAAGAAGAGAAAAGGCGTAACATGTAGCTGGCAACATGAGAAATTGTATGACATCATCATCATCATCATTAAAGAGGACCACTTATCTGGGGTCGAGCTTCGAAGTTCTATTTCTCTGCTCATTACAAACTGTAACTACCAGGTTCATTGTATCTTTTAAGTAGGAACACTTGCAAATTTCATATAGAATTCTCAAAATCTAGATTGCATATCATACAAGGAATTGGAACTCATCCTGCCACCCTGATTCCAATGCCCAATTCTGTCCAATCAGATTGATATTAACCACAGGATTGAATACTTGTAGAACACATAATTAACATACCCTCTCTTACACCCCACACTACCCCAAAACCCCCGAAAAAAAATGATAACAATTGATCAAAATGATAATTCAGATGCCTTCCAAATAAGATGGGATGTTTAACTGAATAGTTTGGATCAAGAAAGGAAGAGTCTCATTTCAAAAGAAGTAGATGGAAAATCCACACAGCCGGCCATGTGATCATTTCACTTAAAATGCATTACTACTTAAAGTTGGTTCACATACGCACAATATCCATGAAATTAAATGAAAACATACTGGAAATACGCAATTGTATGTAACCACTAAATACGGAAGTGGAAGAAATAATAAGCCAATGTCCATTCACTCAACATGATCCTCAGCTAACTTGGAAAAAATATATTCAACAAAATTCGCAGCTCAAGCTTACATAGGATGGCAGGTACTTCCAATCACATAAAAAAATGGTTTTACAATTTTCTATGTACTGATGAGAAGGCAGCAACTCACCAAGGTCTTGATTATATACCAATGAGTTGGATCCCATCAATTCCCAAAACAAGGTCCATTTCCCCTTCATTGCGATCGGTGAAAAAAAATTATAAAAAAAAATCAATTGTTACTGCTCAATCAGATCCTTAAACACAAAGACTGCCCAAAAGAAACTTGCTCAGTTGGTTAGCTACTGGTGTATGCAAGACTCAAGTTTTTGTATGGGGGGAAAAAACTGCTCAAGAAGCCAGACACGAACCAGATGGATCAGATATCTTATTTTAATCTGAATAAAATCCAGAGTTTCAAAATCAAGTTTCTAGAACCACACTCTGAGATACTGTTTCAATGCTGGCCCCAAATTGATATGGATTTCTGGTGGTAGAAATAACAGTATCGGGGAATCACAAGGTGGTAGCTCTGGATACCACACCTGCTCCCAAGCCTATCGACCCTTGGGATGCTAGGTATCCTTGCTCTCCCTTGGTCACCAGGCCAAACAAATAACGGGAATGAAAGAAAAAGGAACCTGAAGGGAACTCAGCATTTCATTGCCCAAAATACTACAGAATAGAAAACACCCAATCTGCTGTAGTAAATCCAACTGCAATTACATTTAAATCCAAAAACACCGCACGCAATAAAGAATATTACCTGCAAGTACTTTGCCTTCATCAAAACACTGACGCAAGCAGCTCCAACTTTCTCATAAACTTGAGATAATTGAACCTGTTAAGAGAAGCCCAGAATTAAACCAATGATTGAATAATGAAATAATAAAAAAGACTTGCGGTAAAGAAAAGGATGCAACATGTGAGCGTGCAAATACACGTGCACGCAGCAACACACCAAAATTTTCACACTCAACAGGGGTCCCCACAAAAAGTAATATGAGGATAAGCTTGTGGACGGCATCCTGGCACAGTTAAGTGAAAAAAGAGGTTAACTATTGCACTGAACTTTTTATTTAAAAAATAGAGAAATGGCATATGACTTATTGCCGTGAGATTGAGGAATAAATATTCACAGGGCACACGTGATATAGATAGTTTTGGATCAAACAGAGGTCAGTTCCATGCCAGAAAATTTGAGAGGGTGTTCAAAACCGGCCCAAGCCAATTCCAGAATGAAATGGAATTGAAACTATGTACCTTGCCTCACTTGGTTACAAGAAGATCCCATTTTTAACTAACTGAGAGAAAAAAATATTGTAACAAGTGGTCCATGAAGAAAATTAGTACCCCATGTGACAGGCACAGATGTGGAACATCTCACCACATGTAGGATGCTACACATATGGAACATTTAGGTTATAGACACATAACAATTGAATGAGAGCCAATTTGAGGTGAGTGCTAATTCAAAATGCGACCAATTCAGCTGGCCCTGGCCCATAATGAACCTGACTCGTGTCGAAGCCCATAATGGTGCTCAGCTTACCTTTATGATGCGTAAAGATATCCGGGTCAAATATCACAAGTACAAAATCTTGGCCAAGTAACTGCCTTGTAGATAGCAGTAACTAGGATTAGAAAGTATATCTTGGTTGCAATATTTGACTGGCCGTAAAGACCTGACTGTAAGCACACAAATTTATAAATAGTGATAGACAAGTATCCCAAAGGGCAATGACTGTATCTAAAAAATCTTCACTCTTTAATATGCATCTGATTTCCCTCTAATTACACATGGTATCAGAGCCCCGTAAGTTTTTCATCTGAAAACAAATCTCTGGTATTTTTTCAGTTTTTTCATCTATCAGCTGAAGTATCAAAAACTTCCTGGTCTGCAATTATTATTATTATCAATCAAAGGGATTGATTAGAGCCCTCTCCTGGAGTCACTGACTATCTGATTCTTCCTTTTATGGAGTCTTCACAAACTGGAGTTGCCTAGGAGTAAATGAGTTTGATTTCACTTAATATTGGAAGAGAGGTAAATAGTCATTCCAATCCTTGGAGAACCATTACAACCCGTATATCCAGTAGGGGGCAACAGTGTCGGCTCTTGGTTAGAGATTATACCTGCTAATTAAAGTAGTCAATAATATTTGGCTCTTAATTATGGTGTAAGGATTTCTATCTCATAAGGGGTTTTCAAGGAGATTACGATGTAGAATTGTTCTCAAACCTTCAATTTGTTGATACAATTTTGTATTTAGCTCCAAAAGGGGAGAGTGACGACTGAAAAAAAAGATTAGATGTTTTGAGTTGTCTTGAGGTTTGAACATAAAGTAATCTAGTAATCTAAGAGTGTGCCAGTGGAGGTGGAGCGTCCTCAATAACTTGTCTAGCCATTGGTTAACAAGCTTCATTGCAGAACTTGGGGCTACCAGTTCAGTACCTTTATTGGGGCCAATACAAGATTGAAAACCTTCTAGGATCCTTCTAGGGGAAGCCTAAAAAAGAGGTTACAGTCATCAAAACGATAATACTGACCTCTTAGGGACCAGATTACCAAAATCAAAGCAATAAAGTACGATCTTCTAGTGCATTACATGTATCTTTACAAGATGCCTCAAGCAAAGTAAAAAAAAGGAAGAACTAGACTTTATCCAAAGAGATTGCTCATGGAAAGGTAAAAAGTGAGAAAAAGAATCTGTATTTGATGAAACAGAGTGAAGTTACAAAAGCCAAGTATTTCATGAGTTCGGCATGGGGAAGCTTAATGTAGGAGAATTCGACGTTCTTAGCAAAACCAGGTCAGAGAATTGATGAAGTAGGACCTGGGAAAAATATTGTTTCTTCAAATATGGTGATTAAAGGATTATCAGAACAGTCTCTAGATGTATGTAGGAGGTTGGGATGTCCAGGCACCATTTCTTGTATTAGAGATGAGTCTAGGGTTAGAGGGCATAAGTTTTTTCTTAAAATTGGGGGGTCGGCTCCAAAAGTGGGTTGGGGAATAGATATCAGTTTCACTTCTATGATTGATTAGGTGTCCCTTGCTTGGGTAATTTCCAAGGATGTCAAGAGTGGTGAAAAATCAAGTGTCTATCAAAGAATGTATTCTGCTGGTGGGAGACAAGGCTGTTTGGGATTTTTGACAATGAGAGTGCGGCATCACATCTGAAGCATCTGTCTAGTACACTTTCTAACATTTTTCCATGCGAGAAAAGGCAGATATCTACATTTGGAAACAATCTACATTAATAATTCTCTATTCAATATTCTTTTATCTCAGACACGTGTCATTGTTTATTTTATCTTATATATAGCTCAGACACATTCTCTTCTCTGGTCTGAGGGAAAGTAGATCATCATTGTCATCATCTACGCCTTGTCCATACCCATGTTGGGGGCAGCCACATAAAATGATTTTTGGCTATTCCAAGTACAATTTACACACCTCTCCATAGCAATTTATAAAACCAGTATCTGCAAGCATGCTTTTATAAGAGACTACAAGAAATAAATTGATGTTTATTGAATAGAGGTATCTAGGCCCAAAATATTGACTAGGAAGGTATCAAAGTCCAATCATTTTGGATTGCAAGCATTATCCTAAGTCCAACACCTACCAAGTACTGCATTAATTTGGTTCCTATGGATAATATATTCATTGTCATTCACTTTTTTAAATTTTGCTAAATGATCATGGAGATGGCAGAGCAGATTTCCCCTTATAGATGACTACTGATAATGGCTATGAGATATATGAAAGAGGCTAAATAATGAATATAGAACAGAGAGAGAAATCTTTCAAAACTCTGTTTCGGCCATATGATGGAAATCCTTAAAAGCAAACCAGCAACAAATTGGTTCTATCTTAGTTCCACCAAGCATCTTGATAAGCTCAACACTTGGCGTATATGCCAACCTTAGTCCAGGATTTGAAATGTGAGAGAGAGAGAGAGAGAGAGAGAGAGAGAGAGAGAGAGAGAGAGAGAGACTCGACAATTATGTAGTTCTCATTCTCAAAACAATAGAGAACTTGAAGTCTAGCATTAGCATATTTACTTTATGAAATAAATCACCTTAAGTGTGAAAATAAGAGGCAAGAATACTATGGCATGAATGGTGTCGATTGCAGAAAGAAATTAGAAAACAAATGGAAATAAATTCAAAAAAAAAAAACACAATGTCCCAGTGGTAGAAATGATATCTACATGATTCTAAACTGATATAATGTAGATGTGCACATGTAGTCATCTAATTATGGAAACCTATCATTCACCAATAAACCAAGCCAGAAATCAAAAACTAAAATCATAAAGCGAAAAAAAAAAACCAAGCAAACTAACAAAATAGTAGGAAGAGTTCTAAGAAAATTGACAAGAAATAACACCTACGCATTGAAAGGAAAGCATATCAAACTAGATTAAAGATCAAACGCACAACAACTGTACCTCATTGGGATTGCATATATCCAGAAAAGAATATCTCTCAGAACAGTGCGTGTTCCATTTGTTTTAGAACTAAATCCAGAACGTGCATAGCTGCATCCTCAACATGTAAGCCTAGTCCGTGTCGGGGGTGGCTTTGTGAGTACTACATCTCCAAGCCATAAATATGACAAGTGTCAATAAACGATAAACATTAAAATAAAAAGTTGTGATAAACCAAGATAAAATGAATGATAAAAACAATAAATAATTCATCACAACAACTATCAAGAATAATCAAGCAAGCCAGCCAAAATACCTAAAGAAAGAAAGGAATAAAATTGGAAGCACAAAGACAATAGGAAAAATATTATAAAAATAAAAGGACAGGAAACATCATTTGTCTGTTCACACCTGACATAAATATGAAAACACAAGGGACTCTTACTAAAGTTGCAAGCCTATTGCAGAGAGCCACCATCACCATCAAAACTATAGATAGAGTAAGGAGGCATTGCAATCCACAAAGGAGGTGAAAAAATCGGATGAAATCTATCAGCAAAAAGTTCTTCAGCAGTCCCATCTTCGATATGGAAAACACCTAAATCTCGACATCCATATGGACAACCAATATAAAAATTCACAACACTGTCTGCAAAATATACGCGGTTTCCTTTGAAGCCCGGGAATTGGCTGGCCAGGACAACAAAGGGGGAATTATACCCCAAAAACAATATCCGGTCACCTAAGCTTTCCACCTTCTTCAACTTCTTCAACCTTTCATGAGTTGCCCCCTCTTCCTTTTCCACTCCAAAAGGAAGCCCATAAATGTCAAGATGTATGGTTTTGTAAGGAGCCTCATCTTCGCTGCCATCATTTTCCATCTGCTCTATCTGTCTAATAATCACAAACATGGTATCAGTCAATATGTCCGGAGCCAAATGCCCATAGGCATAGGTAAAGGGAGGCGGAGGTTCCAACTTTGGAGTCAGATTTTCTCCGTGGGGGAGAGAGGATACCATCCTCAAGGTGGAGAAGGTAGACAGTTGCTTCTTCATCGAGGGCGTAAAAGCGCCCCTTGTGATATATGACATCCTCCATCAGTGTATCAACATCGATGTCAGTGTAGGCATCATCTCCAGTTCTGAATAAGGCCAAAAATCCAAGTCCATGGAGGAAAACCACAACGTCGCCATCATCTGATATGGCGACCTTGCGTATGTGATTATCACGAATCTTTTCCTTGCTGCAGAATTCCTCCGTGAAGTGCTGTTGTATGAAAGTAGACTGGTGAGGAAGGTTGATTTTTTTCTTGCACCAGGGGTGGAAGAGACAGATATCCAGGTTTTCATCCACAGTCATCAGCCCGTTCTGGAAAAAAGCGCAGTAGCGCTTGCCGTGTATTTCCAGGAGACTGATGTTGTATAGTTTCTGATTAGAGAGACTAAAGAAAACGCGACAGTCTGGATCTTCTTCTTTTTCTTCGTCGGAAGGAAGCATCATGAACCACGGAAGTTGAAGGTGCATGATTTTCTTTAGAAGAATTGAACGCCATGGTTTGCAGACATACAGCATTCGAAGGTTTTCAGGTGGAATGCAGAAATCGGAAATTTTCTCTAAGAGATCCTGAGGAAGATCCACCCAGTTAGCCATGGCCATAACAAACATAAATATGAAGACCAACCAATCAGGAAGTGAAGAGAATCGGATCAATGGATACAAGGCGAGAAGCCGTCCAAATCTAGATCTGCCCCTAGAAAAGGAAAAGGATGAAGAGGAGAAGACCAGTTCAGATCTGCGATGCGCCTTCCTTTAAAAGGGACGGAGAAGAGAAGAGAGAAGACGAACAGCTGGGGGAGAACGGAGAATAAAAATAGAGAGGGAGGGAGAGGAGAGGAAGAGGAGAAGGAAATAGGAAGAGGGAGAGGGAAAGAGAGGGGAAGAGGAGAAGAGAGAGGGAGAGAGAGCCCCCTCTCGCCGGTCGAAGGGAAAGGGGAAAAAGAGAAAAGGGAGGGAGAGAGATGTGTGAGGGGTATTTGGGTTTTTTTTTAATTTTTTTATTTATGTATCAAGAGAGATAAAAGTGTTGTCCAAATAGTAGCACTCTTAGAGAAATGGCCTTTTTTGTCACCCAACAGTAGAGTACAAATAAGGCTGGTTTTTTTTTTTTGTAATAAAGCTAATATATATGAAGGGAGCTTCTAAATAAACATAAAAAATTTCTCAGATGACAAATCATTTAAAAAAAAAAGAGTGCTTCTATATGTACATAAGTTTTGACTCAGTGTTCACAACCTTTTAAAAAATTAAGAATCCCTAAAATACCCTCACCCCTTTCTCTCCCTACATACTTTCTCTCTCGCTCCCTCCTCCCCTTCCCCACATCCCTTTCAGCCGACAACAAGCTTTGGTGACGAAGGGGGTCTCCCCTCTCCCTGTCCCTCTTCCTTTTCCTTCATCTATTCTCTCCCTTTCTCCCCCTCCCCGGCGTCTCCCTACAGCAGGGAGATTGACATCTCCAATCTCCCTGCACGGGGAAGGGGAGAAAGGGGGATGGAGGAGAGATGTAGGGAAAGGAAAAAAATAGATAATCGAGGAAAGGGGATTCCCCCTTCACCACCGGAGCTTATTGACGACCGAAAGGGAGGTGAGGAAGGAGAAGAGAGAGGGAGAGAGAAAGTGTGCAGAGAGAGAAGGGGGTGAGGGTTTTGGAGATTATTTTTTTTTTTAAGGCTGTGTACACTTAGTCAAAAACTTGTGTACATTTAAAAGCTCAAAAAATAATAATAATAAAGATTCTTCAATACACCCTTGCTCCTTTCTCTCCCCACACACCTTCTCTCTATATCCTTCCTCTCTCCTCCCCTTCTCCACTTCCCCCTTTGGCTAACGACAAGCTCTGACAATGGAGGGGGACTCTCCCTCTCCCTCCCGTCCCTTTCCTCTCCCTCTTGCTCCTCCTCTTCCTCCTCCTCCTCCTCCTCATCCTTTTCATATTGAGGGGGACTCTCACTTCTTTTTTCATTCACTTTCGATGCTAAGTATTTTAAAGTGCTTAATGATATAAATGGAATAAAAGCTTATCTAAAAATCAAATTAATGACAATGATAAAGCTAATGTGCAATCTCATTAACTCCTTTCAATTAATTAAACAATTGACTCAAATGGGCCACCCCCCATCCCCTCCAAAACAAACTCACCTTCAATCAAATTGGTTTTCTTGCCACAATCCTCCTTGTTTCCTTTATACATTGAAATGACATACAACACCTTAACTGCACCATTATTTTTATTTGAAAATCAACCTTTAAACCTTTTTTTGCCAAAGGACCGATTCTCTCATTAAAATATTTGACACCTGTCCTCCTCCTCCTTTACTTTATTTTACTTTCCTTACTTTTACGGTACTTGAATTTCTTTTAGGGGAAATTTCAAATAAGGCCCTAGATTTTTTGTTATTTCAAAAAAAAGGAAAGCTTTCAATTAAAGACATTCGTCCATTCAAAGGTACTTTCTGGTGACTTTTTCTCTCAAGTTTCTTAAAATACCAAACTACTAATCTTTTAAAGCTACGACATGGTTTCAATAGTCACCATATGCAGCTGATCACTGTGGAAAAAGCTAGTTGTCATTGATCATCTTAAAAATGCCTAAAAAGGAAATGAGGAGAATATAGAGGAATTGAATGAGAAATTTATTTTAACAATGAGTAATTTGGGAATTTTAAAATAATTGTGGAAAAAGGTGCCAAAAAATAATTTTATACGGATGAATGTCTTTAATTGGAAACTTTTTTGAAAACTTAGGAACTAATTTGAAAATTTTTGAAATTTGTGTCCTTTGAAATAAGGCAAAACCTCAAGGCCTTATTTGAAAATTTTCCTTTCTTTTAATTATTTCATCGATCTATACTTATGCTTATCTCCCAATCTAGATCTTATAATAATGACCTACATATTATAACACTTATTTTTGACCTATTTCGTTAAGATCTGAACTAAGTAACAAGACAACTATAACCCCATCTCCAAAATTTTCATCAAATCCGAAGAGAGAGCGAAAGAAGAGGGATTAGAAAGAAGAACAGACAACTCAAGGTATATGGTCTCTCTCTCTCTCTCGTAAATCTCTTACTTCTTCTTCTTTTTCATGTTCCAGGTTTGCATTTTTGTAAAAATAGGTTGGGGTTAGGGTTTGGGTTTGGGTTTTTGTGAGATAGGGTTGGGGTTAGGGTTGGGTTAGGGTTTGCTTTTTTTTTTAGATAGAGTTGAGGTTAGGGTTAAGGTTAGTGCTAGGGTTAGGATTTGGATCAAATTATACTATATTAAGCTCAAGCGTTTCGAATATAATATTGACCAAACTTATAATTTCGACTGGAAATTTTATTTATTCTTTACAACTTACCCATTTTAACCCCCACTACCAACACCTAACTACTCGGGTAACCACCAGAAAAAGAGGTAACCACCCAATATTCTTCTCACTCTTCACTCTTTTACACATCTTCCTTTTTATCCTAAATAACTAATCAGTAGTTCTATTTATTTTCTACAACTTAACCACCTTCTCCCCCACTTCCAACACATAACCACCTAATGTTCTTCTCATTCTTCAGTTTTCTACAAAAACTTCCCTTTTAATCCCAAATCTCATATAACCTTTCTTCTTTTCCCCATTTCTTTCAACCTACTTTTGCTCTATGGACTTCTAGATTGAGAAAAGAGGTGATGTCATAATCCTCTTTTCTTTTATTCTCTTTTTAAAGTTCAATGCACAGTTTCCACAAAAACCATTGTCGGTGAACATATGAGAATGATTTTGTGTTAACTTAATTTCTTTTTATTAAATCATATAACATATTTGCATTCATTGGTGAAGATGCCCATGCCAAGCATGGGTTTTTGTACTAGTGTATAGTTTAATCCGGTCTTTATGCGGTTTTCTTTTGTAGGGTTAGGGTTTAATCCGCGAATGTAGTTTGTGAGATCGGGTTGGGGTTAGGGTTAATGTGTCTAGGGTTAGGATTTGGATCAAATGTAGTTGAATCCACACTTGCCACACACAACTGCCACTACCACGAACATTCACTACGTCAAAAGGGGTTAAATCCTGTCACGACCCGAGCCCAGGCGATCGGGGGTTAGTCAAAATCTAACCAGTGACACACATACTCCCGTGCATATGCACTTAGACCCAGTCTAGATGCACATACACAAGGGAAAATCACACATGTAAACATATACGCGGAAGCTGTAGGTATCAAACAGAACACGAAACATACAGGAAAATCAACTGAATGATATCCAACTGGTACATACAGGTCAGAAATATACAAACGGAAGCCAATCACAAAGATACAGAACAAGACTAACATCAATGACAGAAAAGTAGGCAATATGCAAATATGATCATGTCGCACTCTCCGCAACCCTTAAGAGACCGCTGAAGTCTCCCAAGCAAACTGAATTACCGACAAGAACTTGGTCGGGGTACCTGAGCCTGCAACACCAAGGACAATCTGTAAATACAACGATTCAGCGAAGTATAAGCAGTAACGAGTTAACCCGTGTGGTCTCTAATAGGATAAAAGACATGAATAATCATAATATTTCAATTTAGTAGTCTAGGCAGTTGTGCATTCAAATTAACATATGCTCTTTGAATCAATGTGTACGTAACATAACATGTACATACTAGGTGGCTACTACGTGCGCCATATGCTCCCAAACAGGGATCTTATATCCATGCAGAGAACACCATGGGCCAGATGGGTCTCGGTTTCCTCGGATCCGGATTCCCTAAGACGTTTCCTTCTGCAGTAAGGCCATGCAAACTATACCAAAATCACCCCCGTCGGGATCCTAAGGCTGAGGCTCAGTAGTGCCAGACCATATCAAGTCAACCAATATAAGAACATGCATATCATAACATGCATATCATTACGTGCATAGCTTAACATGTATATCTTATCAAAACGTGATGTGCATGTCTTGTTAAGCATATATCAAATAGATGCAGGGGTCATATGAGTTCAAGTAAGCAACAACCACATCAAACTTAGCAGATCAAAGAATATAATGGAGACCAACAGAGCATAAAGCATTAGGATAACCAAGGATGAAGGCATCTCAACTCATGTGTATCAAATAGTAATATCGAACATGCAAGACCGCTGTTCCACCCGGGATTAACCATGGACAGAGTTAGGAATATCCAATCGTGTGCCCCAGCGCAGAACGGGTATAAGAGGGCAAAAACCGAAGCCAAAATGCAATGCAAATCAGATTATCTTTCAGGAATCACGATCTTGTACTAGCCAATCCTATTCTAGTTATCCAGTGTTTCTAATCATGCATGATGATGTAGTTTTAAGTTGTCCGATACACCATTGTCTAGTGTTGCAGTGTATCTGGAATGTGCACCGAAGTCCCTTAAACCAACACCCATGGGGAGGTGCTAAACAACTGGATAACGTGCATGAATGGATCGCAGCCCTCGAGATCATTCATGTCATACAGTCATATCATTAGGCAAGTCTAGGTAATATACATTCTATCATGAAGGCCATATCAGTCTCTTCCTTACGCCTATCCTTGTTATTCATTTTTCAGGGGTGGTACGGCTTAGCCGTAGGCATCTTACGGCTTAGCTGTAATATGCACTGCGGCTCCACCGTGGTTCCCTTTACTGTTCATCCACAATTATGGTGCATACGTATTTTGTTCTACGGCTTAGCTTGTGCTGTTCTACGGCTTAGTCGTGGCTAGGTCGTAGAAGGTCTGTCAATTGCTTACTTTTAGTTAATCCAGAAAAAGTCACCCTGTGCTGATCTATGGCTGGGTCACGGCTGAGATACGGCTTAGCCGTAGGACAATATACGGCTTAGCCGTGTCCTGGCCGTAGAAGAAAACTGGGTTTTTCCCTCTCTGGACTTTAAGCCGTGGGTGAATTTCGGTTTAGCCGTAATACACACGAAGCATTCTCTGAACTGATCACAGAAACACAGAAACATATCCAAACTGAAGAAATCACATGTAATAGAGGGAAACGAAAACAAGAGGGGCTGTAAACGGCATTCATGAGAAAGAATACACGATTTAATCTTAATCAAATACATAACCACATGGTTTAGCCAAGTTATGCTTATACTTGCCTTCAAATGGGGTCTACACACTCTTTGTTGGCCTTGTGGTCAATTCACGTGCTAGCATGCTCCTAACCACCATGCATGCAAATGGGGAAGAAATAAGAGAGAGACATGAATGCATGAAACTGTGGCTGTCTGTCTGGAAAGCAATGAAAAAAAGAAAAGGTGCGAGGAAGATGAGAGCTCACCTTAAACCACACGACTGAGGGACCAAACCTGGACATGCATAGCTCTCCCTGACTTGCTCGACAGAAAGAAATGAGAAACGAGAAGAAGCCTCAAGGGAGAGAGAGACAGAACAGTAAGAGAGAAGGAGAAGGTCGGTGGACTTATAAAGATAAACATAAAGGCCAATTTGCAATAAAGTCCAAGTCGTCAGACTATTTTCAGTTTGAGTCATTGGCGGGTCTAACGGAAACAATTGGCATATTTGGCAAACAACGTAGTTACGGGAATCAACAAGCGTACCAAAAGACACGCGTTGAAGCCAAGATGATGCATGAATGACGACATCAAATAAAATCGAATATTACGAAAAAGGGCTTATGTCTACTTAAACCAGGTCAAACTTAACCCAACTACCTATCCATAACTCAAAACCAAACAAAAACACGAGCAAAACACAATTAGCAACCAAGTCATCTGGAATTAGCCGCTAATCCAGGTCAAACTGGGTCGGAGTGTTACAAATCCCACACTAATTTGGTCTGAAAAACCACATATTTAAACACTTGGTTAAATCCCACAATACTCTATAGTTCTCAACTCTTGTTAAGAGAAAAACAACATACTCTTATGTAAGAAAATTTATTACTAAAAACAATAATTTAAAGCACTTGTTTAAATTGTTAAATGCCACAGCTTTAGACTCTTGTTTTTATTGACCTAAATACCTAATGAAAGATAACCAAAAATTGATTTCATTCCCTCTTTTCTTTTGCGCTTTTTTGCAAAATGTTGCACAAAATCGTGCGTTTGTCTCCCTCATCACTGCTTGCAAACCCTACCATCTCTCCCTTATCTCTTTAGCCGAACGAGAGTCTCTAAGGTAACATGATTTTTCCTGCTTTTTTTTATTTCTCTGTTTGTGTCTCTGTTTCCGGTATCTATCCGTGTGTAGTGATTCTCTCTCAAAAACCAGATTCATTGATGTGTTTGGGTAATCAGAGGAACGATGTGTATGAATACTCAGATGCATTACCTCTCTTTATTATTTCTTCTGGACATCCCTACTTCTCAATTTCTCTCTGCAACAATGGAAGGGTTGCATACAGATTCGGGACAATTTTCCTGCATGGGTTAATAGGCCCAGGTGGGCCAGTTGATGGATGATCAGCACCATGGATCTTGAAGGGGATCCATGGGCGACCAAGGATGAGTGGAGCCTGTTTAGCCCACCATCTGATGACTCCATTCCCTTTAGGCGCGAAGGACCCAAGAAGCCATGACAGAAACTTCTTCTCTATACAGTTTTCTTCATCTTTGTATAGTTTTTTTTTTTAATGTTAAACTTCAATAGTATTTTATGTAGATTTAGGATGATCCTGCTTCTCAATTTCTCTCTGCAAGAAGTGGAAGGGAACAAGTTGAAACCCAGATCTAATTGCATTCTCAGATTTGTGCAAAGGTATAATACATTTATTTTCTTATTGATGATAAAGCTTGACAAGTGTTAATTTAGTATTTGTCTAAGTATTGACACATTTTATTTTATTTTTGTATAGATCATTGGTCTTGATTCTCGAGGACGTGTGCGCGGCTTAGGCATGAGTGTTTCTATGACAAGTATCCGTTATGCTGCTCCATTTATGAAAGCATTAGCAGATGAAAAGTTATTAAACGAAAAGATTGAGAGACAAATGATAAAGTTGACGGAGGAGACATGTGTCCTAAGGAAAGATATGGATGAGTTAAAACAAACTCTATCTCAAGGTGAGACAGTGATGCGATCATCCACCCATCATGGGAATTATTCTCAGGTACAATATATATTTTTCATATATTCTAGATTTCTATAATTAAGTAAAAAATATTTTAATTGATGAAGTATGTTAATACCATTTATTTCTAATAATATTATAGGCTCGGAATAAATCACCTCATCAAGAGGCACACACAAAACAAGCAAGTCTATGAACAGGATTGACTCAGCGTAAATTGATGCATTTAGTGCATAAGGACGTTTGTGTTGCTTATGGGACTGTGATTGGTTCATCGCTTGACTATCTAAGATGCTATAGGATTGTTGTGGATGAGATTCTTGATTATTCGATCCAGTTACTTAGCGAAGATAAAACTTTTGGAGATATCACTTTGGGTGATATGATTGATTGGCCCATGTATAAGACTTTAGATTAGGTTCTTTTTTTTTTGTTGCAATTTTGACTCTAGTTTAATTTATTGTCTTACAATGACTTCACTTAAAGCTTTGATTTTATGTATTGGATTGAATTTTAATTTAAGTGACTTTAATTAAACTAATGATGTTTGTTTTTATCTAATGTGTTATTGTTTGTATTTATGGGTGAATTACCAAGAACATTTATTGAATGGGTCATTATATAAATTCTATAAATAGGTACTTTTTTATTTTTAAAGAATCAGATAAAAACGACACCTATTAACACTTGATAATTTCAATAAGACTGTAGATGCTTTTTAAAAACGACGGCCCCTACACCTTGATAATTTTTTGAAAAACCCTTTTGTAATTAATAATTGATTTAAAAAATGACAGTTTTCATTATAAAAAAAGGAGAGCTGCTAACACTTATAAAAACAACAGCTCAAAATACTTATTAAGTTAAAATTTGCGCGACGGTTATGAACACTTGTTTTTGAAAAGCTACACCAATATTATCGACAGTCAAAACGACAGTTTCGACTGTCGTTTTTCCAATTAAATGACAGCTTAGAACACTTGTTGTTTGTGAATTTTGACGTAGTGGTTACCACCTATTAGGCTTTTCTTTCTTGCTGTTTGACCTAATATATCTCAGATGGCCGAAATCGCGCTTGAGATCCATGTTCAATACACTCAGTATTGCATCCTCTGTCCAACTTAGGACTCTGATCCAAAAATGTTTAGGGTTGTGGAAGATCTCCAGGATCACTGCAACCATATGCACCTCATTCAGTGCAATCTGTGTAGTTAAAGATTTCTAACCGCCGTAGACCTCGCTTCTCATAACAATCGTGTTTTCTCTTTATTATTTTCTAATATTGATTTTATCTTTTCTCCTAACAGTTGGCCTTCCATTATTTATTTTCATTTTGTATTTCTACTCATTTGGATTAATTACTTTACTTTTACTTTATATATTAGATCATAGTATTGAAGGAAAATAAAATTCTTAATGCTAGCACTCCTTTGTCATGTGGGGATCCGAAATGCAAGGTAAAATGCAGCATAACAGAGTTATTATTATTACTTTATTATTGGCAGGTCAGTGGCCTCATAAAATATTTTTAATTAAGAAAAACATAAAATAAATATGCTAGTGGGTCGATGGTCAACCAATGATCAACGAAGGCTGGGCTCAGCCCAGGTTGACCCATGAGCACTCCTAAGTTAGCAGTCGTAATAGCTCAATATGATCAACCATTTTAACATAGGCGCATAATTACTCTTTAAAAAAGAAAAAAACTCAAGTTTTGTCCTAAGATGTTGGATGTCAAAATGAAATGTCAGCACATTGTGACTCATGTTTGTATGAATAATTGTTTTTGAATCCACATTAATGTTGGGTGATTTGAAAATATAATCTTGTGATTTTGTTGAATTATATTATATATAATTAAGATGATTGATTTCATTTGCAAAAATCAAATAATTAATTTTTACCCACCTAATTTATTTTGACCTTCTTCAATTGGTCTCTGACTTTATGAATATGCAATCAATTTTAATTTAATACCCAATGAATTATAATAATAACAATGTCATTAAACACACAACAAAGAGTCATTTAGACATCTCATTAGCTAAAGGGGTTGTTCATATTTTCACGACCTCTCTATACAAAGTGATATGACACCAAAAACCACCTTGCAATAAATACAAAACCTTTATGTATGTTTACAAAAATAAAAAAATAAAAAATAAATAAAGCTCTATGTAATATAGATCTCATGCTAACTTAAAGACTATCACTGTAAATTTCCAATCTGAATTTTTGAATCTATTTCATTTTCATTGTTCCTTTTTTACACACACACACACACTCTCTCTCTCTCCCCCCAAAAAATTCACTTCTTTACAAAGCCTATAGAAATAGATTTAACAATATATAATATTTATTAGTAAACAATCTAAAAGTTAAGCCCATAAACCATTAGGTTCAATAAAAATGCTTCCATTTTTTAATTGATCCCTTTGATATATTTGATTTTTTTTTCCACAAGATTATCATTTTTACTATAAATTTTTGGTCTTCATTACCTTATATTCTTATAACTTTTTTTATATATGCTCTTTTCTCAAGTCTTAAGTAATATTAAATTTTTTTATATATTTGTATATTTCCACAATATTCTTCTCAAACATAATTCTTATACATTTTTTTTGTAATTGTTTAAGTATTGATTTCCAACTTGATATAATTTTTGATGCACTCTCATTAGATAAGTTTTGCAAATAGACAATGTTCCTATGAGCCCATGAGTCCATAGTTTATTCTATGATTGAATAATCAGATAAGGAGCACAACTGAAAAAATGTAAACTTTTTTACAATTCATATGAAAAAATGAATCATCATTTACATTGGCTTGGATTCTAGAAATGAGGTCCACTAGTTTTTATTTTTATTTTTAATAATGACATTAGATCATTTATGTAAGCGTACAATCTAAAAGTGGACTCAGTTAAGCTTAGGTCCAACGAAGATACTTACACATTTGAATTGATTCCTTCAAACTATTTGATTTTTTTTTTATTTTAGCACTAAGAATTGTATGGATAGAATCATTAACATTTCAAACCAATTCAGGCAACCATTACATACATAAAGTTCACAAAAAGAAAAAAAAAGAAAACAAGTAAAAGGATATTTAATAACATGATTAGCCCATTGAATGATTTTGAACAATAACGCGATTAGCCCACTAAAAAGAATATCAATGAACAATAAATTTTCTGTATGATTGTTGACATTTTGAAAATGTGTATTGGAACCCATTTTAACATATGACTTCTTATAATTGAAGTCCATGTAAACAAATGGCCCTTAAAGGGGTTCAAATAGTTGAAAATAATTTTAACGCCTGCACTTTCTGTGAATTTTAATTTTAATTTTTTTATTTTTTGGAATCCCTTTTCACATAAATTTGTAGGAATTGGATTCCATGTTACTACTGATCTAAACAGTATAAAAAATACCTCAAATGGTAAAACAAAGTTTCATGATTTGTTTTACAGCATGTTGGCCACCAAATCAAAGTAGTTAAATAAAGCCCATCTTGAATTGATCAATGAAATGTCAAGCTTCCAACTTTAACCATGAGAAGTGGTACTAACATTTGGATACATATAAAATAAAAGATGCTGACTCTTCATCAATTGTGAGTTTACACAAAATAATTCCAATTGAGGCCTAACTCTAACAGTGTCTCATACCACATGTTGAAAGTTGAAAATATTTTAGAAATATGAAGACAAAAAGAGATATGAAGACAACCATATGAATTGGGAAAAAGAAAATCAACCAACGACTTAGATACATACTATAATGCAAACAACAAAAATGGTAATTTACGATTTGTTATCCTCATATGTACCATTTTTAAAGGTATTAGCAAGGTCCAAACGATTGCCAAGGCAAAGAAAGTAGAGCATAATCAGCATCAACAACATAGGCTTGATCTCGAGTTTAAGGCATTAAATTAAATATTTCTTGTTTACGATGAAGACGATTGAATGTAGATGCAAGAGAGGAGAGGAAGATTAGAGAAATTAGAATTTCATGAAACAAGATCTCATTATTATTACTTTGATAACTTGTAAATCTTAAATTCGCCCATCAAGATGATATTAGAAAAGCAAAGACATAAATGAGATTAGATTATTTATTTATTTATTATTGTGAGATGCAAATAGGATCAATTAAAATGCTTCGAATAAGGTTAGAGATAGAAATTAGATATAAATTCGTGTGGTTTATCATTCCTTTTTAGCGTTTCAGAAACTAATTGATGAATTGTAAATGCTTTTAATGGAAATAACGGCATCTCTTGCAAAGTATTATATAAATAGTATTAAACAATAAGTTTGGGCTGCAAAAAATTGATGAGATATGCTGGATAACTATTACAATCTACAAATGTTTTAAAAGGAAGAGAGCCAAAGTAAATTAGCATGGTTATAATTAATTGAGGATGATTATCTCTTTCATATCAGCCTCTTTCGCATATAATAATAATGGTCTAATAGAATGAGTGGCACCTCACCTCAAGATTGTTGTGGTACAAGTGGGCTCCAAAAGGCTGTATGAGAGTTTGTGGGGGAATACCTCAACACTGCCTTTACATATTTTTTACATTTTTAGGATTTTCAAACGGGTTCTCTTTTCGTCTATGGAAATTGCTAATGGCCCTTAAAAAGAGACTCTTAAAATGACCCAAATACCCCCACCTTTTCTCTCTCCACTCACCTTGCCCACCTCCCCCTCCCCTTTCCGGCCCTTCATCACCCCTTCCTCTTGACAATGATTTATGGCACTAATGGAGGCGACTACCCCTCTTCCTCTTCCTCTCCTTCCCTCTCTGCTCTCTCTCTCCCCCACACCATTCCCTCTATTTCTCTCTCCCTCCCACTTGTCGTAGTTGACTAGAAGCTCGATGGAAGATCAGAAGGCCTGTTTGGATCATATATCACGTGAGATTTTTGGGTGTGAGGGCGTTTTAAATGATCGTATATGGGGCCTACAATAGGCTCTCTCATGGTTTCTATGAGAGAAAAAAGTCTCTCCTCACATGAGGCCCACTAATCATGGTTAAGATAAGGGATCCAAAGATTTAGATGAAACCAAACCTATAAATAAAGGTTTTAACACGATGAAATCATCTTACCCCTGAATCTATGACCCCTTAAATTTGACAATATTATCAAAGTACACAATTTTATTTTATTTGGATTCAAATGTCAAGTCCGTTTGAATTGGTGTAAAGCCCATGGGATCCGTGAAACATGGGGGTGCAGGAGCTATTCTTCTTTAGGTTGGGTTAGGCTAAATCCATGTATTTTATGTCAGGCCCAAAAAACCCCGGGTTAGTTGGACTCTAACCCGACTCACCAGCTGAAACCCCGAGGGTCATGTCCTTAAAACCCTAACCCTTTATAAACCCACCCATTCTTACACAAGACCAGAGCATCTCTCTCCCCCTCCTACCCCTAGGGTTTGGGTTTTCTGCGGCGTCTTGGCTCTCTCTTCAATGGCGGTAGTTGCTCAACCCGAAGTCAAGCTGTTTAACCGCTGGTACTTCGACGATATCGAGGTCTGTCTCTTGATCTCCATCTCTCTTTTATCAGAAAAATCAGATCTTTATCGATACTTGTTTGGATTTCTTATTCTTCTTCTATTTGATGTGTTTGATGGGTTTTTCTTCTTTACTTTGATAAATATTGGGTTTTGATCGTTTCTTCATTTGATTGATTTGGTTGATTGGTATGTGAGAAAATGATAGGAAGGAAAATATTTTGACGTATATATGGTTGATTTTGTTGCGGATAGAGAGATTTAGAGTGGAGATTAGGTTGATGGTGGAAATTAATGATGCACATGGGCAGTATCCATTTCAAGTGTCATGTGTTGGCTTGTAGTTTAGGTTTGTAATGCATTCAAGTTTACTTGTGGGCAGCGCTGCACTTAACAAGGACTGTTGATGTAATCAGTTTGACCATTGTAGTGCTCTTTGTTGTTGAATTTTTATTTGGCAGCATAAATGATATTTACTGATCTTTGTTGTTGAGTTTTTGTGTTTACATGGTACTTTCTCATATTAATTCCAATGTTTTGGTTGATGAACTTATTTTGACTTTTCTCATAGAAATTTATTTTTCCTTATTTACTTAATTCGAGGTTAATAATCTATTTGTTTGCTTTTAAAATGGGTTGGTTTTAATGCTAATTCACATATCTTACTATCTTTAATAACCACTGATATGGACTTGATCGTAATGAACAATGGATTCATGTCATTATGGTCTTTTGCTATAATTTTTTCATTGTTGATTCCCAATCCAAGCAGTAAGTAAAGTTGGTTCTTATTTGATGAAGTGAGGCGAAGTGGATGTTTCTCAATTTTTCATTATGTAGGTGATGTGAGGAGAGGGAGAGGGAGAGGGGTAGCCCCCCTCCGCTGGAGCCGCCGATCGTTGCCGGGAGGGGGAGGTGGTGAAGGGGAGGAGAGAGGAGGGGGAGGTGGGGAAGGTGAGTGGGGAGAGTAGAGGTAGGGGCTTTTGGGTAATTTTGTAGGTTTTTTTTCTTTTAAATGACCGAGTGGGAAGAGTCCCTTTTTGAGGGCCATTAGCAATTCCCTTCGTCTATTTATCTTTGGTCCTCTGCTTCTTCTAGGGTTAAGTGGCTGTTAGGGTTAGGGTTTGGTTTTGGATTAAAGTTAGGGTTTTCTACTGCTTAGATCTTTGAAGGTGTTGGGCGTTTTTGTAGAGAGATTTGCGACAATGAAGCCTGTTTTCTTTGGAAATTTCAATTACGAAACTAGTCAATTGGATTTGGGTTGCATGAAATCTGGTAATTTCAATCATTTCTTTTCTGCTCCATGTCCATTTTGTTTGTGTGCTTTGTTCTGTGTCGAAGGGTGGGTTCTAAATGAAGATGGCCACGTCACATCTCAGTAAAGTCATCTATGATAATGGGTTTTCATGTCTGTCTTGGATGATTTTTAGTCTGTCTTTGGCTGGTTCTAACTATATGATCCGTCACATGCCCTTGTGTAGAGATAATAATTTATATGCTTATAATATTTGGAGGACCCAATTCCATTCAAGAAAAAATAGGGTCCCACTTCCATTCAAGAAAAAATATGCTTTCTTTGAGGCATTATCTTTCACATATTGCTAATATTTGAAAGTCCCAAATGCAGGCATTGTCTCTTTTCATGCTTCTTGTATTTGAAAGACCCAAATGGATTCTTGGTGCATCATCTCTTTTTATGCTCCTTACGTTTCATGGACCTAAATGCATTTTCTCATTTTTTGCATTGACATATTATTACATGTTCATGGGTATAAAATTTAGGGGTTCTTTTTGGTGCATATGGGATGTGCCTTCTAAGGAAGCTCTAATTTTTGACATTAGGATCATCTCTTTTTATGTTCCTTACTTTCATGGACCTAAATGCATTTTCTCATTTTTTGCATTGACATTTTTATTACATGCTCATGGGTATAAAATTTAGGGGTTCCTTTTGGTGCATATGGGATGTGCCTTCTGAGGAAGCTCTAATTTTTGACGTTAGGGTTTGGTTGTTTGAGTTTTTTTATGTATGTTTCTCTCCCAAGTACTCTCAACTTTCAGGTTTTTTAATCCCTCCTTTTGAGTACTACTGTCTCTTCTTTTGTCTTTCTTCTGCTCCCTCAGATACGCTGGTGTTGCTGTTGTTTTGTTTTTTTTTGTTTTCTTCACATTTGCTGCTGCTATCATCTTCTCCTTTTCTCTTTTCTATTTCTTTTGTTGTTTTTCAAAAGCCACTAGATCTGCTGTTTCTCTATCTTTCTCCCCTTTTTACAGATTCCTCTCTTCTCTTCTTCTCTCTCCTACTGGTTTGTACCATCATTGTTCTTGAAAATTTTGGTCCTGGCCGATATTTTAAAGCCATGCGCACTCGTTTGGATTGAAGCAGGCCCCTTGATGATATATATCACTATGCACCATACCATATTTGAAAGGGATTTTTTATGCTCAATTTAACTTTGAAATTTTAAGAATGTTTCTTACTTTCATGAGTTTATCACTTTTAGAGTAAGTTTTTGATGTTATTTATTGATTCATTTTTCTAATTTACAGTGATGAAGTCAAGGGATTAAGTGGTATAGGAAAAGGTGCGTGGTTTACTTAATAATTAACAATTCACCTTATCTTTTATTTTATTTTATTTTTATTGTGATATATTACAATGATAAGGAACAATTTATTTTATCAGTTTATCTTTGCATGATAACAATTGACTGCATGGATGGTAGCTACTAACACTTTCTCCAGCTCTGTCTTGCTTTTTTTTATCTTTATTTAGATTGTAGAAATTATTACAAACATTACAAACATGATAGATGTTTTATGACTACTGCTTTAATTATGGAGAATTTAATGCGTAAATCTGTCAACTTTTGCATGCTTTTAATTATAGGAAAATTCTTATCATTACTTTTTTTTAGAATTTTTAATATTATAAATTTTATATTGCCTGTACTTAGCGTGGGCATGGTTTGCTAGTTGTGAATGACATAGCCTTACTGCTAACATACCAATATGCAGCACCATTTCAATGGGGCAAGGAATATGCTAAGTCAGGCTGCCAAAGATCTGTGAGGCTGAGTGTTTGGTCAGACCCTAGGTTGTGGGGGCCTAACTTTCTGGTCAATAACGGTATGGGCTGAGTTTGAGTCTATCTATCTTTCTGTAGAAACCCAAGAACAGTGGGTCTTGGACGACATATAGAACTGAAATAGATTAAATTATTTGAATTGTGGGCCATGAGCTTGGTTTTTAGGACATGAAAAGAATCTAGGACCAATAAATGATCTGGACTGACTTAGGCATGCAATGCCTAGAAGGCCATGGATGGAATCTTTATGTCCAAGTCCTATTAAGATCGTGTTGATGAGTTATTAGCACGGAGTAATAAAGAAACTAGCAACAAAGGCCCATGCTTAGCTTGGGTCCGATAATAAAAGAATCACATTTCAAAAATTGTCTTATTATTTGCGCTAAATATCATATTATATTAATGTAACATAAAATAATTTTGTGTATTTGCTAAATCAGTGGAGATAATTGAACAATATAAAAATAATTTTGGAGAAAATAATTGAGGAAGTTTGAATCTAATGTTTATACCAAGTTTGAATATTAAATGGTTCTTATCAAGTTTGAATATATTAATTTTATTTACGGGTTCGAGCTGTGCTACCACATTGGTGCCACAAGGGATTTTACCCGGCTCCCCCGGGCCCTAAGGGATTAGTTGGGCCCAAAGGGTCGGGACATCCTCCTTTAGTTAAAAAAAAAAAAACCCTCATATATAGAAATGATCAAAACCAATCCTAAAATTTAGGCTTATGGGATAAGGATTAAGAAATTTGGAGAGGTGTGGTGCGGCCCATGTTAAAGCCAAAGCTATATGATGGTGCAGTTATTTTGTAAAAGAAAAGTATAATAACTAGAGGGCAAAGGTTAATATGTATCACCAACAAATGGAAACACAAAACACATTTCCTCAAATTTAATCCTATCTGAAATTTTAGAATCATTCATAAAATCATTGTAGAAACACGTTATAAAAAATTTCATTGTATAAACTATAACATTGTTAGAAACGTATGAGTTTACCACTCAGATTAAGAAAGAAAATTTAAATTTGAAAGGAGAAATTGCAACAAAGTGTAAACATAAAAAATAAAGATTTAAGAATTTCTATGGGAAAAAACCTCAATTATAAAGCGTACTTGCATGATTGAGCTTGAGTATACCATGAAGCGTGGAATTATAAAAAAACCCACTACCTACTTATGACAAAGAAGGCAATGGAGAAAAAATAGAATGAATTTAAATATATAAATATAGTACTCATGCATATATAACAAAAGAAAAAAAAAGATAGAATATTTCGTAACAACAAAAAAAATAAAATAATAACTAAAGCCATCTTAGGGTACAAATTATCAAGACACTCTGGTTGATTGAAGAAATTTTATGGGAAAAAACTCAAGTATAAAGTGTGATTGCATAAGTGAGTTTGAGTTTACTACAAAGTCTATAATTTAAGAAAAGAAAAGAAGGCAGTGGAGAAAAAAATAGAGTGGATTTAAATACTTGAGTATAGTACTCATGATATATATAACAAAAGGAAAAAAATAAAAATAAAATATTTCGTAACAACATAAAAATAAATTAATAACTCTTTACATAAATTTATATATATATATATGATGTCTTCACAATTGTGTATGGAGAACAGTTTCCAACTCTGCTGGAACTAATTCCATGTTGAGTTTTGAATATTTGAAAAAAGAAGTTTGAAAAGATTGATGGCAGGATCAGTACTGAGTGAATCACTTAGTTGCAGTTGGTGGGCCATTATTCAACATGTGCATCTGGACCATCAGTATGTGGGAGTGAATCCTACCATTATTTGAACCATCAGTCTTGTATTCAATGAGACCCATTATTTGAGTGTTCTAGAGTAAAAGTTAGTCTCGGAAAGTTTGATAGAAATGAAGTTGTTCACATTGGCAAATCGGTATGGGTAAGTCATAGAGGGAGATGACTTCATGATTTGTGAGATGATGAAAGTAGCAAAAGAAAGATATTGTGTCGACGTGACTGAATACCAGTGGGTACATAAAGCTGATATAATATACATAGGATTTGCTTTGATACTACAAAAATGTTTTTCAATTTAAAGGTATTATAACAAAAGTTGTGATTGTATTACATATCTTTTTGTGATGTGTTTACAGCTGTATGGGGATTAGTTTCCAACTCTTTTGGAACTAATTTCATGTGCCAATATTTGAATATATACATGGCATGCTAGTATAACACAACTGTCCAATAAGTGGCCAGCAGCTGTGGCTGCCGAATAGTTGAATATATATCACAAACAGAGATGGCTAAGATGAAAGTAAATCACAAACATTAAACCTATCTACATGTCCATTAGCGATTTAAGAATCCAAAGAAAAGTGAAGCAGCGCAGGAAAGAAGAATAGCCAACGGGCTAATCTCCAAGCCAAAAGGCTTAAAAGGATAGAATGTATTGGTGTCTCACCAAAGACAAACAAAACTCTCTCAACTGAGAACCAAACTCAAATTCTTATTCAATATCAATGTCTATCTCCTATGAAGGGATTATATCTTTATTTATAACTAAGATATTATCTAATAAAGGAAACAACTAATTCCAATCAAATAAAAAGTCCTAAACCAAACATGACTGGACTTGCTAAATATTAATAAAGCAACTAAAGCAACTACTAATAATATGATCTCTCTACTCTACTGGGCCTTGGGCCAGCTGGTATAGACTTTTGGACGGGGCCCATTAGTATGGCCTGCATCAAAAAGTTGAGGAAATGATGTTGGCAAGAGAATTGAATTGAACAACCAGTCTAGAGGAAACTTTCAAGGCTTAGAAAGCTGCTGTTAGCATACTCATTTCTTCTGCTTCTGCTTGAAAATCAGCAATGTTGAATACTGCAAGAGAAAGGTGAAAATGCAGAGACAACATATACATCAGGGGTGATAAAGAGTTGTAATAATTTTCTTAAAAGCCATTCATAATCCATGTCCTATTGAAACTCTTTGTTATCAATGTAAATGCGAATGTAAAAGTGTGACTCCAAGAATGATATCTTTTTCTGTGGTCTCTTCTCAATGGTGCCTATTCTATTGATGGTTTGGATCGTTTCATCTGATGGCCTTATGATTCACATCTCCTTTTATTGATGGCCCCTGTGGTAACTTCGTAAGAGTACATTACGTGAGCATTGCAATGGAACCTCCTGTGCCGCCTGTGCTCTATCTCTATGACTGATTCTATCTTCCCACTTAACAGTAGTATGCGTTTGTTTGGGAGAGAATGATGGGTATATTTAATCACATCTAAATAAGCAACAAATAAGTGTCATTTAAATCTAAAAATTGGAGATTTGAAAGGGATTGAATAGATAGATAAGTATGATGAAATCTTTTTTAAATTTGAATAGTAACAATGCTTAACCGCATCCTTAACTTCTTTATGAAATCTCTGAGAGATGTGGTGTGGGAAGAAAGACTTGTGTAATTTTTTAAGTAATTTTTTAAAAAGAGAACTCTTTAGTGCTGACATGGCACCTGTAAGAGCTCTCCATTTGGTTTGTTTTAATATAAATAAAGGGCATCTTTGTCAATTTCTATCCTAATTATAAGTCTAGCCTTTAGTTGGGCCATGACTGAATAGATTTTATGAGGGTAGGGACTGGAAGACTAGTATATAGCAAGCTTCTTTTAGGGCTTCCTATTTAAACATAGAGATGGAGTCCTCTTCTCCTTGAGGAGGAGAGGCAACCCTAAGTCCCTAACCCTAGAGGAGACTATTGGGGATGATTTTGATCTCCTTCAGCTCATCACAACCCCCTGATGCTGTGCTCAAACCCACTTTTCAGCCACAAATCATGTTTAGGAGGTACTTGACTTTTATTAGTGCTTGGTTTTCTTCTCTTGTTGGTAGTTTATCATTGTATTATGGCTGTTTCTTATTGTTCTTCAGCATCTTGTTACAGATTTCAAGGTTTCAGTTTATTATATGTTTAATGGTTTGCTTTGGATTAAAATTATTCAATGTCGTTGCAGTTACTGTTCATTTCTATAGACAGTCAACGCCCATATTGTGATATTGTGCTCAAACCCAATTTTCAGGGATAAAAATGTTGTTACTCTGCATTATGATGAGATTAGGAGTGTTAGATGACGAGTCAAATGAAATCCTACCCTGTGTACACATGCTGTAAGGTGTTCGACTGTGACAACTCAGATTTGGTGATGTTGCCCAGAACCCCTTTCAATCACTAGAAACTTAGTTTGCAGGATGTGATTTTAGGTGTTACTTGATGTCGATGATTCGATTCAGATCCATGTGGTCTTGGACCTACTGTGGTGTTGTGCTTTACTGTTGGCATTCCCTTTCTTCTCTTTTGAATCTTGCAAGCTTCAAATCAGGCCCTTCTTGAAGTTTGATTCATTTATGAAGTTGTTAGCATTAGTTAGTGATTCCCACTCAAATCAGCTCTAGATTTGTGAAATATCCAGGCTGGAATGCAGTTTTTGCAGGTGCAGGTCGTCACTTTGTGTTTTTCAAGATGGGTTGTGGGGCCCATGAGTCCATCACAGAGGTGTAAATATGGTGGGCCGCCCAAGCCCGGCATGGCCCAGCCCATTTTTTGTGATGTGGGCTGGCCGAACTTGTTGACCACAGTCAACGGTCCTTTCTCACGTGTTTTGGTTAAAGTCAGTTATTTATTGCCATAGTGTACTATGTTTTGTGGTGTTATATTTTATGATCTATCATTTTTGTACTCTATCCTTCCCTGTCGCTTAACATGTTCCTTGGGATTGTACATTCTAAGATGCCTATTCATCTATATTAGTGCTTGCTTTGACTAGGTTTTGTTTGATTGTGCAGATTGCAAGGTAGGGTTTAGCATGTGAAGACCCAAGTACATTTCTATTTTTTGTTCGTTTCTTAAACTTTTGAAGAAGCTATACTTTTGAAGCTAACTTGGGTATTATCTACTACTTGAATCTATAGAGAACACATTTCCGTTGCGTGACTATTTTTATATTTCACCTAAATAATACTATGATTTGTAGTTAGTACATTTCTATTTTTTGTTCGTTTCTTAAACTTTTGAAGAAGCTATACTTTTGAAGCTAACTCGGGTATTATCTACTACTTGAATCTATAGAGAACACATTTCCGTTGCGTGACTATTTTTATATTTCACCTAAATGTTTGTCATCTTAAATGTTAGCATTGTTGTTTGTTGATACAGTTATATTTTGACATCAAGATCATGCTTACAGGTTTGTGGCCTTCATAATGGTTGACCCAACCCATTCACTCATAGGCCCCACATTGTGTAGGTAGTGGCCCAAATTTCAGTCTTTGCAAAGTGATATGCATTGGATGAATCATGTGGATAGATCATGTCATAAATCATGATTACTTTTTCAAACAGACCAATCCAACTGTGTTCATCACCCTAGCTTGAATTTGGAATGAAATTTGGGTCCGTGCTTCTTATAGGGTGGTGCATATGATGCAGCTGGGTTAGATTAGGAAAAATGTGGGCTCTACATGTCAAACTGGTGATCCTGTCAGTGCAGATGTAGGTTAGGATCATTTCTCTCATTTAATAACTGGATTAAGTATTGAGATTGTTTACTTTAGCACAAGACACAGCTAAAAATGAACATTTCAAATCAAGGGTGGGCATCTGTTTGGTCTGGTTTCAGTTTGGGGGATAGTGCTAATCTTTTTTTGCTCTTGTTCTTGTTTCTCTTTTTGGTGGAAAAATTGGGCATCCACTACATGATTTAATCATGCCATGGCTTTGATGCTCTCACTATCGACATCTCACTCCTTTCCCCTGGAAACAATGTTGGTAATGCATGACATAATCCATATTATCGGTGCATATGCTCCCTAAGTAAGACTAGAGGAAAGTGTGAAAAGATAATTTTAGGAGGAGATGGATGATTTAATGCGAGAAATCCCAAATAGTAATAAGATTTTTCTTGGAGGGGATTTAAACGGGCATATAGTAAAAAATAATAGATGATATGAGAGAGTGTATAGAGGGCAAGGATTGGAAGAAAAGAATGAATTCAGAAACACTATATTGGACTTTACAGTGGCATTTGATCTTGTAGTAGCAAATATTTATTTTAAAAAGAGAGATGAGCATTTAATTACCTATAAAAATGAGAGTAATAGGAGCTAGATGGTCTTTTTTCTAGTTAGAAAACAAGATCGATATTAGATTTTACAGTGGCATTTGATCTTGTAATAGCAAATATTTACTTTAAAAAGAGAAATGAGCTTTTAATTACCTATAAAAGTGGGAGTAAGAGGAGTTAGATAGACTTTTTTCTAGTTATAAAATAAGATAGACTTTTTTCTAGTTATGAAATAAGATTGATTGGCTTGAAAAGATTGTAAGGTTATCTTAAGAGAGAGTTTGACCATGCAACATAAGTTTTAGATATTTGCATTAAAAGTAGAAAGAGCGATACTAAACAAAATGGGCTCTAAAACAAGTTAAAGAGGTTTGAAGGGGGAAATGGCAAATATATTTAAGGACAAAATGATTGAGAAGGAAAAATGAAATCTTAAAGAAGAAATTACAGTAATGTCGAATCAAATAGCTAATTGCATTAGGAAGATAGCAAATGAGGTACTTAGAGAATCAAAAGAAAAGAGACATGTTAATAAAGAAATATGGTAGTGGAGTGTGGAGGTTCAAGAAGTTATTCGAGAGAAAAGACATTGCTACAAAGTTTGGTAGGGGACTAAGAGTTTGGAAAATTTTGAGTTGTATAAGAAGGCAAAGAAAGAAGCTAAGAAAGTAATAAGTAGTGCAAAGTTCAAATGCATACGATAACCTTTATAATAGGTTGGGAACAAGAGAAGAAAATAAGTATATTTTTAAGCTCGTAAAAATAAGAGAAAAGAAAAGTAGGGACTTAAATTATATCAAATGTATCAAGGACAATGAGGAAAATGTTCTGGTGAAGGACAACAATATTAAAGAAAAGTGGAAGTAATATTTTAATAAACTTTTAAATGAAGAACATATGTGGGACACAAGAACTAGGGAGGATACTTCATTACCATAGCATACTTTTCTCTGTAGAATTAAAGGGTGGAAGTGAAAGAAGCATTGAGGTAAATGAAGACAGGAAATGCTACATGCTCATATGATATTTTGATAGAGGTATGAAAATGTTTAGGAGAGGTCGGGGTAAGTTGGTTATGTAGATTCTTCAATAAGATACTTGTGATGAGGAAAATACCAGATGAATGAACAAAAAGTATTGTAGTATTTATATATAAGAATAAGAGAGATATACAAAATTGTATCAACTACGAGAAATTAAACTTATGAGTCATACTATGAAGTTATGGGAGAAAATAATGGAGCAAAAACTTAGAAGGAAGACCACGATTGCTAAAAATAAATATGGTTTTATGCTATGGAGGTCAACTATGGAAGCTATCTTTTCACTTAGGCAATTAATGAAAAAATATCGAGTAAAAAGAAAAAATCTACATATGGTTTTTATCGACTTAGAAAAAGCCTATGACAGGGTATTGAGGGATTTAATTTGGTGGGTTTTGAAGAAAAGGAATATCCCCACAAGTTACATTGAAAATTTTAATGATATGTATGAAAGAGCAGTAATAAATGTGAAAACCACATATGGAGAAATAGGTGGATTCCCCGTGACTATATATTTGTATCAGGGATCAGCCTTAAGTCCTTATCTCTTTACATTGATTATGGTTGAGTTAACTGCGCATATTCAAAAAGAAGTATCATGGTGTATATTGTTTGCAGATAATATAGTATTGGTGGATGAATCAAGAGATGGTGTAGATACAAAATTCAAGAGATGACGGGGGGCATTGGAATCTAGAGGCTTTAAAATAAGTCGTTCAAAGACAGAATATATGGATTGCAACTTCAGTAGACATATACAAAGTGTTGAAACTACTGTCAAAATTGAAACCCATGAGATATCACGTAGGGATTTTTTTCAGTGCTTGAGCTCGATGATTAGTAAGGATGGGGAGATTGACGAAAATGTTGAGCATATGATAAAAGCAGTATGACTAAAGTGGAGATTAACTTCTAGAGTGCTTTGTGACATATGAATGTCAACAAAATTGAGGGGCAAATTTTACAGGACAGTGATTAGACCAACTATGACATATGGAGCAGAATATTGTGATAAAGCTTTGATGATGATGATAGGGATTGATGATATTTCTTTGATGAAGCTTATAAGTTTTGATTATGTCAATCCAATGTCAAACCCTGTAAGTGGACTTTGTGTCTGACATATCAAATAAGTTAAGTGTAAGGTTTCAAGGAATCATAAAGATATCGATTAAATATAGGCGTCAGTAATTACTTAATTGATGGATATCTGAAATCGTAACATGGGGAGATTAATAAGCATTTAATAATAAGAAGAAGCTCGAAATATTATTTTAAGAACAAGGACGGGAGTGTAGTTATAATTTTCAAATGGACTGAGTTGTAATTTATGAAATTATGATTCTAATTTGGGTCGAATTAGGGTTTTCTATTTCTATAAGAAGCCTATTCCTTATTTTCTTTTTAAAGTCTCTATTGTAGTCTATAAATATGCGCTATTGCTCTCTACGAAAAACATACAAGAGAAATCTCGTTTTTGAGAGCAAAGAGAATTCGCAGACGAAGCTCACAACCCGGTATGAGTTTGAGCATAGAGGAATACAGTTAAAGGTTTTGAGATTTTCAGGTTGCTGTAAGATCGAAATCAAATAAGAGAGATCATGCAAGTATGGTTTTTGAATCATCATCGTCTAAAATTATTTCTGCAGTGATCTATGTGCAAAATCTAGGGATCCTAGCGGCGTCCTCAAAACAATGGTAAAAGAGCTAATCTTGATACTACGTATGGATTGAACAGAATATAGTAAAATTATAAGTTGATGTAAAATACCATGGTAATTGCATTTGCTGTAACTAGTTTTGTTGTAAACTGTCTAACATTTGTTTTGGAACGATTGATCTGGCTATCATGGTTACAATGTGTGTATGTTATGTGAATGGATCCAACGAATCAAATTCGTGGTTACTGTTGTACATATTTTTCAATGTTTCATAGTGATGTAATTATATTGACATAGCATGTTGTACATATTTTTCAATGTTTCATAGTGATGTAATTATATTGACATAGCATGTGAATTTCATTCGTCAGGAGGCTTAGGATTCAATATAATTTTTCATAGTAATGCAATTATGCTGAGATAATATGTGAACTCCGTTCGTCAGGAGGCTTAGGATATAATGTAATTTTTTAAAGAAGGGACACAAATTCTGAATGCAGAAATTTGATTTTGAAGCAAGAACTTTATGAAAAAATAAGAGTTCGAAATCCCCATGATATGGTAAAGAAGAGTTCCAAATCAATTTTCGGAACCTTTTAAACTAAATCCCAAGCAAACAAACCAAAGCAATGCTGTATTATCTGAGTAAATTTTATTTCAAGAAAATGATTCCTCCACATCCGATGATGCACGTGAGGACAAGAGAATAAAGCATGCATATCATCTTCATTCTCAACCATGCAAAAGTCACATGTGAGATTAGCAATAATATGATCCTTTGCAAGTTTAACCTCAATGGGCAAAATGTCCTTCATGCCCTTCATGCAAAAGTCTTGATCTTGTTTGCGATCATCAACCAAAATTTTTTTCTCGCCCTTTGTTCAAGTTTTCACCCATGCCGTTTTTTTTTTTCCTGAAACCTCAAGGCAACAGCATAAGCACTTTTAATGGAGAATTCTCTTGATTTTCTCTTAGCCCACACCACGACATCACTTGGCATATGAGAACTGAACGGAATCTTCAATCAAAATCACCTCAGCTTCATGCGGGAAGAAGACATCATAAACTTTTCGTATATCCCATATCTTTGTATATCCCACATCACTAAAGAGAAGTTTTAGGGATGTTAAATTGCTGCTATTTAAAACCTCTAAACACTAATCCAAACTCCAAAATCTCACAAATGTATTTGCATCGAAGTTTCCTTTTTAATGGGAATACTAAATAATGCCTTAAGTTATCTCAATGTTTTTCTTTAATTTCTTTTTAATCTATGATCTTCCTACAATATCTCCTTCACATATGTTATAAAAAAAAAAGAAAAAATCTCCTTCACTTATCTCGATTTCCTGTTGTCAAGGTGTCTCTCCTTCCCCCTAAACTCCCTTTCTTTTATAATGATAGAGTCTCCTCTAAACTTTCTTTATTCAACAGTTATTTTGTTTCCTTCATTATATGGTTGATATCCTCAGCCATCATCTGTTTTGTGGGCCCACCTAATCAAGTTGTCTGGGCTTAGTGCACGCCTATGTTGTGGAATGGGGACGTTTTCTATTTTCATGCGATGTTAGCGTCACATGTTCCTTCCATCATAGTTATCTTCTTTAACGGTTTTTTTTTTTTTTTGGTTGCAGCCCTATAGACATAAATGATGGTTATCTCAGTTCAAGGTATTATCCATGCGATGATCAACTTAACTTTAAAGTACAAAAACTAGCAAATGTGTAAAGAAAGTGTTCATGAATTAAAAAAAACCAAAAAAGATTAAAAAAAAGTAGAAGATATAGACAAATTTACAGTCTAATGGTTTAATTAAATGCATATTCTTTATTCATCTTTAAAACCTCCCCAAAGTTGTTGTAAATATTCTTAGAAGGTTTTGTTAACTACTAAATAACTTTTAATGATAAAAATTCTAAAAGAAAAAAAGAATAAAAAAATAAAAAAGGTATAAGATTTTTAATATTAATTTTAGTGGTTGTAGCTATTCGTGAAAGAATAAGGAGATAAAAAAGGTAAAATATTGTTAATATGAATTTTAGTGGTTGTTGCTATTCGTGCTCAACCAAATTGCTTAAATTGTAAGATTTGACAAAACAAGTACTGAATGGTAAGATTCAGACTTGAATCCTAAGATTCATCCGTAAATGAGTTTCGTTGCATAGATACAATCGTTTTCCTTACACTTGGAATTCAGAATACAAACATAGGATTCCAAAAATTATGCCATCTGCTACTAAAAATTAATACTGAAAATATTTCAGACGTTTTTCCTTTTCCTCTCATCTTTTTTTACTTTAAAATCCAGAAAGCCTTTTCTTTCCTACCCAATCTCCAAATCAAGAGAGAACACACTCGTTCACATTGTTATGTAATTATATGTCTCAAATGAAAGGTTTTAGTTGAAGCACTATGTAGTTTTTCACATGAAAGTTGCTATTGCATCAATAAATGCGTAAAGACCTCACCAATGTTGAATTCATTAGTGCAGGCAGAATGCTCAGCGTACTTTTGCATGTGAATACCTTGATAGGGTGATTTCATTCTTGTTATTTGTGTTTGTGAATGTGGGCTGCAGTCTTGCAACACGTGGGCCTTTCCAAAAGCACCCTTTGTTTGGACGTTCTTACGCTGTTAATATAATCTAAGCAACAATTCTACTCAAAATTTGGTTGAGAAGTACCGACATCAAAATGTTGAGCCTTTGGCTTATACTGCCTTGGAAGGAAAACTTTGAGGTTAGGGGATTGCAAGTCGTTGGTTACCAGTGTTCAGTCAAGAAAAGTATAGATGTTGTGCAATTTCAATTTATTCCGACAATTCCTTTGGTTTTCACCTGTAGAAAATTTAAACTGAGAGGAGAAGTGTTACGAAGTATCTCAGGACCGCTTACGGTCCCAACTCCCAAGGTTCAGCAATCTGTTTTTCAGAAGCAAGCATTGAAACTTGCTGCAAATGGGCTTGGTTTTTTTTTTTTTTTTTACTCGGTGCTGGAATATTTTCTTTAAACTGAGGTTTTTGATCGGTTCAATTTTTCTAACAGTTTTCATTTTCATTGTGGTTCAGTATGCATAGATGCTTAGGCTTTGCTAACTCATAAAACTTCCAAGTAGGATTTAGTTACAGTACCACTTAGATTTAACCTGCATTACATACTTATCCACAATGAATTAAATGTTGGCATCTGGGAGCCCACTTATGGGTGGTCCCAACATCAAGAGACACCCTTCACAAGGAGTCTATTTGATTAAAGAGAGGATGTGTTAATCTTTCTAAGAATCAAACTCCAATCGAGAGAGTCTAATCCAACTCTCATCCGTTGTCTTATTCTAACTTAAATTAGAGTCTATCACCCACTAAGTTATAGACACACACGGTAGGGTAGTTGCAATACATCTCTCTCATCTCTCACAACAAAAAGGCTAGAGATAAGTCATCCATCACCATTTTCTTCATTAATAGGGTATCCATCATAGTCTTGAGATTGTGAAAAGTGAATCATACAAGGCTTATCTCTACGTCCATTACTTGATCCAAGCCGACTCTATCTTAATCGCATTTGTAGCGCTCCTGTGATCCTGATCTACACTTTTGCAACACCAAAAGCTATCATGAAGTCAAGCTCATAGAGCTGAATCCTAATGATGAATGTGCTCATGTTTGCATGCCCCATATTTATTTGATAGCTGCTGACGCGTAGTTATGATTATCAGAAGCATGTATGGTTGATCTTGTTCATAATAACTTCTACTTGGAGTTGTTTCTTCTTCCCACTTTCGAAATCATGATTCGTTGATGTAGTTCTTTGATGTTAATTTTACAGGCTTGGTGACAAACTCTAAAATTCATATTTGAATTATCCATCATATGGTTGGGGTTCTGATAATTAGGTTCTTGCTTTTCCAAAAGCTATGATGATGTAACTAAATGTCAGAGTCTGGTTGACCACTTTACTGGATCGGAAATCTATTTGGCTCAAGCAGCGCATCACACAGTAGATAGATCTTCAACAATCAGGATTTATCATAAGACAATGTTACATTTACTTTGACAATCAGAAGGTTCACCATTAGAATAAAAATTTCAAAACCAATTTTCTAAAGGGAGATCATTGAGGAAATGTGAGAAGTAAGGAAGGAATCTTGAAGGCTAAAGAGACGATTGAGTACCAGGGAGCAAGAAAGAAAGAGAAAGGGATAGAGACAAAAATTCTGATAGAAGAGGTTTTTCTTCTTGCTGTCCACAGTTATTCATTTGACAAAAAAGCTCTTTTTTTCCCCTCAAAGTTTAGTATGCAATTAGAAGATAACCCTAGTTTCAAAAGATTCCCATCAGTGCTTCTCATGGGCCCTGCTGTAACAAGTCGTGCTTTTTTATCATGGATGGCCAGCTGGCTGCTACAATAGTATATCAGCCACATTTAATGGAGTCTAGAAACCTTTACCCGGTTATAATTTGACTAGCCAACACATCCCAAAAGCTTAAGCCGTTAAAAGTGAAAGACAAATCTACTTAACACCCATAAGAGCCGCACACGATTTGGAGAATAATGCCTCCCTGGGGTTCAACTCTTGACCTAGCGTGGCCTTGATGCGATGTTACACAGTCAATACTTCTCAAAAGCTTAAGTTGAAGGGGAAAACAAATCTACATAGGGAACCTGAGGCCTTCCTATTTTCAATTTGGAATCTTACCTTTCCTCTAACTACTTAATCAACCACACTGGTGATTTTGTTACGAAAACCCCATTGCAGAGAAATATAATCTTACCTTTTCAATCCTTCTGGCCTAGTTTCTCCAGCCGTTGGGTTCAGTTAACTTGTTGGCCTGCTTTTGGTTTTTTCGTCAGTTTGGAAATCTCAACACAAATCCGAGATAAAAGTTAATAGGGTCAACCAAAACCCTTAATTAAGAAGTTCGATTCGGGATGGGCTGACAGGTCATGACACAATGAGTCATGTTCGAGAAGGTAAACCAGCAACTATAGACCCAATCCAAATAAGACCAATCTATTAATTGGGATGAAAACATCAATTAAAACCCAAACCAAAATGAAAAGGCCAAACCCTAACCCGTAATTACCGTCTGGGGTTTGAGTTGGGTTGCAGGTTGAGTTAGAAATTTCAAAATGGAAAATGGTTTTTTCATAAGGAATTGTTAGCTAAATAGCAAAGGTGGACTAGTTTTGCTGGCAAATGGTAATTGTTTAGGTTACCAATTGGGTGGTTGGCTTGACCTGCTCCCAGGTGGCATTGGTATACATAGCTGGTTAGGGCGTTGGTACCTTGAACTGATGCCTCATTAAAACTTTTACATTTGACTTGATTTAGATGGCTACTTAGTTCAGTAACTTAAGAATAACCTTTTACTTTAGTGGTAAGGGTTGTTGGTTCTTACCTGTCTAACCAATATTCAAACCTGGCTAGACTCCTTTCCTCACTGAGAGACGTGTTGCATTATCCAAGGGCTTTTTCCCTCACTAGAGGGTTCTTCAACCTCACCCAAGGGCTCCCTCACTAGAGGGTTAAGGGTCCCAGCCCCACTCTCCACCAAGGCTGGAATACCAAAAAAAAGAAAAAAGTTTAGTAACTCGACGAGCCTATCCTAGCGGAGTATTAGGTTAGACTCATTTGATTCTCTTGACTCAATGGCTTACTGAGTTCACTCGTTTGGACATCTTTAAGTGGAAACCATAGTTCAGATATTGGTATTTCTCACCTCAAGGCCCTTTTTGAAGTTGTAAAAAAAACAAAGAACCGTTTGGAAAAAAATTTTAAATATAATACAAATGTAACTGATTATTTTCCATTTTGACCTAAAAAGCTGTGAGTACTGAGTAAAAGATTCTCTCTCTCTCTCCTGTGAGTACTAAGTAAAAGATTCTCCCTCTCTCTCTCTCTCTCTCTATGAATCTTCTCTTTCGACATGTCACACAAGTCAGCATTTCACCAACCCACCAGTTTCGCCGGTGACCCATCTCACCTACTTCCTCCTCTTTTCTTGGAGGGGTGTTGCACTTTGTAGACTTCCACAAATGTGAAGCATTGCAGCAGACAGTGTTGGGATCTAGCTTGATGGAGCTTACGTGTGATGGTGACACGCGGATGGAGTGGCAGACCCGGATTTTATGCTAAAAATTAGAAAATGTAATTAGAGATCTACCAAATACTCTAATTAATAAAGAAGCCCAAATATACAAAATAAGAGCTTATTTTTAGAATTATCAATAGCCCACTAAGCAAGAACTCACATTTCGATCAGATCGCGATCAAAATTTTTTTGATTAAAAATCTTGATCATTTTTTTTAATCCAAAGCTATTCACCAATGTATCTGCCATATGAGAAGATATCTACAATTTGGACTAGTTTCCATGTAACATGCTAAACAATTAGGAGATAACGAAGTGCGATATCGAAATCCACCATATTGGAATTGGCTCGAAATATAATATAAGATTTTCAGCACATGATCTATCTAGCATTGTAATTATTTCAGCTTGAGTTGGTCATGACTCAGAGAGAGTGGGCATGTAACATGAATGAGTTATATATATATATAATTTTTATAAGTAATATGAATGCGTTGAATTAAGCAAATATCATCCCCATAACTATCAAACGGGTGATATGGTCATACTGTCAGAACCAAATCGTTTATCCCCATTTTAAACCAAACTAGGCCCCTATAGTTTAAATTGATGTAGTTATGTTTCGTTGAGCTGCTATTTTAGATGCTTGACATTATGATGAGGTTGTGTCAGATCCATGCAAATGGACTCACTTTTAATCATGAAAAAATCTTCATTCTCAAAGTATTGATATGGTAGATGATGGGCTTGAAAAGCATCAGTAAAAGATATTATCCTCTTTAGAATTTGGATTACTAAACCTTCAATTATAGAGTTGGGCGGGGCTTCAGTACAACATGGCTGTAGCATATTATGCTGCAGTGTCCTATATCCAATATTCGGTAACCATGTGTTTTGGAGTTTCAAAATACTATTTAGACAATATCTTCTGTATTGTTTAGTCATCAGAGTTTACTCAAATAAAATGACACGCTCTATAAATTTCTAAGGGCACTCAATGCACCCACTTAAGAAAAATCATTTATAAAATTGAGAGATGACTCAATCAAATCGTCCTAGCTCAATATAAATTTGAAGGTGGTCCTAATTAAATTCAAAGTGCTAGGGCTATATAAGAAAGGCCTTAATCTGAAGGGTTTGCATTAGAGAGAGGAGCCCTTTGATAGTTTTTGAGAAAGCCGTTGAGGAGAGAAAGATAAGGGGAGAGTTTTTTTTTTTTTTTTGGTTTTTGGTAAAGGAGGGTGAGACTCTTTGAGAAGGCTTCTCTAGATGAAATGGGCAAAGATGGAAATGAAATGCATTTATTAACTTCCTAATAGTTTTAGGAAGATGTGAATGGCGTTTTGGAACTCCTAAATACATATTATTAGCTACAATATTAAGTTGCTGCAACGGTGAATACCACTCTTCTGCAGTGAATATGTCGAGGCATGTTTTTTTTTTAGGGGTAAAATGATGAAGCATGGTTGAAACATGGAATTTTAGTAGAATGAATTGGGAGTCGGTTCCTTTGTCACCAACAAAATTAGTGGTGGTCAAAAGATTCAAATACTGACATGAAAGAGGGAATCGAGAATTGGTCTCGTGGATAAGCCGCCCATAAATCCCACTAGGTGTGGAATCCTTGCAGGAGCCCTTTACTTTCTATGTTAAAGCCACCGGGCAAACAAACAAAAAAAAAAAAAAAAATTATTGACGTGAAAGACACTACACATTAATGGATGTAGCTACCCATTTAATATTCCTAAATGGAAGAACTGAGCTGCTGAGCTTATTGTCCAAAATCATAAAGCGAGGGGCTGAACAACAAACAGTTAGGCTGGTTGATGCCAACCACTGGATCCAAATACACAGAAGTTAGCATTAATGAAGTAGCCACTAATAAAGATTGCGTAGATTCACTTGAGTAGGACAGAGACTTTTGATACCCCCAAAACTCAGCTCCAATGTAAAGCATGAAAGAAATTCTATTTTAACTGAAAATGATGGGGGTTCATTTGAACGCCCCCATGAAATATGATTTCAAATGCCCCACCTCAGTTTTCCTTATGGCCATGGGAGGGCAAAATCAATTTCCAACTCTCATTGATATAACAAGGATTCCACTTAATGTTGAAAATGTGAAGTTGTAAATCTGTAAAATTCGTTTGCATTTCAAGTTCTTTGCTGCTTCAAAAAGCAAATGATAGAAGTTTTTCTAAGTTTCTATTTCTATCACATGCTCAGGTGCACATCAAGCCATGGCATGACTCTTCGATTTAGTCAACTGAATCTCATATATAAAAAGAAAAGAAATCTCATATTCTTACCTAATATTTATTTTTTTCTTAAACTTACCTAATATTTTGTTGCATCAAGCGCTTTCTTATGTGTATCTTCTCATTAAGAGAAGTGTTAACTTAGAAGGAACTGTATATTATTCTTCCCTTCATATGTTTGGGCTGACAGTAAAAATTGAATGGGGACTCTAAACTGTATTATCTAGAGATTAACAGATTCTCCAGTTTGAGATGAAATCTAAGTAATTTAAAAGAAAATAAATCATATGGTCCTTGGTCTTTGAACAAAATGATTCAAATTGGGGTTCACCAAGTTAATGGCTCAAATTGATCAATAAAACTGATCTGTCCTCTTGCATAGATGGATTTGCTACCAAATTCATCCCGTGATAGATACGGGTTAAATTTGATCCTAAGCTGTTTTATTTATAAACTAGAGAGTTAAAAAAAGACCTTAATGTCCGAGTAAACGTATAAGTGAAGGAATAAAAAAACATAAAAGCATTGGGAAAAGTTGTTGGACATTTTGTTAAC
This sequence comes from Sextonia rubra, assembly GCA_037013555.1. Taxonomy (NCBI): domain Eukaryota; kingdom Viridiplantae; phylum Streptophyta; class Magnoliopsida; order Laurales; family Lauraceae; genus Sextonia; species Sextonia rubra. The sequence continues at coordinate 19,573,971 of JASUAD010000006.1, forward strand.
AAAAATGCCCCCTATCAATATCATAAATGTGTGGCAATATCACCATCCCTTTCCTCTTTTCGATAAAAAAACTATCACTCTAAAGTCACTGGCAAAGAAATGAGAAGCATGGGGGTTGGGGTGCCTTATTTTGGATAACAAAAGAAGGGAAATATATCTACTAATCACCCCACTAGTACCCTAGTTTGGAATTCCAGTAAAATAAACTGAGGGAAAACCTTAATTCAAGAGAGCTTAAAATATGATGGGGTATAATCATAATGTCGTGTGTATATATATATATATAATCTTTGTCTTTAGTGACTTAAAAAAGGATCTTTTTGACATTGACTTTTTGTGTAAAAAACAGATGATTTTTTGTCATTAGTAACTTGCGAATGTTGTCTTTTGACTTTTTCTTGAGGAATTTTAAATTTTTATACTTTTGATATGATCCACATATTTTTTTTATATCTTTTAAATGGAGTTTTTAGGCCCGTCAATTTGGTCTTTAACAAGGGGGCCCGGCCTGGCCCTTACATTGAGGGCTTTCATTTTTTCAAAAAGCCCTTTGGTTGGGATAAGACAATTTTGTAAATCATCTAATTTTGAGGGCTGGGCTAGGACAATACCTGAGCTTTACATTTTTTCTTCATTAAAAAAATATATAATTATTTATGGTTTGAATTGTCCCTTATATTTATATATAGTTTAATTATTTTTTACAAATTACATGTATTAAATGAACATATAAGAATGCGTACAATGAAACTCTTAAACTTTTTAGAAATATTTTTGAGGAGTATTGCAGTAGATTAGGTAAAAAATCTAGTTCAAAGAATGAAGTTGAATCAACTAACATGCTATCATGTGATGATGACAAAGATGAATTCTTTTAATATTTAAAAGAAAAGAACAAGAAAGTAGCAGTCAAAGAACAGCTGAATTGAATTATTAGTTGGAAGACCCTTGAGAACAATATACAATATTGGATGTCATTTCGGTGAAAAAGAAATTCAACGAAGTACATCTAATTTTATCAAATATGGTTTGTAATATTTTAGCTATTCCTATTTTCACAATTGCTTTTGAGTCTGCATTTAATATTGGAGGAATGATACTTAGCCCACATAGGAACAGTTTAAAATCAATGATACCAAAGCCCTTAGTTTGTGTATAGGATTGGTTATGTGTCAAGGAACATAATAACAATGAATACGATAAAAAGTGATGCATTAGATGATTTATTAGATATATTGAAAGAGAACTAAATTATTAAAATTTAAAAATATTATTAAGTATTATTGGTTAAGTTAGTTTTACAAATACAATAGCTTTTGCATATAAAATTAGTATCATCAAAAGTATTATTAAGTATCGTCAAAAGTTTGTATTCTATATTATTTAATATATCATTAGAAGTATAATTAAGTATCATTTGATGTGTTATTTTATATCATTAGAAGTGGTATTAAGTGTCATTAGAAGATATTATTAAGAAAACTAGTTTTTAAGTTTTTCATCGGTCAATAATTTTTTTTAACTTCGCCATGCTTGCTTTATTGCTACTATTGTTAGCCCCAAGTCCAAATAAAGAAAGGTAAATGTTAGATTGACACTTGATGCTTGATGACAATGGTAAAATAATTTAAAAACACAATTCTTGTTTTCAGCTCTGGTCCAACTTTGACTGTTTGGGGGTAAGGTAAGGGTGTAGGTGGAGCAGGCTCTTCAAGGTTCTTTGGCCAGTTCAAGGCCGGCCTTGTATATGTGGAGGAGAGGGTTAGGACAACCCTGGGCCCAGCCCTTTGACCTGCCTAGGTTCCACCTCACTCTATTCTACTCTAGTAAAGTGCCAAACATGCTATGCATTTTGCTCTACACTTAGAATCCTTTTCAGTTTAACAATGGCCTCAAATTGATGCTCCGCCATCCGTTCCCTCAGACGCGTTAGCGCTTATAGCATGCTTTACCCATGTGGTGTGGCTTGCTTAAGTCTGGAAACAATGAAAAGCATCAATCAGCAGAGGCTGGTTTAGAACAAAAAAAGCCAAATATAATTACTCCTATCAAGATAGAGAAAGGACACAGGAAAAGGATCTGGTCTTTTGTTAGTTTTGTAACTTTTCCTCCAAATTCCATCCATTTGAAGCTTCTGGTTCAAATTTCAACCCTGATAGTAACCCAACAACCCTGATAGCAATCCTGTTGGGTTAATATTCGGCCCCAAAATGTACACCATGGCCACAACCACACCCACAACCACTCGAGTCTTACTTGTAAACTTAAATCCTTCTTCCAAATGCGTTGGGATCATCACAACATTAGCTTTCATAAGCTTGGCCGAATCCGTGTGAGGGGAATAAAATAATGCCACTCTCTTGGGTGCAGCATAGGACAAGCTTATTGGTCAATGCCAATGGAGAGTCCCCGTAACAGGGCAGCGCACTCCAGCAGCCTCTCCATCTTCCTCATCGGTGGTTATGGAGTTGCAAATTTTATCATAAAAGAGGAAAGGGGTGGCGATATACCACTCCCTGGTCACATCGCCACTAACGACATTTTCATTAGAAAAAAAATATATGTTTATGCATGTTTTTTTGTAAAAACCCTATAAACTATTATGATACTGTTATAAGATATATTATCATATGTGGATGCCCACATTGGGACCCACATGAGATAAAGGAATTACTAAGGGTTAGGGTTTTTCCCTATTGGGTTGCTTGAGGAGGAAGCAATCTTATTCTATAAATAAGATCCTCCTCCCCCCTATTATGTACACACAGATCTCATCAATAAGAGCTCTCTATCTCCCTCCCTCTACTCTTTAGTTTTCTATTCTAATACGTTATCAGCACGATCTCTCAACCCCCCTGTTAAGATTTAGCATTTTTGCCTTTAGTCATCTCTGTCCAAGAGATGAAAGATTGAGCGATTATTGTTTTTCCATCTGATGTTTTGATGCTTCTGATGGTCAACATGACAAAAAAAACCCCAAAACCCAAAAGCAAACAAAATCCAATCTTTCACACAGAAGAAAACCTCTGATCGGATCACACCCAGACCACTCCGTTCCTCCCCCAAACACATTACTTTCATCCATCCACGAAGAGAGGAAAACAGGATTCCATGAAAACCTGATTTCCTTGATGGCGAACGGGAAGAACAGCAGCACGTGTCCAGCGCCGATGAAGGCAACGTCGAACGGGGCATGGCAAGGGGACAATCCATTGGATTTTGCGCTGCCATTGATTATTTTGCAGATCTGTTTGGTTGTAGTGCTTACAAGAGGCCTCGCTTTTCTCCTCAAGCCTCTGAGGCAGCCTAGAGTCATCGCTGAGATCATTCTTCCCGGACATGTTTCGGATCGACCCAGATGAGCTTTCCTCGTAAATCGACTGATTCTTTGGCTGCTCTTCGATGGATTTCGCATGGCTTCGTGATCCATTGGCCGACTTTGGTTCTTTGGGTCTTTAAGGATTTCAGATTTGCGGAGCGAGCTTTGTAGATTGCAAGTGCATGGGCGATCAGGAGGTGATGCAGCCGCAGAACGGAGAGTTGGCAGAAGAGACCCAGTTGTCGTCACCGTCCCCGTCGCCATCGCACCCGGATCCGGATTCGATTTGCGCCGAGATCATCTGCCGGATTCAGCCGACAGCGGTTTCCGAGACGAGACGGAAGGCCGTCGTCGAATATGTGCAGAGTTTGATTAGAGATATTTGCAGCGCGATTTGTAACACCCCAATTATTAAATATCTAGGCCCAGAATCAGTGCAGAGATGCAAATTAGGCTCAAAAGACTATTTTACTAGATCGAAGGACTGAGATTTGAAATTGCGATATCTTAATGATCCGGAGTCCGATTTGAGATCCGTTTGTACCTACGGAAAGCTCGCGAGCAGATCTACACATTGGCACCAAAAGGAGGATGATTCAAAGGTTAAGTAATTTCTCCCTATTTTATGGTCTTTTATTAATTTGATAATCATACACTTGCATTTATTTTTATCCCTTTTCGATATACAAGTATTTATAATTTGAATTCGAGTGATAAAATTATCAAAAGGAGATCATGATAAATTGAAAATCATTGATCATAAATGGAACCAGAAGTTCTATGCAAGTAATTTGGACCGGAAGTTCCATATGACATTTAGATCTAAAAGTTCTATATGGAATCAACAACTCGGACTCGAGATTCCATAAATTCTTTTAGCCTATGAACCAGAAGTTCATTTGAATCCGGACGAGAAGATCCGTCGATTCCGGACCAGAAGATCCGTTGGTTGTTTTACTCTGAAACCAGAAGTTTTCAGATCTACAATACGTATTCGAAGTTCCATACGATATTTAGAACCAGAAGTTCTATATGGAATCAATAATTCGGACTCGAAGTTCCGAAAATTATTTTAATCTATGAACCAGAAGTTCATTTGAATCCGGACCAGAAGATCCGTCAATTCCGGACCAGAAGATCCGTTGTTTATTTTACTCTGAAACCAGAAGTTTTCAGATCTACAATACGTATTCGAAGTTTCATATGATACTTAGAACTAGAAGTTCTATATCGAATAAATAACCTGAACCTGCAGTTCTGTATGTTATTTTAATTTAGAACCAGAAGTTCTAACTCGGACCTGAAGATCCATGAATTATTCTAATTTAGAACCAGAAGTTCTAACTCAGACCTGAAGATCCATGAATTATTCTAATTTAGAACCAGAAGTTCTAACTCGGACCTGAAGATCCATGAATTATTCTAATTTAGAACCAGAAGTTCTAACTCGGACCTGAAGATCCATGAATTATCCTAATCTAGAACCTGAAGTTCTAATTTGTACTGAAAGATTTATGAACCACTCTAATTCAGAACCAGAAGTTCTGATTCTTAAGTTGAGAACCTAATGTTCTAAACTTCAATTTCTAAATTCTTCATCATATTTTTATTATTATCTTTGATTGAATGTTAAGAACCTGAAGTTCTACATTTTATTTCTGTTTCTCATATACATTTATTTTTATATTTTATAACATTGTACTGCATGCTTGATATAATTACTTCGGTATAATTATCATTAATGATTATATGAAATTTTAGTCTTGATGAATTTGTTATTGCCAAAGCAGTAGTTGTGTATAATAGAACCTGAAGTTCTATTTCCCATGAATAACGTGGGCCTGAAGATCCATACATTATCTGGAACCAGAAGTTCTAAGATTTGGAATATGAACCCGAAGTTTCATATTCATAATTAAACTTGGAGCTTTGCTTTCTAAAGATTCACAGTAGTGTAGATCGATACAACGGCCATGATTCAAACCTGAAGTTTTGATAGAACCAGAAGTTGTGATTCAAACCTGAAGCTTTGATAGAACCAGTAGTTCTAAGAACCTGAAGTTCTATCACTAGCCTGAAGTATTGACAGAACTAGAAGTTCTGATTCATCAGTTAAGAACCCGAAGTTCTAACTTTCTGATTGGCCAATTCTTCATTATATTTTGTCATCGGATATTGAGAACCCGAAGTTCTATTTTTGTTTGATTGTTATTAGTAAATCGATCTTAACACACTCTAAAAGGCTTGGTAATACTATCAAAGTCGGAAGTAAAATATCCCTGAAGGATATGGCATACGCTCTTATTTTCCGCGCCATTATATCCCCATTAGACAGGGATGATCACCAGCAGATGGTCATACACCCAATGCTTGAAATAAATGCCAGATTAGTCAATTACAATCCCTCCAGAAGAGGTAGATATAATATGTTCTCCAGTAGAGATGAAATAAACCACCCCAGGAGAGGTGATTGAAAAGGCATTTTGTTTGGAAATTGGGCGAACCACCAAGCATGGTCTGGAAGACCTACAACTACTTTTATGAGTTTGAACATTGAGTTCAGTTCTTAGATATTTTGTTAAATGGTAGGACTTATTTTTAATCCCCCGTATATTATGTTATATTTGTTTTGAATGCTGAATTATTTAGTTGTTCTTACTTTTATTTTTGCAATGCGATTACCTAGTTATGTGAATTTATTATTACTTGCTCTATGGCTCATGGAATGCATGAAGCTGAGAATAATATCTGTCCAGTAGACAGTGCAATAAAACACACTACATTGAAAAAACCAGAAGTTTTTCTCTGAGTTAGTGTTTCATTCGTGCACGGCATCGATCATTGCTGTATCCATACAAATATTTAAATGCTCCTGAAGAGTCTACCTAATGGTATTTGCACATCATTACTAGTATTGACAGCCAGAAGCTGATACTAGAAAAGCCAAGTGCATTCTCCTTATATTTCAAGGCTATATTACAAGACAATCTTTAAAAATCGAATCATATTCGATTATGAGCAAAACGACAAAGTTAAGCCAGAAGCTTGTTATTCTAGGGGTCCTATGCTCTGGTAAATTATTGATACTTCTGTTACGTACTCCTTAGAGTACCATCTATTAACCATCCTTTTCGCAAAGGATATTGTGTGACATTAGTGAACTCATCAAATCCTACCTATTAGCACAAATTATTACACTTAGGGTACACTTCCTTGGGCATATTTTTTATAATTTTATAAGGCTTGATAGCGTAGGTTTGTGACCTGCATGAACTCAGAACGTAGACTCTATGTTAGTTATACTTCACCCCAATTATTGGATATCTAGACCCAATGACAGGAGATATATTCATTGTTCGTTTTTGCTGATTGTCATCTTGATGAGCCAGTCTTCTCGCCGTTAGGGGGAGATAAGAGAGTTCCTGAAGAACACCTTGTTCCTGAAGAACAATTCGTTCCTGAAGAACGGCGAGAATTAATGTGGAATACTTCCACTCAATCTCATCTAGATTTATGTACTTCACAATGTGAGAATGAAGTACGGAGAATTGTGCACTTAATTACAAATGAATTCCTTGATGATTTTAATGATGCAGCAAAAGTGACTAGGTCACATGTATCGGCTATGAACACACAAGCACGAATTAATGTCCCTGTAGGACAAGTACGAATTAATGTTCCTGAAGAACAAAGTCCAAATATGGCAGCAAATGAATCTACACATGCCAGAAGCATGGTAGACTTATAGGTTTCAAGGACTCAGCTCCCCAGAAGAGGAGAAATGAGCAATCATATCCCAATCATACTCCAGAAGAGGTATACTCCCGAAGAGTTTATGATAAAATCCACTCTCTCCAAATTTCCTGAAGAAATTAATGTCCCAGAAGAGACATGAGTCCCAGAAGAGACTCTGGAAGCCCATGAAGAGGCAATGGGTACCCAATAAATAAAGAGATCTCTATACTTTATAATTATTCAAGAGAGAGATGGGATAGAAATGAAATTATCATCGATGACGCATTTGTATATGCGGTAGCTACTCAAATACCAATGGAAATTAAGAATGTTGTTTGGGATATAAAACCACGTTCTATAAATGAATGTCGACAAGGAATATATTGGCCAATATAGAGAGATGCCATTGAGGAATTGCAGTCTCTCAATAGACGTGGTATATATGAACCTATAGTACAAACCCCAAATGGTGTTAACCCTGTAGGTTACAAATGGGTGTTTATAAGGGAAATGAACGAAAGGCAAACTTGTGATATAAGGTTTCCTGTAGAAACTTGGGATTGAAAACATACACAGTTATATATATGAAAATCCCAGAAGGATTTGCTTTGCCTGAAGCAAAGTCAGAGAGTACGTACTCAATATAAGTAAGACGTTCATTTGTACAGCCTGAACATTCCAGAAGAATATGGTACAATCGTCTTAGTAAATGTCTATATAAGGAAGAGTATGAAAACAATCCCATTTGCTTGTTTATATTTATACAATCCTTAAATGGATTTATAATGGAAGAAGTTTATGTAAATAACATAAATCTAATCGAGACTCCAGAAGAGCTCGAGAAAACTATTGACTATTTTATCTCGACCCGCAGATCGAGAGAAGTTCTAATGAGATTTTTATTCTTTATAAATATGCTTCCCATATATAGTTTTGCACCAAGGCTTTGGATTGGTATTAAACAAATGCTATGATATTTATATCTGTTTTATGGTTGAAACCAAATTTTGTAGAATATACAGATTCAGGATATATCCCTGATCCTCATAAGGATCGATCATAGACATGTTATATGTTTCTTCATGTCAATATCATTATTTTTGATATTCTACTAAATTGACTATTGATAGCTACTTATTCTAACTATGCTGAGATTTTTAAGCCAGTGGAGAATGTGTATGGCGAAAATCTTTAACTCAGCATATATGTAGTTCTTGTCAATTACCTCTTAGTACAGGTACTCCGAGCATTATTCGTGAAGACAATGGGGCATGTATTCAACAGATTCAAGAATGACACATTAAAGATGACAAGACTAAACACATTACACCAAAGTTCCTCTTCACTCATGAGCTTCAAAAGAATAACAAGATTGAAGTCAAGCAAGTTCGTTCAAGCAACAACCTGGCTGATCAGTTTACGAAGTTTTGCCAAAATTCAGTATTTTAGAAATTGTATACGAGATTGACATGCTGCATTATGTACAAAGATGTTATCATCAGGGGGAGTAGTAAATCAGGGGGAGGCATCCTGAAGTATGCTACCCAGGACATATGTGCGCTGTACTCTTTTTCCTTCTCTAGGTTTTGTTCCACTGGGTTTTCCTAGTTAAGGTTTTAACGAGGCAGCATTATGCACGTCCAACACCAAATCAATGATCCTGTCGAAAGTTGTACTCTTTTTCCTTCGCTTTGGTTTTTATCCCACTGGGTTTTTCCTTTGCAAGGTTTTAATGAGGCAACTGTCATTGAATGGTGGTCATCCAAGGGGGAGTGTTATAAGATATATTATCATATGTGGATGCCCACATTGGGACCCACATGAGATAAAGGAATTACTAAGGGTTAGGGTTTTTCCCTATTGGGTTGCTTGAGGAGGAAGCAATCTTATTCTATAAATAAGATCCTCCTCCCCCTATTATGTACACACAGATCTCATCAATAAGAGCTCTCTATCTCCCTCCCTCTACTTAGGGCTGTCAATCCGGCCCTTTAGAGAGGGGGCTCGGCCCGGCTCGGCCCGCAAAAGCCTTCAAAACGAGGGCTTATTTTTTTCATCTAAAGCCCGAGGGTAGGGTAGGGCTCTATTTTTAAAAGCCCGCATCTAGAGGGTTGAGCTTAAGCTTGACTAATCAGGCCAGAGGGGGCCCGGCCCGGCCCGCTTTTTATTAAATTTTAATATAAAATATATAATATACACAAGCCTTTTGGGCCTGTTAAACTTTTTGACAAAAACTATGTCCATGCTACAGCCAAGTGTTTTCTACTTTTCATTTTGTGAGAAACTATCAAAATACCCAGCCAACAATCATAAAACAGTAACATTTGAGGGTCATTTTCATCTTTTAAAAGATAAAGCCCTAAATGTCATTGTATATAAGCAACTTCCTCTCATTGACAAAGGTAAAAAGAAAAAGCCCTAAATGCTCTTATGCCCTAAACGCCACCACCAATGCCTTAAAAAAAAGTTTTTAACTCCGCCATGCTGCCTTTTGTATTGCATTTTCGGTCTCCAGCCCGAACAAAGGAGGAAGGTTTGTATAAGGTTGGTTAGTGGTAGTGGTATAGGCTGTTGCATATAAAAGATTTATTTCCATTAAAAAAAACAAATTCCCCTTTCTTTTGCCCCTGGCTCGGCCCTGGCCCGGCCCTAGCCCTTGAGGGTTAGGTAAGGGCCTAAAAATTATAGGCCCGTCGTAAAAGTCGAGGGCTTTTGCTCAGTTAGGCCCGGCCCGCACATATGAGGGTAGGATAAGAGCTTACCTAAGCCCGGCCCGGGCCCGGCCCTTTGACAGCCCTACCTCTACTCTTTAGTTTTCTATTCTAATAGATACAAATATTATCCTATACATTTTCTTTTTGCGGAAAAGCGAAGTTGACTTTGCAATCTAATTTTAAACTTCAACTTTTCAAATGTCGTCCACCCATTAAACCCTACAATATGTGTGGATTTATAGTCTATTAAAAAGATAATTAAGATACTTTTATATGCATTTTCAAAATATTAATTTCTTAAAATTCTCTCTTAAAGAAGAAAAACCCGACTCCCATGAAAAGTCTTTTTGAAATATTATGAAAATTTTAGCTTATTTTTGCACTCAATCACGTTGAAAAGTGGCCCCATGAAATATAAAAAAATTTCTTTCTTGAAAAAGCAGCCAAATTTTCAATGCCGTGTCCTCGTTGATTAGGGTTGTAAATGAGTCTTTGATTCTCCGATTATTTGGAGGTTCCGACCCAATAATAATCGAGTTTGAATCATTATTTAAGTATCTATAAGTAAACAGGTCTGAGTCTAGATTTTTATTTAAGTCCATATAAATAAATAGGTTTAGGTATGAATCCTATTTTTGGACTCATGATCTAAACAATTTCAAATTTGGTTTTACCTTAGTTTTAGTATGTAGATTCGAGATTAGACATATTACCATAGTTTTTGCAAATTTTTTTAAAAAATTAATTTTTCTTCAAGCATTCTCTAATCTCTACACAAGTTTGGATCCGGATTCCATATTCTTATTAATAGTTTTGATTTTAGATTTAGAAAACTAGTTCTGAATCAGGTCTGGTTTCAATTCTAGGCCCAGGTCCTTTATGGATGTTGTTCGGAACGATCCATTACAACCCTAGCGGTGATGTAGTCCGGCAAACTGTCCTTTGGAAACTAAAAAGCAAAACAACAGGGGCTTTTATAGACACAGTATTATAGTATCTTTCCAAAAATCAACCCAAACAAACTGGAAGCATTCTAGTCAATGGCATACACCACACCTCTTCTATAAAAACCCAGCCCCCACCAAACTCCAAAATCTCAGGCCTTCTCTTTACTTGCAAACTCTGCGACAAAAGCCCTCACTTTCTTCTCCCCCAACCCCAACAATGGCAGCTTCCTCTCCCCACTCCCTCCTCCTCCAAAACCCTAACCCCCCTTTCAACAACACGTTTTTCAAAAGACCCAACCCCAACGGCTACTTTTTCCAAACACCCATCTCAAAAAAACCCCTCTCCATCACCTGTACAACCCTCTCTTCACCCTCCTCTCCTGCCGCTGCTTCCCCCTTGAAAACCCCCTCCAAGCGCTCCCAAGATCGGGTCTTCAACTTCGCCGCCGGACCCGCGACCCTGCCCGAGAACGTGATCTTGAAGGCGCAGTCGGAGCTCTTCAACTGGCGCGGATCCGGCATGAGCATCATGGAGATGAGCCACAGGGGTAAGGAATTCCTCTCTGTGATTCAAAAGGCCGAATCGGATCTTCGCGCCCTTTTGAAGATACCGGATGAATTTGAGGTCTTGTTCCTGCAAGGCGGCGCCACCACCCAATTCGCCGCCATCCCTTTGAATCTCTGTGATCCTGGCAGCCCGGCCGACTTCGTCGTCACCGGGTCGTGGGGCGATAAGGCCTTCAAGGAAGCGCAGAAATACTGCAAACCCAATCTCATCTGGTCTGGAAAGGCCGAGAAATACACAAAGATCCCGTCTTTTGATGATCTTGAACAAAACCCAGATGCGAAATTCCTTCATATTTGTGCTAATGAGACCATCCATGGTGTCGAATTCAAGAATTATCCGACCCCGAAGGGGAAAGACACAGTCTTGGTGGCTGATATGTCATCGAATTTCTGCTCGAAGCCGGTGGATGTGTCGAAATTCGGGATAATCTATGCCGGGGCACAGAAGAATGTCGGCCCGGCGGGGGTGACTGTTGTGATTATCAGGAAAGACCTGATTGGGCACGCTCAAGCGATTACCCCGGTGATGCTGGATTTCAAGATCCATGCTGAGAACAAGTCCCTATACAACACCCCGCCTTGTTTCGCGATTTACATGTGTGGGCTGGTTTTCGAAGATCTTTTGGAGCAAGGGGGATTAGAGGAGATTGAGAGGAAGAATATGACGAAGGCAGGAATTCTCTACGATGCAATTGATGGGAGTGGCGGGTTTTATAGATGCCCGGTTGAGAAGTCTGTAAGGTCGTTGATGAATGTCCCTTTTACATTAGAGAAGCCGGATTTGGAAGCGGAATTTATCAAGGAAGCTGCGAAGGAGAGTATGGTTCAGCTCAAGGGACACCGTTCTGTGGGTGGAGTTCGAGCCTCGATCTATAACGCCATGCCATTGGCTGGTGTTGAGAAGTTGGTTGCATTCATGAAGGATTTTCAGGCAAAGCATGCTTGATCCGGGCAATGTGCTTTGAGCGCTTTGTTACAGTAGCTTATGCTTCTATGATACTATTGTGTTTTTTATTTTCTTTTTTTGATTTTTAGGTTGAATTTTGTTTGCTTGATTATGGCATTGTTTGTCCTGTGGCCTGATATTGGTCAAATTCCAAATTGATATGTTATGATAATGCGGTTAATAAATTATTTTTGTTGTCTGGATCAGTAAAGTTATGGATCATATTTGGATTTTGTTCATGGTAATGGCTTTGACACTTTCTTTTCCGGCCCCCTCTTGTTAATTGACTGTTGCAGATATTAATTTAAGAACTACCCAACTTATTGTTTAGTTGTAATCTTTCTTAAAAATTTCTTATTGTATTTAGTTTTGACGAGAATTATTGTTATTATTTGGTATAATTATTTAAATGGAATGAGCCAACAGTGCTGACCCTCCGGTTTGGTCTAACCATCAGGCTCCTTCTCTTAGTGATCCGAGCTCATCTGATGATAGACTTCTCCTTATATGTGAGCATGGTCAAGGAGGGTCTTCAAAAGATCCACTACTGAATACTCTCGTGAGCTTCTTTGAATATACTATCGTTTTCTATACCCGTATCTGTAATTCTTGTTTTGATGGGTAGTCTATTTTCTCCTACATCCTATTTCTCTTTCCCATTGTTTTTTTTTGTTACTATTTTCTTTTTCAAATCCTTAGATTGATTTTTATTTTGGTTGCTTTACGTATGTGCTTGGTTTCAAAGGAAAAGAGTGTTGAGCTGGCTTAGGGTATGTTAGGATGACTGTTTTTTCCCGTTAGACTTGTTTTTGTTTTGAAGATTTGATTCCATGCTTTTTTTTTATTTAAATTATTCCATTTGCTAAGTAATTGGAGACAGATTGTTATTCAAATATTGTCTGATTGTTGATATTTTAGTTTCTATTCAATTGAATAAAGGCACCTTATTGGATTTCGCATGTCTTATTGTTAAATGGCCTGCACTTTGTCACATAGTGAATGGGAGGCATCTGCGTCAGCTAGATCATGCCAAGGTCCGAATCTCACTTTGTGATTTCTCAAAACCTCTTGAAAGGTTTGGATCCAGGTGGCATACACCCACACTTCTCTGTAGAAAAGCATTAATTGAACCTGGTTTCCTGTGGCTGGCATAAAGGGCACGGCCTTTTAGAGTGGTGGAGGAAGAGGAAAGCAAGGAGTAATCCTAGTCACTACACACCTTTAGCAATTATATCTCTCCTCGTGTGCAAATCCAAGAAAAGAAAAACATGGTCACATTTCTCCTTGCCCTGTTCAACTCTTAACTTATTTGGGCACTGTTTGATAATTTGTATCACCACGCTTAATGTTTTTAGCTATTTCTGTTTCTGTTTCCATTGTTCTGCAACTACTGCAAATGAGGATCTATCCAACACATTGATTTTGCCTATTCTTTTATTTATGTGAAAGGTCAAATAATGGAAATCTATGTGTACACTTATTTTGTTGATTTTTCAGTGTTAAAGTATTTGAAATTCCATCCCTCATAGAGATCTGCTTAGCTTTGATGCGGCATATACTCATATCATTGGTGATATACATATGGTGATGTATGCATGGCTAGTCCTTATTTGTCCATAGAACGGCCAAATAATGCAAGTTGACTCAAATTGTCTGCACTTGTCTGTCCTGTTACAACTTTTTCGCTTCTCATCCTTCAACAATGTTTTATTGAATTTCTGTGAAGCAGATATGAGTTACTGCACTTGCTTAGATCTAATCCGAATTGCTTTGCATTGATATTTTCCTCACGTTTATAGATATGTAGCTTGAAAATACTTATTCTTCCTTTTTTTGTAATGATGTGCATCAATGGTTTGCATCATCCTGTAAATGTTTTGGGCTATGCTTTAAATCATGATAGGTTTGGTCTGACTTACAACTTCAGGCCTGCTTATATAAATTTGCTGGGTCTCTGATGTAGGTTATTTACTTGGTTGGGCAAGGCTGAGGCAACCTCAGTCAATATGATTAGTTATATGTGTTTGTATCCTATGTGCTTTTTACATTCGAGGAACACTGATGTCAGATAAATTTTTCACCAGCAGGGCATCAAATGCTCGTCCCATTTTTAGTACCCAATGTTCATTGATCCTTGCTATTTGGTGTCTTTATTGAATAGCTGTACACTATATTTCTCGTGGCAATTTCTTGGGACATGTTAAGTTTATCCAAATTCATATGGTTGCAGCTGATTGGGAAGTCATCATACTTTGTGTATTTGTTTTTTTTTTCCCCCTTTCTTTTCCCAAAATAACTTTCTGTTTTTACTGTGAAGAAATTTCTGTGCATGGTTAGATGCACATGAGTTTCTATTTATTTTCTGGACTGTAGTGAGATCTTCTCTATGAATAGTGTTTATTTTCTCCTTGTGACAAAGGGCTAGCTTTGTTGCTTGGAAAGAGGCTAGTTATGCTGTAATTCTTGTGAAAAAAAGGTCAGTTTATTTGCAAGAAGTTGAATGCATAGGAATTCTTGATAAAATGGGTTGCGACATAGCATTACTAAAGAGGTAAGGGGTAAAGGATATAATGTGGAAATGTTGATGGGCTTTCACTTTCTTAGGATTTGAATTAAAAGTGTGATAGTCGGGTATTCATTGCCATCCCTCCTATATCTAGTTTTCTTTAAAGGGAAGATTATTTGATTATCATATTTGGATTTTACCCTTGTGTTTTCAATTTGAACATTTTATGGAAATGCGAGTCTTAGTATTCCTAGGAATTCAATTACATGTAACAAATGAGACTTGGAGATGAGGGATGAAGGACATAGGTTGGAGATGTAGGTTGGACAATGACTTTCTTTGATTCACCTGGGTATTGGGTATGTAACTGGACGGGAGATTCTTTGGGGCCCTGTTGTGAATGTTCACCTCTGCTTCTTTTTTTTTTTTTTTTTTCACTATGATCATAGAAGTACATCTCTATTAGAATTCCAACGAATTAAACGAACGGGCCAAAAAATTCTGTGCTGGTGTGGTACCTTTGTTCTCGCATGGTTCTATCTCCATATGTTGGACCTTCAAAAGGCCAAATACTGGTAACCATAAGCTTATATCGTTTCAGTGTCTGTTGAGTTTTCAACGTCATTCCTTTGACTTTAAGCTGTTGCATAGATCTGCAAGGAACTTTGGTGGGTGGTATCGTCGTAGGTGCAGACAGCTCACATGATGTAGACATATGATTTTTTTGCATGCGTCGGCTGGCTAAGAGTTTGAATGCAAGAATTTGGAGAAGGGAAAATTTCAAAACAGGCTCAAAATTTACCCAGATTTCAAAACTGGATAAAACAATTTTTACATTTTAATATAGGACTCAAGTTTTCGATTTAATTTTCAATTAAGGACATCCGGTGAGAGCAAGAGTTTTCCGGCAACTTTTCTACGCATCTTTTTTAAAATAAAAAAAATGCCTTTAGGATCCTTCTCTTGTCTCAGATTAACGATCTTCAGAAAGAGATGAATGATGATGGCTGTAGGATGATGGTGTCTGATTTGGTTGTGGTTGGAGGGAGTGGGAGCGTAGGTGTTCGATTACAGTGTGGCATAGAAGAGAAGGTGGTCTCTGTGGAGAGGCAAAGATGGTTTGAGTGTGTTTGGGTCGAGTGGAAAGGCGGAGATGGATCAAGATCTTTTCCATCAGATCGATCAAGATCTTGATGAAGCTATCTACCACTATTCAGGCAGCGTCCTGCAACATGGATTCAGGCTCACAGATGTTGATGGCACAAACAGTGATGAGCTTGTTCCAGTTGGAGGACTGCGAGACGTCCATGGTGGTGCTAGAGCTCGGCAAAGGAAGATTTCGCATTTTGGTAAAGCAAGCAACAGAGCATGGGATATGGGACGAGGAGTTGTAGTCGCCGAAGATAGAGGGGAAGGTTGTCAGTCCTGAGAGTAGAGGGAACTAGTGCATTTTTTGTTTTTTGAGAAAGATGGGCATCAAACTCGCCGAAATCTCTTTCTCCGGTCAGATGCCCTTATTTGAAATGCAAAACTTAAGCCTTAGTGGTTTAATCATTTAGATTGATTACATATGGGTGTCTTCCTCCATTTCTATTCCAATAAGAGAATAATAAAATAAAGTAAGTTTATCATGTGCTTTAGATGGGTTTAATCTAATGGTGGTAATGTTACATATTAAAATACTAAGTTATGGGAAGATCATTACAAAAGGTCTTAAAACTGATGAATGGGTTGGATTATAAAAAAGTGAGCCCCACTATGCATTAAAATGGAGGCGCTGCACCATACTATAGTGGAGCACCACTGTAGCCCTGCCTTAAGAAAAGGCTTAACAAAGAATAGATTTGGCGATATTTTTTTGGCTTGAATCTACGTGGAAAAGAAGATCGTTGCAAATGTCATAAGGTGTTAGAACTCTTCTTGAAATCTGGCACTCTTGAAATTCCTAGAATGCATGGTGCCTCTCTATTATTCCAAATGCCCTGTTTTTTTGGGTTTCCAATTCAGGATTCTTGACAGGAGTTTTGGGAATACCCGATAGCCGAAATTCTCTGCTAGAAATTCTCCAAAACAAACATGCCCCATGCTTGTTTTCTGAGGGGTTGAAATGAAATAGAATTTAGTGACTAGATCAAGAGAAAAATAGAGAGAAACTGGTTCAAAGTTAAAGCACTAAATGATAAAAAGCTATTCTTCTAATGTACTAAATGACAAGAAAGTTGAGTAATTTTTTCTCTTCTAATGCTTTTACTGTCCTCTTTTCATTTTTTTCATTTGACCCTTCATATTCAGCTATGAACAGGTGGCAGCTATTCTGGGCCTTGGTTGTGGTGCCCACCTCATTTCTTGCCACTAAGTGGGGCGGGGTGGGATTTGAAGGGCCTCTTTAGAGCAATGGATGGCCCCACTGGGGCAATGTAAAATCATCTGATTAAGGCTCCCTAAGTTTAATGGATATCAAAGCACATATCAAGTTGAATGCTATGATCTCTAGACTTGGACACATATTGGGATTTTGGGACTAGAACATGCTAACCTATTTATCAGATAAAATTCATATTTTATATTAAGGGTTTGGAATTTTGATACAAATTAAATTATTAGTTTTCTTCTTTACAACATTTCTACAGTAATGATTACATTCGTTTCCTTACAACATTCCTATTATTATTATTTTTTATTACTTTTCACCGTAAAAAACATTGGAGGAATGAAAAAAATCATGGAAGTATTATTAATTTAAAATATACATTTTTTGAATGATTTATCAAGAAATGTTCAAAAGAAGAAAATTTATAGTATAATTTTCTTGATATAAATTTAGCATGAAAATCCACCTATTAAGTGCTGGATAGGCTAATTAGGAAACAGTAATCTTCTTAATTAGAAGAAAAGAGAATGCTTATAAGGACAAATGGAGTCAACCAAGTTTCTGCCTTGCACCAAATTGGGACTGGAACTTCCTGGCTCGACTTTTGAATTTGAACACACAAACAGTTGAGTGCTTAAGCTAGTGTTTTTGGAGATGTCCCGAAAAGAGATGAACACGTGAACAATTAGTCATCTTAGGTTCTCAAAAGTTTAATTGATGTACATTGTGCAAACTTTTTGTATAAAATTCAATGGTGAATAATACAAAAAATAGCTTGAAATAGGTTCAGGTCCCATCAAGCGACTCTCTTACCTTATTGGTAAGGGGTGTATGCTCTTAGTGGTTCTCACTTTCCATGTGTGTGGACTTTCTTTTGTACTTGAGTGCGTTTCTCTTTATATATACAAACTCTTCGTTTGGCTTCTAATGCAGTTGGCTACGTTAAAAAAAAAAAATCCTATCAAAGGTCAACAGATTGGATTGATCAATGTAGGCCCCAAATAGTAGTCCAGAATAAGCGTTTTTGAAGAGAGATTTTTTGATAAAATCAGAATTTGAGTCATTTGAGTTTTTCTCATTGGTAAATTGGTTATTAACAAATAAATAAATAAAAATAATTGCACATTTTGAGAGTCAGCCTATGAAGGTTTGAAAATCTTGAGGTAAAAAATGTAAGCCCCTTTTAGGACCCGCTAAGTTACGTGCCTACCAATATATCTAAGCCAGTAAGGTTGCCCTCAGCTGCGACGTTTGATTTGTGGACGTTAATAGAAGACCAAGTTCACATGAATATGAATATGTAGAAAAGTGGAGTGTAAAAAAACGGTTTATTACCCAAGTACTTGCCTCAAGACCCGTTCTCTTCCCCTTAATTTCATTTTGATCTTGTTTGCTTCTCATTCTCCTTCTCCCTTGCCTTTTCCATCTCTCTTGCTCCTTCGGCCTTAAGAATTCAGATCATCTCCTGCGATTTTTTCCATTCATGTCGTCGGTAACATATCTCTCTCTATCTCTCATTTTCTTTGTTTGATCCATAAACGTCATAGCCCCAATTGTTTGCACTAAAATATATAGAAATTAAATACATAGTGTTTAAAAATGAAGATTAGAGATGATTTTCTAAAAAAATAAGTATCAAATAGCTTCTTCTTTTTAGTCTATTTCCCTAAAAGAAAATGGCATTTGCTGTTAATTCTTGAAAATTCTCCTTTAATCTTCCTTATTAACCATGTTAGTATTCAATTCCTATGTATGCTAATGCCAAAAAAAAAAAAAAAACCCATAATATGAAGATGTAGTTTTTTGGTATTATGGAGTTATGTTATCAAAGCCGTCGATTATGACAGGCTTCACTGTTGATGGTCCATGCAGTAAGAGGTTCCCACATGGAGATTCTTAACAATGATGGACCCCCATTTTATGGATTGGATGGCTTGATAATCTCCTCAGCAGGGCCCAATATTTGGGGCCGATATTGGGCCGACAATGCCATCTGCTCTGCCCCATTTGTACAAACTGAAAGTTCCATATAATTGAGCTTGTGAGGTTGTAGTCGGGTCTCAATCAGGCCAATGGTAAACTAGACATATTCGGGGCTGTCATCTAGTATGCGGACGCAAACATGGGTTCCAGAGATTCAGTTAGATCTGGCTTGGACGTGGACCCGGGCTGGGAACTGAAAAGTTACTAGACTTGGATCGATCATCCTAAGACGTCTTTTGTAGGAGGAGAATGTCTTCTCAGTCTCTTCAAGCTGCAGACAAGGAATGATTTTTTGACAAGATTGTTGAATAATTTCTGTGCTGTTAATATGTCTATTGCATTGCACAATGATAAAATGTGTCATTTGTGCAAACCGGACTACATAACTAAAAAATGTGTCATTCTAAGGGCATTTTGTTTCTTGTAATTGAATTTATAGCAGTTCTAAGATTTTGTTTCGCCATAAGTGGTAAAAAATAAAGAAACAAAGTGCATATCCAAAAGTAACCAATCAAATAACCTTTCATTCAATGGAAATTAAATTAGTGAATATAGGAAATGACTACCCGATAATCATCGACTAATTCAAATCACTGGAAAGTCAAGGTCCCTTCTTAGCTACCTCCATATCTAACTCTTTATTAATCTTTTGGTGTAGCTCATTTGACCATAAATTTCTGTGTATTCAGATCGCTGTATTCTATGCAAACAAACAAGCCCCGTATGTTTTGAGCATTGTATTAATAAACTGTGCAATGTGGTATTCAATTCTCTATATTCTGTGCAAACAAACTAGCCCATGTTTTGTACGCTATATTAATGAACTATGCAATATTCCCGTGACAGCTTGTATCAGAAAAGGTAAAATGAACTGTGTGTCTAACCAAGGGCACGAGGGATTGACCCCTCCCTGTGAAGTGAAATGCCTCTACCTGTGAGTTATTCTGTGTTTTGGGAAATGGCTTAGTAGCTGTTATACATTAAACCACTGCAAAGCAAGAAACTTGTTAGAAGGGTGGGATAGTATCCATGTTAACTACTTTTGACACGAACTTGAAGATTCGAGTCAGAATGGGGTGTTCACCGTGCAAGTATACCATTGGTGCTGTTCTGTCTTGGACGTCTGGATCCAAGCTTCCAAGGCCACCACTGTATACTCTCTACTGTCTTAATCTTAATGGCTAATCCCCTCATAATCTTAATGGCAGATCCCAGTATCCCATTGTCGGTTTATCCACATCCTAATGGGATTAAGTTTCATAACCTTACTTGGACTCAACGAAGCACAATCACATGATATTCTGTTGCAAAGAACTATTATTCAAATTAAGAGTTTAGTGGTACAAACAAGCCACAAGACAAACACAACCAAAGAGAGCTGAAAAAAAACCTGATATAGCTTGCACCATGCTGCCATGTCACTATACAAATATGCTTCTTTTTTCTTTTTCTTCTTTTTATCAGCTATACAAAGATACTCTTTGGATCTTGATGTTTTCATCCTTCCTATTTCTATGGTGTTGAATTAGTTTCTCTGTTGTAATGTTTTTTTTTTTTTTTCACTTGAGACTCCTTTTAAGGCCTAACTTATTTTGTTTATTGCTCATTTTTCTTATATGCAGCAGGAGAAAGGTGTTCCATTACCCAAATTTGGTGAGTGGGATGTGAACAATCCTGCCTCTGCCGAAGGATTTACGGTGATATTCAGCAAGGCTAAAGATGACAAGAACACGAATGCACATCCTAAAGGCCCAACACCACAACCCCAGAGCAAAAAAAAAGAAGATGTTAATGATCACCCCAAAAGTGTATGCTTCTAAGTTCGACCTCACCTTTTAAACTCCTTGAGCTTTGACAGTTGATTTTGATAAGAAACTGTCACAAACATTTTTTTTTGACCCCCGGTATCCCTAGCCAGATGAATCACGATTGATATAATTGGGAGCCAGGAATGGGGATATACCTGAAAGTTTATTAAGATTGGGAGACGCTAATAGTCTGCTTTGACATTTTTGGGGCGGCATTCCTTAAATAGACCCCTGTGGGTTCTCTTGTTACCATATTTTTAGCATGCTTATGTAGGTCAAGAAAGGATAGTAGGATCTATGAGGTTGTGATTTTCTGATACTCTTCTGGGCCTAATGATGGGTGTATTGGTTTTTTATGCAGAGGAAGTGGTTTTGCTGTGTTTGAAGTGCCCGGAGCAATGAGATTGGTGGACCAATGATGATGATACTATGAATCTCTTCTTGGCTTTTCACAAGGACACTTTGGTTTTCATGCCGTATACTGGTGGAAGTAGGGAGAGTCTGGGTATTGTTCTTTTGTTAGAACATAGTTCAAAATGGGGATTTAATCTAAGAAGAAATAGGAAAGTCATTGAATGTAACTTTACAAATATATGTGTGTAACAGTATATTTGAAAAAAATTCGAAGATGGTCTGTGTGTTTTGCCCTAATTTAGAAAAGGTTTTGCGAGTCTACAATATTGAGTCTTTAAGTTTTTGAGATATCATTCAAATAGCCATTAACCTACCCTGATGCTAAATAAGCAAACATTGCTAGCTTGCCAACCAACTGTATCCATTTTTTTTCAACTAACTTATCCTGTGCTTCGGCTTTCATCACTCTTGCTACATTCATTTCTTTATATCTTCTTATCAGAGATTTTTAAAAATTCTGAATTCTAGTGTTTGAACTGTGATTTTATAAAAAGGCATTTTCAATAACATGATTATTGATGAAGATTTTGAGTTGAAAAATTCTTTACAAAACCATGAGGGAGACCTATTTTAAATTTGATAGCCTCTCTAGTTACTTTTTTAAATTCCACAATAGAAAGGGAAGGCACTTATAAGCTATGATTTCCCGATTTTATACATAAAAGGTGAAGTATCGGATGCGATATGATATGATATGTTGTTCATTTTGAAGTATCCGTGCATCATATCTTATAAGTCTTTCTCTAACTACCCTTTGTACTTTTGGTTGCATTAACCTAATTCATGGATCTCTTTTGAGTCCCCAACACACTGCATTGTGCATTTAAGCGTGCAAGGGTGTTGGTGGGGCTTGGGCTTGGCACTTTATAAGCCCTTTGAATTGTTGGGGAAGCTTGATGATCCCTTCATCGTTCCAGCTTGTGAGCTTGGTCTGGCCCAGCATAGTTCCTCTTGGATGGTTCATGGGTTGGTTATCTAGCTGATTCGGGCTATGGGCTACCTACTGGCCGAGTAAGTTGGCTCGCTAGTTACTGACCGCTAGAGGCAGTTGCTTGCTCTCAGGCTTGGCCCATTGGCTAGTGACCCTTGCAAGCCTAAGGGACACCAGAGGCATCCTTTCAGGCCAACAGCCAAC
The DNA here is from genome assembly GCA_037013555.1 of Sextonia rubra. Classification (NCBI taxonomy): domain Eukaryota; kingdom Viridiplantae; phylum Streptophyta; class Magnoliopsida; order Laurales; family Lauraceae; genus Sextonia; species Sextonia rubra. The sequence continues at coordinate 19,596,416 of JASUAD010000006.1, forward strand.
AGAACAGCCCCTTCCAACAGGCTTTTTGCCAGTGGATACTAGTCAAAATCTATACAAACAAAACCAATTGTGACATTGAAAAAAAAAATGCAATTTCCAGCAATTGGCACTTCAAGACGACACAGTAGACACAACTCTCTCTCTCTCTCTCTCTCTCTCTCTCTCTCTCCACATTCTATATGGCTAAGTACAAGTGGGCTTTTGGATCATTAAGCCGCCACTTGGTTCACTGTTGATTTTCAGGTTAGCAAACTATAGCGATCAACTTTAGCAAAAGTTGGGTTACATTGTATCTTGGAGATGTCTCGCCTGTTACTTATTATTGGTTTGACAAAGTAGGTGTCGAAAAATATCTTAAGGAAACCAACGCTAACGCGCCTTGGAACATTTTCATTTTTTTATATTTTCTACGGAGCAAGGAAGATTTGCCTCCTCTTCTTCCAATGTATATTTATGCAATATCTTTGTCTTCCTAGTAAGAATGGCACCCAAAGGTGGGATTTGCTGATCATTATGTCTTTCCATCTCCCCTTCTTTTTCTATTTTCTTTCATGGATGATGAAATGGTAGAATGTAGAAGTTTTAATTTATGATTTGGGTGGATTTGACGAGAGTTTAAGGAATGATTAAAATATAAAAAATTTGAAAAATCAACTTTGTAAGGATTTTAGTACATTCGCTAAATTCATGGATTAGACAAAATTCTAATTCTAATTAAAGTTATATTTCTATTTGTTTTAGATTATGAGTTTGAAGAGGTTAAAGAGTCCAAGAAAAGTTAGAATGAAGGTAGTTAGATTAAAAAGATTATATCTCACAAACCAAGTGTCGGATATGAGTAAGCAACCTGTCATTGGAAAGTTTGTTTTGAGTAAATGTCCATAGATTCCAAAATTATATCAATCAGAGCTAAAGCGAGAAAATTATGACTTTGAAAAGTTTGCAGAAATTGTGCTATCTGAAATTACGAAATTGCTATTGTGCGAATTTCTAGTTCTATTTCAAGTAGAATTTTTCTGTTTTATGTCAATTCTTATCCTGCTTAGATTACTATTATAAAGCATGAAATTGGGACTATAAAAAAGGGTTTTCTGTCAACCCTAAGGCATCCTTTTCCTTATTCTAATTTGAAATTTCACATTTGAGATTTTTTTCTTTTTTAAAGGATTTATTGGGAGATTGTGTTGAAGTTGTTGAGTTTTAGAGAATATTGCTTCTACTGTCTTGTAGATGCTTATTTTCTCTCTTGTAGAAGGTTGTTTGTTTTGAGTGGTTTCAAGGCATATTGGATTAAATGTGAAGAAGGTGAACGGTGTGTGCATCGACAAGAAGAACTTCAAATCCTTTAGGTTTTTTTCAATTAGATAATGGTAGTAAGTAGATCTTATAACATCTCTTGCACAGTGCTTAATCTGAGTTTGGACCGGTGTTAGGTCCTTTGGTTTTTTCCCGTTTAGGTTTTTCTTGTAAAAATCGCATGTCAATCTCTTGTGATTGAGCTTTTTAAACTTAAATTAATTAATTGTTTAACTATATATAAGAAATCTTTGTTGGGACCTTAACCTGTGTTAATGTTAGAAGTCTTTAAAGTGCTCTGATACCACTTATAGGATTTCAGACCTCATTGAGTTATCATTTATCCCAAAACCTTAAGGTGGTAGAAGGGGTATAATCAATGGTTTTATAGAAGGCATTTGAGCATCATTCCACACGGGTGCTCGAGTTGTCCTAGAGACATATCAAACTTTTGTTTTCTTGAGTTGTGGTCAAGATTAGAATGTGGAGGCCCGGTTTTTATTAGAGATGATGAAGGTGTGACACACTATATGGGTCCTATTCATAGTGAAAATGTTGATGCATTTGGAGCTTAAATGGGTGAAATTTGTGAAAACAAAAAACCTACTTTGAAGGAGATTCAATTTCTAATAAGAAATGGCGGTGACTATTGTTGACTCAAGATGCAGAATTGGCCATGATTGTCGAAGTAATAAGGCTCATCTGGGCCCATTTCACTTAATATTGTTTTTGTCAATATTAATGCGAGTTAATGGCAGGGACTTATTTGAATTCTGCCTAAAGAACCAAGCAGTGCTTTTATTTATGACTAGCATTCGCCTTCTTTGACACTTCAATCTCTACAATTCCTTTCAAAGAGTCCATTAGACATAGCTCTGCATCCGGCCATCAACTTACTTACATAGACCCAAACATAGTTTTTTTTTTTTTTTTTCTGAATTGAAACCTTATTTTTAGATAGGCTTGCAATGATTGATTTGTACACATGTAATAGCAGCTGTTATATGAATTATCACAATGATATCAAGGTAAATTCATTTTTGACAATAAATTGAGTTTATCACTTAATAATATCATGATAATGTACTTTAAAATTAAAATGATGGAGATATTAGTCATGCAGGTGAAGAGAATCAATTAGTATAAGAAGGAAAACTGTGGTTTCCTTACCTCTTAACTGGGTTTTCACTTTGAAACTCCACCAACTAGTGTCCACTCTCACTACCAACAGTGCAATCAAGAAATGGGAAAGAAAACTATCTGACGAAACGCTTTCCACACATTCAGTTTAGGGGCTCCTTTGTTTCATGTAATTCAGTTTCCTCGAGTTCTTAAAGAATTAAATTTTTTTAACTAACCATTGCTATCAAAACCTAAAGAAATTAGCAAAGGCTGCGGAAATACTTTGAGCCTACTACTCAACATAGACTACTATGTTTCAAACTCATTAAAAATTAGAAGACAAAGGTGAATATCTGAAAATGATCATAAAAACCCTCTCCTTTAATACTAGGAAAATTGTGCAGAATCCTATCATTGCATAAAAACATTCCTTAGGATTCAGTGTAGAAATCTCCTTTGGAGGGAGTGTAGCCTCTCCTATGGAGCTCTTCGAATTGTAAGAGGCCCATTTTAGCAAAAGCATTCATCGTCCACAGCACCTCATCCGGCATATTAAACAAATTGGCCACCTTATTACTGCAAATCATTGTCTCCATCTTGGACAATCAAAGCCACAGGCCTACCTGCATTGAGTCTCACTACAAGCCGCCTGAGGGGAACCAAGCAATGTAAGATCGAAAATGGTTTGCAAAAAATAAATATCAAACCTAGGATAATGGCTTATGCATTAAATAATAGATAATTTAAAAGTTTAAAACGTACCTCATGCCATGATTCGCCTTTCTCAAATAATAGTGGATCGCCTTTATCGAAGAGAGTTCAACTCTCATACATGTTGGAGTGAGTAATAAGGAAGATAACAGAAAATCTTATTTAAGAAAGGTGATCCAATATTACTCATCATCAAGATTATGGCGCTAGGTGACTTTCGAATTATTTATTGTCTAATATATAAGTCAAGATCCACAGGTTTGATATTTATTTTTTGCAAACCATATTCAATTTTACAAGCAGTTTTATTGAAACTAAACACAAGTGCTCTAGGCTGCTGTGAGATCCATTAGGGATTGTCTCAAGTGTGAATCCGTCTATCTAGAATGTAGGATCCAAAGCCCCCAGCTTGACCAAATAGTTGGGTTTACAAATGTTGCATAGAAAGCCCTAGAATGTAGCAGTTTAGCTAGGCGCAATGTAGGCGTGAGATGGCCTCGGGGTCTAAAGCAAGAAAAGTCCTTCCTTTAGGCCTTAAAAAATAAGGCCACAAAAAAGAGCAACTACATCTTTCAACTATATCTTTATTTCAATCCTAAAAAATAAAGCTCCATAATAGGAATTAAAGCAACTGACAACTTCTCAAATTTCTAGGTTCCCACTGAATGATAAAATAGATGTGTTAGCAAAACTTGAATATAAAAACTTAATTAATATTTTACATTACAAAAAGTAAGAAAAATGAATTTTAAATAAAATATTTATAATAATATTAAAAAATAAAAAAACCTCATTTAGGACTATTACTTTAGGCATCATTTGTCTCTCTGTATGGGCTTGGGCACGGAAAGGGAGGCAAAGAGTATGTTCCATTAGACATTGTATGACCCACAATCCCGCTAGACCTTGCATCGAATTAAACCTGTAACGACCCGAGTAGCCTACTGGTCTAATAACTTGGTAAACCTATCACATGACCCAAAATGCGAAAGCTCAAATTTGTAGTAGTATCTTACATTGTTAATTATATACTAGACTCATATTTTGTTCGCTTTTTACGTGGGATGTGTGTTCAAAAAACCTTTTGCTAAAGCCAAAGTGACAGTCATGAGTCACCCCATCCGAGTCTTAACCACTGTGCGCAGGAGAGTTGTATCTGGCAGATTGGTCGACTACAACAGCACAACCCTCACAGAAAGACATTTGCATCCGAGCCAGTGTCGACCCATTATGGGGACTAGCAGCATCATCAACCTCAACTTCTTCATCTCTGAATTTTGATGACTTGGAGGTAATCAACCCCTAACAGCCAACAACATGGCTGCTATGTTCACCCTTTCTAGGCATGGTTGGGCAGCCTTTATTTAAAGGCCCTACTGGTTCGGGTTTGGGCTCAAGCCAGGCCTGCACCGAGGTCGGGCCCTGAACAAGGCTGGCCCGATGCACCTGCATCTGTTCTCTTTGATATTCTTTGGGTCCTGTGCAGAGAACTTTTCTTTGGGTTCTGCACAGAGAACCGAGAGAGAGAGAGAGAGAGAGAGAGAGGAGGCTGCGGTGCACCCAGGTACGCTCAGCAACACTTATTCTCTTCTTCTTTCTATTTCTGCTGCTGCCTCTGTTTTTTGTTCTCTGAGCGGACGGAGGGCTTGGAGTTCCGAATCGAGGCGAGAGGGATTGGGTTCGGTTCGATTGGAGGTCAGGGTATGGTTTCGTGATTGGTTGGGGATGAGGGTCTCGGTCGATTGGTTCGGTGAGGTGGGTTTTCGGGTTGCGTTCGAAGGAAGATGGGTTTGGATGGAGAATGGGAGGAGTGGGTTGAATGGGTTTGGAGTTTGGGAATATGGGGTTTGACGGATTCGGAAAGTTGGGCTTTTTTTTTTTTTTTTTTGTTCGACAGGGATGGGCTGCTAGATGGTAAGTATACATTTGCCATCTTGTGTTGATAAATCCAACATATGGAGCTTCCATATCAGTCCCTTGTTTTGTCAGACACATTGTTGGCTTCCCTACCCACATGAGAGAAGACCATCTGAAGAGATATCATAATCTCATCCTGGGCATGTTTGTGTAATGCTGGAAATTTGACTTGAGGAAAAATAATTCATTTTTTTCCTCATTCTATACAGAAAAGCACCGAACCAAACCATGGAAAAGTAGTATTCCACCGAAAAGTGAATCCTTTTCTATGGAATTGGTATTACACATATGTGCATTCAAAGAAAACTGAGATTTCTAAGGACCCCAATTGGAGCAGACACCCAAGTAATCACAATTACCACCGTTAATCTTCTAGTGAAGGATTGCTAGAAACTTTCAACACTTTAACAATGACAAACAAAATAAGCATTGAGTACATTATAATATGAGATACATGAACCGCTGCATTCATTCTTAACATAACTCGCTACTTTTTTTTTTTTTTTTTTTTTTTTTTTTTTTTGGTTCAGTGAGCTCTGTAGCCAACTGGGGGATTGTGGAAATAGGCCTTTTGAAAGAGGCATATTCTTGAGTGCCAAACAAGAAGAGAGAGCAGTTTGAAAATACTGTTTCTTTCCATGGAGAATGCCAACCATCTATGTTGTCCCACCAACATCATCCTCTTTGTCATCTCTATAATTGTAGCTCGTGTTGCATATGTTTTATATTGGAGTGGCAAACCCCTTTCCACCTCAATAAGAAAACCCATGTGCACGCTTATCATTCTGGGTTCAGGTATATTCATTGCACCACTGCTATTGCATCATTGTTATTGTTGTAGTTGCCAATGTAATTATAATCATTAATTCTACCATTGTAGGAGGTCATACTGCGGAGATGCTTAATCTTCTAGCTGTGCTTCAGAAGGACAAGTACACCCCTAGGTTTTATATTGCTGCTTTAACTGACAATATGAGTCTCCAAAAGGCTCAGGTATTGGAAGAATCATTGGTTCATCAGGTACCATTCATTAAGCTTTTAGACTCACACCGGAATGGCACTGTTGCATTTCTTTAGCCGTCTCATTTTTCTTTATCATTCCATCTATATATGCGGGCAACTTTATGGTTCTGTTAAAAAACAGAAGAAGTGAGAGATACTATAATGTACATGGATATTTTTGATCCCATGGTCTACACCAATAAAGTGTCCACATTGTAGACTTTCTTTGTGGATTGACCTCACACTTACAGAAAACCATTCTGTTTGCAAATCTACAATTTATACTCCTAATAATATGTTTTCCTCAAGCAATGCTGTGAGCCATTGCTTGATTCTCTTAGAAAGTAATGTGCGATCACCATCCTTCAAAACCTCATGAAGGTGGCAACAATCTCCAATTTACTTGGTTCTTGAACCAAACAGACCAGCTGACCATCTATCAATTGGAACTTAAACAATGAAGTGAGCACCAATGAAATTGAGGACAGATTAAGTAAGCCAAAGTGTAGTAGACTGCAGAAAAATGTGAATGGTCATGTAATTCCTCATTTGACCGGCAATGACCTATATTTGATAAAGAAAAGTTTCTCTTTAAATGATTGAGGACTATTTCTTGTTGTTTGCTACCGTCCAACAAAGTGCCTTAAACTTGGATGGGGTGATATTACTGAAGCCAATCCAAAAGGAGAAGAAAAGTGGAAGAGGTAACTATTGATTAGGACATGGACTTGGTGCATGTTTGGCACCTCTATTTTCTACCTCTACTTTTCTAAATGTTCCTACCTATACTTTTCTAAATGTCCAAAGCATGTAGAGGTTTGGAAAATAAGAGCATTTTGCACATGATTCTGGTTACATGCTTTAGAGAAGTGGAGGCAAATCGTCAAAAAATGTGATGCCCCAATTTTGGGCTTCCAAAAAGAAGATCCTCAGGGTCTCAAAAAACTAGAGGCGGAAGTTTTTATTGAAGATGAAACATGTTTTCTGATTTTAGCCTTTTTTATGGCTCTTTTTTTTATAACTCTATTTTGGATAGCTCTGTTAGAAAAGAGTAGAGATGCCAAATGAGGCCTCAGAGGAAGAAGATCCACAAGGATGACTTACTATTCCCTGGAAGATATTAAGTTGGTTATTCTTTGTTTACAGTCTCATTGGTATCAACTTTGATGGATTTCTTTAATGGTCTAATTTTTTTTTTTCTGAGTCAAGTTTTCCTTGCTCAAATAAAAATGTTTCCTGTTAGATGAACATGTGGGTGCATCAGTGTTAGCTTTTGAATTACTGGTGGTTCAATCATGGATTAAAGTTTTTAAGGAGCTTGTACATGTCAACTCACAATTTCAAACTTTGACTGGCAATTCATAGAAACGTTGTGTTGCCACTTGCCTATGGTATACTATCCCATTTTGAACTGTATTAACTGAATCCCAATCAGCAGAAACATGTATGGATTACATCAAATATCAGGGCAATGTGTCTCATACAACATATATGACAAATTATTATGAAAGATGGTTGCAAAGGGTTGCCTACAAGTCATGAGGTGAAATCATGTTAAAGTATCAATGGGTGTCTTGTGATTCAAATAACCAATGGGAAAGGACTAAGGATATCCATGGGTTGGCCAGGGCATAGAGGAAACCGGAATTTTGGTTTGGTATGGCCCTTCAAGCCCAGCCCAATGAGTTCAAAATCTAGGTTTTGTTGTCCTTTTGGAGACAGCTCCAAAGTGGCACAAATCTGTAGATATCTCTGATCCAGATGATATGCATGGCAGTGATTTAAATATATGTTGCAAGAATCTGGATTCCAACTGCAGATTCCAGCTGCTGTTTCTGTTACCAGGAAAATTCCAACCCCCCTCTTTTCTTTTTTTGTTACATAGGGACTCGAGCTCATGCACTGTTGTTCACACATCAATGTCCCTATATAATTGATTTCCGTTACTAGGGAACTAAAATATATATTTTTTGGTAAATAGGTATTCCCTCATACACACCCATGTCTCTAAATAGCTCAGCTGCTAGGGATAGAGATAGAGACCTACATATTTCTTTCTATTTAAGGTTACTTTATTTTGCCAGTGCTTGATTATATTCAGGTAACCACATGATGGTGTTACCCAGCGATTGTTAAATATCGACATCAGTCTGGTTACTTTCTGATCAATAGGCTTGCTTGAAAAATGCTGTACTGTTATTTCTTTAGATACATGAAAGTGCGGGGAATATCAAAGAAGTTGCTCAATTCATGAAGATTTATCGAAGTAGAGAAGTGGGTCAATCGTATTTAACCTCAGTTGGGACAACTCTAATTGCCATACTTCATGCCCTCTGGCTGGTGTTTAAAATCAAGCCCCAAGTGGTATTCTTCTTGCTGTTCTAACTCCTGCATTATATTCCAGTTATTAAACTCAGAAGTGAAGTTATCATTATAAAAACAGAATTGAAGTTGCATTTTCTGATATCAAATGAATTTCAAGTATTTGTCACATTTTTTTCAGGTAATTTGCAATGGGCCTGGGACTTGTATTCCTCTCTGTGCAGCTGCATTCCTTCTGAAGGTTATATTCTGGAAATACTAAGCTAGATTATTTGTTCCGGAAAAAATGCATATTTTCTATTGGTAGTAAAATGAAAAGCATTGTGGATAGATTTTGTGGAAAACATTATTGTATCCTCTGAGTGGCTTGATGTAGATTTTGTTGGAATAAAAAACTAATCGTCTAGTAAGCATAGTTATCAATTTTGTTTCATTTTAGCCAAAATGGCTGAAATATTTCGTTTTGGCTTGCATGCTATAACTTTGCAGCTTGACTTTTGGTCAATCTTGGCCATATCGGTCCATTTCGGCTGAAATTTCGGATTTCATCCAGGATTCTAGCCAAAATGATTTTTTTCGTAATTTTTTTTACTTTTCCTATATATATGTGCTTTGTATTTCTTATATTTTCTCAAAATGTAATTTAAAAAAGTTTTACTAGAATGGATGAAATCCATAATTCATTTTTTTTATTTTCCTTCATATATATACATAATTTTTTTATATATTTTCCCAGAATGTAATTCTGAGTAGTTTCACTAAAATTCTGAACCTAGCAAAAAATTTTCATTTTGAAAGTCAGACTGAAATGGGGTCCGAAACGATATTTACAACCATACTAGTAAGTGGCTTACAAGTGTTTTATTTCGGTCTAGGACTGGACATTATGTGAAGTTGATGTGTTTCCTTGTCTATGACTTCAACATTATGTGAAAGTTGGCCCCACTATGTTGCCCTCACCGTAATAGGTGAGGGATAGATGACGGTGAGGGATAGATGTGCATGAATATTTTCATTTATATATATCTCTCTCTCACTTCTTTTGGTTGTGCTTTGGTCCATAATATCTCTTATTTTTCTATATCTTTTTCCGCCTTACTTTCTAACCTAGTTTTTTTCTGAATGATTGCTGAATCTTAAAATTTTCATTTAATTTCTTCTCATGGTAATCACTATTCATTGGTATTTTTATTTTTAATTTTTTTAATCAAAGGAATGCTTTGTTTGAGTTGGATATCCTACTTCTTTTTTCTCAAAGACTAATTCACAAAAGTTAGAAGTGTAATAATCCTTGGAAGAAATAAAATATGATCTAGTGATATTCAGAACCTGGCTTCCTTTCTATTTTTGATTAGCAATGGAAAAAAATCCATCTATTATTTCAAGTGAAATGCTCATTATTCAACTTTATTTATTTGGATTAAATTACAGGTAGTGGGTATTAAATGGTCTTCCATCTTTTATGTTGAGAGTATAGCAAGAGTGAAGAAGCTCTCTTTAAGTGGCTTGCTGCTGTACAAGTCAAACCTAGCTGATCAGTTTTTTGTCCAATGGCCACAACTACAAAGGAAATATCCCAAGGCTCACTATGTTGGTTGTCTCATGTAGGTGGCTCACCACTGGTATGTCTTTCATTTTAGTTGTATCCTTGACATGATTTTGTGATCTTGTTGGAAGCTTTGAAAGTTTTACTAATTCACCCAGTAGGCTAGATCTGTCTTTGACCTGTCTATCTTAATGCTCCCTGTGTAAGGCTGTAAGCAACTCCTTTCCAATATTGTGCATTTTTTCCCAGTGTTTATGCAACCTCTGCGGATACCTCTGCGGGGTTTAGTCTCTCTTTAGTCTATTTTTTTGCTTCTCATGAATGAAAATCTTATTGTAAATACACATTCCATACAGTATGTATAATAGTTCATGCTGACTTGTTATCCACCTTCCGCACTTCTTTACACTGAACCTCAGTTACTTAGTTGCGCATGCCTTTGCACATCCATTTCTAGCTTGTCTATGGAGAAGTGATGACTTTATTTACAGAAAGAAGAGAATGCTCATTATGAATTCCAAACTTCCATGGAATACTTCAGGCATGTTTGGATTTATTTATTGTTTATTTTTTTAATGAGAAAACTGTTTACCTCTACCTCATTGAGGTTTCCTTAAATATTACACGAGGAATTAGTCCCATCATATCATTCATTAAACATATGATCAGTAATGGATGCTCAATGTTATGATTGGACCAACCCTAATGGAGTAAAATTTAAGCACGACGCATTGAAGGGAAGGGCGATCAATTTGTTCAGTTCAGATTTTCAGTGTATAGGCAATTATTGCATTAATCACATTATTAATCATATGCTCAATCTTGTATTGGGATTGGCTCCATTTATGGAGTAATTGAAGACAACCCATTGAAAGAAAGAAGAAGACCTATTTGGTTGTTTATTAGTAATGTGAGGGAAATCAAGAGAGAATAAAATATGATGGGGTTTTCAATCATGATGTGATATATATATATATTTTTTGTGACATGAAAATGAATCTTTGATTTTTTATGTAAAATTTAGATTTTTTTTTTGTCATTTAGTTGCTTGAGAATGTTACTTTTAACCCTTTTTTTTTTTTTTTTGGGGGGGGGGGGGGGGGGGGGGGGGGGCGTCGTTGTTGAGTGATTTTGATTATTTGTATGCTCTTACTGTCGGAAGCATGAGTAAGACACCAAGAAGTTGTGGCCTCCTTAATGACGGCTCACCGTATCATGATTTGGTGAATTACTTCCAATATTGCCTTCTCAACCATCCAGGCGTGCGGCGGGCATCATGGCCTATCAAACAATTAGAGCTGCCTACTCAATGGATTTTTACTAATTAATGGTAAGAGGATGGATATACATATGATCAATTTGGCATAGTTCCTATTTTAATTTCAGTGATATTCAACTCTCACTGCTAAAACAAGGACAAAAAGGTTATTTTTAGTGGTTTAGATTTGTTAATGTGAGCCATATTATTTTTCTAATTTTAACTGCTGGAAAATTTTATGGGGAGTTATCTTAAAAAATGTTGGTATATTTGCAAGTTTTGTGTGTTTTTTCAGTTATTATTGAAAAAGGTTGCAAAAAATAAAGCAGTAATAAACCAATAAATATAAAATTTTTTCTGTTGGCCGTCCCTTGACCCCCACTGCCAGAAAAAAAAAAAAATCTTCGCTCTACTGCTAACCACAAAATTTTTCTTTTCATGTTTGATTTCATTTTCTTGGAAACCAATTCGTGGCTCATCAGCCAATCCCCTCAAGAAGAGAAGTGTTTTTTATTTTTCAAGTTAGTAAAGCCTCAAGAAGAGGAGTTATGGACTTCATTGACATATGTTATTTTTTTATTTGATTTGTCATCATCAAGATATTGCTAGTAGATGTAAGAAAGAAAACCCCATATGGCCGTGGACATGGCAATCATCTTCACTCCAGTCCACCCAACTTGTCATGTAAAAAGAGAACAGCAACAACTGGAACAGCGGGCAAAGCCAGGGTGCCAATGACATCACAAAATAGAGAGGACGACACAAATATCACTCCCAAAGAGCCAATGGCAGATATTTGCCATGCCGCAGCCGTCCAAACCAATGTCATCACATACGGCACTGGCGAAGAGTCCTGCCGAACAAACACAAGTGGCTACTGCTGATGGCTGGATTTGCCTTCTCAAGACCACACCAAGAGTCTCCTCGTTAGTATCTTCTCAAAAGAAAACTATTTGTGTGGCAAGATATGTACTCTCTAAGGAATTTTAGAATAGTTTTTGCTTATCGAAATTGAGTAACTCTTATATCAATGGCTAAAGTTTCGAACGTTGGGCTGACGAAGAATACCCTGCATTATTAAAAAAATGAAAGAAAAAGAAAACTGAGTTGGGAAAAGCAACAAGGAATATGTGGCAGATGCACCTAGGAAAGTGATGCTGACTGGCACAAGAAGCCACCATTGCCAGCCTTCCTGTGTCTGCAATGGTGGATGATTTAGGACAATTGAATCTTCATGTAACTTTGCTTCTTTGGTCTCTTCGGCACCCATAGGAATGGACCAGATTGTTAAGAGTATCCTTGGTCAATTTAAATGGTAGAAAATTTAAGGCCCTTGGTCAAGGGCCCACGTGATCATTCGTACGAGTATCCTTGTATATTGGCAGGTAGGGAAATTGAGTGGTGGGAGTGTGGGAAAGCCGGGCGTACACGAGGACACTGGATTAGGCACACATACACACATATCCATTTGCATGGTCCCATCCCCAGTTCGGACACATAGTGGGCTCCAAAGCAAGGTTCACATGAGGAGTTGCACCTAATTCCGCCACTATATATGTACGCATTGATTCTATACGCGAGGTGCTGTGGGGCCCACCTCGGGATGAACCTAGGGGGAATTGAAGATTTAGGTGGGATTCTCCTATATACATAATACTAGCCCCATCTTATCATCTTAATTCTAATATATCCATGGCCCACAAGTCCCATCCATTCACAAGGGTGTTTAGTGTTTAGTTGAGTCCAATAATTCAATTCGTTTGTATGGGTGCAAACAAAGAGCATGTGTGAACTATATTATGGGGCGGCTTTTTTAGTCCCCTTGGATGGACCATTAAGTGGGCTTCACTAAGGGTGTGCACTATGTGCTAAAGGTGTGCACAATGTACAAGGGGAGCTTAGGATAATTTTCATTTAATAACTTTATATTAAAAAAGGAAAATAATCATATGAAAACTAATTCTCACCATTTTTTGTGAGAACTTTAGGCGAGATTTATCTATCACTGAATTCAAATATTGCAATACACAAGGCCTTCCCCTGATAGTCACACACTCCAAGTTTCGATCAAATCCAAATTTACTTGACCGTTGGATTGACTATGCACCAATTTAAATGGACTGGATTTGTGGGCTACGGATGAAAGGGTTAGGGACATGTGATTAGGGCCAAACTTGATATTTGGGATGGTCCTACATAGATCTTTCCATCCCACCGGCCTAATTTTTAAATGAGACCCACAAGTGGGCCCTATAAAAAGTTCTTGTGGTAGGTGTGAGAACTTTTCTCACATAATCAAAGCCCATTAAAAAAATATTTCTAACCCACAATCCAATGGTTTTGTCCATTTGGAATGGTATCAAACCCACAAAATCGGTGAATATTAGAGGGTCCCTATTTATTGATCAAGCTGGAGTGGTGATAGAGGGCTCCTTGATTTGGGTTCACAAAATGGTGGAACGAGAAATTTCGGGGACCATATATGAAAATGCATTAAGTATTTTAAAACATCAGGGTCCATTTGTGTAGAGTCCATGGAAAATCAGTTATTTTCTTACTCCTTGCTCGTCTTGGAAATGCTTTTCCATGCAAGTGCGGAAAATCAAATCCATCTTTGCCAATTTTTCTCACAAAGAGAGAGTTTATGGTTGCACAGACGTGGCCTTTTGGGTTCATTAAGACTTTTGGAGTGGCGATGGCCACCTCAACACTCAAGCCCCCTTGGTTACATACCTGGGTCCACTTCCAATTGGATCAAGCGAGTCCCACCCTTTTAAACATCGCCAAAGAAACTTGGACCAAGCTCAAGAAACTTGGACCAAGCTCAAACCCGACCCATACGAAGCGTCAACAACTAAAAAGAAACGTCCCCTTCCATCTTTTCTGTCTACGTGACAAGCTGCTGTTCTCTAATGGTGAGTCATCATGATTATATGAGGAAATTTCTCATGGTCCTACTACATCACCAGTGGACAACTTTACACTAGACCTGGCAAATGGGTCAGGTTAACTCGAACTCGAATTTGTTGGTTCTAACCCTAATCCGACCCGTTTTTAAAACATGTTAAAAACCTTCAATCCGCACCCCTGACGGGTCAACCTGAGCGGTCTAACCCGAATTTGATGCGGGTTGGGTCAGGTTGACCCAACCTAACGTATTTAATTCTCATTTTGTGTATAATTTAACTCATTTTATATTGCTAAATCTTATTTGTAAAGCTCTCCTTATATCTAGATTTATTTAAAATGTTGCATTGAGCACGAATTTATAATTTATTAATTTTCAAGTGTAAAAAATAGGAAATCTATGAATGTTTTCTAGCTCATTTATTGAGAATTTGAAATAATCTATTTTCAATTTTTGTTCAATTTTATAATTCCATATTTGAGTATAAGTATAAGACTTATAAACGATATTGTATTTCATTCATATCTATATTTTAGAGGTAAATTTATATGCTAACATAAAAATAAAAAACACATCAATATTTCAACTATAAAAACATCATATTTTCAAATTAAAAAAATAAGCTTTATATCTAAGTATTAAAATTTTACATAACTCCTCTACAAAAGATTGAGAGTACATAATTTATTGCTTACATGAATAACAAAAGTCACATGAAAATTGGAAAGTCATGATATTTTAGTAAAATTTAAACGGGTCAAACGGTTTCAGAGGATTAGAGGGGCCAACTCTAATCCAACCCGTTTTTATATTGGTTTATAAACTCTAATTATAACCGGATCTGTATGTCAAACGGGTCGGGTTAGGCTGGTCAAAAATGGTTCAGGTTGGGCCGAATTGACGGGTTGAGTTTAATTTTGGGAGCTCTAATTATTGTTCACCCGCCGCCAAATTTTTAATAAAAAGATCCGGATTTAGATGGTGAGACCCTTCCTTCCTGTGCCCCCGCCCCGCACGATACGGGCAGCACAAATATTGTGTGCCTCCAAATCTACCAACGCGCCCAAATATATAGCAAACTCACAAAGAAACACACACTTCTCACGTGCCACTCACACCAAACTCAATTCACATACCAATGCCTGCCTCCCAAGCACCTCATTCACCTTGCCTACCCGTCACAAGACTAGCATGCATCACTCTCTCCCATTCATTACCTCCATCACCCCCACTTCCTCACTCCACAAACCCTAATTCTCCAATCATCGACGACCACAACATCATCATCATCATCATCATCGACAACATGGACTCACCGTCCGATCATGCAAGCAATAAGGCAAGGGACCGACGTCGTGGCACTAGTAAAAATGTGGCCCAAACGAATGTTGATGGGGGCAAGCGAGGATCGGTGGCGGTTAAGCCACAAGATGAGTGGACCACTACTGCCGATGGTCCCCCACTGGCTGCCGCAATATCGCCATGTGGGGCGTGCAAGTTCTTGCGGCGCAAGTGTGTCAGTGGGTGCGTGTTTGCACCCTACTTTGGGTCTGACCAGGGTGCAGCCCGGTTCGCGGCTGTTCATAAGGTGTTTGGTGCTAGTAATGTGTCTAAGTTGCTGCTGCACATACCGGCCCACCGCCGGCATGACGCTGTGGTCACCATATCCTATGAGGCCCAGGCCCGGCTGTCCGATCCGGTTTATGGATGTGTGTCTACTGTACTTGCATTGCAGCATCAGGTTCTTGCTATTTCTCCTTGGCCTGAATTTTCACAAACAATTTGCAATTTTCATGAAACTTCACCCTTATGATCTGAACTTTGGTTGGCCTGAATGGTTGGGATTGATGGGCCCCACTGGTAGATTTATAGGGCTGGACTACTATGATCATCCTGCTCCAATGCAACTATTAAACATTGAGTTGGTGTCTGAAATATTTTGAGAGGGAAAATGGACAAGTAGTCCATGAGACTTAACTCAAAATTCCGTTGTGGGGACATCCATCACACGTAAGGTCCACCCAAAATTATTGATCCATCATCAAGCGGTCCACGTTGGACGGAGATGCACAAAAGTTGATGATTAGACAATCAAGCGAGCCTATCCATGTCCATCGTGCAATTGATGCACTCCATCTTAACGGTCCAATGTGATCTTTTGTGCTAATTCGATGATCTACCACATGTTCTCAAGGTCTTTAAAAGTGGGCCATGTGCGACTGAGGCCCCATGAAAACACAATTGTGGATAGTCTTGAAGACTGCTAAAATGGCTCTCATGCGAAAAAAAAACATGGAGATATATATGCTCTGGTCTTAGATTCACATGAGCCATGAATGATACAAGAACAGCATATCTACTTTCTACCAACATAAAGAAATGAGGATCCGATGTATTCGACATCGAGGTTGGTCACATAAAGAACATTAGTGTCATGGTATTAACCTTTAATTTTACAGACAACCCCCCTTGGGATACACTAAAGAAACATGCTTAACCACCTTAATGATTAGCTATGTGGCTGATTTTCGACTCATCCATATATGTAATAATTTCACGGCATTTTGTCCTTTATTTATTTATTTATTTATTTATAGTGCCACCAATGTGGTAGAGCGGCTTGAAAACTTCAACCATGGTCCTAAAAGTTTCCATTGATTTATCTTGTTTGAGATTAAGGATGGGCAATAGTGCAAAAAGATCATTAGACCCAAGTCAATCAACTTTATTGGATTAATCGGTTAGGTTTGGTATAAATCAAGTTAGTTCTAAGAAACATTTTGATCTTAGTACAGGAGAATTATGCACAACTTGATTAATTGATTGGAAATCTATGTCTAATTGTCGGTTAAGGTACGTAGGTGACTAAAATCTTCAAAGTAGAAATAAAAATAGCATGTGTGGAAGGGTGGTTGCTTGCATTTTCTTGGTTTAGGGTCACATTGAGCACTAGGGATTATATATCTATATATAGAGGCATAACTTGAATCCAACCTATTTATTGCTTGGGTTGAAAACATCAACTTGAACCTAATTGAAGATTTAAATACTCAACTCAAGCCTTATTTAGATGATTCATTTTTGTTAGGGTGGATTGGTGGTCCATATAGTTCAATTGGTTGAATGGAATAATGGACTCAACTCTAACCCAACCTATATATCAATTGGGCCAAAAATACCAACCCAAACCCCATGTAACCAGATTGGCTAGTAACCAATTGTGAGAATACTAAAATATGTCGATTTCTGACATCCCTTTCATTTGTCTCTGCAATATAATTTTAGAAATTCACCCCTTATTTTGTTTCAAATTTTAAGGTGGCAACTCTGCAAATGGAGCTTTCAGTAGTGCAGACACAGCTGATGAACAGCAGGATAGCAATGGCAAATGCGCTTCAAGTTCAACAGCAGCAGCAGCAGCAGCAGAATTTAGCAGCGTTACAGCCTGCATACTCAAATAACTCAGTGACTTCTAATAATCTTGTTAACATAAGCACCTTCCCCTCTAGCTTCGACCTTACGGATACAGCTCCATCATCACGGAGTTTTGAACCATTGAAGATCACACAACCATTGCAAGATGAAGATGAAGATGAAGAAGAAAGCGGAAATCCGATTGTTTTCGCTGATGGATTCCTTCAAGAGAGAGTTGTTTAATGATAATTGCTTATCTGATTAAGCTAATTGTTCCAACAGTTTTTTTTTTTTTTTTTGGTAAATTGCCCCCACAGTTAGATGCCCATGCGTGTGACCTGAAAATCCTCTTTACATAATTTTATATTTGAAAGGTATGTACGTGTTAAGTTCTTTTTCTTCAGAAATGCAAAGGGCCTATAGAGAAAACAGGTGAAGAAAAGAAGTAGAGAAAGCTGTCCATGTAGTAGTTCAACCATTTGGCATTAATCATGTGGGATATAGTCTGTTAGCATAATCTCATAATCTCAACCATGGTTGGAAACACCCCAAATTTTTTTAAAACCTTTAAGATTTTTACAAAAACGTCCTCTGGAAAACTACTTTTAAAAAGTCCACACCAATGAAATTTTCATTGATTTATAGGTAAGAGCACTGTTGGATCACATTGGAGTGAGGAAATTATATTGTGGAATCAGAGAAATTTCTCACTAGGTTTACCAGTGTATTAAGGAAGTCACACACTCACACAGTGAAACCTATAAAGTTCAGAAATTAATGTCTCTTGGCCAAATATCACTCGAAAAGGAGTTGGATCTTTTGTGAAATTGATCATGTTTAAAATGAAAGAATGAAATAACATATATGAAGAAGGGAAATGACATATCCTATGCATGATTAATTACCTATAGCGAATACATAAGGGACATTAATCAAAAGAAGATACCCTACTATCAACATTTAATCAATGACACCCACGAAGTTATTTTTTGATTGATTTCAGGGATGAAAGAAGGTTAAGAGAAAGAAAAAGACTTCATACAAATGGTATTTTTGTCATATTTTTCAAAACTTTTCATGGAGAGGACTGGTTTGAAAGAATATGAAAATTTTTTATACTCTATTGAAAATTTCAAATCCTCATGTACTTTTTGAAAATGCACGAGTCTTATTCCAACCAGGATAAGTGTTCATACAAACATGGCCAGAGCGGATGGTGGGGAGAAGGTCAACTTAAACTGATCCAGAAAATTCTTTTGTGGATCACCGAGCAGTCCCGACCCTCTAATAACTGGTCTTTTGATGGATGGTTACAAAATTAACATCGCTTAGAAAAATACCAATAGCAAAAGGGAAAAAAAAAATTGACTCCATGACAGGTTGCCCATATCTGAAGAATGATGACCATCACTGCAAAATAGACCCCACCAATGCCAGAATGTTTTGCTTGTTCCCCAAGGCAGCCTATCAAATGGATGGTCCAGAATCCAAAATTCAACCGTCCATTTCTTCTTTCCTTCTCTTATTTGAATTGGGATTCATTGAAATTTAGATTTCTTCTTGTTGTATGGATGATTAGAAAAAAAGGGTGCCTTTGGCCTAGTGCTATTATGGGTTCAATCACTTACAACTGGACTCGACCCAACATAAAATCTAGTATCAAGCTTACTGCAATTTCCCATTTGATTTTTGTTGCTTTCAGCATCAGAATTCGGCATTCGCTTTTTTTTTTTTTTTTTTGATAAAATTAATGTGTGAATAATGCAGACTCAATTCAACATGTTTTTCAGCATTTTTTTTTTTTTTTGGTTAAAGAGGTTTGCTAAAGAACTGATTGTCCTATGCCTGTGCAGAAAATCAGCACCAAGGGGCCATCCTAACCCCTTTCATAGCTTTACAAGGCATTTAAGAGTAATAATCAACCCCATAGGATCACCATAATCCCTTGATCTTTGTCGAGCTTAATGGCTTATATTTTGAAATTTCTCCAATCCAACAAGAAGCAATAATCAACCTCACAGGATTTTCATCAATAGACAAGCAACAAAAAACTAAATCTCAATTTATCTTCTTCCTTCAATAAATACCCTTAAATTTAATAGAAATAAAGAAAATTCCTACGAACAGAAACTGAAGAAAACGGGCACAATCCAGGTTAGCATCATTCACCTGCCTTCAATAGCAAGAAAAACACACTACCACCAGTGAGTTTGTTATCAACAATGTTGCACATATTATTGTCAGAAAAATAAACAGCAGGAAACAATGTTGGGAAAATTTCAAAATTTACCCTCTTAGAGGGATATTATTGGGAAAGTATTGTTAAAATATAGATCAATTATGCATTAAAAATACATCTTTATGCTGTACAAATGATATGAGTACAGAGGAAGAATAGAAAATAATGGACCATGAAAGAGAGTGCTTTTGAGAATGTAAAAAAGACTAACCATGACCTTCAAATGTTATTCTAGGTAAAATTATACCAACAGCAGCTAATTGCTGGAGTCCACTTCCAACAATTCTAAAGAAAGACAAGCAATGAAAAAGAAAAAGAAAAAAAAACCAATTAAAAATATGATTGGTAGCATAGCCAAACATAATTTGAAGCCACTGACCCTTAACTCAAGCAGAAAATTACATCTGGTTTTCATTCAAGTTACAGATTTCCAAAATAAAAGAGTGAAGCCAAATATACTGAAACATCACATAATTTATTTGTTTTTTTTTTATCAATTACAAATTGCTAATCACAAGGATGTCGTTAAAAACAAGATTAATCTGGGCAGATTTTCCAGAATCAAGGTGAATGTCCCTCCAAGCAAGAAAATGAAAACAAAAGCTAACATTATCTTTCCAAAATACATACAATTGGACCTTGGATGTGACCCACTGATCACTCTTCTGCCAGGATGGTTGTCAAAAGATTTCTGCAACCATGAAAATACAGTAAAGACAATTATGTATGATATTAAAGTGTTCACACAGTTCAATCACAATGGGACAGAAATGAAAGGATTCCTTAATAGAGAGGCAAGCTTTGCTGTGAGTAATTCAATATCAGTGTGTCAAATATTTAAGCAATGCTTTGGATCGGCCTTGTAAAATTATGATAAAAATCTGATGGTTTTGGAGAAGAAAATGGAGCTGAGATCTGATTTAGCATGTCGTTTTTGCATGATGCTTATCGAAAGTAAAACCGTTTAAGTGTCCATTACAGTACATTAATTGAGCGGCACTAAGTTGAAGTGTCACAAATAACTTTGAAGCAGTGTAAATGGGAAATTGCTATTAAGATAAATAAGTAGGAATAATAACAGAAAATGATCTAAACGGATCACAAATAGCTGCAAGTGGGCGCTTATCTGTGGATATTGGATAACATGTGCCCATAAAATAAAGACATGGAACCTGAACAAATGACAAAAAAACAAAAAAAAAAAAAGCTGCTTAATGTTCCCAACACACAAAGATACAACTGCCTGGCTGCAAACAGCATGTACACAGCAGGTTCATGATTGGACAGGTACAAAAAACATGACAATAGTAATGTTACAGCCTCCGGTTACAAGAAACAACCAGGAGAGTTATTTCAATAAGCTATTACTAAACATGCAGGATCAAGCAACTGATTCCTAACAAACCGCATGACTTGAGTGGTGTCTTTTAAGATGAGGGAGGTTGGCCAGCAACCTCTCCCTAATAAATGTGTGAACTAGTGGACGGTAATTCCTTTCTCTATCATGTGAGGATTGAAGATAAAAAAAAGCAAAAAATATTGGAGGGCTTTTCATTAAGTAGAGTTGATTTAAAAAATAAAAGAAAGCTTATTGAAGTGCCGAAATAGGGGTCTTAGAAGGTTTGGTAGAAAAAAATAATAAAAAATAATGTCATATAGGTTAGACAGCAGCCAAAGAGGAGGCCTTCTGATATAACAGTCTAGAGAAAAGTTCCCTCAGAAAGCTTGAACTTCACTTCCCTTTTTTCTGAATGATAACAAATAAAATATCATTAAAGGTATACGAAATGTATACAAGTGAATACAATAATCTTGTAAAGTATATGAGAAAATATTGTTTTCTGACTGGTAATAAAAAAATTACTGTAAAATGCACAAATGTGTGGTCACTCAAGGAAAAACAAAAGCAGCAACAGTCGCAGCTCAAACCCTATAGACAAACTGCCATCAAACAAAATTGATATAATCATTAACCAGAAAGAAGGCCCAAAAAAAAAAAAAAAACACTAATATCTATGAAGTTAATAGAGTTTCCACCAGCAATGAATCCCAAATGATACCTTTCCTTGCAGAGGGCATCATCTCCCCCATTGATCTCCTCAAGAACACTGACGAAAGATATATTCATCGGATATCTATAAAAGAGTTCCATCTTAAAATATTGGGCATGCTTACAAGTAACACCAACAATCCCCCAAGTATATTTACTTCCCAAGTAATTCAAAACTGTAACATCCAATGGCATTTCAAAACCAGGGAAGGTTTGAATATTGCTTTCCCTCCATTTGATCCAAACAACAACCAACACAAGCATCTTCCATGACTTAAAGCCTTAAGGTGAACCAACAAAAAATCAATGATGGAATGGAAAGAGAACACATGAGCCCAGAAGGCGAAAAAAACAGAAGTGGAACTCCAAATAAAGGGCTGGCGTTACAATACAAAAAGGGATGGCCAACTAACTCATTGGCTTCACAATACATGAAACAAGTTTTAAAGAGGAGAAAAACCAATATTAATTCGGTTCTAAAAGGTTCGAATTCACAAATTTGTGAACTGCTAAGAGTTTCACAAAAAAAATAATAAAAAAGAAACCCATGGATAGGATTTGATGGAGACCTACAGCTGGAGCCTGGATTCTTCTAACCATCGTGAAAACCCACTTGGCTATGCATATGCGATTCGTGTTGCATGGATATTATGTAAATTTATTAAAATGTTATTTAGAAAAAATATATGAAAAATTGTAAATAAATAATAATAATAATAATAATAATAAGTAAACAGGCATTAGGACGGCTCCTTACCCTAGTGGTAAGGAGTGGTTGTCTTTACTAGGCTATCTAGTGTTAAACAGGCCCAAGACCCAAGGCCCAAAATCCATCAATGTTATATCTCACGTGGAATTGATTTGGTCAATATTGAGACAGCTGGAATTGATTTGGTCAATATTGAGACAGCTTTAGCTTTCCTCTCTTAGAATAACAATTGTTGTAATTAGTTGCTTTCTTAACTTAGATTAGTGATTGATACAATTAGATGGTTTTCCGTTCTTAGAGCTTTCCTTTCTTAGAATAACAATTGTTGTAATTAGTTGCTTTCTTAACTTAGATTAGTGATTGATACAATTAGATGGTTTTCCTTTCTTAGAGCCTAGATTATAGGCATGTAAATACCTATATAATGATGTACAATCTCCATAGAAAGACACAAAAATTATTGCATTCTCAAGAGTATATTCAAACTCTTTTTGTGATCGTGAATTTGTCATGGTATCAGAGCAAGGATCAAGGCAGTCTTGATCTTAGACATCTTCCAAAGCCTTGAGGGAATAGAGATAGAGAGAATAAGTCTCTCTCGTGCAACAAATAAATTCAGGATCTATTTTCAAGAAGTTTCCAGCAACACAGTGCCAACGATACCTTCTTCCTACATCAAAGATATTCTGTTAGTGGCCCACTGTTGATCGATCAGATCAATTTCAGAAATCACCCACTCATGGTCGCCTCATATTTCTAAGGATATTAGTGATTTTTCAAGAATTTTTCAGAGACTCAAGGTTGGTATTTTACTCATTCTCAAGATTTACCAGAAATTTATATTGTTTTCATCAGGACCGTTGCAATGGAAAAATCTGAGGTCACGTTGATTAAATTTACAGGAAAGAATTACTCTGCCTAGTCTTTCCAATTTCAAACATACCTCGAAGCCAAGGAATTGTGGGGATTTGTTTCTGGTACGGAACCTAAACCCACTGAGGATAAGAAAAAGATCTTTTCTTAGCATACTAAAGATGCCAAAATCAAATCCTGGATTCTAGGATCCGTTGAGCCCCATCTGATAATGAATCTCAAGCCTTACTCTACTTCTAAAGCCATGTGGGGCTATTTGAAGAAAGTATATCATCAAGATAACTCTGCACGTCAATTCCATCTTGAATGTGCAATTACTGAATATACACAAGAGACTTTGTCAGTACAAGATTATTATTCTGGATTCCGTACACTGTGGTCGGAATACGATAGTATTAAGTATGCGGGTGTTGATGACAATGTGTTGACAATAATCCAAGACCTTCAGGCTTCTAGTCAGCGAGATCAATTTTTGATGAAACTGCGTAATGAATATGAAAGTGGCCGGTCTGCCCTAATGAATCGGACGCCCTTACCTTCATTGGATGCCTGCTTGAATGAACTCTTACGAGAGGAACAACGCCTTACGACCTTGGCTCATATTGCTCAACAAAAGACTGAAACCTATTCAGTCGCGTTCTCGGCCAATAAAACTTCTCAGCCTCCGCCTCGAGACTTGAGCAAAACCCAATGCTACAGTAGTCAGAAATTTGGGCATCTTGCATCTCAATGCAAACAGAAAGTCTGTAGTTACTGTAAAAAGTCAGGACATATCATCTCTGAATGTCGTCGCCGTCCACCACGTCCGTCAACACAGTATCAGACTCCACAATATCCGGCTCCACAGTATCAGAATTCACAGTCTCAGACTCCACACGCATATGTGGCTTCCTCGGTTATGCCTATTCCTACATCTACACCCCCACAGCCTGGGCCCTCATCATCTCTCACTCCTGAATTGGTTCAACAAATGATTATCAATGCCCTCTCTGCCTTTGGTCTCTCCGGTAAGTCACCTTCATCTTCTACTTGGTTCCTTGATTCCGAGGCGTCTAATCATATGACGTATTCCCACACCCCTTTCTCCAATATGACAAGTTACAATGGCCATCTTCAAATACAAACTGCTAACGGCGGCCATGTTCCCATTACTGCTATTGGAGATATCCCTGGTCCCATCCCATTGAAAAATGTTTACCTCTGTCCTAATTTAACTTCCAATCTATTGTCAGTTGGACAACTTGTTAAAAATAATTGTAACATTTCTTTTTCTTCTTCTGGTTGTGTTGTGCAGGACCAGATGTCCGGGAAGGAGATCGCGAGAGGGCCTAAGTGTGGACGCTTGTTTCCGCTGGATCTTTCTCAAATTTCTAGGAATCAATTTGCCAATAATATGTTTTGTTTTTCTCTTAGAAATAACTGCCGGTTGTGGCATAATAGACTCGGACATCCTAATTCCAAGGCCTTGTCCCTTATGTTAAATTCTGGTTTATTAAATAAATCTCTTGGTTTATCTTCTTGTGTGCCTTTTGATTGTGCTACTTGTAAAATGGGAAAGAGCAAAACTCTTCCGTTTCCTCATTCCACTTCACACACTTCTTAGTGTTTTGAGTTAGTTCATAGTGATGTATGGGGAATTGCCCCAACTTTCCCACGCTTACTATAAATATTTTGTGATCTTTATTGATGATTTCAGTCGGTTCACATGGGTCTACTTTTTGCATTCAAAATCTGATGTTTTTAATGTTTTTAAAATATTTCTGGCTTATGTTGAAAATCAATGTTCCACCTACATTAAAATCTTGAGATCTGATTCAGGCGGGGAATATATGTCCTCTGAGTTTTAGCAGTTTTTGCAAAACAAAGGCATTATTTCTCAAAGATATTGTCCTTATACTCCCCAGCAGAATGGAATCGCTGAAAGAAAAAATAGACATTTCCTTGATGTCACTCGTTCCCTTCTTCTGGAATCATCGGTTCCTACTCGTTTTTAGGTTGAGGCACTGGCTACGGCTGCTCATCTTATCAATTGTATGCCATCCACCTCCATTGAAAATCAAAGCCCATATTACCGTTTGTACAAAACCGCTCCATCTTATGATGATCTTCATGTTTTTGGCTCCATTTGTTTTGTACACTTGCCTCCTTCTAAGAGGACAAAACTCACGGCACAATCAGCTCAGTGTGTGTTTTTAGGTTATGCACCCTTCCAGAAAGGGTTCCTTTGCTATGATCCTCACATTCGTCGTTTCCGTACCTCTAGGAATGTCGTCTTCTTTGAACATCAGTATTTTTTTCAAAAACACATTGATCCTCCTGACTCCTCGTTTGTGTCATTACCTAGTTTTTCTGCAGACTCGTCAGTTGTTCGTTTTAATCCTACCTTTGTGTACCACAGACGGCACAGCACAGCGCCTACTAGTGATCCCCCTCCTGATCTTCCTCCGGCATCTGGTTCCAGCCATACTTCACTGCGTCGCTCCACTCGGATTTCGGTACCGCCAGACCGTTATGGGTTCTCACATACTTCCTTAATAGCCACTTTGTCTTCTTCTTCCATTCCACAATCATATTCTCAGGCTGTGTAGGATCCGTGTTGGAACAAGGCTATGTAACATGAATTGGATGCGTTAGCGCACAATCATACGTGGGATATTGTACCATCTCCTGTGGGTGTCAAACCTATTGGCTGTAAGTGGGTTTTTTCTCTCAAGTTAAAATCTGATGGCTCTTTAGATCGATATAAGGCGCGTCTTATTGCTCTTGGAAATCGGCAGGAATATGGCATTGATTATGATGAGACTTTTGCTCCAATTGCCAAGATGACCATCGTCCGCACTATTCTTGCTGTTGCTGCATCTCAATCTTGGCCTCTCTATCAAATGGATGTCAAAATTGCGTTTCTCCATGGTAATCTCAAAGAAGATGTTTATATGCGTTTGCCTCAGGGATGCTCATCCGGCCCCGGTATGGTTGCTAAACTTCGTCGCTCCCTCTATGGTCTGAAACAAGCTCCTCGTGCATGGTTTGAGAAATTTCAAGCTGCTCTTCTCCGCTTGGATTTTCATCCAAGCGCATATGATCCTTCTATGTTTTTACATCATGCTCCATCTGAGATCACTATACTCCTTGTCTATGTTGATGACATCGTCATTACCGGTCCTAATGCCGGCATGATTCAGAAGCTCCAAGCGTCTCTTCGTGAGTCATTTCAAATAAAGGATCTTGGCCCTCTCCACTATTTCCTCGGTCTTGAAGTTCATCAATCGCCTACAGGTATAGTTTTCAATCAGCACAAATACACTATTGATCTCATCGCCTTGGCTGGTCTTACTGTTTCTGCTCCTGTTGATACGCCGGTCGAATTGAATATCAAACTCAGTCGCGACGAAGGTGATCTTCTTTCCGATCCTACTGCCTATCGCCAGTTGGTTGGCAGCTTGATCTACCTCACGATCACTCGCCCCGATATCTCTTATGCGGTCAACCTAATGAGTCAGTTCATGACTGCTCCCCGTCACCTTCATCTGGCTGCTGTTCGCCGCATAATTCCGTACCTTATTCGCACACCGACTCGTGGGTTGTTTTTTCCATCCAACAATCCTCTGACTCTCAAAGCTTATTTAGATGCTGATTGGGTTGGTTGTCCGAATACTCGCAGATCGACGACTGAATGGTGCATGTTTTTGGGTGATAGTCTCATTTCTTGGAAATGCAAGAAACATGACAAAGTTTCCAAATCCTCTACCGAGGCAGAGTACCGCGCCATGTCTGCTGCATGCTCCGAAATTCTTTGGCTCCGTGGTTTGCTTTCTGACATTGGTTCTCCAGCGGCCGGAGCTACCCCCCTCTATGCGGATAATACCAGTACTATTCGGATTACTGAAAATCCGATTTTTCATGAACGTACTAAACACATCGAGGTTGATTGTCACTTCATCCGTGATGAGCTTAAACGTGATGTCATCAACCTGCCACATGTCTCCACTGACCTTCAACTTGCTGATATTCTCACCAAAGGCCTTCCGCGACCACGCCATCAGTTCTTAGTTGACAAATTGATGCTTGTTGATTCTCCCGCATCAATTTGAGGGGAGATGTTAAACAGGCTCAAGACCCAAGGCCCAAAACCCATCAATGTTATATCTCACGTGGAATTGATTTGGTCAATATTAAGACAGCTGGAATTGATTTGGTCAATATTGAGACAGCTTTAGCTTTCATTTCTTAGAATAACAATTGTTGTAATTAGTTCCTTTTTTAACTTAGATTAGTGATTGATACAATTAGATGGTTTTCCTTTCTTAGAGCTTTCCTTTCTTAGAATAACAATTGTTGTAATTAGTTGCTTTCTTAACTTAGATTAGTGATTGATACAATTAGATAGTTTTCCTTTCTTAGAGCCTAGATTATAGGCATGTAAATACCTATATAATGATGTACAATCTCCATAGAAAGACACAAAAATTATTGCATTCTCAAGAGTATATTCAAACTCTTTTTGTGATCGTGAATTTGTCATCTAGGGTTTAAACCTTGGCTAGCCCCCCTTTTTCCTCCTTATACAAGCTACCTTCCCACTTAGGTGGGCTTCCTTCCCGGGTGTGCCGGGCTATCCTTGGGTCCCAGCCCCCTTAGATGGGCTAAAAAAGAAGAAGAAGAAGAAGAAGAAGAAGTAAGTATGCACTAACCCAACATCATGACCTATACCTACATCAAAAATATTTGCGCCAATATACCCAAAGGAGCACAGTCAGAAACATGAGCATCGAGCACACCTATTGTTGTTTCAGAACGTATTTTTTATGGATTATGCCTTTTATATTCGGCGACAGCTCTTTCTGGGCTTAGTTACAGAATAAAAAATATATATCACTTCTTGTCCCAACATGGTTGATTGCCACTACGATAGTTTAAAACCCAAGCTGAAAACGTTATCAAATAACAGTTGGTAAATTCTGAACTTCAGAAATACCTATTTGGAGAGTGAAAAACATTATCAAATGACAGTTGGTAAATTCTGAACTTCAGAAATACCTATTTGGAGAGTGAAGGCACCTCCCGGGGTTGTGGCTTTTGGTTGGCTCACCCTTCGGGGTCATATTCTTTTGATGGGCAATCCTCCTTGGTGGAATAGAATCATTGTGAATGCATTCCCAAATCCAATGTGTTTATCAGATGAAGAGATGGTAGACACCTTTTCCTTAATTGTAAAGTGGCGCAGGTGTTATAGAGGGCAATGCTAAGCTAGTTTCGATGCAGTTGGGTCTTCTCTTGATAAAGGTCATCACCCATTGTGGTCCCGCTGAAGTGGGGTCCTAGGAGGGTCTAAATTGTAGACATACCTAACCTTTGGCAATTTTGTACAAAGTAGCTGCTCGCAGGTCTTGAACCTCCGTTATCACATATGGCACCTAAGACTTTTACCATTGCACCAAAGCAATGACTTGGGCCCTCTCTCGATGCCTTCTTAATCTTTTTGAGGTGTGGAGGATGGGGTTGGAATCAGCGAGAGGGAAACTTTAATGGATCTTATCTGTTTGTGCAATCCTATGGTGTTGTGGAGGGAAAGAAATATGTGATGCTGTGAGAGCATCACCTCTTCTGTTGATGTACTGGTGGACAGCGCGAGATACTTGGCAGCATCTTGGGCTACTACTTCTCCCCTTTTTCAAGGAATCTTTATGGGTTTAATTTTAATGAATTGGCCTTCTCACCTTTTTCAAGGAAGTAGCCTTCTTGCCTTTTGCCATCACAAAGCAATCCCTCTTGGTCCCCTCGTCCGGTGGGATTTCTTACGTTAAATTTTAATGGCAATGCTTCTGTGAACTCAGATCAAGCTGATATTGGAGGCATCATTTGTGACAGCAATGCATCTCATATCCTCTCTTATGTAGTTCCAATGATGTCCAGCAGGTCACTGCTCGACTAATAGTGGGGAATCTCTAGCTTTAAGGATGGGCCTTCAGAAATCAGGACGTCTCCACCTCAATATGCATGATATTGCAGTGATTCCTAGTGCGCAATTCAATAGGTGTTGGGTAATCCTAAGGCTCCATGGAGCATAATTGATAGGGTGAAGGAGGTGTTGGGTTTAGCTACAAAACTTAATGGCTCTTTCAAATTAGTCCCTCTTTTAATGTTCCTCGGTGTTTGATTGTAACGTTTTTATTTGGGTCATAAGTGCTTTGCTTTTCACTATCTCTCTCTTGTACTGATAAGCTCTCTCTAATAAAAGTCATCATTAAAAAAAAAAAAAAACTCAACTTTAGAGTTAGGGCAACATAAGTTGTCAGAGCTAATTGACTTAATTTTCATATATATGTTGAATTCTGAATCTCCTTCCCACAGTAAAAAAAAAGTTCAAATTGAAAATGTATTTCCGTGGAACTGTGGAGTTGTGAAAAGTGGCCACACCAAAGATGGAAAACTGGCCAAATTTTTGGTGCCTTTTCTGCAGAAATGCAGCTGCACAAACGTGCCCTCGACGTAAAAAAAGGTAAAGGAGCATACTGTTCTGGGAGGGAATTGCTCTGTGTTTGGCTGCACCCTCACTCCTTCTTCATAATCTGCTTCCAGAGAAAAGAAACTCATTCTATAAATCATTCTTCCAAGGCTTCAAATCAAACCTTCCAACTGAAATTAACAGAACTCATTTACCTTCTGCTAAAACTGTCTGCAACTTCCAACCCTCTCCGTAGTTGATAAGAATTGAATTAGGACCAAAGCTGATAGGTTCCTCTCCTTCTTTGACAGCCTCAATATGTAAAGATGGTTGAATCCCTGTGCTGAGCTTTCGATTTATCAGATTCAAGGCAAATCCAGCCTCAGTACCAGCAGCAAAGCGCCTTAATTTCCCAGAACGTCGGCATGCAACCTCTAAGAACTGCTCCGAAAATGAAATAATTGGTTTCACATTTTCAACATAGTTAAGCAGCACTCCAATCTCATAGAGAACCACTAAGTACATTAGGCCTAACAGCATTATTAGTGTTGTACAGAAGTTGTAATGCAATGCAAGGTTTAAACAATCAGTTTATATGTTTTGTATCAGCTGATACAGCTGATACGAATTGGGTCCACTGAATTCATTTAATGTGTAAAATCCAATTTTCACATTGTTTTGCAAGAGGGAGCTTCTGTGAAGGGTTTTGGGGATCTCTACTCCAACGAAGGAAAACACCGGCTCAATGTTCTAAATGAAGAATCAAACCTAATATGCAACAAATAGCTTGAGGGATACCAAAGTAAGAGGAAAAATATCCAAAAAATAAGCAAGATTTTTTGGTCTTTTCATTTGTTTTGGGTAGGTAAAATTCTCTCTATAGCTTCATGGATGATTGCTGACAACAAGAATGGCAATTGCAACAATGGTGTAACCCATCAAACATTCCGGTCAGTATTGATGGGTACATTTTTCTTTATCCATTGCTTTGTGGATGGTCAACGTTTAACTTTATTACATACAGTATGCACTATTATTTCATATTTATTACATAGTATTGAGTAATCAAGTCACTAATAATTGACTATTGGCTTATAAGTAGGAAGTGGCAAGTAGTAAATGAAAGGGTTTACATATGAAGATTTGGGACAGATATGGACTCAAGAAAGTCCACCTTAGTCTATCTGTTTAAATTTGAAGCAGGGCAGCGTAGTTTCATGACAATCTAAGTTGCAAAAAGTATCATGCTCTCTACTACCAAGGCCAAGTATATGGAAACTAGTGGAGCATGTAAGGAGATGTTGTGGATAAAGAATATCCATAAAGCGTTCACTATTAATTGTGATCGTCAAAGTGCCAAACATTTACTCAAGAATTCAATATATCACTCTAGAGTGAAGAACAATGATTTGAGGTATTGGATACAAGATGCATTAGAATTGGAGTTATAACTACCGCAGAAAATTCACACACAGAAATTTGTCAGATATGATCACAAACATGTTTTTATTTTTTGCCCATTGGCCAGGAAATAGGATGGAAAGGTGGGCTCTATGGGAGTGGGTGCATATACCACCAGGACAACCCTAAGTTCCCCATCACAAACATGGTTTAAAATTGCAGTACTGGTCATGGTATCAGCCAAACCCAAACTCTGATACAGTATCAGTATTGGCCGCTGCGTGAATTTTTTTTTCCACAATTTTTGAAAAATTATCCAGAAAATCCAAAATATTGTAAAATACTGGAAAACAGTATTTTTTTTTAACATGTGTAACAATCCCTTCTTTATCAGAAATGATTCCCCAACCATCACCAAGCAAATCAAATCCTAGGAAACTCATTGTCCTATTCACATCTCCACCAAAAAAACACTTTACTCCTCACATCTTAAATAATCATCTGATGGAACCCCTTTACTTTGAATTCCTAGAATTCAATACTCAGCAGGCAAACAGGCCCTCAAACATAAATTACTCTCGACCACTAGACACAAACGCTTTAGAAAATTAAATTTGCAGAAACTACTCAGAGAAGAAGAATCATTCTCAAGATACCCAGTTCATCAAACCATGAAATTGGAAACCCATGAAGGGTTTTTTTGGGGACAGTCCACAAAGAAGAAACCAGCATGAAATTGAAATCCAGTTAAACCCCATTAAACCTTGCAGTTCAGATAAGTTACCCAAACAAGAAATTGAATAAGCGAAAACGATTTCAAAGCAATGAGAGAGGAATAGAGAGTTACAGAAGGTTGAAGAAGCTCTCTTTTCTCATCTTCTTCTTCCTCTTCAAGACCCATCGATCTCTTCCAAAGCTTCCTACGGGGAGGGAGAAAGAGGGCGGTGTTACCTCTGTCACCTTTCTTGACCGGATATAAGGGGAAATTTTCAAACAATGCCTCCAGTATTTTCCTTGTTTTAAAAACAGGTACAAGTTTTAAAACTTTTCAAATTAATTGCTAAGTTTTTTTAATATATTTTTAATTAAGAATATCTGAAAACTTAAAAGTACTTTTAAATAATTTTCTTCTCAATTTTTTTAAAATTTTAAAATTATCCTTCTTTTAAAGTCATAACATAGTTTTAGTAGTCATTATATGTGGCCAATTGCCGTGGGAATATGAGTTGTCTATGATTATCATAATGTATTGGAAGAGGAAATGAAGAAAATACAAAGACATTGAATGAGGGTTTTACTTTAGTGAAGGGTAATTTGAGTATTTTAAAAAGATTGGATTTTTTTTGAAAAATAGTTTTAAATAGATGAATGTTTTTAATTGAGAATTTCTTAAAAAAGTCAGGGAGAAAAGTTTTAAAACTTGTGTTCTTTTTGAAAAAAGGCAAAAACTTAAGACCTAATTTGAAAATTTTCCTATAAATAATCCCTACATTAGTACCTACATCAATCCTCTGAGGCCATAGCTAATGGGTCCACAGTGGGCTTACATCATGTGATTTAAGAATCCAGATCCCCCAAGACTTTACCCTAGAGAAATCCTGAGTTAGAAAGGACTGAACTCCAGAGTGGGGTGGACCTATTAAAATCCAAATTATTCAAAACAAAATCCTTCCGGGTATATATGGGATCCCATATTTTATGGCAATCAAGTTTGTTCCACTGTTGTATTACTATTTGATGAAAAACACTATTAACACAATTTGATGTAACGAGCATTTTTCATGAAACAGTCCATAGGAGGGTGAAACCAACTACAAATATGAGGATGAAAAATATGAGGATACTCTATATATATATATATATATATATACCTAGAGTGACTTTGTAATGGTTGTGATTTCAATAGGTGGGTTTCTTTATGGAGTCTCTCTCCTTTTAACTCAAGATTTCTCTAGGTTAAAGCCTTAAAGGCTCTAGACTTTGATTTGCGCATGTGAGCATTCTAAAAATGAGTCTAACTCTGATTAAAGTAAAATTTGGCCACGTGAAATGATTTTGAATGGCTAAGATTTAAGGAGGTAGGCCCTAGTGATGAATTTTGAAGGCTCACATCGAATAGTTCTCTAGCCTCGTAAGATATGGATTGGATGAGCACCCGTAAGTAGTACTAATGTAACCATTTATTTGGAGGGAGCGTAGTTAGATGATGGTTTTGATAATATTTAGATCAGGATGATGTTTAAACCACATGCAATCCGAGCAAAACCCTTGATCCAACCATTGACTATCCACGCTGGTCGGCTGAAGTGGAACCCACAATTTGCTTTGAACTCCAATCATCTCTTCATTTATGAGTCATTGC
The DNA here is from genome assembly GCA_037013555.1 of Sextonia rubra. NCBI lineage: Eukaryota > Viridiplantae > Streptophyta > Magnoliopsida > Laurales > Lauraceae > Sextonia > Sextonia rubra. The sequence continues at coordinate 19,629,991 of JASUAD010000006.1, forward strand.
TTAATAAATTCTTAGAGCGGTCCAACTAGGGGTTTCGCTCCAGGCATAGCACAATGGGCCCACCTATCATCAATCAATCCAGTTTCAATTTGCACCGATCCAAAAAAATATATGTATATATATATATCCTTAGCCATTGAATTCATTCAGAAAAGGAGTCTCCTGAATAATAATAATAATAAATTAAAAAATGTCTTGCATTTAGGTCATCGTTTTAAATGTCCATGACAGATCTGTTCACAAAGGATCTTGAATTGGTTAAAAAAAATCGATTCATTTTGGCTTTCTTAGTAACGATCAAAATAGAGGTTGCCGCTAGCGTAACAATCCAGTGCTAAAACACTATGTAGTGGGCAATATGTGCTTGCGCTATACGTAATAGTGCAGCAGTGTGAATTTTTAAGTATAAAAAAATTCAGATATTGTATAATAGCCAATCTTGTGTTGTTTTAGTGATTTGAAACCATATAAAGTTAAAGACAACTATAGAAAAGGCTATTGAATTGATGAAATATAAAAAATAATGTTTAAAATTAAAATTGATTCTCTACTTGATTTTAAACCATAGTGGCTGCTATTTTCAAAATAGTGTAGCAGTTTTAACTGCTATGATTGATAATACGTCTGCTACACTATATAATGGCCGCTATTTTGAACCATGCGGGTGATCCAAACATTGGCAACCCGGATCAGGTATAAACAGGCCGACTCGGTTGAAAGCCCACGATACCCAACTGGTTTACTAAACAGGTCAAACTGGACTCTCGTTAGATAACATATGTGAGTCCAAGTAACATGGATCAATTCCTATTCTAGTGGGAAACGGTCCGGATTGGGGGGGGTAGTCAGCAAATTGGAAGTTGAAACTCAACTCTTGCCCGACTGAGGTCAAATTGACCCGACCCATTTAAATGCAAGCCAGGATTTCTTGACCAAAATCTAGCCCGGACCGTGCTACATGCATAGGGAAAAAATTGTCACACATTCATAAAATTTGTCCAAACATGGGCCTCTACAGTTTTCAACACTTTCAACATGTTTGTTTTGCAGAGAATGCCTAGGTTCATGTTGAAATGAAGTCCACCAAAGGATTGTGGAAGAGATAAGGGTTGAAGGAAATAAGGAATTGTAGATGAGACCTCTACTTTCTTATATTTCAATTCATAGGGTGATGGCAGGCTATTAATTTATTAGTAGTCTTCTTGTTCTATATACCTTAATAATTTGGGTTTCCATCTCTAATATTTGGCTATAAGGCAGTTCCATCACATGGCATTCAGGCTATGATGCCCAGATATGGCATGGATACAATAGGGATCCAGCATTGATATAAAAGGGACATGGATTTTATACATAAAAAGTGAAGTATCAAATATGATACGATATAATACATTGCCCATCTTGAAATATATGTGTATCGTAGTAATCAGGTCCATCAATCCATGGGGACTCTCCTCTTTGAACCATGCTAGTCAATTCTGTTTCGTTTTGGCCAAAATGGCCAAAAATTTTCAGATGTCAAGAAAACGGTAATTGCACAAAAATCATTTATCTCCATTCAAGTAACAATAACAGTTAGATAAGCCAAAATCCATATACTGGTATTCTCATTTAGGGCAGAATTAAAAACAGCACTCTCATAAAACATCTCTACGCGCAAGCTTATGCCAAACCCTGGGCTTCCGAGAAAAGCTTAAGATGATGATGATGATAAGTGCAATACACCTTACAAGGTCCTTTTCTGTTGATAAAAGCATATAACAACCGTCGCTCAGTTAGTTAGGAATGTGTACCACGCATGGTTGCAGAAGTTTTGAGTCCATGTAAAGAGAGGCAAAGAAAGCATAAATGTCCTAACTGTTCTGTAACAGTTATAAGGTACTCATAGAGGCCCTCTACGCTCTTAGAACTGTTCTTTTTCTTGGTCAGTAATTCCACCAAGTTGCTGTAAGCCTTGAGAAGAAGATTTGCCTCGAAAGATATGTGCTTCCAACACATTATTGAAGCTCTGGATCCTTTAATTTCTTGCTTCCTTTTGGTTTTGCAATTGGTGCATTCATACCAGCCATTTTTGCATTGTACTTTGCTCGAAGAGGATCATTGTAAGTCCAACTGGAAAAGAAAAGAAAAGAAATTAAGAACAGTGAAATTAACTATAAATATAAATTTATCCAGGAAACTCCCAGACTATATTTTTTGAGGAGAATAGCGAAAATGTCGCAAGCAATTTTAGAGTTCATGAAAGCCAAATATGATTCCTTCCAAACCGCGTCAATCACAGTACCATCTCACGTATAAAGGCACCATCATCATGAGCTTATAAATGATGACATGATCAATGATGATGATCTCAAACTAAGAGGGTGATGTCTATCGGCAATTTCCTAATGCATCCTCTAAAACCGCACCCTACCTTTGCTGACATCCCCGAGCTTCGGTGTTTCAAGTGAGACTGTTGGATCTTGGCCAGTGCATTAACTGCACAAACTTTTCTATCCTACATAAAGGTGAGATTTTCCAAAGGAACATTTATAATGCCCGGACTAGGTCAATCTACCAAGCATGCCATACAAGTGTGGTCACTATTTTGTGACGAGCATGGGTATGGGAACAGTAGCAAAGGACTGCTCTCTAAGCCAAAACTTAGAGTTTGGGATCCATAGATCCAAACAGTCATTGGGATCCATAGATCCAAACTGTCTTGGTCTCACTCTGAAGATAAACTACTGAGAGAAAATTCTCAAGCAAAAAAACTTTATTAATCAATCAACTTGCCTCTAAGGAAAGATTACAATCCTCTCTATAGACTCATACCCAAATTCTATTTTTGGAAATAATCCTAATTAAAAAAAACTTTAAAGCAATTAAGACTATAATAAACTCTCTGATTACCCTCATATCTATCCCTAAAATTCATCTGTTACTGGGTAATGGGAAGAAGATGGACGGTGCACATGCTGGATGATGACTCCTTTTGTGGCCTTAATGGGCTAGGGCCCTAGGTTAAAACTTTTGGGTTTGTGAGCTAGGCCCAATGGGCTGGCAGATGTCTGATCTGGCCTGAATCATTTTGGTGGCCAGTGTTTATATGGAGGGATAACCAGCCCAATCCAACCTGCCCCACCCCACAACATACACATGAAGAAAAAACCCCTAAAAAAAACCAAAAAAAAAAAAAAAAAAAAAACCCAACAAAGCAGACCTAAGACCATCATAACGAACAGTCCATATTCCACACCTGAAATTTTTCAATGAAGAAGACTGCTCAATTTCCCAACCATGGTGAGTCCCATTGGATAACTCTGCCAGTTTTTGCGGCTTGTCCCAAGCCCGGGTAAAGGAAGAAGATTGCGTTAGGGAAGTTGATAACCAGCGTAAAATTTTGTTACAACCCAAATATGAATTTTAATATAATAATATTTTGCAATAAAGTTAGGGCACTCTCCACTTTAAGCAACGCATTGTAACGTTGCCCAACTGTAGTGAAAAGTGTACAATGGCTATTGCATGACTCTGGGCTAGTGTGGTTAAAGAAGTTAGTCCATGAGTAGAAAAAGAGAAATAAGAAAATTAGACTTGCTACTTGGAATATAGGAACCTTGACAGGTAAAAGCATGGACTTGGTCGAGGTAATGAAAAGAAGAAAAATTAGTGTGGCTTATATACAAAAGACAAGGTGGAAGGGGAATAAGGCTAAGGAACTCATATATGGGTACAAGATATTTTATGCAGGAAAGAGTAATACAAGAAATGGAGTAAATATAATTATAAATAAGGATTTGAAAGATAAAATTGTGGGGGTAAAGATGTTTGATAATAGAATTATAGCAATTAAACTAGTGTTAAAGAAAAACATAATCCATATCATCAGTGTATATGCTCCTCAAGTATGGCTAGAGGAAAGTGTGAAAAGACAATTTTAGGAAGAGATGGATGATTTAGTGTGAGAAATCCCAAATAGTGATAAGATTTTCCTTGGAGGGGATTTAAACGGGCATATAAGAAGAGATAATAGAGGATATGTGAGAGTGTATGGAAGGTAAAGATTTGGAGAAAAGAATGAATTCAGAAACACTATATTGGACTTTGCAGTGGCATTTGATCTTATAGTAGTAAATACTTACTTTAAAAAGAGAGATGAGCATTTAATTACCTATAAAAGTGGGAGTAATAGGATAGATAGACTCTTTTCTAGTTAAGAAACAGAACCGATTAACTTGTAAAGATTACAAGGTTATCCCTGAAGAAAGTTTGACCACGCAATATATGCTCATAGTTTTAGATATTTGTATTAGAAGTAGAATGAGAGCAATAGTAAACAAAATAGGCCCTAAAACAAGGTGGAGAGATTTGAAGAGGGAAAAAGCAAATATATTTAAGGACAAAATGATTGACAATGGAGAATGGAATATTGAAGGAGAAACTACAGTAATATGAAATTAAATGGCTATTGCATTAGGAATGTTGCAAAGGAGGTACTTGGATAATTAAAAAGAAAGAGACATATTAATAAAGAAACATGGTGGTGGAGTGTGGATGTTTAGAAAGTTATTCGAGAGAAAAGACATTGCTACAAAATTTGTTGTAGCAAGGGACTAAGAGTATGAAGATTTTGAAGCTATATAAGAAAGCAAAGAAAGAAACTCAGAAAGTAGTTATTAATGCAAAATTCAAAGCATACAATGACCTCTACAATAGGTTGAGAACAAGAGAAGAGAGAAGGATATTTTTAAGCTTGCAAAAATAAGAGAAAAGAAAAGTAGGGACTTAGATCATGTCAAATGTATAGGACAATGAGGAAAATGTTCTGGTGAAGGACAACGATATTAAAAAAAAGTGGAAAGAATATTTTAGCAAACTTTTAAGTGAAGAACGTATGGGGGATACAAAAACGAGGAAGGATACATCATTACCAGAGTATACTTTTTTTCACAGAATTAGAGGGCTGAAAGTGAAGGAAGCATTGAAGTAAATGAAGACAGAAAAGGCTACAGGCCCGAATGATATTCCGATAGAGGTATGGAAATGCTTAGGAGAGGTTAAAGGTGAGTTGGTTATGTAGACTCTTCAATAAGATACTTGTGACAAAAAAAATCCCGGATGAATGAAGAAGAAGCATTGTAGTACAAAATTGTACCAACTATTGGGAGATTAAACTTATGAGTCATGGTATAAAGTTATGGGAGAAAATAATAGAGCAAAGACTTAGACGGAAGACTAAGATTGCTGAAAATTAATATGGTTTTATGCCCGGAGGTCAACTATAGAAGTTATCTTTTCACTTAGGCAATTAAAGAAAAAAGATCGAGCAAAGAGAAAAATCTACACATGGTCTTTATCGATTTTAAAAAAGCCAATGATAGGATATCGAGGGATTTAATTTAGTGGGTTTTGAAGAAAATGAATGGCCCGAGAGATTACATATTAAGGATATGTATGAAAGAGCAGTCACAAATGTAAGAACCACATACGGAAAAATAGGTGGATTCCCTATGACTATAGGTTTGCATCAGAAATCAGCCTTAAACCCTTATCTCTTTACATTGATTATAGATCAGTTAACTACGCATATTCAAGAAGAAGTGCCATGGTGTATGTTGTTTGCAGATGATATAATATTGGTGAATGAATCAAAAAATAATATAAATGCAAAAATCGAGAGATGGTGGGGAGCATTAGAATGTAGAGGCTTTAAAATAAGTCGTACAAAGACAAAATATATGAATTGCAACTTCAGTGGACATATATAAAGTGTTGAAACCACTGTCAAAATTGAAACCCATAAGATACCATGTAGGAATTTTTTTCGATAACTGGGCTCGATGATTAGTAAAAATAGGGAGATTAACGAAGATATTGAGCATATGATAAAAGCTGGATGGCTGAAGTGGAGACTAACTTCTAGACTGTTTTGTGATAGACGAATACCAACAAAATTAAAGGGCAAATTTTACAGGACAGTGGTTAGATCAGCTATGACATATGGAGTAGAATGTTAACCAATTAAAAATCTATATATGCATAAGATGGATGTGGCAGAGATGAGAATGCTCAGGTGGATGTGTGGTAAAACTAGGAAAGATAAAATTAGAAATGAGTGCTTTTGAGAGCATTTAGAAGTAGCATCAATAGGAGATAAGATTAGAGAAACCTGTTTAAGATGATTTGGGCATGTTGAGTGTAGGCCGGTAATGGCACCGGTAAGAAAAAGTTTGGTTATCCAGGCGGATGGCCCATCAAGAGGTAGAGGTAGTAGGCCGAAGAAAACATTGATGGAGGTCATTAAATCAGATTTGAAGAAGTTTAACTTATATAAGGATTTGGCTCAAAATAGAATGAAATAGAGAAACAAAATTCATGTAACCGACCCTAACATGGTTGGGATAAGGCTTTGATGATGATGATGGTGAGTCCCATTAGATGAACAATCAAGAGCACTAAAATACAGACCCCACTTATAAGAATGCTCCAAGCATGCAAACTGCAGATTCATCCAATCCATACAATGGATGCCACCTCTATTCCTAAATGACATTGCACCAGAAGCTCACTATCTGATATTTAGAAAGCATGGAATGGAGGATCGTTTTCCACTAACCAGTCCGCTATAGCATGCATATTTTGGGTCAGATACTTGAAACAGAGGTCAGATGTTCCAAGTAGAAGCCTGCTTGGTGCAGTTTCCATCTTCAGCATGGCCCCAAATGCAGCAAAATTCAAAGGATAAAACAAAAAACCCCCCACAAGAGCCAAAATACAAATTAGGAGCACATTGAAAGACATCCCAAAGCCTTTTGCCCCAAGCCCAGAGTCAATCAAAAGCCACGACATCTTTCAACTAAATCTAGTGAGGCCACTATCAATGTGAAAATTCATTATGCAGTGGATGGTTTACTCTCACATATTATAAAAGGGAGTAAGTGTTTTGAGGGAATAATGATTAGATGAAACTGAAATTGAACTAACAGAACTTGAAAGCCAAATATCTCAAAGAAAAGAAAAGTATAGTATACTTACGGGTTGTTCCAATCGGTTGTATCCTCATTGACAAGATGCGTCCATTTTGTCCTTCCACTGCGCCCAAAATGCTTGACCTGCATGACCTTGGGCAATATAGTTTTGTCCATCTTATCTTCACCAGTAGGAGCAGAGAAATCACGCCTGAATATGTCATCAGGTCCTGCAGTTGCAGCACGATCATCCACCTCTGACTGGAAGAAAGCACCCTTGTGGTAGTACTTTTGCATAAACCTCCATTTTTGCTTGGGGGTAGGCAGGGGTTTTGGGTTCTTCCTCTCCCATTCCCTGCGCTCTTCTTCAGTCATGTTCCTCACCTTCTCGATCTCTTCCCTCTCCTTCAACATAGCCTCGCGATCTTCTCTATCCCTCTTGATCCTCGCAATTTCCCTAGCCTTCCATGCCTCATATTCTTCGGCTTCATTAACCTCATCATCAGTATCAACATCTGCAATGTTAGCCTCCACATCCAAATTCTTTTGGATCTCTTCATCCTTCCGAATTTCCTCAATGACAATCTGTTTTGTCTCCACCTTCCTCTCTTCCAATCTTGTCCTCACCAACTCCTCAAGAGCCCTCTCTTCCGCTTCAAGCCGCTCGCGCTCAGCAATGGTATCCCTCTCGGATTTAGGAACAAAGACAGGTTTTATCATCGCAATGCCCGATTCCTCTTCTTCTGAATCTGTTTCATACTCCGATTCCTCCTCTTCCTCTTCCTCTATCTCTTCCTCTTCTTCCTCCGGAAGCAGCGCAGATTCCTCCTGCTGCCTCTGACGCAAATTCTCTCTAATTCGTCTTCTCCTCTCCTCCAATGCATCTTCATCCTCTTCCTCTAAATCCAACCTTTCCTGCCTCCTATTCTCCTCTTCAATGTTCGAGACGATCTCAGCCTGCCGGATACGCCGATGGTCGGCTCTCACCTCTTCTTTATTATCAATCTTACTCTCGGCCAGACGACGCAACCTAGGGTCATCTTTTCCCGCCACATCCGCATCATCCCGGACAGGGAAAGCCTTCTCCAGAGCAACCGCTCTGGCCGTCCTGATATCTCCATCCTCATCTACATCGTCAGCCCATTCGGGCGCTTTTCCAGGCCAATACCTTTTCACTTTGGTCTGTCCAATCTTTCCTCTAAGCTTATCCCTAATTGCAATTACAGTGTCACTAACACCCGCTGTCACAGACATGATCGTACCTGATAATTGACCACAAACACCTCAAAAAAAGACAAGGTTGGGCTCAATAACTTCACAATACAAGAAACCCTAAGACCCCCTTCTTCTTCTTCTTCTTCTTTTTCAATCCAAGAAACCCTAATTTCCCCCTCTTTCTCAACTTCCCAAAATCAAAATATACTCCCCAAATCCAACTTCTAAACTCACTGTAAATCCAACCCACCCAATTATCAAAATGGAAAGAAGAACCCTAATTTCCTCATTCAAAGACAGATTCCTCCTGCCATGGAATCAATAGAGATATACATTTCAGAATGATACTAAAAAAAAGGCAGATCACATAAAGCAACAAAAGATATCAACAATTAAGAACAATGTCAAAGCAAGATTTCCACTTCTTACCATTTGTGGCGTACCCCCAAATCGCAATTTGAACGGATAGAAGAGATCTTCTATTCACTCATTCACCAGCCTCTCTGCTTGCGCATCCAAACGCACCCTAACAAGTATAAAAATAAAAATAACCCAACGTGGATTGTCGTAGCCCTACCCTCGATAAATGCTGGGCCGGGCGTGGGTTAGTAGAGCCCTCGAAGGATATGCTCAACTTAGGCCCCCGCCCTACCTCAAGTGCCAAAGCTTGAAATAAGAATTGGATTTTTAAATTATTTTGGCATTGTCATCGATCAACAAGTGTCAATTTAACATTAACCCTGTTTTTATGCGGACATGGGACCAGCAATGGTTACAATAAAGAAAGCGGGGTGGAGTTATTTCTTTTTTTATTGACAAATGGGAAATTAAAAATTAGTTTGTATAATAATATATTCTAATTATACTTAATACTCCTTCCAATTATATAAAATAACACATCAAATAATACTTAATGCTTCTATAGGGATTTTTACGAAAAAATTAATCCTAAATTTACATTATACGAATTGATTAAGAAAGATTAGAAAAAATTCAATTTGGAGTTCGTACTTCACTAAAAGACAGACATGCCCTCAGTTGACGATATGCATACAAGACTATCAGCGTCCTATCTTTTTTCTTATTTCTCTTCTCTTATTTCTTTCCCTTTCTGCAAAAATGGCATGCCCTCCTCCTCCTCCTCCTCCTCCTCTTCCTCCTCCTCCTCTTTTTGTCATTAGTACACCTTCTTCTTCTTCTTCTTCTTCTTTATTTTTTTTCCTTTAATCCCTCTCTTTATTCTGACAATCCATTCACCCTCTCATGTTTTTTACCTTGCATTCTTCTCGGTCCTCTCTCTCACCCTTTCTGTTTTCTCATATTCTCAACCCTTCTCTTTCTCTCTTCTTATGCCCACTTATTTTTAATTTTTGTTTTGTTTCTTTTCTTCTCTCATAAGTTCTCTCTCTTTTCCTCCTACTGTTATCCCACTCGATCTCCTTCTTCTTCTTTTTCTTTTCTCATTTTTTTCCTTTCATCTTTCTTTCTTTTCATTTTTTTCCTCTTCAACCATAAACCAAAAATACCAAAAATTACTCTCTAGATTGTAGCCCGTGAGTTTTACAGCTTAGCCGTATGGTTAGCCGTATGGTTAGTCGTAAGCAAAAAATATCAAAAACTCTTTAAATAGTGACCCGTGAACTCTACGGCTTAACCGTAAGGACCTTATGGCTTCGTTGTAGAGTCAGCCGTAATAAAATTCAAAATTAAGGCATGAATTTATAGCTGTCAGGTAACGATATCATTACTATCTTTGACACTTTATATGCCCATTTTGGTTTTCAACATTCATTTCATAAATATTTTTATAGGGAGATCCCTAAACTATATCGAGGGCAAAGGAATTGACCCAAAAAAACCTGGATTCAACATAAACTATGTAGAGGGCATAAAAATTGACAAAAAAAAATTAATAATAATTCATGCATGAATTTATAACTTTCAGGTATTGATATCGTTATCATTTTTAACATTTTATATGCCCTTTGTTTCATTTTATCTTAATGGGGTTTTGGGTCAAATTCTAATTCCATATGCCCTCTCCATATTTTAGGTATCTCAGTATAAATAAAATGAATGTTGGAAACCAAACTGGAAAAGATCATGCTTAACTAATAGTAACGATATCGTTCCCTAAAAGTTATATAATAATACATGAATCCAATTTTTTTGAGTCAATTCCTTTGCCCTCTATATAGTTTATGTATCTTAGTATAAAGATATTTATGGAATGAATGTTTGAAATCAAAATGGGCATATAAAACATTAAAAATAGAAACAATATCGTTACCTGCAAGTTATAAATTCATGCATTAATTAAATTATTCAGGTTAATTTCTATGCCCTCTACATAGTTTATGTACATCAGTATAAAAATATTTAGAGAATGAATTTTGAAAACCAAATTGGATATATAAAACATTAAAAATGGTAACAATATCGTTACCTGACTGTTACAGCTTAGCCGTATGGCTTATCCATAAGTGGAAAAACACTGTGTAAACATAGTCAACCAGTAAAATGACCTACGACTCAGCCGTAAATCAAATTCAGGTAACGATATCGTTACCTGAAAGTTATAAATTCATACATAATTCAAATTATTTGGGTCAATTTCTATGCCTTTTGCATAGTTTATGTATCTCAGTATAAAAATATTTAGAGAACGAATTTTGGGAACCAAACTAGACATATAAAGCGTAAAAAAATGGTAACGATATCGTTACCTGACTGTTACGGCTTTGCAGTATGGCTTAGCCATAAGTGAAAAAACACTGCCCAAATACGGTCCATTTGTAAAATGACATACAGCTCGGCCGTAAATGCACTATGGCTTAACTGTAAAGCTTAACCGTAAGTGAAAAAACACTGCACAAATACATTCAACTAGTAAAATGACCTACGGCTCAGCCGTAAATGCACTTTGGCTTAACAGTAGAGCTTAGCCGTAAGTGAAAGACCCGGCATAAATATGGTTCGATTAAAGCGGAGGGCATATTTGTCTTTTGATGGAGTACGAACTCCAAATTGGATTTTTTCTAATATTTCTTAATCAATTCGTATAATCTAAATTTACGATTATTTTTTCGTAAAAATCCCTATATATATAATATAAAATAAAAACTTCTAATGATACTTAATAATACCTGTAATTATACTTAGTTTTTATATAAAAGGTTTTGTATACATAAAACTAATTTAAATAATAATACTTGATAATATCTTCATAATTTATTAATTTAGTCTTCTTTTAATACATCTAATAAATCATCTAATGCATCACTATTATTATATTCACTGTCAATATATTCCTCGGCATATAACCACTCCCGTGTACAAATTAAGGCCTCTATTGTCTTTGGTTTTAAACAATTTTTAAGTGGACAAAGCATCCTTCTTCCAGTGCTAAATGTAGACTCAAAAGCAACTGTGGAAATAGGAACAACTACAATATCACCAACCATATTTGATAAAATTGAATATTTCATTGAATTCCTTTTCCACCAATCTAATATATCTAATGTTGTAGATTATTTTCTTGGGTCTTCTAAGTAATGATCTAATTCAGTTTTTCCTTAACTGCCCCTTTGTTCTTTTGTTTTAAATATTAAAAGAATTCATCTTCACCATCATCACATGATATCATTTTACTTGGTTCAACTTCACTTTCTGAACTAAAATTATTACTTAATCTCCTACAATACTCCTCAAAATATTTTTTGAAAAGTTCAAGAGTTTCATTTGTACACATTCTAATATATTAATTTAATGCATATAATTTGCTAAAAATAATTAGACCATATATATAATTATAAGGGGCAATTCAAACTATATATATAATTATAAAAATTTTAAAATGAAGAAAAAAAATATAAGGACCTGGCTAGGCCAAGCTAGGTATTGTCCTAACCTGGCCCTCAAAATTAGAGAGCCTGTCAAATTTTGTCTTAGCCCATCCCTAAGGATTTTTGAAAAAATGAAGGCCCTAAATTTAAGAGCTTTTTAAGGGCTCCTCCCCCTTGTCAAAGGGCCAAGTTGGCAAGCCTACAACTAGGACTACTGTTTGCTTTTGGAAGTTGCAGGTTTGAACTATGATATCATAGTAAGGCTACTATAAAAAAACAAAAAATACAAATACAAAATTTTTCAGTTTTTTTCCACCTAATTTTCTTTTCAGATATTCTATTAGACAATTTCTCAAAGAATAAAAACATATATATACATATAAGAAAAAAAAAATCTAAGCCCAAACCGGTGGACCATGGTTTGCTTCTGGTTGTTGTCAGTTTAAACTGTGAAGAAGAGGAAGAGGAAGATGGAGGGAGACAAGAGGAAGAGGAATAAGAAGAGGAAAAGGGAGAGGGAGGGGCAGAGGAAGAAAAAGAGAGGGAAGGAGAGCTCCCCTCTCGCCAGTTGCAGCCCGTTGCCAGCCGAAGGGAAAGGGGGAGGAGGGAGAGATAGAGATGTGTGGGGGGTATTTTGAAAATTTTAATTTTTTTTCTTTTGTGTTAAGAGAGATGTTTTTGTTGTTTAAAAAGAAGCACTCATAAGAAAAATTAGAGTTTTTGGTAAGAAAAAGGAAAAAGCCACTTCTAAAAGTAAGCTAGTGGTCAATACCTCATTATTTTTTTTTGTTGCCCAGTGACATTAGCGTGGCTTAAACTAACAACCTTCGAAAGTAAATATGGTCTTACGCCAACTGAGCTACTTGGGGTTCACTGAGCCCAAATTGATTGACTTGATAAGAAGAGAGAAAGTAATAAACTAAGGTTTCATCACTCTGCTCGACAATAATTTCACTACTTGGAAACATGGGTTTGCTCAAGAGGTCAGGCGAACCTGGCCAAGACTTGCTCACCTTGTCCGAGTTGGTCACTTCTGAGCCAAGTAACTCATGCAAATTTTAGCGAGTCCAACTCCCAAGGAGTTTTCAAGCCATCTTCACTTCTACCAAAGGACGTCAAAAAAACAAAAAACACGACCATCATTCACAAATTTTCAGCCGGCCTAGTTCAGAGACTACTAATGTGGAACAGGGTCTAAGTACAGTCCTGGGGTTGGAATCCAATGCATCCCTCCAACACATATGGGTTATTTAACGGGGCGAATCCAGGACCAGGCATGGGTCAGGTACCATGAGCTAAACAGCATATAAATTAAAAAAGCATAATTTATAATAATATATTATATTGTGACATTAGGTCACGTTTGGCAATCCTCATTCCTTGTAGAAGTTGTAAGAAAACACATGTTTAACAATTATAAGCCTTTCAGAACTGCTTGTTACCCTAATGGTAAGAGGTTTGGTTCTTACGCGTCTAGCGAGAGTTCGAATCTTGCCAAAAACTTTTCCTCATGCGAGGATTTATTACATCACCGAATGATTCTTTAACATCTTTTGAGGTACATTCTCTCATTCGACGGTTCCCTCATCAGAGGATTCGAGGCCTCCTAAGGTTGGGATACTAAAAAAAAAAAAAACAATTATAAGCCTTCAAGATTTGGACCAAGATGAGTTTTTTAGGTTCAACCACCTCCAAACGACATACACACACAAATAAAATGGCAGTTGGAAATCATCATATTTGTGGATTTAGATACAGTTACTAATTTTTTTTAAATATACATATTGATATGCTTCAATATTGATGTGAAATCTTCACCTATACAAATCCTAAGAATCCCTTTTGCACTTTAGGGTCTCAGAAGTGTCCATCTTCACATATTCGGATTCAGATACATGCTTTGTTTTGCTTGCACCGAGGCTGTCAACTAACTTTGGGTGGATTTCTCCACCGAGAGGGTGTTATTACGTGACTTTGTTATGAGTGGGTACGAGGCTCTTCTTTTCTCAACTAACAGTCAAAATAAAACATCCATAATAAAAAAGTTTTTCTTTTTCAATGAAAGTCATTGTTAGTTGTTACCGATTAAAAAAGGAAGAATTTTAAAAAAGCACAAACTTTTGCCTCATTTTAAAAAAGCATAAGAAGGAATATTTCAAAAAAATATAAAAATTTTCTACAATTTTCTCAATCAAATCCTCTCCATAAAAAGTTCTAAGAAATGACAAAAATACCATTCCATTGTGATAAGTTTTTATCTTTTCTTAACATTTTTCCTCCTCCAAACAAACCATTTTGATTTTCTGAAGTGGGATCACTAGGTCATTTGGGTTAGACATTATACTTTTCTTAGAAATAGTTTATTAAAGGTAAAATTTGAAAAATGGCATATGGGTGTTTTTGACATTTTTCAAACTTTTGTCCTAGTAAGTACTTTCTTGACTGAAAAAAAAAAAAGAAAAAATGGAAACTTTTTACTCTTTTGAAGCATTTAAATTCTCATGTACTTTTTTGAAGTTATGCAAAAGGTTTATACCTTTTTTGAATCTTTTTCAAAAGAAGATCTTTTAAGCTTCGTCCCTGGATGTGGGCTCCTTTACCATTTACCCTTTATGTCGGTTACGTAAGATATCGATAGTTGCAAGGATCGAGGAAACTTTTTTAACCTCTATCCTTAACACTTGCAACGATCACACCTACTCCATCTTATCATTTTCTCCCTTATCTGATGTAATAATATGTAACAAATTAACAAATGCACAGCCTATACAACTAATCAAAGGTGTTTTATACACAAAACAATAGAAAGGATTTCATATTATCTGTCAGTTTAATGGCTATCCATGCTTTTATCATCCTCATGCTCTACAGGGGCCATATACTTTGGCATCGTTGGTTATCTTTATTAGAGGTAATTGTAAGGGATGTTAAGAGTAATTGGTAGGCCTTCTTTGTTCTACTTTATTACTCTTGATTAATAAATTTGATCGCTACGAGAAAATCTAATCTTTGTAGACCAAACGAATCATTAATTTTCAACAATGGAATGAGTGGAATCCGATACATAGATCAATTAGTAAAAAAATAGAAAAAGGCCTTCATTGTGTAGCTTATGTCATAGGGGAGTTCATCAAGCCATTAATTCAGAATCACAAGTTCTTCCCTTTTTATAATTGGGTTAGCCTTAGATAAAGTGATAGAAAATCCAAAGCTCAGCCAATTCATTTAAGGAATGCATGTAAT
Organism: Sextonia rubra; assembly: GCA_037013555.1. NCBI lineage: Eukaryota > Viridiplantae > Streptophyta > Magnoliopsida > Laurales > Lauraceae > Sextonia > Sextonia rubra. The sequence goes on from JASUAD010000006.1 coordinate 19,645,244, forward strand.
TTAACTCAATTAATCTAAATAATTGCTTGAGTGAACAAAATCGATAAAAAGCCCGATTTTGCCTGGACCAATTGATTAAATGGCTGGCTTGGGCCTAACTTTTAGACTCGTATCTGGCTTGGGCTGGGCATTAGCTAGTGTTTCTAAAGTGACTTAGCCCAGCCCAGCCCAGCCCGGCCCATGAACAATACCCCTAATCACCACTTAGAATAGCAAAACAAATAATATTTGTCGAGAAATACAAAACAATAGGCTTCACTTATCATTCAGAAAAAAAGGGAGAGATTTAATGGGTCATGGGTTTTGATGGGATCCATCAGGTAAAAAATGATCCAGTTCCAGGAGTTTTTTGGGCTGGGTTATTTTGGGTCCGATTTGGACATGTGCTCCTTATGGCAAGGAGGGGATGCATTATTTTGGAGTATGATTGTGCACCTTTTTAATGAAATGACTGAATCCCAGTGTCCAACCTATAGTAGAGGAAAGAAGCTCCGTTCTGCTACGTCTCCTAAGTGATTGCAAACTGCAAGCCTTGTCCCCTTATAATTGAGAGGGTGGAAGACCTGTAACATCAGGGAACAGACTCGACACTATTGTGGCCCCAGGCGCACGTTGGACCACATTTTTGGTCCTTTGCCAACTCTTCTGTAACCTCTTGCGTCATGGACACCACACTTACATGTACGCAACTGCCATTTGTAGTATGTGCTTAAATGAAATTGGCTCCATAATCATTTGATTTTTCCTAGGTGTATCTGGGGATGCTCCATCTGGGAAACAATTCTTTCTAATTTTCTAGGTGTATCTGGGGACATCATCTTTTTTTTTTTTCGTATGTCTGTGTGGGGCTGTTATCATCAGTGTCATCTTATCCTCATCACCATCAAGTGGAAGCATTCCACTTGATCCTTTTTATGTCATGTTCAGTAGCTCCATGCATCATGTTTCTCCTCACTACATTCAAGGTCTGCATTGATCTTGTCTTTTATTCTTCCAGCTTGAGACCATGTAATACATTGCACAAAGCAGCCATCTCAAGTAACATTCGTTGGTTTTTTACTGTTATTACTAGTAAAGAAACTAGTTTAGGAACTGGGGGACAATACAAAGGCTGTGTGCGTTGAATACTTCGTGTGGCGAATGTATAGGAATAACCGCACCTTGCTACTGGAAAAGTAAAATCTGAGGTAAATTAATCCCAGCAAAAAAATAAAAAGAAATTACCATGTTTGGTTGGTTAAGACAGTGGAAAGTAATTTTTAGCCTAAAAATATTACTTTTACTTTACAAGAATTTAAATTTTTTTACTACATAATAGGAAAGTAAACTCATTACTTTACTACCCAACTTTTCCTCTAACTTCATCTCATGACAACAAACATATCCCGACATTTGCCTAAAAACTGTTTATAAAAAGAAAATTACTGCACAGTTGTTTGTTCAAGGAAGTTTGCCCTGTAAATGACTATTTTACTTCTATAGAATATTGAATGGTGCGATATCCATTCGATATCCCACAAAAGTAGGATAACGAACAATGTGATATCCTATAGAACTTCTACCTTTTTCTCCCAAACCCAAAGCACATTTTTACCATGAAACTCTTGTTTATCTTCATCATTTTTTTAAATTTTTTTAGATTTTTGAGTTGGGGCTCTTATATACTGGTTTCTATCATTCAGTGATTATCTAGTTCAGTCATCATAAAAGGTATGTGACCTTTATTTCGTTTATCTTTTTATTTTATTGGAAGAAGAAGTAGACCATTTTTTCTTCTCTTTTGTAAAAAAGAAGGGGTGGAAAAAAATTTAAGTTTTATTCAATATCCTACAGTAATAGAATATTGTACCGTTCGATATCAGATATTGCAAGTTCAATAGGTAAAATCGTTATTTGCAGGGCGTCCTTTTCTACACAAACAACTGTGCAGTAATTATCTTTTTATGGACAATTTTTAGGCAAATATGAGATATAAGGGCATCCGTACGAAATTATCCCTATTTTATAAGAAAGTATAGTTCATATTTACCTAACCATTATTTTTTTATTGATTTGGCAATTATTTACTTACTTTACCCGTAGATAAAATAAGTATGCCATTAGTTAAAAATACTGTACATTTGATTAGTTGAAGCTGCTTTTACATTTAAAATGCTAAGAAGAAGTAGAATAAATTACAGGCAAATATGAAAGACTGGAGTCCTTACGATTTAGGTTTTACAGACAAGCAGGACATAAAAACAAAGAAAAACAGGCGAGAGAGTCGAGCAAGGTAACCATGGACCTACACCAGCCAAGTGAAGAAAGCACAAGTCCCACAACCCAGGACCCTATCAAGCTTCATACCCTTCTTTGGCAAGCCTCAGTGACAGAGCCATTGACCTACACCAGCCCAAGTGAGTGGGCAAGCCTCAGTGACAGAAAGCACAAGTAAATAGCCAGTAGCCCACAACCCAGGACCCTATCAAGGTGCATATCCTTCTTTGGCAAGATAACTAGAGCCCAAAGCAATCCACCCACCAAAAACCCCAGTGTTTGGAAGAGAGTTGGGTCTTTAGGGATCTCAAAAGAAGAGGGGTAGACATGCCAGGATGATAGAAGAAGAGAGAGACCCAATCCCAACAAGGTGTTAAATATGGGCCCCGCATAACAGCCAGAGATTGCAATCTGAGCACCATCTGACCCTCCTTTTGTTGCCAATGCAACATTAGAAATCAAGTCCCCAAGAGAGTTGCCCCACGCTAGGACAGTCACCCCTAGAATTGAAGGGGTTATCCCCAAAATATTTCCTAGTGAAACCAGCAATGCAACCAACTCCTCAGCCATGATGTAAGTCCAGATTACACTCATTAGAAACCCCCCTGCAAGCCAAGGAAATAGAAATTTCTTTGGTGGACTAGACCTTTCAGTTGTCACAAGTGCAATAACCCCTGAAACAGTCCCCACTGAGCCACCACAAATGTAGACTACTAGGCCTGATTTGAACCCAACATCCCATTCTTGTGAATTCCAGAGGGCTGCTAAAAGAACTGGTGCTAGTGTAACTGAAATAACTGCAAATGGCTTGGACCATCTCTCTTCACAAACAACAGGAATGGTCATTCTCCTTGGCAGATAAATGGGCAGTTCTAGAATGTAGAGAAACCAACCACAGTAGTATGAAGCTGATGAATTGAAATTGAACCAACTTGTTGCAACTGTCTGATGACTCTGATTGTCAACTTCTTGAACTTCTTTAGTTGCCGAAACAAGTTCTTCTTTGTTGATACTGACCAATAGAGGAGCATCTAAGTCGCCAAGTTTGGTGGGTTCATATGAACATTGACATCTGTTGGTAGGCAAGAGAGTAACCTTTCTATCTTTCTTCCTACAGAGTTGTGCAGAGGAGACTATGATCACATAAACAGAGTATAAAGAAGTGAAACCTGCCGCAATCCATATGTTGATCCTTCCAACAATCAGGATTACAAGTAGAGAAGAGAGTACTAGAATGAAGAAGCAAACATCTCTTATGAAGCTTGACTTATCGATGGAAATTTGCCGCGAGCTAGCCAAAATGCTTATGATTCCCACTACTACACTAGAGATAAAAAAAGTACCCCCCAGGACGCCGTTGATGCCGACATCACCAGCCCCTGCTCGTGTGAATGAGACTATGCTGGAGAAGACGTCGTTTGCGCCATTGCCTAGTGAAAGAAGGGTGACTCCAGCAATGGTAGGAGAGAGCTTCAAGACTCTCGATAATCCCTCCAAGGAAGAGCAGAAATAGGAAGCAGCTGTGTCTCCCAATAGATAAAACAGTAGAACCAGCCATAGGACCAGCATGATGTAACCCAAAACCACATTTTGGCCACAGGTGCAATAGAAGAGCTGGAGATAGTCTATGTATCCTTGAGATCGACATTGCGGTTCAGATCTCAAAAACGCGCACTTGGCTCTGTTATCTGGGTACCTTTGTATGCCCATGCAGCCATCTATGGAATCATGAAGTGATTGAGAAGGGATGGAGATGGTTTCAGTAGAGTGATGGGGAAGATGGAAATTGGAGGACTTGATATGAGTTGTGAAGTGGAAAAAGAAGAGGAAAAGAAAGGAAATGTTGAGGAAGAGAAGAAATTTCCTGGCTGTTGATGTGGAGACCAACGTTGCCATTCAAGGATTTTGAAGCAGTGAAAAATGTTTTAGGGGTCAAGATGGATATGTGGTTCCATGGTGTTCAAAGTTCTATTGGGAATGAAGTGCTGTAATTTGATATGGTGAGGAATGGGGATTATGAGTGTTTAGTTATGAGAGAGAGAGAGAGAGAGAGAGAGAGAGAGAGAGAGAGAGAGAGAGAGAGAGAGAGAGAGAGAGAGAGAGAGAGAGAGAGAGAGAGAGATTCCATGTCACATCAATAAGAGAGAAATGAAATGCTCTGTGAGGTTTGTCAAGATTGGTTGTAATGGTTGTTGAACTTTGCTCTGTACCGTTATGCATTTAGCTTTATTTTATTGCTTATTTTTTACACACACACACAGAGAGAGAGAGAGAGAGAGAGAGAGAGAGAGAGAGAGAGAGAGAGAGAGAGAGAGAGAGAGAGAGAGAGAGATCATAACTTCTATAACTGAAGTTGTCATCTACAATTTGAAAACACAAGAAAGCTGTTCAAATATTCAATCTGATTTTGAATACCATTTTATGACAATTGATTATGATCATAACAAAAGGATGTGTCTCCTATGGATAAGATATGGACACCAGTGATAGTGCAAGTAAAGCATAGTTCATTAGAGCACACATAAATGTTCTAAATTCATTTTTTTCCCATTCAATCTGATTTTGAATAGCATTTTATGACAATTGATTATGATCATAACGAAGGGATGTGTCTCCTATGCATAAGATATGGACACCAGTGATAGTGCGAGTAAAGCATAGTTCATTTGAGCACACATAAAAGTTCTAAATTCATTTTTTTCCTTTCCACTTACCTACATGCATTCTTATTGCCTCAGCTGATGCAGATGAACACATCGGAAATCTACAAGTGAATGAATTTTTTGTCATCTTTATCCATGGAGAGGGATTGGTTGGAAGACCTAATCTCTCCTGTTGTTAATTGACTAACAAATTTCCAGGGAACATTCGGATATTGGTTAAATGATTGCAGGTAACTTGGTCTACCGATAAATGAGTGTCCATGCGTTGGACAAATGGAGTCATTTGTTACTCAAGTCATAACTAGTAGGAGGTAAACGAAGTTGCATATAATTAGATTTACAAGTAATCTGCGTATAGGAAATTGATTTTCAAGGATTCAGACAGGGATTTAGATGCCTCTAAGGACTAGGAAACAAATGAAATACATTTTCACTAGTTCACACAAGTGATTTTTACTTATGATCATATTAAGCTAATGGATGGATTCGCCCCTGCATAGTCATTCCTTGAGGGCCTTGTTTGTTTCATGTAACCCTAGGAATTCTAAAGCTTAGTATTTTTATGTGGTAAAACGAAGAATCAAATGTGAATATCTACAAAATGATGGTCCAATAACCTCCCCTCTAATGTCCATGGAATCAAGGGAAGATGGCAAATTGACCATCACAATGGTGATTCAAATTCTAAGAAAGCCAAGTCCCAATCTACAACGCTACCATAAATTCTTCACCTCTTTAATGATCCATATTGGGATTTAGTTGACCATGAATTCTTATATATATTATCCTAACAAACTGGCCTTAGAAGAAGAGAGATAAATCCTTAAAAGCACAAAAAAATTTTTGAGGAAGGAAAGAAGAAAGCATATTTCTTAGAAAGCTTGCATTAGAGGCACTGACCATGCATCTATGTTTTTAGGATTTTTTGTCTTCGAATAGTCAGAAGGACTTCTGCATGTATCTCTGAATAAAATGGATTAATGTATCATTTTCCTTACTCTAATGAAAGAGCACAATTTCCCTTTGAAATGAAGTTCATTTGTCTTTTCTAGTGTAACATATACTCATCTTGAGTTGAAAGCCACTCTGAAAGATTCACAACTGCTAGATATTTTCCTGTCTCCACTTTTACATAGATAAAAACTAAGAGGTGTTATATAATATGAAAGACCTCAACATCTCATCATATATAACCTTAAAAACAAGAGTATCAAACCCTAATGAGATTTTTTTTAGTGTTTATCAGATCAAAGTGCCATTAGGTGTCACTAGGTATATTAGAGTGGATGGAGTATAAATTGGTGACCTGACATTCTCTCTTTTGTCTTTACTTGAATGCTTCATTTTACAAGGTAAATAAGGTTAATTTTGAGTTGGTCAAGGAAATTGCATTTCTTGAAGTATTTGTATGTCTTAAGCCATCCTAGACAGATATAGGATGTTTATACGTATGGTCCACATAAAGTAAGGGTCCATGCCATATCACCATTGTTTCTTGTCTTTGAACCCCAGTCCAGTAGTTCTATAACATATGCCAAAACATTGCCTAAGTTCTCAGGACCATATTCATTTCCAAGATTCTTACGAGGGCGTAAACCTTTAGGAGCCATGACATTGTTCCTATGCTGTTGTAGATTTTGTGCTGAAATTTGGTTGTACTAAAATTAAATTGGATTGATAGTAGGAATGTGCAGAACTTGTTTGATAGCTTTATATCAGATTGTTCAATGAGAATATGCTGCACCTTTTGAAAAATGCGAATGATGAAGGAAAAATGTTGGGAAACACTAAGATGTATTTATTTTAAATGTATAATAATATGGTTAAGATGAGCCCATGGAACAGTTCGAAAGTGCTCATTGTCCCAATTGCAAGGTTGTGTCAAACTTAAGTACCCTCACAAATAATTAAAAAAAACAAGCCAAAACAAAACAAAAGAACAAATACAACCTGAAGCGAGAGATGATAATATATTAATCAAGAGCCAAATACTGTGATAATGACTTTAGCCAGGTGGATAATGTGTCCACAACATCTTTAGCTGGACTCTGATTTTACATCAACAAAATTGTTGTTGTCATCGTACCCATTGCAGCGTTCATCCTTAACCAAATGTATGGGGTCTTTTGGAATTTGCTTATTTTTGGTTCTTTGAGCACCCACTCATTTTAGGGTAAGCTTAACCCGACCATAAATTGACTAAAACCCATTCCTATGTGTGCTTTTGCATGAGCCTTTTCTTATTTCACCTCATTGTGGAGAAGGGGTAAGTGCAAGGCCATCTCTGTTCTTTAGAAAGAAGAGCTAATTACAACCCAGCTAAACAGCTGATTTACTTTGAGTTCTACCTTTTCAACTACCCTTAATACCATATTATGTCACTACTCTCCTTTCTAATTTTATAGCATCATAGTAATTATTCTCATGCGGTGGATTTTGATTTTATACCTACAAAATTTTTTATATGGGACGTCTGCATACAGATGTTCCAATCCAACGGTGGTTAGCTGGTTTTGAGGCATTCAATTGTAGATTTAAAGATTTAATCCCCTGGTTGAATAGGTAACCACCGCTCGATTGGGACATCCTGTAGAGAAAAATTCTCCTATATATGTACATATTAAAATTAACTCGAATAGACAGTGTTCTAGATGGTGGCTATCCTATTAGTAATCCAGAGTCTATGTTACAACGTTCCAGATTGTGAGTCAGATTTCTCTGTGGGATTACAATATAAAACAACTTGCATGATTCTGCTTCAGAAATTGATTCTCCATCAAAAAGGGCGGACCTACATATATTCATGTGGCAGCGGACGCAGCCGTAGGACCTCGGTCCACTTCTAAAAGCATAGTATTTTAATTTCTTTTTTTTTAATTTACATCCACCACCAAAACCCTCAAAATACAATTGCCTGCTTGGGTCGCACCCCTTGAACGAAAACTCGGAGTCTAACACTGCCAACAAAAACATTAATCTCCTTGATTGTGATCCAAATCTTTATGATAAGATAACTATTCATTATCTCAAAGGATTGAGTTGAAGCCCTAGACACAAAACATGGCCCCATTTTTTGTAAATTAAAAAGAATGACAGCCAATATACTCTGATAGAATTGGAATTCCCAACACTGAAGTTCCAATCAGAAATTTCTCTAATCAAGTAGGACCTGAGGCTGTTCAAGGATCTGGTTTGGAGCTGAGAACTCCTGAAAAATTGTAGGCTCCAGTTGGTAAGTTGTAACAGCAAGCTGGCCCAACTGACCTGTTTGTAGCCCCTCCAAAAATCTCTAATGGGCGCGTGCCAAATTCTTCACTGGCGAACATGTTTACTAGCGGGCCTTGCTTTTGCATGATTCAGCTGTACCTTTCTTATCCTTTTGCTGACTATTATGGACCCAAAAGTGACCAACTAAATATTGGCGCATTCCTTTTATGGGTGTCAGATATGACACATTGTCCTCTATTCTGCCAACCTCTGCAAGTTGGGAAGGAACGGGTTAAACCTCAGATGGGGGTATCCTCTCTCTGTGGGGTAATTGCCTTAAAAGCTCTTGCCAACCACTGCAAGTGGATCATCGTGGTAGAAGCAGTATAATCTGATCCTATCCGTACCGGTTGGGAAGTCTAGTTGGAATACTGTCAGTTTTACCGTTGATCCTATTATATTTGTGAAGTAGGGAGAGTGCCACGTTAAAAAAAGAAAAAAAATCTGATCAGAATTGCCTCCATGTGAGTTTGTTTTGTTCTTTTGCTATTGTAGGTGTCATTACCCACTTCTTGTGATGTGCCGTATTGCATATGGTCAATTAGACATCTATTCATGCACTGACATCATCATCAAGAAGAGTGTCCTGCCTCCTCTCTTTGGCAAATAATTCAACCTAAACGTCAGCAAAACAGCGATTGCTTTGCCAATAGATGCAGTATTAAGTGATTCATCAACGATTCCTGGACTAAATCAACAAAGCAGCAAAAATTGCAATTTTCTCCACTGTATATAAAGGGGTGGCAAAATCTGATGTGACCTGCATAATCCTTTTTGAATTAAAAATGGGTCAGTCATGGGTCAAAAAAGGACCAGCATTTAAATAGGTTAGTTAAGGGTTGATCAATTTAGCCTCGTAATTCATTTGAATAGGCCGAAGTTAGGTCCATCTACATGTTTAAACATATTTGAATGGTTTGATGGTTTATATATATTCTAGAGGACTTTATAGGGAAAAACCTCATAGATGACCACCTAAGAAGCTTGTTTCCATAAAACCCTATATATATATCCCCCCCCTTAATAGCTAGGTTTGTACTACCGGCTTAACGACCCTAGGATCAATTGTTGGAGCATGAATGTAATACCAAGGTACTATCACCACTCAACCATAAGTGTATTTAGCATATAAAATAGTGGAATGAGGTAGGCTTCTTCTGATCAAAGTTGTAAAACTTCCCAAGTTAAGTTTTAACTTTCTTGAGTTATTTCATTTTGATAAAATACTGAGTCAAATATAAGGGAGACTTAACTGATTACTTCATTTTAATAAGTGGTTTGCACATGAACCATTTGATAAGTAAATCTAGTTTTAAATAAATTTATTTTTAAGTATGCACATGCTTTGGAGTTAGCAATTTAAAAATGATAACTAAAATATAATTTTATCTTATATTTTATTTTTGAAAAAATTTCAAATAAGGCCCTAAGGTTTTATCCTATTTCAAAAAAGATATAAGTTTTAAAACTTTTCAAATTAGTCCCTAAGTTTTTCAAAAAGTTTTTAATTAAGGACATTCGTCCATTTAAAGCTATTTTTTGGTAATTTTTTTCCTTAATTTTTTTTTATAAAATACTTAGATTATTCTTTTTTGAAATAAACTCTTCATTCAATCCCTCTATATTCTCCTTATTTTCTTCTCTAATATCATTACAATTATCAAGGACAACTAGTATATCTGTAGTGATCGACTTGCATATAATAGCTATTGAAACCATGTCATAATTTTAAATGATTGGTAATTTGGTATTTTAAGAAAATTGAGAGAAAAAGTCTCTAGGAAGTACCTTTAAATGGATAGATGTCTTTAATTGAAAACTTTTTGAAAAACTATGGGACTAACTTGCGAAGTTTTGAAATTTGTGTCCTTTTTTGAAATTAGGTAAAACCTTAGGGCCTTATTTGAAAATTCTCCTTGAATTTTTTTACATTCGATTTTTGTACTAACTAATTAAGTAATATGCAATAATTTTTTTCCTTGTTTTAAATGCGTGTAAATAAATATATATTTAACGTTTTATAAGTGTTTGATCCATTTTAAATATTTTCAGAATTATTTTACAAAATGTTACTCTCGTGTCACTGCATTGACTCTATCCACATCAAAAAAAAAAAAAAAAAAAAGGATGAGTCAAGTCCGAGTCAAGACTTCTGAAACCTAGATCAAATAAGAAATTGGCTAAGCTTATTAGGAGACTAGCTCCAGGTAAATGAGCGCATTGGATGCTGGTCATGAACATCGGGTTGAGGTTACTTGTACCATTTTAGAATTAGCTCGAGCACAAATAATATTTCAGCCCATAGAAAACCTTGGACCTTGGTAAGCCCAATTCATCTTTACCCTATCCAACCTGTTTGCTCTTCTGGAGTTTTTTGTCTTTTTTTGATAAAAGCTACTTTCAGTTAAAATTGTTGTTTTAGGTGTCCTATGTTATAGCTCAACTAGATAGAGACATGAGTAAGAGTGGGTGATTGTGTGAGTTAGAATCATCCACATAGCAAAAAGAATTGGTGTTTTAGGTGTAGATAATATGCTTCGTTCATAATTTCCTTAAAAAGGAAATTTAAGAAAAAACATTAAACCTTTTGGCTTGTTTTTTAAAAAGACTACATAAGAATCTAAATATTTTAAAAAGTATAAAAGTTTTCCATATTTCTTTCTATAAGTCCTCCATAAAATCTTTTCAACATTGGCAAAAATACTATTATGGCAAGTTTTTATTTTTTCTATAGCTTCCTTCATCCTAAAACCAACCCCAAAATCACTTTATGGGCCTCACTGGTTAAATATTGGTGGAGTACCTTCTTGTGATGATTCAAAACTGGTCCTGGGGTTCTTATATGACTCAACCTTCAACTTGACTTTGATGATTATAACTATTTAATGAAACTACTTCAGTGATATGGAATCCACCTAAATTCTTCTTTTTTAACCATCTATGCATCAAGGTAGTTGGAGTGAGCCTCACTACGCTTGTTTGCGTTGGACTTCAAGATTTTCTTAAGCAATTTATTGAAGGGAAATTTGAAAAAAGATGTAAGAATATTTTTGTCCTTCTAAAAAACTTATGATATGGACTTAATTGAAAGAAATATGAAAAAGTATTAAAATCTCTTAAAATATTCAAATCTTCATGTCCTTTTTTCATATCCTTTTTTGAAAACGAGCTAAACTTTTTGTGCTATTTTAGAAACTTTCCCTTGATTTATAAGGGGTGAAATGGTTTTTGCATTCATCAAAGAATGAGAACAATCAGTTTGAGTTATTTCAATAGCATATTAATAAAAAAAAAAACCAACTTTACAAGTTTAGTAGAGCATAAATGTAAGAGGTAATTTTGCTGTTGCTGGACCATTAACCAAGGGAGCTTCTAAATGTATACCAATTTGGACTCACCCTAAAAATAATGAAAAAAAAAAAGAATTCCCCTAATACCCTAACCTCCTTCTCTTCCTACACACTCCCCCTAATACCCCAACCTCCTTCTCTTCCTACACACTCTCTCTCCCTCCCTCTCCCCTTCCCCACCTCCCTTCTAGCTTCGGAGGGGGCACTCCCCTCCCTCTCCCTCTAATTCCTCTTCCTCTCCTCTCTTGCCTCTTCTAGGGCGGAGAGGAGGTGAAAAGGAAAAGGAAGAGGGAGGGAGAGGAGAGGAGGAGAGGAAAGAAGGAGAGGGGAAGAAAAAGAGGAAGGGGGAGAGGGGAGTATCCCTATGCCGCCGGAGCTTATTGCCGCCCAAAGGAGAGGTGGAGAAGGGGAGGGAGGGAGATAGAAAGTGTATAGAGAGAGAAAAAGAGATTCAGGTATTTTAAAGATTTTTAATTTTTTTTAAGTCCGTGTAGAGTGAGCCCCACATCTAGCAGCTCCCTTATTCAAATAGCAGTTTATGAATTAAAAAAAGAAACTCAAAAGTCCTTTTGACGTTGTTTGGAAACAAGGGAGATTTCATGTAAAAACAGCACATTTTTTATTAGTTGAGATTTGACCTTTACCATAATTAATGCAAACACAGATGTCTAGGAACCACAGGAAAGAATAAAATAAAATATATGAACATATAGAACTTGATGGTAACTCCTGTAGTATGAAATGGATAGAGCACATCCATATTAGTAGTAACATGACTCAAACCCACAACTTTAAGATTGAATAGTGACCAGCATCTTTTTGCCTTGTACCACAACGGGCTCGTGTCCAGAAACAGCAATACACTGAAGGATTACAATTTTCAAGATCTTACAAAGAAAAAAAATAAAAAATAAAAACCTCAACAGAGACACAAGACATTGGAATTGGGTGGAAAAGTAGAAGGCTTCCCCATTGATGGTGATGATGATCATGACCAATGCCAATCATCAAATGTGATTCCTATGTCTGCAACGTTGCAAGTGCACAGCTCAACTGACAGCAACAAAATATAATCTCCAATTTGTACATCATACCAACACAGCAGAAAGGGTAATCACTTTACCAAGCCAAAATATTTAGAAGGGTAGTCAGTTGAACTGCTTCCAGCAAGTAAAAACACCCAAAATAAACTGGAATATAAGGAAAATAATCTTACAAAAACTAGTTCTCACCATTTTTTTGTGAGACCGTTAGGTAAAGCCCATCTATCATCCAATCTAAACCTTGCAATACACATGGACCTCACTGATAGTCACTCACTGCATGTTTCGGTCAGATCTGAATTTACTGGACCATTGGATCAACTGTAGACCAATTTGAATGGACTGAATTTGTGAGCTATAGATGAAAGGATTAGGGGCATGTGATTAGGGCCAAACTTGAAATGTGTAGTGATTCCACATAGATCTTTCCATTCCCCCTAATCACATTCCCAAATGAGACCCACAAGTGGGCTCCATAAAAATTTTTCACGATAAGTGCGTGATACCAGTTCTCACACGATCAAAGCCCCTATATATATATATTGGTTAGAATAGAAGGAAAGGATTATAAAGTTCACTTCGCTATGAACCCCGTGGCCAGGGACCCAGCTGCTCATAAGCATCAGGCGTCCAGCAGTCACGAAAGACCAGAGCCTTGCATTGACAATTACACGTAAATCATGTTTTAAGCTAAACTACCTTAACCTGCTCAAAGCAGTTCATTGAGAAAGTCTGAGAACTACAGCAATTGCGTTAGGCATATACAGCAGATGGCCTTTTGTTACAGCTAGAAATACCTAAAGCCTGTCAGTCCCATACAATCTTTTTCAAGCAACAGGAGATACCTATACACAGGAAATGAAATATCTACATTTGTCAATTGCATTTTGCAGAGCTTCATCACCATTGCAATTTAACTAATGTTGTCTCCCATCTTCGTCCAGCAAATCAATGTGAGGAATATAGAGAGACAAAGTGTCCTCTCTTCCTGTCGTCCTGCGCATAAAACACATGCTGGTTTCCATGTCTACCAGTTCTCCATGCTTCATCATAGGAATAGTGTTCATTGTGAGAATCATCAGTTCCAACAGCTACTACAATCAGAACATGGATTAATTAAGGGGAAATGAAAAAAATGTTTAATCACACATTAGCACAGCCTAGCATATTATATGGGTATGGCATCTCCTGGTCACTATTGTGGTCTGCATCATGGAACCTCCTATCAGAGAATACCTCTCGTTTCGGGTGTCTTCTGAAGGATGAGTGGAGGATAATCCACTTGGGATGTACAACATGTTTTAACATGATTCCAAGGAAACCAATTGCTAAGATACTAAAAGGAAGCCTCACCCATACCATGTGCTGGGTTGAACTCAACAGAAAAAAAAAAGGTATTTTCAACTGGGGCTCTTTGATCAGTATAATATCCCATCAATTAAAGCATGCACATCTAAAGTCACTCACCACCATCTGAGATATCAGAAATTCTCTTAAGTGCTTCAGCAAGGGCACTTTCATGCTCCTGTTCCAAGATAGAAGCCAAAAATTAATAATACACAATTTGATCATTAATACCAAAGTCAGTATTTGACAGACATCAATAAATAAAAAAAGATACAGAATACAACATGAAGAGAAAAGAAAAAAGAAGAAAGTTACTGAGAGGATTAGCTTTGCCTCCTTTATTTTAGCTCGTTCAGGATTTTCTGCTGTAAAGAGTGACTCAACCTGTCAGAGAGAATTGAATGAGAACAAATATATTAAAAACAACAACAGTTATGACAGAAAGTAGATGACGGAGGACAAAAGATAGAAAAAAATAAATTAAATAAGATAAAAGTCAGAAGAACCAACATGACATTGCAAAGAATCTGAAGATTAAAACCATAACTAAGCTAAAACACCAAGGATAAGCAAAGAATTCCGCAGACCGCAGGGTTCTTCTGTGCAGATGGGTCTCACCTGAATAACTGTGTGGATATGTATATCTTCAATATTTATAATTTTATTTATTTCGTCAACATAATTTGGTCTAATAAAAGCATTAAAGTTCTCTATCCCCAACTATTCATTCTGAGTTACAGGAATCACCACCAAGTCTTCTTCTTCTTTCTAAGTTTATTTATTTATTTCAACATAATTCACTTTTAACATTAGAAAACTTACAGGCACAATTTGCCATTTTAAAGTAGGCAATTAACCATCATTTTTAATTAAAGGGAATGTTGAAATGGATGTGGCAAAACTAGGAAAGATAAAAAAAAAATAAAAAAATGAATGTTTTAGGAGCATTTAGGGTAGCTTCAATAGCCGATAATTAAGAGATAGAGATGGTTTGGATATATCTAACGCATGCCAACAATGGCACCGATGAGAAGTTTTTCTATGAGGTTGATAGCCCCTCAAGCAGAAGAGATAGGTTGATGAAGACATGGAAGTAGACAATATACATCTGAATAAGTGCAACCTAGTTAGTCCCGAGATAGATTGGAATGGCGAAATGAATTTCATCCCAACATAGTTGGGATGAGGCTTTGACGATGATGATGATGAAAAATAATTAATCAAGTCAACTTTGCACGCATGCATCCACAAACACATAACAAGGTGTCTTCAATGAGACCCACTAGCATATGACTCATTAAGCCATGTCACAAGTTATGGCAATTGAAATAAGTCTCTAGGTACAATGTTCTTGATGGACTCTTCATCCAAAGTTCTTGATAACAACATGCATATATCAAAATAACAAATGAATGTCAGATGTCGTATAATGCAAAATGGCTTGGAAATATAAAAGAGAGATTGAAAGGGTACCTATAACCAACCCTAGGGCTGCACATGTGGTTTAACCATAATTTATTGTAACAAAGCTTATATTGTCAAGAAACATCAAGTCCATCACCCATTTCCATCAACTTTAATCAAATGCAATTACAACAAGAACCTCAATTTTGTCCATAGCCATGATAGAAACTTTTCTCTTATGCTACTCTGAGGTAAGTACTCACACAAGTCCCTCACCATCAGTGCTACAACTGGGTATTGACCCTCGTTGTTTTTGTGGAAGGGAAGTGCCTCACCGAGTTACCAGCTCATGACTTTGCAATGAATTTTATAAGCCTTGCTCAACTCTTTTCTTGCTTCAGTTGGTGTAATGTGTATGAGGAAAGATAAAACCCTCTCTGCAATAGCACATATAAGCTTTGCTTCAATTTGGTGCATATTGATGTAAGTCAAGCTCCATTTGTCTCCCACACTAGTTACAAAATTTTAACCATCCAATTCTAAGTTTCTAACATATAGTGCACATGTTCACACTGAGAGCAGAGTCTGCTACTTTGAGGTCAGAAGAAGATACCCCTAGCATTTGTTTTAACTTACTAGTTTCTTTCTTTAAATTCCTAACATCATGTACATATGACAAAATAATAGCAGAAATATGGATTAAACTGAGAAAAAAAATCAAGAAGCCTAAGCTGCAAAAAAAAAAAAAAAAAAAAAACCAAGTAAAATAAGAAATCCATTTCACATTTTTTTCCCTTGTAATAGTTTCACTTTTAAATCATTGAATAAATTGAAAGCTTCAATTTACGTAAGCATTTCTTTATTTTGAAAGGACTAAATTGACCAAGAACACTAGAGTTATTTGACACCATTACCTCACCTCACGAATAAGCTTATCAGTTAACCGTAACCGAATGGTACTAGATCTTTTCTTGAAACCATCAATGCCAGGACTCGGATAGTTTATAGTGGGCCGAACAACTAGTGATGGTATTCCTTTAACCAAGCTTGGTGCCTGCCTGCTATGAGCAACTGATTCCAGACCATGCTCCACATTTACTTGAGTGGAAAATACAGCTGTATCATCATGCAATTCATTGTCTCTGCAATGCATCTGCATATAAAAGTGCATGGATAATACTGTGGCAAGTTGAAAAGTGAGGATGAACACCTAGAAAGCACATTGTGAAAACGGAAAAGTGATGGCACAATAAGTTCAAATAAGTAATGAAAAACTGATTCACAAGGAAAATAAATTCTTGAGTCCTCAAAGGACAGTCCTTTCATAGTATGCTAATGGATCTCAGATTCTAGGTCAGATTTGTAGATAATGGATGACTAGTTGCAATTTCAGATGGCAATCTTAAAAAAACATGGTATAGCATACAGAAAATGCAACCTATGCAGCAGTCTGTTGCTTAAAACCATTGCATAGCAATTCCAATGTTCATGAAAAATTCTACTCTCTTTAGCTGGACAACTGGCCACTATACTAGAATATAGCACATGAACAAACAAAAAAGTAGATAATATCATGCACGGACGAAGACCAGTCTCCATGGTTTCAACTTTGAATCCTTTTTAGAAGTATAAGAGAAAACAATGATTGGAATTGCCAACTACCAAAAGACGGTGGTGGTACTATGGCCTGCAGTTGGTTGGGGCAGGCAGGTACGCACAATCTTCTTCTTCTTCTTCTTCTTTTGTCGCCTACTCAAATGGGGGCTTTGGGATGAGAAGAAGATTTGACTGGGGGGATGGGAGGGTGTCGGCTAGGTTAGAGTCGGGCTGGTGTGGTTCGTTTGATTTAGGTTTGTGGGATCCAGGGTTCGGCAAGGGCTGCTTGGTTAATGGGATTTTGGACAGTGGGGATGCATGCAGGGTTCAGCCAAAGGGAATGGGTTCGATCTGAGTGGGGTTTGAGGATTCAGACAGATGGAGGTTTTGTTTTTATTTATTATTATTTATTTATTTATTTTTTCAGATGCTTTGGGATCTCAGTGGCAAGGTTTAAAAAAATGGAATTGGGACCCAACTCCAACACCAGCAATTAAGCCACCAACACCAACAAAGCAACCAAGCCCCAAGTCCAACACCAATAAAGCAACCAAGGCCCAACACTAGCAGAGCACTAGCAGCACATAGCAGTAATGGTGCAGAGGAGCTGCAGCGACATAGAGCAACGGCAGCAACAACAAAGGCAAATCAAGAAAAAGATCCAATGTTAGAAAGATGAATTTGGAGAAATATCAGATCTGAGCTACTCACACATGGTGGAGATGCTCGGCTCGAAGTGTTCGGCAACGGCAGTGGAGATGCTTCCCCCCTTCTCCCTCTCCTCTTCCCTGTTCTCTCTCCCACTCTCTCCCTTTCTGCCGAAAGACCCAAAAGGCTAAAACCTTTTTTTTTAACTTTTGTATGACACTCTCACCCTTTTTTTAAAGCGATTTTACAAAACTCCTTTTTTTTCTACTTCATTTTGCATATGAGTGCCTAGACAAGTTCAAGTCTTCTAGACCCAACTCGGCCAATTTTTTAAACCATGCTCTGTGGGGACGGATCATCTAGGGTAGGGTTCCAAGAGCATGAATGGGGCTCTAGGTATCGGACTAGGTTTGGATGTGGGCCAATAGGGTTCAATTGGGCTGGATTTGAGCTATAGGTCACTAGGTTGGTTGGAATGGACAATGAAGGGATTGGGGTTTGTTGGTGACTTGGTGTAATCAACAAATGGATTTGGATTTGGAGAAGAGGATTAGGGCTATTCAGATTTGTGATTTTTTGTGTGGATGGTGGAGCTTTGATGATGATTGTAACTTTAGGGGTTCTGTAGGAATAGTTAGTGATGGGTTGAGAAGAGGTTGAAATGGGGTTGACAATTTAGAAGAGCCTTAGGTCAGGACAGATCCGCCGAACTGAAGATGATCTCAAAATAAACTGAAGATGAAAAACCACTGTCAACGATGATGGCAATCGTTTGACAGTGATGGGAGTGTCGAGAATCAAATCCGGGGTTGGATTGATCTACGGCTTTGATACCGGTTGATGCGGACCAGGGTACCAAGCATGGGGCAAGCAGAAATGGAGGTACCAGATATGGAAGGTGGAGGAGGTAGGTTAGGCTTTTGCATGAAAAATTGACCTCCTGCCAAACTTCCCATTGCGGGCAAGGAAGAAGAGAGAATTCTAGTATACCCAAAAGCACTAAAAAAAAAAAAATTCATTTGTTATCGTCTCCGGCCAAAAAGAGGCATTAAATTATTATATAGGAAAATGAAAGCCTAAAACTAATCAGGATCATCGAAACATATTGATAGGCAGGATCAAAACATCCTACTAAAATAACTGAAAAAATAATAAAATACCTGAATAAAATAGAAAGTCTAATTGGTAAGTGGGATGGGCCCAAAAGAACTAGTTGAGATGGATGGGCTGGACCCATCGGTAGGTTGACCTATGGGGACCATGGATTTGTCCTGCATCAATTTCAGATCCATTTGAAATAGATAAAAAATATCATCTTCGCATCTTCAAGATCTTTAATCATTTAGGTAGTACGCTAGTTTTATGGCAGATGCCTTGGCAAAACAGGGGGTGGACAGGACATTTCTTTTGATAGCTCTTTTGTAATCTGTGTTTTGAGCATAACGCTCGTATACCCATTTGTTTGGTGTTGATTTTGTATTTTGTATTCTCCCAACCCTTTTTACTGGAAAATTATCTGTTACTGTTGACAAAAAAAACATTTATACATCTAGACGGAGTAAAATGACTGTTGTCATCTCTAGGCTGATCAGTATTATATGATCAAGAACAACACATTAATACCTTTTAATTATGTAAAGCCTATGATACCGAGGAACCATTACATGTAAATGATATTCATCGGCCCCACACTTCAAAAATGGGTTTGATCATGTGTAGGGGCAACAAATGTTCATATCAATCCCTTCCTTTGTATTGCACAAGCATGTAAAACATATACACATGCACTGACAAAAATAATATTCATGCACATTTTTTACATGAGAGAGAGAGAGAGAGAGAGAGAGAGAGAGAGAGAAACTTGCCTTAAAAATATCCTATGGACTCAATGAGATGTAACTATAGAAGTTTGCATGAGAGTTGAGACACAGCCCCGTGAGAACATACACATGATACATGCATTGTGCAATGCTACTTGCCAGTCAAAAATATATCCAACATACACAAGCAGGTCCAAATGCAGCATCTACTTAACATATAAGAGGATCATAAAGAACATGCACATATACAGTTCGATTTGCAAGTGCGCACATGCATCCCAACTTACTGTTAGTGAAGGTAATGCTGCAGTTGATGGCTGTATACAAGTTAAGTACTTTGGAGATGATGACACCAAGGCATGTGCAGTTTTGAACTTTTTGTGAGGAGGACCCATTGAAATTGATAATGGCTCTGCTTGAATGGCAGTGGCGCTACGCTTTTTCCTACTTCAAGCAAAACCCAAAGGAAGATAAAGTACAAATTCCAAAGCCAACATAAGACATCGGAATGTAGAAAAGGCATGCTACGAATTAAAGGCCAAAATAGCTATGGCACACCTTATCAACTTGATCGCGTCATCTAAATCTGCCTTTGCAAGAATTTCTCGATGTTCAACGTCGGAGACCCTAAGCTCTTTTCTTAGCTCAGATATAAGTCCTTCTTTATCCTAGAAAAATGAAGTATGTGATGTTTTTTTTAAGTATAATAAATAACCTTGAACACAAGATCACAAAGTGAATAGGAACAGAATCAAATGTGATCATTCCAAAAACAAAAATCCTAAATTTCATATGAAAACATGAACAGAGATGGCCACCAAACAGAAAAGAAGCATGCCACTCGCTACAATGCAATCTTTCAATGCCTATAGAGTAGAGCAAGATCTAACATTCCATGTTCAAACAATTAATATGTCGGTGTGACAACTGTGTGGCTGATGACTGAGTTTCAAATTAGTGCTGAACTGGACCAAGGTTCTGCTTTCAGGAGAACAGTGTTGGACTGACTTGGAGGGAGTAGCGACGTTATAGTGGGCAAGTACAACTCACAAAGCTGAGTTGAAAATTGAGATAGATGGGATGGGGGTTCGATGAAGTTGATAGTCATGCCATGTCAAGGTATAGTGTAGAACATAGATGTCTTGAAAAAAACATCTCACATCCCACATTGCCCAAGTAATGGGTTTAACATGGCTTCATATACCTCTTTGGGCCTTTCACCTCTCAGCTTAAGCTTTTGGGTTGGTAAATGATATCTTACATGGTACCAAAGCGGGTGCATGTCTGTCCATCTAATCTATTGGGCCTGCAAGTGAGGGTGTGTTGAAAAAAAGTCCCACGTCCCACATTGCCAAAGTAATGGATTTGACATGGCTTCATATACCTCTTTAGGCCTTCCCCCTATCAACTTAAGCTTTTGGGTTGGTATATGGTATCTTATAGGGATGGGCGTTCGATGAAGGTGATAATGATGCCATGTTAAGGTACAGTATAGAACACATATGAATGCAATGAGCTAACAATTCACAGTGTCCATATGTCAAGTAAATGATTTTTTTTTTTTTTTTAAGGTGTGTCAGGTAAACAACTTAAAACAAGAAAACAATACACAAGGCAGCTAACATGTCGTACACAGAAGAATATCTTTCTGTACCATGATAATATGCACAGAAACCCTGCTGCTTAATGTTCATCATTTTGAAGACCCATCATGTTCATGTGTAGGTTAAATACTTTTAACAGGGAAAAGTTCAGGATTTTCACTTCAACCAGAAGACAGAAATGCCCGAGAGAGAAGCAATCAGTAGGACATACCCAAGAAAGAGCATCAGACTGAGCAATGAAAGCCTTTAAAACCGCACTATATGCCTCTGTCTCTATGCAATGAATTTGAAATTCCATATCATTCAAACCCACACCATAAGGAACTGTTACCAAAGGGATCCTAGCAGCTCCAGGAAAGTGCTTTTCTGTTCCTGTTGAATAAATCAAAGTGTTTAATTGAAGTAGCAATTCTTGAAAAATACCATTACATAACTTCACTGACATAATAAAATAAAAACATCCTGGCAGGGATCTGACAAACCCTAACTATTGTTTGAAAAGCAACATCATTCCAAATGTAAGCTGTCCTCAACTCAATAGCTTCCAGTTAAAAAGTTGAATGGTCTGGTGATCGTTCATCATAGTCATCACCATTTGAAGTCTTATCCCTTCTAATCAAGGTCACTACAAGTTCTATTTTTCTGCTCATTCCAACTAGGGCTAAGATCCGTTGCAAAGTTGGATTGGGTGATCAGATCATATTATGGATGGATACTTGGGTAGGGGAAGTTTCTCAGGCATCTCAATTCCTGAATCTCTTTAGGTGCGCGGCAGATAATATGGTCTTGGTTAGAAACTCTTCTCTAAAATCGGTGACAGATTTTTGGGCCTACTTTTAGAAGAAATCTTAAAGAAGGGGAAATTGTTCACTTTGCAGCTTTGCTTTCTATTTTGGCTGGAGTTTATAAAGCTGATCGGAAAAAGCATAAGAGGATTTGGATAGGTACAGTTGATGGACCGTTCATAGTTACCTCTTTCTTTTCGTCCTTCATGGGGGATTCCTCTTCAATTACCCCTTTGATCAGGTTTGGAAGTCTAAAGCTCCTCCAAGAGCTACGGGCTTTGCTTGCTTAGTTATTTCAAGTGCAATTCTCACAACGGTAGTCTCCGGAAGTGTAATATCACTATAGTTAACAGCTGCCCTATGTGCTTGAGGGATGCCAAATCTGTTAACCACCTTCTTCTGCTTCATCAGGTGGCGAATTCTTTGTAGGCCCTCGATTCTATCTTGGTTTGATGTCAGTTGGGTTTTGCCAAATTCTCTGGAAGCGTTATATCAAGCTTGGATGATGGGGGTAGGTTCCAAAAGAGGAAGAATTATGTGGAAAGCTTCTTTCTTTGCAGTTATTTGGACTATATGGAAATAGAGGAACTCTAGATGTTTTGAGGGAATTTCTACCTCTACAAAAGGTCTTCAATTTAAAGTTAAGTGCTTGTTAGCCTCTTGTGTTTCCATCCTTCCCATTTCAAAGGCCATCCAATCGATTCTCTAGAGAGGCTAGATAAGGCAACTTATTTCCAACTGCACATCATTGAATCAATTGACATGCCTTTGAGGACGGAAGAGTAGACACCCAAACTGCAGCTTGTAATTTAATTTTATCAAGAAGAATGTCTTTATTAGAAGAATCTCCTTCAAAGCATTTCAAATTTCTCTCATTCCAAAGCACCCAAAGGGCAGCCAAGAAGACAACTTTCCACATAATCCTGCCTTTGACCAAACCTACCCCCCATCCTTCAAGCCTGAAACAAAGCTCTGAAAGAATTGGGCAAAACCAAACAACAACCAAACCATCCAAGAATGGAGGTCCTCCACTGATACCGCATCTTTAAGACGCATAAGCCAGCCATTCACAATTATCAAATTCAACATCCAAAGATTACCTAAAGTAAGAATACAACCTGAAATAGCCATCCAAACGAAAGCCACTATTCTTGGGAGGGCCTTAATCTTCCAGATGCCATCTGAATAGGTAAAGACATTAGGTGAACCTTCTACAGTCAAGTAGAAAGAAACCACCGAAATGAGCACCAACCAACCCATCCATACCCTATGGTCAGCCCCCACTATTGGGAATAGACCTTATACAGAAGAGAGAATAGAGCATCAAGATGAGCTTCCTCCTCCAAAAGATTTCTCCTAAAAATAGGGGTCCAGGCAATATGACCAGTAGTTGACACGTGGCTAACAACCAAAGCTTACAGGTCAGCAGCACATCGAAAAAAAGAAGGAAACTAAGCCAAGGGAGCTGACCCTACCCAAGTATCCATCCAGAAGGAAATCCTTACTCCTGAACCAGCTTGAAATCTAAACATAGAATCGAAGTCTGCCCTGACTTGCAAAATACCTCTCCAAGTACTAGAGTGACAAGGCTTAGGAGATAGATCTTCCCACCCATCTCTGAGAATACTGTACTTTGCCACCAAAATTTGTATCCAGAACCCATCCTTGTCTTCCTCCAACCTCCATAACCATTAGCCCAAAAAAGCTTTATTCATCTTTCTCGATGGTCTAATCCGAACGCCTCCTTCCATTTTAGGTCAAATGAGCTCGTTCCAATTTAACAGAGGAAATTTCTTATCCTTGTCTCTCCCTTGCCACAAAAAAATTAAAAAAATCTTGCTGAAGCTTTTCTACGTAAAAAGCAATTGAGGAAGGACATCAAACTGCCAAGATAAAGTCAATTGGCAAATTAGAAAGCACAGATTTAATCAATGAGATGCGACATCCTAAAGATAAATAATTAGCATTCCAAAGAGTTAATTTCTTTTCCACTCTATCAATGACTGGGCCCCACAAACCTTTAGAAGCAGACCCCAAGCACAACGGCAAGCCCAAATAGGAAGTTGGGAAAGAGCCAGGTTTACAAATTACAACCCATAACATCTGCAAATTCCTCCAATTGGAACTCAAACAACTGAACTAAATTTCACTTTTAAACAAATTGACCTGAAGCCCTGAAACAGCCTCAAAGCAAATAAGGGTGATTTTCACATCTTCTCAAATCTCAATCTCGGCTCCACAAAAAATCAATGTGACATCAGAAAATTGGAGAAAGTTCGCCATTGAGGTGCTCCTGGAAGACACAAAGCCTCTAAATAAGTCCACAGAACTCACAGCCTCAATCATAGGACTAAGAGCATCCCCCAAATAGACAAAGGGGAAGGGTGAAAGGGGATCTCCTTGCCTAAATCCCCTTTGGGCCTGGAGGAAGCCCTTAGAAGATACATTAATTAGGGATGTAAACAAATATCTAATTCTCCAGTCATTCAGGGGTTTTGAACCGTAAAAAATCAGGTCTGGAACCTATTTTAGGTTCCAAGCCATAAATGGGTATGGCTCCAGAACATGATTTAGGTTCCAATTAATTGATGGGTCCAATTCCTAATCCATACACGTTCCGACCCATGGACCTGGGACCTGACATATGAGTCATTAATGTTGTAACTTGCAGCTCAAAATCAACTTTGGTTGGTCATTTTTATGTTTAATCATAGAGGTAGTACACTCAATGCACTGTTAGAAGTTGAATGATATCCTTACTTTAAGAATAAATACAAAAATAAATAAATAAGAAGTCAGAACTGATTTTGGAACTATATTTCAGTCCTCTAGTCGGAACTGGTTATGGAACTAAATCCAAGTCCTCTTATTGAAACTAGGTCTGGAACGAACAAAATATGCTTCGAGCTGGAACCCATCATTTTAAAACAGTTCCAAATCTGGGTCCAGGATGGTTCCATTCCAGAACCAACCCATTTACATCCCTAACATTAATCAAAATAAAAAAAACAGTGGAAGAAACACAAGCTTTAATCCATCCATCAAATACTAAAGCCCATATGTCTCAATACATAAAAAAAAGAAACCCCCGGTCTACCTAGCGTAAGTCTTTTCAAAATCTAATTTGAAAATCAAACCCCACTTCTTATCCTTATGTATAGAGTGAAGATACTCAGTTGCCACAAGCACTCAAGCCAAAATCTGCCTACCTTGGACAAAAGCTGCTTGAGACTTCAAGTTTATCTATCCTCCCAACTAGAACTTAGCCACAATCCCAATATAAACTGCCAATCAGAGTAATAGGATGAAAATCCTTAATGCTTTCAACCCCTGCTCTCTCAGGAATCAAAGCTAGCCCCCATCACTTTTGATAGAATTCCTCTATCATGGATCTTTGAAAAGGGGTGCATAACTTCCTCCTCAAACTCCTCACAGAAAGTTTAAAAGAAGGCTATAGGGAAACCAGCTAGAGCTAGCGCTCTACATATTTATCGATCTCTAATGCCAGAATTTCAATACCAAAACGAAAAACCAACTACAAGCCCACCTACTCTAAAGCCATGAGAGCATGTTTGTGCACAGACACTGTATTTCTCCAGGATTTCATCTTCTGCAGAAAATTTCAGTTTCTATCACTTGGCAGATTTCATCTTCTACTCTCGTATAAAACTGCATAAAATCGTTTTCCACCTCTTGATCCAATTTTTTTAAAAAAGAATAAGGAAAACCCCTCCACCCCAGAAAGCAGAAAGTGAAAAGCATGGAAAATGTTAACACATCCCAACAAAAATCACTCTCCCTCAGCAACCATTTTCATTTCCAAGAAAATGCTCCACAAATACATACCCCCAAGGGCATGGGCATGCTTGTGTGCGCCACTTTATTTCCATTTTCTGCTGAAAATGAAAGCTGAAGATTCATTTTCTCCCATTCATGGGGAAAAATTTTCCTAGAGAGACTACAAAAGATGGTTTTCTACCTCATGGGGTCCAAACATGCTTTATACAAAAAGGAAAACACAGAAGAAGAGAACCCCAGAAATCATTAACGCCTGTAAAGAAAACCCAGAAGAAGGGAACCCCAGAAATCATTAACGCCGGATAAGGTAAAATCATTCTCCCTGGAAGCCATTTTCATGTTTTAAGGAGAATGGTGTGCTAGAAACAGCAATGCCCAAAAACCCAACATTCAGATACAAAGGTAGAGTGCAAGCAACTGGGAAATACGAGAACAGAAGGTAGAGAATGAAAGGGAATAAGGGATCTATCATCTACCGCTCCTATCTTGTTTTTCGTTCTCCAGTGACGAAATCGACCGGAAAAGAGACCGATATGACATCATGAGAGGAGGCACTGAGGTGTGAAGGCTCCTGCTCGGCTTAAAAATGGCGTATCCCGGCCTCTTTCTGGCTTTCCGAGACCGGAACCGGCCGGAAAACGTAAAACCCTAGGAGGAGAGAAGAAAACGAGAGGTAGAAAAAGAAGCTTTTAGGAAGGGTTTTACACGTGCGGGGCCATTTGGTGCCCCCACTGATTTCTAGACTGTGGACCCCACCACTCTTCAGTCAAACATTTAAATGCAAATTATAGCCTAATTATGACCCATTCTCGACCTGCCCCATAATGGGTTTATGGTACGTGCCAAAATAATCATTAGAAATGATCCTGTTCTTATTAGTGATCGGTTGTCACTTCCAAGTTTCTTATTTGTAGTTACCGATTGAAGAACTAAGGATGATTAATCATACATGTTAGGCCTTATTCAGTTATTCTTCATAAAAAAATTTTACCCGAATTCTCCGCAAAAATATTGTGAAACGGATTGGAAAGTTGCATCCTCTAATTTCAAACATATATGTGCATAATTGGGATACCTGTACAAATACACTTAGTTAGACCTTCGTTACAGGATGGCAGTGGATCGGTTTTAAACGAAAACCTACACCAACTCATTCCTATTTTTCTTTGGCAATCGACTGCAAGTGGTGTTGGAGCATTAACTTAAGGCATGTGTGAAGATAATATTATGTGTTCATATATTTCTTTTGATGAGGTTGTTGATTTTGCTAGCCTTCAAAATTATGGGACCTGCTATATAAATTAAAGACGCTATAAAAGCACGAGTAGTTGGTCCATCCTGATTATTCAAAGAACAAATTAAGAATTTTAGACCGAATTTCACAACAGGGTCCCACTAACAAATTACTAGGGTTGGAATCAACGATTCAGGTTCGTTTTTGTAAATTTCTTATCATTAGGGTGCCAATGTTACAATGGCCTTCTCTAATGATCCATACCTTTTAAATAATAGGATCCCTGTAAAAAGAATTATGCATATACAATTTGTTGAATCTAGCGGTGGGGATTATATGTGATCAAGTTTTATAAGAGGGCCTAGCCTCAAGTGATTTACGATTGAGAAAAGTTCAAGGGGGCACACTATGTTAGGAATTTTTTTTCTTCCATAGAATCAAATCTCCGCCAATGCTATACATAGGAACAAAGACGCCCAAAAGGACAAGGGGGCATTTAAAAGGAAGGGGGGAGAGAGAGAGAGAGAGAGAGAGAGAGAGAGAGAGATTAATGGAAAGACAATGTAATCAATCATTGTGAAACAATAGAAGGGGACCACCTAAAGGTCTTGCATAGGAAATCCAAGCCCATCATCCTTACCCTCCAATAAGTCACGGGTCCCCTGGCTTTTACCCCAATCCAAATGAACCAGACTCTTGGATCAAAATAAAATAAGAAGAGTCTTTGTTACATGGTTTAATTTGAGGTCATAGGTAAAAGGGGTTAGGATGATTAGTTTAACTTAAAATTTTACAAATAATGTAATCCTATCTGGATCTTTTGATCCCCTTTGCCATGATTGGAGGGGCCCTAGGTGGACCCCATAACTTTTATCATGCATATCACAAAGGTACGCAAGGTGCACCTCCTAGTGGGCCAACCTGATCATCAATCCAACCACACACACAAACCTAAAGTGTCATCGGATCTCATGGGTTGCACCAATCCTAATGGCCTGGACCATTAGATTGATCATCAGAACAATAAGAAAAAAGAGAAAAAACAGCAGAAACCCTGCTGCTTATCCACTGGCTTTCCATAGTTTCGCCCCTGCACAAAAGTGCCCCAAATCTGTATGCACTGACCTACCCCTCAGAAATAGTCCAAGCTTTTGGTACAACCTGCTTGGTAAGAATTAGAAAAGATTATATACTTGTTTCACCATTTTCATACCCCACTACAGATGGGCATCCTTGAAAGACTACAATTATGTTCGCCAGAATTTCTTTTGACAGATGGTGGTAAAATGTTAGCATCCATCGAAACAAATCCTGCAGCCTAATGTTTTGCAATGGTCAGCCATGGCAAACATATCAGACCATCCAGCCACAGAACAAGCTTCATGACTCTGATAGTCCAACCTTCTTTTCTCCTGTTGAGAATAACTGTTAGAAAAACCAAGCAGAATTCAAGTTTCTACACAAGGCTGGGGAGTCGGGGCTGTTCATCCTAGTACTAGGAAGAATCCGCAACTTTAACAGACTCAGGAGAATAACTATTTTATCAGTGTCTGATGATCTCTGCCTGTCTCCTGCATGCGGAACAATTTTCATAATGCCCTCTGCTGACTCGATCTTCCTGTGCCCATATCATCCAACTCCTGGATGATAGGCTTCAGAATAGGAGACCATCATAATCACCAAAGTGGAAATGCTACACACAAAATGCAATTTGGTGCATGTGCGATACCCATGTCATAAAAAATAAAAAAATAATATCACTGGTGTGTAAGAAAGGCCAGATAGATAAGATCACCATAACCTGTATTTGGGACTACGAACCTCAGATCAGCTATGATCTACAAACATGCAAATACATTGACAAGGCACAAGTACACTTGGACCCATTCATTCACACACTTGGACCCAACCATTCACCATTCCACCTAATTCCTCTTTGCAGCTCTTCTGCTCTATTTAATCAGCCACCTCATAAAGTTATACCATTACAACATAAAGAATTAAATACAAAGTGACAATTAGACACTGTTTATAATTATATAGCAGCAAAATTGATAGAAAGAAAGCTATCTATGTCATCTAAGAGCTAATAAAATACAGTAGCATCGCAGGGGCTGTACACTCACGCTCCTTTACCAATCGTTCTAACTTCATTTCGGGAATCAATCTTTTCAAATTCACCATCTCCTCATCTTCATTGTCATTATCTTCCTCCTCTTATGCTCACGATGCTTGGTGGCAATTCTCATCTTCCTCTTCGCATGGCGTGTGGGATTGATGACAGCAATGATTTTCTCTTCTCGTTTCCGCTTGTCCCTTTTTGCCTTGAGATCCTTCCTGATCAAATTGTACACTCGCACAAAATTCTCATGGCCTAATATTCCACGAATGCTATTAAGAACCTCTTCTGCCAATTGCTTAACTTCATCTGTTAAATAAAAATTGAAATAGGCAAAGAAGTGTCAGATGAAAAGAACTATGAATGTTAAATAGCAGGCACCAAAGCAAAGCACACACGTGGTGTGTGTGTGCGCACGTGCACGCACAAAGAAAGTTTAGTGTGTGCATGCGCACGTGCAAAGAAAGTTTACAGGTAAGAACCCAACCCTTTTGACAGTTCCCAGCTATAGAGAATCCTAGAATCAATAGCATTTTGTAGGAATACATCTGTTCTTTTCACCTTAATAGTCCACTGCATAGTAAGCACTATATCCCTGATCATGGCCACTAATAAGATAGGACTAGGAACCAAAAGCATGGGTATAAAGTAAATTGCTCAATGTTTCCAAATTAGTCCAGCTTAGTACCTTTCCGGCAAGAACCACTAATGTCAAGAGAGGTCATAATTCTCTACAACTATACAATACCATTGGATATACATATTCTACACTCTAGTTGCTAAGCTTAGGGACAGTTTGGCAATCCTTATCTATTTGAAATAGATACGTCTGAAATAGAGTTTTTCAATTAGACCCATTTAAAGACAAACTGTTTGGTATATCTGATTCAATTAGAAATAGTAAACTTGTAATACTATAAAAGTTATAAGGCAAAGTTTTCATATAGTAAAAATAGTATTGGTAAATTTGTCAAAAAGTAATAATTGTACAGGAAAACTTGTCATATTGGAGAAGTTATATGGACAAACGTGTCAAAAGAAAAATAAAAAAAGTGACTGGTTGCTTTAGACAGGCAAAAAGTCCTTACAGCCGATTTAATAAACATCCATTAAACTTGAGAAACAGTCTAAAGCACTCATAAGTCATAACATCTATTTGAATCATTTCTAAGTCAAATAGACACAAAAAGTGGACTTGCCAAATAGAACCTAGTTACCATCAAACTCATGGACATGATTATATCACAGGGGTGTTTTTTTTTCTTTTTTCATGGAATGGAGAAACAGAATTCATGTAGCCGACACCCAGCATAGTTGGGATAAGGCTTTGATGATGATGATGGTATATATATATATATTTTCAATAGCTAATGCAAAGTAGGGCCCTCCTCTATGCACACAGCGAGGCCCTACCAATGGTGAATCCAATCCCTTCCTATGAGAATTGGCATGCACCTAAGTTTCACTTTCATCCAAGTAGTTTAAACAATTGGACTTAGACAGCTTAAGCCCTAATTGCTAAACTCTAGGACCTTTGCACAATTGGCTATAATTATTGACCAATGCATAATAGGGCTCCCAAGCCTAAATAAAAACTAAAAATTTATAAAAACCGTGCCTAACTGCTCACCATTCTCCTTCTTCCCATTTTGTGGTCCCAAGTGGACCACACAAGAGGGCTTACATTTAGTTTCTAGAGACATGCATATTCTTTTTTTTTTTTTTTTTGTCAAGTGTTATACATACAGATGAGGAAATTTTCTTCTTAATAGATAGCATATGTTAAACCAAGCATGACATATCATGGGAGTAGATCGGTATAAATGCATAAATCCACAAAAAATGAGGAAAAGTAGAAACACAGAGCCAGCCCAAGACAGATGGGTTAAGGTTTCGAAGAAAATAATTGTTATGATTAGCGATTAATTTTATCATCTCCTGGGAATATCTTTCCATCTCTTTAAAAATAGAATGTAGAAGCAAAATTAGTGTCAGTAGAACCCCATTGTTCTGCAAGCATGCCTACAAAACGAAAAGACCTTATATTCTCGTATGCAGCCAATTCAATTAACACAGACTCACCAGCAATAACTTTCCCAGAAAATCCTTCACATATTTTGTACAACGGTAGCAGCATGTGTATCGCACAGCCATTACAGCCCTCCGGACCAATTTGTGAACAGATAAATCTGAAGCTATTAAAGACAATTCTCATCTGCAAGCATTGAATAGTATCATATTATCAGGACCACCAGATAGTTTTAGAAAGTAAGCCCATAAGCATCAGATGCTCTAACAAGTTAAAGAAAATTTGTAGAGAACATGGAAATTTTCAGTTTTAGAAAGTAAGCCCATAAGCATCAGATGCTCTAACAACTTAAAGAAAATTTGTAGAGAACATGGAAATTTTCAAAGCTTCAATATCATTGATTATGAATGATATGTGTGGTATAATTTCATAAATGACATTTTCTAAAGAAATTTCTTCTCAAACAAAGACGATCCTACCTGAGTATCCTCCTTTTGAAGTGCCAATTTTCCCATTCTCTTTAACAAAGGTGCAACTAGCAATGACTGAAGGTCATTAGCACAATGAATATTTTGATCTGTTAGAACCACAGCTCCACCTGAATCACCACTTGTAATAGTCTGGAACAAATTCTGAAATTTTCTTGAGCCCAACAATTCAAAGGATTTACCAAAATGGTCCCGTTCACTCAGAGCAAGCGTACACAAAAATTCAAACAGATCTGTGCATTTCCTTTGCTTTGCAAAAGAGTGAAGACTGCATATTGTAACCACAAGATTCTCTGTGATGAGGTTTGCAACAGAGGAATCAGTCACTTGCAACTGGAGCTGGCAGCATAGAGAGACAGCTATTCGAAAAAGTCTACTAGGCTTCATGAGTAAAACAGGTTCAAGCTCCAACCCACTTTGATTTAATTTTTTAGCGTCTGCGACAAAAGTAAAATATGCTGCCACAAGGCGGCAGGATGTGGTCTGTAGCCACATGTGCGGATGCAACAAAAACTTACTTACTGCTTCCCACATGTCCTGAAGGGAAACAAAAAAAAGGGAAAAGGAAGTGATATAAGAACTACAGGATTAACAGATAAGATAGTGAAAGACCCGACTCAAAAATAAATAAAGAAATAAATAAATAAGCATTGTAACAACAACAAGGGCAAATGCAAAAAATACGGACCATCCAAGATTGTATACCGAAAGTACAAAGGTAGCTGAAAGTGAAAAAGGTTACATCATTTGCATTAACAAAACCAGAATTAGTACATTGGAAATTAATAGTTTATTCAATACAAATGCGCTGTAAATATGTACAACTGACGGACTAATTAGATAGTGATAATGTGATATAGTGAACAAACTAGAGAGTAATTTTAGTTTCTAAGCAATGATAGCTGGATTTGAAATACTGAATTCTGTGACTAGACAAACTAGTGGTCTTAGAATCCCAGTGACACAATGATGGTGTACTCTTGGGGATACGCTCACATCAAGACCGAAGATCCATACTAGAAAGACAAAAATCCATGTCCCTTGTGGGGCTCACTTGATATTTAGAGAGAGATGAAATACAGAACATAAGAGAGATGAATGTCGTCCCTCCTTTGAGGATCGACTGTTCTTATATAAGGGTTCAATTCCCTAATTACAATCAATTACAAATCTTAGATCCTAAATTGAAGCCACAAATTAAGTCCCTAATTACAATCAATTACAAATCTTAGATCCTAAACTGAAGCCACAAATTAAGTCCCTAATTACAATCAATTACAAATCTTAGATCCTAAACTAAAGCCACAAATTAAGTAACAAAAAAGGTACAATAAATGAGCCTAATGGACTTGGGCTTGCTTGACATTAAATGAGCCTAATGGACTTGGGCTTGCGTGACACCCCCCCTCAAATTGATGCTGGGGAGTCATAAAGCAGCAATTTGAAAACAAGAAATTGATGTCGAGGACGAGGAAGTCCCTTTGTGAAGATATCGGCAAACTGAAATGCTGTAGGAACATGAGGAAGAGTAATGACACCACGCTTATATTCATCGCGAATAAAGTGGCAGTCAACTTCGATATGTTTGGTGCGTTCATGGAAGACAGGATTTTCAGTGATTCGGATAGCCCCAGTATTATCGGCATGCAATGGAGTAGGAGAGGTTTGAGAAAACCCGAGTTCCGAAAGAAGTCCCCGTAACCATAAGATCTCAGAACAAGCAGAAGACATAGCCCTATATTCAGCTTCCGTGGAAGAGCGGGACACCCGTTCTTGTTTCTTGCATTTCCAAGAAACGAGAGATGTTCCAAGGTACATGCACCAACCAGTAGTAGAACGGCGTGTGTCTTGACAGCCAGCCCAGTCAGCATCTGCATAAGCGGTCAGATGAAGAGGATTATCCTTTGGATAATATAAACCACGAGGGACAGTTTTGAGCAGATAACGGATAATGCGCTTCACAGCTGTCAAATGAAGGTGTCGAGGAGCTGTCATGAATTGGCTCATAAGATGAACAGCATATGAGATGTCAGGTCTAGTGATGGTGAGATAGACAAGACTTCCCACCAGACGCCGGTAGGTATGAGGATCAGGAAGAAGATCGCCATCATCTTTACTCAACTTGAGATTGACCTCTACAGGCGTATCAACAGGTGAAGAATCATTGAGGTCAGCCAACTCGATAAGATCTGATGTGTATTTGTGCTGATTAACAAATAAACCTTTTGGAGATTGATGCACCTCGAGGCCCAAGAAATAATGCAAAGGACCCAAATCCTTCATACGGAAGGAATCCCTGAGAGAAGCTTGGAGAGATTTGATCATACGATCATCCGTGCCAGTGATAATAATATCGTCAACATAGACGAGAAGCACAGTAACACCAGTAGATGTGCGGCATAAAAAGAGAGATGGATCAGAAGGACTCTGGGTAAAGCCACTCTCGCATAAGCGAGCCTTGAAGGTTTCAAACCAAGCGCGAGGAGCTTGCTTTAAACCATAAAGCGATTTGCGCAGGCGACAGACAGACCTCTTGAAGGGAGAGGAGATGCCTTGTGGTATCCGCATATAGACTTCTTCGTGCAGGTCCCCATGGAGAAATGCATTTTTGACATCCATTTGGTATAAAGGTCAGGATTTAGAGGCAGCAATGGCGAGAAGTAACCGAACAGATGTCATTTTTGCCACAGGTGCAAACGTTTCCTCATAGTCAATGCCATACTCTTGTCTGTTTCCGAGTGCTACAAGTCTAGCTTTGTGTCTATCCAATGACCCATCAGATTTAAGCTTGATCGAGTAGATCCATTTGCAACCGATGGGTTTAACTCCGGAAGGACAATCCACAATATCCCAAGTGTGATTCTGATCCAATGCATCCAATTCCTCCTTCATAGCCTGGTTCCAGCAATCTTGTTGGACAGCCTGCAAATAAGAACTTGGGATAGAGATAGAAGAGAGAGTGGTCATCAAGGAAGTATGGGTAAATCCATACCTATCAGGCGGTCTAGAAGTTCTGGAGGAGCGACGTAAGGGAGGAGTAGGTGTGGAACCATGTGTCGGTGGAGGATCAGGGGGAGGACCATCCGCAGTGGGAGGTTTCTCCTGACGGTGGTATACAAAAGCAGGATGAAACCGAGTAACAGAGGTTTGATCCGAAAAACCTGGTAAGAGAGCTGGGGAAGAGGGATGAGGACTGTCCATGTGAGTGGGGAAGAAATATTGATTTTCAAAGAAAATAACATTCCGAGAAACCCTGATACGACGACCAATGGGATCATAACAAACAAAACCTTTTTGATTAGTGGCATAATCCAAAAAAGCACACCTGCGAGATTGTGCTGTTAGTTTCGTTCTTTCTGTGGGAGGTAAATGAACAAAGCAAACACAGCCAAAGGTATGTAAGTGATCAAACACAGGATGATGACCAAACAATTTAAAATGAGGCGTTAAATGAGCGATGGTATGTGATGGAAGGCGGTTTATGAGATAGACAGCTGTGGTGAGAGCTTCAGTCCAAAAACGAGGGGGAACGGATGCTTCAATCAGAAGAGTTCTAGTGACAGCAAGAAGATGTCTGTTTTTCCGTTCCGCGACTCCATTTTGTTATGGAGTATATGGACAGGTACGTTGGGAAATGATTCCATTATTGTTTAAAAATGATTGAAAATCCTTGGAAACATACTCCCCCCCTGAGTCTGAGCGCAAAGTTTTAATGCATTTAGAGAATTGGTTTTTAACATATTGAACAAAAAATTTAAACGCATTAAGAACATCAGACTTTGAATGTAATAAATAAATCCAAGTAAATCTGCTGTAGTCATCAATGAATGTTACAAAGTACTTGAAATGACTATGTGAAATGGTCGGAGCAATGCCCCAAACATCACTGTGAATTAAGTCAAAACATGTAGTGCTCCGTGTGTTAGAAGTTGGAAAGGGTAAAGTGTGACTCTTCCCTAATTTACAAGCATCACAGTCAAAAGAAGCAGAATCAACAGGTTTATTTATTAATCCAGATTGAAATAAAGTAGACATTGTAGAAGCAGTCGGATGACCTAGTCTATTATGCCACAACCGAGAATTATTCTTAAGAAAAAAACAAAATAACTGATGTAAAGTTTTATCAGGAATAAATGAAGACACTGGTAAGGAAAAAAATCTTCCACGCTTAGGCCCCCTCGCGATCACTTCCCCCGACTCCCGGTCCTGCACAACACAACCAGAAGGAGAAAACAAAACATTGCAGTTATTTTCAACAAGTTGACCCACAGAAACCAAATTGGTAGCAAGATGAGGAGAAACTAAAACATTGGTTAATGGTAAGGGGCTAGGGATATCACCAACAGAGGTGATAGGAAGATGATCTCCATTGGCAGCTTGGACAGTAAGAGGACCAGTGTAAGGAACAACATTGTGTAATTTTAGGGCTGAAGTGGTCATATGGTTACTTGCACCAGAATCTAAGTACCAGGTATTGGAAAGAGAGGAAGCAGTACCTGCGATGTGCATGGAAGCTAAGGCATTGATGATCATTTGGTTTACCATCTCAGGGGTGAGAGGAGTTGGTGACGTAGATTGGGAGGAACCAGGTTGGGATGAAGAATCAGACTGCAGAGAACCACTGAAGTCAGGTGAAGCATATGTTGGAGTAGTCACAGTGTAAGCACTAGGAGCTGACTGCACGCTGTAAGTACCAGGGGCTGGCTGCACATAGTTGCGGGAAAGAGAAGTGCGATTCTTCTTCCGGCACTCTTCAAGAACATGACCAGTGGCCTTACAATATCGGCAGATTTTTGCCTTACATTGATTTGCATAGTGACCATATTTCTTGCAGGTATGGCACTGAACTTTACTGATGTCCCTAGAAGGTGGTCTAGTTGTAGCAACATATGCAAGGGGAGTCTCAACAGATCTCTGTTGTTCCAGTGTAGTTTGAGTGACCCGACGTTGTTCTTCCCGTAGAAGTTCCTGAAGACAATCATCCAAGCTAGGAAGAGAAGCCCTGCTCATTAAGTTAGATCGAACCGTCTCAAACTCGAGACGAAGTTTCATAAGAAACTGATCCCGATGACTACATTGCTGTAATGGAAGTAATTCCTGGAGAAGAGCTGCAGATACCGAGGCAAACTTAATCGCATCATATTCGGACCACAGTCTGCGGAAGCCATTATAATACTCCTGAATAGACTGGGTGCCTTGAGTAAATTGCGAGATTTCAAGCTCTAATTGAAACTGGCGAGCAGCATTGCCCTGTTGGTAAATTTTCTGAAGATACTCCCACATTGCACGGGCAGTGTGGCAGGGTTTGAGGTTGAGAATAAAATGTGACTCAACAGAGCCCAGCAACCAGGTCTTGATTTTAGCATCCTTTGTTTTCCAAGCTAAAATTTTCTTATCATCTTCTGCAGGTTGAGGTTCAGATCCATCAATGTGTCCCCAGAGTTCTTTTCCTTCCAAATAAATTTGAAATTGGAAGGCCCAGGAGGTATAATTTGTACCATCAAAGCGAATCAGGGCAATCTCATGTTTGTCCATGACTAAAGAGAAGGAAGAAACCCGCACAAAGCAGTCCGGAAAGGATATTGGCAAAACAATATCTTTTGGATGGCCGAGATGAAAAGAAATGGACAAAACAGAATTTCTACAATAAAGGGTAGATGGCCTACCTCAGATGATCCATAAATGGTGAGAAAATCTTCAAAAAAATGTAGAAATCCAGACGACCAAGATGGGCTGGTCCAGCTGAATGGCGATGATGATCGCAGGTGGGCCACTTCAGATCTGAGAGGAACAGGGATGATCAAGGCTTCCAGATCTTGGAAGATGACTCTGATGATCAATAAATCAGAAACAAATTCTTCATAAATCCTGGAAGCTTCAGGCGACCAAGATGGTAGGATGCCGCTAATGAGTTGGTGAGAATCACAGGTGGGCCACGTCGGATCTGAGATGATCAGGATGATCTGGCTGAAGAGAATGATCACAGATGATCATATACTGGCTTCCAATGTTTGGAAGATGATGTAGGAGAAGATCATAGATGATCGGGCTCTGATACCATGATATTTAGAGAGAGATGAAATACAGAACATAAGAGAGATGAATGTCGTCCCTCCTTTGAGGATCGACTGTTCTTATATAAGGGTTCAATTCCCTAATTACAATCAATTACAAATCTTAGATCCTAAACTAAAGCCACAAATTAAGTAACAAAAAAGGTACAATAAATGAGCCTAATGGACTTGGGCTTGCTTGACATTAAATGAGCCTAATGGACTTGGGCTTGCGTGACATCACTTGGATACCCTCTAACCATAGTGTGAAGGAAAGGACTCACTGTGGATACGGTTTTAGGAAAAAAAACCATCGGAATTACATCATCACAACCATCACAACCATTGATTTAGAGACCCAAAAAAGTTTAACAGCTTCTTAAGTCATACTTCATGTGAAATTCAATCCAATGATGACTATGTTCTGAATTAGCGTCAACTTAGGGCGAGTGCAAATTTATGGGGAGTTTAGTGAGTGTTCGGGGGTTGGATTAACCACAAAGGGTCCCATGCCATGGTAAAAAAAGCTTTCTCATGAGAGGAATTTTTTTCCTTTAAATATATACATATAAAAATACACACATACACACACATGCACCAAATTTAAGCCAACATCGCAATTTATGAGACTTCGCTTGGACAAACAATTTAACAAAGTAGAAAAGAAAAAGGGATAACATGGCACTTTCTTGATTTAGAAAATAAAGAACGGTACCTGGGCATGGGCACATGGGCCAAGGTCCAGTCCTGATAAGGATTGGAGGGTTATCATTTAGCCTAGCCCAACTATAATGGTGATTATTACTGCTATGTATTAGAGCATGCATCAGAAAAAGTTTTTGCCCAGTGTTATATGTTAGAAGAAGAGAGAGCTAATACAAAAACATTTTAAATGCCAACGCGACCATTAATAAAATTTTAATCAGGAAAGCATTAAATTATTGTGCCAGAAGGATTATTGTTTGGATTCTAATCAACCTATGTTCATTCAAGTATTGC
Organism: Sextonia rubra; assembly: GCA_037013555.1. Taxonomy (NCBI): domain Eukaryota; kingdom Viridiplantae; phylum Streptophyta; class Magnoliopsida; order Laurales; family Lauraceae; genus Sextonia; species Sextonia rubra. The sequence continues at coordinate 19,683,747 of JASUAD010000006.1, forward strand.
TTAATGCTTATAGAGTGGGAAACTTTTCGTAGATTTTTTATTTTTATTTTTTATGTGGCATCTGTACCTCTGCTACAAAATTGTGTAAGTTATCGAGATCTGCACTAGAGAAGGGAAAGAGAAAAAGGATGATGCTTCAATTAGCCATTACACAGAGCGTTAGGTAAGAAGCAGACAAATCCTCAGAGAAAAATGTAGGTCAAAATGATGAAATTAATTGGAGGAAAATAAAAGTCACTTAGTGAATGAAAATCAATGTGTTCTATGTATGCAATCATGAACCAAAGTTTACATGCTCCTCCTTTTCTTTGAGCATCGATTAGTAGATAGTCAAATTTCATTATCTAACAATTCTTCTCCCTCTTTATTTGTACAATTTCCAGTAAACTGTAAGTTCCATGTTCCAACAACTCTCTCTATCATTCACATGCACACACTTGTAGACAAGCAAATATAATGTACCTCATTATCCTTGTCAAAAAATAGCTCTGGGTATTGAAGTAGCACTTTCTCCAGCATACAAATTGAATGGTAAGCCTCTTTCCAGAATGGAATTTTAGCCTCATCAGAACAATCTATTTCCCTATTTGTATCAATGTCAAGAGCAGACATCATTATTCTATGTGCTACTTGCAATATATCCTGAATATAGCTTTGAAACCCTTTCTTTAAGACCTCAACCAACAAGCCAAGAACCTGAACAAACATATCAAAGAAGCCAAAAAAATAAATAAATCAATAAAAATCATGCATTATTCACACAAGCAAGAAGCAGTACACTAAAGGAACGAAGATGCAACTATATATTTCTAGAATGCCAACTAGACATCTAATGTTAACTTACGGACACAAAAGAGGAGCATAAACTGTGGCAAAGAGTTCAAATGATTTTCCAGATAAAAAGGAAAGACAACCAAATAGCAACAAGAATTAAGAAAAAAAAACACTTCTAGTGATAAATTCACTGCAACCAGTTACAAAGCATAACAGCCTGAACATTGGTTTCATAAATCTGCTATTCTGCTCACATCATATTAGATACAATCTACAAAGCAGAAACTGCTTAGCAAAAATGCATATTTGTAAAATATTACATACATAAAATATGTACATAAATATGCACACATAACAATAAATTGTCAAGATTTAAATAATCATATACCATATATGATACAAATGAATAATGGCAACATTGAAGTCCAGAAAGATGAACCCAAAACCTGAACTTTTAATACAACCCAAGACTGAAAGCTGTCTGGATTAATAGAAGAGAAAAATCAAGAATAGACACACGCAAATGGTTGCCAATAGTGTTACCTCATATGTCCACCATCAAATCCAATAGGGAACACATCAAATCCTAGGTAGCATTTGAAAGTTGAGATATATAATAGACATGAAAATATAGTCTACCAGCTCTAACTACATTTTTTTTTTTTTTTTTGAAGAGTAAGTCAGGCTCTTTATTCTTCAAAAGCAAAAGCAAAATCACTAGCACTATACAGAAAGAAGCCTATCCCATGAATAAGATAGAGACTCCAATAGGGCATACTACTAGTATTTGCGGAGCCTGTAAGAGATAATTTTTATCTTGACCACAGGGTTGGGCATTAGATGTTCTAATCCTAGTAATGAGAGCAAAATGAACAACAATATCCTTAAGACTTAAGGTGTTGTTTGTTTGCAGCGACTTACATATGTAATTGGTCTACAAGTGTAATGGTAATGTTGGAAATTTATACTAAAAGCATACTTTTATGTATTTGTCTTTGACTAATTTATTTATTAGTAAAGTTTGTCTTTTCATCTTAATGAGAATTTATATGGGTAAATTGTTGCATTGTTATTTATTATGCATGTGTGTGTTTTTTATTTTATAAAGTAGACAAATTGGAGTGTAAAGTTTAGCTTACACATGGAAGACTTGTTTGTTGGTTCTTATAGAATATAAGTTATTGTTGTTTACAATCTAGATGAAGTTAGATACACCATCAGTACGATTGTAGTATGATGTTTTGTAGGTTTGTCTTGGCTACGGGAAATGGTATAGTTTCGACTCGTTATGCTAATACATTTTGTGTGTATTGAAGAGGACCGATGTTGGGTTTATTATCTTTATACTGACTATAAAAGATGATTAACACCCAAATGGCTATTATGAGTGATTGTGTTCTTAATCCCGATATAAATAATAGACACATACATTTAGTGTTTGACATTTTAATTTACAAAGGAGAGATCTTTTATGAGTCAACAATCACAGTAAATTAGATGACTATACTACATGTATGGTGCATATTAGTTTATTGACAGAATCCACATCCCGTAATAGGGATTGATAACATCCCCTTGATGAAGCTTATAAGTTCTAATTATGTCAAACCCTGCAGGTGGACTTTGTGTCCGATATATCAAATAAGTTAAGTATAAAATCTCAAGGAATTATAAAGATATCGATTAAATATAGGTATCAATAATTATTTAATCGATAGATATCTGAAATCTTAACGTAAGGAGATTAGTAAGCATTTAATAACAAGAAGCTCGAAATATTATTTTGAGAATAAGGACAGGAGTGCAATTATAATTCTCTAGTGGACTAAATTGTAATTTATGAAACTAAGACTCTAATTTGGATCAAATTAGGGTTTCTTATTTCAATAAGAAGCCTATTCCTTATTTCCTTCTTAAGGTCCCTTTTGTAACCTATAAATATATGCTATTGCTCCCTAGGAAAAACACACAAGAGAAATCTAGTTTTTTTAGAGCAAAGAGAATTCGCAAAAGAGGCCCACACCCAGGTGCGAGTTCAAGTATAAAGGAATACAGTAGAAGGTCTTGAGATTTATAGGTTGCTGTAAGACCGAGGTCAGATCAGAGAGATCTCGCAGATATGGTTCTTGAATCATCATCGTCTAAAGTTATTTCTGCAGTGACGTGTGCACAATATCTATGGATCTTGGTGACTGCCTCCCAACAAGTAACACATATTTACATTCATTTGGGTTGATTTACGCATACCATATATAAATGGTGTGTAAAATAGGAGTGTAAATGGTGAGAATTTTAGCCCAAAAATTTCACACTTGAATAGATGGTAAACTGAATCACACCTCACTATTACTAGGTGGGTGAACAGTGATTCCAGGTGGGAGAATAGTAAAAACAGAACGATTAATGCCCAAGGGGGTCTTTGCATTTTTACACTTCTGTGGGCCCCAAAATGATAATCTGAACTGCCCACCCTCTTCATAAGATGATTACGGCTATGGGACCAATTTTCCGCAATTGATTCATCCTAAATCTTGAGATATTTATAAAAAAGTCCAACATGAAAACTGACCATTCTGGAATCTGTGGGCCCTAGTTTCATGATACAAACCATACAAACTCTTTAGAAGGCCATTAAGGCTATCCGACCAAATTTGAGATCCTAACTCATCATAGATTGTGAGATATTTGCAAAAAATATGCAGCCATTGGATGTTAACATTGAATATAGACACTGATTTCTTATTGGATGTCAGTTTGGTTTTTTTTTATTTTATATTCATGTGGGCCCTACAATCATGATCTAAAATGTACAAACTCAAATGGCCATGGGACCAAATTTCATGTCTAAATTTCTCATAGATTTTTAGATATTTGCGAAAAAAAAAGGTTAAGATCTAAAAATTGATGGGCCCATTTGACATCGTCCTTTTGTTGTTTCCAATTTTGTGGTCAGATCAAGTTGTGTTGAAAATCGAATTGTGCCGAGATTATATTGTGCATAACTTGTTTGGCAAGATTAAAGTAAACTACCTTGTTGAGAATATACTCTACAAAACTTGCTTGGTAACAAATATAAAGTTTTGTTTCAAGGGTAGGAAGCAAGAAAATCATACGATTTACAATGTGGGACCTATAATTTATTGTTTGAGGCACTCTGTTATTGTCATATATGGACCCACCTATAGAAATTACAATAGTACACACTTTGAAAAATCACAACATGGAGCCCATATTCATAGGATTTATAATGTGAGCCCACCTTCACAGGAATCAAAATGTATACCACCTTTTGTATATGTGAATATGGGACCCACCTTCAGAAATTACAACAGTACACATATAGAAATTAGAATATGGGGCTACATTCACAGGATTTACAATGTGGGTCCACCGTTTGTGATTCTAACCATGTGATCCACCTTTAGGAATTACAAAGTGGAGCTACATGTTTTTGTGAATGTGGACACACACAACCCACCTTTTATAAATTAGAACATGGGAGCACATTCCTTGGATTTACAATGTGGGAACTCCTTTACAAGAATTACAATGTGATGTCTCCATTTTGAGATTGTAAACACAGGACCCACCTGTAGAAATTACAATGACGTACCTACCTCTAGAAGTTACAACAAGGGGCCACATTCATAGGATTTACGATGTGTGCCCACCTTTTATAATTGTGAGCATATAACCCACTTTTAAGAATTACAAAGTGGGGCCACCTTTTCTGTGATTGTAGAACCCACCTTTAGATATTAGAATATACGGCCCACATTCATAGGATTTACAATGTAGTCCCACCATTATAGGAATTATAATATGGGCCCACCCTTTGTGATTATGACCATATTACCCATCTTTAGGAATTATAAAGAGGTGACCACCTTCTTTGAGATTGTGAATATAGGACCTACCTTAGGATAAGTGAGAAGATTTAGGGTCTTTAAATGGGCATCTTTAAAAGGTAAGAGATAACTAAAAAACAACTGTGCTAACAAGTTGTTTATTAAAAAAAGCAAAGTTTTTTCATTCCAACTTTCTTATGCCTAAGATCTCAGGCATCTTTCTAGCGAGATCAAAATAGGGAACAATGATTTACACTTGCCATACATGCTTTCTGCAATCTTATCTCATGGAAACATGAAAACATCTGAATGAAATGATGCCAAATGCACACTATAATTCTAAATTTTGTGGGCCATATTTTCATGATCCAAACCATTAATCCTCTTCAGAATAGTCATTTTTCGCTGAAGGGTCAAGTTTCATAGTCATCATATATTTTAAGAAATTTTTGATAAATGGCAAAATATTGGGAAAAATGGTTAATAGTTGGGTACATTCAGATTCACATGTGAGGAGATGTAAAAATGACAAACATGTGATTGTGTTTCACATGTGACTCACTTGCATATGAAAATGAGTCACCTGTGGACAATTTTCATATCCCATGTGAAAATGAAAAACAAACCCTAAGTAAATACGGGCAAAGCATCCAAAGCATACAGGTCACCCTATCAGGACTATACTGCCACATGGCTGAGTATATAATCATTCCATGAGAACCAATAGCACAATCTTCATTGTTGTCAATTTTGTAGTTTATAATTACGCTTCTAACCAAACCCCAGATCGATAAGATATTGCTAAGATGATGATGATGATTTTTTGGTTTGCGTCAAATTACCTTTGACATGAGATTTCTCTAATGATTTGTGCTTTGTATTATTCATTTATTCTCCTTTTGAGTAAATCTACATTGATGAACTTGTCCTATTATTCACCATTGGAACAAAGCTACCATACAAAAATAAGAATCACAGAAAAATCACTTTGTCAGAGGCACAGGATGATGACAATGATAATTATGGTGGTCATAACTTTTTTCTTCTTTTGGTTCACTACGATGATGATAACTGACGATGATGATTGTCGCTGTCCTTAAGTATATTTTCCACCTGAAAATTTTAGTCATAGTATGCCAAAAATAGTTTCTGGAAAATGAGTCATTGAAAGAAAAACTTAGGACAAGGATACAAAGAAAGGTGACATGTAAGGTGACATTTCCATAGAAAATTTACCTACAGCTTTAAGGGGAAAAAACAAACAATTAATTTACCTGTGCTGCAGCACTCCACAAATGTGGGTTTCCACCCTTGTACCATGAGAGACAGTATTCAAGAATGGGATGAAGGGCTTGCTGGCTAGTGCGTCCAATCAAAAGTTTTATTGCTGCCGCAACCATGGAACGAACTTTGCTGTCATTGTCATTGGCTAGGCAAACAACTAGATGAAGGAAAAACGTCTGAGCTTGACTATCTACAACACTCTTTGGAAATTTAATTAGAATAGCATGGACCATTTCAAGCACAGCTTCTCTTCCACTGGGATGCTCATAGCTGCAAGTTTTGAAATCATAGTAAGAGATTAAAAACTAGCACCCCACATATAGCTGACCTCTAGGTTGATCAGGATCCATGTGAAACTCTGGATCCCACAAGCCAACAGTAGAGATAATAATTGAAAGTCCCGCGTGAATATATATGTTGTATACAACACCAGTCATGAGACTAAACCGATCCAACTCTATCATCCAACAAAAAATATATATATATTCCACATTGTAGTTAAGCAAGCCGGTGGATATTGGAGGAGTGTTGCACAACAAGAAGGGGGAAGTTCTTTGTTTGTTTTCTAAAGGGGTAAGGAGTCAAGGATTCCAACGAAGCTTAGGTTTTAGACATCTTGGAGGATTTGAGGACTTTTTTCCTGCTCATTTCATGACAGATGGTAAATGAGTGTCATGGGAACGAAACAAGGTAAACCCTTCCTTTCTAAGACTCAAACTTGAGCTGCCCACACTATACTGGGTCCAGCCTGTTTCAGTGGGAACCCTATTCCATAGATGATTTGTGTATAGTTGTTTATATTCATACCACTTTTTTTTGTAATCTTTTAAATTGGAACCTTTTAATTCCCTCTTCTTAATGAAATTCAAGTGATATGTTACTTATATATGTACATCGGTTGATCATTATCTGCTCCCTCAAAAAGAAACTCTAGTCATACATGTATCATGTCAATGACATCTGTCATACAATTGCTACTTTGAATTAATGTTTCTATAGATTGAGAATTAATCAAAATGAATAAATATGTTACAAAAAAATCAAAATGAATAAATACTACTTTCTTATTCTTCTTTAGTGTCGTCTTTCAGAAGAAGAAGAAGAAGAAAAAAAAAAATAGGATCACAAATTGATTTGGCCACTCGAATTTTAAAGTGTGATGTGATTTTGATTTTCAGAATCATTGCTTTCAGAATCCTAGAATTTGCATCCCAAATCTTACAATTCGTATTGGAAAAAAAAAAAGTATCTATGCAACAACTCCCATTCACAAATTTATGATAGGATCGAGTTGTGAATCTTACAATAGATATTTGTTTCCTCAATTCTTAAATTCAAGTGATTCGACTATCGAGAATAACTACAAGCCTACAATCAAAGGGCGGCCCAGTGCACGAGGCTCCAGCATAGCGGGGTCTAGGAAGGGCAAGATGTACGTAGCCTTACCGTCATTTTGAAGAGGTTATTTCCATGACTTCCGTTGGGTCAAGCCGCTCTTCTAGCTACAAGCCTACAATCAATAGGTTCATATTAGTGATCCTTTAAAATTTTTTTTTCTTTTTTCATTTTTTTCTTTCTTTCTTTTTTGTTAGCATTTCCATTTTTTAAAGGTTATCTAGTGATTAAGGAAACTTCTAAGGGTTTTTGCTATTTTGGAGGAGGCTTTAGAGATAAATAAGGCAAAAGAATGTGAATAAAGCATTCAATTACTACGTATGGGGTTTTCTCCTACATTCAATTTTTCCCTTCTTCACGAACACTTTCTCACTTCAGGAGGCACCATTTAAGGTTCATGATTTAGATTTTATTTATTTCTTTCTTTAAGGAGAAAGAAATTTTAACTTGCTTTTGTTTTCAAGCAGTGTTGATATCTCAAACATATTTAAACCATTCACACATATCTTTTACGATATATTAATAAATGTCAACATATTCTTCATATAAGTATATCATAAATTCAAAATCTTATTTGTCATTATATTAATGCAGTCATAGTTGGAAGAAGTGCAACTCATCTGAGGATTTAGCTCAAGATAGATCGGAATAAAGAAACAGAATTCATATATAGCTGACACAACAAGGCTTTGATGATTATGATTGGAAGAAGATTATGCATAACAAGCTTTCTTCTCTTTTTTCTCAATTTTTTAATTATTTTTTCATTTTTGATATGAAAAATTTTAAAAACTATGATTCACAAGATGATTTGATTTGTCCCATCGAATGATTTTATATATGATTCCAATTTTCAGAATAGTTTCCAGATTAATGAATCTGAAGCTGTATAAGCTGGGTTGGCATGAATCTGGATGAAGTTGTTGGAATAGAGCAGGACCAATGTCCAATGTGCATATCGATTGGATAGCAACACTTGGACCTTGATCTAACCCAACATCCCCAAAATATAGGTCCAAACAATGAAATGGAAGTTGGAGCAAGGGCCATTAAGTGTCTGGATCAAGCAAATAACACAGGAATCACCATTGCATCAACCATGACTGCTCATTGTTACAACGAATAGTTTCTAGTTCATGTCATACTACAATTCAGAAAACTAAAAGGAAATCAAGAAATTTAGTGGCCTAGTATAGTACTTACCTCAAATTCACAAGTAAGAAATCTAGATGCTGTTGCAAGCGCTTAGCAGAAAGATGATAGTCCAGAAGGAACTGCAACAGTATTTGGCTACATTTTTTACGAATTGGTTCTAGTTGGCTCGTTACCATCAACTCTGCAACTCGAGAAACCAGATCATATATTTCATGTACCACCAGCTTCTGGCCAACTATTGCCTTCAAAAGTGAAAGGGCGACAAAGGAAGGATTACTTTCAAGATCAATAAACAGAGGAAACTGGATAAGCATATGAAGTTGATCATTTGAAAGTGAGATCCTGGTACTCCGCAGAAGCGCCGTTAGCAATTTTAGGCAGGACTGCATCATAGGACTGCTACCACTCCCTGACTTATGAATAAAATCCAAGAGCAAAAGCTTTATCTTATCTGCTTGGACTTCGAGGGATGGTAATGGGAGTCTTATCAATGAAGCAAGGCATTTGAGAGCTGCTGATACAATATTCTCGTACTTGGAAGTAAGACAATCACTCAGCAGTCCAACAAAGGGATCCAACATTGATAACAACCGTTCATCCTTCTTATCGAATTTCATTTTCTTAAAATGATTGTGCAATAGACCAAGAGCAAACACCGTTATAAGATGGGAACTTCGGGATCCACAGCTAACAACCTTTCTTGAATGATTTCCTTCTTTGGACATTTCATGGCTGCACAATTCACTATTTTTTGCAATTGATGAGTTTTGCACTTGAAGATTTTCATCTGCAATGCCATCTTCAATGAGCCCATATACAAAAACAAAGAGGTCTGTCTGGTCTACAGTTTGATTGCATGAAATACCAGCCGCTATGTGATGTAAAATTGCCTGAAGTTTAGCCTGCACTTTTGGTGTGAGATGCTTTTGCATGTGTGCTTTAATAGGAGATATCAGCTTCAGAGCATGGGACTTGAATGTAATGTTCTGAGCGATCAACTTAAGAGTATCAAAAGACTTACTCTTACGAGTTTCTTTCATTTTTGAAGCAATTTTCTGAACCTCTTTCTCCTCAGCAACATCCCCAAGAATATCGTTCTCAGCTATTGCAATGATCTCCTCCAAACAGTAATCCAGCTTACCAACACTAGCATCTGAAAGTGTCTTTGACAATACAAAATTGAGAGTATAGCCCAGAACATGCAGTTCATAACCTCTCTTTAAGGTAGCTCGCAAAACACTAATTATAAAATGCAAGTATTCCAACCCCAGCTCCTTGGAACATGCAGCCAAAGCTGATCTTGCCTCATCCCGTATGCTTTCAAGTCGATTCTTCAAGAAGTTAGAAATGCGGTGAATGACAGTCGGAAGCTGTGATTCCATCATGTCTAAAGGTAGCAGCTTTAGTAACTTCAAAGCAGCAAGGCTAACAGTTACATTCACTCTCTCATTGTTAGAATCCAGTAACTTCTGTATCTTTGGAAGTATGGTCTTCTCTAAGGAGACCTGTATTTCAGGGTTGATACCTGAAGTAAAGCAGTTACCAGCCAATACAGTACGTGAATTCCCATCCATAGTACCGCCATTTGAAACCTCTTGGCCACTATCTTGATTACAGTAAATATCAGAGAAGTGGAACTTGTCTAAGACACAGCATATCAACCGTAATAGTACTTTCTGTCTATCCGGCTTTGAGGTCATCTCCCGGAAACATCTTAGTAGAAATGCACGATACGACTCCCATTGCATACAACCAGAAATATAAGCAAGTGATTCCAAGCATGCATTTCTGACATGCTCGTCTTTTGCATCTTTTGTGTCAAACAACATGTTGAAGAAGAGTGGAACAAATACTTTCATAGTTATTTTCTGAAAAATTATAGAACACCATCAGCTGAATTTGGCAGAATTATCCCAATTATCAGTTAAAATTTAGTGTTATCCTAGATACTTCATGTATATTATTAAGGCATTGGTATTTTATCAAGATGATTCCAAATTTTTTATACTCAAGGATACTCCAGAGATAAATTTTAAACGGTATCACAATTTCACAACTGAAATAAATAAACAAATAAATGGTATCCCAAAGTAATACATTATATATTTATAATTCCTTACGGTGAGAACTTCTAGCAGTCCCACGCTATGATCCATCCAAAACATTCACATAGGGGACCCCATGATAGTCATAGGACCCTTGGGTGGACTAGACTGTTGGATTGAGGGCTAATTTCTTTTTTCTTAAATATAAAGTTGTTAAACCTGTGGGCCATGGATCAAAGGGTTAGGCATGAATGGATGGTGCACACTAGATTACCTGAAGCAAATTGAAGTAGCGCAGGGAAGAAGAATAGCCAACGGACTAATCTCCAAGCCAAAAGGCTTAAGGATAGGATGTCTAGGTGTCTCATCAATGACAAACAACAAATCTCTCAATTGAAAATCAAACTCAGAAGTTTATTGATATCAATATTGTGTGTCCCATGAAAAAGAATTATATCTTTATTTATAGCTAAGATACTCTCTAATTAAATAAATAACCTAATTTAATCCAAACAAGGAATTCCAAACTAAACATAAGATGAACTGCTAAAAATAAATGAATCATAAACAATTAAGGAAGCAACTATTATTATAAAAATATAAGACTCCTACTATCAATAAAAACTAATCTTCACTGCTGGACCTTGTTGATTTTAGGCCCAATGGGCTGGCCAATCATGGATCTAGCCTGCATTACTTATCCCCCTCTTGGAGGAGAACTCATCCTCGAGTTCTGTAAATGTCCACTTCGGTCAAAAAGCATTCAAACAAACTTCCGTGTCGCTGATTGAGCGTCATATTAAGGATATGCCTTGAAAGGAAAATCGAATCTTTTACTCCACTCAGAAGTAGGTTGGAGGCGTTGCGTCTTCTGATGGCTACTTGTATCTTGATTGTGTGATCTGACCATTATATGTGTTAATTGTAGACTCTATAACAAGATAGCATAATTGTTGATTGGCATTAGTTGGTCTTTAAAGATGAAATCAATGTGATGCACTTCAATCAATGTGGACACATCTTTGTGCGAAACCGCCAAGGCAATTGATTTGTAACCCAATGGGGCAATCATATTCATTGGATGATCAATGTCCACTTGCATGTCAACATCACCATTGGAATTTGTTTCTGCTTCATGTTTATCTTTTAACTCTTCAGTTGATGGTGATGAGATAGATGAAGAGGTTTTGTAGTGCCGAAATTTTCTTTTCGAGACTTAACTTGTTACAAATGGGACTGTCGAAGCATGTGCTCAACACGAAGAGCTTCCTTGTATACTTTGTGAACGGTGTTACATGGTTTCATCTTCTAACTTTTGATAAAGCGAGTCAAATCAAGCAGCTCATTCTATTCCAAGTCACAAACTTAGTGTAGTCTTAACAATTGAATCAAATATTCATAAACTATTAAATTTGCTTGTATGAGATTGAAGAACTGTTCAAAGTAGACCTTATTCGCACAAAACCAATCTACATATTTATACTCCTACAGCGTACTTTGAAATTCAACGGATAGTCCAAAGATTTGCATATTGACTTTGATGCAAGAAAATTAAAATCTCTAAATTCTCAAAAATTGACTGACCTGGTGGCTTGATCAAATTGATAGAAATATACACATGAATGTGGATTGTTGATCAGATGTTAAATGGCCAAGATATCACTCCTTTTTGAAAATCAACTGATGAGATTGATCAATTGGAAAATATGAGCTTGGGTCGGGTCAGACCTACTGCAGGCCCCAAATAGGTGAGGGCCCTAAATTAAGGCTAGTTCAATTCTTGTTGCTGGGGTTTGGGTTGGACCCAAACTTGGGCCCAAATCAAGTTTAAAAAGAAAGCACGTGTGGGAGGAGTTGTCGTTTCTCCTTCATCAACAATGCAACGAAAGAAAGAAAAGGGCTGGACTTATCTAGTGGAGTGGTCAGATGGGAAGTGGCTAGAGATAAAAGCGAGAAGGTGCTGGCTGGGCGTGGGGGGTGGCTGTGGTCCGGCGATCGATGGTGCTGATGCGATGAGCTCTCAGCAGTAGAGATGGGCGACAACAGCGAGGCACAGTGATGGTGTGTGGCGATGAGTCCAACGGTGCTCGGCGAATATAATGATGGTCGTTGGTGCATGATACGGCATCCACCTTTTTCTCTTTTTTTCTTTGTTTTGTGCCTTTCTTTCTTCTGCTCTCTTTTATTATTATTATTATTATTATTATTATTATTTGCTGGGAATGGGGTCTAGGCAAAGTTTTGGCAAGTTCGGAGTCTGGCTAGGGATTGGAATGGACTGGATTTTGATTTGATTAGGGTTGGGTGTGGCTGGGTTAGGTTGGATGGCTGTGGATGATCAAATGGTAGTGGATGGTGTCGAGAATGGCTTTGGTTGGTGGCTGTGATGCGTGTCTTTGATGGAGATGGTGGCAAGGTGATTCGGGTAGTATTTGGGTTTCAGTTGGGGTTTGAGATGGGTTAGGTTGCCATTTAGGGTTTCTGTAGGAGTTTGTGGGTATGGTTTGGTGGGAGGCAAGGGTCGGGATGAGGGTTTTGCTGAATGGAGAAGGGTGATGCGGAAGTGCTGGTGGTGGCAATTAGGGTTGGAGACGAGGTAGGTTGGGGTCTTGGGGATGTAAAGGAGGAGCTTATGGTTGCTGGTGAGATGGGATTTCCAGGTTACCTCGGATCGGCAATCGAAGCGGCGATTTGAGATTAGATTTTTGCTCTTAATACCAATTAAAGCAGTACATGGTAGAAAAATAGCTAATGGGCTAATCTCCAAATCAAAAAGTTTAAGGATGGGATGTCTAGGTACCTCACCAAAGATAAACAACAAATCTATCAATTGAGAACCAGACTCAGAAGTTTATTGACATCAATATTGTATGTCCCATGAAGGGGGATTACATCTTTATTTATAACTAAGATACTCTCTAATTAAATAAATAATCTAATTCAATCCAAACAAAATATCCTAAACTAAACATAAGATGAACTTCAAAAAATAAATGAACCATAAACAATTAAGAAAGCAACTACAATTATAAAAATATAAAACTCCTACTAATAATAAAAACTAATCTTCGCTGCTGGGCTTGTTGATTTTGGGCCATACTAGCCAATCATGGATCTGGCCCGCATCACATATCTATTGCAACAAAAAACTCAATGTACTCACAGGTTCAAGGGTATTTTTTTCTTTAAATCTCAAAAGCTCCCTCTTCCTCTTTTTAGAGCGGTTCCGCAGATAGCCGTAAAATTCATCTCAGCCATTGAGATAAGGCTTGAGATCTAATCTGGGCCACTGACAAAAAGACTAGAAACATTTGAACTGACCTCAACAAATGGGCTACAACATATAGTTGAAGATGAAAAATGAAAGAGTTGAAGGCATAAAAATGGACCAGACCCATATAGTCAAATGACTGACTATAGGGACAAACTTGGCATTAAGTTTGCAAGTGTCCTCCTTGGTTGAAAATCCATCGTACGAACTTCTAGTTTTCTTGTCTTCATTCTCTATGTAGGGCCTTGAAGCTTAACACAATAGTTTCATCCAAATTGTCTTCGAGCATTTCCTGATGGCCGAATTTTGATCGGGTGTGCAATCAAGAGAATTGACATTTCAAATGTGGAATTTGGATTACCATACCGCAAACATTGACCAAACATCATTCATACCCGAACATGAAGTCACTGTGAAAGATTTCAACCGATATATTTTCTTGTGAAAGCACTAGAACAATTGATTTGCTTTTCGATGAAAAAATGGGCGGTTATGGAATTGCCATTACTATAAGATCCATCGAGTAGTCCGTCTCATTATTAACCAAATCTAAGTCTTCAAACTCCACTTGTCTTCCATTTGTTTCTTCTATCTTTCTATCAACGATGTCCTCTTTGTCACATGTCGTTTCCTCTATTTATGTCCTGAAATCATCTGGTTTTTAACTTCCCCCTTCAATGTCACTTGTCATGATTAATAAAGCTTTTAGCACATTCACGATTCCTATTTCCCCCTTTGGAATCTTCTTTGACTCTTTTTGGAGACATTTTCCGTCTCAGGACTTAAGTTGCCTTGAATAAAATTGTTTAAGTCCGTGCTCAACATGGATAGCATATTGGTATACTTCTTCTTGCCATTATATTGCTTCCCAAAATTGATCAACATGTTTGAAATTAAGAGGAGCTTCAAAAGTCACAACTGGTGGTTTGATTTTGGGCTCTTGCACATATTCTAAAGTGGCTTTCACAATTGGCAAATTGCAGTTTTGGATTGGTAGAAATTTTCAACGACAACCACTTGTTCAATTGTGTCTTCATCAAAAATCAATGTTTCTTAATTTACTTTCGAAGAAACATCTTCCACAAATTCATCAAATATAGGAGGTGAATCTAAAAGATCATCTTCAACATTATCATCATCAATGGATTCAATAATTTGTTCTTTTAAATTTTCCCCCTCACAAATATCATTCAAGAAAGAATATATGGAGTGCAACTTCAAGAAAGTGTTGAAACCACTATCAAAATTGAAACCGATGAAAAACCACGTAGAGATTTTTTTCGGCACCTAGTCTCGATGATTAGTAAGGATGGAGAGATAACGAAGATGTAGAGCATAGGATAAAAGCTGAATGGCTGAAGTGGAGACTAGCTTCTGGATTGCTTTGTGACAGGCCAATGCCGACGAAATTAAAAAGCAAATTTTACAGGATTGTGGTTAGACTAGCTATGACAAATGGAGCAGAATATTGGCCAATTAAGAAGACGCATATACATAATATGGATGTAGCGGATATGAGAATGCTTAGGTGAATGTGTGGTAAATTTAGGAAAGATAAAATTAGAAATGAGCGCTTTCAAGAGCATTTAGGGGTAACACCAATAAGGAATACGATTAGAGAAATCCTGATGCAGGACAATATGAGATCTATCCTAACATAAAGAGATCAGATCTGAATGAACAATTAAAATTCAGTTATAAGCAATCCAAGTAAATTAAAACATTGAATTTCAAGTTAATAATAGATCCACGACCAAGGTGATCTCATAGATATCGCAATAAACCCCTTTATTGGTATAGAAAATAGTAGGATCTTAAGGAAAGATAGAACTTCCAGGTTACTTAGGGCCAATAGTGCACATCCAATGATTTGGACAATAGTCTAGAGGGAAGATTTGTGATAACAAAGTTCAGATCTAATAGTTTCAGATCTAGCAAAGGTCCAGATCCAATAAAAGTTTAGATCTGAAATAAGTTTTAGATCTATGATGGTTTATGGTTTAGATCTAAAGTTTGGTAACCAAGGGATTCTAAATCTGTAGGGTTCAGATCTGGGTAGTTTAGATCTGACGTAAATTTCCAAATAGATCTAAATGGAAAAAACCAAAAGTGCTCTTGGACAGACGAAAAGTGAAAGAAATATAGATACTTTTGTTGGGCTCTCACCAAACTTCGATCTGGAGGGGTTAGAAGAGATTTCAAAAGAAAGGTAGACTCTAGAGGCTTAAGGAAGAAGAAGAAGAAGCTCCTCTTTCATTCAATATCATATCATCACATAGCATAATTAAGAAAAAAACCTAGATCTAAGCTTAATGTGTTTCTCCACATAAAAAAGGAAAAAAATCCAAACAAATAAGAAAAGAAGAAAGAGAAAGAGGGGGGAATGTGCGCAAGTTTGGAACTTGCACACCTTGGGATTCATGCGCAAGTTTCAATCTTGCGCACAATCCTTTATATATATATATATATAAATGTAGTCCCCCTTTTCCACTTACTTATTACATATGACTGAATACATGTCCCTCTTCACTAATAAAAGACTTAACATGGGACAAAACAACTAAACAAATTAAACTATAGGACCAAACAAATTAAAATATGGGACCAAATAACTTAAACAAATTAAACTATGGGACCAAACAAATTAAAACATGGGACCCTTCCACTTTATTTCAACCCATGGGATACTTCCCTATGTGAGGCCTTCAATGAGATTGTGCACATGGGGCCTTTAACGCTCCACCAATGAAATCATCCAAAATCCAACCATCGGATCTCCTCTAGGTGAAAATCCAATGGTGGATTTATACCTTCTTCGTGATCAAAGCCTGAGTATTGGTCATTCATCCAAATCAAAGATTAATCCGCTGTTTTGCACCCTCTTCTTTGATACACCTTATAAGAATGAAAGGAATCAAATCTGATATCCCTATCAAATTCATTTAAGATGGTTTGGACATGTTGAGCGGAGGTCGGTAATGGCACCAGTAAGAAAAAGTTTGGATATACAAGTGGATGGCCCATCAAAAAGTAGGGGTAGGCCGAAGAAAACATTGATGAAGGTCACTGATTCCGATTTGAAAAACTTTAACTTATTTAAAGATTTGGCTCAAAATAAAACAGAATGGAGAAACAGAATTCATGTGGCCGACCCCAACATGGTTTGATGATGATAATGATGACGACAAATATCATTCAAGAAATTACTTATGTGACCTAACAAAGTAGGTTTCATAGTGATTTTCTCGTGAGTAGGCCCAAGGACAATTTTGGCAAAGTCTTTGTAGAAGGTGTATGCATTTTTATATCCATCTTGAAGAGTCTGATGGTCATTCTGCCATAGCCTACGTAATAATGTGAGAAACATCCATAGGGACTACATCACACCACAGATCCTCATGTTATGTACCACCAATAGAAAAAGATATCAAAGCCTTCTGAGTTCTCGATACCTCATCGTATCAAAGCTTTTGTAGAAGGTGTATGCATTTTTATAACCATCTTGAAGTGTCTGACGGTCATACTTCCATGGCCTATCCAATAATGTGAGAAACACCCATAGGGACTACATCGCACCACACATCCTCATGTTATCTACTACCAATAGAAAAAGATATCAAAGATTTCTGAGTTATTGACACCTCATCGTATCTAGCACCATAAAAGCTCTCATGGTTCAAGAACCATGAAAGCTTCTATGGTGCCAGATGCTTTTCTGATATTCCAACTCTGATATTCCAACTAATAAGGTTAGATCTTCATATTGCCATTTGTGCCAACTCTTTCGCTTCTTGGGGAGCTTCGACTGAGTACAAAGGAGTGTGAATTTCTTGATTTTGCTTTAAATTCTATCATGCTGCCAAGTTTCTAATGTACAAACTGGTGAGCTTCAATGTTCAACCTATCATGCAAATTCTAAAACCCACTCAGATCCTCTTTATTGACTTGAACAAGTTTGGCACTTCTCACAATTATACGGGTCATCATAGTTGTCAAGTTCATTTCGGACCCCATTTTGGTTTGGCTCTAAAGTGAAGCATTTCGGCTGATTTGGGCATTTTGCTTTTCAATTTGAAAAATTTTAAAAATTAAAAATATATATCTATATTTTCAATAGAGACAAAATTCCATTTAATTGGTGGTAGGCCAAGCCCAGTGCTCAATTTGCTAATCAAAATTTTCAATGGGCCACTTGTATAAAATCAAAACCATTTAATTAGTGCTAATTAAACTTTATTACTCTACTCCAATAAACGGCCCACTTAGATTGATATTTTTTTAATTAGTGCTAATGAAACTTCATTACTTTACTCCAATTAAACAGCCCACTTAGAGTGATATTTTTTTAGTTAGTGCTAATTAAACTTTATTACTCTACTCCAATTAAATGGCCCACTTAGATTGATATTTTTAAAAATGATTTCATAAAATATTTAATGACACCAAACGTAATTATACTCAACCGTGATGGGCCGTGATCACAAGCATTTCCTTTTTTGGTCCCTTGATTTTTTTTAAGTGGTCCTCTTAAATATTCAACAGTTTGTATCATTCCAATTTCAACATCAACATCGATTAAAGATAAGAGGCCTTTGAAGAATTTTCCAGCAATTAAAAATCCATGAGCCTCACTTTCCAAATCTCATCAAGACTCATCATTCTTAAAAGGATCAATGAAATGCCATTATAAAGATAGCGTTCCCCTTTGTCCTTTATCAAAACATTCGAAAGAGAGAAACGGAACGGAAACAAGAAGAAATGGAAGAAGACAATGAGATTCCTAGCACTCCAACAATGATCTTATAGTCTCAAGATTTTGCATATAGGTAGGCCTTATATGGATCTTTCCATCCAATGGACTTCATCTTTCATCATACATCTCAGTGGGGCCCAACTAGGAGGGGTACTTTTAAAAAAAAAAAAAATTGCACAAGCACTGTGCAGCACTCCCCTATATATAAAAGTTGGATGAGTGTCAAATATGGACTTAGGAGCATCATTTTATCATGATTTCAATCCAACGGTAAAGAAAAGTTGGAAGAGTGCCAAACTTGGACTTACGACCATTCATGGGGGCAGTATGTATGAAAAGATTAAATTAAATTAGCATGGCCCATGACAAAAAAATAAGAGGGTCGAAAAAGGGGCATTTTTAAGGTGGGGCACTTGTTAGAATTCCTCATACATAGATATATATATAGATATAGGCACACATATGTATGTATGTATGTATGTATGTATATGTATCTATCAAAAGTTATCCTAAGCACACCATTTTTTTTGTGAACACCATCTGCACCTCATAGAGAGGCCACCTGATTACATTGTTCCCTTTTTCAACCCCATCCAAAAAGGCTAAACCATTGGATCAATGGGTCAGTTTTTAAATGGGTAAAACTTCTTGGCCATTTATAAATGGGTTAGGATAATGAGATGAGGCCCATATTTTGTACACAAGTAGGTCCCAACTAGATGAAGAGTTACCCCCACCCCCACCCCCACCCCCACCCCAACTAGGGCACCAGGTGGGCCCCAAGCAAGGTGTGCATGGAACGTGTGTGTTGAAAATATATATATATAGTGGTTATCCAGTGCACCTAGGGTGCATCTTGCGCACCGTGTGTGGGACCCACTTGGTGGTCCATCTGACAAAACCACACCCCCCCAAAATAGACTAGACCGTTGGATCGACCACACACATCCGAATGGTTTGTGGACTGTTAAACTTATGTGGAGGGTTGGGGCTGATTTTATTATTATTATTTATTTATTTATTTATTTATTTGCAGAGATAAAGGGTGTAGGGAGATATTTCGATCCCCCTCGGTCCCAGTCCTCGGTGGGGCACATGGGGCCCACATTGAAGTGTGCACACCGATCCAGTACGCAAACTCTGTGTGTAAATGCAATAATTTCACATGACAAATAGCACCTCCCCACATATATGTTTGTAAGGTTCCAATAGTCCATCAAGTATCCCTACTCTTGAAACCGTTCTTGACTTTCTATCGGAGCCACAACTGAGAGATGGGACCAGATCCATCTTGAATTAAGGATGGCCCAAGCACTTATTTATCAAATGATGATAGCTATCAATTTGATGGCCAAAAAGATTAACAACTTCCATATATGGTGACTCGATCCAACGGTTAAATCATTCAAATCAGGATCAAACTAAGAATTTACCAATTCAGGGTAGTGTGTGTGAAGGCATTCAATTGACCACAGTTGGATCCACCATCTTTCAGAAGGTATGAACAGTTCTCACCAGATAGTAAAAGAGACTTATGTGCTAAAAAGGGTATATAGAATACCTCCGGCAAAGCGTCAGAAGATATTGCATTCCTGAAACGTGACAATGCTCTCGCTCTTCTATGTTTCTGTAACAAAAGTTGAATCAGTAACTACAGGTACCTCATCAGAAGAAATTCAGAAAAACAAAGAAATAAAACAAGGCTCACTAGAACCAATCCCAGCCTCACAAACTCTGTGAGCCCATCCCTTTGGGGAACCAAAACAGTAATGTAATGGCCTTTTCAAGGGCTTTGTCACCTAGACACTTCAAAATAGGTGTCATACTCATGTCCATGATTTCAATTTCTAGTGTCCAAGCTATAATAAATGACACATGCTAAGCTACATTGGGTAACAAAGAAGGCCGGCTACAACAAAGGGTCCCCTCAACAGACCAATCATTGCTCAGCCATCCAAAAATTTTTCCCAATATGGACTATTCGGTGTAATTGTCCATCTTTGCACTGCTAATCTCGTAAGAGATAACATCCAGTTGCTGGTTAGGGAAAAAATGCCTTCTATGAATGGAATTTCAGGTAATACTTAGTTAAGACAGTACTGATAAAAAAAAAAACAACCCAAGAAACAACCTACTTGTAAGTGAAGAATATTGTTGAAGAAATCTACTTCGACATCTTTACTGCATAAAGGGCTGCAAGATTTTAGAGCAGGTATTCCAGGGAGATTCAGAACCATCTCCCGTAGTAAAGACATCCATTCCTGAAAACATAATGTCCCTGCTCATCAGCCACAAGCATCTTGCTTAAAAAGGGGTCAAAAGAATAAAACAAAACAAACCCAGATTGAATACCCTTTGAATGGAAATTTCTTTGCTCATCGCTTCTCCCATATGAAACAGAAAAACCTTGTTTATGATGCGTTGGATACGGGTTTTGGTCCAACTACCATCATCCCTGAGTGTTCCAACAGCTGTAGATATTGCATCACTGCATGTGTCATCATGTAACAGCTTTTCCTTGCAACCTATAGCCTCACATTGCAAAAATGAGGCAACAAATTTAACGAACATAAGCAATGACTTTGTCGCACTCTGTCTGAAAATCAGGTCATCACTTGACATATCATATATACAGTGAGAAAGAATAACCAACGCATGTTCTTCTTTGGCTGAAGAAAACAACTCAGGTGTTATTGCTTCATAAGCATTCATTCTAGTGTCATAATCAATTTCACCCATTTCTGACACAGACATTGCATTCAGATCATGAACTAGTTCAGCCTGAGTACAATCAAAAGGACACTTATTAGGCAGAGTTCAAAGTAGTTAGAAAAGTGAAAGTCAAGACAAAAGGTAATAAAACCTGCAAGGCAATTAAAAATATTACCAGAAATGCTAACGAAGGATCATTTACAGCAAGACCATCAATAACATCACAGACAGCCAATCGTATTTCTAGCCCACTAGATAAAAGAAGCAGATGAACCACATTCAGAATCTTCCCAGCATTTTCACCACCCACCACGGACAAGATCCCTTGAATGACACGCAAGGCATCCAAACACTCATCTGCAATAAACATCTCCCATAAGCCTTGTAGAACCAATTAAACAATGTCATTTAAGTGAACAATATCAAATAATACTGCTCACCGGAACTTAGAGCTCTCCTTGATAAAAACGGGAGCATAATATCGACGAACTTCATTGCAGCCATAGGATCCTTGATATACCTTGCGAGAAGTTTCAATATTCTAAGTTCAGTTTTTCCAGGCGTCATCCCAGATATCCTAGTACCATACAAAGGAGTTAGAAGGATATTCACTAGTCCACATATTGCCAACTAGGTGGCTCAGTATTAAAGGACTGAAGTGTGTGGTTTATTAAGAAAGATGCTTTAGTACCATTTGACAATGGGCAGAATCATGCCAACAAGAAGTAGCAGTGAGGAATGAAAAGTACAAGGCCACCACATAATATCCAATCCAGGTGAGTGTTCAATGAATGAACTGAGAACATTCCAAGAGAAATATGATTTACTACCCAAGTACCCACTCTAGCCATATAAACACATGCAGCACAGAGCATGGATTAAAATAGCAACCGCTACGCTAATTGAATTTATCGCCGCTCGCATCCATACTGGCCGTTACGGACTGCTACAGAGTGTGATTGATAGCGTTTTTCAATTTTGTTCTAAAATACATAGTAAAGCTTATTTCTTTCTTTCTTCTCTCCAATTAACATTTCTATGCAACTCTGTTGCCCTTCTATACTTAAAAGATCACCAAAACATAAAAGATCTTTTTTAATTGAAACCGATGCAGAGAGTTCCTCTCAAGGGCTCTTTTCTAGGTAATGTCCTGACACACCTCCTTTGGTAGAGGAATTCTTTTCTCTACTATCAACAAAAATATATTGTTTTCTTTTTTTTTTTATGAAACTTAATTTGTTATATGGTTTTAGCTTCAAACTTTTTTAAGCATTACTTTATAATTTATATATCCTATGTTATGTACAGTTGTGATAAAATAGTTATTTGAATTATGAATTTTGAAATGCATATAGATTCTAACTTACTATGAATAATGAAATACAACATAAATACATGGGAGAAATTAGATCAATACTATAATTTTATAATCATTCAGCGACATAAAACTTCAACGCACTAAAGGGACCACTACATTCCCATATCTTAGTTATTATAGGAAAAAAGCATCAAATTCTAACATGGATAGTGATTATCTTTAAGCCTAGGCTTGAATGACCATTCTTCCATTTGCTGCATTAAGAAAGCAACGAGAAGATCCACAGATCACGTAGAAAGATTAAGACAGTGAAAGGAATTCATTCAAATTATTCCTCAAAAGTGCAATCACGTAAGAAAGCATAAATTCATATATGAAATGAGAAATACTCTTGAAAGGAAAAGTCAAACCAAGTAAAATAAAATAAATATCTATTTACCTCTGAGCAAATTTTCGCCGAAGGCAAAGATCATGCAAACAAAGGATTAGTGTCTCAATGTGAGGCAACAGAACTCTTTTTATTGCATGATCTTCATGATGCTCAAAATCATGATCCAGATTTAGGAGGTTCTCGACAAAAGTAAGAGCATATGTTATGACAGCATCTGAAGTTGTCTTTACAGTTAGTATTGAAAATATAGTAGGAATGAGACTCTCCTCCTTGTCTAAAAGTGAGACAAGTACAGGGCTTCTACTCATTGTGACAAAGCAAGAAAAAAGAGAACTTGGTTTCTCGCTACTAGAACCTCCCTGCCTGAAACTGTCAATCAAAGGCTTCACTGATCTAAAGAAGATATCCCAGAATTGGGAACCAAAATCATGGCACTCATACTCATTGAGAACAGAAGATACAGTCTTGAGGCATAAAGACCTCAAATCTTTTAACTGCTTCACAGCTGTGTTTGTCTGCAACATGGAAAAACAACAAAGCCATCGTTACTTATTACAACTCTCAGAAGGGATAAAAAAAGTTTTCAAATACACTAGACAGTATTCAGACCAGAGCAACAAATGAAGGCAGCAACTAAATGCCTTGAAAATATGATCAACAAAACAAGGATGCCATATTTAAGTGGCAAACAATGTGTCCAATACATTTTCCAGTTTCAATTATCAGACTAGCCAGTCTTGACCATTTTTATCAAGATTGTTTTTTGTTTATATTAACTGGTTAACATCTTAAGAACACAACTCTTAATTAGTTTTAAAACCAAACATAATCAACACAACTCAAACCATACCACAATCATAGTTTCTGCAGCATCAATTGATTCACGAGTTGCGTCATGTATAGATTCTTTGCCGACAATAGATGGCTCATCACTCTTGGCACTTTCCAATCTAATTGTGCAGCTTTCCAATATCCGAGCAACAAAGGTCATTAATACAGTAAGAAATGGTCGAATGTGTAACTCATCAAAACTTTTCATAATATCTTCAATTACATGCAAGAACCCATATCGTGTCTTCCATGGAATATTTGTCATGTTGCCTCCTAAATAAATGGAAGCATGAGATTCATCTCTGATACAATCAAAGGAGCTCCAAAACTGGTTATTACAACATTCACTTTCGTGAGAAATCGGCTGTAAGGACTTCAACAATAAGGAGAAAAACAGAGGAAGCTCATTAACATCAAGCTGTGCCAAGAAAGAGAGAACTGCCCTTCGGTGATGCAGACCTGTATGCTGAAAAAGAAAGTAACTTACATAAGCACTGAAGAAGATATTAGCCCAGCCACAAAATAGTTTACATAACCAATGCATGGGTTCCAAAATGATCAGCAAAACAGAACATGGAAAAAAACCACATTGTGAATTACAGCTGGCCCCAATATCTCTCAGGTAGGAGTGATTTTCACCATGGATATGAATGCAGCCTTTATCAAATTTGATCTCATGTTTTTTAAGGTCATCAATTCAATCCATCAGTGATTGAATAGATAATTTTACATATATAAAAATGTGTTGGCTCATATTAGCAAGATAAGAGAGATAATTTTGTTCTTACCTTCCGTGAAGCAAGCGTCCTTAATTTTATAACTTTGGGCATTAATAACCGGATAACCACAGGAACTAGGTATCCTCTGTGCTCTACTTGAATCTGATCAGAATCTTTGGACAAAGTCCATGTGGTAAGTTCCTCTCGTAAACTTTTTGAAGCAATCAGAGTTTTGAGATGCTGACTGTAT
Organism: Sextonia rubra; assembly: GCA_037013555.1. Lineage (NCBI taxonomy): Eukaryota > Viridiplantae > Streptophyta > Magnoliopsida > Laurales > Lauraceae > Sextonia > Sextonia rubra. The sequence continues at coordinate 19,708,493 of JASUAD010000006.1, forward strand.
GGGATTAAAAACTCATCCCTCCAATTCAATAAGCAGTCAAGAGCTTTCAACTGCACATCTGAGTCAGTATCCTCAAGCAGCCTAGCAAAACCAAGTTACAGAAATTACATTCAACTGGTTAACCATACATCAATAACTAGGTGATAATTTTTAGCCACTATGATTAAGTTCATTCATTTAATAAAAGCAAGAAGTGACCAAATCATCAGGGCAAGCATTTCAGGATTACATGCAAGGAAGTCAATTGAGCAGCATTCACGACAGAATTTAAAAATAATAATAATAAAGAATAAAAAACAAACCTGTTTGTCAAAACCTCCTTGACAGCTTGGCTTTGGTACAAAGACCGAGGGTTTCTCATCAATTTCAGCAGGTTTAACCATTCTTTAAGAACAACCTTCCATGCCTTGCCCTTACAGGCATTCTGGTTAAATGATCCCACACTGCAATTTCAGGACAAGTAAAAGGAAACAAAATCCAGTGATTATTCATGAAATATGTTTTCATACATGTTATAACAATACTAAACTCTAAAGGAAACAAGTTAGCAAGACGAACCTCAAAGTTTCATCAGTAGTGTAACCCAAAAACTTTAAGAACAGAGGTATAAGTTGGCGAGACCGAGATTCTAAAATTGATGGGATTCTTTGGATTGACTGCAGCAACATAGAGAATACCGTTGTGGAAGGCATACTATCCGAGTCGGGAGATTTAAAAATTCTGAAGCGATCAATCAAGGCTGAAAATAAAAATTAATATTTAAAAAAAGTTCAAAAAGAATGAACTTGAGTGATTTAACAACATAAAAAATGATAATAAAATGAGGGTAGATTCGGTGAATCAGATCATAGTTACGATGAAAAGGAAATAAAAATACATAAACACCCTGTATTTTCTAAAAGAACTCAAAGTAGCCCCTGTAATTCGGTTTAGTACCCACAGGACCTTCTGTTTTTCTTAGTAGTTCTTCAAAACAACATTCACTAATGGTGTTAGCTGACAGCCCTCTTTTGAATTGCAACTTTTAAAATTTTATTTGAAAGATGATTATTTATCCTTATTATACATTCAATTTACTACCATCTATATTAAATTTCCAGCCAACACATTCATACTGATGGCCCCTCAACTTTTGCAAGCAGCTTAAGATCAACACCTTCCACTGAAGTACCCAATTGTTCTTCTCTAACAAGATTGACCACAAGATTGCCAAATTGTTGAATTCCATATTGACCTTGACAGGGAGTCCTTTGGTGCAAAGTAATCAACTTGATCAATGACAGCACTCTCATAATCGGAGGCAGATACTTACCATGGAGATGTATCTTCAAGTTATCCAACATCACAATAATAAAAAAGAATCACATTTGTTAGTCAAAAAAAAATAAAATAAAATAGAGAATTTTACCAGAAAAATCATCATAGGTCACCCCTTAACCCAAAAAATCACATTAGCTGTGGATGCATCGGAGTGGTTAGGCATTTTTTTTTTAACGTTTTGAGGGAGCATTGGATCTGACACTAATGTTTTTACCCCAACATCGGATCCAATGCTCCCTTGTTTCCATGAAACCCTTTCTTCTTTTTCTTCTTCCTTCATCTTCTTCATGGCTGGGTCCATATTTTAATAGTTCTTTATGAAATGATTGATGAGGCCTTGGGAAGGCATCATTTTCACCACCTTGTCCACTAGTGGGAGTAGAAGCGGATCTTGTGGCGAAGCTGCTTGTTGTGGAGGCCTCAGAGCTAGGAGGTAACAAACTTGAGGTCATCGGCTATGAGGGTGACGGCCTCGACCTCGGAGATGGCCTTGACAATGCAGGTGGATGAGGGGAGGATGACGATGGGTCGTGGGTCTAGTGCCCACGTCAGCAGCGCCTTGCTGCAGAAGTCGCCTGGTCCAATGCGGCAGGAGTTGAAGAAGCCGGTGCAGCCACCATTGGTGGTGTTGGAGTTGAGGTAGCCGCGGATGACGAAGAGCATCTCATTGATTGGGTCTCCCTTACGCACCAAGCACGTGCCCTCCATGCACAGCGTTGGCTTGGCATCCAACATTCTCTCGTCCATTTGATCGAACAATGGCACCTGCCGCCCCCACCCACCCACCACCATTCTAATCCATTACAATTTCAAATTCAAACCATTAAACTTGACAATTCTACCTCAAAGCAAGGGTTAAAGCAAAAGAAATCCATTGCAATGGTGACATGATCAAAATGTGAAAAATAGAAGATAAAGAAAGTAGAATTTCTTCATGATGTAAGGGCACAGGGGAGCATCAGATCCAATGCTAGGGTAAAACATGGGCATCGGATCCAATACTCCCACACAGCATTAGAAAAAAAAAACTACCGGAGTGGTCACGTGACTACACCAGTGCACCCACTGCTAATATGATTTTTTTTTGTTAAGGAGTAACCTATGATGAATCTTCTGGTAAAATCATCAATAAAATAAAATAAAATAAATCCTATTCAACCTCTCTTCAAGACTATGACACAGGACATAGGTATGCCATGTAACTTCATCTTAGTAAAGCGCTGCAGCACCCATCAGAAGCCTCCGGCATAGTAATCCAATCACAAAACTCCATAGCGCCCATCTTCTCACAAAAAGTCAAAACATTCACCCAAATGTTTTAGTGTAAGAAGCACGGACACTTCTAAGAAAGTGACATGTCCGTGTCGGACACCGACACTCGTCGGACACTCTTGGACACGTGTCCGATACTATTTAACCGTGTCCATAATTAAGAATTAAAAATCCTAATTTCGAACACTTGTTTGACACTCTTTTTGCAACGTGTCCCACAATTTCTAGCCCGTGTCTATGACTAAAAAATAAATATGTGGCTAATATCTCTTGGACACTTTGTTAACATGTGGTTATTAAAACTTGTAAACTTGATATATGACAATTTTATACCATGGAAAAATATATAATTGTAAATATCAATCATATCACAAGCAAAAGACAAATAAATATTTCACTAAAGAATAGGCCTCAATATTGACTTCTTTTTTGCTTTTTGCTTTTTTTTCTTTTTTTTAGGGAGGAGAAAGAGATGATCCATCCTTTTCTTTTTATGGATTTTATAGAACTACGGATATTTCATGTTTAATGATTATGAACTATGTTTTAGTATAGTATTGATATTTGATAATTTGATATGTTTGTTAGTTGGTACTTGAATTTTTATTTTTTGATTGCTAAATTGATTAAAAAAGTTAAAATGATATTATTTTTTTAGTAGATGATTATATATATAAATTAATATATTATTAACATGTCTCTGACATGTCCGTGTCCTACTTTTTCGAGAAATGCCGTGTCGACGTGTCCGTGTCGTGTCGTATCTGTGTCTCGTGTCCGTGTCCATGCTTCTTAGGTTTTAGTAAAGCTGTCAACTTCTGTAAAACTGTTCTTGGTGATGATGTGCTCAACACTCTTAAACGTCAAGTTCTTTCAAATGTACCATTGCCATCATATATTGGCAGGTTCAACACCCTAATTGTTGGAAGATCAGTTTGGAGTCAGGCCACCTGATGGACAACCCACCAACTTGCTGGTACATCTATTTCAATGCTCACTCAATTGCATTAAGGAGCATAATTGTTTCATCAATTGCTGATACTCTTTATCACATAATACACGCATAATCTGGCCTCGTGATTTTTTGAGATTACCCTATAGGGGTGACCACTTTGGTAGGCAAGACAACTTAAGGTACACATAGGAGAAGATGGATAGCAAGTGTCAACTGAAACGAACCAACTGTTCAACCATTGAGAACTGTTATAGATTGCCCGGCCACAATGGATTAAAGGACAATCAATGGGAAATTGAAGGGATCATCATCAAGAGAGCCTTGTCTCAACTATGCTCCATTCTAATCTATACTAAGCAAAATCCTTAGATAGGTAGCACTTTTTCAAATCAAAACAGTTTAGAACTGTGATATGGTCTAGCTTAGCTTAGAGGCACTGCTGATGTCAGGTGCGAACAAGAACAGGAAACAAGGGTTTGCTGTATCAGGAGAAACTGGGACTGCTTATGGGAGTATGGGACTCAAACAGCAATTACTGTTGGTTGTATTAGAATTGTTTAAAACTAGGTTACTGGGTAATTGAAGGTAAAATTTATGAATTTGATATGCACAAAATCTTGTGTCTCACCTGCATCACATATTTGTTTGCCTTGATTATTAAGAACTTGACAAAAGATATCAATGACAAAATTGAACTTCCTCTCTTTAATAACAATGAAATTCAACTTCCTTGATGTGTACTGTTTTCAAAATGACATGGTGTTAAGTAGTCAAAGACAGAAAGCAAGCAAATGATAATCTAGAACTCTAACAGTCATTCAAGTCGAACAGTTCACAAATTAGCAAAACATAGAGAAAATGTATGAAGTGCAAATTTAATGTATCTGAATGGACGGAGGATGATAAAAAAAATGAAAACCACTTGGTGTCACAATGTGACAGCTCCCAATATCAAGGAGCAACTGCAGAACAAAATAGAGGGCTGGACGAGGTTATTATAAACAGGATTATGCCAAGGTGGGAAAAATCGAGACGAGTTTTGTCTGTTGAAGCCAAGTGCCACTTCAATTGTTTAAAGGGCATTATTATTAGACAAAGCCAAACCAACATATTTACATGGAGTTAGATGATGGGTAATGAAAAAATGACAATAAGACGAAGTACATGTGACTCAAAATGCATATGCTAAGCCTGTTGTGTAGAGGAACAAGATAGGATACATTTATGAATCAAGATATTAGAGAAAATTCATGGGTGGCTCCAATAGATTATAAAATCAAGGAAATTTCATCTATGACTAAGATAGTTAAACACCTGCTTAGCAAATCCAAAAGAACTCCATAAACCAACTGTCTATTTTATTATCATTTTTTACATGGAAATCAGTTGGTTTGCTATTTGAACATTAAATTAATTCTGCATCTCACAAATGTTGGCCAACTGGCAAACAAGAAATGTAGCAGAGATGAGAATGCTACAATGGATGGGTGTAGTGAAACTATGAAAGATAGAATGAGTACATTCACGAGCATTTAGGGGCAGCTTCTATAGATTATAAATTTAGAGAGATTAATCTGAGATGGTTAGGACATGTCCAAGCCCAATGATGCTAATAAAAAAAAGTTTCCAATGCAAGTTGGCAGCCTGACATGGAGTGGATAGGGGAACAGTAGCCAAAAGCTACTCTCCAACCGCTATGCAAGTTAGTGGCCTGACATAGAGCGGGTCGGGGAAAAGTAGCCAAAAGCTACGCTCCAATTTGAAGCTTAGGGAATAGGGACAGACATCCAGTGGTCTTAGTTTCAAACCAAAGATAGACAACCGAAAGATAACTTAAGGAGAGAAATTTATATTAATCAATGAAATATCAAATGAGAGGAATGACAATTCTTGAAAAAGACTCCATCCCCTAATTCTACTTAGGAAACAATTCTGATTGAAATAAAAGTCAACATCAAGTAAGATAGAACTTTCTAATTAAACTCATATTGATCTCTAAATTTTAGCTATTACTTAAAATAGGCTAGCATAATCTCTGAGAGTCAGGCACGGTAAAAAATCTTTCTTTTTAATGGGCCTTTTGCTGAAATTTTTGGGCCTATTGGCTGGCCTACCTCAGGTCTGGCCTGCATCATGACCCCTGAAGGAAAAGGAACAGACCGAAGAGGACATGGTTGGTAGTAGTAACTAGTAAGGACAAATCTAAAGGCATGCAACCTATGTGAGGATTTGGCCAGGATAGATTGGAATGTAGAAATGAAATTCATGTAGCCAGCCCCAACATAGTTGGGACAATGCTTGATGATTATGAACAAAATGAGACCTAGATTTCTTAGACATCACCACTGAATTTAGATATGCTAAGTTACTACTGAAATCTTATGCTTAGAAAACTGATCATCAAGGAATGTCATCTACAATTATGATAGCTCAAGATGTGCTTAGAAAAAAACAAAAACGATCATCTCCCTCTATTTTATTATTATTACTTTTTTTTTTGTGGACATGGCTATCAACTGCACTTGTTCAAACATAGTAACTAAATTCAGGATGAGAACAAAATGAGATGTCAATTTGTTAAACACGAATATTTATCATCATTGAATTTAGATATTCTAAGTTGCTATTTAAAAATTGTGATGATGAGAATGTAATTCCATCATCTAAAGAAAACGATGGTATTGAAATGTGTTCAAGAACCATTACGGGGGCTTTCAGATACAAAAAGCAAGATCAGATACTGAAGGTTGGTAAAATTTCAGGGCTTCTTTTTGTGCCAAAACAATGACAATTAGCGATTTTCCTTAAGAGGGTTTTAGATAACGATCAAGTGAAGAAGAAACATGATAATTAAACAAAAGGAAAAGGAAAGCATGAATAAAAAAAATCTCCATAGTCCGATTAGCTATGATCAGTTTATAGAGATCAAGGAGAAGGGAGGTAATGTAAGTAAGCATGTGAGCTTTCATTCATTCATTTCTGTATTTATGTAATATTATTTATTTATTTACTTATTGTAAGGGGAGGGTGTTGCTTAGGCTTTTTTTTAATTTGTTCTAAGGGCTGTATGTATCATTATTTCAGGCTTTTCAATTTATAAACAATGCTACCATTAAAAAAATATATCTGGAAACAATCTCTTATTAAGGGCCAATTTGATTGCAAACCACATCAAAGCTAGGATTTGGCCTTATAGCCTCCACCTGAACTGCAGTTTGATTCTATTAGTTTCCATGAAGGCAGGAGCCTACTATACAAAGATTAACACCCAAAAAAACAAGCCCAATGGAGAATTTCATACATAAAAAATGATCCACATTTGAATACCTTCATTAATAATGACTACAAGAATTTTCTTATTTTAGTTGGTTCTGTGGAAGTGCTTATTCCCAAATAAAGTATCCTCACCCTGCAGAAATAAAAGCTTACTGTAACTGGATATTGCAAAGTGAAAAACCTTGAATGAGGGGATGGTCATTTAATTCAGTATTTTGATCGCTGCTAATCATTCCCTAGGCTCTACTGTACTTCTAAAGAAACATCACTTCGCCACTTCATCACCCAAACCTAGACCAATTCATAGTTACCTAATTTGCATTTTGGCAGGTTCAAATTCAAGTTTGCAGTTCGGCACTCAATCAAATTCAGAAATTCATTGTGGCAGGTTTACTTGATTCATAATTTGAATTCGATGAGTTTGATGTACAGATTCGTAAGCGCAATTCAATATATATCCAAATATAATCATTTTACTAGAACTTTAGATACTTTAATAAAATATAAATAATGATATTGCAAAAGGAATATGAAACACATAAATATATAAAAACATCATCATCGCCAATACACTTGTTTCAATTATGTTAAGGTTAGTTGTTTTGAGTTGTGACAAAATAAATGCCTCCCACCAATGAGCATCAATGAAAATTTTCAATTTTATAAAAGTTCCCACAGTTGGATTGAGCAATATAAAATATTAACATTTTTTTATTATTATAATTAAGTTTTCTATATATAATTAATCTTATGGTACACCCAAGTTTATTCCCAGTAAAAATTTGTTGAATCCTATAGAAGATGGGAACAATTTTTTATCAGTTTGAATTTGCAATATGTGGGCTGCACTATGGGACCTACTAATTTTCAAGTATTTAAATTCAAATCCCTGAAAAGATGGGACAGCATAGGGATAAGAGAGGAACGAAGTTGTATTGTTGCTTTAAAAGTCCTTTTCTCCCTTGCAAAGAGACAAGAGGAAGGGAGCTGTACCATTGCATTAAATGTCTTTTTTTTTCCCCTTTGCATAGAGACCGATGGATATAAGATAGAGAGACCAATAGAGAGAAAAGAAGTACCAGTGCATTAAATGTCTACTATCTTCTCTCTTGTAGAGAGACAAATGGAAAAGATTTGTCTTTTCAGTCCCACCTAGTTTCCACTGGCACTTATTCTCCACTTGAATGAACTGGAGAGAACTCTGGCTTCTCAAAATATCGGATACAACTGAATCAAACAGCAAACTCGTCAATTCAAACTAGATAAGATTCGAAAGCTAAGTGACCGACTCAGATAACTATGGTCTCATTTGATGCAACTAATGTTACTTTTGATCAGGGCTAGGGAAAAAGGTGATGGTTATCAAAGACAGAGATAGACAAGAGCAGTAGCACAAATCAAGGAGTTCATTGCTGCAACCATGAGATTACAGATTCAAGTCATATTACCTATCAAACGAACTGAAGGACAAAATCAAAAGAATAAAGGCAGAAGCCGCCACTACGAGTTAGCCCTAAGATAAAATTAGCCACATCATTCACCAGGAAAGGGATGACAAAAACTATCAGGTACAATTTGCACGAGCTGCTGGTCTTTAACTTTTTCTTTTTTCTTTTTCTTTTTTCTTTTTTTCTTTTTTTTTGAATGGCACCACAACGTTTTTTTTTTTTTTTTTGCTGGTCTCTAACTTTTGAAAGAGGTGGATTCATAGGAAAGAGAATGGGTTTTACCTGCTTCCCATGCAGCTCTAGTTACAAGTTATATTGCTTGCCCTCGCCAAATAAATTCAGAAGTCCTTTTTCAAGCCCCAAACTGGTCTGTGCTATTAAGTTACATAACTTAAGTGCTTTGCAAGTTTGCATGGGCATTTCAACATTTTAGTTGGAAACTGGTCTCCATTTCCTTCACAGAACTTTCATAGGTTGTCATTAATTTTTTTAATAGATATAAGTTTTCATTAATCATTACCAATACTCAGTGAATCAAGATTATCCTATATGATCTTTAAATTTCACTTCAAAATGATAACATTTTATGGTGCACCAGTTTAACATTTGATTAATAATATTCAATGAAATGCTACTCATCATAAAGTAAAAAAAGAAAAAAAAAACATGAATCCAAACAAGCATGCCAAGTCAAGAGCTTGCCACATAAAACATCAACAAGATGTAGGTGTAACTAGGCCTACCAATAGTATTGCCTTGGGTTTCAGCATCCAATATGCCACCATGACCATGAGGGGTAAGAATTTTCGATTGAATATTCTCAATATATTTAACAAATCCATCCCAAACGAGTGCCACATACTTGCTTAGTAGAACTCCAAGGCATTCTATTGCTGGCTCCCAAAGATGACCAAACCGCTTGTTTAGGATGCCAATTATTCCATTGAACACAAGTGGTATATATGCCTCAGAAAACTTCCCAGCAGAGAGGCCCATCTGTATTCTGGAGATGAAAATAATAACTTTCCTGCTAGTAGAAACTGATAGAGGAGTACTTTCAACCGAGAGAAGAAGTTCTACAACCTGTATTTCAGATTAAATTCAGTTGAAGCAAATTCATAATAAGATATAAGAATAGATAAGAAAAGAAAACAGTACATTTAAGCACTCAGTATCTTCATAGCATTTCTGGGACTCTTACATTTAAGCACTCAGTATCTTCATAGCATTTCTGGGACTCTTCCAACTTTAGTTTCTTCTCAACATGATGGTCACTTGTAGATACTTGACGATCAAGAGATTCATAATGGCACAGTAATCTCAATGTTGCTGTACGAATTTTATTATCTGAAAGGCTCAAATTGTCTGCAAACAACTTGATGGCATCAACAGCATTCTCAAAATTAAGTTCCGGATGAAAAGATTTATGACTTTCAACTGCTTGACATGTAAGCTTATCACTGTCATCACAAAATGATGATACAAAAATTATTTGGCCATAAAAAAATTATAAAAAAAAATCTACATCACAAAATAAGCCACACTCTAATGTTAAAGACCCATGTATCAATGTTTGTCACCAAGGCCAAGGGCATGTCTGATTGCATTGAAATACATGGGAATTGAATGCATAGGATTTCTGCCGTATGTCGTTAAAAATAAAGACCAAAAGTGAGTTTACAAAAATGAGTATAAAACGACCTTTCCTTTTATAGAAATAGAATCAAAGGATTAAGATCCAGACATCACCTTAGTAATTCATTTCTCATCTACTTTTGATTTTTTTCCATTAAAGGAAAGTTTATTTGGTGCTTATTTTTTGAAAATTCATGTTTGATGCTCATTTTTCACCACTAGATGCAGCACGGACCAGGCCCAATAAGTCAACTAGACCAACCCACTGACCCATTAGTCAACCCAATCCATTGGGATCAGCCACAGACCAAATTTGACCAAGAAATTATCATGGACTTTCTATTCTTGTTCCTACTTCTATTTTCTATTCCTAGTTGATTAGGATTGCTAATATATTTGTTTTTAAATATTGTTTAGGAAAGTCTTAGTATTAAAGAAAGAGAGGTAACGATCCTACCCTATTTATAGATGTACAACCTCTTTGTAATGCATGCTTATCTTCAATTAATCAAAGATTTCTCAGTTTTTTTTCAATTACAGTGTGCTTTAAGGTCTTGAGTGTGCCCTAGCAGGTGAATCCATCTCTAGATTTGATGAATCACATGGGAGATTGATCAATCTTACCGATGAAGGCTCTAGGACAGCGCCACCATTTGTAGCGGAAATGCTATGTATTCAATGCAATACAAACAAGCCTAAGCCCTCATTTTCACTGCACATGTAATACAAGACATGCACTGATCACTGCTTTTTCACCCAACCAAGGTTTAAAAAATTGGACTCAGGACCCAACTCGGTCACAACCGAGTCCAAGTCGACTTGGCCTAGTCCCATGGCTGAGTCCCATAGGACTCAACAGAGTCAGCCGAATGCCGGCCAAGTTGGGCGAGTCCAAGCCGAGTCGGCTGAGTCCCAGGCAAGTCAGGCCAACCCGACTCGGTTTGGGCCGAGTCCAAGTCAACTCAGACTTGGCCGATTTTTTAAACCATGCACCCAACTCCTCTCATTCTTTGGACCTAAGTCCAGAGCTCCACAGTCAATTGCTAGAAGCATCCAACCAATAAATTTATTTGCTCCATGGTGGCAGATGAATGGTTCAGAGCACTCAAATGATGCCATTTATAGGAATAGAAGATTTTATAGCTGCATTAGACTAGAAAAATAGGTTTAACAATAGTTCCTTCGGTTAACAAAAGTTGGAAAATATATAAATGTTTTTTAATGGTAAATAAATGTTACTTACAAATTTAAAAAAAACATTGAGAACAAAAAGGAAATATAAAAAATGTTAGTTACCCAAAGAGAGAATCCAAAAAGTCAGCTACAGCAGACAATACTTGCGAAGATGACTTGAATCTTTTTGCAAGACGAATGAAGTTGCTAGTTTCTGAAAGTCCGGACTTCGAATGTAGAAGCATTTTGTGATAGGAAGTTAATGCAGTACCAAGTAGGCTTTGCCAAGTGAGTTTCTCAATGCCTGCAATTTTGTCTAAAAAAAGAAACTGATATCAACCACCCAAAAATAACAAAAAAATTTGCAATAAACTAAGATGGAAGCCCAATAAGGTACCCACAAAGAGTCCACAATCAAGCTGACAACCAAGACATGGGCCAGTCTCACATGGAAGCCATGGACCCCATACAATGCTCATGCAGTGGAACATCTACTTAGCCATAACTTTTTTGCAATGTTAATATCAACCACAGATTGATCAGATAAGGTTACGATGATGTATGATAACATTAAAGAGTCCTAGCATCATTATGTTTAGTTAATTCATTAAGCAGAAGGGTACTCAATAATTAGAAAAAGTCTTAGAATTAGTATTATCCCATGGGAGGCATAGATGATTTGATCACATATGTTGATGTTAAAGAGTACTAGTATCAATATACATATGATAATGTTAAGAGTCTTAGCATCATTATGCTTATTTAATTCACTAAGCAGCAGGGTACTCAATAATTACAAAAAGTCCTAGAATTAGTATTATCCCATGGAAGGCCTAGATGATCTGATCACATATGTAGATATTATGAGTCCTAGTATCAATATGTTTGCGTTTTATTAAGCAAGAAAGAGTCCTCGACAATAAGAGTCTTATAATACAGAGGAGTTACATTTTTCGTAGGACTAGAACTCACACGCCCTTGCCCACTACAAGGGGCATTTGATGTGCCTGAGTTAACATTTAGTCGGAAGGCAGACTGTGTTCCAGCAGTATGAAGGTTAAGAGATAAACCCGATAAGTAACTAACGCCATAACTGAGGAACACTAACCATTCCACCCCGCCCTAATAAAGCTTCTCTTAGGATAAGCTTGTTTTCTTGATTACATCAGTATCTGTCCTGCCATCAATTTTTCTATGAAGATAGACAATAGATATCACAAAAAAGGTCACGATAAGAAAGAAGATGCAAGTAGAACCTGCCATACAATTGAGCCCATATAATGATAAATCTGATCAAAAGTGATCATATGATTCAGACCTCAATCCTATATTATAACGGAGGTATAGATGACACTAGAAACATTTGTAGAAACTAGGACTGATCATGGAGAAAGGTGGACCACAATGTAACAACCCAGAATCCAAGGCCCTTTGAATTCCATGTCATTTACAGTAAGCATCGATAAACCATCATTAGCCCAATCAATATAAGCATATAAGCATCAATAAACCATCTTAGCCCAATCAATATAAGCATAGTAGATCAGGCATTTAGCCTAAAGAGTTCAAACCTCTAATTAGAAGTGATACATCCAAATCCCAATATAAACGAATAATCCACGACCACCAGAACAATTTGGACTGACCTAAATAGAAAACAACTAAACATCTTAATTTGAATCCTCTAAGTAGATTATGAGTCCCGTTGACACTTAGGTAGCGTTTGGTTCGCTGGAATGATTGCTGGGAGGAATGGAATGGAGGCTGGAATGAGCCTGGAATGGAATGAGGCAGGAATGGTAATTCTTATTCCAACGTTTGGTTAGACAGAGGAATCATTCCAGTAATAGGACTCTCATTCCGATTCATGTGTTTGGTATGATGGAATGATACCAAGAATGGAATAAAATTTATATTAAACTGACCAAATATAAAATTTATATAAAATTTATATTTTATTAAAATATTAAAAAATTAATAAATTTAGCTTTTTAAAATAAAATTTAATTTTTTTATGTGACCAAACATTGTATATAATTTTATTCTTAAAATTTTGATATTTTAAATTTAATTTCAACTATGTTTATTTTATGATTTATATAATAATATTTATTTATATTTTATTAAAATATTAAAAAATTAATAAATTTAGCTTTTTCAAATAAAATTTAATTTTTTTATGTGACCAAACATTGTATTTAATTTTATTCTTAAAATTTTGATATTTTAAATTTAATTTCAACGCTGTTTATTTTATGATTTATATAATAATATTATTTATATTTTATTAAAATATTAAAAAATTAATAAATTTAGCTTTTTAAAATAAATTTTAATTTTTTTATGTGACCAAACATTGTATATAATTTTATTCTTAAAATTTCGATATTTTAAATTTAATTTCAACTATGATTATTTTATGATTTATATAATAATATTTATTTATATTTTATTAAATTATTAAAAAATTAAAAAATTTAGCTTTTTAAAATAAAATTCGTCAAAAATAAAATTGGGAAAGGAATGGAATGGCCATTCCTCCGCCCCCCGGGTGGAATGGTGATTCCCTTGTATAAAGGAATGATGATTCCTGAAGTAATGGTCATTCCGCCGTTTTTTTACGAACCAAACGTGGGAATGGTCATTCCAATGGAATGACCATTCCATTCCAGTCTTCATTGCTGCGAACCAAACGCTACCTTAGGTGCAGATATTGAATCCTATCGTTTCGTCCTTTGGTTTTGTTGTAGGTCAAGGGATGTCAAGCAAATGCATTCACTAAGAAACTGGGTCCCCTCTCTTAGGCATTATGTTACTAACATAATTCAAGGGGCCCACCATTGTCTACTAACATAAAATCCCAGTATGTGTGTATATAGAGACACACACAAGTGAACTTTAAAGCAACCATCTAGTGATCCCTACATAAATCTGAGTAAGTAAAGGATCACATTGAATAAAATTAATACGCAACAATTAATTCCGCGAAATTAATGCTTATTCTTCTTCATCATCATTATCATCAAAGCCTTATCCCAACTATGTTGGGATCGGCTACATGAATTCTATTTTTCCATTCCAATCTATCTCGAGTTTCAGCTACATGAATTTTGTTTCTCCATTCCAATCTATCTTGAGCTAAATCCTTAGATAAGTTACACTTCTTCATATCTATTTTCATTACCTCCATCCAAGTCCTATTCAGCCTTCCCCTTCCTTTTAGTGGGCCATCAACCTCCATAGCCAAACTGTTTCTTACCAACGCCGTTGGCAGTTTGAGTTGGACATGCCCAAGCCATCTCAAATAGATTTTTCTAATTTTATCCCCTATTGATGCTACCCCTAAATGCTCTCAAAATTGCTTATTTCTAATTTTATTATCCCTAATTTTACCACACATTCACCTAAACAGTTTCATCTATGCTACATCCATTTTGTGTATATATTGCTTCTTGATTAGCTAACATTTTGCTCCATTCATCACAGTTGGTCTAATCACTATCCTGTAAAACTTTTCCTTCAATCTTGTTGGCATTCATCGGTCACAAAGCACTCTAGAAGCAAGTTTACAATTCAACCATCCCGTTTTTATCCTATGTTTGACATCTTCATCAATCTTCCCATCCTTACAAATTATCAAGCCAATATAACGAAATGAATTTCTCTGTGGTATCTCTTAGGTCTTAATTCTTAAAGTATTTTCAACTCTGTCTATGCCACTAAAGTTGCACTCCATATATTCAATATATTTCAATCAATGTTTATTTGATATAAATCAAAAATTGAGAGCAAGGCACTTACTAAAATAAACACTAATTTACTAACCCCTAATTGGACTTAGGGAAACTATGCACAAGCACTCATTCTTTCAAACAGGATAAAATGATGAAGATCTAGAAGATTAAAACCCTGGTAAAGGGGCCCACATGTCAATCTGCTGACCCCATTTAATGCATACACAATGGTGGCCTTTAGCAAACAATTACATACATGTTATTCTGTTATGTTAATAGGGACACAATCATTAGCAAGAGTATTGTTTATATAAGAAGAGATGTATTCAACCATTTGTAAAACTTCAAATACCAAGGACTTTCACTTTTTTTTTTCTTTATTTTTTCCACAGCTCATATATTTCCTTTGTTTAAAGCAGACTCCATACAACCCTCAGTGGAAAGATGGTGGAAAGTCGAACCCTCCAATGAGGACCCAAAGGTCTCCTATGCTATGATGCCAAGATACAGCACGGATATAGCAAGGAGACGCTGTAGGCATGACAGGGACACGGATTTTACAATTAAAAAGTGAAAGTATCAGATACAATACTGCATGATACATTGCGCATTTTGAACTATCCGTGCATCTTAGCTCCTTAGTCCTATGAAGATGCAGTAGAAGCCAAGGTCAACATACCCAGATCCGTAGTCCATCATACTATTAGATAAGGGAAAATGTGAATGGACCCAAGTAACAATCAGTTTGAATAACTTTGATACAACAGTGGTTTCCAAAATCCATTATGTTAGAGAAGTGAATAATAGGAAACCATACTAGGTCGAATTTTTTCTTCCCAAAAACATTTCTACCTAAAATCATCATAGCTATCAATTGATAACGTTGTACTGGTAATAATTTATGGAACATAAAGTAACTTGTGGCCTCAGAAATGAAAAAACAACATGCAACTTATGAAGCACAAGGGAACTGCTAACTATCCATTCTTCAAAAGATTCAAACCTTGTGAGGTATAACCAAGTGCATCTTAAATACCTTACCAGCTTCAATTGTAAGGATCCGATCAACGGCATTGATAAAATTCATTATCACAGATGGGTTTGCAGCTAGACTGAGAAAATGATGATAACAGCAGATAATTCCCCATAGCACAACCAATTCAGACTCCTGGAATTCTGTACTTGATTGACTGCTTCCAGTTGCAATATCATTCATCAACCTGGTCCACCAGCAGATTCTCTCATGGAAATAATTGCAAATTCGTGAACATTTGTCTTCCGATGCTCCATCAAATGCATCAGAAGATAGCTGTTGCCCTTGCATTCTCTCAAAGAACATCAGCATCAAATTCATAACTTCTTCTGGAAAATCTTCAATCAAATCATTCATAGCTCTGGAACCCAAAAAGACAAGAAATGTGATTTACAAGTACTTCTATAAACTTTGAGATTATTCTAAGCAAGTGACAGGAAATCATACCTAATTATATGAAATCGGAAAGAATATGAAATGCTAGGATCTTTTTCCAATAGTCCTTCAATAAAAGTTAGCAAACTGAAAGGAAAACAGGCCAGCAAAATACAAATCAAGATATTATCATCATAACTGCCATCCAATCAATCTGGCTACTAACTCTAAAATAAGCATGGGTGCATGCCGGTGAGAGAGAGAGAGAGAGAGAGAGAGAGAGAGAGAGAGAGAGAGAGAGAGAGAGTAGCAATAGAGGAGAGATAATAACGCTAACAACATCGATATAAAATATCCTAGAACTTGCACCACCTAAACAGCACATAAAGAAATGGAATAACCCCCTGAAGGAATTTATCAAGCATTGGTTGAGTTACACTCATACTTATCAATTGTCCATCAAGGGATCATCAATATCACCACCAATGTAGCAGTGCCCCCCTCCATTTTTCAGGGTTGACATTGTATAATGAAATCAGTTTAACAACTCTCCAAAGGTGTTACCTTGAGTTTCTAAGCTCAAACACAGGATCCCACTTTACTGAAATCTCCAAGATGGCTGATGGGTCATCAAAAAGGCAGAGAATCAACTGAAGGGTTTTATTGACAAGTTCAAAACCATCATTCTCTGCCTTTATACTGACTGAAGGTATAATGAACTTCTGCAAAAGCGGTTCCACAACTTGAAGCATTCGACTGGAGCCTGTATGAAATACGAATAGCAAAAAGCAAATCACACCGACATGAACACAGATTATCATACATCCAACTGAACTCAAAAGGGTATCATGAATCAGAAGCCGATTGAAAAAAAAAAAAAACCCAATTATTGAGACTGGATGCAAGTCATATTATGAGTTTTAGGTTGGAAGAACTTAACCAAGCTTTGAATCAACTCATCATCATCGATGTCTTATCCCATCGATCTGGGGTCAATCTTGTGAGTTCTACACTTGTAATGTAACCCCATTTGCAACCATGTTTTCATTAACCTCACCAACAATCATGTCACCTAATCAACTCATGAGTCCTCAAAAAATCAACTCAGTCAAACTTTTCTTTAATATAAGTTCCCATAGTTTTATACCAATTTCCCAATCTTAATTTTACATTTTTTTTTTCAAATACTGAGATCTGCATTATGAGGTGCTGGACTCCTAAAAGTCAATTTTTGAAAATTGGAACATGCAACCTCTACATTATAAGGATACACGATGGGAATGCAGCCAAATCATTAAAACAATTGCATTGCTTACCACAACTACTGCTTCTTTTTTTACTCTGAACAGAATACAAAAGGGATAACAACCGACTCAGGTGCAAAAAACAATCATCTCTAATGCAGTCAGATATTTCATCAAGTATGAGATCTGACACAAAATTCAATGCTTCCCAATTAAGCTCAGACAGTCTTTCAAAAGCACCACATACAACTTCGACAACAGTATCTGATCCTGCAGGGATTCACAGAAAAAGGTAATCCTGCCTAAGTCAATTTACCAGGATAACAACAAAAACATCACCCATGAAGCAAAAAATATATGCAGAGGCTTATCCTCAAAATAATTCCACAACAGTCAATCAAGAAGGTGTCTAAAAAATATTGATGAAAAAAGTATACAATATAAGTATCTTTTTTTTCCATTTACAAATATTTTAATGGGCAAGCTGAATTTAAACAAGGATCCCAACAATGCAACATAGTTGTCTTGCATTTTACTATCATCATCCCCATCTACAAAATGAACCTCAAAGGTCCATTAAAAAAATGGTTGTATTTTAATATGGCAAAGCCCTTTCAAGGAAACCATTAGAAAAAATATTAAATGTGCCCATGAGGACTGAGTTAGACAAAATACCTAGGCCAATAATTAGGACATTTGAAACAGATGCAACAGAGACACAAACATGCATTAGTAACAAGAGCAGGTAAAAAATTACATCACCACTGTTCAACTAAATTCCCAGAGCAATAGTACAGGAACTATGTGACATTGAAGGGCCAATAAATACAGTTATTTTAGTGGCTAACGGAAACAAACATAAAAAAAAAACTTTAGATTTTCAAGCAATGTGGACTTTTTGAATATCTTTTTCGGTTTTTGAAATCCAAATGCAATTTGCTCCAATCCCAATAAATATCACAACATTTATGAACGTTTTGGAAGCCAAAAGAAATGTTAGTTGCAACCGATATTTAAACCTTATGGCTATCAATATCATTAACCGTGTTAAGTGTTCTGATACTGAATAAGGATATGGACTTTCAATCATCTAACAAATTGAACAAAAGGCACACTAGAACAAACATGCAAATGCCAAACAAGTATTCCGAAACACACAAAAAACAGCCTACTAACAGAAGGAATGTTATGGATCCCCATTTTTTGCCTTACTAAACTTTTATTTTGAACCGTTGAATATGTTGAAGTTAGTAATTAAATCTAATGTATTGTAATGAATAAAGTGACATTCTGAGCTTGCCTTATCAATTTAAAAAAGGTTGCTACATGCATGAGTTTTTCTGGTAGATTTTGTGATCTTCCTTTCATCAATGATGAATCCTTTCCATTCATCTGAACACTAAAATTGGTGGCAGTCTCAGCTATGCCCCACAAAGAGAGATGCGATATAATTGGCTTTATATTTCATTAAGAACCCACTTCCCTACTTGGCATTCAATCTTAACAGAATTCACAGTAATGGGGGTTTATCAAAGGAGATTAATGAGGTAAGAAGTGAAGAATCGAAGGCCTACATGTAGGGCAGCCTATCACTTTTCTAGGATGTAATTTACTTGTATTGACATATCCAATCATTTCACATCAAGTGGGAGACAATCTGATAGCCCTCCTGGTTCTTCACACTTAATCCTTCACTTTTAGCCACTGACAGAAGGCGATTATTTACAAATCCTAGGAATTTAATACCTACTAAAGTGCCTTAACCGAGTTAATTCCTAAGAAAAATTATAACAATTCCGTGTTCATAGCAGCCATAGGAACCAATTATATATTTCGTAGCAGCTATAGAAAACAACAATATTGGACAGACTCGATAGGGGATACGACCTGATGTGCCACCAGTATCAAATTACATAACAGTAGGTATACCATGCACTGGTTGCTGGTTAAAACCATGAGCATTCATGATGCTGAGGCGATAACAATTTGAAAATAAATTGTCAGTCAGCTGTTTCTTGTTGGGCAATACTTTCTGGGCTTTTGGGGGATCAGTGCATTTGGTCGTATTTTGTAATTTGTAATGACACTAAAAGAATCTTGGAGCTATGGTGTTACATGATCAAACAGTGAGTGTATCCTTTGTCTTGTTTTGTTGGTGGTGCTTGGTCTTTATGGATTGAACAAAACAACAATGTTCTCAGGATTAAATACCGACTTGATCCAATGTATTGCTTTGATTGCCAGGTAGAAGATTGTTTCATGGTTTTCATCCATATGTGTTTTGTGGATGTTTCTCCTACTAAGGGGCTGTTTGGACTGGAGATGTGTTTTAGCTAGTTCAGGTTTCCATGGCCAGTGAAATGGGCTGCGCCCTCCAAATCTGTTGATTGTTCAAGCCCTATTATAATGGGGACACATATGTGGAGTATAGGAAGGCAAGCAAAAACTAGTGATCCACAATCAATAGGGTGATCTTACTCACGCCTTTCAAGATCCTTTGGAGGTTGCAGTTTGAACCTTGCAAAAGTTTCAACAATTTGCATCATTATGTTCTTAGGTTCAACCATTTGGTATCATCATTAAGGGAGATCCATTTATACAATCCAATGGACATTTAAGGTTTATGAATTCCCAAGGCAACTAGTAAATATAATAGAGAAGATCCAGATATTGCTTCTCCAAAGGTGATTTATATTCCATCACATTTTAGAGAAGTAAATGAAGTGGTTGACTGGTTCATTCCAAGAGCCAATTACTTGGCTCAATTTTATTATGTGTGATCTCATTTTTTTTATTTCAGCCACTCATTTTCTTAGTGAAATGCTGTTCACTTCTAAAAAAAACTCCAGTAAAGCAACCTACAACTAGACAGAATGATATTCACATGTTTTGCCACTCCAAGTACAAGACACAAAAAGGATAACCATCAAATCCAGTCAGTAGTAAAAATGAGAATGGGCAACAAATTTTATTCTTGGAAGGACAAAGTGGTACGATATGAATCTCTTTCTACCTGATCCCAACAGCTCCTCCTGAATGCTCACCCCCAAGAGGCCCAGATACAAGCATTAATGATTTCATGGAAGGATTGGGTAGTGAATATGATAGACCACTCTTTCATCTTCATCTGATAAAAGATGAGTCATCTCAACTCCTCAAGTTATATCTACTGCTTGCAGGTGATCTACAAAACACAGTTTTGGGGAGAAAGCACGATGTTGCCAACATCGACAAAAAGCATTTTCAACATCGGATTGTTTTTTCAGTAGGATCATGTCCAATCTTGGAGGGATCCGTGACATGTTAAACATTTGGGACAATAAAAAGCACAAACAAAGGAGTTAGCTGGCTCTGGTGTGGCTTTAAAGAATAGCATTTTGACAATGGGTCACTAGGAAATAAGAATAGCATTTTGACAATGGATCACTATGAAATATGGATAGAATAATTATCAGCGGCCATCCACTATCCACGATGGACAGGGAGAAAGTCAATCTTATACTCTACCGTGCAAGGGAAAAGAGGTGTCATGTACCACCCTCGAATGGTTTCAAGTCTTTTAGGCATTCTCATCAAATCTTGGAGGCCACTCTCATGGAGGTATAGCATTAGAAATGCAAGTGGAAGGAATATAGACTGTAATACCCTAGGTACTTGAATTTTAGCCTGGATATTTTTTTATTTAATGAACCTGGGAAATTAATTTTGTGTTTAGTTGGTGGCTCTTAGAATATTTATGTACTATTGTTTAAAGAGTGGGGCCCTAGTAACATTATCAGATTAAGGGGTAGCTGTGGGACCTAAGTATTTAAAATGCTAATTAAGGATGGGTCCCATATTTTGTTATTAAGGTAAAGATTAGTTGTTGAGTTAAAAGAAGGGACCCAAGCCACTATTGCACGATATCCAATAGTCCAAGAGGAGTCTTGCACAGAACTCCTTATGGGAAAAGAAGTTTTGCACGATATTCCTATTAGGAGTAAAAGGTTGATTGACTATATAATCTAGGGAGGCCCTCTTAGTTGCTACATTCAATCTCCTTCTAAAGCCCTAAGAAAGAACCTGAGAGAGAGCCCTGTTGTCTAGGATTTAGGAGAAGACTTGGGGTTTTACGAGGAGGAAGAAGGCAGCTACCAGAGTAGCAGTTGACAGATGTACTACTCTCAACCACACACAACAAACGCAACAATATTCTATAAAAGGTCAGTGAGTTCCCTATATCAACTGTTTGTCTGTTTATCATTAAAAATTAAGGGGCCATTAGTAATGGAGACTGAGAGGCAATACTGTTAGGATTGGAAGTAGTGAAAGAAGGTGGTGATGAAATGAATCCTGCTTGGCGGAGTCACCAAGGGATGGAATATAGCGGCTGAAAGTCAATTTAACAAATCTGGGATTTGTTGAATCCAGTTAGCCTGGGTTTGATTATATATGGGTAATATGGGATCCCAACAGTGAGGTTTGTGATCAGATCATATTAAGAGTGTTGCATTCATCTGATTAACTCTCAGATATTCAGAGTTTGGTGTGAAAGGACCCAGACGTGTTAACGAGAAACTATGTAGTCTTCTTTATTCATATGCCTGCACCACTCTTTTCCTGTGTAGATCAGTTGGTAGATTTTTATGAAGCCTATGTGGATGACTAATGGCGATTAACCTTGTTAATTTGGCTTGATCTAATATTGTTTATGCTTGATTAATTAAATTTTTCCATCAATGAATGGGTGCTACGGTAACTAACAAACCCCACAATGCATTAGTTGAGGGCCTAAATCTTATTTTAATGGTAAAGATGATTGCAAATCTCTATATTATCAATAATAGGATGGTATAAAAGCCTCTCCAAATCAAATTTACCTTTGATGACGAGGAAATTAGGACTGAAATCCAGAATTACCAATTTCAGGTCATCTGGGAGGGATTACCTTGCGTGGGGCTGTAGGCTCAAGTGGGCCACCCAATGAGTGATTCGCCCCATGGATCTAGAAGAAGGCCCATGGGCAACCATAGTAGTGTAGGGACCCCCAAGGAATCAGCCCTGTCTGGCCCACCATCTGATGGCCCCAAATCTTAATAGGCATGAAAGGTTTATGACAGAATTGAGTTCTGTTGAGACCTGGAACTTTTGGGAAATTGTATGAAGGCCCTAAATTTGTTATAATAATTATAAAAGAGCCCCAACATCTAATTATTAGAGGCCTTAGAGAATATGGAGCATGGATGTTGAGATTATGTAATATGGACTGATTTTCTTTGAATAAGTATATGATGAGGAAATCCTGAAACCTTGTGGGATGTGATGAAAAGGGTGTGGCCTGCTCCTACACGGACAACTACAAATTATGATGAGAAGTGAGGCAATGTTCAAATGGGCCTCGTGTATGGGGCTGGTTACACACTGATAAAGGTTGAATAAAACTAACCTATATTATGACTAATGTTGTGCTTGGTTGTACATTATGAAAGGAATGGATAAGGGAATTGAACATGCTAAATAAAATTATGAACACTGAACTACTAGCATGGTACGAGCATACTCAGGGTCTTTCGTGGTTATGACGTTCTGGACAGTGAGGTTCTTTAGTTTGTGATATGTATATGATGCGCATGAACTATGGATGTGGGCCATGGAGGTCATTGTGTTGGTAGGTCCTTATGGGATGCATGCAGTGATATGATGCTTAGGTGGCATTTTGAATTCTTGATATACAAGTGGTGCCCTGAGTGGCAAGATGATGTAGACCAGGCTTGAGGATGTAATTCAGAGATGTACCAAGAGATGGGAGAATGACTAGATTTCTAACATTGGGATTGAAATGTCTATTATGTGATTTACTGCTGATTTTATGATTAATTATATGAAATGTCTATTATGTGATTTACTGCTGATTTTATGATTAATTATATGCACTCTATGTTAATGGTTGAGTTTCCATGCTTACTAGAGTAGGAAATTCATTCACTAGTTTATATTGATATTGGATTGCCCTTTCACGTAATCGGATTGCACAAGGGCTTGAGTATAGTGATAATCAGCCCATAGAATTTGGCATGCATGGCTAAGGGGAGCGTCACATCAAGTTTCAATAGTTTAAGGGACCAGCCCAGTAGCAGATTTTTATTAATTTCCTTATCTAGGGTTTTAAAAGGATTATAGTATGGGGATTGTTCAGATATTGAGACAATGTTTTAAAAGGATTATAGTATGGGGATTGTTCAGATATTGAGACAATGTTTTATTGAAAGACTGATCTTAGGAGATAATGCTTATGCTTTATGTGATTTTTTATTTGATTTATGCATGTAATTTATGCCAATGAATCACCACTTAGATTCCAACAGGCCCCAGAATTTAAGTCATAACATAGACTATTGAGAGATAGGTGGTTGGCAATTTACTTCAGGAATTAGGGCCTTCATAAACACGACTAATTCTCATTCATCGATGGATCACCAGTTATATGGTGTGTCAGTCTCTCCTATCCATTTCTAGGTTAAAATTTTATTGATTTCGGAGATTAGGGACATTACACCTCTGTTGGCTCCCCCCCATGCCAGCACTAGATCACTGTCAGATTCTCCTAGAAACAATCTAGCAACCAGAGAAACTTCTGTCATTCTGCTTTGAGCAAATGTAGCTTGAGAAAAACATTGCTGACCAAATTAAAGAATGGTTTAGAGAGATAAGGGTAGAGAATTGTGCAGTGCACGAGTTTGGTGATGTAGAGGCAACAAAATCCAATCCTGTGATCAAGATAAAGGAGTTGGACAGAATATGGGAACAGGGGAAGTTATCAGTTGATCAATAGAGACAGCTACGGCAGCTACAAGAGGTAAAATGAAAACAAAGATAGGGAATATGTAGCAGAAAGAGGGTGGAAGGAACACAATTCTTGCAGAGGGTGGCGCAGCAAGGAAAGACGTGAACAGGGGGATATTTATTCTTTTTGAAGATGGCATCAAGTAGGATAATGGAGAAGACATCATAGAGCACATCACACGACACTATAGAAGTATGTATTCAAGAGAAGTTTGGGTTCAACCTGGACAACCTAGATCTTAGTTGCATAGGTCAGAAGAATGTAGATTGGTTAGAGAGGGAACTTGACAAAGAGATAAGAATTGTGATCTTGGACCTTGGGGGAGGGGATCACGACTTGCAAGTCAGATTTGGAAAAGGCCTATAAAGTAGATTCAGAATTCCTCTAGTCTATGATGCAATGGATGGCTTCTGAAAGTAGATACAAAAATTTGATAAACAAATATTGGCACAATTTAATAAAAGAAATATGTGAGCCCAGCAACATTCTCAATTTTGATAAACAGTTCCCCAAAATGCATTTTCTGGCATTGAGAGGCCTGCAGAACAAAACCGGCTATCCCCATTACCATTTCTTTCTAGTCATTTTAGCTCTTGGCAGTGAACAGTGGAGCTCACTAAATTTCAGGCTTCAAGAAGCCCCAACCACATTGGGGTTGAACCACCAAAAATTACCAGACAAAAACTTGATTTTTTGAGGAGCAATAGATGACCAAATTAAGAATCTTGATTGCCAAGGCTATATAGTTGTGTTTTGATGGGGTGTCAGGGTTAAAGATAAACTTTTTAGAAGTGAGTTAACAGGATTGGACTGGAAGACTTCAGGCTAGAAGCCCTAGCATAGCTAATGGGTTGCAAAGCAAGTGCCCTCCCTTCAACCTATCCTGGTCTTCCACTTTGCATACGTAAAACCTCAAGATCCCTGTAAAAACATTTTGTTGATAGAATAGAAAAGTATCCATCAATATGGAAAGCTAATATTTACCCTTTGAAGGAAGAAAAATCCTTACCTAGGCCACACTGTCAATTGTCAATATTCAAATGTCCTGTGGCATTAATCAAACGCCTCAAAAGGTTACAGAGCAAATATATTAGCCAAGGTATCGAGAAGTTCAATCTAGTTGATCGAGCCAAATCATGAAAACCAGAGGAAGGAGTGGTATTCCATTAGTAAAGAAAAGAATGCCAAAAGGAAAAAAACAGGCAGAAAGCTAAAAATGAAACACTGAGCCTGGTGCAAACTTTTTGGCTCAGATACCCAGCACCACCTGGCGTAGGTGGTATGGCGCAATGCGCATGAACCTGTGACATAAGGTAAAAGCCAATTTGACAACACCAGGTCAAAACAAAATCTGTAAGTGTTGGGCGTCCATTCCTGGAAGACAAACGGATTTCGACAGAAAGGCTCCAAGAGAACTTTTGTAAGAGAGAAGAAGAGTTTGAGCTTCAATGCAAGTTAATTTAAACATAACATAAGCAAGAATGAAACCATCAATGACTGCAAGTTAACATAACAGCAAACAAATCAAAATTAAAACTAATATTAAAAAGGGTTCAAGAAAAATCAGTGAAAGGTTGTAGCAAGAAATGAGGATGGGAGGAGAGAGCGAACCTAGAGAAAATTTATCACCAATGCTCAAAATGGAGTTGTCCATCAACAATCGCAGAAGATCCACTGCTTTTGAGTGGAGCCTTGATGAAGTAGCTCGCATGATGTGCCATAACAAAGCACTGACACCAGCTTTTCTTACAGGCAATGGTTTCTTTACAGTTTCAATTAAAACTTTCCTAATACCTGTAACATTTTACCAATTGGTAGACTTAAATTCTCTGACAAGAGCACAACAGTTACTTTGAATGGGAACATCAAAAAAATTCATCTCTGCATAACACACACAGCATAAAAATTCATCCCCAAGTAAGCTATTACAACACTTAATCATCCCTGACTAACCAAACCAAAAAAAAAAATTCAACACTGAATAAGCTATTGCGACACTTGATCATCCCTGACTAACACACATGCACATACACTCCCAATAAAAATCCACCCTTCAATAAGCAATCCCAAGAAAAATTCATCCCTGAAATATAACACACACATACCTAATGTTTTTTAGCAGCCAACTTCTCTTGACATTTGTATGAATTGAATGTCAAAAATGCTTTTATTCATGATTATTTAAAGAAAGCATAAGGAAATCCCTCAGCTGAGCACTAGTCCTCTGGAACACGTGGTGGGGCCTACATGTTATCATGTGAATGGACCAAAAAAGATGGAACCCCAATAGTTATGAGTCCTGAGGTCTAGCACCCATCTGAATGAACTGGACAGATGGATCGAGTGTGCACTCATTTTGGACGGTGAAAACCTGTTGGTCGTGGATCAAATCGGGCCGGTGATGATCGGAACCTCTGTAAGCATATACAGGCAGTGTTGCTCCCCCTCCTCCCATGCCCAAGTGGGGCCCGAGGTGGGCTGGTGAGCACCAGCACTCAGCAGAGGGGCTCCTAAAGTATAATAGTATATACAGATCGACAAACAGGATCTGCAAAAAAAAAAAAAAAGGCAAGAAAGAATTGGTTGGATGACTAAAGAAGGCTTCATCTAGGCTAAAGCGATCACCTTGTGCTTGGCTTGACTGGTTCAGTCAGACAATGAAATAGTATGCGTACAAAAGGTGTAAATCAGATCTAGCCTTTGTTAAAAGGGAGGTACAAAGTTACAACAGTAGTTGTACACAAATGATATAGCCGTCATCGGAAATGATGGCAGACCAAATTACGGCGAAAAGGCTTATTTTGGAAAAGAATTTGAAATCAAGAATCACAAAGATTTAAAATACTCACTATCTCACAATGGAAGTATATATTATTTTTGCTTGAAGAAATAGGAGACCCTGGTGCAAACTGGTAGATACTCCTATTAATGAAAACCATGGCTTGTATTTTAGCAGTGGTGAAGTGCTTCATGATAAGAGAACATATCAGAGGTTAGTGGGGAGATTAATTTATTTGGCGATCAAACAAAAAATATCCCATATGCCATTGGTGTGACAAGTTTATTTATGCATCCTCCACGCATTGAACAAACTGTTGCAATACGAAAAATTCTATGATATCTGAAAGGAGCACCAGGAGACAGTAGTTTAGTACGCACATCTTGGACACTTGAATGTAGAAGTTACAGATGCTGACTTGGCAGGATACAAGACAGATGAGGTATACTCCAGGATATTTTATGCTAGTTGGTAGGAAGTTGATCTCATGGAAAACAAAGAAATAGCCGATTGTTGCAAGATCCCACTCTGAGGCTGGATATAGAGCAACGGCACATAGATGTTGTGAGTTACTGTGGCTGAAGATTCTATTAGAAGAATTTAAGCAAAAAGACTTGAACATTTTATAGAAAGATTGCACGTCAGCATTACACATTGCAAACAACAACAACAACAACAACAACAATAATAATAATAATAATAAATACTGTGCAACAGAGTGAACAAAGCAAATTGAGGTTGACTACGAAGGAGATAAACTGCCATATGAAAGCACTGATAATCAGATTGCAGACTCTCTCACGAAAGCAGTGGCAAAGAAACAACAAACTGTGGTATGTCCAAGCTAGACCTAGTATGTGTGTGTGTACACGCGCGCCTGCCAGCTTAAGAGGGACAGTTTTGAAACAAGACAGGATGCTTATGTAATTATAAGAAAATCTTGGATTGTTTTGTAAATGTGTAAAACGCATAAGGGTTTCTTGTAAATACAAAATAAAAATAGAAATAAACTATGTATATTCTCCCTGCACCAATTTTAGGGCTATTCATCCTTTCGTAGTAAGACCCTAAAATCCATTCAATCCAAAATCACAATTTAGGCCACCTTCTTTGATTGCTCTAATAATCTTCTCCCATCCCCATCGAACGAAATTTATGTGATCTTCAAAGTCATTTCACAGCAAAAATCTTGTTTGATTTTCTCATTCCTTTTTGTGTGACTCACTTAACAGGAAAAGATAAACTATATATCAGAAGGCTAGACAAAAAGTAGACTTAATCGTTACCCCAAAGGATAGACAGTAACGTTTCCAAGTTGATAATTTTATATCAGAAAGCCTAGAGAAGGTTTCGTTCCTTGTGCATAACAACACATAAGGACAGCCAAGGTACATAGATGGAAGACTTCCCATCCAACACCCAAGTATATGGTCTCATGCCACCCATTAAAGCTCAACTAAGATGTCAATGAGGTCATAAAATATAACTCATCTCCAACCCTCACAACATCTTCAAAACATTGAAATTTAAAAAATAACAATAATAACTCATCTCCAACCCTCACAACATCTTCAAATATTGAAATTAAAAAACAAAAAAAATCTCAAAACAAACACTTAAATATAACTTTAAAGTTCACCAATCCCTACTAGTTAGCATCATAACATCAAATTGGAGAGGATGCATCTCAATCACCGGATCTTTTAATTCCAAAGCCAAACTGGATTCAATCTCCCTAATATTATCCTTAGTATTAGAAGAGATTCGGTTCAGCACCTCCAAAACCTCATCAATCCTCCTAATCTCATTGATCAGCGTGAAAACAAAAGCCAACTTATAGCACATCCATTTCCAAGCCCACCAATTACATGCAAAACCATCCATGCAGAGAAGAAGAAACCCCAAGTCAAATGTATCATACGCCTTCTCAATTTAAGCAAGCATACCACCCCGGCCTTTTTTCCTTGTCATGTGAATCAAGGCCTTTATGTGCAAGGCAAATAAACTAACTAAAATCTGCCAGCCATCAACACAAAACACCTTGTATGCTAAAGATGATTAATAGAAAGGTGTCACTGCAACCATTTAAGAAAGGTGTCACTGCAAGTATTTAAGAAAGGTGACAGCGCAACCATTTACACAAAAAACCGAGGAGGTGATCCCATATTGAAAGGGCCTCTACTTTCTTCAACACAGAAATAAAAAATTGTACACCAATTTTTTTTTTTTTTTACGTTACCTACCGCCACAAAGAAACTCATGGAGGAAGACAAAAAGATCAATTTCTATAACCTCCCAAATTTTGATTCAACACCAGAGGATACTCATCTAGGTTCCTCAATATCCCCTTTGATCAAGATTAAATTACCTTGTATATAATAATGTAAATAATTTTTAAAAAAAATACAAATTCTGTAGTGTGTTTGAGGTCACTGTTTTTTTTACTATATTTATTTCTGTATTTGGCATGCACTTTTATTAAATAATAAGTGAGGTAAAAAGACACAAAAGGCTCAGCTGAGTTCTATCAGAAGTATCTCTTCTCCAGATCCCCCTTCTATGAATAATAGCAACAGGTAGAAGGAAAAAAAATCTAAGAGAAAAATCTCGCAACTGAATGATATGACGACTGTCTCAAAAGATTGTCCTTTATTTTACTTATGCACATTCATCTTCTCTTTTTGCCTTGATTGAAAGATCATTCATCATTGCCAAGGATAGAGGCCAATAAATTTCACAATTAGCCTACTAGTATTTATTATGCCAGTATGACAACTAAATTAACGGGCGTTCTACTCACTTGCCATCTTATTGTTGTCTATCAAACGCTTTAGGATGCAAACACTACTCCATAACTGTGTTATTTTGCACTCAAACCATAGTCATCACAACATAGAAGCTTACATTTAAACTCTATTGAGCCAAATACTTGAAGAGGATCAACTACTGTGAATATTCATTAGTGGGTGGCAATTTAGTTACACTTAAAAGCAAGATACGACATGTTGCCAAATCAAGTGTAAGAAGCAAACATAAAGCTATTATCGATGGTGTGTACGAACATTTGTGGTTAAACAGCTTTCTAAAAGAGTTCGGAGTTGAGATTAACTTTCCAATCAAGTGCCACCATGAAACCTCTTTGAACTGGTGTATCATAAGCACACTAAGCATATCGAGGCAGATATTCGCTTTGTCAAATAGAAGGTTACAACAAAGGAGGCTTAGCAACATTCACAAAAGGGCTGAGATCAACTTGCAGATTTCTTGATGAAAAGGATTGGGCACAATCATATATTCAACATAATTGCCAAAAACTAGGAAGGATAAAATATCCATGCTTGCAAGTGAAAAAACAAGCAATTCATTTTATATTAATGAAGTCGTCTAGAATAACATAAGCATCTTGCTATTATGGTGACTCAGAATAATGTTATGCTTACCAAAGACTACAACACAACTAGTCTCCCACTTTATCTCTCCTCTATTCACTTTACTTTATTACTTTCTCCACAAACCGCGTCTTAGATTTTAAGCATTACAATTAACAGCCAGATACCACTCTCTTTGAGATGAAAAGATACAATGTCAAAAGGCTAGATATATCATTTCATTCTTCATATATAACTTGTTACATAAAGTTATACTTCCACCTAATCATTCCCTAAATATTGCCAATATCATCAATGATGCCAATTCCCACAATATGAGAAGACCCTAGGGATTTTCAGGTGATAATTGAGTAATCACAAAAAATACTCTCTTCAAACTTAATTCTATAAAAGCAAAAGACGCCATTGAATCACTGTTTCAAACCTACCATTCAGCAAGTATGATCAGATCATGTAAAATACACGTTCCAATGAAATACATGAGCATTTTCTTGTACATAAATCTTACAAAACTTAAAATTGCTTAGATACATTTTTTTGATATCCAAAATTGAATGGATACTTAAAACTGTCAAAACATAGAAATCGATTCCGTCCAAATTCCAGAATGGAAATTCGGAACAGGAACACCACAACAACCCCTCCCATCAGGGGAAGGAAAAAAAACAAGGAGCTTTCCAGTCAGGATTCCGCTTCTTTTTCAGTCAGAACGTATGAACAAGAATTTTCTATGCCATTTTAAAGTTCTACAGATGTTTTTTTAATGTTTTCTTTGGGATTTTTACAAGATATAAATATCCCTAAACCCTAATTAGACAAATTAGTGTAGAAATAGAGAAACAATGCATCCCTTTTTTTTTGGATGAAATTGCCACAAGACAACATTGTTATGCAGATGACTGTATCGATGCCTGCCTAACCAGGTCATCTCCCCCATTTACATATTTCCAAACCACAAGAACTGGTTTTTTTATAATTTTCAATCACCTGTCCATCTAAATATTGAAACTCAAGTGAAGAAAAGCATATTTGCAAGGGAAAAAGGTATTACATCTAAAGATAAAACTCGTCTAAGAGGTTGTTTCAACATTCCTTCTTATCTTCTTTCATCTTCTTTAAACTCTGTTTACATTTCTCAGTCAATAGCTGCCTACACCCTTACAACGTCAAAACAATCAAACAAAAACCTTCCTAGTCATCATTTTTTTATTTTTCTATATTTTTTTCAAACATTCCCAAGCAAAATGGGTATTTCTTTTGCCTACAAATTCACTACAAGTGGACAAATGGAAAAAGTGGGAAGCAAAAGAAGTGTGTTTTTGGAGAGGACACTGATGCAAGATTGCCCTCAATGGCCACATGTGTAGGGCCCAAGTAGATTTAGGAATTTTTATTCAATCATTTGTTTCCTACTTTTATTTAAAAGAGTTGTAATTAGGATTAGATTTCCCATATTATTTAGTTTCCTAGTTTAATTAGGTTTCTTAAACCCTAAGTTATCTTTATTATTTATATGGCATTGTACTCATGATATTTTTCAGTCATTGATTAATTGATTGGGTTATCCCTTTTTGAGATGCGTCCTCGTTTATGGTCTCATTTGAGACGTTCTTAGTGTCCTCGGACACGTACTTCAACACTTCCCGCAAGACCTAACCCTAGAGCCTGCATCAGATACTTTTCCAAAAAAGACTACAATAGAGATAACAATAGCAGGGAAGTTCAGATCATGTATTTTTGTAAAGGTGTAGGCAGACCATGACAAAGAAGCATAAACAAAGATTAAAGAATATTAGACGAGAAAAAATACAAAAGGAATGCTGAACAACCTCTCAGATGAGTTTATCATATATTGAATGCCTTTTCCCCGTGAAAATATGCTTTTCTTCAATTGAATTCCAGTATTCAAATGGTCGTTGATATAAATAGGACATGGAAGTGTGTGTGCGGTGTGGAGTGGGGGTAGAAATGTGTGTTGTGGGGTGGGGGTTTAGGGGCGGGGGTTCTCCTAAGCATGGATATAAATATCGCCCGATACAAAGCGTATCGGCCGATAAATCGGGCGTAGCGCCCATAGGCGCTACGCTTTTTTCAAAAAATCGCCGTGCACATGTGTATCGGCCATCGGCCGATACAGGCCGATACAAAGTATATCAGCCGCTACGTATTGGCTGGGGGGTTTAAAACCCCCCAGCCGATTTTTGAACCCACCTTTCCCTTTCAACTCCCCTCTTTCCTCCCCTCTTCACAGCTCCAACTCCTCCAAGCCCCTTTCCTTGCCTCCATTTTTCAAATCATCTCAAAAAAACATCAATATCATCAACAAAAACATCAAAAACATCCAAAGATTAAGGTGGCATTTAAGATTCAAGCATCAAGCTCAAAAAAGGTGAGTTTTTAAGCTTTTTTTTCTACTTTGTGCTTATTTCTCTCTTTTCTTCTACGAATCACTTGAAAATGAGTTGTTGTTGTTAGATCCATGTTCCTCTTTGATCAAGCCCCTCTTTTTTATCACTTTCTTATTTTTTTTTTTTGAATTTTATTTTCGGATTATTTTATTATTTGAAAAAAAATCTATTTTGTTAATGGAAAACTAATCAAATGGGTTGAAAGTGGTCCCTAAATGTTAGATCTATGCTTCCCATAGATCAATCCCATATATTTTTGTGTTTTTCTAATTTTTTCATATTTTTTATTTTCTGATTTTTGTATTTTTTTAAAAAAAATATTTTTTTATAGAAGCAAACTCAATCAAATGGGTTGAAAGTGGTCCCTAAATGTTAGATCTATGCTTCTTATAGATCAATCCCACATATTTTTGTGTTCTTCTAATTTTTTTCATATTTTTTATTTTCGGATTTTTGTATTTTTTTTTTTTAGAAATATTTTTTTATAGAAGCAAACTAAATCACATGGGTTGAAAGTGGTCCCTAAATGTTAGATCTATGCTTCCCATAGATCAATCCCACATATTTTTGTGTTCTTCTAATTTTTTCATATTTTTTATTTTCGGATTTTTGTATTTTTTTGAAAAAAATATTTTTTTATAGAAGCAAACTCAATCAAATGGGTTCAAAGTGGTCCCTAAATGTTAGATCTATGCTTCCCATAGATCAATCCCATATATTTTTGTGTCCCTCTAATTTTTTCATATTTTTTATTTTCGAATTTTTGTATTTTTTTAAAAAAATATTTTTTTATAAAAGTAAATTAAATCAAATGGGTTGAAAATGGTCACTAAATATTAGATCTATGTTTTCCATAGATCAATCCTACATATTTTTGTGTTCTTTTAATTTTTTCATATTTTTTATTTTCGAATTTTTGTATTTTTTTTAAAAAATATTTTTGTATAAAAGTAAACTGAATCAAATGGGTTGAAAATAGTCCCCAAATGTTATATCTATGTTTTCCATATATCAATCCCAATTCCCACCCACGTAGATGCGTGTTATTCTAATTTTTTCATGTTTTTGAAATTTATTTAAATTTTAACCTATTACTTTTAAATCTTGTTTAGGTATTGTGACGTGAAAAAATGCCGCGTGATATAGATCTTGCATGGAGCTATGGTGAGACAATTGAAAACAATCGATTGAAGATTAAGTGCAAGTTTTGTCACAAAGTGACCCATGGGGGCATTACAAGATTTAAACAACATTTGGCCCATATGCAAGGCAATGTTGCAGGGTGTCCTGAAGTGTCCAAAGAAGTTAGGGAGCAAATAAAAAATTTATTGAATCAAACAAAACAGTGAAAAGTACAAATTAAAGAGAAGAAGCAGCAGGGTGTTGATGCAGCATGCCATGATGTATTTGGGGATGAAGGTCTTGGTGCTACTTCTGATGATGAGTTTGATGACCCAGAAATGATAGCTGCACGCCGAGAGTCCCTTATGTCATGCCAAGAAGAAGCAGAGCGTCGAGCTTATAGCCAGCGTAGAAACTATGATGAAGGTGGCTCATCTGGTGCAACAAGCAAGGGCAAAGGCATTGCGGGTAAAATGCGTAGAGCATTTAGCACCCGACAGCCGGATGATGATATAGAGATTATTTCTACTCGGATGGCTACACCTACACAAACTGGAAGAGGGGTTAGTTTTGTTGATCCTTTCGCACATAGATCGGAGGCAGCTAAGCAACCAAAAATCTCTAATGTTGTCAAGGGTGTCATGAAGGCTGCAAGAGATAGATTAGCCAAAGCTACAGCAAAATGGCTAATTCATAAGAATATACCCCCTACCGCAATTGATTCTCCTTATTTTCATACAGTTCTTGATGTTGCGGCTCAAGCTGGGCGGGGTATTACGTCGCCATCCGTGTATGATGTGGGCACCAAGTACCTTGAAGAAGAGTATAAAGACATAAAGGCTTGGGTAGAGACGTTTAGGCCCATGTGGGGGCAAAATGGAGTCACTATTATGTGTGACGGGTGGACAAGTGGCACCCAAACACAATTAAATAACTTTTTGGTGTATAATGTCACTGAAACCGTCTTTGTGAAGTCCGTTGATGCATCTGAAGAGAAACGGACAGCAGATTATATTTATAGGCTTATGGATAAAGTTGTAGAAAGTGTTGGAGAGGAGAACATTGTCCAAATTGTGACAGACAATGAAGCTAATTTTAAGAAGGCTGGTCTTCTTTTAATGGAAAAGAGGACACATTTATTTTGGACCCCATGTGCAGCACACTGCATTGACCTTATAATGGAGGATATTGGAAAGAAGAAGAATGTGGCCGCTGCAATCAAGGCATGCAGAGGCATTACAAGGTTCATATACGACCATTCATGGCTCTTAAGCTTGATGAAGAGATTCACAAACAATCATGCCTTAGTGCGTCCGGCATCCACTAGATTTGCTACCCATTTTATTGCTATAGAAAGCCTAGTACGTTTGAGAACGGAGCTAATTCAGATGTTTTCATCAGAAGAATGGCTTCATTCGAAATGGGGCAAAGCAACAAGTGGTCCGGAGTTTGACATCCCAATTCTAATGAGGCATAATAAATTTTGGGCCAAAGTAGAGAACATATTAAAGGCATATGAACCTTTAGTGAAAGTGTTGCGGCTTGTAGATGCTGATGAAAAGCCAATAATGGGGTACATTTATGAAGCAATTGATCGGGCAAAGCAAGCCATTATAGAAAATTGCCAATATCATGATGATTATATAAAAATTATTAATGCCTACTGGAACGATCAGCTGCACCATCCATTGCATGCTGCAGGTTATTTTTTAAATCCTGAATTCTACTATCGCAACGCCTCACACCACACTGAAGCAATAGATACAGAATTGCGAGTAGGATTAAGGACAGTATTGAAAAAAATTTTGAGTGAAGATGATCATATCGAAGCTATACAAGAGGTAAGCTAATTAAGAAATTTATTTAATTTTTTAAATATATTTTAGATAATTGTATTGATATGGTGTACTTATATATTTCTAATTTTTTGCATTGTAGATTTCTACTTATACACATAAAAGAGGAACTTTCGCTGACCCTTTTGTACAGCGAGCGATTGGAAAATGTTCACCTAGTAGTTATACTTATACGCAATTGACAATACATAGAAAAGGAACTTTCTACGATTTAAAGATGTTTAATTTTTTTTTCTTTTTTTTGTATTCCAGCTAATTGGTGGGAGAGTTTTGGAGAAAGTACTCCACATCTAAGGAGAGCAGCCATTCGCATCCTTAGTCAAACAACAACATCATCAAATTGTGAAAGGAATTGGAGCACTTTCTCCATGATCCATATGAAGCCCAGGAATCGGATAACCATGAGAAAACTCAACAAATTGGTATACTGCCATTACAATCTCAAGTTGAGGAACAGAAATAGAGAGAGAAAGGCAAGGGATGACCCTACTTATTGTCCAATTAATTTGGATCACATATTCAGAGACGATGATCCCTTACTTCCATAGATAGCCGAGACTGAAGATCCATTGTTAGATTCAGATCCGGGCTTTCAACAAGAAGTACAACGTTTAATTGCTGAAGATGTACAAATGTCAGGGGGACAGCCACCTCAGGGAGAAAGAAGTAGTGGAAGTACAAGTGCAACATCTAGAGGGAAGGAACCAGCTCATATTATGTCATCTTCTGAAGATAGTAGTTCTACTGTTGCTTCTTCCAGTAGCCATGGTGAAGGTCCTGGAGGAGATGGAGGAGACGGAGGAGACAGCGGGACAGGTGGCACTGCTGAGTCTTATCAATATGATGAAGAAGAAAATGTCATTCCTGTTGAGACCGTAGATGAGTTTCCCGAACAATCAAGAATGGCTCCACAACGTGCTTATCAAAGGCGACGGAAAGTATCATCACCCGCAGACATAGATGAGCAAGGGAATGTGGGTGAAAGTGGAAATGTAGGAGGGGAACAAACAGCATCTTCGAACCCTATTTATAATGTTCCACTTCCACATTCAAACTACAGGCCATATCCTCATGAACCATCATAATATTATCAGTATGGTCATGTGCAACAAGAAGAAGAACAATCTTCGGCTTCAGGGTCTTACTCATATGGTGACTATGATGATAGTCAACCTCAATATAGATATCCACCTCCTCCAAGCTCCTTTGATTTCTTCTTTGCAATGCAAGATCCCAATGCTCACCAATATCAAATTCAATTTGGGGAGAATGTGCAATATAATAGGGGCACAAACACAACAAATGATGATGAAGATGATGACATTGATAGCAATGTGATTCCTGAAAGACATTCCCTTTGGTATTAGATTAGAGCTAATCAGCAAGGTATTCCTCTATTACAAAGTCTTTGCTCTTTAAGTAAATTAGTATATTGTTTTTTTATAAAGTTTGAACGTAGTTTATCTTTCATTCTTGAATGAATCTTGATGAAATTTGTTTATAACATTTTTTGTTTAAGCCTTAAGTTACGATTTAAGTTGACATAACTAAACAACATGATTCCATATGAAAAACATTGATTATTCATATTCTTTTCTATTGATACAGCAATACAGGATCTAATGCAATGAGGGGACCGCTACATATTCATATACTAGTTGCTTTTGCAAAACAAACACATATTCCATCATTTTCCAATATTCTGGATTTTCTGGAATTTTTTTGGATTTTTTGAAAACTTTTTTAATTTACACCGCTACGCCGCTACGTATCGCCGCTACCGCTATGTATCGCCCGCTACGTATCGTTTTGATAACGGGCTGCTACGCCCGCCACAACCGCTATTTGCATCCTTGCTCCTAAGCAGGAAATATGTAAATGGGAGTGATGACCATCTCAGGCAAGTAATGATATCATCATCTTCGTAACAAATCATGACACGGGCAATTGCATCAAAAAAAAAATGTACGACACCCTCTTTACGTCGTTTCTTTATTTTTCTTCACTAATTCATCTAATCCATGTTTAGGGATAAATTCTTGATAAAAATCCCTTTCTATTTATATATACAGTGGAAAAAAATTGATAATTTCTTGTGTGATTGTCTTTTCCATAACGGAATGGCCTGAACAGCGAAATGTTCTGCGCCACAGCCAATACAGATGGTGACTGAAACGGAATTGAGACTATAGTTTAAATCCACAGACTAAATTTCAAGTATACCGACTATGATATGCAATAAATTGGATCCAATAAGTCAAAGTAATATGTATACACTGAATACATCTAATATGGGCTATAGTCTACACAGAAATTAATGTGGAATATATTCAAAAAATAAGAATGCTTTGTATTCGACATGTAGAAAAATGTTGCAGATAAATTGATGGATAATGAATTGGGAAGAAAAAGTCTGGGAATACCTTTTATAAGTTGTTCAGTTGGTGCATTTCTCAGCAAAAATGAAACAGCCTCGGCCATAAACTCTTGGACATAATCTTTGGGGTAATATCTCAGTTTAATTGTAATCCTTCACACAGAATAGAAAAGAAGGAAAAGGTAATTCAGTTTCCACAAAGGAGAACAAATCCATATGCACAACATGATTCAAAAATC
Organism: Sextonia rubra; assembly: GCA_037013555.1. Classification (NCBI taxonomy): domain Eukaryota; kingdom Viridiplantae; phylum Streptophyta; class Magnoliopsida; order Laurales; family Lauraceae; genus Sextonia; species Sextonia rubra. The sequence goes on from JASUAD010000006.1 coordinate 19,746,951, forward strand.
ATACTGCAGAGATAGAGGTAACTTGATGTTTTTATAATAATTGTAGCCAATATCTGAACCATGAGGATAACTGCAAAGTAGGAGCAGCACCTCCGATCAAAGAATCCTGCCACGCATCTTTGAGCTCCACTAACCCTTGCTTGGGCAGTATTCTATAATTTTCCGGAACTCCAAAACAGTGTTAGCATGATTTAGCAGAACTCTTTACATATATAGCAGCAATTGAGTAGTGCTCCATGTCTACTTTTTAATTTTTTAAATTTAGTAAGTGGTGCAAAGTTCAAAGCATATGATGACCTCCATAATAGGTTGAGAACAAAGGAAGAAGAGAAGGATATTTTTAAGCTTACAAAAATAAGGAAAAAGAAAAGTAGGGACTTAGATCATGTCAAATGTATCAAGAGCAATGACCAAAAGGTTATAGTGAAGGACAACGATATCAAAGAAAGGCGGAATGAATATTTTAGCAAGCTTTTAAATTTAGGCAATATAGGAGATACAAGAACAAGAGAGGATACTCTGTTAGCAAAACATGCTTTTTCCGCATAATTAAGATGGTGGAAGGGAGGGAAGCATTGAAGGGAATGAAAACAAAAAAGGCAACACTGCAACAGGTACAGATGACATTCCAATAGAGACCTGGGAATGGTTAGGAGAGGTTGGAGTAATTTGATTAACTAGACTCTCCAAAAAGATATTCATGACAAAGAAAATGCTAAATGAATGGAGAAGAAGTGTTGTAGTACCTATATATAAGAATAAGGGAGATGTGCAAAATTGTACCAACTATCGGGGGACAACACTTATAAGTCATGCTATAAAGCTATAGAAGAGAGTAATGCTGCAAAAACTTAAATAGAAGACTAAGATATCTGAAATTCAATTTGGTTTTATACCAAAGAGGTCAACTATGACAACTATCTTCTCACTTAGTAACTAATGGAAAAATATCAAGCAAAAAGAAAAAAACTATATATGTTCTTCATTGATCTCGAAAAAGCTTACAACAGAGCACCAAAAGACTTAATTTAGTGAATTTTGAAGGAATAGAATGTTTCAAGATGTTACATTGAAATTATTAAAGACATATATGAAAGAGCAATAACGAGTGTGAGAATTACCTATGGAGAGACGGGTGTATTCCCAATGACCATAGATTTGCATCAGAGGTCAGTCTTAAGCCCTTATCTCTTTGTACTAACTATTGATGAGTTAATTGCTCACATCAAGAGGAGGCACTTTGGTGTATGTTGTTTACAGATGATATAGTATTGGTGGATGAATCAAAAGACGATGTTAATACAAAACTCAACAAATTGCGAGAGGCTTAGAATCCAAAAGCTTGAAAATAAGTTGTACAAAGACAAAATATATGGATTACAACTTCAGTGGGCCAAATGACATATATGGATTACAACTTTAGTGGGCCAAATGACAAAGCAGACTTACTTGCAAAAAAGGGATTTCACAAATCCAATTTGCTTGTCTATGTTCAGCTTTAATTTTTAGGCTCTATGTTTTGCCTTCCTGTTCTTTCAATCTTGGCTGCTTTTAATGCCAAGGCCCTTTGAGCAAGTTATTTCTTTTGTTTGTGTTCAATATACTTCCCTTATACTATATAACTTTTGAGATATATAAATTTTATCATTTTCAAAAAAAAAAACTTCAAAGGGCAAATATAAAGAGATAAACTACTGTGAGAATTGAAGCCCAGTAGATACCACAAAGAGATTTTTTTTCGTTCCCTTGGCTTGATAATTAGTAAGGTTGGGGAGATTAATAAAGATGTTAAACATAAAATAAAAGCAGGATCGTTGAAATGGAGATTTGCTTCTAGAGTACTATGTGCCAGACAAATGCCAACAAAATTGAAAATGAAGTTTTACAGGATGATTATTAGACAAGTTATGGCCTATGAGGCAGAATGTTGGTCAATCAAGAAGCAGCATATGCATAAAATAGATGTAACAGAGATGAGAATGTTGAGGTGGATATGTGGTAAAACTAGGAAAGATAATATTAGAAATGGGTGCTATTAAGAGCATTTAGGGGTAAGATCAATAGTAGATAAGACTAGAGAAACCCGTTTGAGATAGTTTGGGCATGTTGGACGCAAGCCGGCAACGTCGTTGGTAAAAAAAAGTTTGGCTACCCAGGTTGATAGCCTGCCAAGGAAAATGAGTAGGCCGAAGAAAACCGGGATGAAGGTAGTAAAATCAAATCTGAAGAAGTTTAACCTATCTAAAGATTTGGCTCAAGATAAGTCAGAATGGAGAAACAAAATTCATGTAACTTACCCCAACATAATTGGGACAAGGTTTTGATGATGATGATAATGATGATTTTTTTTCTTATTACAATATAATTTATTAAAAGTTGACCAACATAAGAGACATACTGAGAAGCAACAAAATAGGAAACCATTTAAAATAAATAAATAATAAAAAAGGAAATGGATACAAATAGCTTCCACAAACCCAAAAGTAAAGACCACTAAATTGAGTAGTGCTCCATTTATATGGTAACAATTCTAGATTTCGGGAGTATGACCCATGCAACACCATTTACTTTCCCAAACATGTTTATACTACCAGTTGTACAAATAAATTTCAGTGGTAATAAAATGAGCAGAATTTGCACAACATAAACAATGTATTATTTGAACTATTCGGCAAGAAGAGTATGTTGTCAATAGGCCCCAATGCAGCCCTGGTGTAGCCCAAATTCAGGTCCATTTAGGTAGGCCTGAACTCAAATTTGTGTCCAACAAGCAAGACCATATCCAAGTTTAGAGTCCGAAACCCTAAACAAGCCAGATCTGGGCATACATCCTAAGCCTATTGGACTCACTTGGCCCATTTGTGCTTCATAAAAATGTATTATATATCACCATATCTATAGTAACAAAATAATGTTACATAACAAATAGAAGTCATAACAAAGGGACTTTAATATTTTTCTTATATTTTTATCAGTGTGGAGTCATTCCAAGACCCTGGATCCATTGCAAATATGCGGACGGGATTTAACAGGCAGACTCCGGCCAGCAATTTCTAAACAGGTAGACTTGGACCAGGCGCTAGAGTCCATGTTGGACCCCTCAAGTTGTAAATAGATCGAGCTTGGCCAAAGCTGAGTCCAACCCAAATCATTGACAGGCTTAAAGAATAGCAGTTGATTAAGAACTGTTGTTCTTAAAAGGAAAAATGAAACTGTGATTTACTTACTTGAGAACATGAACAACATCCCGCACCAGGTACTTTTGTAAGTACATCAGGATATACGACAAACATGTAAAAACCTGCAATCCAGGTTTCCATTCAGATTATAGTTAATCTTCACTGCTTTGCATTTTATGCAGTTTCAAATAACAAAATAAGTTAATGATAAAAAGGAATATATATTAAAAAATCAGAATTCAGATCTCAAACCTGCTCAAGGATTTCAGGTTCCCTTTCACCACCATTTTTAAGGAGATCCACTAAAGAATCACTCACACTCTGCAAGAAACTGCCAAAAATTCTTGATCAGTGCGAGGATTGCAACAAGCAATTCAATCATAAGTATCTATGCCCCTAAGCATTATAGAGTGAGCTGGCTGCAAGTAAAAATTAAATAAATCTCAAATGAAAAAATGGCACTGACATATCTTTTTCCAATGACACCATAGTTTTCAAACTTTCAGGTCAACCATTTCATTGTCTCCTTGTGGTGTGTGGAAACTAAATCTTGATGGAAGTGCATCAAGTGAATCTGTGAAGATGTTTGGAGATTTAGGCATGGAATGGTGTTCATATTTTCAATGTCCTGCCCCGTTGAATGGAGCGAATTTGAGCATGGCTGAAATTACAACTATGATTATTGGCCAGGGCTCTTTTGGAACTAGATGCTAAAAGGGCGACTGTGGAAGGTGAATCTTTGGCTGCTATCCACTGGCCATCTGCCAACTAAGATTTCTATTAGCAATTGGTGGATTCGGTTGAGGAAATTCAGGGAGCACAGGACAAAAGCCTGTAGCAAAGTTTGAAGGTGCTCAATGTCATTAGTCATAACCACAAGGTGGCGGGTTTGCACCATGCTATCTATCAAAAACAATTCAGCAGATTAAGCATGAAGGCCAGTTTATTTTCAAAGTTAAAATGTTGGCAAAAGAAGAAGCCAATCATCGTCACTTGTGATTTTAACGTTTTTGCTCCATTCTTTCTATTTCAAATTAGTATTACCATTGCATTTTAAAATAAATGGCATGCGTTCAACAGGAAAATATTAATCTAATCTAAGCAGTACATAGGTGGTAGGCATATAAAGAGATATCAGAGCAGAGAAGTGAAGGGATGAAAATCAAAATCAAAATAAGCAGATGAGCATGAAGCTACGATAGTGAATGCACCAGAGTCAAGAATCAAAATTATTTACATAATAAAAGTAGTAAACAGGTAGAAAATAAACTTACGGCAAAAATTCTTCTAGGAGATCCCTAGATAAATCTGCAATCAACCTGTAAAAAAAAAGCAGGAAAACAGGTATAACACTAATAACCACTGAAATGAAGCTCAAAGTGCAGAAAAAAATAAAAATGAAGATAAAAAAATACAATAATAAGAGGCAAAGCAGATTCCTTATAAAATATGAACGCAATTCTTATCAATATATATATAGAGAGAGAGAGAGAGCCATCCAACTGACTATAGATGATAGTTACATGGAAACACTCTTCTTTGTTCTTTGATCAATTACTATAGATGGAAACATTGAAAAATATAAAAATGAGTACCCCACTCTAACCAAGTGACTAGGAAAACAATATTTTCCTTTCTTGGCATGGCAACTATTTGATTTATACAAAACAAAATGTGATACAAATAAAATAAAATAAAAAAGGGCGACCCAGTGCACGAGGCTCCCCCATAGCGGGATTTGAGGAGGGTAAGATGTCCGCAGCCTTACCTTCATTTTGAAGAGGCTGTTTCCAAGGCTTGAACCTGCGTCCTCCAAGACGCTAATGGTAAGTCTTTACCGTTGGGCCAAGCCGCCCTTATGTGATATAAATAAAATGCGAATTTAAAAAGGTGTGTAAAGCAAAACAGACATGGATAAAAAAATCACTAACTAAACATAAATAGTGATTACAATACAACCATTTGGGTGCATGTGGAAGCCTATAATACAGCTGTTCAGAAGATATAACCCACATGTTTTACTTAGAGTAGGCCCTGGTCCCACCTCCATTATCACCAATGAATTAAAAACATCATCAACGCTTAACTAAATAACATTTTTTAATTGTAGTTTCCCATAACATCAACCAACCTTTTAGGAATCGGAACTACCCATGAGATGCTCAATGGTATTCCTTACAACTAATTGAAGTTACCAAGTAGCATTACCAATTGGATTAGACAGCCTACTTAACCATGTTTTTATTGCGTCTGATCCAACAGCCAATACCATGTCAAATGGAGTAGAGTTGGGGGCATCTTTTGGTACATGTATAGCAATCTGAATGGACAGTTTGGATTTATGTAAAGTGGACCCCGTGGGTAGATAAGCCATATGAATGGGAGTCAACAATGGTGTAATACCCATGACCCTAATTCAGGGGCTAGAGTATTTTCTATTATTTATATATTTAACTTCCTTGATTTTCTTGGATATAAGAATATAAGACTTGTCATGTATGTACATAAAATATAAATTTTGTATTTATATATAATATCCAATTTGTGATGATTACGTCTATAACCATTAAATAACTATTGTTGTTATGGTAATATGGCGGATGTTAATTCTATGGAGTAAAATTTAAAATTACTTGATGGACCTTTTGTGTAATTGTTCTTTTATTAGTAGGCTCTTAATTTGAGTCTTGAAATACCTCGGGGTAGGACCCTTTTTTAATAATTAAATGGATATAAAGGACTTTAGGACCCAGACTCACTTTCAAAAAAGAACTTAACAAAAGGTTTGGTAGGACCGTTGAGCTTTAACCTAGTAAAAATAGTTCTAGTTGTAAGTGGGACCATGATGAATAGGAGCCAGCTTATGCTTTGTACACAAACTCCCAATAGGAGATGGAGTTGCGCAATGATCCTGATAGGAGTAGTGTTGTGCGCACACCGCCTCCATGTATTTTTATGTGCTCCACACCCCTCTTTGAGAAAGTCTCCAACAACCAGAACTAGATTCCTCGAACTCCCCATTGACCTTCTCTCCCTCTCTCTCTTGGTTCTTGTTTTTCCAGAGTTTAACCCAAGCCTAGGACAACAGATTGGCAAACCCTAGAAGAAAGCCAAGGAAAAGAAGAGAACCAGCAGAGGGAACCTTTTCAAATGACCTATAGCCTCCCTCACATAGCTAGGGCAACTGTTCACTACTCAATGTGAGAAGATATCATCTCAATTCTCAAGCTACTTGTGTATGATGTTCTTCTGAGGAACCGATGCCCAAATCTTGTTTGCAGGCCTAGATTCTATGCTATATTTTCCCCCAATATTGATCAGAAGTATTAGATGATGAATAGACTGATTTTTCTCTCAATTGCTTGATTGCTACAGTAACTATGGTGCATGGTCAATCTGTAATTGGTGTATTTGATGCTTGAAACAATAATTTTAAGCCCTAAATTCTTAGCATCCAATTTCCCCATATTGATAGCAGCCCTGGGAAGTTGTTGCCACCTCAAACCCATCTGAGATTTGTGGAAAATCAGGCAGAAATCTGAAATTTTCAGATTTCAAACCATCTAGAACCTATTTCGCATTGGGGCGTGGGGCCCACATGGGCCACCTGATCATAAATCAGTTTCAATAATCTGAAAACAACCCCTTGGGTGATCCTGGAGGTAGAGTCCCTTGGTGGCTTGGGCCTAGTTACACCCAACATCCAACTAACTCAAAATCAGTTCACGTGATCAGTATGTGGCTATATGCTGACCTATGCAACATATAGTTCTGATACTTTATTGAAATTCAGTATATAGTGACATCTGTACATACTTCCTTGAGTATAGATTTCCTGAGATTTACAAATAGGCCCCTGTTATTTATTATTATTATGTGGGACATGGCGATCTAATGCATCTTCTTTATATAGTTGATATTTTCTTAATAAGATGTGACTGTTATGTGGATTACATAACAGTCCCTGTTATTCTTCCTTAATTTATAAGAAACTGTTTTGAAGTATATCCCTAATTCTAGAAATCTGAAATTCACAATTTGGACCCTGGTGTCCATATTAATTACAAATGAACCCTAGCAAGAAACAGAATCATGGCTGGTTGTAAGTTAGTCTCCCTAGTCCCTTGAGGATTAAACAGCCAACTTAACCAAGTTTTAATTGTGTCTGACCCAACAGCCAGTATGATGTCAAATGGAGCTGAGTTGGGGGGGGGTGTATTGATACATGAATAGCAATCTGAGTGTACGGTTTGGATATATGTAAGGTGGAGGATAGATAAGCCATGTGTATGGGACTCAACAATGGACAGAGTCTTCATGCATACTCGGCCTTTAGAGTCATCACAATCGGCAACCCAAGGAGTCTTCACACAAGGGAAAACAATTGCTTAAAAGCACTCACAACAATCAGAAGAAAATTTTTCATTGATTCACTGATAAAAGATTACAAGATAGTTATAGAGGAGGGGGTCAAACCCGCCTATTAAGGACCCAGATCCCAGATAGGACTTCCCTTTGACCTCTATGAAATGGTTACATGACAATCTCCTAGAGGAGGGAGAAAAGGAAAAGCAGGAAGACTGTGTGTGTGTTGGTTGCTGCACCTATTAGGAACTTAGATAGGACTTCCATTATCCCTCATCAAATGTGACAATCTCTTGGCAACCAATATAGCAAAAGATTACAAGATATTTATAAAGGGGAAGTAAAACCCGCCTATGAGGGACCTAGATAGGACTCCCCTTTTCCCTGCATGAATTGATTACATGACAATCTGAATTGATTACATGACAATCTCTTTTTTTTTTTAATGCTCTGACAAATTTAAAGACAATCTATTGGTGCTTAATATCCTCACTTTCATTAATTATATGCCAATCAATTATATAGATTGATGGAATCAATAATCTTCATTGCTGGCAAGTCAATCAATTATCTTGCTAGATTATATCTATAATTCTACGGAACTTTATTGGAAAGACAAATATTAAGAAAGACAGTATTAGTTAGGCTATCAGGTTCGCTATCCATGGATGAGGCCCAATGATAGTCATCTATAAGACTGGCCCAATGGGTTGGCCCACTATGGATTGAGCCCAAAGGTCTGCTGGTAGTAGCCTTTTCATGGAGGCATCTTTTGTAGGTCCCAAGGCCAAAGGGACCATCATCTTTCACCAGATTGAAAACACTCAACCCTGGCAAGCAAATACAACTTAGTATTGCTCGCGGAGATCTAGATTTAGATTGAAAACGCTCAACCCATGGTCAAGCCTGCATAAACAATGACTCAACGTGGGGGACTTCAATGATTGGTTCTTCTTTTGATACCTCCTGATCAAAATCTTCAATGTGCCCTTATCTTTGTTCTTCCACTACCTTTTGTGGCTCTGGTTTAACAATATCTTAAACATTTTGTACTTGTTCTGAATTTTCTATGAGATCAGCTTCACCTTTACCTTTCTTATATGCTGCATTCTTAATGTCATTTGTCATGGTTGGTATCTCGTCTGGTGCAATCATGATGTGAATTTCTTCTTTTAGTTGTCTTTGGTTCAGCGGAAGGAGATGATGTAGACAAAGAGAGGGATGTCAACTGCATTGCAAGGAGCATAATTTGCCATCCATTCCATAGGAAGGAAAATGTATTCTTCTCTTTGTCATGGTGCACATCCCGATCAAAAAGCCATCGGCCAAAAAGAATATGAGCAATATTCATATCAATCACATCACACCAAATCTTGCATCATAATTGCCAACCTTAAAAGATACCTAACATTTATGAGTCACAAGGATGAAATAACCAGTAGACCATGTGATTAGATAGGACTTAGGAAGCTCCCCAATTGGCAAATGACGCTTGTCAATAACCTCCCATGCAACAAATTTATTGCACTACCATTGTCAATAATCAAATTAACAGACTTATCTTCGACTCTTACCCATGTGTGGAATTTCTTAGTTTGTCTCCATTCTTCTTCCTTTTCATTTATATTGAGGAGTCAACAAATGACAAGCATGGAATTATCTTCTCCGACAAAAAGTTTCTCCACAACATAGGCTTTGGTTTTTGTTGAAATATTCTTTTTTGTGATTTAAGTTGACAGATGCAAGACCGCTTAAGCATATGCTTAACACCGATAGCTTCTCTTCATGCTTCTTGAATGGTATCACAAAATTTCACATTCACTCATATGTCCGGCCTTTGACATTTGACATAACAAGTTCCATCACTCCTCTCTCTCTCTCTCTCTCTCTCTCTCTCTCTCTCTCTCTCTCTCTCTCTCTCTCTCTCTCTCCCCCCCCCCCATAAGCCACATAAACATTCCAACTCTTGATACCAGCGAGCATATTCATCAACAACAAAACTTTATTGCGTTAAAATTAATGTAGTACTCAAAATAGAATTCTTTATCGAAATACTGATTTCCATACATGAATTGATATATAACACTTTCAATGTGTCTCGCGTTGATTTGGATGCAAGAACAAAATTTAACTCTTTTGAAAAACGAACTTAGCTGTTGTGTAGATCTTGTTGGTCGGAGTGTGCTAGCGAAGATGGATTGTCAATCAGAGTTTTAATGGCTCCAATATCAACGAAATTATAATCTAGACTGTCTAATCTAATCAACTACCCTTTTACCTAGTTTCTTCTTTTTTTAAAGTTTGACCTTAAGCTTGACATGATAATAGGCGCAACAAAGGTGGATTCACAAGGCACGTTTCAAAGAAGTACGCGAAGGATTTTTTTTTTTTTTTTTTTTTTGGCCTTGAGATTTGTGCAAGGGAGAAAGGAAAAAAAAAAAGAGATGACCTTTGCTTCTGTTCAGTGCTTTTTAGGTGGGGAAGTGGAAACAAAGGAGGCTCTTGCTTGCTCTTGAAGTGGAGACGATGGCAACCCCGGTCTCAGCAGGATGGCAATGATGCAGTGGTGGGTCGGTGCATGCTGTTGGTTGCTGTTGTACGTTGGTGCGGTTAGACGATGAAGGGCAATGGGTGCAATGGAATCTAAAGTGGCAACGACCAATGTGGTTGTGTTGGCTTTGGGGATTTATGGATTTGGATAGTTTGGGACTTTGATTAGGGTTTTGGTATAGGGATTGGTTTCGGCATAGCGTGGAGAAGGGGATTCGAAGACAGGTTGGTGAAGATGGTGGTTTTCAAGGTTTCTAATGGTGATCGAATATGGGGTCGTGGCTAGTGACGATGGGCCTTCAAAGAGAGATTGACTGATGGTGTGGTTCATGGAGTCTCGATTTGATGGTGGGTTAGGTTTCTATGGAGTTTAAATGGTCTGGGAAGTAGGTTGCGAGGGTTTCGGGTTGGGCTAGGGGTGATGATTTCGAGCGGGACAAAGGAAGGTGGGAGCATGTGGTTGATGGATAAAGAGAAGGGTGATGAGAAGAAGAATCCAAGAAGGATGATTGTCTTCCTGCAACAGGAATTCGGCTCCGATACCAAATTGGTGCAACCAAAGATCCTCGATCGGAAAAATAGACCAATCTCTCGAGAGATTGATTGAATCCAAAGATGGATTTAAGCCAAGCTTGATTCCACGCCCCCTAGGTCTGTGACCTAGTTCTCTACCAGTGAGGCAGTCTGCCAATATATATATATATATATATTCATGTCCTAAGGCACAATCACAACCATAAAAGACACCATAACTGGAGAGAAAAAAACTTAAAATGCATTAACTAGAATAAGAATTCATAGTACAATGAGGCCTAATTATCCTTATATAGATGAATATATGGGATCCCTAGGCAACAAGAATTCCTAATATTGGAATAATCCTAAACAAAATAGGAAACTTACTAATATCAATCCTAATCAAATCAAAATACTTAATAAGGCTCATAAATAACTAAATGTGTTGGGCCTATAGACTGGCCGAGTTGGCCGACCCATAGTCTGACCTGCCCAACTTGGTTGCATCAACAATATGTCTATTCAAGTAGAACCCGGTCAAGTCCTTTTGTGGCTAACACATAATATCTTTGTTATCCAAACACTTCAAAATTCGTGTAGTGCGCATCTACAGCGCCTAACTTCAGTGTAAATGCCATAATGAACACATACAGGATAACATAGGGAAGGAGTCCCAGATAACTTACTTAATGTGGATGAGAACGACATCATCTCAATATCAACACTAATATACAAATACCGTTCAAAATGAAAAGAAATTATCAATACCAATAACAAGTAAAACCTGGATGATTGTGGATGCACTTAAAAGAATATTCAATCATATTACTCATAATATTACAAAACTAATAGAAAGTTGTAAATGTTCAAAGTACAAAATGACCTGTACAAAATTTTCAGCTGAATTATATCCAGCTTTCTGTCTATAGTCATCACCAAAACTCGGCATTATATGCTTGTACATAAGAAGGGAAATCTCAAAGTTGAGCCTCAAATGTCACATTCTTATTTTCAGAATTTTTTTAATCCAGTCAAAGAAAGCACAATTGCTCAAAAACAAAAAACAAAAGAGAGGGTTAATTCAAAAAATATAGAAATGAGACTTTGCAGAGCATGGATATGCATAATCCAACTATTCAACTGGTAACTAAAAACAGCTTTCTCAAACCTGAGAATGGGTTCAAGTGATAACTTTGCTTGCATTTTCAATCTACATCGAAGTTTTGAAATTATTGCTTCTTTGTGTAGCAAAATTTGAGGCAATGTTTGCACCCATGGCAACATCTCTTCATAAAATGAAATGAAGTCTTCAGCGGTATTCAATTCCTGGATTTAGAACAAATTGAAAATATAAGAAATATATTTTATAATAAATAAAGTCTTTATAGTAAAAATTATTTAAGGCAAGAAAAAATGTGACCCATAAAGGATGGAGTGACTAGTTCTATACAGAGGATTCTTTTTAGCTTTAGCCGTGCCGTGACATTTGATAAACTCCTCTTTTGACTTTTAGTACTTTACAAAGCAAAAAAAGAATGTCACTGAAGATTTTTTAAGAACTAAATAAGTAATTTCAGAGAATTAGAACAAGAAAATATCATCAGTTAGAACAAGAAAATATCATCAGCCAACAGGTTTCAATAAATCCAATCCCAGCAATTAATATATATCAAGCGAGGGCAATTTCATTGCAAAATTGACTCTCAATTTTACAATCAATTTCAATTTTGATTAGAGTCCTTTTTTTTTTTTTACCAAGTCTCCCAACATGGTTTCCTTTTAATTTAGGTCTCTTTCTGAATTCAAATTCAAAGAAAGGAAACTTTCTAACAATCCCAACTCTTTAAGCCTTCATCTGTTTTGTGGGCCCACATTATCAAACTAGAATTATACATTAAATTGACTGCTTCATAGTGCCACCTCATCCTCCACTTGACAAGGCTTTCGTGGAGAACTACATCATTGGGCCTGTTAAGGAACACTGGGATGATTTTCTCCTCCACATGTGACACTACATCCTGCACATTGGTGCCGTTCATCACATGGGACCCAGTTAAACTCAGGAGGGTCCAGCCTTTGGTGACAGACTGAACCTGTGTTCCCACAGGCATTCACAAGAGAAAATTTCCCCTACATGGAGTTGCAAAACTTTTTTTCTTTTTGATTCTCAGTACATATTCTTGAACACAAAAAGAATACTTTTTTCTTTTGATTTTGATTTTTGACAATTTTCACCTTAAAAATATACTAATTTCTTACATCAGATAAGAATTACTATTGTTTTATTATTTTTTGCTTTAAAATTTTTAAAAAGTGATGCCAACAAAAGTTTAATTACTATCGATTAATAGAATTAATTATTTGAAACATATTGACCCGTTTAAATAGTATTAATGCCTAAATTTTTTTAATACATATTCATACCCAGGCTTTAAGTATGGGTGAAAGAAAGAAAGAGCTTTTTTTTTTGGTGGGGGCCGGGGGGTGGGGGGGGGGGGGGGGGGGGGGGTGGTGTGTTGTCGAACAACTCGTTAACATGTAAATTTTATTAACCATGTCAAAAAGGAAAAAAATGTAAATTTTATTATTAAATCAAGAGAATCTCGAAGAAAGCTTGACCAAGAAAGTATTATCCAAGCATTACTTTCAGAAACAGATATATCCTCTAATAATTATTACCAATGCTTCTCTTGTAATTGGGCAATTAAGAATCCTCCAAAAGGTGTTGGAGTTTTGCCAAATGGCTTTCTTTGGGAAAGATTATCACCATATATAATCTGTCACCATAATAAAAATCTTAGATTTGTCCAAAAAAAAAAAAAAGAGAGTATGTGTTCACAAGATGTAGAGTCTATTTCTCATTCACTGAGGTGTGGACTCTATTTATCACTCATTTTCTATCTCTTTGCTAGAGCAGCTTGAAATCAATTGCTCCAAATACTTGGAAGGAAGTGAGTTATGCCTAACTTGATCAAAGATCTTATGGAGCAATTGCTGATGGGACCCCAGCCCAGCCAAGGTGACAAGGGTCGAGCCATAAAAGGGCCTTGTCAAGCCTACTATTGTGATGGGCCTTCTCTGATGTAGATGCATTATTTGAAGTAGATTTCAACAGTGTAGGTAGAAGCTCTCTCTCTCTCTCTCTCTCTCTCTCTCTCTCTCTCTCTCTCTCTCTCTCTCTCTCTCTCTCACAGTTTTCCAATGCTCTAAATTGGTTTCGATGGAGAATAGGAGAAAAATTTTGTAATTGGTGATTGGTGATTGGCTATTTAGTAGAAAATAAGGAATGGAATAAGGCATCAATGAAATTATCTCAAAACTAGGCTTGCACAAGGAGGCCCATTCGTCCTGAAAATTGAATGAATTCAGCCATTGATTCATTATGGATTTTGAGAAATTTGTAAAAAAAAACTCCAGACCAATAGGTGAACATTTCTAGACTTCTGTGGACCCCTAAATCACAATCCAAACCATTCATCTTCTTTAGAAGGTTAAAACGAATACCCAATCAAATTTCATGTCTTGGTTCCTCATGGATTGTGAGAAATGTGTGAAAAACAATGAATTTATGGAAGTAGTATAGTGTAAATGGTGTGATTCCACTGTGCGATCCAAACATGAAATGCGATGATTCCTCCCCTCAAAAATCCACAGAGGGGCAGCTTGGTTCCAGGGGATGGAAGGAATCCTCTGAACTGTTGATTCATTTGCCATTACCACGTGCCCTTATGATACCATTGTTCCTCGATCTCTATGGCCTAAAGGAAAGAGGGCTTTTCAGAGTGAGGATTCCTAGGGGCCCGATTCTCCTCATCAGGCTCAATTGTTAAGTCATTTCATGCACTTAAGCTACGTAAGAGTTCATGGGTTTTTCTGTTTTGAATAATTGGTGCCTGCCATGATGATGCTAAGCTTTGCTAATTTTTTTTTCTGGTATCCATCTAGCGGTTGTCAGGTTCTAGATATTATTCATCTTTAGGTTAAAAGGAAAATTAAAGTACGCCGATATAACAGTGGCCTAGTGGGTAGTGGTGGTAGCAGTAAATGAAGTATCGTTTTCATCATCATAAAAGTCTTGTCCACAGTCAGCCACATGAATTCTGTGCTGCCATTACAGTCTATCCTGAGCCAAATCCTCATATGGGTTGCACTCGCATCCATGTCCTCCTTGGCTTACATCTTTCCCTTGAAAAACACATCCTCACTAATGCATCACTGGCTTGCTAAGAAGCACAAACACGCACCTAGGGTCCCATGTCTGTGTCGAACACAGACACGCTCGAACACGTATCTGACACACCCCGAAACGTGTTTGTTATTTTTTTTTTTAATTTGGACACAGTGGGGTTAATTTAATTTTTTAAATCCCTCCTTTTTTTTTTGTTCGTTGAGTGTGACCAAAGCCTGTTATAAAAAACAAAACAAAAAAAAAAGAGTGTTAAATGAAGTTTCAAAAGTTCATAAATAATTCAGAAACAATTTTAAACCAAATATCAAATTTCCCAAAAAATCTCTTTTTTTTTTTTTTGCTACCTTCTATTCTAACTCTTTTTTTTCTTTTTTGCTAGTCTCATTTTTTTTTTACTTTCTAGTATTAGCTATGTTTTCCTCTATTAATTGTGACATTATACTTCTTAATTTGGCAAAAGTATAACTATTCTTTAATTTTATGATTATATATAAATACATATTTATTTATTATTTTCCGTGTCCTAGCCAAGGCTGTATCCTACTTCTTTAGGATTTTCCATGTTGTCGTGTCCGTGTAGTATCGTATCCGTGTCCCATGTCTGTATCCATACTTCTTAGCTACTTGCATGGGACATGTCCAAACCATCTCAAACTCACCAATTGGTGCTACCCCTGATGCTCCTGAATGCACTCATTTTTTACTCCATCTTTCCTAGTTTTACCACATCCATCTCAATGTTCTCATCTCTGTTACACTCCTTTTTTACATGTGCTGTTTCCTAACTAGCCAACATTCTATTTCATAGGTTACAACCAGTCTAACCATAGTAGTGTAAAAAATTTACCTTCAATCTTGTTAATATGCAACGATCACAAAGTATTCCAAAAGCAAGACTTCACTTCAACCAACTAGCTCTTATCCTATATTCTATATCCTCCTCAATCTCTGCATCGTTACTAATTATATAGCTAAAGGATCAAAAGAAATCCGTTTTTGGTGTCTCTTCATCTTCAATTCACAGGAGGTACATTTCTTTGCACATCTCCACTGAAGTTGCAATCCATATATTCAATCTTCATGCGAATTATTTTAAAGCCCTTGGATTCTAACTCCTATCATATCTCAAACTTCATATTCATGCCATGTCTTGATTCATCCAGCAACAGTTTATGATCTACAAACAACATACATCAAGGTACCTCCTCATGAATATGAGCAATTAACTCGTCCATAATTAAGGCAAACAGATAAGGGCTTAAAGCCGACTCCTGATACAAACATATGGTCACTAGAAACTCACTTATTTCTCCACAAGTAGTTCTCTTATACATGTGCAAAATGGGAGCTGCAAATAATGTGACTCTAGTATCAAAACTCTCATGCAAATTCAGATACTCCCATCTACTCCATCGTAGCACGACTGCCCACCATCCGATTGGCCACCCTTAAGTGATGGACAAAAGAAAAACATAAAAACAAATATTCAAGTCCCAAATTTTAAAAAACATGAAAATCGGTTGGCATAGCTTCTTTTTTCTTACCAATCAATCAAGTTGTTTTAGATGAATCCCTTTCCACAACAAACTATAGGGAGAAAACTCCTCAAAGAATCGAAGTGCTTCCCAAATGCCAAGCCATTCCACCCAATAAACTCCCACTTGCTTGAAAGGTAACCTGATACACCCTAACTCATCTCAAAGATTCTCAACAAAACTCGTCAAAATAATTTTTCAAGTAGCTACCCTCATCAACATTTAGCTTTAAGAAGTCATGCAGTAGTGTGCTCAACTTGTCAACCATTTGTAACATCATTGAACTCCAATCTCTAACAGCGTCATCCATAGTGTACGTCAAACTTCCTTTTTTGGCTTCTAACTGTCATGCCACCCTATCTAGTATAATATAAATCAACACTTCCACAAAATTCTTTTTTGTTCTCTAATTTCATTAGCTTCTTAATAGCAAATGCACGTAACTGTTGTGGACTCCTATTAAGGGATAGTTTGAGCATTGTCAGATGCTTCCTACGACTTTATTGCAGTAGTATAAGCCTTGGAGAATGGGAGTGGGGTTCCTAAGAGGAAGGATAATGCAGAAGTTTTCACTCCTGGCCGTAATGTGGACAATATGGAAGGAAAGAAAATTGGTAAGTCTTCTACCTCCAATTAGTGCACAAAGTTAAGTTCACTGTGGCAATGTGGATTGTATCCTTACCACAATTTAAAGATATCGCTCTGACCAATATTTTGAGAAGTAGGAAAGATGCGTCCTTCTCCACCTTGGCTATGTCATGTATTACTCATAGGTGGATTCCCCCTTCATTGAGTGCATTGAAATTAAATTTTTATTTAAGTGCAGCTGGTAATCCTGGTTTAGCTGCCTTGGGCAGATTAGTTCATGACAGAGACAATTCTACCCTATCTTATTTTTCTGGTCCAGCTAGCTATTGTTCAGTCAACAAGGCAGAGTTATTAGCAACTTCGATTGGCCTTCGAGAAGTTTATCGTGTAATCTTCAGCATTTGATGGTGGAAGGGAACTCTGGTATTATTTGGCAGGCTTCAGAGCAAGGTGTTCCACTTAGGCATCTGGTGGATTTCTTTGAAGAGGTAATCAAGGATGTTGGGTGTCGCCTTTAATCATATGAAACGCAAAGCTATGGGAAGATGGACTGTCTAGCTAAAGAAGGAAATATCCAACCAAACTTGCCCTTTCTCTTTTCATTCCTCTGTTAATATGTGATTTCATTGTCTTTGGCCCAGCTGTCTAAGGCTTTCTGAGCAGTTTTAGTTCAGTTTTTCTCTCTTATATTGTACAGCTTTTGTGATATCTTTCTAATCAATATATCGTTTTTCCCACTAATTCAAACACCATCTAAACAGAATTACCTGACTTTAAACGAAAGGGAGAAAAATGAAACACCTAATAGCAAATTTCTGAATTTCCTTAAAAGCAAGTCTCTACAAATAATAGTCACCAAGCAGCTAAGCAATGGAATAGCACAATTCCCTTTGTGTATTGCAATAATCCACTGAAGATCTAATCGGAACTTTACAAAGTCACAGACGATGAGTGATGGATGAAAGGCCCCCACTCATCCACTAATCATCAATCATCATCATCAGCGTTTAAAACACCGGAATCAAAATCGCACCCTGGCTGAGTTAAGTGACTTGATTGAGTTGCATGTACAACTTAGTCGAATCACATAACTTTTTTATTCATTTTTTCACTAGTTAATATTGGCATAACTTTTCTTGATTTAAATTCATAATGGTATCACATTCTCTCTTATCAATCAATTCTCGAAAGCCGCTTTCCTGGCCGGCAAAACTCAACTCAAGATTCCTGATACTCAAGACTCCCTTGCCCTAACAATGTACAAAGGCCACTCATATCATCAAATATAATTACTTCTATTGTCGTCCTTTTGTTATAGTATTGTCACAACTATTCACAAGAATTCCAGCTGGAGCTACTTAATATGATTGATGACGCTCTTCGGTAGGAAAGGCAATGGGTCACCTTCCTCAGTTCTCCCCTATTACAGGTGGGTTAATAGGTGGGTTTGGTAGTGGTTCTCAGGTTCTACACAAGTACCATATTTCTTTTTGAATAAAATGCATGTTTCTTTATTAATTTCGTTTGGAAAAGAACCTGTGTAACATACTATACAGTCAAGAGCAACAACGTATATCAATTTTCCAGCCAAAGTAGAAATTTTTACAGAGTGCCCAAAACCCAACCTGCCCTGCTAATACCACATACCAAACAAATCAAGCCGCCCGCCCCCCATGCACCCACACCACCACCTTTTGATTGTTTCATGTAAATACATGGTTCATTCCATTGCAGCTAATCATTTAATTTAGAATATGATCAACCCAACAAATTTTATTCCCACCCAATCTGAATTGAGTTCTTTCAATTTTACAATTTTAGTAGATTGCAGTAATGAGAGTTTGTTTTTTATCCTTACCCGCCACTGCAGAAGGCTCTCTAGAAAGAAGGAAGAAGCTGCTGTAGGCTCGGGTTTAGTCGCGTCGAGGCTGCGATAGACATTGATCTCAATCTCTTCTACTCTCTGAGCAAAAGTCTTGAACTGCAAAAAGAAAGATGATAGACATGAATACAAAGTAGAAAGCTTTAAGCTTTAAGCTTTGAAAGTGGTTGTGGTTGTAGAAAAAGAAGGAGAGCTAGGGTTTGGACGCTTCTTGAGAGCTTACTACGAAGCGACGACGGCCAGAAGCTTTGTTGAGAGATTTAACTGCCTGCGACTGTGACGGCGCCATTTGATCTTATTCAATAACCAAGGCTTTTCTTCCTTTCTTCTTCTTCTTCTTCTTCTTCTTCTTCTTCTTCTGCTCGATGTGTCTCTAATGGCTTTGCTCTGCTGTCTGTGACTTCCCTGGTTTTTGCAAAAGTCACAACCGCCTGGGTTTAGGGTTTTCTGATTCTATATACACAGTAGAGACGTTAGCCAGTGGATCTGGTTCGGCTGCGCATGCTTTCGATCCGCACCCGATAAGATTTCAGGCCCAGCTCCGGGCGTCTGACATGAACCCATGAAACGCAATTTGTACCGGGAAAAAGGTCGAGCCTGCCTATACGATTACAATGCCGAGTCCGGATGCTACATAACCCTAGTGGTTGCTTAGCCGGAGTAAGTGGATTAAATTGTAACTTTCACATCTTATGTTGCATACAAATCTTTCATGGTAGAAAATTTAAATTTTATTTATCACAGAATACTATCAAGAGAGTAAATAATGTTTATTCTAATAGGTTTACGCTAGACAAAGATCTCCTCGTTGTACCAATAGCGTCTCTTTCATTAATGAGTCATATGCTTTTAATAAAAAAAAGGAGGCAATATAAATTCAAAAAGCATAAAAGATTGCTTTATATATAAATTGCAATCGTCTTTAATAAAGAATTTTTTTGCATTTGAGATGGATTCATTTGGACGTGACTATGTGTATGAAAAGGAATTAGTGTATGATAGACATGTTGGCCCACCTAACCTAAGGGTGCTTAATGATCAGGCTTTAATAATGCTAGGTCCGATTAATATATGGGCCGGGTTCGGGCATAATAGATTTTATATGGGCTGGGCACAGGCTAACCATTTATGGCCCGAGCTGGGCTTTGGCTAGGCCTGGGCTTAAGAATCTTAATCAAAGCCCAGGCCTGGCCCATGAGCACTCCTAGTGGCAGGCTGGTTGGCTAATAACTTTTCGGTCTGAATCATTTTAGGGCTAGCAATTTCGTGCTGGGCTGAATCCAACCACTTAATTCATGGTTTAGCATGGTAGTTTTTATCCAATTAAACGATGAGTTGGGTTCAGATTTAAAATCAATTTTTTCTTGTTCAAGCCTTAACTCAACCTGACTCTAATGCAATTGTAACTCACTATCAATTGCACTGTGACCTTCCAACACGATCTATTAATTAATGGTTGAGGTGATGACATTTTTTTTAACTCGATTAATAAATGGGTCGGGTTAGGACATTGGGCTGCAACCTTTTCCCAGAGTGCTTAACCCCATACCCATGACCACCCATGCATCATCATCTTATGGGGACACATCGTGTCATAGAGTGGAATACTAAAAATTTTTGTTTCTTTTCTTTTGTAATTTGAAAATCTTCAAAACTTTCATACTCAACTCCGCTTGATTAAAGGAAAAATCAAAACAATTGTCCCCAGTATCATGAAATCCTCTCATCCAACAAATGCACCCTTGAAGAGAAGTAAGTTGGACTTGGCATGATAAAAATGATTAGCTTTACAGCTCTTTATGCAATCCCGATATTTAAACATGTTCCCTCTGAAACCACCTACAAAAATTATTTTTTTTAGATTTTTTTGTGGCGTCACTTGCAATGAAAAGAACCATCAGGATTGAGGGCAGAACTAGTAAACATGGCATCTTATTTAAAGTGCAGCGCCCCTGTAAATCTCAAGAGTAGGGCTCACCCCGCAAAATTCCAGACTGTTTACAAGATCTAACACTTACTGTATCAGAAACATCAAAGTCTTCAATTCAAACACAGCGGGGACTACATGCATTTGCATGTGATAAACTTCATCCCATTTCTTCAGGAAACAAAATGATAAAGCACAAGGAGTCAACCATATGTTGGACATTAATCAATAAGACAGAGGCTCTCAAGCTTATTTTATCAAAATTTATGTAATGTCATAACAAGAGTGTTCAATGTTGTAAACAGTTTGGAATTTTGAAACATGCATTGCACTAAAAGAAAATGCACCACTGCTGCGTTCTAGTGCAGCCTGAATTACCATTTATTAGTACTAGGTTCTGTAGTTTTATGCACCAGCATTTGGCACCCAATCTGGTACATGACTTAATCTATTGAACAAAGATACCTCACAATCACCATAAATTGTGGGTATGAGCTATGATACATCTACTCTGGCTAATCAATTAGCCCTATAAAATGGCAAACACAAACTAAATGCACAATGAGCTCCAATAACTAACTTAATTCCAAAAGATATGAACTCTTCCTTTCAAGTAACTCTCATCAATTATACAGATGGAGGAAATGGCTACTCTGTTTTGCTTAATGATTTCATTTTTTTGCACTTGCAAAGATGGTGATGCTGCCACAAAATGCAAACACAATGGATGATTCCTAGCAAGTGATTCACAGATTAAATCACAGTTTACATACCCATGATAATTAAACAAATGTCCTAGTGTCACAGAAAGCACTTAAAGAGATAGCATACACTAAGTAGGAACCAGATTAAAGTAATCATCTTGATTATCAACCAGCATTGTGGAAAAGAATGCGACAGGAAGAATCAAGGAAACACCAAAAACCAAACTAAGCGCTGCCTTCTTGAAGCTTTGTCTTCTCAGTATTGCTTTACCAAACACATTCTTCACAATGCTACCCAGTTCAGGTGATGTTTCTTGGTCAGCAACAACAGGGTCATCACCAGTTGATGACATAGTCTCATAACCATCGGATTCCGGCTCAGAATCTACTACAATGCTCTCATGGAACACTTCGCCCCTGCCCTGCAAACTTCTACATTCGTCCTCCTGGTTTGGATACTGAGAAAGACCATTCTCATTTAATTGACTTCTTGGGCTCCATCCAACTTCACTTGAAGTCAGGCTGCTTATTTTCCTTGTTTGTTTCTCAGAGAGTCCAAGGTCGACTTCGTCTGAATCTTGAAGAGAGCAAATGAGCTTCCTTGGAGTTTTGAAGATTGTGACATTGTCAATATTAAGGTGCGATTGTGTTTTCTGAAATACAAAGAAAAATAATCAGATTTTTCTCCATCCATATCATGCAACAACATAGATTTTCTAAGGGGTTCTTGGATCCAATATGCTAGATGTGCATCAACATGGGTAACCAATCCAATGGTAGGTTAGGAAACACCTCAATACTACCTAAAGGCCACAATTTTCATGTAGCATTACCATTTACCATCAATTGTTACATGAGTATTAATTTGTACTAATGTGAATTGAAAAGAAAAAAATATAAGCCCAGATTTTGTCCATAATATGACTTTTCAGACTTCAGAATACATGCTTAATGCTGTTTGACTATGATCTATTAAATAAAGAATTCTATTTACTCAGGTTGACATTATTCAAGTAAGATTGAATATTTAGACTCTTTTGCAATTTCTACAACTAATGTGTTAATTGACAGTCTTATCTTATCATAGATTCATAAAGCAATAACTGTGGCAGAAAGTATAGTCTCTAGCCACATTAAGGGCTTCCATGTGTAATGCAGTGATACCGTTCTTCCCACAAATGCTCTCCCCAGAAAGGGTTTTCCACAGAATCCAGGAACGTTGGGTCAATAGTTTCCTCTGTCCACAGAAAAGTGTAGCACCAAACCATGGAAAAATTGCATAAAAAGAAAATTGGAGCATTACAGCAGGAAAACATAATCTTTGGCAGTACATGAATGCACCCTAAATATGTCAACTACAAGTCCGTGTAACAACATATTCACAGATAAGGATGTGAAGACGCACATATGTTGGATAGGATTCAATCTTTTTGTATTAACTAGGAATGAAACAATAAAATAAAGAAAAAATTTTTTATTTTATTTCCAGAAATTTAAGACTAATACAGTATGTCTTTTTTTTTTCTAATTCATAGACTTCAGCTGGCAAAATTGGGGAACAATTAAAAAATCACTTTGAGAATTACAATATTAGTGTCGCTATTGAAGCCATATGGGACTCCTACATATCAAATACCTGCAATAACACAGATCAGTTAATAAATTTTTAGGGGCCACAAATGATCATGGCAATATTCTCTGAGTATTGATGAAACCCTAATGTCATGATACATATCATGCAGATACTTCAACCCATGCTTCCATTTATCGAGGTGTATGGATGCAGTCCACTCAAAATGCAGTGAGACAAGAACATGCACTGCCGCGCTTCTCTCTTTTGATTCAGAGAATGAAGTATGAAAGCATCCAGTTCAATGCAGTTTGCATCTCCATGCCTGCCAATTTGATAAAGAAGCTTTTCCATATGCACACCATGAATGGAATGTTGAGGTTCAAACCACAATGAATTTTTTTTCAGAATTACCATAGAAAGTGAAATTTATGCAAAAGTGTAAACATTGTACTGCTTTCAATGATACTGTACAGACTATACTGTGTACACTTTAATCCTTTACACTGTAAATCAGAAATAAACTCAAGGCACCCACTCATGAGTGGCTTAAATAAAAGCACCATAATATAATGATAGATATATCTATACAAAAACACAATTGGAAAAAACTTGTGCATAACACCACAAAACAAAGAAGTGCTAATTTTGCATCTGTAGAAG
Source organism: Sextonia rubra (assembly GCA_037013555.1). NCBI lineage: Eukaryota > Viridiplantae > Streptophyta > Magnoliopsida > Laurales > Lauraceae > Sextonia > Sextonia rubra. Next base: position 19,770,619 of record JASUAD010000006.1, read on the forward strand.
CTTTTGTTATTAAATTATTATTGACGCATGCGAAGTGCAGAATATAAACCTTAAAAAGTAGTTGATGTCACATACCTGAGGACTGGGGGTAGCACAATGAGTTACTGCGTTTCTAGGACTTGCCTCTACAAATCCAGGAAACCCCTCAGAGCCATATCTTTCAGTGTCACTGAGTTCACCATCTCCAAACTGCTTAAAATAAGTTTCAGGACAGTTAGCATCTGAACTGACTTCTGAATACAAGCCTTCCTTCAAAGATACATCCACACCACCATTTTCATTATTCCACAACTTCCTATTCGTGGGTCTACGATATCTAAAGTTACATGAAACCTGCCCAGTTGACAATGGTGATTCAGCAGACAAATCACACCTGATGAAAGAATCTACAGTCTGTGATTCAGGTGAACCGAATATTGGAGATTGACAACCAACAGGATCTAGGGAATTCCTCCTGCTACAATCTAATGTGCTGAAATTTGAACCAGTCATGGAGGCCAAACTCTTCTCAAATTTCGATCCTTTATCTGAAGCTATAATCTTTGCAGTTTGCAATGTCTCGAATGCTGCAGCTCTGACAAAGGGCATCTGATCATCTGAGGAGTAGCATTTCTCCATCATGTCAACAATTGCCGTCAGCTCCGATAAGATGTTCCTCAAATCAACGGACTTCATCAGGAAATCTACCATTTGAATAGCCGAAAAATGTTTCTGTGAATTCCCGACTGCAACATCAGTTGTGAGAATTTGTAATCCAGAACGAATAAGTGACCGTGCATAAGGCTCTAAAATCAAACTGTTTTGCTTAGCCAGAGCAATGGCCAAGCCCATGTGAGAATTAGTTTGTGAGGGCTTTTCCTCCAAAGCACTTGCTACTCTCAGGCAGACATTGTTGACTATATCATCAGATGCAAACCGCCAGTTATCAGTTTCCACCAATGCCTTCAGGCACAGTGCAGCCCCTGCCATGACCCTCTCTGGGGATCCCATCAAAATATCAGACAAAGGCTTATAAAGGGAGTATATAATTTTTGCCTTCTCGCCATCTGGCGTCAAAGGATCAATACCATATCGTGCGATTGCAGGGACCACCTTTGAGCATGCCTGGTGGAGAGGGAATGATCCTGCACTTGTTGTCAAGGTCTTGACAATGGTCAACATGATGTTATCAATCTGGGGTACTATATTGCGGCCATGCACTCGGGCAAGAACTTCATAAAGTGAGATGGTGTACTCGCCCGAGGATGAGCCAGTTTCTTTTCTTTCAGAGACTTGAGCTAGAAAGAGAGGTATTGCCTTTGAGTCAAGATCTTTGACATAAGATTTCAATGTTTTCATGGCAGATTTGCGGCTGTCCACATCTTTGTCGAGATTCGCTAGCTCACGACGTAGCACGGGGCTGAGATTCCTACCCATCTGAAAATCTGAAATGATGATAACATTAAAAGGGGTCACTAAACAATCCTTATAGCAGTTCCTGGTTAGAGTCATTATATTAGTTACTGGATTATTCTAAAGCGTAACAGATCACCAAAAACCAGGCAATGTAAATTGAATTGTTGCAGAAAATGAACCAAAGGAACATGTTGTCAAATTCATTTACTTATACTAGTGAGAACTAATAGACAGACAAGGCCTTATTTCTACATAAAAGAGAAGAATCATTTTTCCCATCACAAGAAAGAGGGGCCAGGGGTCGTTTTATTACTTCTCCATGGATTGATTTCACCATCCAACTAAGTTTCATTGTTTCAGGAAAACCCCAAACAACCTATATAGGGTTCTTTCCTAACTTAAGAAGCAGATAAATGGGAATTGATAATTCAACGAACCAAAAAATTGTAGTCTTTCTTCTTGGGTTTCTGTTACTGGGTTTGATTTGATTAGGAAAATAACCAAGTTGGTAAGATGGACTTGTTCTAAGAAAATGAAAAAAAAAAAAACGTTTCTTGCTCCTAAACGAAAACCCATTTCTATTTCACCTACATCTTGATCTTGCCAAAACAGTCGAAACGAAAAAATGGGTCCAAAACAATCGAAACCAAGAAATGGGTATCACTTATTTTCGATAGTGAGCATGATACAGATCGAAAACTCAAAAGATATGAAAAACCACTGACCTGATTTGAAGCTGGAGAAGCTGCGATTTCTGCCCTTTTCTTCCCACCCCACCTGTTGATCTCGCCAAAACAACTGAAACCAAGAAATGGGTATCGCTTATTTTCGATTGTGAGCATGATTCAGATTGAAAAATTCAAGATTTCATGAAAAATCACTGACCTGGTTTGAAGTTGCAGGAGTTGCGATTTCTGCCCGTTTCTTCTCACTTTCTGGTTATGATAGAGAAAAGATCAGAGAAATGAAATGGGTTTTCTCTTAAATGCTGAAATGACTCGATCAAAAAGAGAGTAATCAACGAGATATGATATGAAATCGTGAGAATCCGAGACTTGGGAGGCAAGGGTTTTTGGGGGGTTTTAAGCAGAGATTCCTGTTTCTCGTTTGCTTGTGGGGAGGGGTACCCGGATGTTTGAAATGGTAGCTGGAAATTACCCCGCCATCCCACGTGCTGAAATTTTCATTTCCCACGATGTATTGTAAACTTGTAATCGGGTCTATAATTTATATCTTCCGTTTGCGATGATTTAGGGTGAGAATTTTATGAAGGGATGATCCCTGTCAATTAATAGAATTAAGATGATAGGCGTGGCTAAAATAAAGTATTAATTTCTATTCTAAGGTCTAAAATTTGTAATTGGAAAACTCTCCGAAATGACTCTGGACACTCCCAGGTCATGTTGTTTCGAAAAAAGAACAAGTTACATACAAAGGAAATTTGGTTGAATCATCTCAATTTAATAAGTTATTTGCGTTATAAATTATTTGATAGGTAAATATAATTTTAAATAATTAAACAAAATTTTAAGTACTTATGCCGAGCTCTTGAATCAGCAATTTAAAAATGATGCGTGGAATATAATTTAAAACTTATATTTGGTCTTTTACGATCAATATCTGAACTAACAAATTATGTAATATATAATTTTTTTCCTTTTATTTTGCTTATTGTACTACTTTCCTTGCATAAATAAATTCATTAATTTGAATTGACCATCATGAATGAATGTATGAAAGTAAATATATATTTATATTTTATAAGTAATGGATTTATTTTTTAATATTTTTAAATTATTTAAAAGAAAACAAGATTCTTCAGGGTCTCTGCATTCATTCTATCAGACATGATTTTTAGGCATTGGAAAAGTCAAGCCTAAGATACTGGTTTTCCAACCTCGCTAAAAATCAAGGCTATAATTTGTAAAGGTGGTGCATGCCGCGGGAGTACGGATCCTTTTAGTTGTGAAGTAAATTTACTCTAGAGTAGGGCCCATGTACATGGGGCCAACTCCTATTTAGAGTAATATTTGAGGAGGATACTCTTTTTAACGTTCTTAGATATTGAATAAGTGTGAGAAGATATTGAATAAATGTGAGAATGGCCTCTTACCTCATGGTAAACAAACCATGGGGCCTAGTCTGAAGCCTAAGTCTATCTAAGGTGTGGATTTGCTCCTCATATCATTTATTTGAAACCACCCTAGATGTACCCATTGTGCATTTGTGTAGGTTTAGCAAAGCACCACCCAGGGGGTAAGTCCTGTTGAGTCTATGTCATCAAGTAAAATAAAAATAAGAAAACAACAAAAAAAAAAGAGAGTGATTTTTTGTATATACCCCCAAAAGTTTAAAATATTTGTAAGTAAACCCCTGTAGTTTTAGCAATTACAAATAGGGTCTTTTCTGGCATTTTAATACCTTTCATGTCCTCAATTAAGTAGATTTGACATTGAAAAGAAAATGTTGCAAGTTTTTGCTGATTTTGATAGTTTTGCCTATTTATTTATTGAGCTTCAATTCTATAAAAAGTGTTCTCACACAATTATTGTGAGAATTATTTTATGGTGCTCACTTGTGGGTCTCATTTGGGGATAAAATTAGGGGGATGGAAATGTGGAACCATCCTAAACATCAAGTTTGGCCCGAATCACATGCCCCTAACCCTTTCATCTGTGGCTCACAAGTTCAGTACATTCATATTGGTGTACAGTCAATCAAACGGTCTAATAAATTTGGATTTGACAAAAAATTGGGGCATGTGACTATCAGGGGATCTATGTATATTGCAATATTTAAATTGGGTGATAAATGGGCCCCACATAGACTTTTCGCAAAATAGTCGTAAAAACTAGTTATCTTTGGATTATTTTTCCTTATTTATTTATCACTAAATAGCCCCTTCTTTTTTGTGCAAACTTTTTTTTTTTACCTATATACTTTAACTATCTTTTCTCTTAACAAAGCCCATGAAGTTCTTCATAATAGGTGGCTGACTACATCTTAATCTCCTAACATTGAGATATATTTTTTTTTTCAGTTTTATATTCAAAACGTTTATATATATATATATATCTCTCTCTTTTAGGGCATATTCAGCCTCCATTTGTTTTTTGTAAGTAAGGAATATTAGAAATAGGTTTGGATATCATTTTCATATCGCAGCTTATGTGTGAATGTGCGAAATGGTTTTAGGGGCTAAGAATTTGCAGCTGGTGAATTTTAGAAATTTTTTGCCGTCATATCCAGTTGTTATGCACATATTACAGTGAGTCATATCTTACGTAAGTCTAAGGCGGTGCCATCATATAGGACCCACAAGCCATAGTGTGGATGGTCGTGATCAGCATTGACAGCAGAAGTTGCTTGAGACAAAAGAAAATAAAACGACGAATGTAACACATCTGCCCTAAGACCATTTTAAAGAATTAGGTTGAAACAGGAGGTGAGGTGATTGGCTTTCCAATCAGTGCATTTGGTGAGGTGAAATTGATTGGCATATAATGAAATTAAAACTCACGTTCACTTTCATTTTCATGGCTTATTAACCCTCCGCAAATAGATGGAAGAAGGGACTAGGGTTCTTAATTCATGGATTCACAGTATTATGTTGACTTTAGCCTAACTTCAACCATTTGAAAAAAAAAAGTTTTAAAGGCCCTTTTTTATAGCCAGAAGGAAAAAATTTTTATTAATAGGGGAGGCAATGATTTTAAAAAGGGGCCATACTATCACTACAACAAAATGATCTTTAGCCGCGGAAAAACGAGATTTAGGTAACTTCCAGCGGTGGGAAAAATTTTTCCCCTATAGGCTTCTTCTCTACCACTAGAAATCACTTTTTTGTAGTGTCTTAAGCCACCTAATTAGATGAATATATTAATTTTTAGTATAAATCATAATAACAATAATTAATGGCATATCCATTAGATTAATGAGACCTCATTTTATCACTTGCTCTACTATTATTATCCTTAAATGTAATCAATTTAAGATATGGTTTGAGGTGATTTGTACATTGGCATGTGTGGCATTGATAGGGTGTAGATTAAAGCCATCAATTAAAACTAAAAAAATAAAGGGAGGAGCAAGTGACCCGGTTATAATATTGAGGCAATTTAACCCATGACAACAATGGAGAGGGGTCCTGTTATTCAACCCACCACAAGGGCCTATTAATAAATATTATAAACCTTAGGGGTATACACAAAAAAAATGGTTTAAGGGTAAAAGTGTCATTTTGATAAAAATGAGCAAAAATCTTACAATGTTTGCCCATTACTGTCAAATTCACATGGTTTGGAATATAAGAAGTATTAAAATGTCAAAGTAGAGGCCCATTTACAAATATTGAAACTATAAGGGCCTATATACAGAAAACACAAAAAAAAAAAAACACTACCAATATGAAAACAAAATAGATAATTTTTAAAATTTGTTGGGTTTTAATGTTTTTTTGGAGGTCTCTTTTCTTACCTTAATTAATTGATGAATTAGTGGAATGAAATAGAAATGGAAATAAATTTCTCATATGTAGAGAGTATTTAGAAATTTGTAATGAAATCACTTCATTATAATACCAAATCACCAGCAATCTAATTTATTAATTGAGCAAAAAAGGTAAAATAGTATTTCTTTTGTATTAATTTGAATTGACTATTATGAATGTATGTAAATAAATATACATTTGTATGTTATAAATAGTGGATTCAGTTTTAAATGCTTTTGAAATTATTAAAAAAAATACATGACTCATCCGAGTCTCCTCATTGACTCTCTCTGAATCAATTCTTTTGTATAAGACCAATCGAGTTTTAGTCATGAGTTTGCCAACCTTGGACACCGGACATGTGAAGCACGTGTGAATTAAACTCCTTGTAAAACAAAACCTGAACAACAAAAAAAAGTCCTAAATTATCATCATATTCATATGGGATAATTCCATTTCATGAACTATATAAATTCTCAAATGCCATGTAAGTTAACTTGCAGGCTGTTTGTAGACCCACAAGATGTAGTGACTGATTGTTTAAGTCATCTATCGAAAATGAATTTAATCTTCCATCTTTTACTCATCCCATCTAAGATAATATTTTTCAGCTATCGAGTGATTTTACTTTCATACTAACTTTCAAGTCTTTGAGCTTAAGGTCAGGAATGTTAAAAGATGGCCATTTTTCATTTTCCTTTTTTAGCGTCAGATGGTTATTCTCTGACCCCTGCGTGTCACACTGAGCTCCACATACTGCTAAACCGGGGCCGATGGTTCTTCTTTGGTTATCCGGAAAGCAAACTACAAGTAGAATCAATAGTAATTGAGACTTTCTGGGCCTGTTTGGCAAGTCTTGTATATTTGAAATAGAGGTGAGTGAAATAAAGTTGCTTGAATTAGGTCTTTTTATAAAAAAAATTTGTTTGACATATATCTAATTTAATAAAGAAAATCAAACTTCCCACACTATAAAAGTTAGGTAGGCAAAATTGTCTTTTCATAAAAGTAATACATGCTAAGTTGTTGTCAAGTAAAAGTAGGACGGTCACACATCTCATATTATTACAGTTAGAAGTCATTCGTTTGCACACACAGGTAAATGACGCACATGCTTGGTGATTACTATTAAGAAATTTGTTTGTGCTCATTTACTCATGTAAAAATAAAGCTATTTCCAACCTCACTTACATACTTAAGGAGGTGGTAAAATGTTACAATCCTCGTGCTCGTTGTTGTTGGGCGATGGTACAAGTTGCAATGCCCAAACAGGTTATGGTTTGAAGCCAGAAAAATCTTCCAAAAAGAACCAAAAATCCAAAAATACTATTTTCTACAGTTGCGCGAAACAAAACAAATTTTGGATTAAGTAACCCAAAAGCATTTCCAGAGCTGCCAGAGTTACTGTTTTATGACCTAGGGTATCCTTTGCTAGCCCTACAAAACCTTTGGCCTATTACCAAGGGGTTTACCTAACTTTTACGAGCAAAGACTATTCCCAGGAGTACATACCTGCCACACCCCGAATAACGAAAGCGGTCGTAGTCAAACTCAATACCTAGCTTCAAACATGTGGCTTATGATTTATCAATATTGTGTGCTAAATACTCCCAACTTGTGATTAGTCCCGTTCAAATGAGTGTGCCTCAAAAAAATCCCAACATAAGATATCAGCAATCAGGAAGGTATCAATCTCCCATCCAATGATCATATTCATGACTTGAATCCTCCAATAGGGACCGAGTCCTGGTATGGAATGGCACGTCAGAATGACAGTCAGGTCTGTACACATGAATTCTCGCTCTGGCTTTAGAAATTGTTAATCATGGTTTGAATGTATACCATACCCTATGGGGAACAAATATTTGTAATCTTCGTATGAAGTTGCAAATGAAGAATGTTGTAATCAAATTTCCCAATCCCTCATAAAACTCTTGAGTCGTCAAGAATGAAAAGCCTACTTCTATAAAGCGTACCCGCAATTATAACTGGTGACATTTGTGTTGCTATCAAAGCATTTTACTTCCACACCCCCCACCCCAAAACCCCAAAAACAAAAAAAAACAAAAAAAAGACACAAAAAGAGAGCTTAAATTTTCTTGTCACATATACAACATGAATTCCGAGTCAATGTTATAATGAGATATATATATATATTTATTTTTTGGGTAGAAGTTATAATGATGATTTGTATTGTTATAAAGAATAGCCTCTGTATGATGAATGTCATTACATGCTTAAGCAACTCAAGGCCACTTTCAGTGGCTCATCATCCTCAAATGTAAAGATACTTCAATGCAAAATAAACTTCTGGCAAATAGCTCATTTATTTTTGAATAGTAATTGATTTTATTGAAAATAACAAAAAAGGAAACAAGACTGAAGGCATCTAAGAGGAAAAGCCCAAAATCCAGCCAGTAGCTCTTACAATGATAACATTTTCCCACAATTAAACAGCAAGGTTTAGCTGCTGCTCAACCACAGAGCAAATGGGGAAATAATAAATACCTTATTTACAGATATAACTTTAGAATTCATCTGCTTCAAGAACCTAAGTGAGGAGAAATTGCAAAAGACATGCAAATATCAAAGAATCAAAGCAACTAAATACATGCAGGTAACCTGCCTTATGACACATGCCTCGACAGTAGCACTGAAATGTTTTGCAGACATCCCAGTCAAAAGTGCTGCGTGGAAGAAAGTTGATTATGATTGTAGCTGTTTACATGTTGGGCAATACCATTTACCCCTAAACCTTGTCTCTGGTGTGAGCCCAACGCATGCATAGTGAAACCATTCACCTCCTTCGCACTGTCATGTGAAGATTTCAATATATGAGTAATCCAACTATGAGAAACAGGTTAAAATAAATCAAGCTGACAAAGTCAACACATGTGGCATTGACCAACTATGAGTACCTATCTCACTACAGGCCCGTTTGTTTGCATGGAATTGAATACATGGGAATTAATGGTCAAATGGGCTTCACCAAGGATTCTTAAAGAGGTGAGATTAGTGAAGGATGTACAGCGGACATATAGATGAGACCTTCACTTTCCTGGGATTTGAATTATTTGGCTGATAACTAGGTATTCATTTCCCATCCATTTCCCCTTTGATTTAATTTTTGTTAAAGGGGAGATTATTTGATATCATTTTTGGATTTTCAATTCCGGTTCTTCAATTTGGACCACTTTTAGAAATACAAGACTCAAGAGATCTTATAGGGATTCAGTTACATGAAACAGACATACCCTTGGATGGGAGAAAGCTGAATCCTGCAATCCTAGGCTGATTCAAAATGTTTCTAAGCAAAAGCCCTAGGGAGAGTCAAAAATCTGCGTGATAAAGTTCGCTCATGTCCAAAAATAGTGGACAGTCAATTTACTTCTATCAAAATTGAAAGTTATAAAGCTTGAACATAACTGATAATCAGGCTTTTCTGAACCCAGACTATACCCATGATTCAACCAATACAAAATCACAGTGTTCTGGTACCACATATCGACTTAAGTGAATTTTTAGGGTACAATTGACAAAAGCATTCAGTCGATGTGGAGAAGGCATTTTGGAGACCAATCACAAGAAACACCCACACGTTTAACAGTAAAACCGATCTAAAGCCATTAAGAGGAAGTATCCTATGTACAAGCATTTTTATAGCTCAACAAAGTGTACACTTGGGGTACATGTTTTAGTGATCCAAGACAGAAGCCCAAAGCTATAAGGGAGAGTACAAAAAAGCTCTCTTCCCTCAGATTAAACCTTACATCCAATGGATACGCATCAGATGTAGACCACTCAATGTAATTTATCAGTATTCAATAGGCGAATAAAACCATCTGATAGGTAACAAACTGGGGACATCATGCAAGTCATGACAGGCACCAGATTAAAAGATGGATTCCCATCTCTCAATAATGATGTTCATCATCATCATCATCAAAGCTTTGTCTCAACTATGTTGAAGCCAGCTACATGAATTTTCACCATTCCATTCCAGTCTATCCTAGGCCAAATCCTCAAATAGACTACATTTCATCATACCTATCCTTCGTACTTCCCTCTATGTCCTCTTTAGCATACCCCTTTTTCTTGAAGGGCCATCAGCCTACATAGAAAAACTTTTCCTTACTGACATTGGTTTTGCCTTGCATTGGAGATGTCCACGATGTCAAACAAGTCTCTTAATTTACTGAATGATGCTACCCCTAAATGTGCTCATTTCTAATATTATCTTTCCTAGTTTGACCACAAACCCATCTTGATATTTTCATCTTTGCTACACTCATTTTTTTCATATCTTACTTTCTAATTGGCCAACATCTTGCTTTGTAGGTCATAACTAGTCTAATCATTGTCCTATAAACTTTTACCTTCAACCTTGTTGGTATGCATCAATCAGAGAGCACTTCACAAGTAAGTCTCCACTTCAACCATCTAACTACAAGACCCTCTTCTTTTGCTAGAATTTCTGTCAAGAATTTGCAAAGTTGGGGTTTTTTGGCCCTGGGATTGGCAAATTCCATGTTTCTTCACAAGTACTTCAAACATCTAGCTATTTGAACGGACTTAAATGACTTTTGGAATTCCAAGAATTCCAACCCCTTAGCATTTTGGTGGAATTCCTTGATGCTCAAGTACAATGGAGCATTTAGGAATTCCACCACGCTGGAGAATTTCAAAATTCTCCATACACGAATTCCATAATATTCCAGTAAAGAAATAGACCCTCCTATATTCGACATCCTCCTAAATCTCTCCATCCTTGCTAATTATAAAGCCAATAAAGTGGAAGGACTATCATTGGAACATCTAGAGCTTCAATTCTCACGGAGGTTCCATCTCTTTCTAAAGCCTCCCGCTATCTCTTAAGTTTCACAATCACATTCACGTCATCTTTCGATTCATCCATCAACATTATAGTATCTTCAAACAACATACATCAAGGTACTTTTCGAATATGAGCAGTTAACTTGTCTATAATTAGTGCAAAAAGATGAGGGCTTAAAGTTGGCCCATGATGGAAATCTATGGTCACTGGGAACTCACATGCCTCTCCATGGGTAGTTCTTACACAAATAATTAACTTATCCATAATTGGTACAAAAAGATAAGGACTTAAAGCTAACTCACGATGAGAAACCGATGGCTGCTAGAAACTCACCCATGCTCATACAAGTTACAGCTCCCTTGTACATACCTTTAATGATGTCTATAACTTCTTGGGACACTTTTTTTATCTAAAACCCACCAAGTAAATTTCTAGGTACTCTGTCTTTGATTCAAGTATCCTACATAGGAATGAAATGGTGGGAAAAAAAATGATACAAGGAAAATTTGAAGAGAATGACTCACATCAACATTGTCACATGCAATCATGTCTCCAAAAGAAACCTGGAAAAATATAGAGAGAGAAAAAAATCAATCCCATGAAGCATATGGGCAGCAAGCAATGAGAACTTCAATGATCAAAGATGGAAATATTAAGATCCAGATGGAAATATTAAGATCCAGTAGACAATTGTAACTACTTTCAGCAATACTGAACTTAATGGAAAATGAAAGGTTCGTAATGTATTCACAAAAGCAGTTGAAAAAACCTATTGACACGTATGGAACCAAAGAGCCTGAAGCATCAAACTTAATGCAAAACCTAATGCAACCACACTGTAGAAGTGGGGTCCACAGTTTGGTGTCCAGACAGATGATCAGATGACATCCAGAAGAGGATGCAACAAATCTTCAAGACTGGAAGATGATATCCATCAACCTGTTCTTTTTCTGAATTCTTTTTCCTGAATGCTCTCTTTCTGGAATGTCACTTGACCACCTCTCCACAGACCAAATATTGGAAAGCTGGGATCTTCCAATCTAGAACATTTATTGGTCTTCCACCATCCAAACTGGGGTGCATCAGCTCAACAGTTTGGGACACTAGACATGGATGAAGCATCATGGAACTACCAATGTCCCGGTGCATCAGGACCCTGAGAATGCAGATATGATAACAGAACCTGATTGCAGACACAGTAGGTTGGTTCATTTGGATCACTTGGCTGATCAGTATCAACAGCTGCAGGAACACTTCTCTTATGGCTTCCTGGAGGAGGCATGAGCTCAAAATCTCGATCCCAGTCCCTTTCTCCTCTATAATCAGGTCTCTTTGACTGCGGTGTTCCAAAATATGATTTCCGTTTTTCATCCTTGGGTACCAACGGTAACGGGGGAAGGATTGCCGGCTCATCTTGTGAAATTTTTCCCTCTAGAGAAGTTAAAGAGTTAGTGCTCATCTTGTGAGAATCTTCCCTCAAGAAATCTTAGAGAGTTAGCTACCATATAAATCAACTCAAAGCAGATCACTCATATATCTGCAAATACTGAGGATTCATCAGCACTGAAAGGTTAAAAAATTATACAGAATTTGCATATTGGCAATGTGCTGCATAACCAGAGCTACTCCAAAAATAGTGACAAAAAGTTGAAAATCGAGAAAAAAAATCAAGATAGAAAAGGAATTATATATATACAATGTGGTCATGATGCATATTTGCAATATGCTGCATAACGGAGGCTACTCAGAAGGACAAAAGGTTGAAAATCGAGACAACATATTAAGATAGAACAGGAATTCAATGGCAAAGTATAGGAAGGTTAATACATTCATACTGAAAAAAACAAATTAGGTGCTAATACAAGATTACATTTTGCATTTGCATACAAACAGAGACATGTCATATTTGATTTGACAGAAGGAATTACTCTCATGTTACACCATGTTTAATAGAGGTGAGATGATACATATTGGATACACAGAACCCAAAAGATCCACATTTTTCCTTCCATGCATAAATGTATCACATCGTGCCCAGTACTGAAAGCAATATACTGTCGCTGTGTATTTTTAATCTCAGTGTAAATTGCATGTCTATCTAGATACACAAATTAGAAGCATGGTATATGAAACAATACATTTTTTCATTTTCACGAACATAGATCAATATAAGAGGAGATTTTCATTTGTGAAATTAAAGAGGCTTTCACTACAATTTTACTAAATTACTAAGATTGAAACCATCCCACAAAATTTACACAGGAAAACCTGCGAAGGATGAAAGCAAGGCTTGTTCTGTACATGTTTCTGCTATTGACAGTATCGTGCAAAACACTTGACAAATCAAACAGGATATAATTTTGGTCGAAGATTTAAAAAATGGCTCCCAATTAAACTGGAGTGCTTACATTAGACACATCATACCTTGCTTTAGATCTTCTGCAAATTGATTCAGGTCTTCATCAAGTCGTTTAATATGACTGTCTATCTGCAAGAATTTTCAACATGGTTTGACTTCCGGAAAAGACAAAAAGACAATGGACAACCAAGAATGGTGTTCAAACTTCAAAACTGTGACATACAATTTAGGAAACCGATTGTAGTCAATGTGTCATGCTCTCCATTGTTAGTAGTTTTCAAGCGATTAACCAGTTATATCTCATTATTATAACAAAACAATCATGAAGTTTCTGACATTGTATGAGGCCCATGATTATAGGGATCACCATTGAAAGATACCGAGACAAGTAGAAATTGAGCAAAGATAACCATCCATGAAAGTGACATAATAAATGCAAACTACGTGTCTAGAGTGCAGGCATTATGGACTACAATTTCCAGATTCAGATATGGATATGAAGTATGAACACTGCATTTACTGAATATCTATGGCACAATCACAATTGGTAGGTATCAAATTCACAGCTTTAACAGTTAATAAAAGAAAAAATTAGAATCCCACCTGATATAAGCTTTTAACCATGCAGAATTATGTGTCAACACTCAACACGATAGGATACTGGTGACAAGTGTGCATGTGGATGTGTGAGTGTGTGTTCCCATGTGTGTGGTGGAGGCCCTCATCCACGTCGATCCTACAGCATATATTAGGTCTTGCTCATGTGATACTTTACCATAGCACATATTTTGTAGATGGCTGAAGTTATATTTCATTTGATATATTTGAGCAATTTTATCTTCTAAACTTCTTTTTGCCTGGTCTTTCTTTTGTGTCGTTTAGCGGCAAGACACTTGTGAGGAGATGAAAGAAAAATCCAAATCTAGGATATACACAATAATGCAATGAACTTCCACTAAAGCACTTTGAAAAACCTTTTTCAACCAAAACGAGGCCACCACCTCAAAAAGAGGAGATCAAGTGTAACCGCATGCAGCTCTATGATCAAGATCCACTTGTCTATATGCAACTTAGAAGACAATACACCTTTGATTGAGTTTCTATGCATTTTCCCTCAGCTGAAGCCCTTCAGCAAAAAGAAACTCCAACCTGTCATATATTACAAAATACAGACCCTCATTCCCTAGTTTTGTTAGAACATCATTTCATCAAATCTTGTATATTTTTAGCCCATTTTTAGATCACGTCGCAAACTCCATAAGAAAATTAAACTGCCTAGAAATAACCCTGAAAATCACATTTTCTTTGGGTGAACCAAGAATCTTGTAATTTGAAGGGGAAAAAAAGAGGAAGAAAGAGAATCAAGACTTATTCTCACTAACATCAGATAGTCAGATAACCTTAACTACCTGCTTCTGCCTAAATTCCAATCACCATTATAGAAAGTCTAATCCCACTCAAGGAGGTAAACTTGGTAATGAAGAACAGAATTGCCTTATCAGTATTAAGAAAGATTAGATTGTTATGTCACAGTTAGGTACGACACTGAAGGAGAGGGAGTGATTGCCCAAAGGACAGTCTCCATATCTATAGGTTCCAATCGACACTAACTCAGAGGCAAAAGGGAATCAGGTTCCATTCAGTTAAAAAAATTGTAGTAGTACTTGTTTAAAGAGACATAGTGGGCATCCACTTGAATTGTTTTATCAGCAAAAAGGAAGATTAGATTGCTATGTCATGATTAGGTAAGACACTAAAGGAGCAAAAGAGATTGGCTGCAGGGAAATCTCCAAGCCAAAAGGTTTAGGATAGCAGTCGCAATTAGAGAACACATCCACAGGTTTCAATCAACATCAATTCAGAGGCAAAAGCAATCAGATTCCATTAAGTTCAAAAAATTTGGAGGAACACATGTATACAAAGAGGAACATTGTGTGTCCCCTTGAATTGTGCATAACTTGCACCCCAATCTTGTCACACAATTGAGTTCTTCACTTTCTTAGGCTCAACTTTCTATTTCGTTGAATCATTACAATTAAGACTCCTATATCCACTACTAAGACTTCTATCAAATTAAGACTCCAAATAAAGCAACTAATTGGAAATACAAGATAGGGAAGACTCATAAGTATCAATTGTAATTTTGTTCTGATATGTCACAGGCTTGGAGAGATCATAAATTTTCTTTTAATTTATAGCTTTAGGGACCGGTTGACTAGATGAACACCTCAAAATAACTATATTTTCTTCTTTTAAAACATTTGGCTATTATAAATAAGAAGAAAAGTTCAATCTTGAAGAAATTTTAATTTTAATTTATAGATTAGAGACTTCTTAATTGATATAATAAAAAAATCAAAACATAATTATATGTTCTTGTTTTTTAGCAATTGCCCAACACAATAAGAAGAAAAATTTGACAAGATCCCGAAGCATAGTTGGAAGGTGGTCAATGTATCGCAAATTGCAACCTTAATTGTGAGTTTGAGTAAAGTTAACATTAGAAAATCAAATAAATAAATCCATTAATAAAAAATAAAAGTATGCAAGATCTGTGAAAGTGGAAAAAATTTCCCTGAAAATGGAGTGAAATAAGTAAAGCCCCACCGACAGATCACCATCTAAACTTTTCTAACCATCAATTCTCTCTCTTGGGCTTGTTTGGGCAATTCACTTGTAAAGTGAATTGAGGTGAAGGATCACTTTAAGAGACAAGAAAAGAAGAGAGGTCATATCAAAAAGTATAAACTTCAAAATTCACCTTCTTGAGTTTTTGCCGTTTTGTGACCAGAGAAGGAACTTTCTTGACTTTTTTTTTTTAAAAAAAAAAGAAGGGGTGATTTTTGAAATTTTGTACTTATTCATATGACCCGTCTTCTTTTCTTGTCTCTTTAAGTGACCCTTCCCTTCAATTTACATTACAAGCGAATTAGCTAGGCAGGACCGGCTCTCAATCTATCTAAATGGTAACACACGATCTAGATAATCGACTAAGACTTGATGAACAACTTCCTGAACAAATGATAACCTCAAAATCACAAATGAAAAACATTTTAGTAACCCAATTTTGGCTTTATTTTTCATTGGATACAGATTATTTTTGTACTTTCCTGTTTTATCATTATTTTTAGTTTGTTAATCAATGGATTAAAACAATTTAATAGATAATGCATTTAGGAATGACTCCATTAGGTTATCAGTTATCAGTGAAGAAAACAAAAGAACCCTCCCTTAATTTCAAGATATTCATTCCCATTTCAACCATCCTGAGAAGCTCGTATGAAGAGGACTTCTCCTCAACTTCTCATATTGCTATGCCTCAATGTTCCCTCCCCTCACCTTCATTTCTTCAAGCTCAATTTAGATGTGAGTATAACTAGTGAACCTGGGTCTGACAGGGATAGGACATGTTCCCTCCCCTCTCCTTCATTTCTTCAAGCTCAATTTAGATGTGAGTATAACTAGTGAACCTTGGTCTGACGGGGATAGGAGGAGTTATTCAAGATGGCTCTTTTCAATTTTACCTCTTTCTCAAAGCCCAGCTAGTCATTACTTCATCAAGAAGACAAAAAAGTATTAATCGTCTCAGATTAAGATGGAAGGTGACCTAGCATGTGCTCTTCAGTAGGATTTGAGTCAGTGCAAGGCCCCATAGTGAGTAGCTGACATTGAGGATAAGGTGATGGAACTATCAAGGCATAAATCCTGTCAAGAGGGCAAATGAGGCGGAACCGCAGAAGACAAACTAGCTAAGGAGTGAGTCATGTGTCAGAGTTTGATTATTATTCACAATTGCCCAGGACAATTATTTATTTACTTTTGTGTTTGTGCTTTTTGGGGCTTTTATGTCGCCAAATAGCTGATGACTGAATTGTCGTTCACACAAACAATATAACAAATGATCCATATTCAATTTTATTTTAGCTACATTAATTATGAAAATCTACTCATGGATCAGCATTCACTATAACTTGGGTCAGGCCCAACCCCAATCTAACTCACCCAACCCAACCTTTTGCCAAGTAGAGTCATGCAAATTTGGCTTTGAGTTGGGCCTTGGAAAAAAAAGTGACAACCAAAACGAAATTATGGTTGAGCTTGGGCAGTCCTACCCAACCCTAGCTTAAGCGGTATTAGAAGAAGTCATTTTATTCTCTGTTTAATGAGGGTATGACTCTCTCTCTCTAAATATATATCTTCTATCTATCTATCTATCTATCTATCTATCTATATATATTATAAAAATGTATTTCATTGAGAGTGTATGAATTATGATTGATGACTCATTATAAAGAAAGTGCTTGCCACCTCTCTCTCTCTCTCTCTCGCAACAAAAATCCCAAGAGATAATCCAAGAAAACTCACTTCCAAGTAGTGGTGATCTTGAAAGCTGGTTCAAAAGAGCCATGCCAAGAGATGCAAAGCAAAAAAACCACACCACCGGCTGCATCTATTTAAAGACTATTCTCTCTTCCTCCTAGAATTTGGGAGTCAATATCTAGATCGAGATATTCATTTCGGGATTCAGTCATACATTGAGAGCTTTTGATTCGGGCATTTGGTTGCTAAGGATTTAGAGATATTAAAATTCAGCATTGATTTTGGACATTGATATGGAAATTTGGGTACTAATTTAGAGTTTTTATTTTGTGATGCTGATATGTGTATTCAAATGGACTTTTGATTTGGGTTTCTAATTTATTAATTTGTTTATATAATGGTTTATTAATTCGTTTTGTTGGTGATGAGAATTAGAAAAGTTCATTTCTTAACCCTTTTTTGGGTTTAGGCTTCTTTAAGTTTATTTAGGGGTTTTGGTCTGAAGGGGTTATATTCAAGTTGGTTGGGTCAGCTCAGGCCAGAGGGATTGTAGTTAGGAGGTCAGGTGCAGCTTGAGAGGACATATTCAAATGTGGGTTGAGGTTGTGTATGTTCATTCAGGTCATGCTTGAGTTAGCCTCAACCAGAACAAAGTTGCAGCCCTAGTTCAGAATCTTAACACCTCAATGAAATTCATGATGCACAGATCAAGCAGAACAAATACAGCTCTTGCCCAGATACATAAACACATTCCAAGTGGTGGCACCAATCATTCAATGCCATAAAATGATACCTGCACTAAATGCAAGAGATGGCATAAAGTTCCAGGCATTTGAATAGGGAAGAATGAGATAGAGAGAGAGAGATAGAGAGAGAGAGAGCCACATCATGTAAGAAATCCTTACTTGTACCACTAGCATACAAAAGAATAAAGCAGTGGTTGCATTTGATTGCAAGAAAAAGTTCTTATTACTTCAAGTTAAAAAAGGGAGAAAGTGAAATAAAAAAATTCATCTTACAAGGTCATATGCCTGCCTTGCAAGTAAGACCTTCTCAGTGCATAGGCTCAAGGCACTTTCTTGGTTGGTTTCTATCTCCTTCTGCATCTTCTCAAATGCTGCATCGTCTTCTTCAGGATTTCCTTTCTTTGAGCTCTGAGAAGGCAACCCCAAGCAATACTTGGTCTGATCCCTAGTCTGGTTGATCATGGCTGCCAAAAAAAGTAAAAAAAGAATGAATAAATAAATAAATAACTAAAAGAACAAGAATCACAAACTTCCACTAAAAGTCTGAAATCACTCAGAAAATAGTCAGACTACAAGCAAGTCTTCTATAGGGCCTGTTTGATTGCAGCAATTCTAAGAATTCCTGTTTGGAGGATATATAAATTCTTCAAATGTTGTCTCCCAGTAGGATTCCCAAATGCTCATCGAATATGACCCAACAATTAGATAGCTGGAATAAGGAGAATTCCAGAGGGAAAAGTGACATGTCAAAAGGGTTGGATATATGGATTTCCACTTATCAAAAAGGGAATTTCATATGCTCCATAGACAGCAAAGCTACTGACAATACAATCAGAAATTCCCAGCACATGGAATTCCAGTAAAAAATTCAAATAGGCCCAGGGAAAAATGAAAAATGAAAGGAATAGACAAACTCAGTGTTCTTCTGGACCCTTGATGAATTTGCCAAAAGCAGAAAAATCAGCCATCTAAAAACATAAGCAGACAACAATGGCATTGTCCAAATGGCATGAGATGGAACTAGCAAAGCACTTCTATGCAAGAGTAAAGTTATGATAACCAACAGATTGATACTGAGATTGTCGCGGATCAATTCTCAAAGTAAAACTCATATTATGAATGATTCCTGCAAGTAAACCCAAACTGAAACTTTTCCAATAAATTTAACAAGCTAATGAAACTAATGAACAGCAATTGTTCCCACTGAAGAAAAAGGCACCCAAGTTCGAATTTTTTGGACTTCTTATCAGAGCCTAGCGAGATTGGCGAATTTGGTATTGTTCTAATCGACCACATCCTCTACAACTGAGAGAAGTACATGAAAACAAATCGAATTTCACAATCAGATTCAAGGCAGAGGATTCAGCAAATGCAAGGAGGGATTTTGGGTATAAAGATCGCACCTTGGGACCTTTCATCGAGTTCTCTCATGGTATTTAGAAGCCTCTGAAGCTCTGCCGGCAATGTGCTTGAATCTGTAATTCCCAATTCAATCAATCGACAGAGAGACAGAGAGATGAAAATCAATAAAAGCAGAGATTTTGCTCAGATCAAGGAAGAAGAATCGACTTACACTCCAAATAATCATCGACGAAAACTCCTGTTCTTGCAATTGCCATCTTTCTCCGTTTCTAGGGTTTTGTTGGTTTTCTCCTCTTCTCTCTTTTACCTTGTTTGGGGGCTCTCTGTGGAGGAGGGAAAATGGAGTTTGGGAGGGTGAGGGCATTTTTGTCATTTGGGGTGCTCCACAAGGATCCGATCAAATGTGGGCTTGATGGATAGTGGGCCCCCTGTGAAGATCTATGGATAGTGGTCTGATGGTGCTCATGGTGGACCCATTTTACCTTGGGCCCAGCCTTGACGCTCGGATCAATTGACAAGCTCATGGCCAACATGTGTTTGTACAGTCGGGTTGAGCTGGGATTTGACTAACCTGGCTCAACTAGGCCAATGAAGGCCCCAACTCTATGGAATAATTTTGGTCTAATGAATGTAGGGTTAATTAATCATGGCCCTGCTTGATCCGGTATTGGCCCACTTTGGGATGGATTTACATGATTCAGACAATTAGGCCAGGATCTTACGACCTAAGTTAGGCTTAGGCTGAATTTGGGCTTGAATTTCTCAAGTTGGGCTGAGCCGGATATGTCCAAAAAGTTGCTAGGAACATCCATCATCTGTGTTTGGGGCCTTTAGATCAAGTACAGATGTGTTGAATGTGAATTTTGCTCTGTGAAAACTTGTTTTCATTTATAGAGTTACTGAGGATCCATACAGGGAGTATATTTTAAACTGGAATCAAATGATGCAGTTTGCAGTTTTGCATATGATGCATATTATTTTTTAATTTACATCGTGATCCTTTTTTTTTTTTTTCTTCTGACATCGTTATATTTTTTAGATTTATTATTCTAATTTTATTTTGCATGCAATTATTTACGAAGTACCTTGATGACATAACTGTTTGAGATGTTTTACACAACAGTGAGGCTTGCTTGGACTGAATCACTCTCTCTATATTTTACACAACGGTTAGGCTTGCTTGGACTGCATCACTTGCACCTTTTTATTTATTTTTGCCACCAAAACAATAAGAGACCTGCTATATGAACTGAAAAAAAGAGTCATTAGACTCACCTTCTCTTTACACTCATTTTATTAAATTTAAAGATTTGATGTTAACTCCTTACACTCACCAATATACACAGATTACCCTTTTTCCCATTCTCTCTATACTCATCTCATTTTTCCCTCTTTCCATTCTCTTCATCTTTTTCTCCTATAGGGCATTCTACTCTTTCCATTCCCTTCTCTTTTGTTCTCTTCTCTTTTATTTTCAACAGTAATAACTTTTTCTTTTCTTCTCCACCATTTTCATTTCTTCATGTATTTTTCAATGTAAAATGGGTCATGTTATGTTTGAATTCCTTCAGATAAATATATTTGCATCAATCACTATGATAGGGGATAGCTTTCCATCTATAGTGATTAATGAAAGATGAATGATTATGGATTTTTTCATATTTTTTCGTTTTTTTTTTCTTCTCTCTTTTTTCACCTTGTTTTTGGCCCTATGAAGCCAAACAATAATGTAATGTGAAGAGATCAACTAGTTAGGCCGCTGATTGCGCAGCAAAGGATGGTGGGGGAGACAGAACTTGGTCATCAACATGGTCACCAACCTTTATCTAAGTTATAGGAGCGTGTTATTTGTTTCTTTTGTTTTTTTTTTTTTAGATGGTTTTTTTGTTATTTGCTTCTCAATATATGACTTTTATGTTGTTTAGCCTTTAGTTATTATTCAATAACAATAATAATAATAATAACACTCCAGTCTTAATTAACACTGTCCGTCCAGGTTTCGAAGGTTCTACCAAATCGAAACTTTTCGATTTTATAAATGAATTAATTTCAATATACATGTGAGGTCCTTATATAAGCCTCTTAGAATACAAAGAAAGTAATTTCCATATTCTTTTGACCATATAAAGTCATCTCTAAAAAATATATATATAAAATAGAACCTCCTCGTAAAATTTAGACGAATTCCTCATGGTGCGCTGACAACCTATGCTAGGAAAATGGATAAAATACCCTTAATTGTGTGATATCGCAAAATTTTATTGAATTTTGCAATGTTGCACAAATTAGCACGCATTTGCTATTCCTCAATGTTGCAAAGTGGCCTATTGCGATTCTATCATCAATTGATGGGCCAAGTGGTCTATTGTAGAATCGATGGGTCCCATTATATTTTTCATCGTTTTGAATGAGGTCATAGTCATTGCATCATTGGAGTTGTGTTCTACCATGACTCAACTGTTTTATCACAGGCCCTGTAAGTTTTCATCGTCAAGATGGGAGGGGTGCTTTGTTTCCATCATGAGGGCATGCTATTATTTCCATTCGTCATTATAACGAAGGTTACACTGTCATCCATCACTAGTTGACCAATCTCACAATGATTTTATCACTTGACAAGGTGGACCCACCTATGAGAGAGAAATAAATTTAAGTGAAAGAACAGAAAATTTCCCCTTTTTCCAATTAAAAACCGCTAAGTAAAGTTGTCTTACTGTTGTAGTGTTGTGGACTATTGTTCATAAAAATCTCATTTAAATATTGGATCCACATCCTCTAAGGTTTTAACCTCGATAAATCCCGAGTTAAAGTTGAGGGACTTCATGATGGTCCCACCTATTGAAATCCGAACTCAAAGGAAATGCCCTGTTAGGTATAGGGGGTATCTTAAAAGTTTATTATGTCAATCCAAATGTGTTCAATATTGCATTGATAGTTTGATACAAAACATGATTAGCATATTCATTATCACATTTTTTATCAAACAGTGAATCCAACAATGGAATATGTTCAAGTTGATGTAAAACTTGAAGATATCCTATGTAATTGGAGAGCATTTATTTTGGACTGTTTGGATTTCAATATGTGGACCTCACTATAGAGTTCTACTATTTTGACTAGAGCTTTCACTAGAAGGTCAGGACCATGGCAGAACAAATTTCCCACTATAGATGATGATTAATGATAATCGACACAAGATATATGAAAGAAGCTACATAATGAAAATAAAACATGATGTAGAGATCTTTCAAAAGTCGGTTTCGGCCATATGATGGAAACCCTTAAAATTAAACTAGCAACAAATTGGTTGTCTTAGTTTCACCAAGCATCTTGATAAACTCAACAGATAGCGAATATGCCAACCTTAGTCCAGGATTTGAAAATAAAAAGTGACTGGACAATTATACAGTTTTCATTTTCAAAGCAATAGGGAACTCAAAGTTTGGGATATTTACTCCATGAAATGAAGCCCCTTAACTGTGAAAATAAGAGGCAAGCGTACTATGGTGTGTAGTGTCCATAACCATAACCTTGATTTTGCATAAAGAAATTAAAAAACAAATGGAAATAAATTAAAAAAAAAAAAGAGGAATGATGTTCCAGTTGTAGAAATGACATCTACATGATTGTGAACTGATAAAATGTAGGTGTGCGCGCGTAGTTGTCTAATTCTGGAAACCCATCATTCACCAATAAAATAAGCCACAAATGACAAGCTAAAATCGTAAAGCACAAAAACAGAAAAAAAAAATGAAAACAAAACAAAAACCAGCAAACTAGTAGGAAAAAGACTTGTTAGAAAATAGACAAGAACACCAATTAAGCTACGCATTGAAAGGAAAGCACATATCAAACAAGATTTAAGATCAAAGGCACAACAACCGTAACTTATTAGGATTGCAAATATCCAAAAAGAATAAAAAAAAAATTTCTCCAAACAATTAGCATTCCAAATTTTTAGAGCTGATTCCAGAACCTGCATATCTGTGTCATCAACATGTAAGCCTAATCCATCTATAGGGGTGCCTTTGTGGTGTAGCTTTGGATTCTCGATCGAACAAATAGATCAATCTCTCAAGGGATTAATCGAATCTAAGATGGATTACAGCACCACTACATAAAAAATGCCAAAAATGACTGCTCAAGACAGTTGTTTTTCAGAGAAAAACGAATGTCTAAGCAGTCAGAAGGACAATCGATAAAATTGCAGTCATTTTTTAAAAACAGCCGGTATGGGCAGTCGGTAAATTTATTAAAAAACGACTGCCACGGACAGTTGTTTTGCGAAGGGTAGTTGTAGTCGTTTTATTTTCTTAGAGTTTTTTTATAAAATTTACTTACCATTCAATTAACAATGGTCTAGGGTAGTCGTTTTATTTTTTATAAATTTTTTTAAATATTGATATTTAATTCAAAATTTTATTATTTTTTAAAAACCCTGTAATTTTAGAAATTATAACCTAGCATCAAAATACAAGCATCCATACATCCATCTCCATCAAATTAAAATTTAAACCAACAAAATAATTTTTATAAACTAGCAAATTTAAAGAAAAAAAAAAGCCCAATACATGTACAACACTTGAGCTAGGTTCAGCAAACATTGGTCACAGAGTAAAGAGAATGGAGGGCACATACACCTTAGATGTCATTCTAATGAAAACTGGAGCAGCAATTTCAAATATTTGCAAAAGTTCATTTGGCGATGGAATGGAGACAGAGTATGCACTAAAACCTGTTCTATTCAGATTCACAATCATCATAAAACCTGCAATAACCTTCTATGTAATCACATAAAGGTTATTACATTAAAAGACTTCTCTCTGGCCATGCCAGGACACCAGCCCCAATATCCACCTGATACAGCTACCTGGCACGCAGCCAACGTGCAACAAGAGGACCACAGAAGTTCTCTTCTGCCTTCAGAGAACAATCCATCCAATGCAAAATCATGTAGAAAGCAAACATGAATTCCATGAGCTGAAAAATGTCGTGAGATCTTTTGACCTTTAAGGCTCTGCCTCTTGAGAACATTCAGAGCTATGTTGAACCTGAACAATTGAATGTTCGGAATATGAATAGAGGAGGCTACTCATTGTTGCCAACTGGAAGCAGGCATTTGGCAACCATCCTCCTTTGCCACCTCAACCTCCTTCAAACGAACAATCAGGGCCATCTCCATCACATGTTCAACCTGGAGAAATAAAACATAGAGTACTGGGTTCAGAAGGTTCAGCAGTTTTTCCATGTCATTAGTTAGATCCTTGATCTAAAAACGTGGACACCACATTTAATAGACTCTTGCTGCCCAATGTGAATGGAACCATCATGTGGCAGGCCCACAATATGAGCCCCTCTATCCCAGTAATAGCATGATATATTGGGCTCCCTGTAAACAATTTTTAAATTGAGTCTTTACCTACTGTAATGAAAGTTCATAGCTGATCCATCATCTATCTTTTAACCATCGCTAGACTTGAAAGCAACTACTAAGATCTTGTATCAAAACCTGGTATTTTTTTATCATCCAAACAACTATGCTCAGCTCAATTTTCTACATAGCCTATACTTTTTTAAATGGAAGGTGAAGAGAAGCAACATCAGCCACTCAGTCAAATATTCCGGTATAACAATCCGCCGTCATTACCCCGGTACCCTTATAAAACTTCAGGATCCTCCACCAAATTCCTACTTCTTCCATAATCAATGTGTCCCACAACAGATTGTCTTTTGAGTGGAAAAGCATTTTTATTTTGTTGGCTTGTACACTCTAATATGCAGACACATTATATAATACTAAATATTTCTATTCAGTTATAGGTAACATATGTCAACCAGACAACCAGACAAACTCGTATATAAATCATGGCTGCCCTTTTGTTATCCAAAATAAAAAATAAAATCATGGCCATTCTTTTTATCAGTCTAGATGTGGGTGACCAATTGCATAGAAGGCAATATGCATTTCTCTTAAATAACAGGTTACCAATTGCATGTAATGCAGAATTTCTTGACACTCATAGGAACACAAGATTTTTGTCTACACTCAAAGAAACAAAGAACCCAGAATACCTTGCACTCAATTCACCTGTTAATGTAATTTAGTTGTAAATCTGTAGACTGAGGTTCTATCGTTGAGAGCCCAAAAACCGATATGCCAGAATAGAATCTACAGATATGGATACACCCAAATATTCAATAACACAATGTAAGTGAGAAAAAAAATCCAAATCAAGAGATCAAAATATAAATACTATTGTTATCAACGAAAAGATTCAGTCTACATTAGATGTCAAGTCATTAGATACTGAATGTAAAAAAATTAAATAAAATAAGGAAAACTCAATATATTTTACGGCATTTCACATGGCATTGTTAACCTTGTTTTTTCCCTTGTGTCATTTTCTTCAGATTCTCAATTGATTGTGTTCCCACAAAAGAATTCAAGAACCAGGAGTCTATGATGAACTCATGATTTCTCAACCCTCCAAAAATATGACAATCTCATTGTTCCCTCATAAACAAGGACAAAGATTATAGCACCATGTATATAACCTCAATAAACAGAATCCATTGAAAAAATACATCTACCCACAATCCCAAGCTACTACTTCATATGCCCTCACTAACCTTTGCAATCCCAAGCTTCCCCTCCTCTCCCTCCATGCCTTTTGGCTTTTCCATTAAAATAAAAGGAAAATGAGATAACATAATAATTATAATAATAATAATAAGAAGAAGAAGAAGAAGAATAAAAAGTTGTGATAAACCAAGATAAAATGAATGATAAAAACAATATCAAATTGATCACAACAACTATCAAGAATAATCAAGCAAGCCAGCCAAAATACCTAAAGAAAGAAAGGAATAAAATTGGCAGCAAAAAGACAATAGGAAAAATATTATAAAAATAAAAAGTTAGGGAACATCATTTGTCTGCTCACACTTGACATAAATATGAAAACACAAGGGACTCGTACTAAAGTTGCAAGCCTATTGCAGAGAGCCACCATCACCATCAAAACAATAGATAGAATAAGGAGGGATTGCAATCCACAAAGGAGGTGAAAAAATCGGATGAAATCTATCAGCAAAAAGTTCTTCAGCAGTCCCATCTTCGAGATGGAAAACGCCCGAATCTCAACAGCCATATGGACTACGCAAATAAAATTCACACACTTTTTTATCCATTGTAATAAGGAACTTACAATCTTTAAACTACGAAAATCAATACTTCATGGAGACAAATCAATCAAGATTACAAAATTGATCAAGATTTCAAAACCTAGCCACAGAAATGACTTTACAATCCAAATTAAAACAACCGCTGAAAATGAGATGAGATAGTGAGTTGCTAATAGTAATCCAAATTAAAAATACAAATCACAAATATGTCTTGATTGTCTTCACTTTCAACATAATTAAAAAAAAAAAAACAGCAACAAAACCAATGCCAGAGAGAAAAAAAATTTACCTCTGCCATCGGTGGTAGAGGTAAATCCCTCCCTGCTCCCCCTTTCATTCAGAGAAGAGTATTAACCAAAAGAAAAAAAAAACAACAACAACAACTAAAAACTTCTTTCATTTCTGGAATAAGATAAAGAGATCCAGAAAGGGGAGGGTGATGGTGACAGTGGTCTGGATTGAGATTTAAGGATTTGGGGTTCGGTTTAGGAATTTAGGAAAAAGGGATAAATGATTAGAATTTAGGGATTGGGATTAGGAATTTAGGGATTGGGATTTATTCAGAGCAGAGAATCTTATTGTGGGTTGTTTGGGATTGGAGAGGGGGCATTTGGGAGGAAGAGGAAGAAGGGAGATGGAGATCGCTAGAAGACGAGGAGGAGATGACGGGGAACATGAAGCCCTCGTACGTCCCCCACCCCAACCCCGGCCCCCCTCCTCCCCCGCCTACGGCTTTCACATGCTCATCGATGCCAAAGAGAAAATGCATATGAGAAAGAGAGAGAGAGAGATGGGATGAGGCAATGGGCGCGCGTATCGTGGATGTTAAGCAGCTGAGAAAGAGAGAGAGAGAGAGAGAGAGAGAGAGAGAGAGATGCGATGAGGCGATGAGCCCTGATCTGAGAAGCGAGGACCTTTTCCATGGCTGAGAACTGAGAAGAGTGAATGGCGAGATTAAAAGCTGGGAATAGTGTATGTTTTGGTTTTTTTTTTTTTTATCAAACCGTTCGGTTTGATTTAAATCCATAAATTAAGGATAAAATTTATCACCAAATCATTACTAATGGATTAAAATTTTTTCAATTTGTCACCAAACCATTTACTAATGAATCGATAAAAAAACCGTCGATCGAATCAAATTGGTTTAACAGATCGATGAATTTTTTATTCACTCTTACTTTTTATTATTCCTATTTTCAAATTTTTTATACTTGTGGGACCCCAAATGGTGATCTCAACCATTGGATTTCTTTACATGCTCATACACAACTATGTGTTCACATTTAAGCCGTTGATCAATTTTTAATCTCGAAATATTTTTAAAAAGGTAGCACCCAAAATTTGCATTTATGAAATTTTTAGGGTTTCCCCATCATGATTCTAATTGTTGATCTTCTTTTGAATATTGAAAACACAGATGGTTCCAATTTTTGGGCCCTTATTCATTGCTCATCTTGAGAAATTAACGAAAACCTTAAACCGCTAAATTTTAAAACATCTATTTCAAATAGTTTTTAGCCCTAACAAACAATTTATTTTTAGAACATCTATTTCAAACAGCCCCATTTCAAACAAATCTATATTATGCCGATCTATTTTATATTAAAAAATATACCAAACAGTATAGTTTTACAAGATCAATTTGAAATAGTCCCATTTCAAATAGACCTATTTTATATTGAAATAAATCTGTTTCAAATGGCCTTTATTTGAAATATATGGTCTAGAAGTTGAGTATTTTTCTTTTTCGTGCCAAATCATTCATTCTAGGATTCGAACTTACAATCAGTTGAGTCCGATGCAATATTAAATTTTCTTTGCTAAAAAATAGTGATCCCAACCCAAGAAGACATGAAAGTCGTTTAAATTAAACATACCATTATTTTAGAGATCAAATGTTTGATTTTTTTTTTAATGTTAAGAATCACAAATCCTTTATACAAAAGGATCATATGATTGAGGGGGGATCTTAGAGAATTTGAATAAGTGGTTATGATGAATTTGTTAGAATTGTTATGATATTATCCTTATCCTCTTGATAAGGTTAGTTTGAGCTTGCCTTATAAATATAATGCTTTGATTTAATGAAATCTATGATGGAAATTATGGAATATAGTGATTTGTGAAATTCTCTACTTCCCATTGTTAATTCCACTCCTTTGACTCAAATAATTTTCCAAGTCAATCTCCAGAATTCAAATTCTAATATTTGAAAAGAAAAAAATGTCCATGCTAGCAAATGGATAAAAGATCCTAGCCATCAAAAAGGCGGATAGTCAGATTGAAATCCTTAAAGTTTATTATGCCAATCCAAATGTGTTCAACATTGCATTGATTGTTTGATACAAAACATGATTAGCATATTCATTATCACATTTTTTATCGAACAGTGAATCCAACAATGGAATATGATCAAGTTGATGTAAAACTTAAAAATATCCTATATACTTGGAGAGCATTTATTTTAGACAATTTGGATTCCAATACATGGGCCTCACTATAGAGTTCCACTGTTTTGACTAGAGCTGTCACTAGATGGTCAGGACCATGGCAGAACAAATTTCCCACTATAGATGATGATTAATGATAATGGACATCAGATATATAAAAGAAGCTACATAATGGATATAAACCATAAAAGAAAAATCTTTCAGAAGTCGGTTTTGGCCACATGATGAAAACCCTTAAAATTAAACCAGCAACAAATTAGTTGTCTTAGTTCCACCAAGCATCTTGATAAACTCAACAGTTAGCGTATATGCCAACCTCAGTCCAGGAATTGAAAATAAAAGGTGACTCGACAATTTTATAGTTCTCATTTTCAAAGCAATAGAGAACTCAAAGTTTGGGATATTTACTGCATGAAATGAAGCCCCTTAACTCTGCGAAAATAAGAGGCAACGAGTACTATGGTATGTATAGTGTCCATAACCATAACCTTGATTTTGCATAAAGAAATTAAAAAACAAATGGAAATAAATTTAAAAAAAAACTTTTTCTTTTTGAGGAACGATGTCCCAGTGGTATAGATGATACCTACATGATTGTAAACTGATAAAATGTAGATGTGCGCACGTAGTTGTCTAATTCTGAATAGATGATACCTACATGATTGTAAACTGATAAAATGTAGATGTGCGCACGTAGTTGTCTAATTCTGGAAACCCATCATTCACCAATAAACCAAGCCAGAAATGACAAGCTAAAATCGTAAAGCACAAAAGATAAAAAAAACAAAAATAAAAACAAAAACAAAAACAAAAAAAAAACCAGCAAACTAGTAGGAAAAAGACTTGTTAGAAAATAGACAAGAACACCAATTAAGCTACACATTGAAAGGAAAGCATATCAAACAAGATTAAAGATCAACGACACAACAACCGTAACTTATTAGGATTGCAAATATCCAAAAAGAATGAAAAAAATTTTCTCCAAACAATTAGCATTCCAAATTTTTGGAGCTGATTCCAGAACCTGCATATCTGCGTCATCAACATGTAAACCTACTCCATCTATAGGGGTGCCTTTGTGGTGCAGCTTTGGATTCTCGATCGAACAAACAGATCAATCTCTTAAGAGATTAATCAAATTCAAGATGGATTACAGCACCACTACATCAAAAATGCAAAAAATGACTGCTCAAGACAGTTGTTTTTCAGAAAAAATGAATGTTTAAGCAGTCAGAAAGACAATTTATTAAAAAACGACTGCCACGGACAGTTGTTTTGTCAAGGGTAGTTGTAGTCGTTTTATTTTCTTACAGTTTTTTTATAAAATTTACTTACCATTCAATTAACGACGGTCTAGGGTGGTCGTTTCATTTTTTATAAATTTTTTTAAATATTGATATTTAATTTAGAATTTTATTATTTTTTAAAAACCCTGTAATTTTAGAAATTATAACCTACAATCAAAATACAAGCACCCATACATCCATCTCCATCAATTTAAAATTTAAACCAACAAAATAATTTTCATAAACTAGCAAATTTACAGGAAAAAAAAAAGCCCAATAAATGTACAACACTTGAGCTAGGTTCAGCAAACATTGGTCAGAGAGTAAAGAGACTGGAGTGCACATACGCCTTAGATGTCATTGTAATGAAAACTGCAGCAGCAATCTCAAATATTTGCAAATGTTCATTTGGTGATGGAATAGATAGAGAGTATGCACTAAAACCTGTTCTATTCAGATTCTCAATCATCATAAAACCTGCAATAACCTTCTATGTAATTACATGAAGGTTATTACATTAAGAGACTTCTCTCTGGCCAGGCCAGGACACCAGCCCCAATATCCACCTGACACAGCTACCTGGCACGCAGCCAACGTGCAACAACAGGACCAGTGAAGTTCTCTTCTGCCTTTAGAGAATAATCCATCCAATGCAAAATCATGTAGAAAGCAAACATGAATTCCATGAGCTGAAAAATGTGGTGAGATCTTTTGACCTTAAGGCTCTGCCTCTAGAGAACATTCAGAGCAATCTTGAACCTGAACAATTGGATGTTCGGAATATGAATAGAGGAGGCTACTCATTAGTGCCAACTGGGAGCAGTATCACCTCATCAATGCCTGGACATGGGCAGGCTTCCCAGGCATTTGGCAACCACCCACCTTTGCCACCTCAACCTCCTTCAAAGGAACAATCAAGGCCATCTCCATCACATGTTCAACCTGGAGAAATAAAACAGTATTGGGTTCAGAAGGTTCAGCAGTTTTTATCATGTCATTAGTTAGATCATCGATCTAAAAATGTGGATACCACCTTTAATAAACTCCTACCCAATGTGAATGGAACCATCATGTGGCAGGCCCACAATATGAGCCCCTCTATCCCAGTAATAGCATGATATATTGGGCTCCCTGTAAACTATTTTTAAAGTGAGTCATTAACTACTGTAATGAAAGTTCATAACTGATCCATCATCTATCTTTTAACCGTTGGTAAACTTGAAAGCAACTACTAAGTTCTTATATCAAAACCTGGTTTTTTTTTAATCATCCAAACAACTATCCTCAGCTCAATTTTCTACATAGCCTATACTTTTTTAAATGGAAGGTGAAGAGAAGATTCATCAGCCACTCAGTCAGATATTCCGGTATAACAATCCACCGTCATTATGCCGGTGCCCTTATAAAACTTCGGGATCCTCCACCAAATTCCTACTTCTTCCATATTCAACGTGTCCCACAACAGATTTTCTTTGGACTGGAAAAGCATTTTTATTTTGTTGGCCTGTACACTCTAATATGCAGATTCATTATATAATATTAAATATTTCTATTCAGTCATAGATAACATATGTCAACCAGACAACCATACAAAGTCACATATAAATCATGGCTGCTCTTTTGTTATCCAAAAAAAAAAAAAAATCATGGCCATTCTTTTTATCAGTCTAGATGTGGGTTACCAATTGCATAGAAGGCAATATGCATTTCTCGTGAACAACGGGTTACCAATTGCATGTAACCCAGAATTTCTTGACACTCACAGGAACACAAGAATTTTGTCTACTACACTCAAAGAAACAAAGAACCCAGAATACCTTGCACTCAATTCACCTGTTAATGTAATTTAGTTGTAAACTGAGGTTATATCATTGAGAGCCCAAAAACTGATATGCCAGAATAGAATCTATAGACATGGATACACCCAAATACTCAATAACACAATGGAAGTGCGAAAAAAATCCAAATCAAGAGATCAAAATATAAATACTATTGTTATCAACAAAAAGATTCAGTCTACATTAGATGTCAAGTCATTAGATACTGAATGTAAAAAAATAAAATAAAATAAGGAAAACTCAAGATATTTTCCAGCATTCCACATGGCATTGTTAACCTTGTTTTTTCCCTTGTGTCATTTTCTTCAGATTCTCAATTGATTGTGTTCCCATAAAAGAATTCAAGAACCAGGAGTCTATGATGAACTCATGATTTCTCAACCGCCTAAAAATATGACAGTTTCATTGTTCCCTCATAAACAAGGACAAAGATAATAGCACCATGTATATAACCTCAATAAACAGAGTCCATTGAAAAAATACATCTACCCACAATCCCAAGCTACCACTTCATACGCCCTCACCAACCTTTGCAGTCCCAAGCGTCCCCTCCTCTCCCTCCATGCCTTTTGGCTTTTCCATTAAAATAAAAGGAAATTGTGCAATCAATCTTGCCTTTCAATTGATTCTCAGTCAATGTAAGAACAAATTAAAATCATTAAAATCAATGTAAGAACAAACAACCACAAATTACTGAAAACATCCACTTCAAGATATGAAAACGAAATTGAACAGAAACATCAAGAGACATCTAATGAGAACAAAGACATCCAAGCATGTGAAATCTAATGAGAACAAAAACATCACAATGCATTTTAGAAATGCAAGGAATCTAGAAAACAAAACCAAATCTCCGCGTTGGTATTGAAATCAAAACCAAATAATCTCCTCAGCTACATACAACAGGCCCTCAACAAAATTGGAATTCAAACAAACTGAGATCAAAACCACAAGCAATCCTCGACATTTACAGCTCAAAACCCTGATTTACAGGATGGAAAGGGGAATTACCAAAAATATGCAACTGATTCGGCTAAGGAGTTGAAGAATGAGGTGGATCGTCGTTAGGGTTTTGCTCCTGCTGCTGCTTTACATAAAAGGAATTCCTAGCCCTAAATAACCAAAAAGAACTCCAAAAACCTAATTCAATCCAAGATTTCAATATAAATTATACGAATCCTACCTGAATATACCAGATTCCAAAAAATCAAGTACACAAACTCCAAATTTAAAAAATCAGTTCATGAACCTCAACAGAATAATCCAAATTTCAAAAATCAACTACACAAACCTCAGCTGAAAACCTCCAAATTCCACAAATCAATTACACAAACCTCAGCTCAAACTCACCGAACTTCAAAAAACAACTACAGGAAGACATCTGAATTCCCGAAATCTAACAAAACAAGCAACAATTCTAGGGTCTTTCAACTAGAACACAAGATAAAATTTAAGAAAAAACACCGGCAGATCAGTCTAGGCTTCTTCCAAAATTCGACATTCCACGAGGATTCAAGAAATCTAGGGGTCTTACAAAACGAGGAAAAGAAGAAGAAGAGGTTAGAAGAAGAAGAAGAAATGTTGTTGTTGGTCTTACAAAGCAGCGGAAATCTCCGAGCTGGTGTTGATACGAATGCCAGGAGATAGACAGGAGAGCGCTGCGTTTGGGGGCATCAAGAGGGTTTTGTTTTGCTTTTTGGTTTTCTTTTTCTAATTTCACATTAATGACCGTTATGAGCAACCAGGATATCTAGTGAGCAGTCGGAAAATTGCAACTGCTGAAAGCAGTCGTAAAAACGAAAGTGTAGGAATAGTTTTTTAGCGTTTTTGATGTAGTGAGGCACAATCACAGCTATGAAATAAACAAAAACTGAGCGAAAATCAACCAGAAATTCACCTTACTCTTTACTTTCAACATCAAATTTGTGCATGGTGAGGATATGAAGAGATGCCGAAGAAGTGGCTTGTAGTGTTGACAATGGAGTCGCCAAAGGATACCATTGAATTTGTCGTCTATTCCTTTTAAACGTGTTATCCGAGTGGCTGGTGATGACCTTAAGGTGATGAAGCCACAGCCGACCAAGTAAAATGTGGGCAACATACATTGAAATAACATCACTCTTGACATTGTCTTCATAAATCACAAGAGCCAAGCTTTGTTGGAACAATACCATGTCGGCTGACGGGAAAAACATAGTCATCTTCCCATGCAACTCAATAAGGCTTCAGGTGCTATGTAGTTGGCAATTAAAATTTATTAACTACTTCTTTGGATATGACGTTCATAGCACTGCCACCATCAATAATGGCGGTACAACCTCTACCTTTGCAGCTGACTCTTGTGCGAAAAATAGGAGCTTGATTTTCATCATCATCTTCAGCACCATTTGCTACTAAAAGGCACCAAAGAAGGATAAGCAAGGGACTTTGGTCATAACTCAAAAGCGGTTGAAGCCTCAAATGGCATTTATGATTCAAGTGGTGGTTCAATATCAGGTTGCGCCACCTCAATATGCTCATCAATTTGCTCCTCATCATAAACCTTCAAAATGCAAATTTATAAGTGGATAATCCTTAGCACAATGACCTCATTGCTTGCAAGAATGACACACTATATCCCGCTCATCTGTTCGAGTTGGCCCTCTTGTATTTTTCTAATTTGCTTGTCATCTTTGATTCTTTTGAGGATTTACCGGTTCCAAAGGATCTTGTGGCTGCCTTTGAAACTGATTTTGTGGCTGGCTAGGAGGAGGGCGGAACTGTAGATGTATGGCCTGGTTGAAATTAGAATCATGACCCTTTTTATAGGTAGGCTTTCCAGCATGAGCACCAAAGCGTCGTTGATGCAACTCATGTTCAACTCATCCCGCTTCACGGGAGATATCATCAATATTGGTTAAATAAAAAATTGCTATTGCACTCTTCATATTTGGGTGCAATCTTCCCGATAACGGGTGACCATCATGTGATCTGTTTCATTGGCTGGGGAATGGATGCAAAGCTCATGAAATTTATGAGTATATTCATCTATGGTCATGGAGCCATGTTGAAGATTGATGAGCTCTCATTAGAAACAGTCAATATAATCAAATGGCATAAATTTGTCTCACAAATAAATAAACTACTTAATAAAATCCGTAAATAAATATATGTCATATGGGTCAATGGACTAAACCCAATGGACAGGGTTGACCCCCGAGGCAATGTGTGGGCCCAGTTGCTTTCTTGGGCCTGGTCCGTACTGCATCACCTTGTGAGTTCTACATCTCCAAACCATAAACATAACACAATAATTATAATAATAATAATAATAAGTTGTGATAAACCAACATAAAATAAATGACAAAAACAAAAACAAATTCATCAACAACAATCAAGAATAATTAAGCAAGCCAACCATAATTCGGAAAGAACGAAGGAATAAAAATTGCAAGCGAAAAATAATAGGAAAAATACTATAAATAAAAACTTGACATAAATATGGAAACACAAGGGATTCTTCCTAAAGTTGCAAGCCTATTGCAGAGAGCCACCATCACCATCAAAACTATAGATAGAATAAGGAGGCATTGCAATCCATGAAGGAGGTGAAAAAATGGGATGAAATCTATCAGCAAAAAGTTCTTCAGTAGTCCCATCTTCGAGATGGAAAACACCTAAATCTCGACATCCATATGGACTACCAAAATAAAAATCCACAGTATTGTCTGTAAAATATATGCAGTTTCCTTTGAAGCTCGGGAACTGGCTAGCCAGGACAACAAAGGGGGAATTATACCCCAAAAACAGTATCCGGTCACCTAAGCTTTCCACCTTCTTCAACTTGTTCAACCTTTCATCAGGTGGCCCTTCTTCCTCTTCCACTCCCAAAGGAAGCCCATAAATGTCAAGACATAAGGTTTTGTGAGGAGCCTTATCTTGGCTGCCATCATGTTCCATGTGATCTACCTGTCTAGTAATCACAAACAAGGTATCAGTCAATATGTCCGGGGCCAAATACGCATACGTAAAGGGAGGAGCAGGTTCCAACTTTGGAGTCAGATCTTCTCCCTGGGGAGAGAGGATACCATCCTCAAGGTGGAGAAGGTAGACTGCTGCTACTTGATTGAGGGCGTAAAAGCGCCCCTTGTGATATATGACATCCTCCATCAGTGTATCGACCTCGATGTCAGTGTAGGCATCATCTCCAATTCTGCATAAGCCCAAATATCCAAGTCCGTGGAGGAATACCATAACGTTGCCATCATCTGATATGGCGACCTTGCGTATGTGATTATCACGAATCTCCTCCTTGCTGTAGGCGGCCTCCGTAAAGTGCTGTTGTACGAAAGTGGACTGGTGAGGAAGGTTGATTCTTTTCTTGGACCAGGGATGGAAGAGACAGATATCCAGGCTTTCATCCACAGTCATCAGCCAGCCGTTCTGGAAAGAAGCGCAGCAGCGCTTGCCGCGTATTTCCGGGAGACTGATGTTGTATAGTTTCTGATTGGAGAGACTAAAGAAAACGCGACAGTCTGGATCTTCTTCTTTTTCTTCGTCGGAAGGAAGCATCATGAGCCACGGAAGTTCAAGGTGCGTGCTTTTCTTTAGAAGAATTGAACGCCATGGTTTGCAAACATAAAGCATTCGAAGGTTGTCGGGTGGAATGCAGAAATCGGAAATTTTCTCTAAGAGATCGTGAGGAAGATCCACCCAGTTGGCCATGGCCCTAACAAACTTATAAATATAAAAAAAAAACTGATCAACAGATTAAATTAGAAATCAAGAAGAAAAGAGAATCGGAAGAAAGAAATCCAGATCTTCCCTTGGAAAGGATCAAGCGGAGACAAAACAAGTCCAGAACTGCCTTGTCCTGCAGTGAAAGGGGATGAAAGAGAGAACAGAAGCAAAATAAATAAACAGAGTTACATGGTTTAGGGTTCCTCTCGTCCAGACTGTCCTAGATTTACAAGGAAAAGCAATCCCGTTAGATGTGAAACCGCACGCACGCACGCACCACCAAAGATTTGT
Source organism: Sextonia rubra (assembly GCA_037013555.1). NCBI lineage: Eukaryota > Viridiplantae > Streptophyta > Magnoliopsida > Laurales > Lauraceae > Sextonia > Sextonia rubra. The sequence continues at coordinate 19,807,893 of JASUAD010000006.1, forward strand.
GAATCCCTGTACACGTATGGATGTCTAATACCCCATTTGGCAAGTCCGTCCTTAGAGCCTGAATGTCTTAAAGCGGTAACAATAATCAAATGCATTTAAAAGACCATTTGGTAACTGGCTAAGGGTGTGTATTGGGTTGGACTTATTCTAAGGGCTTATTGGGCTTTTTCTTTTGAACAAGCCCATCAGCCCAAAAAAGTGTATTTGGTTATTATAATTTTAAACTAACAACGAAGGCCAGTGCTTAGCCCGAGCAACAAAAAAAAATTAAATAGTTTATTAAAAATTTTATAAAAATATAAAATGTTAGATGTTTTTAATAGTTAGCCTACTAAATGGATAAATAAAAATTAGAAAATATTTGAAAATGTAAGAAACCCACTGAATAATTCTTGTGGTTTAAATAAAAGAAAAAAACATTAAACTATTAAATTTTATAAACATCTAAACTTTTATTATTTTTATAAACTTTGTAATAAACTATTTAAATTTTTAGCATTATATTTTGATGGTAAGACTAACTCCTATAAGAAATGAAGCCATTTATTTAAATTGGTGCCAAATATTTATAAAGAGGCCTCATAAGAAAAATCAACGTGTTATCATTTAAACAATAAATAGGATTTAGCCAGTATTCTTGAATTGGTCGATACTCAATAGGATCACATGGGACAATGGGAATAGAAGAGTGATTTTAAAGAATGACATATTTTAGGAAAGTCATTGAAGAGGAAGGGATTTCGGGGAGGAACCATGTAATTTTTTATTTAAAATAAATGTTGTACAAAGTGATGTGGCAAACCAAGAAAAACAGTGGAAGAATGAGAGATTGAAGGGAAAATTTTAAAATAAGAGTGATTTAGGGGGTTGCCATGGATGAGAGAGAAATTGTAAGGAATAATTTAAAATCGAATGAGTTTATGGGTGATGGTTGTGAGGGATACATTTTAAGAGAGTTACTAATTACTTATGCTAAGTAAGGGTTGAAAAAATTGAAAATATATTAAAATTTGTGGTTTTCTAAATTTAAAATATTTTTGGAATAAATAAATATAAAATTATTGAATATAGTTTGTATTACTCTTTAATTTTTTGTATCAAAACTTATTCAAACAAAAAAAATTTATAAAAGCATATAAACTACAAGTAAAAATTTATTTATTTGGTAAAGCTCATTGAAGATGGAATAGGGTCAGAAAATCAAACTTCATAAACAATTATAATGTGAAGAGATGCATCAAACACGATAAGAAAATGATGATGATCTTGAATAAGAGTCGTATCGATCATTATAATACTGATGATAATTGAATAAAAATTATCTTTTCACCATCAAATACTTATGAAATGTGGATGACTTCTCAGAGAGACCTTATAAATATCATAGTAATAAAGGTCATCTTGAGCTTTAAAAATATGAATGATCATCTAACAATGGGCCCCACATAAGTGAGATTCTCTTCTCATTACTGAGTGTATCTGTGTATGCGCTAAAACATGGACTACTCCACTCTAATAGAAAAAAAAATATGAAACGTGGATGGCTTCTCAATCAGATCTTTTGATTTGACAAATGGAAATAAGGCGAAAAAGAAAAGGTGAATAATTAAAAAAAAAACTAAAAAAGGCATTGGAAGGAAACTGGCATTCTTGTTTTATCTTGACTTGAGAACTATGGCTTCCAACTCAATGCCTACACATTTCCTCTCTTCCTCAAGCCTTTTCCTTATCATTCTATAGGCCAATTCATCCCAGCCGTTGCTGCCAAGTACGCTCTATGTGCTCAACGCACTTATTGCCATGTATTGGCAATGCAGGAGCACCTAACCTAGAATAGTCTTTCTTATGACACTTTGATTGTCTTTCCACAAATGAAAGGGGAATCTTCTAATTTAAAATGGGCTCTAATTAAATTAGTGTAAAAAACGCGGATGGGAGAGAGATTTTATGGATGGTGGTAAAAGGAGAGATTTTAGGAAATAATTTAAAATGGGTGTAAGTTTAGGAGTGATGAAAAATGGGTGCAGAAAGGGTGGATGAGTAAGAGATTTTAGGCATGGTGGTAGAAGGGGAGAGATTTGAGGGGAATTAGTGATTTTTTGTGCCACATGTAATTTTCTAAAATGCTGACGTGGCGCTCTAAAAAAAAGGAAAAAAATAGTGTTGATGTGACACCCTCTAGAGGCCTATATTCTTATAACTTTAATATATATAACTAGCAACAAAGCCCATGCTAAGCCCGTGCTGAAAAATAAATAATAATAAAATGTAGAGTTTTTAAGTTTTATTAAAAATAATATCAATTTAAAAATAATGTACATTATTTAATATTTATTAAAGCTTATATTATAATTTTTTATTTCAAATATAAAGTGTAATAAACTTAGTTATAGATTTCTAACAACAAAGACCCGTGCTAAGCCCGGGCCCAAAAATTAAAATATATTATCAAAATTTTAGTTTTTGTTGGGAATATTTGTAAGAGAAGTAAATCTTGAATAAAATATATATAATGTATTTATCTTTCATCATTTATATTTATTCTACACAATAACATTCTAAATAAAAAAGAAAAATTTGAAATAACCTTACAAAAAATATAAACATAATCCAAAATTATAAATTTCTACCCAATTGTATTTTTCAAAGGAATTTTTGAAATAAAAAAAAAAGAAACATGATATATCTTAGTTCAATCAATTGCTCATTTGGAGAATTGGAGCTAAACTTAGCTCTTTAAAATCATTCAACTGCTCAATTGGTGAATTGGAGCTAAATTGGACTCTTCAATTTCTCAAATCAATTATAAAATAGAGTTCAATCTCTCAAATCAATTAGAAAATTGCACTCCAATTAAGAAATCGAATCCTATATCTTGTGGCCCACCTTCAACCGCATCGAACCCCTAAGAGGGAACAATGCAGGAGCACCTTACCTAGAATAGTCTTTATTATGACACCTTGATTGTCTTCCCACAAATGAAAGGAGAATCTTCTAATTTAAAATGGGCTCTAATTAAATTAGTGTAAAAAACGCGGATGGGAGAGAGATTTTATGGATGATGGTAAAAGGAGAGATTTTAGGAAATAATTTAAAATGGGTGTGAGTTTAGGAGTGATGAAAAATGGGTGCAGAAATGGTGGATGAGTAAGAGATTTTAGGCATGGTGGTAGAAGGGGAGAGATTTGAGGGGAATTAGTGATTTTTTGTGCCACATGTAATTTTCTAAAATACTGATGTGGCGCTTTAAAAAAAAGAAAAAAAATAGTGCTGATGCAGCACCCTCCAGAGGCCTCCATTCTTATAACTTTAATATATATATATATAATTAGACCCATCAAAACCCATCCCAACCATGATTTAAAAAACTAGCCAACTCCGATCCGAGTTGACTCGGACTCAGCCATGACTAAGCCAGCTCTATGTGACTTGGACTTGCCCAGCCTTATATGCAACATTGCAATGTAAAATGAAAAAAAGGATAAAAATAAAACAATAGGGGGCTTTTTGTAAAGTTTTTTTTTTTTTATAAGGGGATGGGAGAGAGAAGTGAGGAAAAAGGTTTTTATTGCCCAGGACTTGGGCGAAAGAGGCGAGAGAGGGAAAAAGGCTCATCGGCCAGAGGGGACAACGAGGAGGTGGCGCTTCTCTTTGTCTGATCATTGGTGCCGTTCGTTGACCCTGCCTCGCCATTGCTTGCTGGTTGCTGATCTTCCTCCCACTCGCTGCCTCTGCTAGCCTACTGGTGTTGCATGTTGTTGGTGCTGTTGCCTGTTATTGTTGCTGCTCCAGCTACTGTCGCTCGTTGTTGTTGCTGCTCCAGCCTCCAGCCGAGCACTCATTCTTCGTTTTTCCCCCCTTTTTCTCTTCCTCTCTTTTCCCACGTCACCCATGGAGGGCTGGGGCTTCTCTATTTTAAGTTTTGTAATGTTTTCTTTTCATTTTTCCTGCAAAGAAGAAGTCGGAGCCTGACTCGGATGAGCCCCATGCGAGTCAGCCGGTCCCAAGTCCGCTTTTTAAAACCTTTATCCTAACCCATCCTCGACCCATCCCAGCCCACCAAAAACCCCAAATCCTAATCCCACACTTCCACAAGACCTTAGCCTGCTTCAGCCCTTCGAAACTCATCCCCAATCCTAGGAGAGACTCGCAGAGAAACAACAATCAAAGAATCTTGAAACAGTGAAACAACTTAAAAAAATATTGTTATGCCACATAAAGAGGTGACAAATAGGTCAGGTAGCGTTAGCAACGGGTTCTGGTTGTGCCCCTCAGCCCGTGCCTAACCCGTTTTGGCACAACCGGAACCCAACTAAGGATGGAAGAGACGGATATCCAGGTTTTCATCACAGTCATCAGCCACCCGTTCTGGAAAGAAGCGCAGTAGCACTTGCCGCGTATCTCCGGGAGACTGATGTTGTATAATTTCTAATTAGAGAGACTAAAGAAAACGCGATAGTCTAGATCTTCTTCTATATCTTCGTCGAAAGGAAGCATCATGAGCCACGGAAGTTGAAGGTGCTTGATTTTCTTTTGAAGAATTAAACGCCATGCTTTGCAAACATACAGCATTCGAAGGTCGTTAGGTGAAATGCAGAAATCAGAAATTTTCTCCAAGAGATCCTGAGGAAGATCCACCCAGTTGGCCGTGGCCATAACAAATATACATATGAAAATGGGCCAATCTCCAAAGGGGATAAATGATTAGAATTTAGGGATTGGGATTAGGTATTAAAAATTATGAAAAGGGGACTGAGATTTAGGAATTTAGGTTTGATTTAAGGATTTAGTATTTAGGAAAATGGAATATGGGTTAGGGCTTATAGATTTAGGGATTGCGATTAGGTAAGGGAGTTAGACATTTAGTGCTTGGTTTATAGGTTTAGGTAAAAAGGGTAAGGCAACCGGGAATGAGTGTGAGAGAGAGAGAGGCAAAAGTGACCGTGTTTATATGGAGTCTTATTATGTCAAGTCTTACATTAAAGTGAGATTACATCTCCTTTGGCACCTGTCCTGCTTGATTTGACATGGACCCGTGGCATGCGGGTCACACAATTTCTTACACCCTCTCCCAGAGATACTTTCTTTCCTCTAGGTAAGGGTTTTGTAATATCCAATCCCACTCTAACACGCATGAACTACCCTCACCCACCTCCTCCCTCACCTACATCCACCTCCTCAACCGATCCTATTGCTTCACCGATAGTCTTCCCCACAGCTGCATTCATCCTTTTCAGAGGCAGATCGCACAGTCTGATCCAAAAGGATGCAGTGGTCATTTGGATTGATGAGAGCTGCAGATCTCCATCAAAGTCTTGAAGAAGCACTAGATGTTTATCAAACGACCACGGACTATTCCTCTTGACCCTCTCCTTGTCCACTTGATCTAAGAATTCCACCAGAAAGAGATTTTCTCCCATGTCACAAAACTGTAATCCCTTTGAAGGCCTCCAGAGAGATCGCAATAGGTTTTTGAAAGCCTCGCGATTATAGTACTTTGATGTCAAGAGCTTAACCAACAGACAGTTTTCCCCTCGTGCTAAAGAGTTATCACATTCCTCATTTCCAATCACTACTTCCTCCTTCTCAACCTCCGATAAAGACATCCTTTTCCACTTCACCAAGGATTCATCCATCATTAATTCCGATGATTCCTACAAGTTGAAAACTCGAGGAAAAAACCTTGTACAAGAGACAAGAACAGAGAAGCTCCCACAAGTTGGGGAGAGATTCTTAAAAAAAAAAAAAAAATTGTGGTTTTGGAGAAGATTCAAACACCCAAGATTTTTTTTTTCTTCCAAACTACCTTCAAACTGCCTAGACTACCCCAATCCTAATCCCTTTGATACACACAGGGTCAAGAGCCCTGATTACCAGAACAAGACACAGAAGAAAAAACATGGAAGGAAGCTCTGCTCTTAAAGCTTCTCCTCTCTCAAGACCCATTTATCTTTCAATCTCTGCTACTCATCTTCTTCTCCCAAACACACCCAATTCATCACTTTCCATCCAAAACACCCACAAACCACTGGATTTGGGGCCAAGAATCACATCTTTCTCTCCCCCACCGGACGTTCTCTTCTTCTGGCTCCCTCCTTCGCCATTGCAGAAGCCTTAGAACAAGCTTCTCCGTCGTTGAATCACAAGGAAGCTTTGTCCAAAGTTGATAAGACTGGAAGGTTTTGCAGCCCAAGAGCTGCTAGAGAACTTGCGCTGTAAGTGGAAGATTTGGGAGCTTCTTGCATTCTTCTGTCCTTTGGATTATTGGGTTCTTTTTGTAGTATCTTCTTCTTCTACCTCTTTAAAGTTGGGGTTTTCTGGATTGACAGGTTGATTGTTTATGCTGCGTGTTTGGAAGGGACTGACCCAGTTCGGCTCTTTGACAAGCGTGTGAATGAGAAAAGACGTAGGAACTTTTGAGTTTTTTTTTATTTATATAGTCCGTGGTTGATTATGTTGTTCATAGTAGACTGACCCAGTCGTGGGTCTTATTGTGGATTAGAGTATATCCTGAAATTGTGCTAATGTCTGATTTTGGTTATATTCTAAATGATTTCCATTACATTGATAATTGTCTAAGCGTTCAAATTCAAATGGGTAAGGATAGCTGGAATTGTCCAATCATTGTAGCTTAACCATAAATTTTATCTGCAACGCAGCCCATGGTTTTGGAGGGTCTGGATTGGAATGCATTTGTATTTGTATGGTGACATTCCCATTTGGGTAAAAAAATAAAATTTTGTATGAATGTGATTTCTTGAGGTTCTGGCTCGTGGGACTCTAGCCTGGTAGCAAAAACAGTTCGGAAGTATTAAATGTTTTGCAGTTCCATCTACTTGGCCTATGAACATTATATTAGCCCACTTTTTGATGATTTTAGCAAATGATATGATGCTTCCTATGGTGGTGGGCAGACGCTTTCAATATTACCCTTACTGTAGTAGTTATAAAGGATCCAAACCCAGGAGAGAGATGGATATGATATATCTCAGGGTATTATTATTATTATTATTATTAATTTTTTTGAAAGATCAAGGCAGATTAATATTAGCTTTGAATAAATTTTCCTTTTTCTCTTTTTCACATGATCCACTTTGTTTGTTTTTTAGAATACATGTTAGAGCTTTTAGGCCATCAATTTCATGGCAAGGGTTGTAGAAATTGTGCTGTTGCAATCACTTTTCTTCCATGGTATAATCCACCGGACTGGTTTCCAATCCACCATCCTCTCCCATGTGTGTGCAGTACAATGTTGCTGCTAGGACCGTCAGATTGTATTCTATTTGGGGCATGGTTCCTAATGCAGCCACGGGCAATCCGTATCCAAACGGATGGTGGCACATTTTCATGTTACTTTCATGCTTTTTAATAATGCAAAGAACCATTTGTTAAATGATCTTGAATGGTTTGAACATTGAGAGTCCGGTAGGGTAAGTCAGTTAACTTTTCAACACGCCCAAGTTTGTGCAATTTGGATTAGAGTTGAGAATGTTAGGACCCATTTTTGTAGGGTATATTGTAGTAACATTCATGCATAGTTTTCTCATTTAGTTTATTAAATATATGTTGCTATTATTAAAACATCTAGATGGTTTTAATGATTAAGATTGCGTGGTTCAGGGTTTATTTTATTTTAGAAACATATATAAGCAATTGAAGGGCTAAAAATCCGTAACTTTGGTTGTGTTTATTTGTATTTTGGAATAATAAAGCAATCCAAAGAGTGGGAGTGTGAATGTGTCTACCCTTCTGGTTGCGATGGAGCCTTAATTTCAAGTGTGTTTCAAGTTTTGTTTTGGTTTGTGTCGATTCTATTGTCTATTTTCTAAGTACTGTGGATTTGATGAGAGATTTGAGCAGCAAAAACTCTCAATTTGTAGTCTGGGCTGTGTAAGTCAGTTTTGGCTGCATCAAGTCCTCCATAGTAGGATCCACTAAGCATACTTCCAATCAATCAAAATGTTCTCTGTGTGTGTGGTCTCCAGATTCTGAACTTTGCTTTTTTTCTTTTTTCTGGGAAGTAGGGATCAAGTTCATTAAATCTTTATGATTTTCTAATGGTTGATCTGTCTTTTCCATCTTCAGTCCCTGGATATGTTTTCAACAAGGCATCATTATTAGAGTATGATCATATGAGCTTTGATGAGGCACCCATTGCACTGGAGACAGAAGAAGAAGCAGAGGAGCTGTTGCTCAATAATGAGGAGGAGTCTCTGATTGGTAGTTTGCTAATCCCTTTTCTATGTGGTTCATCATGCAATGCCAAGTGAATGTTTTAATTTTGGCTTCTTAACTAGAATGATATATTTCACTAGCAGAAGTTTTCTTTCTCCCAGTGTTCCCATCTTTAATTTGATGTCAGTTGGTATGTATTATATTCAGATTAGTGATAAATTATTACAAAAACATTAATTGTTAGCTGCCGCTGATTAAGCCGACTATAATGCTTCAAACCTCTTTAGATTCACATTCTCCATTGGTGGGGTGCTTCTTCATTTCATTATCTTGTCATGCACTGTATTTTTTTTTTCATTACACTTTGGGGCACATTTTTCTGCACATAGTTATCTTAGGAAAAACATCTTCACAAAATATATCATTGGGAGTTAATTTTCTTGAAGGACTGGATTTTGGTGCCTTTTGCAATTGCGGTGCTCTCCTAGTAAAATGATATAACGTTTATATAATTAACTTTTCTGTAAATATAACATTTCACAATCAAAACAACATTGTTCCAATCATAGCATGAGATTGAAATTAAGTTTTTTTTGAAATGGTGGTCGAAGTTAATAGATTATCCATGATGATTAACATCTTCACATCGTGTTTGTCTACTTAACAACGATTAAATTATCTAACCACTAGATGATTTGATAGGATAAGGCTTCATTGATGCTCATGATGAACCTTTTAATGGTCTAATGTCTCATGAACTGTTAAAAAGAATATTTAGAGTTTATCGTATGTAAAGATGAAAGAAAAAGTTGGCCAATCCTGCTAATATGAGTCCATGCATATTGACATATGTTCATGTTGATGTCCAGGCTGCAAGTTTTCTAGCCTAGAAATAAAGACTGAAACTAAGCATGTGTCATGTAGGGCCCGCTGAATGTTGATCTGTGAAAGGTGGACATTCTTGCAACCACATGGCTGTCGGTTCTAGCCACCCTAAGAGAGATAAAATAAGCAAAAGCAGATGTCATTGTATTTCTATAACTTTTTTTTTACTGCTATTGTGTTTCTATAACTTATGTCGCCACCATCACTACTTGCTTGGCACTTACCAGTATTTGTTACTGCTCGCAATATTCTAATCAACACACAAAAAAAAAGAGAGTAAATTTTCCCTGCAATATATGAGATAATTGAACACAAACAAAAACTGCACAGACTGCATCAGTTGGTGCAGTTTGGCTAAAGATGACACACTAAAATGTTTTGCAACTGAAAGGATCAAGAAGCTTGATTGAAAATAGTATCTGGCCAGTTCGTAGTCAATAGATGGGTAGAACAGGAAGATTTTGTCATTTCAACCTTCAGGCCTTGCAACTGAAGTAAGCCCATTACATTACCAATAGTGGGGCCTATGATGCCTAGATAAGGCATAGATATGTTAAGGACATGTCATGGACATGGCAGGGACATGGATTTTATACAGAAAAAAGTGGATTATTGGATACGATATGTTACCCATTTTGAAGTATCCTTGCATTAAAGAGTGGGGCTTCCTTTTTCAAGCATTACTATAAAATGAATTTGCTGAAAAAAAAAAGAAAAAGGAAAAATGCCTGGTGGATGGAAATATTATGGTCATTCAATTCAATTAAAAATTTCAAAAGATCCTAACATGTTGAGCCACACTTCTGACAAATCTTAAAATTAAGTTTCATTATTTGTTTATTTATTTTTCTACATGGAGGACTTGAACAATTAAAAATTTCAAAAGATCCTAACATGTTGATCATCCTTTTTTAATTAAACAATTAACTCCCACGGGGCTATCGCTGTTCACTTGTCAATCAGGCAAGTCCAAGCATCCAATTCTTTGAATAATTAGAAGACTCAAAACACATAAGATATTTTAAATATTCAATTCTCCTTCCACTGAGACTATGGGCATAAAACACAGTTCCAAACCGCACAACAATCAGGCAAAAACTGATACATACAAGTAATACAACTGTCAGCCTATTTCATCCCCCCTTCTCAAGGGGAAAAAGATATAAAGAAAGCCTGAACAGAAAAAGGAAATCCCCGTTTTCAATGATTTTTAGAGTTCCTTAAGCATGGATAAAACCTTAAAAGTTAAAATACTATATAATGCTTAATTAAATATAGATTTAATGTAGTCAGTTTCCTACCATCTATAAACCAGTCACAATTCCATTTTCATCATGGAAAAAGGGAACTGCATTATAGTTAACTCCTTTTCCACTTGTCCATGGAAAAATCAAGACTACCCAATCTGCCTTCACACCAAAATCAGTAGTATCTATTGCAAGCGCTACTCCAAGAAAGAACCATCCCCCCACCCCATTAGTCTTTACAAAAAAATTAGTAGAATCTGTTGCAAGCCTTGCTCCCAGACCGAACCAACCACCCACCCCACTTCTCTTCCTCTTTCGACTATAAGAACTAAACTGAAACACTAGATAAAAATATTTATACTTATCACATAATTCCCACACAAACACACACATGCAGAGAAAAACCCATAAACACAGCATTCATTACAGGAAACAAATGAAAAGCACCCAATAGCATAAAATCAAACACCTTAAAGGCATCTATGCTACACATCCTTCCACAAGTATTTCACCTATATTAAATCCAAAAACTAATACCATTTTGAGAGTCACCTCTCCCACGCAAACCTAAAGCCAAACAGAGCTACCGACAGATAGCATTCAAATAAGAACCAAATCAAAAACACCCAGAGCATAAAATCAAACACCACAAAGGCATCCATGCTACACAGCCTTCCATATAAGTATTTAGACCAAATCAAATCCCAACACGTATCAAAACGTGACCCATTCTTCATCTTGGTCAAAAAACCTGAATGAATCTCGTTACAAGATAATGCTATAAAGTGATTAATAGGTCTTTGAGATCTGGAAAAAAAATATGGAAGAAGAGGGAGAGAGGAGAAATCTCACCTGGGGAACGAGACAGGAATAGATCACTTTAGGGATTTAACACATATTACATAGATAAGGACTTCCTTCTCTGAAGGCTTTGAGAAGCAAAAAGAGTTCTTCGGGCATGAAATCCAAGAGAGGCCAGAGAAGATGATGAAATCTGAGAGAGGCCGGAGAAGATGATGATTTTTAGGAAGATGATTTGGTTGCTTTTTCAATTTTTTGAAGAGGCTTTGAAGGATATAATTTAGTAGGAAAGGGTTTGAGGAGGGAACATTTTAGGTTTTAAAGGGAAACAAAAACAAAGGGATGTGTTGTAGTATTGCGGGCTATCCCTTTTTGAAGGTGAGGAATGGTTTTCTATGTTAAAGTGGATTAGAACCGTTTCTAATAAGGAACGGCTCAAAACCCTGCCAAATCGACATTCCTAATCTCCATTTTTGGTGCAATGTCTTCGTACCTCCCATAATACTCTCTAGGTATGAAGCATATGGAATGTTATACATTTGTTTTCTCTCGATGTTGTTTCTGGGACATTGATAGTTGGAGAGTTGATCATCCCTTGATATAGGTGCTTTTCCTCCAGAACAATTATGAATATTAAATCTTTCAAGATCTTCGCTTATATAGGCTTTCTGTGATAGTCCTAGTAACCCTTGAGACCTATCCCTAAAAATATTGATTCCAAGTGCAAAGATTCTTCTTCTTCTTTTTTTTTTTTTTTAATCTTCTAGATCCAATTGATCCAAATCTCAGCACTTGGAACCGAGCTCATCTGCAATAGGTTATTCTCTCAAAACAGAATCTCACAAGATCAAGAATGAATAAGGATTCAAAGCATGGAGTTTTTACACCAACTCTTTTACTAAGTATGCTTCCTCTGTCTCATGGCTCTCTTAATTGAAATTTTGTTGAAGGATCTCTCTGGATTCCAAGTTGCTGGATTCATCATATACTTATATTTGCAATATTTAAGGTTTTCATATGCAATAATTAAGGTTTTCCTTGGTATTTTGAGTTTCCAGTTTTATTGACTTAGAACAGTTTCAGCTGAATTCAGGCCATGCATTTGAATGACCACTGATGTGTAGAAGCAACAAGAAGTTTTATGGGTTGTCTTTTGATCAAGTTTGAGTTGTTAGAAATTTCTCTGTTGTGGGTTTTTATGTTATTCTACTTTCCTTAACTGAGTTACAGGAGGCAGCACCTTAGGTGCTAAAGAACAAGTCTATTGAAGAAGCTCTAAGGATTTTAACCGACATATTTAACAAGTTCTACGTGTTCATGCTTAATTATATGTTAGTATCGCCAAATACTAGCAACCATCCTGAATATATTAAAAAATAGCAAAAATCATAATGATTGTTTAAGAAGGGGGGGGGGGGGGGGGGGGGGCGGGGGGGAGAGCTTTTCTTATTGAATGAGAGATGCGTGTACATACAGGGGGAGATGAGGATCTTATTTATAGAGTAAGATTGCTTCCTCCCCAAGCAAACCAATATAGCAGGACTCTTACTTTCCATATCTAATGTGGACCCCAGGGTGGGCATCCACTAATAATAATATTTTATAACACTCCTCTTGGATGACCATCATTCAATAACAGTTGCCTCATTAAAATTTTGCAAAGGAAAAACCCAATGGGATAAAAACCAATACGAAGGAAAAAGAGTATAACGTTCTACAAAATTATTGAAATGGTGTTAGACGTACATAATGCTGCCTCATTAAAACCTTAACTAAGAAAACCCAGTGGAAAAAAAACCTAGAAAAGGAAAAAGAGTATAGGGCAAATATGTCCTGATTAATAGGCTTCAAAATGCCTATCCTGAATCTGTTACTCCCCCTGACAATTGTCACAACCTGAGCCAGAAATCGGGGGTTAGAGAAAACCTAACCAATGACACACGTACTCTCGTGCATGTACACCTAGACCTCGCCCAAATGTACACACACAAGGGATCAATCACACGTGCAAACAAATGTACGCGGAAGCTGTAAGTATCAAGGCATACCACAAGATAATAAAAGACACAATGATTACAAAAGATTAGATTAATTACAACACTGCACAACAAAATAGAGAGACTAGTTCACAAATCAAAATACAGCTAGAAGTTAGACCCAAAATACAATTTACAGAAAAATCTCACAAGTAAGCGCAGACACAATGGAGGGAGAACAAAATGACGCACACCGCTCTAGAAGAATGGATCATGTCTACTCCTCTAGGCCGGAGGGGGCCTCGCGAGCCTCTCTTGGAGTCGGGTTGACCGACGCAGGATCGGAAGAGGGATTTGAGCCTGCAACACCAAGAACAACTCATAAGTACAACGACTTAGCAAAATATAAGCCACAATAAGATAACACGAATTCTATTTATCAATGAGCAAAAGTAGTAATGCAAATATCCATAGTGAGCATGTTCGTATACTAGGCAAATCGTGCATAGGAATAAGTATGCTGTTAGAATCATCAATAGAATTACACACTCAAGCTGGCTACTACATCTGCCATATTCTCCTTTTCGAGAGCATACAAATATGAGAACACCATCGACTGGGCCAAGGTACGAATGGGTCTCTAATTCCCGGGGTCCAAAAGCCCAGGACACGAGCACTCTGCAGAGGCGATCACAAACACTAAATCAAAGTCAACCCCGTCGGGCATCCTGAGGCAGAGGCTAAGTAGTGCCATATATAGACCATCTCAATCATAATCAAATCAAATGATGCACATCAATCAATAGCACATACAAATATCATATCACAATCTATCACAATAAACGAACAATAATAGTGCATCACACACTGAGAAGCAATACGGCTCATACTGATAAGCAATATGAATAACAATATGAATAACGAATGCGAACAAGCAAATACGAATCAGCACTAACGAATGAGTACAAATAACAAATAATCACTGAACTCAAGTACCCCATATGAACCATAACAAATACACAGTAATGAAGTGTCCTTGCCTGAGCTTCGCTCTGGGGATGTAGCTACATTTCCCACTAAATATAGAGGTCCAGCGCAGAACACATGAGGGCAAATCCGAAATTAATATGCTGTGCAAATCAGATTTACTATGACGAATCAAGGTCAATTACAAGCCAATCCTAATCGAGTTGTCCAGTGTTTCTAACCGTGCATGTTGATGTAGGTTTAAGGTATTCGATACACAGTTGTTCCATCCAGAAGTGTTGCATCTTACTACGAAGGTGTACCAAAGTCCCTTAAACCAATATCCATGAGAAGGTGTTAAACAACTGGATAACATACATGAATGAGACACAGCCCTCGAGATCATTCATGTCATTCTTACATTCCATTGGGCATGTTCGAGTTGCCTACATTCTAGCATAAGAGTCATATGAGGTCTCTTCCTTGACCTAATCTTTTTCTTCATTTCTCAGGGTCACACGGTGTAGCCGTAGGTGAACGTACGGCTTAGCCGTAGGCATCTTACGGCGTAGCCGTAATCTACACTACGGCGGAGCCGAGGTTCCCCAAACTATTCATCCGCATTTATGGCTCAACCGTAATTTACTCTACGGTGCAGCCATATCTTGTTCTACGGCTTAGCCGTAACACAATAGACGGCTTAGATCTAGCTGGGCCGTAGAAGAGCAGCAAATGTGCCAACTCTCAGTTATTTCAAATGTCACCCTGTATTGATCTACGGTTAAGGTCACGGCTGGGTCACAGTATAGCCATAAGCCATAAGCCATTTCACGGCTCAGCCGTAGCACCTTTCACGGTTTAGCCGTGAGTGCGCTGAATCAATTTTATAAAACAGTTACAGAAATCCAGAATGGCTAACTCTTGACTGAATACAGAATGATAATACCAAAACTTACTCCATGGGGCTGTCTAACAATGACTCAGACAAGAAGAGTAATATATACACAATCAAAGCATTACCAATAAGTGTTAAAACTACTTGTGCTTATACTTGCCTCACACGTGGAAATCACACACTCTCTGCGTTGCTAGAGGCTCAACCCACTGGAGACACACGAAAATCACACCACATGGCTCCCTTCCTCACGTAAACAAAACAAAGCTGAACGAAAGAGAAAGAGAGAGACGAACGAGAGAGATCGTTGCAGAAATGAGAAAGAGACAGTGGTAGGTAGGATATTTATAAGATAAAAGAAGTCAGATTTGCAAACAAGTCCACCATTTGCCTCTATTTACAGTTCGAGTCAATTGACGATCCAACGAAAGCAAACGAAGTCATTTGGATCCAGAACAATTACGAAGATTAACTAGCTCAACGAAATACACGCGTTGACATCAAAATGATGCAAAACTGACAAGATCCAACAAAAGCAGAAATTACAAAAAAGGGCTCGAACTACCTCAACCAGGTCAAACTCAACCAAACTACCTGTCAATTGCTCAAAACCAAAGAAAAGCGAAACCAAAACACACTTAGCAACAAGATTACACTTAATTAACCACTAATTCGGCTTAAGTTGGGTCAGAGTATTACAACAATAATACTCTGTACATTGTTTGATGATAAACTTTCTGCATGCCGATCTCATATACAAGCCTCTGAAAATGTTGACTTTGGTAATGACTTGGTGAACAAATCAGCGAAGTTGTTATTTGAACGAATTTGCTTGACTTCGATTTCATTATTCTTCTGAAGCTCATGTGTGGAAAAGAACTTTGGTGCAATGTGCTTTGTCTTGTCATCTTTAATGTATCATTCTTTAATTTGTTGAATATATGCCTCATTGTCTTCGTAGATAATGCTCGGGGTACCTGTATTGAGAGGCAATTGACAAGAATTACGAATACGCTGAATTAAAGATTTTAGCCATACACATTCCCTACTGGCTTCATAGAGGGCTAAAATCTCAGCATGGTTAGAAGAAATAGCTACCAAAGTTTGTTTAGTAGAGCGCCAAGAAATAGCAGCATTACCGCTAAGAAATATATAACCTGTCTATGATCGACCCTTATGAGGATCAGAGAGATATCCTGAATCTGCATATCCTACAAACTTAGAATCTTTACAATAAAAAAGTCCTAAATCAATTGTACCATGTAAATAGCGTAGGATATGTTTTATATTAGTCCAATGCCTTTGCGTTGGTGCAGAACTGTATCTAGCAAGTAAATTCACTGAGAAGGAAATGTCCGACCTAGTGCATTGTGCTAAATACATTAAAGCACCAATGGCACTCAAGTATGGTACTTCTGGACCCAATACCTTTTCATTTTCTTCAATTGGACGAGATGGATCTTTGTTTATATCTAAAGACCGAACAATCATGGGAGTGTTTAGTGGATGTGCTTTGTCCATACCAAAACGTTTCAGTACATTCTTGATATAATTAGATTGATGGACTAATATTCCACTAGAACTTCTCTCGATCTGCAAGCCGAGACAAAATTTTGTTTTCCCAAGGTTTTTCATCTCAAATTCCTTTTTCAAATAATCAGTAGTTATTTCGAGCTCTTCTGGAGTCCCGATTAAATTTATGTCATCGACATAAACTGCCACTATTGCAAATCATTTTGAGGACTTCTTTGTAAAGATACATGGGCAAATGGGATTGTTCTCATATCCTTCCTTAGATAAATATTCACTGAGACGATTGTACCACATTCTTCTGAATTGCTTCAATCCATACAATGATCATCTCAATTGTATTGAGTACGTACCCTTGGGCTTTACATCAGGCAAAGCAAATCCTTTCGGGATTTTCATATGAATTTCTGTGTCTAAGTCTCCATATAGATAAGCGGCCACAACATCCATGAGTCTCATATCCAAATTTTCAGAAACCGCTAAACTTATCAGATAGCTGAATGTCGTTATATCTATAATAAGGGAGTATGTTTCCTCATAATCAATCCCAGGTTTCTGCAGGAAACCTTGTGTCACAAGTCTTGCCTTATATCTAATAATTTCATTCATTTTATTCCCTTTCCTTACAAACACCCACTTATAACCTACAGGGTTAATACCTTTTAAGGTTTGTACTATAGGTCCAAATACATCACGTCTATTGAGAGACTCTAACTCTGCTGTAATAGCAGTTTCTCATTTTGGCCAATCTTTCCTTTGTCGACATTCATTTATAGTACGTGGTTATGTATCCCAGTCATCATCCTCATGTTTCATTGATATATGTGTAGCTATCGCATATGCAAATGCGTCATTGATGACAATTCTTTTTCTATCCCATCTCTCTCTTGAATAATTGTAAAATATAGAGATCTCTTCATTATCTGGTACCGGTGCCTCTTCGGGGGCTTATATAGTCTCATCAAGGACTTTTGTTATTTTAGAGAGAATGAATTTGTTCATAGTTTCTTCGGGAGCATTATGAACCTCTTCAGGAGGAACCTCTTCAGAAGTGTTAAGTGTATCTTTGGGAGGACATGATGATTGTACATTTCTCCTTTTTCGCGGAACTATATCCTTTGAACCTATAGGTTTGCCACGCTTCTGGCGTATTACAGACTCTTTTGTTGCCACTTTTTGACTTTGTCCTACAGGGCATTAAGTCTAGCAGGCGCATTCATAGCTGGAATATGTGACTTAGTTACCTTTGCTGCATTGTTAAATGCATCGGGTAATTTATTTGCAATTTCTTGTAAGTGCTCATATTCACATTGTGAAGTACATGGGTCTAAATGAGATAAAGTGGAAGCATTCCACGTTAGTTCACGCCGTTCTTCAGGAACGGGTTGTTCTGCAGGAACAATACGTTCTTTATCTCCCCTTAACGGCGAGAATTTTGTCTCATCGAATTGACAATCAGCAAAACGAGCAATAAAAACATCTCCTGTCATTGGTTCTAAAAATTGAATAATAGAAGGAGAGTAATAGCCAATATAGATGCCCAACCTACGTTGTGGTCCCATCTTAGTACGTTGAGGGGGTGGTGTAGGGATTAGAACAGTGCAACCAAACTTGCGCAAATGGGAGATATTAGGCTGATGTCCCGATATAAGATGTGCAGGAGAGTATTAATGGTAAGTTGTAGGTCGAAGTCGAATGAGCATTGATGTATGTAACACGGCATGTACCCAAGCACTAATTGGTAATTTGGACTGCAGCAACAGGGTCCTATAAATAAGTTGAATGCGCTTAATCAGGGATTCAGCTAAGCCATTTTGGGTATGGACATGAGGACAGGATGTTCGACAACAATGCGAAGAGATGAACAGTAGTCATCGAAGGCTTGTGATGTAAACTCGCCCGCATTATCAAGTCGTATAAACTTAATATGATTATCAGGGAAATGGGCTCTAACTTTAATGATTTGTGTTAATAGACGGGCAAAAGCTATATTCCTAGTTGAAAGTAGGCAAACATCAGACCAACGGGTGGAAGCGTCAATCAGAACCATGAAATACCTAAAAGGTCCACTAGGTAGATTGATCGGTCCACAGATGTCGCCTTGTATCCTTTGCAGAAAGGACGGGGATTCTAATGCAATCTTGATGAAGGAAAGTCGAGTGATTAACTTTCCTTGTGAACATGGGACACATAGATACCCATTCGGTATGGTCAAACTATGGTTGTCTAAAGGGGGTTCAACAGAGTTATCAATGATTTTCTTTAACATGGTAACTCCGGGGTGCCCTAATCTATCATGCCAAAGCAATAAAGCCTGAGGGTTGCTAAGCTTTGGGGTTGGTTTAAGCTTCGGGCTTAACTGTCTCGTTTTACTCAAAACCGAATGTGATTCGACGATGGATATCGTCGTATAATATAACCCAGAAGAAAGTGCACTTAATGTTTCTAGTATTTGCTTTCGGTTTCCAATACTAGTAACGATAAGTAACATTTCCTTGTTACCTTCATTAACAGTCTCAATATGGTATCCATTTATTCTGATGTCTTTATAACTGAGCAGGTTTCTTCGAAAACTGCTGAAGAACAGTGCATCTTTAATGAATAAATGAGTACCATTAGGTAACATTATGTGGGCTCTTCCGGAGCCTTCAATTATTTGCACAGGTCCAGCTATGGTGATACCTTTCGTGGATTGAATACCAATTCTGAGAAAAACTTCTGGTTTTTCAGAATGGTATGTGTTGTAGCACTATCTACAAGACAGTGAGTATCCCCATTGTTGTGATCCATACCTTTAAACAGAAGGTAATAAAAAAAATGTAACTAAACAATCATATGATTAAGAGAAAAAAAATTCATAAGAGAAATTTCATCAAATTGATAAAAAGTCACTCATCCCAAAAACATCCATAAAAGGTTTATCAAAATTAAGAAACAGAAAAATAAATCATCCAACATAAAATATCCATGAAAAGGTAAATAGCTGAAAAAAGATTCTAAATGGAGATTTTGAAAAATATTTATTTGGTCTTCTAGAACATTCCAGGAGGGGTTCCAATCTTAGCACTAAATGCCTTATTACTCAGAGGTTGGCTATTTTCGTCTTCGAAAAAATCTTTAGTTTCCAAATTTGTAATATCCAACTGGTAATTGTCATTTTGTAGGTCAGTATCCCAATCCCAATCTTCCAGATCATTTGACTATGCAGAATAAATAGAAGCCTTGTATGCTTTATATCGTTCCACCACATCTTTTGGTGCACGACAGGAGCGTGACCAATGCCTAGTCCTTCCACATCTGTAGCAAGGGTCTTCAGAACGGTGGGCAGAAGTATTTGGTGGATTCTGAGGTTGATCCAAATTTTGTTGCTTCTGAGGATCAGACCACTTCTGGTGGTTTTTGAATTTTTTATTGGGAGGACCTCGAAATCTCCTCGTCGGGAGGAGTTTCTTTTTTCACCTCTTCTGAAGGGGGATTATTTCTCCCACGCTCCCTTTCTCTGCCTCTGTTGGAATTGAAATTGGCATTTGCTTCAGGCAGTGCCATAGATCCAGTTGGTCTGGAGTTATGATTCTTTAGCAAGACTTTGTTATTCTGCTCAGCAACAAGGAGACAAGAAATCAGTTCTGAGTATTTTGAGAAACGCTGTTCACGGTACTGCTGTTGCAGAATTACATTTGATGCGTGGAAAGTGAACAACGTTTTCTCTAACATCTGCTCTTCCGTGATTGTTTCCCCACATAATCTTAACCGGGAAACAATGTTGAAAAGAGCGGAGTTATACTCAGATACCGATTTGTAGTCCTGAAATCATATGTTTAGCCATTCATTCTGAGCTGTTGGTAATAAGACCATTTTCTAGTGATCATATCTATCCTTCAGAAATTTCTAAAGACTTGCTGAGTTAAGGTCATCATGTATATGATGACGTAAGAAGATAAGAGTCAATGTCCTATTTTCCGGGGACTCTTTATTACATTCTTTTATCGTCTCTCCAAGTTTCTTGGATTGCAAGTGTAATTTTGCAGTAATTTTGCATCCAAGTGCCAGGATAAGTAGTTGTCCTCGGTAATGTTAAGGGTTTTAAATTCAAGTTTGGTTAAATTCAACATTAGGCAAGAGCTGGAAATGAAAAAATATACATGATCATTGATATGCAAAAGAAGATAAGAGATAAATAATAACCATTCAGAATAAATGGAGGGGTGAGCCATGTTAGATCAAGTTGGTCAATTAAAAATTGAATAACATCATGTTATCAATTTTAATACTCCAAAACAACAGGATTTGACAAGGCTTCTAGCTTGATCTGGAACTGCAGATTCCTGGTTAGAATTTCAGGTTCTTTAATTTTTGAATTTCAGGTTCTATCAAGGCTTCTGGCTTGATATTATGGCCTATTAATTTTATTCCTGGATCAAAATATCAAACTTCAGGTTTGATTATGAATGAATCTTCAAGTCCATATTGTGGATCTGAGAACATCTGGTTTTATATTTTAATAATCCACGGATCTTCTGGTCCGGATTTATAAAGAACTTCTGGTTCTTACAGAACTGTAGGTCCGTATTAATATTGAACTTCAGGTTCTTATTTATGATCCATTCTTGATCTCCCATTATTTAAAAAAATAATAATAAATAAATAAATAATCATATCATGAATAATTATTAAACAAATAAAGGAATATAAATAATGAAAATTATGTTACCGTTAGATCTGCCCCCTTTCACTTGTATCGTGTAGATTTGCTCCTATGCTTTCCAAAGGTTCCAACAGATCGTCAATCTGACTTCGTACACTGAAGATATCACAATCCTTATTGATGGAAACGAAAAAAGGGAGGACTGGACGTATTGTGTCGTTCTTGCTGCGTCGTCCTTGCACCTAAACAGGAAGGAATCAGGATCCTTCCTTGCAATTGAAACTACTGTGTCGTCCTTATACGTGAACAGGGATCGGTATTCCATTTTTTTGCAATTTGACTTGCTGTATCATCCTTGCACGTGAAAGTGCTGTGTCGTCCTTGCAAGTGAACATGGATCGGTACAAGGATGAAAATAGCGGTTGCGGCGAGCGTAGCGGCTTGTCGCCAAAACGATATGTAGCGGGCGATACGTAGCGGCGTAGTGGTGTGATTTAGAAAAGTCTTCAAAAAAATCCGAAAAAATTCATGAAAATCCAAAATATTGGAAAATAATGGAATATGTGTTTGTTTTGCAAAAGCAACTAGTATATGAGTATTTAGCGGTCCCCTCATTGCATGAGATCCTGTATCGCTATATCAATAGAAAAGAATATGAATAATCAATGTTTTTCATATGGATTCATGTTGTTTAGTTATGTCAACTTAAATAGTAACTTAAGGCTTATAAAAAAAATGTTATAAACAAATTTTATCAAGATTCATTCAAGAATTAAAGATAAACTATGTTCAAACTTTATAGAAAAACAATAGACTAATCTACTTAAAGAGCAAAGACTTTGTAATGGAGGAATACCTTGCTAATTAGCTATAATCTAATACCAAAGGGAATGTCTTCCAGGAATTACATTGCTATCAGTGTCATCATCTTCATCATCATTTGTTGTGTTTGTGCCCCTATTATGTTGCACATTCTCCCCAAATTGAATTTGATATTAGTGAGCATTGGGATCTTGGAATGCAAAGCAGAAATCAAAGGAGCTTGGAGGAGGTGGATATCTATATTGAGGTCGACTATCATCATAGTCACCATATGAGTAAGACCCTGAAGCCGAAGATTGTTCTTCTTGTTGCACATGACCATACTGATAATATTGTGATGGTTCTTAAGGATATGGCCTATAGCCTGAATGTGAAAGTAGAACATTATAAATAGGGTTCCAAGATGCTGTTTGTTCCCCTCCTACATTTCCACTTCCACCCATATTCCCTTGCTTATCTATGTGTGCGGGTGATGACACTTTCCGTCGCCTTTGATAAGCACGTTGTGGAGCCATTCTTGATTGTTCAGGAAACTCTTCTACGGTCTCAACAGGAACAACATTTTCTTCTTCATCATATTGATAAGACTCAGCAGTGCCACTTGTCCCGCTGTCTCCTCCGTCTCCTTCATTTCCTCCAAGACCTCCACCATGGCTATTGGAAGAGGCAACAGTAGAACTACTATCTTCAGAAGATGACAAAATATGAGCTGGTTCCTTCCCTTTCGATGTTGCAGTTGCACTTCCACTACTTCTTTCTCCTTGATGTGGCTGTCCCCCTGACATTTGTACATCTTCAACAATTAAACGTTGTACTTCTTGCTAAAAGCCTGGATCTGAATCTAACAATGGATCTTCAGTCTCGGCTATCCATGGAAGTAAGGGATCATCGTCTTTGAATATGCGATCCAAATTAATTGGACAATAAGTAGGATCATCGCTTGCCTTTCTCTCTCTATTTATGTTCCTTAACTTGAGATTGTAATGGCAGTATACCAATTTGTTGAGTTTTCTCATGGTTATCCGATTCCTAGGCTTCGTATGGATCATGGAGAAAGTGCTCCAATTCCTTTCACAATTTGATGATGTTGTTGTTTGACTAAGGATGCGAATGGCTGCTCTCCTTAGATGTAGAGTACTCTCTCCAAAGCTCTCCCACCAATCAGCTGGAATACAAAAAAAAAAAAGAAAAAAAATTAGACATCTTTAAATCGTAAAAAGTTTCTTTTCTGTGTATTGTCAGTTGCGTATAAGTATAACTACTAGGTGAACATCTTTCAATCGCTCGCTGTACAAGAGGGTCAGCGAAAGTTCCTCTTTTATGTGTATAAGTAGAAATCTACAATGCAAAAAATTAGAAATAAATAAGTACACCATATCAATACAATTATCTCAAATATATTTAAAAGATTAAATAAATTTCTTAATTAGCTTACCTCTTGTATAGCTTCGATATGATCATCTTCACTCAAAATTCTTTTCAACACTATCCTTAATCCTACTCGCAATTCCGTATCTATTGCTTTAGTGTGGTGTGGGGCATTGCGATAGTAGAATTCAGGATTTAAAAAATAACTTGCAGCATGCAATTGATGGTGCAGCTGATCGTTCCACCGGGCATCAATAATTTTTATGTAATCATCATGATATCGGCAATTTTCTAGAATGGCTTGCTTTGCCCGATCAATTACTTCATAAATGTACCCCATTGTTGGCTTTTCATCAGCATCTACAAGCTGCAACACTTTCACTAAAGGTTCATATGCCTTTAATATGTTCTCTACTTTGGCCCAAAATTTATTATCCCTCATTAGAATTGAGATGTCAAACTCCGGACCACGTGTTGCTTTGCCCCATTTCGAATGAAGCCATTCTTCTAATGAAAACATCTGAATTAGCTCCGTTCTCCAACGTACTAGGCTTTCCATAGCAATAAAATGGGTAGCAAATCTAGTGGATGCCGGACGCACTAAGGCATGATTGTTTGTGAATCTCTTCATCAAGCTTAAGAGCCATGAATGGTCGTATATAAACCTTGTAATGCCTCTACATGCCTTGATTGCAGTGACCACATTCTTCTTCTTTCAAATATCCTCCATTATAAGGTCAATGCAATGTGCTGCACATGGGGTCCAAAATAAATGTGTCCTTTTTCCATTAAAAGTTGACCAGCCTTCTTAAAATTAGCTCCATTATCTGTCACAATCTGGACAATGTTCTCCTCTCCAACACTTTCTACAACTTTATCCATAAGCCTATAAATATAATCTGCTGCCCGTTTCTCTTCAAATGCATCAAGGGACTTAACAAAGACGGTCCCAGTGACATTATACACCAAAAAGTTAATTAGTTGTGTTTGGGTGCCGCCTGTCCACCCGTCACACATAATAGTGACTCCATTTTGCCCCCACATGGGCCTAAACGTCTCTACCAAAGCCTTTATTTCTTTATACTCTTCTTCAAGGTACTTGGTGCCCACATCATACACGGATGGCGACGTAATACCCCGCCCAGCTTGAGCCGCAACATCAAGAACTGTCTGAAAATAAGGAGAATCAATTGCGGTAGGGGGTATATTCTTATGAATTAGCTATTTTGCTGTAACTTTGGCTAATCTATCTCTTGCAGCCTTCATGACACCCTTGACAACATTAGAGATTTTTGGTTGTTTAGCTGCCTCCGATCTATGTGCGAAAGGATCAACAAAACTAACCCCTCTTCCAGTTTGTGTAGGGGTAGCCATCCGAGTAGAAATAATCTCTATATCATCATCCTGCTGTCGGGTGCTAAATGCTCTACGCAATTTACCCGCAATGCCTTTGCCCTTGCTTATTGCACCAGATGAGCCACCTTCATCATAGTTTCTACGCTGGCTATAAGCTCGATGCTCTGCTTCTTCTTGGCACGACATAAGGGACTCTCGACGTACAGCCATCATTTCTGGGTCATCAAACTCATCGTCAGAAGTAGCTCCAAGACCTTCATCCCCAAATACATCATGGCGTGCTGCATCAACACCCTGCTACTTCTTCTCTTCAATTTGTACTTTTCTCTGTTTTGTTTGATTCAATAAATTTTTCATTTGCTCCCTAACTTCTTTGGACACTTTAGGACACCCAGCAACATTGCCTTGCACATGGACCAAATGTTGTTTAAATCTTGTAATGCCCCCATGGGTCACTTTGTGACAAAACTTGCACTTAATCTTCAACCGATTGTTTTCAATTGCCTCACCATAGCTCCATGCAAGATCTATCTCATGCGACATTTTTTCACGTCACAATACCTAAACAAGATTTAAAAGTAATAGGTTAAAATTTAAATAAATTTCAAAAACATGAAAAAATTAGAATAACACGCATCTACGTGGGTGGGAATTGGGATTGATATATGGGAAATATATATATAACATTATGGGACTATTTTCAACCCATTTGATTCAGTTTACTTTTATAAAAAAAATATTTTTATTAAAAAAATAAAAAAACTCGAAAATAAAAAATATGAAAAAATTAAAAGAACACAAAAATATGTAGGATTGATTTATGGGAATATAGATCTAATATTTAGGGACCATTTTCAACCCATTTGATTCAGTTTACTTTTATAAAAAATATATTTTTTTAAAATACAAAAATCCGAAAATAAAAAATATGAAAGAATTAGAGGGACACAAAAATATATGAGATTGATCTATGGGAAGCATAGATATAACATTTAGGGACCACTTTCAACCCATTTGATTGAGTTTGCTTCTATAAAAAAAATTTTAAAAAAAATACAAAAATCTGAAAATATAAAATATAAAAATCTAAAAAAGGCTGATTTCACAGGCAGTGTTTAGCATTTCTCTTTCTTTATTCTTCCTCTTGTTGTTCGTTGTTCTTTGCATTTTGGGTTGGCATTAGGGCTAGGGTTTCGGTTTTGCAGGTCGTATTTAGCATTCCTCTCCCTTTGTTGTTCTCCTCCTTGTTCATTGTTCTTTGCATTTTGGTTTTTTTTTCTGCTTTTTTGTGGGGATAGGGTTGGGGTTTGCAATCAGGGGTAGGTTTTGGGTGTTTTTTGAGATCGGATTAGGATTAGGGTTAGGGTTTGGGTTCGGATATGGATATTCAAGACTGAAATGGAGTTTGGATTTATGCGATTTTCCTTTTTTTTCTTTTTTCTTATTTCAGTTTCAATTTCAATTTCAGTGAAATTTTTTTCTTCTTGTTTTGTGTTTGTGTGTCTCTTTTTAAGCAGATAAGGGAATTTTTCAATTCCTGATTTGGGTTGTTGCTTTCCTTTGATGACTACATAACTTGATCATATGTAGAACCCTCGATGAAGATGTAACAACATCATAATGTATGTGTTTTGGTTGGGTTTGCATCAACAGAAATGTGCTTATATTAGATTTTCTGGAATCTTGAGTTTAGATAGGTCCAAAGTTTAATTTGGCCTGTCCCAGTTGCTCAACTAATCTCTTTATCTAGAACTAGAATGCTTGGACCTCATTCAAATTTGTGCTTTGTCAATGAGTACTAAATTTCGGTGGGTACTTCTGAATCTTCATTCATAAATGCAAAATATCAAATGAGAGGGATTATATGTAAATAATGCTAAAAGGATGAGGCCTATGCAAAGTAACTGTGGAAGTATTGCCCCCTCTTTGGCACTCCTCTTGTAACTTGGTGCTAGGATTGTTGCTTTGGTAGGGTTGTCAATTGAGCACTCTTATGAGCCTACCCATCCCTGCAAAACAAGGCTTTTGTTTTTCTGAAAATGCTTGAGAGTGGAGCTAGGAAGCTTGCCAATTTGAGGGTCAAGTTTGGACAATATTAGGACCTTCCCAGCCCAAATCTCTTCTTTTCAGTACTCATATATGTGAATTTATTTGAGCATGCAGTTTGAGCATTGTTCTTATATGATTCTTATGTGGGTTACCGTGATTCTTTTGTAACCTTTTTTATGATTCTTGTGCGATTTTCATGTGGATCTTAAGCAATTTTTATGTAAATATGTGATACATGATTCTTATATGATTTTTTGAGATTGGTTATCTACAATCTTCTTATATGTGGACTTATTTGAGCATAATTGTTAAATCGGCCCCCATCATACAGAACAAAAATTTAGAGCAGGCTGAAGTTGGTGGAATGGACCACATATCTATAAATGAATGACATTACTTATTGAAGCATATAGCCTGTTGCAGCACATCTGAGTCCCATGCTGATGGGAAGTAAATACAAGGATGAGTAGACCAATAATCAACAATCCACATCTTATGGGGCGAGACATGATAAATAACCTTATCAGTGAACCATTCTTAGGTAAGGTTTGTCGCATCTTGAGCAATAAGGAAACTACCTTTCTGGTAAAAGTAAGTGCAACGTATATGAGCAGAGGATGGAATTATTATGGCAGTTTAGAGAAATTTTATCCCATGGGCATCGCAAGAAGAGCATGGTGAAACTAGCTCCACACAATTAGTGGTGGATGCATGATTTTCCTTTAAATCGGACCTATGCAAATGAATAGTTGAATTTTGTGGGCAAATCAGAAATTTTCATTTGAGTTTAAGAGACAGGCTCAAAGTTTTTATGTAGTTTTGGGAGACTGTCCTATAATCATATATGTGGGTACACCAATACACTGGGTTGACAAACTCTGGTGATGTCGTTTCGTGTATAGCTCTTTTTTTTTTAATACCCAAGTCAAGGAGTTAGGTTCTTTTCTTTCTTCCCCCAATCCCCTAATTTTTACTGTTTTCCGATCGCAGATCATATTTCGGTTGAGCTGCACGCTAGATATGTAGCCGAACGGAAATGCATCCTTTGTTTTATTCGCAAGAACAGAGAGCTCAAACGCTTTCCCACAGTCAAAGCTCTGGAAACACACAATAAGCGCATTCACCCCGCCACTGGATTCGAGTGTGATGTTTACCACCAAGCTTTCCTAAATGCTGTGTACTTGGCTGATCATGCATAAGGCCACCACTAGTAAGTTTCTCATGTGTTTGTGTTTTCTCTCTCTCGTATAACGTTTTTCATTCTATCCTCGTCTTTTTTTCTTAACAGGAATCATGCGGATCTTTACCTCAGTGGTCGGTTACACAGTTTTTTTTTACTGAGTATCTTTGTAGATATAAACAGCAAAATGGACCAATTAGTTCTTTTGTTTTATTTCTTTAATACTGAACTTTTAGTGAAACGTCCTATACTATTGGATTACTAGTTGTGAGACGCTTTTATGGAGTTTTGCGCTACTTCTAAAAGATCAAATTCGCTTTTTTTCTTAATGCGATGGCATATAACAACTTAAATTTATTATTAATGGATGAAATTAAACAAATCTTAAAATTCTAGATTCATAAAGCTATATTCTATTTTTAGGTTATTTTGCTAGTTTTCATTTTATTTAGAAATATTATTGGGCCTAGGGGCGTGGTGCAGTCTGAATTGGTTGATTCCTCTTCGACTCGGCAAAGGAACGTGTATTATTGTTGACAAGTTACCTATGTACTCCTATTTTTAAAACCTTGTGCCCTCCTCTAATGTACTGGCTCTTGTTTTTGTATGTCAATTAGGGGGAAAAGTTTAAAACGCTATTATGCGTAATCCCAAATTTTCAGAAAGCTCCCTAAATGGCTACGATGGAGCATTTCCTGCCAACGATCTCTTCGAGTTAATGCCCAAGAGGTCAAATTCCTTTTTCTTGCCCATAGCAAGCCAAGGACCCCAAAGAAAGTCATACGATCTTATATAATGCCCTCAAATTATGTTTGGCCACAATCGCAAACCAAAAGAGTTTAAGTCTTAATCCTGCACTCACATATGACCATCTCACCCCGACCAAAATTACATGTTGATAAAATCCAACTGTTAAAAGACCAAATTGGATCAAGCCACCAGCCAATCTTAACCTAAGTTACGCCTAACCCAAACTCTAGTTACCCCTAACCCACACCCAAGCTCGCGCAAACCGTGCAGCCAGGTTCAGCAGTCTCAGCCACTCCTGACAGGATATCTAATCCAGTCCTACCCTCGAATAAGGGTGCGTTTGTCCAGACACATTGCCATGGAAATACAGTAGAAAGCCACCAACTTCCACGTTTTCTGCCCATCCTTACGCTGTTAGATAGGAAATTGAAAATCCAACTCAAAGGTAGGAGTGTCATCATCTCAAAGGTAGGAGTGTCATTGCCACGGAAGAGGACCGCAGATCATGTACAAATGCACCATAAAGAACCAACCCAGCCTAAAGTCCTACAACAACCCACATTACAGAAACAGTCTCAGGGTGTTCGGCGGTCCTATCCTAACCATAACCCAACCAAATCAGGCCTCAATCATCCCAATTTTAGCTCCACCCACAGAACCAAAAGTCCCCAAAATCTTAACAAACCTTGCACCATTAGCCTTCCACAGCCTACACCTGCCCTTCTTTGTGTCATTGGTTGCCAACTCCGCACTAATTCCAGCAGTCCATCTCTTTTAGCAACCAAAGACGACCTGAATTATTCTTCTATCAGTATGTTTACCAAACGGCACACCACATTATATCCTTTTTCTTAATGGAATATTATATCCATAATTGCATATTCATTGACGGAACACTCCAAAGCCCAATGTAACCACAGTAGTGCTTCTCATCAAAAGTAAAACTGTTGGGAGAATCATTTACGGAAATGAGGAAAAAATATTAAGCTAGGAAATCTTTAATGGTTCAGTTAACATACTAGAGCGTCTTCAACTAAAAAATAACTCATACTGGATGTTATGGAAAATGGAAAACAAACAATTAGAGGGGAAATATTAAATATAGTGCCTCCAGAAGCTGCGTGTTATCAAGATTAGTTGAAATGCAATTCAGCATAATCGGCTGGAAACACCATGCTAGTAGGGGAGAATCTCAGCACCAAAGAAACACCTGATTCTGTGCAATAACAGAGAGCAGCCTCTCCTTCTCCTTTGTATGCAGGAAGGGTCCTGAAAGCGAGCATCTTCATGCCCTTGGGTGAATCCTGTAAGCACAACTGGAAGCAACAACAAATTCAGAAATTGCTACCTTGAACAGAAAGAAAAGGAAAAAATTTTCTTCAAACATGTAACCATATTAACTAAATTTAGAAGCACAAACCATAGTAGAACGAAGAAAGAACACCAGGGTCCAGCGCCCGTAAATCACACTAAACAGGGTTTCATTTCTCCGTTCACACTTCATGCTCAACACCTTTCCTCACTCAACTAATGATCCTCTGTAACTATGGAATATTAAAAAATACATTCAGAAAATAAAAAACCCCTTTCCAAAATGCATGTGCATTCTTGAAATTGGCAGGCACATGAACATTATTGGATTAAACAGGTATAAGAAAACATGAATGATATAAACTTCAATTGTAGAGGGTGTGTTAAAAGGCACACTTCAACCTTGATAAATATAAGGGATGATTTTTAGTGAATGCTTTGATTCAGGGGGCCCCGCTATTGCGGATAACTAGGATTGAAATTACCAGTGTCCACTTGTGGGATGTCCTACCAAGTAAATATTTTCGGACATGTAGTATAGCTGAAATGGAAACTTGCTTATGGAGTGCTTTTTGAGAGGCACATACCAATAAATTGAAGGAAAAACTTTATAAGACAATGAACAGACCAGCTATGGCTATGAAGAAGAATGTTGCCCAATCCAAAAGCAACACATGCACAAAATGACTGCAGCAAATATGAGAATTTTGAGATGGATGTGTGATAAAACTAAGAAAGATAGAATTATAAAAGAACACATTTGGGAGCATTTGGGTGGGGGTGGGGTTGGGGTTGGGTTTGGGGGGCATTTATAGATGATAAATTAAGAGAATGTTTGAGGTGATCTGGACATGTCCAATGCAGGCCAACGATGGCGCCATTGAATAGAAATTTTTCTACATGGGTTGATGGGCCACCGAGGAGTAAGCTAAAGAGCACATGGATGGATGTAGTAATGATAGATCAGAAGAAGTGTAACCCCTTCAAGAATTTGGCTCAGGATAGATCGAAGTGGAGAAACATTATTCATGTATTAGGTCAAGGCTTTCATGATGATGCTGATAGGACAGTACAACACAGGCTACACAGCAATGTCATGGGTATCAAAGCTAATTGCATTTTGGGTCACAAGAAATCGAAAAACGTATCAAAAACCCAGTTAATGTATGTCAGAGTCCTTCAATGTCAAATAGGTCCAGTACAAAAACATTAATATAATTATTGACCTGCTTTCATAATACTTAGGTCTCCAAAGTTCAGAGCCTTTCAAAATTAATGTGCAAAATCCCTGATAGAGTATATACTAGTTAAATAATTATAAAATGAAACCCTCTCAAATATCTCAAGTAATGCATGTAAGGGCTAATCTAAGCTCCAAACATACAACTTCATATGATTGAAACTTAATTCTACCACAAACTAGACAAAAACACCGATACATTCCACTTAGACTTTTCATTGCTCTAAAGATAACCCTCAAAGTAACGGATTGCACATGGGTTCCAGTTATTTGATCTGGTATTCTTTGGATTTATTGTGCTAGAAATGACAAAAACCCTTTTACCAAGCATTCATTTGGTAAAATAAGCCGAACGTAGACAGTTTTTTAGGCTCTTAAAGAGACATATAACAACTGGGATAATCAGGGTAAATTGGCCAACATGGCCACCTTTTCAGCAAACAGCGATAATATACATTTATCTTGGATAATATGATATGTATAAGCCAATATTTTAAACCTTGGAAGTTGGAACACAAAACCAACCATTCACTCACACAAGAATAATGCAGGGGTGAATGCTAAGTATCATTCTAATCAATAGACCATGCCAATCTATGGGTAGAGGATGAAATATGGTTTAAATTTTGAAAAAGGGGGTCCCACAATGCAAAACTCAAATGGCTCTCATTTATGTATATGTCACAACTTTTGTTTGTACCATGTTGCTGTTGTACATGTACATATCAAGAAATTTAGATATTTATCTAAAAGACTCAGGGCCCCAAAGATTTATTAGTCCCCTTAAGATTGGTCTATAACATAGGTAAAGGAGACAACAAGAACTGATACATAATTCTATAAGAGGTATCAGTGACTGTTTTCCTCCCCTAACGATATTTAGCTGTGAAGATATTCTGCTAGTGTGTTAACATGCTTTAACTTTATTGTAGGGTGATATTTAAGAAGCCCTTTCATTTAAAAAGTTATTAAGAACACGTGAATAAGATGAGCAACCATGTTGTAACCAGTTCATATCAAACATCAATTACCATCATTGCTACCGCTCAATATCTTACAACTCAATGTTAATGCTCTAATTCTAACCTTATAATCCACGATTAAATTGATTAATAGCAACCAATGTATAGAGCGAGTAATTAATATGGAACTCTCAAGTAACCAATTACGATTATGAGTGGGGCAAAATTCCAGCCCAAAGTATGTGGGACTGACCAATAGAATAAGTACAATGATACTTATTATGGACTCTATCAGCAAAATTGAAGTTTGTATTATGATTTGCTATGGGGTGTCTATTTTCCGTTGGTACTAAATTTGACCTTGAATTAAGATTGGTGGCAGATTTGTCATGACATGAATATGACTATCCCTTGCGGAAGTATAAGAACTAATTGAATTAAGATTGGTGGCAAACTTGTCACGACATGAATATGACTTTCCCTTGTGAAAGTATAAGAACTACTTGAATTATGATTGGTGGCAAACTTGTCATGACATGAATATGACTTTTCCTAGTGGAAGTATAAGACAACAATCATGGTGGCACGATAAGCCATGTTGTTGAATACAATTATGAACTTTCCCTTCGGGGTAAGCCTATGAACTTTCTCTTCGGGGTAAGCCTATGAACTTTTCTTTTAAGGAGAACCTATAAACCTTTGAAACCCCATGTGGAGTAATTGAATGGACAAGTACTTTGATGCGAATGGATATTTGGGAAGGAAATGATAGGTCATATTACACTACTAAAAATCAATGGCTCACCTTTCATGTTTCTATAAGGATGACGTTAAACTCACTTTTGCTTGATGATTTTTCTCTTGATTTAGAAATTCTACTCACTAGTGTTACTGACTATAGACTTTGGCATACGCGGCTGATTGACAGAGATCAGCGTATAGACTTTAGCATACGCGGCTGATTGAGCAGACGATGAACATTTATATATTAGATGGGATCAACCCTATTTTGATTACTTGTTTGTTTTAAATTAAAACTTGTTCCTTGTAGCTGAATCCTTTAATGACTTTGATGTTGGAATTTAAATTTTAATCTATGCTTGGACTAATGCTCTTTGGATTTTACTTATGGATGTTATTGATTTATAATAGAGAAACAGAATTCATATAGCTGACCCCAGCATGGTTGGGATAAGGTTTTGATGATGATGATGATGATAATGTTATTGATTTATAAACCTAAAGGCGTCTTAAGAATCTAAAGAGCTCCAGATTCTTTGGTCGTTACATGAATAATGAAGTTTTTGTAATGTATGCGGATGGGTGGATCCATCAGTGGGTCCCACACATTATTTTAAACCTTTTGGTCAATTGGTGGACTTTTATTGTAGTTGAACAGGAGGCCTTTTTCTTCCTTTTTTTTTTTTACATTTGGTAACCGGTCCAAGAGTGATTCTTAAAACTTGATAACCCAGGGTTCAATTTCTGGGCATATGTGTGGAACTAAGATGCTAGCACCCCTCAACCAGAAGTGTGTGGGCAGCACTTGGAAATTTTGGTTATATAGCCTATATGCATTTGTATTTTGATATGATAGATATGTTACATTTTTTAGATATTTTAATCATTGTCAAAGATTCAGATAGTAATATATTAATATGCTAATATTTGTTATATATTGATGTTGATATCGATGGAAAGTAGATAGATTACGGACATTTATGGTTTTTCTTAGTTTTTCAATATTTTTCTGGATTTTTTCATCTATATTAAGAAAGTAGAAAATATCCTATGATTCAAGATTCGATTTGCGATTTGATTCAAGTCAACACCTTGAACGAGTCACGATACGATTCACAGTTTGACAACCATGGTCGCAGATACATTTCCATGCACATCATTCAAATCCCAACAATTTTCACAAGTATGTCTATATCTTCCACCGTGAGTACACACAAGCTTGTCACGATTTGGATTATTCTGTCCACTATAACCCCATCCAACATTAGGTGGAAATCCTTGTCCATGGCCACTAGTTCTTCCACCTCCACGACTATACCCACGACCACGTCCGCGGCCACCACCATATCCTGTACTTGGCACCATGTTCCCACATTATTGTTTGCCAAAGTGGATCTCTCAGGTATGTTACCAATTTTGGGAGTCATAATCATTTGATGACTTTCTTCTCGATGCAGAAGGGTAAAAATGGTACCAATGGGAGGCAAGGGATCCTGACTTGTTACTTGTGTACGAATGGATTCATAATCTTGGTTAAGACCACCTAAAAGTTCAAAAATATGCTGGTCTTCCAACAATTTTGCCTGTTTTTTGGCACAACAAGGTTTAGGGCTCATGCAAGACTCCAAATCTCTCCAAAGTGCCCTGAACTTAGAATTGTAATCCCCAATCAATAGAGTTCGCTATTTAAATTTGCAATCTCCATCTTCAATTCTAGAATCCCTGCATTGTTTCTCTTTTGTGCATAGGTTGGGTCAATTGACTCCCATAGTTCCCTCGTAGTTTCAAAGTAAAAGTCGTTCGCAATCCCTTCTTCCATCGAATTAAGGATCCAATTCATAATATACATACTTTCTCAGACCCAATCAGAATGTTTAGGCCTTAGGGTCATCTTTTCCTGGTTCTTTGATACCCTCATTAACAAAACCGAGTCTTTGCGAACCTCCTATGGCCATTCTAGCTGAATAAGCCCAATCCTTATAGTTAGTGCCACTAAAAAGAGTAGGGGTTATCCTAGTACTACGATTAACCATATTGGTAAGGATTAATTGATTGGATCCCATGAAGCCTTCACCTTTTGACTCCATTTGACACAATTTCACCAAGAAGAAACAACTCAACACACTGAGGAAGCAACTGTTGAAGGTCAAGAACACACCAAGAAACCAGTTTATTGATACTTGGATCACCAAAACATCAAGCCAACACTTCACACAACAGTTGGCGCAACAACCAGACATTCAGAACCTTTGTTGGCAACACACACACTCCAGTTGACACATACAAAGCATTCCAGCACATCAAACTGAGTTCGCACAGCAACCTGCATTCAAAAAATCCTTCTTGACAAAGAGCAAGTTCATACAGAGCAGTCCATAATTTCATCCAACACTTTGAACATCAAATCAACATCACAGACTACTTACCTAGGCTTCTATGGCCCAAATCAGACAGGGACTACAGATTCAGCAACACTGAGGAGCACCATCCTGTGCACTATTTGTGTCTGGAGACCCAACCAAACCTCTAGTATGGTTCAGCTGGTTTAGAATCCTTCACAGGTCTCTCTTTTCTGAGATCTAGACCACTTGGCTTCTTGATCTACTTGTCTTCCTAGTGATTTAAAGCACTGATACCAAGTTAAAGCCCTAGATTCGATTCGAGCTAGGATTTTTCATAAAACTGTCGTAAGAATGAAATTTAAGACACAAATAAAAAAGAGTGGGAAAGAGAAGAAATTTAGAGATGGAATAGAAGGATGATCTTACCCAACTTGGCCGGTCAATCACTCCTACATTATTCATCATCATCATTATCAAAGCCTTATCCCAACCATGTTAGGGTCGGCTACACGAATTCTGTTTCTCCATTCCGTTCTATTTTGAGCCAAATCTTTTAATAAATTAAACTTCTTCAAATCGGATTCAATGACCTCTATCAATGTTTTCTTCGGCCTACCCCTACCTCTTGATGGGCCATCCACTTGTATAGCCAAACCTTTTCTCACCAGTGTCATTACCGGCCTACACTCAATATGCCCAAACCATCTTAAACGGAATTTTCTAATCTTATCCCCTATTGGTGTTATTCCTAAATGCTCTCAAAAGTGCTCATTTCCAATTTTATCTTTTCTAGTGTTACCATACATCCACCTAAGCATTCTCATCTCCACTACATCCATCTTATGTATATGCGTCTTTTTAATTGGCCAACATTCTACTCCATATGTCATGGCTGATCTAACCATTGTCCTGTAAAATTGGCCTTTTAATTTCGTTGGCATTCGTCTGTCACAAAGCACTCCAGAAGCTAATCTCCACTTCAGCTATCCAGCTTCTATCCTATGCCCTACATCTTCGTCAATCTCCCCATCCTCACTAATCATCGAGCCTAAGTACTGGAAAAAATCTCTACGTGGTATCTCATGAGTTTCAATTTTGAAAGTGGTTTCAACACTTTATATATGTCTACTGAAGTTGCACTCCATATATTCTGTCTTTGTACAACTTATGTTAAAGCCTTTAGATTTTATATCCCCCGCCCTCTCGAGTTTTACATTTACACCATCTCTTGATTCATCCACCAATACTATATTATCTGCAAAGAACATACACCAGTGTACTTCTTCTTGAATATGCACAGTTAACTCATCCATAATCAATACAAAGAGATAAGGGCTTAAGGTTGATCCCTGATGCAAACCTATAGTCACGGAAAATCCACATGTTTCTCTACATGTGGTTCTCACATTTATTACTACTCCTTCATACATATCCTTAAAACTTTTAATATAATCACAACGGACATTCCTTTTCTCTAAAACCCCACCAAATTAAATCCCTCGAAACCCTATCATAGGCCTTTTCTAAATCAATAAAGACCACGTGTAGATTTTTTCTATTTGCTCGATATTTTTTCATTAATTGCCTGAGGAAAAAGATAGCTTTCATAGTTGACCTCCCTAGCGTAAAACTAAATTAATTTTCAGCGATCTTAGTCTTCTGTCTTAGTCTTTGCTCTATTATTCTCTCACATAACTTCATAATGCGATTCATAAATTTAATCCCTCGATAGTTGGTACAATTTTGTACTAAGAAATACGGACACGGACACGGGACACAGGTACGACACAACACAGACACGCCGACACGGCATTTCTAAAAAAAGTAAGACATGGACACGTTAAGGGACACGTTAATAATATATATTAATTTATATATATAATCATCTACTAAAAAAATAATATCATTTTAATTTTTTTAATCAATTTAGCAATCAAAAAATAAAAATTCAAGTACCAACTAACAAGCATATCAAATTATCAAATATCAATACAACACTAAAACATAATTCATAATAATTAAACATGAAATATCCATAGTTCCATAAAACCCATATAAAGAAAATAGCGGATCATCTCTTTTCCCTCCCTAAAAAAAAAAAAAGCAAAAAAGAAGCCAATCTTGAAGCTTATTCTTTAGTGAAATATTTATTTGTCTTTTGCTTGTGATATAATTAATATTTACCATCATACATTTTTCTATGGTATAAAATTGTTATATATCAAGTTTACAAGTTTTAATAACCACATATTAACAAAGTGTCCAAGAGATATTAGCCATATGTTTATTTTTTAATCATAGACACGGGCTAGGAATTGTGGGACACGTTGCAAAAAGAGTGTCGATTAAGTGTCTGAAATTAAGATTTTTAGTTCCTAATTATGGATACGGCTAAATAGTATCGGACACGTGTCTAAGAGTGTCCGAGGAGTGTCGGTGTCCAACACGTGTCCGACACGGATACATCACTTTCTTAGAAGTGTCCGTGCTTCTTAGATTTTGTATATCTCCCTTATTCTTATATATAGGTACTACAATGCTTCTCCTCCATTCATCCCGCATTTTCTTTGTCACAAGTATCTTATTGAATAGTCCACATAAACAACTCACCCCAACCTCTCCTAAGCATTTCCATACCTTTATCGGAATATCATTTGGTCCTGTAGCCTTTTCTGTCTTCATTCGCTTCAATGCTTCCTTCACTTCCTCCCCTCTAATTCTACGGAGAAAAATATGCTCTAATAATGAAGTATCCTCCTTAGCTCTTGTATCCCCCATATGTTCTTCATTTAAAAGTTCGCTAAAATATTCCTTCCTCCTTTCTTTAATATCGTTGTCCTTCACTAGAACATTTTCCTCATTGACCTTGATACATTTAACATGATCTAAGTCATTACTTTTCTTTTCTCTTATTTTTGCGAGCTTAAAAATATCCTTCTCTCCTTCTCTTGTTTCGAACCTATTATAAAGCTTATCATATGCTTTGAACTTTGTACCACTTACTACTTTCTTAGATTCTTTCTTTGCCTCCTTCTACATCTCATAGTTTTCCATATCCCTAGTCCTTGCCAAACTTTGTAGAAATGTCTTCTCTCTAAAATAGCTTCGTAAACCTCTACACTCCACCACCATGTTTCTATATTTTAATGTCTTTTCCCTTTTGACTCTCTAAGTGTAAGATACCGTATACCAACCCAAAAGCTTAAGCTAATGGGTGGAAGGCCCAAATAGGTATATTTTAAGTTATGTCAAACCTAGTACTTGGGCGACATCGAATGTGGGTCTTTTTCCCAACACTCCCCCTCGTGTGCAAGCCGAACAAATTTCATAGACGGCACTGCCACGTGGGCTACACAAGGATGACATCCACTCTGATACTGTGTAAGATACCATGTACCAACCTAAAAGCTTAAGCTAATCGGTGGAAGGCCCAAACAGGTATATAAAGTTATGTCAAACCTAGTACTTAGGCGATGTGGGACGTGGGTCTTTTCCCAACACCAAGCACCTCTTTTATAACTTTTCTAATACAGTTAGTCATTTGATTCCACATTACTGTAGTATCTCCCTCAAGATTCCATTCTCCCTTCTCAATTACTCTATCCTTAAATATAGTTGCTATTTCTCCTTTCAAATCCCTCCACTTTGTTTTAGGGCACATTTTGTTTACCATCCCCCTCTTTTTACTTCTAATGCAAATATCTAAAATTACTAGCTTATGTTGCGTGGTCAAAGTCTATCCAAAATAACCTTACAATCTTTACAAGTCAATCGGTAATGCATTATATTATTTAAACTGACTCTAGACTATTATTATATTGTTCGCTCATGCATTTGGTAAATAAGGACTGCCCTTTTTGTCGGCCCTACCATGGGTGGACCATGGTAGATAATGATAACACAATGAAAGCTGTTGGCTGCAGCCTTCAAATGTATAAGAAAAGAAAACATCCAATGGTTCAAATTCAAAATCATTTTTTTGATGTTGGACACGTTGGATTCTTTCATCAGCATAATAGTTGTATGGTCATCTGCTGGAACATCAGGGGTCATCGACCATGCATCCCAACTCATTGAAGATATCTTGATATTGAGTTTTAGTCTGTCTATTTATTTGTCGTGGGTGTTGGTTATGATCCTATTTACATGTTCTGGACGTGAAGAGGCAGGCAGAGAAGTTGATCTCTACATATTACATGGGCTTGATGACGGTGTTCGCAAACTCCCTATGTGGCGCAGCCTTGGATTGTAGGTCGATGTAGAACAATCTCCCAAAGGATTATTCGAATCCGAAGACTCAATGGCAGTCACGAACAATACTAGAACGAGCAAACTCTGGGAAAAATTGATTATTATTGATGAAGTATGTCTATTACAATGAAGAACTCCTCCTTATATAGGAGTGATTTTTTCTAAAATAGAAGGAATAATTCTAAACAAACATAATCTACTAAAAATAAAATAGGAAGTAGATAAATAAGGATAGGGATCTTTGAGGAGGCCAAGGATCAATCGGATGGCCTGCAAGCCTGTGATCTGGGCCGGATTTAGGATCGGCCTGCATCAGCTCTCCCCAGCTTGAAAAAACTCGACTCCGGCGAGTTAAGCGCTTGATAGCTCTCATAAATATCAGGATTGATGGGCTGGAAGTCAGTTGCTGTAATCCACGTAGCATCAGAGAGAACGATTCCACCAACGTACATAAAACTTCTGCTAACCTCCTTGACATGTAGAAACAATTTGATCATCAAGGACATCAACAATGTCATCAGTAGGTGGGAAATTAACTGGTAAAGAAATAAGCTGCTCTTCAGTATCTCCTTCATTATCATGACCACGGTAGAGTAAGATCCGCGACATTGTATGAAGAACTGACGCCTAGATCAGGAGGAATATCAAGAATATAGGCGTTAGGACTAATCTTATGGAGAATCTTGAAAGGACCCGAGTTATGAGGGTGTAACTTCTTGTTAGCTCCACGTGGCAACCTCTCAGGTCGAATACGCACCATAACCATATCACCTTCATTAAATTCAACAAAGCGACGATGCTTGTCAACTTGCTGCTTGTAAACATCGTTGCTGGCAGATATATGGCGACAAACTTCATTGTGGACCTGCTGCATGTGTTGGAAAAAATGTTTAGCATCTGCACTAACTCTGGCATCAACTGGTAACGGGACAAGATCAACAGGAAGTTGTGGACGAACTCCTGTAACAACTTCAAACGGTGAAATTCCAGTTGATCGATTGGCAGAATTATTGTAAGCAAATTCTGCCATAGGTAGCACTTGATCCCAGTTTGTGATACGGTCACGTACAAGGCAACGTAACAATTGTCCAAGACTTCTGTTTACCACTTCTGTTTCTCCATCAGATTGAGGATGATAAACAGTAGAGAAATTAAGCTTGGTATTAAACAACATCCATAATGTCTTCCAAAAGTAGCTCCTAAACTTCGTATCTCGGTCAGAAACAATAGTTTTTGGAAGCCCATGTAGCCGAACAACTTCTTTGAAGAATAATTTTGGCTACCTTATAAGCAACAACAGTCACAGTGCAAGGAATAAAGTGTGCCATCTTTGAAAAGCGGTCAACAACAACGAAGATGGAATCAACCTTTCTGGCAGTCATGGGTAACTCTAGCACAAAATCCATGCTAATGTCTTCCCAAGGAGTGTGGAGAACAGGCAAAGGCTGATATAATCCAGTGCTCTTGTTTCCTTTGGCAATCTGGCATGTTCGGCATCGCTCACAAATATCAATCACATGGGTCTTTATGCGAGGCCAATAATATGTCACTGACAAGAGCAAGTGTTTTGTCACGACCCAAATGTCCGCTACATCCTCTTGCATGCAACTCTCGCACAACATATTCACGAATAGAAGTAGCTGGAAGACAGAGTTGCGTACCTTTGGATAAGAAGCCATCATGAAGACTATAATGAGGATGCTGAATATAATCACCATTAAGGAGATCTGCATAAATATGACCAAAATCTTTGTCAGCTGCATAATCTTGTTTAATTCGCTCAAAACTAGGCACATTAACAGACATGACAGCCAAAAGATGTTTCCTCCGACTTAATGCATCCGCAATCATGTTATCCTTTCCAGCTTTATGACGAATGCTAAATTTGACCTCTTGTGTATATGCACTCCATTTAGCACGGTTAGCACTAATCTTCTGCTGAGAGTATAGATGTTGTAAAGCATCATTATCAAAATAAAGCACAAACTCATTAGCAATCAAATAATGTCTCTAGTGACGAAGTGTCTGGACAAGAGTATAGAATTCCAAATCATACGCAGCATACTTTCGCTTGGCATCTGAAAGTTTCTCACTGAAGAATGCAATTGGATATCCTTCCTGGCTAAGGACACCGCGAATGCCAACATTCGAGGCATCACAAGCAATTTCAAATAGCTTGTTAAAATCAGGAACCTGTAGAATAGGTGCTTCAGTAATCTTTTGCTTGATCTTTTCAAAAGCCTTGGTGGCTACATTGGCCATTTGAATTCACCTTTCCTCATACAATCAGTAATAGGAGCCATAATAGCACTGAAGTTTCTGATAAACCTCTTGTAAAAATTAGCAAGACTATGAAAACTGCGAACTTTAGTAAGGGGAGTAAGAATAGGCCAATCAAGAATTGCACTCACCTTTTGAGGATCTATCTTAATACCTTGTACAAATACTACATACCCTAAGAAAACAACAGAATCACTCATGAAGGTGCATTTCTTAAGATTAATGTAGAAACGCTCCCGGCGGAGAAGTTGGCAGACCTTATCTCAATGCTGAAAGTGATCTTCTTTTGATTTGCTATATATCAGAATATCGTCGAAGTAGACGATAACAAATTTTCCAATATAAGGCTGCAATAACTACGTCTTAACCCGCATAAAAGTACTAGGAGCATTGGTTAAACCAAAAGGCATAACCATCCATTCAAAGAGACCATCTTTTGTTTTAAAAGCAGTTTTCCATTCATCTCCTGGTCTCATGCGAATTTGATGATAACCACTCCGCAGATCAATTTTTGAAAATATGCATGCACCAGTCATCATATCTAACATATCATCCAATCGAGGGATAGGGAAGCGGTATTTTACCGTGATTTTGTTGATTGCACGGCTATCTACACACATTCGCCAGCTTCCGTCTTTCTTTGGAGTGCGAAGTGCTGGAACACCACATGGACTGAGACTTTCCCTTATATAACCTTTCTGAAGCAAATCATCAACTTGCCTTTTTAACTCCGCATCTTCTGCGGGACTCATCCAATAAGCAGGTAAGTTAGGTAAGGAAGCTCCTGGAATAAGATCAATGGCATGCTGAATGTTTCTAAGTGGGGGTAATTCCTTGGGTAACTCATCAGGAACTAAGTCAGCAAATTTGTCCAATAACGGCTTCACTTCCTGAGGAATGGCATGAGAATCATCAGCAACTTGTTTAGTAACTAAGGCATACATGACACCTTGCTCTTTGCTTTTAACTCCAAATCTCCACATTGTTAAAATATACGATGTGGGAGTAGATGCGGCAACAAGGGAAGAGGAAGGTGAGGACGGTGGAGTCTGCAAAGGACGCAACATGATTCTTCTACCTTTCCATTTGAAAGTATAGGTATTATGTTCATGATCTGTGATAACTTTAAGCTTCTATAGCCATGGCCTTCCAAAAACAATGTGTAACGTTCATTGGGATGACGTCACATAGAAGAGTATCCTCATAAGTGCCAATCTTAAAAGGAACAAAGCATTGCTGACGAACAGGAATAGAATAGTTGTCAACCCATGCAACTTTATATGGCCTTGGATGCTTTACCGTGGGAAGTTTAAGCTTATCAACTACTTCTTGAGAAATAACATTCATAGCACTACCACCATTAATAATCATATTACATGATCTGCCCATACAATTGACACAAGACCGAAAAATAGAAGCATGATTCCAATCTTCTTCCACTTTTGCATCTGCTACTAATAAACGACGATCTAGAAAGAGAAGTGGAATGCCATCGTCAGCGTCTACATAATCTAACTAATCTGCTTGATCTTCATAAGGAGGATCTATGTCAACTTGCCCTGATTCAACATGCTCATTCTGCTGAACATCACTATCAGGCTCATTGAAAGTGTATAGGTTTCGATGAGGGCATTCATTGGCATAATGTCCTTGTTGCTTGAAGGCATGAAAAACAATATTCTTTCTGTCTGTTCTTCCATAAACACGATTATCATTCTGGTTCTGTGGAAACCTCTGATTCTGTTGGGGATTCATCTGCCTTTGTTACATACCTGGCCAAGGATTCTGAGGGGTTTGCTGAACTGGATGCTGAGGAGGAGGCCTATAAACTAGTGCTTGATTACAATTATAGGTAGGGTCAGGACCTCTTTTTGTGGAAGACTCCCCGGCTTGAAAAGTATTGTGCTTCCACAACTGAATTTCATGTTCGGCTTTGCGGGCTTTATTGAATATTTCATCCACTGTGGCATAATCAAATATTGCCACCTCTCGTCTGATATCGGCACGCAGATTATCTCTGTATTTGGTGATAGTCAAACGATCATCGGTCCTCAGGTTACAGCGAACAATGTATTCGCGAAACTTGTTGGTATATTCTTCCACAGTCATAGTGCCTTGCTAGAGACTTAAATACTTTTGGTGAAGTGTATCCATATAATCAGAAGGAAAAAAATTACCTTTGAGTTTTTCTTTCATGATATTCCACCGGAGAATCAGCTGGCCCACTGCAAGCTCATTATTTTCGACACCATACCACCAAATTCGAGCAGGACCCTTAAGTTTAACCTTAGTAAATACTATCCGCTGTGCATCATTCATACCATACCAACCTTAGTAAATACTATCCGCTGTGCATCATTCATACCATACCAAGCAAAATAGTCCTCTAAAGAATTAAGCCACTCAACAAAAACTTTCAGGCTCGCATCACCACTAAAGTCAGCAATTTCAGTTTTGCCTTTCCTAGTGACATCATCGGGTAGGGGTGGTACAAGGGGAGCTTGGTAATCTCATTCAGCCAGAAGGCGCTGCATAAATTCACAGATGGATTCTTGATTTTCAGGTCTTTCTAGTTGGACGAGCGTGTACACCATAGACACATTGGATGATCCTTCGTGACTGACAAATTGCTTTGTTTGTGACTCTACAATGGCAGTTTATGCAATTTTGAGACCCGTGAAATCTTCTAATTCTTGACTTAGTTTAAGGATGGTTTCATCCCTCTGCCGGTCTGTCATCCAATGTTGGAGATCATCACCTTTTCTAGGCATGATTGTTGGGTTTTTTTTTTTTTTAAATTTATGTAGGTTGGGTTGGATGGGCCGGACCTACTTAAGTCCAGATGTAACCCGGCTCCACACGTGAGGATCAAGAAGAGCGGATCCTCTCCTTACTGTC
Source organism: Sextonia rubra (assembly GCA_037013555.1). NCBI lineage: Eukaryota > Viridiplantae > Streptophyta > Magnoliopsida > Laurales > Lauraceae > Sextonia > Sextonia rubra. Next base: position 19,852,563 of record JASUAD010000006.1, read on the forward strand.
TCGATATGCGTGCAGAGAAGAAAATAAAAGAGGGGAAAGGATCGACTTATCTACAAGGAGAAAAGAATGGAAAAGGCTGGAGCTCGGCGACGAAAATCGACTAGATGAGGTGACGATCGGCGGGTGCACGCTGCAATGGAGCAGTGATAGTGCGATGGAGGCCGCGGCGACGTTGAAGTGCTTCTTGCCGCCGCTGCTGACGGCGACAGGGAAGCCGACGACGATGGAAACCGCCGGAGCCAGGTACGTTGTCTCCCCTCTGCCGTCTCCTCTCTCTACTCTCTTTCTATTCCTTCTGTCTGCGCTTTTCTCTCTGTTTCTCTCTTCTGCGCCTGATTCTTTCTTCCCCCTTTTTTTTATTATTTTCTGGGGTGGGTATGGATGGCTTGGGTGGCTTGGAGATCTGGGTTGACAGGGGTACCGGCTTAGGATTAGGGTTTGGAGATGGGAGAGGGGTTAGGGTTAGAGATGGGGGTTTTAGGATTTGAAGAGGGATTTGGTTCAGGATAGACCGAAAGGGGTCGATGTGGGTTTGGTTGGTTCCAGCGAATGGGTTTTGGCAGGGGTGTGGTTTAGGGTTCGGTATTGATGTGGGAAGTTAGGGACGTGGCACAGTAGAGTTAGAGGTTGTTGATTTGGGAAAGAGACAGTGAGATGGGTTCGTAAAGATGGGTATGGATTCGGGCAATCTAGTTTAAGGTGCAGAGATGCCAGCCGTATGGGATTGGGGTCTTGGGGAAGAGGATTTGGACTGCTATTGTGCGTCGGTGTTGACGGTGGAGATAATTGCAGGTGGACAGTAGATGGAAGGATAAATTCCGGAAATGACAGAGTCTCCCGGCGACCGGATCTGGTCTTTGATACCAATCTGGCGCCAGCCCTGAATCGTAGGTCGATGTAGAACAATCTCCCGAAGGATTGTTCGAATCCGAAGACTCAATGGCAGTCAAGAACAATACTAGAACGAGCAAACTCTGGGAAAAACTTGATTATTATTGATAAAGCATGTCTATTACAACGAAGAACTCCTCCTTATATAGGAGTGATTGTTTCTAAAATAGAAGGATAAATTCTAAACAAACATAATCTACTAAAAATAAAATAGGAAGTAGATAAACAAGGATAGGGATCCTTAATGAGGCCAAGGATCAATCGGATGGCCTGCGGGCCTGTGATCTGGGCCGGATTTGGGATCGGCCTGCATCACTATGTGCCTGCTTCATGTGTTCTTTTCATGAACCTGTGGTTACTGTATATTTTATTAGCTTTATGGTTCATTCTGACAATTGATTTTTGTTCTCAGTGTGATGATGAAATGTGCACGTTGAGTCAAAATTTGGAGCTGATTAATGGTCTTAAAGAGGAACTGTTTGTCCTAACTCCAAACTACATTTGACATTTGTTGCAATGGGCATCCCATTGCACACGTTGGAATGGTGTTATCTACAATATTTGTGTCTTTAAATGAGTAATACCAATTGTCTTGTTTTTATTTTGGTATAAATTGAAGGTTATGATGCTCACTTGAATCAGTACGCAGAGTTGGACCTATATAAGCAGCTCTCCTATTTTTGCCACATGTTGGATCCTGTGCAGTGCATTGAGCAGGTTAATTTATGTTCTTTTTTCTCCCTTGTTTTTTTGGGGTGCTTTGTCTTTGACCTGTGTTGTATTCCATGGAGAAGGAATAAATGCGGGTATTTTTCTCATCATGCTATTCATGGTTGCTGTTGGAGAACAGAGTGAGAATATGACTAGAGAAGGAGCTCACAAGAATTAGGCCAGTGTTTGATTTAACAGCTATCAAGATACTGAATATCTGCGACCATTGTGCATATGGGTGGGTGCGGCTGAAGGATCACACAAGTGTCTATGATTATTGGAAGAGAGTGATCAATCTCTTAATAAAACATCCATTTTGATGCTATAGAAAATTCATTAACACGTTGGGATCCCAGGGTCCAAATACAGAGGTTGTCATTCACTTGTTCTCTTGCAATTGTAAACTCTGCATTAGGTCTCGTTGTAGTAAAGGCTGTTTTGTTGGCACAAAAGGTCATGTTCCATGATGCCATTAACGATAGGATCCCCATGCAGGCTAGATCCATGATTGACCAGCCTATTGGACCCAAGATCAATAAGGCCCATAGAGTAGAGTAGATCCAGTTATTAGTAGTTGCTTTAGTTGTTTTCTTAATATTTGGAAAGTCCAGTCATGTTTGGTTTAGGACTTCTTATTTGATTTGAATTAGTTGTTTCCTTTATTAGATAATATTTTAGTTATAAATAAAGATGTAATCTCTTCATAGGATATAGACACTGATATTGAATAAGAATTTGAGTTTGGTTTTCAATCGAGAGAGTTATTGTTTGTCTTTGGTGAGGCACTAAGACATTCTATCCAAAAGCATTTTGGCTTGGAGATTAGCCCATTGGCTAATCTTCTTTCCTGCACTGCTTCAATAGGTATCAAAACGAAGATCCAATCTCGGATCGCCGTCCGTTTAATTACCGATTCGAGGTAACGTATCCCTTCCCCGTTCATTTGCTCTCTACCAGTCCTCGTTCATCATCTTCCTCTCCTCTACCTCTGTCATCAATTCCAGCAACCTCTCCAACCCCACCTCTCCACCAAAACCCTCTCCCCTACCCCCTAACCCCTTAGCCAAACCCTAATCCCAACAGTTGAAACCTTCATCTCTTCCTTCACCCAACCCTTAACCCTCGACAGATCCCTGTAGACAATCGCCTCCCCTCCCCCTCGACCAAACCCATCTAACGAGAACCCTCACTCTTTCAGACTCCCAACCCCCTTAAACCCTAACGCCAGCCACCGGAATGGCGCAACCCCGGATCGTAGATCAGGTGTAGAACAATCTCCCGAGGGATTGTTCGAATCCAAAGAAGGATTCAAGCCTAGGGCACAATAGAACTCACGACATCAAAAGAGAAAAATCTCAAAAAACTGAATTTAGTTGATAAATACATGTCTATTACAATGAACGACTCCTCCTTATATAGGAGTGATTGTTTTTAAAGTAGGTACAAGTAATTCTAAACAAACATACCTTACTAAAAATAAAATAGGAAGTATCACGGAACCCCTCCGCCGACCTTCAATCCTCTCGCCAAAGCCCTTGTCCCAAAAAAACCCTTTCCGACCCCATTCTTGCCCACAGAAACCCTAAGCCCGCACTTCGCGGACCCAAATCCATCCAAACGCCATCCTCAACACTGCTGTAACCAACCCACCACCATCCCAGCCTCACACTGCTGTAACCAACCCACCACCATCCCAGCCTCCGATCTAACCCTAACCTTTTCTGCTCATCAATCCCCCACACCCAGAAAACAAAAGGAAAAAAAGAAAAGAAGCAGAAGAGAAAGAAGAAACAGAAGGGAGGAGAGAGATCGAAGACGTACCTGTGCCGGTCGCCTTTGCCGTCGTCGACCATACTTGTCGTTGTCGTTCACCCAGCAACACAACTCCTCGTCGCACGCCAGCTGCCCACGACTCCTCACCACCAGCAAGCCCCCTCCCTCCCCTTCTACCGTAACAACAGCTACAAGCCCTCTTCACCCTTCTCGTCGAGCAGATAAGTCCCCGTCCCTTCCTCTTTTTCTTTCATTTGATTCCTGCATGACCTGTTATTTCAACAGTGAGCCTAAACTGTTGACCCGAGTGCGACTTGATTGGCCCTGACCAGATCTAGTCTAGTCCAGTCCACCAGCAGTAAATATATATATATATATATAAAAGGCTATTGTTCAATATCAAACGGTCCAAATCCTTTCCAAGCAATTTAATTTTGCAATTTTTGCTTCTAATTCAACATGAGACACATTGAAAGTTTTATGTATGAGTTTCAATATGGAAATCAACATTTTGCAAAAAAATCCTACTTTGAGCAGCACATTAATTTCACGCAATCTCATTTGATTGTTGATGAATATACCCGCCAATATCAAGAGTTGGAAAGTCTGTGTGGCTTATGGAAGTGTAATAGAAATGATGGAGAACGTTATATCAGAGGTCTAAGGCCGGACATACGAGCAAAGGTGAAGTTTTGTGACACCATCTATGAGGCCTACTCGGAAGCTATTTATGTTAAGCATATGCTTAAACAATCTCGCATGTGACAATATACATCTCCGCAACGGCCACATGCTCATGTTATTGAAAGATTTTTTTCCAAGAGATGATAATCACATAATTGTCATCCGTTGCCTCTTCAATACAAATCAGATTAACGAAGAAAAATGGAGGTAGTCTAAAAAGTTTCATACGCAGGTACGAATCCAAGACAGAGTTGCTAATCTCATCGTTGACAATTGCAGTGCATTGAATTTTGTCGCGTAAGAGGTCATTGATAAGCTTCAATTGCCCATTGAGCCCCTTCGCAAGCCTTACCAAGTTACATAGTCTAATGGTTATGTCATTCCAGTAACCCATAGATGCTTGGTATCATTCAAGATTAGCAATTACGAAGATAAATTTTGGTGTGATGTGATCCATATGAATATTGCTCATATTATTTTTGGCAAACCATGACTTTTTGATCGGAAAGTGCACAATGATAAAAAGATGAATACATATACTATTATGTGGAAAGGAAAACGGATTAAGCTCGTTCCATTGTCATCAACTCCTTTGTCCTCTACATCTTCACCTCCCACAAAAGAATCAAAGGAAGACCAAAAGAAGCAATTACCTTCATGATCGCACCAAAGGAGATGCCAACCATGACAGGTGATATTCACAATGCAATAGCTACACCAAATCAAGGCAATCCTGATCTCATGGAAAATTCAGCACACGTAGAATTTGATCCAAATAGTGATAATCAAGAGCCATAAGCGGTAGAGGAAAAACAAAAACAAGTGCACATTGAAAACTTTGATTATAAGGCTTTAAAAGAAGAACACGAAGAAGCAGATATTAAAGACATTGATCAGTTTGGTGTTACCATTGAACATCCAAGAGAACTGATTGTTCCGCCTTTTCCAGAAAATCCAATTAGGTTGTCAACAGTGAAATCCATTGTTCCAATTATCTTAACAAGCAGGTCAAATTGTTGAAGTTCCCCACATTGACTTCATCTTCGGAGATCACATATGGGTATCTGACAGTTAGCACTTGAAGCATCTATTAGTCCATTCACATATCCAAGTTCCATGCAGAGACCAACAGTCGAGAACATTCCGATCTCCTACTACATGGAGGAAAAGACTACAAAAAGCTTTCAAGCCATGTTATGAAAATGTGGATCTAAAGACAAGACAAAAGTTTGTTCGAATGATTTTGGCACAGGTGAACATTCACAGAACTCGAGGACGAGTTCTCCTCCAAGCGGGGGAGAACTGATGCAGGCCAGATCCATGATTGGTCCAGCCTATTGGACCCAAGATCAATAAGGTCCAGTAGAGTAGAGTAGATCCTATTATTAGTAGTTGCTTTAGTTGTTTTCTTAATATTTGGAAAGTCCAATCATGTTTGGTTTATGTAACACCCCAACCTCAAATTAGCAGGATTAGAGGTTGTTTAATTGTGTGCTTAGAGTCTTATTCACAGATTTTATTGTGTAATTGTATTTTATTCTTCTTGGGTTATGTTTGGGGTCTTGGATAGGTAGTTGGATTGAGTTTAACCTGGCTTAAGTAGTTGTGAGCCCTTTTTCGTAATTTTTTATTTCGTTCGCGTTTGCCGTTTGGGCGTCATCTTGATGTCATCGTGTGTCTTTTGTCACGCTTATTAATTCCCGTAACTGACTCGAAAGTGTTTGGAAACCCATTGAGATTGTTAGTATTCGTTTTACTCGAATTGTAATTTGTATAACTTTTGGACCTGACTGCAAATGGCTAAATATATATATATACCTTACCTAACTCCGTTTCATCCTTAACTTCCGTTTTATTTCGTTTCTCTACAACGTCTCCTTCTTTCGTTCTTTCATTCTTCTTCTTCTTCGTTTCTCTTCTCCGCCGGTGTCATGTCTCGATCACCTATGCGAGTTTCTCCGGAATTCAAGCCTAGAATGAGCAAAGCCTGGTAACTCATCGTTAAAGGCAAGTATAAGCAACGATAGGATGAATACGTGTTGGTATACCGTAATGGTTATGTTTTTCCTTTACTTATGCTTAGTGTATGAATGGTAAAACAGCCCTCCTTGTGTTTATGATTTCTTTTGTTAACAGAGAAACAGTTCGAACTGCCTTTGTGCGCGTCCTCTTGCTTCAAGTCCGACTGCTCGGTCCTGAAGTCCTGACCGGTCAAATTTCGGTTCTGGGAGGCGCCCGACCAGTCGGATACCTTAGCGATCGGTCGGCTGGGCAGAAGTACAGAGTTGTGGAATTGCATATAAATGACTTCTTTAACTGACCTAGGCTACTCGGAAACCTAGAATGGACCGCCCTAATGATTGACCAGGTGCATATCATGAATAGTCTTGGAGGCTCAGATGTATTCATGAGTGTTATCCATTTGTTAAGCACCTCCCTATAGGTATTGGTTTAAGGGACTTCAATACTCTTTTTCTTACAATGAGACACCCCAGAAATAACAACCGAGTATCGGATACCTCAAAACTACATCATCATGCATGGTTAGTAACGGTGGATAACTAAACTAGGGTTGGCTAGTAATTAACCTTGATTCCATCAACTTGACTTGCATAGCATCTTGCAATATGCTCTTTGCCCTCAAATCTTGATTTAGAAATGGATAAGCATTTGGTTTGTTTGTGTTGTATTCTTCTTGAGATCTTGCTATAGTTATGGACATTGACTTGCATGTATGTTGCGCTTGGGCATGACCGGTATACGTTATTCATTTTCGTTATTGGTATACAATGTCCTGATACATACTTGATTTGTTGTGTCTGGCTCTACTCAGCCTAGGTCTTAGGATACCCGACGGGGTTGAATTTAGCCTAGCATGCTTGTTGCCGCTACAGTGTGCTCACGTCTTGGGGATTCCGGACCCCAGAAAATCGAGACCCAATCGTACCCTGGCCCGGTCAATGGTGTTCTCTCACATCACGCTCTCAAATTTGAGAGAATATGGCATATGTAGTAGCCACCCAGTACTTCTCTACTTTGAATCTAATGCATTCATGCTTCATGTGCACGACTTGCCTAGTATACAAACTTGTACTTCTATTTAATCTGCTTGTCATGAATTCTTTTAGAGACAATGCGTATTACCTTTATGTTGCTTATGCTTGTTGAATCGTCGTATTCACATGCTGTTTCTTGGTGTTTCAGGCTCAGATCCTGCTCCCGACTCGCTCCCGACTCCTCGAAGGATGGCCAGACTTCAAAGGAAGTGATAGAGACCCCATCTGGGCTAGATGAGTGGACATGATGGAGCCACTCTGGAGAGCGTCCTGGCATCAACCAGTTGGCATTTTGTTGCATGACAGTGTAGATTGACTTATAAATCTCTTTTGTATCTAATGTAGCTTGTCTAATCAATAGTGACTATGTTTTGTTGTATTCTCTTGTTCTTTGCCCATGCTTGATACGGCTCGGGTTGTAACTTTTTATTTGATTTAAATTAGTTATTTTCTTCATTAAATAATAACTTAATATAAATAAAGATGCAATCACTTCATGGGATATAGACATTGATATTGAATAAAAATTTGAGTTGGATTTTCAGTTGAGAGAGTTATTGTTTGTCTTTGGTGAGGCACCAAGACATTTTATCCTCAAGCATTTTGGCTTAAAAATTAACCCGTTGGCTAATCTTCTTCCCCGCGCTGCTTCAGATCCTCACTCTGTGCCTGCGCTTTTGCAATGAATTGAATTACATAGGAATTCGTAGTCAAATAACTTCAAAAGAAGAAGAAAAAATAGGACTAATAAAGAGGTGAGGAGTCAAGGCTTAAGGTGGTGATGTAGACAAGACATTGACTTTACTAGGATATGAATTACTAAGGTGGTTTTGCATATTTTTAGTTGGACAGGAGACCGTTGGATGAGCATTTTTGCATATTCACACCCTTGTTTCTAGAAACACTAGTCTTTTAATTCCTATTACACCCAAAAGTTGACGGTGTATCATGAAAAATCTCCTGTATTTGTAAGTGTTTGGGAGGAACATGGATATTATATATGTGAGTTTCTACATATTTAAGAAAGCACACCAACTTAACATGGAATTGGCACACACCTCAACCAAATATTTAAATTATTTTTTTCCCAATAGAAACTAGATGACACTCAACTAAAGGAATCTGAAAGGAACAGAAGCACACACCTCAACCAAATATGAATCAAAGAAAAAAAGATCTCCAACATTATCTTGCCAAGCCATGTGGAGAAGGAAAAGGGCAACGGAAAATAACCCACCTGAAAAACATGTGATTGAAAGTCATTTAAACAAATATACCACTCCATTGAATGATCATACACATGGTTAGAGCCACAAATGTATATATATATTATAACATCTATACTAGTGTTTAAAGGTTCCTTCTTCAAAACCATATTCCAAGTGGATAGAATGAGAAGTCTCATATCCAGGTTTTGCAATGGAGGTGCAGATGAAGTTGGTGTTTGTTGTACCGGTGCTTGCATTTCAGGGGAAGTTTTGAGGGTTGGGACCTTCTTGTGGGAGACTTCCTCACACATCAATAAAAATCTAAGGTACCCTCAGCTTAAAAATGAGGGAAAAAATGTTTTGTGTGATGATGGTAAAAGAACCAACCTATCAAATCGAATGAAAAATATATAAAAAGATTGCTGATTTTGAGCAATTTGTGAAAAATTATATAAATAAAAAGATCCGGCCTCCAAAATTTGTGGGTCACAAATTTTTAATCAAAATCATTAACAATCTCAGATTAATGATAATAATCAATACATTCAGTTTCATATCTTTTAAATTTTAATGGATTTTCAGAATTTGTGAGATGCATCCAAATAATTCACATACATTTAAACCACTGAATGTGTTCATCTACACATGGGAACAGTGAAAATGATAACTTGAGAGGGATGATAAAGTGCTGAATGATCCCTAATTACAAATTAGGATTTTGAACTACTTTTGTAATCCCATGATTGTACATTGAGTTAGGGTTGTATGACCAGTCATCACGACTCTCCCCAAATTGTTTCTCTTTAAAACCCTAAACCCCGAACTTCTTTAGTCTTTTAGGTTTTCATTTAATTTTCTTGTGGATTAAAAGTGTCAACTTGGTATCAGCATTCCAACAGTACCCATCTCTTCCTTCTTTTTATTATTCTTCGTTTTTCTTATTTAAAACCTATCCAAAACAATTCCCAAAACCTACAGAAAACCCTCGCAACTAAGTCCAAAAAGTCTCATAACTCTATGAATTCTATGGCTTTTTATTAAATATACACTTTTTTTTATCAAAACCAAACATATTTTTATACTTTGAAATATAGGAAAAAAAAAGGAATTGGGTTTTAAACCTAAATTAGGCATGGGGAAGAGTTTTCTTGTTAGAGTTCAATTCGTAAAGATCCATGTGAACCCACCAATTGAAGAGTCTTTACCTTTCCAAACAAGTCCACAAAATTCCTGCAATCTTGACAACTAAAACATGAGAGATTAGTTGCCTTTTAATTCCTCTATAGCACTCATAAGTGGCTCTGGTACCATGTTATCATTACCCAATGAAGATAGCATAGCAGTCAAGCATATAAAACAAAATTGCTGAATGGAAATTGGATGCCACTCAAAAGGGGCGATCCATGTTTACTTAACTGTCATGATTGCCTTAGTTAAGGCTCCACCTTAGATAATTACACTCATTTATGATCTTACACATGAGGAAAGAATATTATTCTAGTTGACCAAATCTAAAAGAAGCCTTTGGGCCTATGGTATAAAGGGCCTTGTTAACATACACTAGATTTAAAGTTCTTCGAATTTGGGAAACCAAATGAGTGCATAAGCTATATTGCAAAAACCAGATGAAAAATGAAATTAAACATAGAAACCTAAGTATGACTTAATGGTGAGATGTAAGTCACTGAAGCTCAACACTACTCAAGCATGCTCAGGCAGAGACCTTTCTACAAAAGATTTTAAGCTCTTCAACTTTTAAAAACCAAACTAGTGCATACACTATATACCCCAAAAGCATACTCAGGCTCTCATTACCATTCAAAAAAAAAAAAACTCAGGCTTTAATTTTCTAATTCACGTTTTGAGTTGCCCACACTTTTTACAATACTCAAGATATGTAACACATTATAGACAGGATCTCATCAACACATAATCCAAGCAAAACATATTTGTACAGAAAGCAAAAGGTCAACAGCAAACGTACAGAAATATTTTTCAAATACTGGATACGCAGCTCAGAGTTTGCAATTTCCCCACGACGCCACCTCTCATATAACACATAGAACTTCACTACTTCATGTCCAGGGCTGGCGTTCACCTTGCATCTTGAGAAATCTATGACATCTCATGCCTAAAATAACCCATGGCCTGTATAATACCAGCTGCACACCATTCAGCTGGGTGGATTATATTAGGGTTGTTCTTAGCATTTTCAGAATGCCATTGCAACAATTCTTCTTGTGCATTGCTCACCTTCACATTTCGAAAATGTATAGAATAAGGTTACAAATACAGCAGGTAGCTTAAAACTAAAAGTTATTTAACTCAATAAATCAGACCTTCTAAGTGTCTTTGGAACCACAGACTGTGACACCACGAACTTCTGGAATGTTAAACAATTCTGCATTATTCCCAGAGTCGCCCACAGAAAAGAGTGTTCAAAGGTGGTTTTCCATCAGACTTGAATTCTTTGAGTAGATATGCAAGAGCCTGTCCTTTGCAAGCACCTTGTGGTAAAACATCCAGATCCATTTCCCCCCTATAAATTATTTTCACATCTAACTGACCAACAATGAAGCATCCAAAAAAAAACACAGAAAACAAGTACCAATAGTTTCCAAATTAGTAGAGCTTTACCATGCATGCAATTACATAAACATAAGTACTCAGTGAGAGCAACACCACTGCAAAAGAGCATGTCTCTATGATTTAAACATAAAGTTTGTCTGGTGATGTGATCCTAGCCCCTGTTTCTCAAGGCAATCTGAAAGTGTTTTCATCACTTCCTGGGCATGTCCCTTCTCCACATAAAAGCTAACCATGTGAGGGTGTTGCTCTTTTCTGACTGCATAAATTTCAACAGTTATCAGAATCCAATCACAAATAACGCAAAACTAGCTTTGTCGATGGTGTACGTTACTGTTTCTTGTCCCAAATATAATGATAAATTATGCAATGAAATAATAATAATAATAAACTTCCACCCATTTGTCCCCTCCAACCAAAATCATAAATAACAACTTAACAGGTACAAAAAAGGAAGAAAAAAGATAAAAACTGCAAAATTACCTGAAATTTAAGCTGTCGAAATTTGGCTGTTTCCTCAGTAACACGGTTTCTATTGCATTTCCGATTCAGAAAGTTTCACCCAACCATCATCTGGCACCATTGATTCACTGTATGTTATTTCAGTTCCCACAGACATTAAACTTATATCTGGGGTTAAACATTTCTCACTCCTCAGCTATTTGTAATGTGTAGGTGACCTTCCAGTAGAAAAAAGTAGCAGAGAATCATGAAGATAACTTGCTTCCCATAAGGCATTAAATCAAAGCAGTGAAAGGCTCTCTGTATCGTGATGATCTACCTGTGGATACAAAGACAGTTAGAATAAGCACATGGAAGTATGATTATCACAGAGTTGGCGAGATGAACACAAATCTTTACCATAGTATGGCCAAGATCCGAAACAATCATGAGTAATACGGGACCATTGAGTCTGTCCATATTTATGCTATCATTGACATAAAGGCCTGCAAATCGACAAGTAGTTAATATCATGTCTGCCTCATCTTTCCAAAAAGTTGCAGTTCAAACATTTGAAGACAATGCACAATTATGTATTTATTTATTTATACATTTATTTATTTGAAAGATTAACCATATGATATATACTAAGAAACACAACACTGTACAGTATAAGAGTAAAAACTGAACAAAAGACCCAGACCCCAAAAAGTTGGCTGGGCCAAAAAGTAGATGAAGTAAAAACAGCTGGAACAAAAACAGGTGAGCAAGGACAGCAAAGCTAGAAAAGGACAGCTGAAGCAAAACCAGCTTAAAATCAATGCAAAAAATGACAAGGAAAAACAAACCTTCAATGCCTTGGGGATTGGGCAACATTATGGAGAAGATTCTAGATTAGACTATGAAGCTCAGTTTCCTTCTTGCACGTAAAGAGATCAGCCAATTAGGTCGCTGATTGCCCAGCAAAGGAGGGTGGGGGAGGCAGAACTTGGGCGTTAACATGGCTCACCAACCTTTATCTAAGTTATAGGGGTGTTACTTGTTTCTTTTTCTTTATTTTTCAGACGGTTTTTCTGTTGTTTGCTTCTCAGTATATGACTTTTATGTTGTTTAGCCTATAGTTATCATTCAATAATAATAATAATACTGCAGTCTTAACTGACACTGTCCATCCAAGGTTTGCAGTTTCTACCAAAGAGAAACTTACATAAGAAAAGAATATCTAAATTTTATAGATGAATTAATTTCAGTATACATGTGAGGTCCATGCAAGGGCTACCGCATGACTCTGGACTAGTGCAGTTAAAGAAATTAGTCCATGAGAAGAAGAGGAGGAATAGGAATATTAGACTTGCTACTTGAAATATAGGAACCTTGACAGGCAAGAGCATAAAGTTAGTTAAGGCAATGAAAAGAAGAAGAATTGGCGTGGCTTGTATACATGAGACAAGGTAGAAAGGGAATAAAGCTAAGGAGCTTACAAATGAATATAAGCTTTTCTATACAAGAAAGAATAATACAAGAAATGGAGTGGGTATAGTTGTAGATAAGAATTTGAAAGAGAAAATTGTGGGAATAAAGAGATTTGGTGATAGAATTATAATAATTAAATTAGTGGTAGAGGAAGACATAATTCATATCATCAGTGCATATGGACCCCAAGTAAGATTAGAGGAAAGTGTGAAATGATAATTTTGGGAGGAGATGGATGATTGAATGCGAGAAATTCCAAATAGTGATAAGATTTTCCTTGAAGGGGATTTAAATGAACATATAGAAAGAGATAATAGAGGATATGAGAGAGTGCATGGGGGGGCAAGGATTTGGAGAAAAGAATGAATTCAGAAACACTACATTGGACTTTGCAATGGCATTTGATCTTATAGTAGCAGATACTTACTTTAACTACATTGGACTTTGCAATGGCATTTGATCTTATAGTAGCAGATACTTACTTTAAAAAGAGATATGAGTATTTAATTACCTATAAAAGTGGGAGTAATAGGAGTCAGATAGACTTTTTTAGTTAGAAAACAGGACCGATTGGCTTGTAAAAATTGCAAGGTTATCCAAGGAGAGAGTTTGACTATGCAACATAGGCTCGGAGTTTCAGATATTTGCATTAGAAGTAGAAAGAGAGCAATAGTAAACCAAATGGACCCTCAAACATGGTGGAGAGATTTCAAGGGGGAAAGAGCAAATATATTTAAGGACAAAATGATTGAGAAGGGAGAATGAAATATTGAAAGAGAAACTACAGTAATGTGAAATCCAATGGCTAATTGCATTAGGAATGTTGCAAAGGAGGTACTTGAGGAATCAAAAGGAAAGAGACATCAATAAATAAATATGATAGTGGAGTGTGGAGGTTCAGAAAGTTATTCAATAAAAAAGACATTGCTACAAAGTTTGGCAAGATAATAAGAGTAAAGAAAACTTTGAGCTGTATAAGAAGGCAAAGAAAGAAGCTAAGAAAGTAGTAAGTAGTGCAAAGTTCAAAGTATACGATGACCTCTATAATAAGTTGGGAACAAAAGAAGGAGAAAAGAATATTTTTAAATTTGCAAAAATAAGAAAAAAGAAAAGTAGGGACTTCGATTATGTCAAATGTATCAACGACAATGAAAAAAATATTCTAGTGAAGGACAACGATATTAAAGAAAGGTGGAAGAAATATTTTAACAAACTTCTAAATGAAGAACATTTGGGCGATACAAGAGTTAAGGAAGATACTTCATCACTAGAGCATACTTTTCTCCGTAGAATTCGAGGGGTGGAAGTGAATGAAGCATTGAAGCGAATGAAGACAGGAAAGACAACAGGCCCACATGGTATTCCGATAGAGGTATGGATATGCTTAGAAGAGGTTGGGGTGAGTTAATTATGGAGACTATTCAATAAGATACTTGTGACAAAGAAAATGCCGGATGAATGGAAAAAAAGCATTGTAGTACCTGTATATAAAAATAAGGGAGATATGCAAAATTGTACTAACTATCAAGAGATTAAACTTATGAGTCATACTATGAAATTATGGGAGAAAATAATGGAACAAAAACTGAGACAGAAGACCAAGATCTCCAAAAATCAATTTGGTTTTATGCCAGGGAGATCAACTATAGAAGCTATCTTTTCACTTAGGCAATTAATGGAAAAATATCGAGCAAAGAGGAAAAATCTACATATAGTCTTTATCGATTTAAAAAAGCTTATGATAGGGTACCGAGGAATTTAATTTGGTGAGTTTTAAAGAAAAGGAATGTCCCCCAAGGTTACATTGAAATTTTTAAGGATATGTACGAAGGAGCAGTAACAAATGTGAGAACCACATGTGGAGAAACAGGTGGATTCCCCGTGATTATAGGTTTACATCAGGGATCATCTTTAAGCTCTTATCTCCTTGCATTAATTATGGATGAGTTAACTGTGCATATTCAAGAAGAAGTACCATGGTGTATATTGTTTTCAGATGATATAGTATTGGTGGATAAATCAAGAGATGGTGTAAATACAAAACTTGAGAGATGGCAGGGGTATTAGAATCTAGAAACTTTAAAATAAGTTGTACAAAGACATAATATATAAATTGTAACTTCAATGGACATATACAAAATGTTGAAGCCGCTGTCAAAATTGAAACCCATGAGATACCACGTAGAGATACTTTTCGGTACCTAAGCTCGATGATTAGTAAGGATGGGGAGATTGACGAAGATGTGGACCATAGGATAAAAGCTGGATGGCTAAAGTGGAGACTACCTTCCGGAGTGCTTTGTGACAGACGAATGCCAACGAAATTGAAAGGCAAAATTTACAGGACAGTGTTAGACCAGCTATGACATATGGAGCAGAACGATGGCCAATTAAGAAGACGCATATTCATAAGATAGATGTAACGGAAATAAGAATGCTTAAGTAAATGTGTGATAAAACTAGAAAAGATAAAATTAGAAATGAGCGCTTTCGAGAGCATTTAGGAGTAACACCAACAGGGGAGAAGATTAGAGAAACCCGTTTAAGATGATTTGGGCATATTGAGCGTAGGCTGGTAATGGCACCGGTGAGAAAAAAATTTGGCTATACAGGTAGATAGCCCATCAAGAGGTAGGGGTAGGCCGAAGAAAACACTGATGGAGGTCATTAATTCAGATTTGAAGAAGTTTAACTTATCGAAGGATTTGGCACAAAAAAGAACAGAATGGAGAAACAGGAATCATGTAGCCAACCCCAACATGGTTGGGATAAGGCTTTGATGATGATGATGATGATGATGATACATGTGAGGTCCTTATATAAGCCTCTTAACAATACAAAAAGTAATTTCCTTATTTTTCGACCATATACAGTCATCACTGAAAAAAAGTTAATAAATAAAAAAAAAGAAAAGAAACTCCCAAAATTTGAAAGAATTCCTCATGGTGCACTCACAACCTACGCTAGGAAAATGGACAAAATACCGTAATCATGTGATATCGCAAATTTTTATTGAGTTATGCAATATTGCACAAATTAGCACACATTTGCTATTCCTCAATGTCGCAAGGTGGTCTATTGTGATTCTATCATCGATGGGTTAAGTGGGTCTATTGTAGAATGGATGGGTCCCATTATATTTTTCATCATTGTGAATGAGGTCATAGTCATTACATCATTAGAGTTAGTGTTCTACCATGATTCATGGTATATAACGATTTAGAAAAAACCTATGATAGAGTACTGAAGGATTTAATTTAGTGGGTTTTGAAGAAAAGGAATGTCCCCAGAGGTTGTTACATTAAAATTTTTAAGGACATATATGAAGGAGCAGTAACAAATGTAAGAACCACATATGGAGAAACAGGTGGATTTCCCGTAACTATAAGTTTGCATCAGGGATCAACCTTAAGCCCTTATCTCTTTGCATTGATTATGGATGAGTGAACTACGAATATTCAAGAAGAAGTACAATGGTGTATGTTATTTGCAGATGATATAATATTCGTGGAAGAATCAAGAGATGGTGCAAATGCAAAACTTGAGAGATGGCGGCGGGCATTAGAATCTAAAAGCTTTAAAATAAGTTGTATAAAGACATAATATATAAATTGCAACTTCAGTAGAAATATACAAAGTATTGAAACCACTATCAAAATTGAAACCCATGAAGTACCACATAGGGATTCTTTTTGGTATTTGGGCTCGATGATTAGTAAAGATAAAAAGATTAACGAATATGTTAAGCATAGGATAAAAGCTGAATAGCTAAAGTGGAGACTAACTTCTAGAGTGCTTTGTGGCAGACGAATGCTAAGAAATTGAATGGCAAATTTTACAGAATAATGGTTAGACCAGCTATGACATGGAGCAGAACATTGGCCAATCAAGAAGACGCATATACATAAGATGGATGTGAAGGAGATGATAATGTTTAGATAAATGTGTGGTAAAACTAAGAAAGATAAAATTAGAAATGAGCGTTTTTAAATAGCATTAATAGGAGATAAGATTAGATAAACCCATTTAAGATGATTTGGACATGTCGAGCATAGGCCCGTAAGGGCACCGATGAGAAACAGTTTGGCTATCCAGGTGAAAGGCCCATCAAGAGTAGGGGTGGGCCAAAGAAAACATTGGTGGAGGTCATTAAATCATATTTGAAGAAGTTTAACTTATCTAATGATTTGGCTCAAAATAGAACGGAATGAAGAAACAAAATTCAAGTAACTGACCCCAACATGGTTAGGATAAGGCTTTGATGATGATGATAATGATGATGATGATGATGATAATGTTCTACTATGATTCAACTGTTATATCATGGGGCCTGTCAAGTTTTCATCTTCAAGATGGGAAGGGTGCTTTGTTTCCATCACCACGGCGTGCTATTATTTCCATTCATCATCATAAAGAGGGTTATACTGTCATCCATCACTAGTTGACCAATATTACAATGATTTTATCACTTCACATGGTGGACCCACCGAAGAGAGAGAAATAAATTTAAGTGAAAAAACAAAAAATCTTCCCTTTTTCCAATTAAAAACCACTAAATAAAGGTGTCTTACTGTTGAAGTGTTGTGGAATATTGTTCATAAAAAATCTCATTTAAATATTGAATCCAGATCCTCTAAGGCTTTAACCTCAATAAATCCCAAGTTAAAGTAGAGGAACCCCACGATGGTCCCACCTATTGAAATCCGAACTCAAAAGAACTGCCCTCTTAGGTATATGGGGTATCCTTAAAGTTTATTATGTCAATCCAAATGTGTTCCAACATTGCATTGATTGTTTGATGCAAAACATGATTAACATATTCATTATCACATTTTTCATTGAACAGTGAATCCAACAATGGAATATATTCAGATTGATGTAAAATTTGAAAATATCCTATATACTTAGAGAGCATCTATTTTAGACAGTTTGAATTTCAATATGTGGGCCTCACGATGGAGTTCCACTGTATTGACTCGAGATTTCTCTAGATGGTCAGGACGATGGCAAAACAAATTTCCCACTATAGATGATGATTACTGATAATGGACACCACATATATGAAAGAAGCTACATAATGAATATAAAACATGAGAGAGAAATCTTTCAAAAGTCGGTTTCGGCCATATGATGGAAACCCATATAATTAAACCCACAACAAATTGGTTGTCTTAGTTCCACCAAGCATCTTGATAAACTCAACAGTTATGTATATGCCAACCTTAGTCCAGGATTTTTTTAAAAAAAATTGACTCGACAATTACATAGTTCTCATTTTGAAAGCAATAGAGAACTCAAAAGTCTGGGATATTTACTCCATGAAATGAAGCCCCTTAATTGTGAAAATAAGAGGCAAGCGGACTATGGTGTGTGTAGTGTCCATAACCATAACCTTGATTTTGCATAAAGAAATTAAAAAACAAACGGAGATAAATTTAAAAAAAAATTTTTTTTTTAGGAACTAAGTCCCAGTGGTATAAATGATACCTACATGATTGTAAACCAATAAAATGTAGATGTGTGCACATAGTTGTCTAATTATGGAAACCCATCAGTCACCAATAAACCAAGCCAGAAATGAAAAGCTAAAATCTTAAAGTACAAAAAAAAACAAAAAAAAAAACCACCAAGCAAACCAACAAACTAGTAGGAAGACTTGTTAGAAAATAGACAAGAACACCAATTAAGCTATGCATTGAAAGGAATGCATATCAAACTAGATTAAAGATCAAAGACACAACAACCGTACCTTATTAGGATTGCAAATATCAAAAAAAAAAAAATCTCCTAACAATTAGCATTCCAAATTTTTAGAGTTGATTCGAGAACCTGCACATCTGCATCATCAACATGTAAGCCTAATCCATCTATAGGGGTGGCTTTGTAATTCAACTCCAGATACTCGATCGAACAAACAGATCAATCTCTCAAATCCATCCCTAAGACACAATCATAGCCATGAAATAAACAATAACTAAGGGAAAATCAACCAAAAATTAACCTTGCTCTTTACTTTCAACTTCAAATTTGCGCATGGTGAGGATATGAGGAGATGCCAAAGGAGTGACTTGTAGTGTTGACAATGGAGTCTCCAAAGGCCGCTATTGAATTTGTCGTCTATTCCATTTAAAAGTGTACGTGTTATCCGAGTGGTTGGTGATGACCTTAAGGCGACGAAGCTACAGCCAACCAACTAAAATGTGGGCAACATTTATCGAAATAACATGAAACTTGACATTGTCTTCATAAATCATAAGAGCCAAGCTTTATTAGAACAATACCTTGTAGGCAGACGAGAATAGCATAGTCATCTAACCCATGAAACTTGATAAGGCTTCGAGTGCTTTGTAGTCTTCAATTATAATTTATTAACTGCTGCTGCTTTGAGTATGACGTTCATAGCACTGCCACCATCAATAATGACATTACAACCTCTACCTTTGCAACTAACTCTTGTGCAAAAAATAGGAGCTTGATTTTCATCATCATATTCGGCACCATTTGCTACTAAAAGGCACCAAAGAAGGATCAGTAAGGGACTTTGGTCATAAGTGGTTGAAACCTAAAATGGCATTTATGATTCAAGTGGTGGTTCAATATCAGGTTGCTCCATCTCAATATGCTCATCAATTTGCTCCTCATCATATGGCTCACCTTCACAATGCAAATTTCTAAGTGGATAATCCTTAGCATAATACCTTCATTGCTTGCAAGAATGACACACTATATCCCGCTCATCTGTCTGGGCTGGCCCTCTTGTATAATTCTAATTTGCATCTCATCTTTGATTCTTTTGAGGATTTACCCGTCCCAGAGGCTCTTGTGGCCGCCTTTGAAACTGATTTTGTCGCTGGCTAGGAGGAGGGCGGAACCGTGAACGTATGGCATGGTTGAAATTAGAATCATGAACCCTTTTATAGGTAGGCTCTCCAGCATGAACACCGAAGCATCGTTGATGCAACTCATGTTCAACTCATCCAGCTTCATGGGAGATATCATCAATATCGGTTAAATCAACAATTGCTATTGCACTCTTCATATTTGGGCGCAATCTTCTCGATAACGGGTGACCATCATGTGATCCGTTTCATTGGCTGGGGAACGGATGCAAAGCTCATGAAATTTATGAGTATATTCATCTATGGTCATGGAGCCTTGTTGAAGATTGATGAGCTCTCGTTAGAAACAGTCAATATAATCAAATGGCATAAATTTGTCTCACAAATAAATAAACTACTTAATAAAATCCGTAAATAAATATATATCGTATGGGTCAATGGACTAAACCCAATGGACAGGGTTGACCCCCGAAGCAATGTGTGGGCCCAGTTGCTTTCTTGGGCCTGATCCGTACTGCATCACTTTGTGAGTACTACATCTCCAAACCATAAACATAACACAATAATTATAATAATAATAATAATAATAAGTTGTGATAAACCAACATAAAATAAATGATAAAAACAAAAACAAATTCATCAACAACAATCAAGAATAATTCAGCAAGCCAACCATAATTTGGAAAGAACGAAGGAATAAAAATTGCAAGCGAAAAACAATAGGAAAAATACAATAAATAAAAATTTAGAAATCATCATTTGTCTGTTCACACTTGACATAAATATGGAAACACAAGGGATTCTTCCTAAAGTTGCAAGCGTATTGCAGAGAGCCACCATCACCATCAAAACAATAGATAGAATAAGGAGGCATTGCAATCCATGAAGGAGGTGAAAAAATGGGATGAAATCTATCAGCAAAAAGTTCTTCAGTAGTCCCATCTTTGAGATAGAAAACACCTAAATCTCGACATCCATATGGACTATCAAAATAAAAATCCACAGTATTGTCTGTAAAATATATGCAGTTTCCCTTGAAGCTTGGGAATTGGCTAGCCAGGACAACAAAGGGGGAATTATACCCCAAAAACAGTACCCGGTCACCTAAGCTTTCCACCTTCTTCAACTTCTTCAACCTTTCATCAGGTGGCCCTTCTTCCTCTTCCACTCCCAAAGGAAGCCCATAAATGTCAAGATGTATGGTTTTGTGAGGAGCCTCATCTAGGCTGCCATCATGTTCCATGTGCTCTACTTGTCTAGTAATCACAAACAAGGTATTAGTCAATATGTCCGGGGCCAAATACGCATACGTAAAGGGAGGAGCAGGTTCCAACTTTGGAGTCAGATCTTCTCCGTGGGGAGAGAGGATACCATCCTCAAGGTGGAGAAGGTAGACTGCTGCTACTTGATTGAGGGCGTAAAAGCGCCCCTTGTGATATATGACATCCTCCATCAGTGTATCGACCTCGATGTCAGTGTAGGCATCATCTCCAATTCTGCATAAGCCCAAATATCCAAGTCCGTGGAGGAAAACAACAACGTTGCCATCATCTGATATGGCGACCTTGCGTATGTGATTATCACGAATCTTTTCCTTGCTGCAGAATTCCTCTGTGAGTTCCTGTTGCATGAAAGTGGACTGGTGAGGAAGGTTGATTTTTTTCTTGGACCAGGGGTGGAAGAGACAGATATCCAGGTTTTCATCCACAGTCATCAGCCAGCCGTTCTGGAAAGAAGCGCAGCAGCGCTTGCCGCGTATTTCCGGGAGACTGATGTTGTATAGTTTCTGATTGGAGAGACTAAAGAAAACACGACAGTCTGGATCTTCTTCTTTTTCTTCGTCGGAAGGAAGCATCATGAGCCACGGAAGTTCAAGGTGCGTGCTTTTCTTTAGAAGAATTGAACGCCATGGTTTGCAAACATACAGCATTCGAAGGTTGTCAGGTAGAATGCAGAAATCGGAAATTTTCTCTAAGAGATCCTGAGGAAGATCCACCCAGTTGGCCATGGCCATAACAAATATATAAATATAAAAAAACTGATTAACAGATTAAATTAGAAAGCAAGAAGAAAAGAGAATCAGAAGAGAGAAATCCAGATCTTCCCTTAGAAAGGATCAAGCAGAGATAGACAAGTCCAGAACTGCCTTGTCTTGCAGTGAAAAGGGATGAAAAAGAGAAGAGAAGAGACGGAGAGAGGCGGCGAGAACAAAATAAATAAACAGAGTTACACAGTTTAGGGTTCCTCTCGTCCTGTGCACGTATGTACGTCTGATACCCCATTTGGCAAGTCTGTCCTTAGAGTCTGAATGTCTTAAAGCGGTAACAATAATCAAATGCATTAAAAGACCATTTGGTAACCGACTAGGGACGGGGTTATATAAAGTGTCCCTGGGTTCTAACGTGAGTTCGGATCCTCTCGTTAAAAAGCCACCGGGAACGTGATGGGACTAAACTACGAGGGATTTTCCCATATAATTCCGATTCTCATACCTTGTAAATCCGCCTATCTTCCAATAACAACGTCCCATATCAAGACACGACTTTTAAAATGGAATTTGCCACAAATTTTAACTTCTTTATGTTATTTTCCAGGTGCCCCCTTAGAAAGGCCCTCCAACACTATATATCCTCTTGAACTTTTTTTTTATTTCTAAAAAATCCTACTTTCAATTCAATTTCAATTCCTTTAACATGGGACCCACCACTAATTTGACATATTTTTTTTACTTATTCAAAATTGCATCAAATTATTAAAATTTCAAAAAACTCACAAATGATTATTTTTATACATGGGCCCACCATAGCAAAAGTGAAGTTGTTAGTGTCTAATTTGATTTTTAAAAGAGCATATTTGTATGCCACATTATATACAAACATATATTAGGTTAGAAAGTCTCTTTACTCTATTAATACACATGGGTGCTGGGTCTCTATTTGAAAGTGTCGTGACCCTCAACACCAAGAATTTAGTTTTAAAAACCATTGTATTTGCTCAATTGGCTTAGGACCACAATTTGCTCCTGAAAGCAACGGGTTTGAGCTGCTCTACCAAATTGGGCTACAAAAGATTTACTCGGCTTCCTAATGCCCAAAGGAATTAGTCCGGCCCAAACGGTCGAGACACCTTCCGTTAACAAAAAAAAAAAAACTTATGTTTAAGATGGCCTCAATAAATTGATTGTCTTCTCGATAAAGTGATCATCTAAATGAAGATAATGATGATTACACCCGTTATATCATATTTCCTCAGTTTTTACAACATGGTTTAAACCTTAGCATAGAAAAAAACTAAACAAACTATTAGATTAATGATATCAATCCAAAACAAGATTTTCTTCTTTTTTTTTTCTTTTCTTCACTCGTAAGGTCAGAAAATTTTCATTGCAATAGAAGCCATATGGATATGTGTATACAAATAAGCCCTAGTTGGTAGGCCACTTAAAGGATGTGCTAGTGGCTGATAAGAAGTTGATTTAACCATCCAATTTATATAAAAAAGGTCAAACTTTATTAATTTCTTTAAATTTCTTTTCCTCCAACTAAACTCTAAAATTATGATCATAACTTGATTTAGATTTAGATTTGTTGAATTTAGTGATGGTTATTATTAAGAGGTGACATACATTAGTATAAAAATGAATTCATCTTACATTAGAATTTAAAAAAATTTCAATTCATCATACATGAAAACTATAATGTATCAAAGTTATGGTTTTATTTTCTCTATTTGATTTAACTATGTGAACTCGTCTACATAATATATCCAACCTTTTGTATGCTATTTCCAATTTTGTAAATGCTTCTTTTAATGTAAAATATGATGCATGTGCAACTTGAATTTTAACGGAAAAGATGACTTAGTTATGGGAAATTGCTTCAATAAAAGTTTATACACAACAATAGATTTATTGAGTCAAAAAAATATTATTCAATCTAGAAAAATAAATTAAATTGATAACATTTTGGGTTTAATGTTTTGATTAAGTATGTGAACCTTTGCAAAGTTCCATATTTTTTTTTAACTTACTTGAACCATGAATTCATAAGTACCATTTTTTAGAAAATTCATTTTTAGAATACTGTGTATACGGAAGCTGTAAGTATCATTGCATTAAAAAGAAGAAAATACACGAACATAAGTCAATGTCTATCTACAAAAGAAAATACATGAACATAAGTCAATGTCTATCTACAAAAGATAACATTAAAGGGATAGTCGCTATGAGCCAAGACACAAAATGCAAAGAGTTAAAACAAAACTCCTGTTACAAAAACTAGATGCATCCCACACAACAAAAGAAGATCTACATAAATTCCATGCCGCTCTCCGGTGGAGTGATCACTTCCACTCCTCTAACCTTGATGGGACTTCTACGGTCTCTTTTGGAGTCTTGCCGACCGACGAAGGTCGGCAGCGGAATTTGAGCCTGCAACACCAAGGACAACTAGTGAATAAAACGATTCAGCTAAGCATAAGCAACAATAAAGTAACACGCATTGTCTCTACAATAATACTTAACAGGTGATATTCTGTGGAGTTTCAATTTCGTATACTAAGCAAATTATGCAGTGGAATAAAAGCATGCTATAAGAATCATTGGACAGATATACTTTACTAGATGACTACTACATTGGTCATATTCTCTCTATAGGGAGCATGCGTTGAGAATACCATCGACCGGGCTAGGGTACGAATGGGTCTTTAGTTCCTGTGGTCCACAAGCCCTAAGACAAAAGCACACTGCAGCGGCACAAGCAAGCTACGCCAAAGTCAACCCCATCGAGTATCATGAGGCTATGGCTGAATAGAGCCAGATCGTATCAATCATGTCATAAAATGCAAGTCAGTTCATTCAAGTTCAAGTCATGCATGTATATAATCATACTACAATAAGCATAAACACAGATAATATGATCGTTCAAGTCAATTGAATTACAAGACAGAGCAATAGTCTGAAAACGGGCCAATCAAGAATTTAGGAAAAGGGGATAAATGATTAGAATTTAGGGATTGGGATTAGGTATTAAAAATTATGAAAAAAGGACCGAGATTTAGGAATTGAGGTTCGATTTATGGATTTAGTATTTAGGAAAATGGAATATGAGTTAGGGCTTATGGATTTAGGGATTGCAATTAGGTAAGGGAGTTAGAGATTTAGGGCTTGGTTTATAGGTTTAGGTAAAAGGGTAGGGCAACTGTGAATGAGTGTGAGAGAAAGAGAGGCAAAAGTGATTGTGTTTATATGAATTAAGAGGGAGGGGAGGATCAAGAGCAGAGAGAGAGGAATGCATGATTTATTCAGAGCAGAGAATCTTATTGTGGGGTGTTTAGGATTGAGGAGGGGGCACTTGGAGGATGAGGAGGAGGATGAAAGGATATGGAGATCGCCAGAAGACAAGGAGGGGACGACGGGGGACATGAAGCCCTCACCCTTCCCCCACCCTAGCCCTGGCCCCCCTCCTCCCCAGCCTACGGCTTTCACATGCTCATCGATGGCAAAGAGAAAACGCAGATGATAAAGAGAGAGATGGGCCGAGGCAATGAGCGTGCGTATAGTGGATGTTGAGCAGCTGAGAAAGAGAGAGAGAGATGAGATGAGGCGATGAGCCCTGATATGAGAAGTGACGACCTTTTATATGGTTGAGAACTGAGGGGAGTGAATGGGGAAAATTAAAAGCCGAAAATAGTGTATTTTTTTTATTTCAATGGTTTGAATTGGTTTAAATCCATTATTTAAAGGTAAAATTCATCACTAAACCATTATTAATGAATTATGATTTTTTCAAAATTTCACAAATCCATTAACCATCGGATCGATCAAAAAACCGCGGATTGAATCAAATTGGTTTAACAGATTGATGAATTTTTTGTACATTTCTACTTTTCATTAGTCCTATTTTCAATTTTTTTATACTTGTGCGACCCCAAATGGTGATCTCAACCATTGGATTTCTTTACATGCTTATACACAACTCTGTGTTCACATTTAAGCCGTTGATCAATTTTTAATCTTGAGACATTTTGAAAAAGGCATTTATGAAATTTTTAGGGTCTCCCGATCATGATTCAAACTGTTGATCCTCTTAGGATATTGAAAACACCTATGGTTCCAAATTTTGGGCCATAGTTCATTGCTAATCTCAAAAAATTAACGAAAACCTTAAATTGCTAGATTTTAAAAAATCTATTTTATATTGGAACAAATCTGTTTCAAATGGCCTTTATTCGAAATATATGGTCTAGAAGTTGAGTATTTGAAAAGAAAAAAAAGCCCAGGGTGGCAAATGGATAAAAGATCCTAGCCATCAAAAGGGTGGACAGTCAGATTAAAATGCTCGAGCAAGTGACCCATGTTTTGAAAAGTGAATCAAATGGTGATAAGAGCTAGTTTTTTTTTTTTTTTACATCTTGTTAAAACATTTTCCTATTAGAGGGCAAATCCGGCAATGAGTTGGTTGGGCACGTGGTAGGCTTCTAAGATTAGTTTTTGTCACTTTGGTTAAATCCTGCCCATTAACAGCCCTAAATATCAGAAAGGTATATTTCCATACACCATGAGATTAAAGGCCAAAAACTCATCTCCTTCCTCTTATGCCCCGATTTTTTTAAATTTAGATAAGGGCATGTTTAGCAACCATGATTGCATGGAAAATTAAGGTTTGGCTGCATTTAGGAGGGAGAAAAGTGGACTTGTGTTAGAGATTAGATCAAATATTTAGAGATAATATTTGATTATTACTTATTTATTAGATATTTCGATTACTTCAAAAATTGAATAATATTGTTATTTTTCCATTTATAAATGAGAGGGTTTCCTCTCGAGATATTGATAGTGGAAATGATGGGAATGCGGTAATTTGTGAAATTCTATATGGTATCAAAGATGGGCTCGGTGATGATCTTACGACCAAGTTTGCGCAATCCTATCTTCTGCAATGATCACTATCAAATTTCTTTGATTCCAATAAAATAAACTACTGTCTTCCCTCATCAGTCCATTCAATATGCTTATAGTTTTGTGACTGATCTGCCATAATAAGAGATAGAAAGCCCGGCCCTACATGTTTCAGACAATCAGGGCAGGATCTAATTACGACCTAAGTTAGGCTTTGGCTGAATATGGGCTTGCATTTCTAAAGTTGAGCTGAGCCGGATGTGTCCAAAACTTGCTAGGAACATCCATCATCTGTGGTTGGGGCCTTTAGATCAGGTGCAGATGTGTTGAATGTGAACTTTGTTCTGTGAAAACTTGTTTTCATTTATAGACTAGGTGAGGATCCATGCATGGAGTATATTTTAAACTGGAATCAAATGATGCAGTTTGTAGTTTTGCATATGATGGATATTATTTTTTAGTTTACATCATGATCCGTTTTCTGATATCGTTATATTGTTTAGATTTATTATTCTAATTTTATTTTGTATGCAATTATTTATGATGTACCTTGATGACATAACTGTTTGAGATGTTTTAGACAACGGTCAGGCTTGCTTGGACTGAATCACTGGCTACTTTTTATTTGTTTTTGCCACCAAAACAATAAGGGACCTGCTATAGGAACTAAAAAAAAGACTCATTAGACACACCTTCTTTTTACATTCATTATATTAAATTTAAAATTTTGATTTTAACTCTTTACACTCACTAATATACCCAAGTTACTCTTTCTGCCATTCTTTCTATACTCATCGCATTTTCCCCTCTTTCCATTCTCTTCATCTCTTCCTCCTCCAGGGCATTCTACTCCTCCATTCCCTTCTCTTCTGTTCTCTTCTCTTTTGTTTTCTACAGTAATTGCCTCTTCTTTTCTTCTCCACCATTTTCATATTTTCATGTGTTTTTCAATGTGAAATGGGTCATGTCATGTTTGAATTCCTTCAGATGAACCTATTTGCATCAATTACTTGTTGTGCGTGTGTGTGCGTAAGCAACCAAGATCAACAATCAACCACACACAAAAAGAGATACCGAGATTTATGTGGTTCACCCAAACAGGGCTATATCAACGGGCACAGAGACGATCATCTTCACTATGACAAGTAAAGTATACAGAGACTCTCACTCTCTCACATGGTCTCTTCTACGTGGTGTGGGAACACAATGGGCAAGATGTTGGGTTAATGTCTTGTATTCTGGTTTTGCCGGATGAGTCCACTGGGTTAGTCAGAGACTGGTTTAAGGTCAAGGGTATTTTGGTAATTGTACCGGGGCTTTCTTGGTGGCCAAAAAAGCGGAGACTATATATATGTGTAGTCTGTAACCTTAAATCTTGCGCTGAAGAGAGGTGAGAGCTCTCTTGCCCATGGTATTCCCACACCACGTAGGTGAGACGATGTGAGAGAACGTGTGTTTCTATGTACTTTACTTGTGATAGTGAAGATGATCGTCTCTGTGCCCGTGGACATAGCTCTGTTTGGCTGAACCACGTAAATCTCGTGTCTCTTCTTGTGTGTGGCTTGTTTCGTGTTGATCTTGTGATTTATGGATGTGTACAATGGGTGATGTCAAAATCACAACAATTGGTATCAGAGCAAAGGTTGGTGTTCCTCGGGTTTCTGAGCGAGGTGGAGATCACTCAGTGGCTTGGAGGTTGTGCGCATGAAGATCGATTGATTGAATCCTTGTCGAAGGGTTTGGATCTCTGTTTTCGTAACAGAGAAAGAGAGATCAGTTTCGTGATATCTGGTTGTGCCACCATCGAAGAAGAAGACGAGATTGGGTTTTCCGGTTTGACTGGGATCGGAGGAAAAAGGATTCATAGGTTTCATTCAGATCTTGGAGTTGGATCTGCAGTTGTGATCTAAGGATAAACTGATCGGCTTGCTTCCGGTCATCGTGAGCCACTGTTGCTGTCACCAGAAGCAGAAATTGAAGGCGAGAACTGGGGAGAAACAGAGGAGAGGGTCTTGTTCTCCGGGTAAATCGGAGAAGATAAGATCAGATCCGAAGTTCTCGAGATTCAGATCCGAAGTTCTCGCAGCAAGGATAGAGATCACAAGGTGGGCTGGGTCGTTATTGGCTAAAGGAGATCAGAGATCTCTGTTGCAGTGCACGAATCAAAGAGAAGAAATCAGCTGTGCTTCTTGGATCGCCGGAGAAGAAGAGAGCAGTCTTGATCGTCGTCGGTGACCTGCTGTTGCCGGATCGTCGGGGAAGAAGACATGGCGGGACTGCTGCAAGAAAAAAAAAAAAGTCAACAGCCGGTTGCCGCTGCCAGCCACCGCTGTTGGCTGTTGGCTGTCATTGTCGCCGCTGCTGTACCACGTTGCCGGTCCCGCACCGCTGGTCACTGGACCGCAGCCGAGGACGAAGAGCGGTCATTCGGTTTCTCCATGTTACAGAACCGCTAGGAGGAAGAAAGAGCCTGAAGACGACCCAAGCTGTTTGGGTCTCGGGTTAGGTTAGTTTGACCTGACCCGTGGAGAATCAGCCCAGGTCCGCGAGGTTTCAGATTGGTTCGGGTTTTAGGTTGGGTTCGACCCAAGCCGTGGTGCAAGCCCAGCAGCAGCAGTCCCGGCCAGTTTGGGTCGGGTCAGTTCTAACCCGTGGAGCAGCGCAGTCCAGCAGCACGGGTGTAGGCCGGGTCGAGTCGGGTCGACCTGGTCCGTGTACAAGAAGCCCAACCCAGCAGTTCAATCCAGCAGTTCCAAGTCGGTTCCAGTGGGTAGAACCTGACCCATGTTTGCAGAGTTCAGCCCGTTGCACTAAAGCAGGTTCAGTGCGTGTTCAAGTCGGGTGGACTTGGACCGGTTGCAGAAGCCCAGTCAGCATCAGCATTGCAGTCTGACGTCAGCCGACGTCAGCGAATGTACGGTCAAAGTCAAGGTTTGACCAGTTTCAACGGCTGAAATTGTTTCTGCCATATCTTAATCATCCGATGTCCGATCGGAGATCCGTTTATGCCTACGGACTCGTTTCGAGCAGATCCACGCAATGGAAGAGGGTGATTGGCTGTTTGACTGTTAACGAAGAGTTTGACCAATTAGGAGCGTAGAAACTTATTTCTACGATATCGGAGCCATCCTGAGTCGGATTTTAGATCCGTTTCTTCCAGCGTGCTCGTGGTGACGAGATTTATAACCTGATGCAGAAATTTGGAGGAGATCTAAACAGATGTGGATTCAGGCTTGAATCTGGTCTACTCGACCTAGTTGTTATTGCAAACCCAATAATAGGAGTACTCGGCCTAGTAACAAAGGGTTTGCTGATTTAAACGAAGTTGTTCGTTTGGGGTTCACATGCTTTCTGGATCGCATGTGATGTTGTTCATCTTGCCAAAGTCGGAAAAGCAGCAAGGAGGAGCTGATGCGTCAGCAGTTGTCAAACATGTATTTGATTGATCGGAGGCCCAGTCAAATGGAGTTTTTTGACCGCTCGAAGCCAGAGGTTGTTCTGCAGTTATGAAGTCATCTGGACTTGTATTCCCGATCTGTTTTGCTTGCATGCTTGTGGTGATTGGATCTTCCAAGTGATGTTGAAGATGGGGCAGGATGGTAAGTGATTCGCGATATCACTCAGATTCGTCAATGATCTCAAGCTTTAAGTTCGAGGTGGAGTTTGACGAGAAGATGAACTTTGCTCAAAGTTCATGTGCTGGTTCAACACGTGGAGTATTGAAGAAAGAAGCCTGCATCGTCGGTGCAGTGACGTACCATTCAGCAAGGTACGTGAAGACATTACCGGTTTTATCTCCTAATAGCTCAAGTTGTGCGGAATTCAAGCCAATGTGGAGATTGTTGGGTTAATGTCTTGTATTCCGGTTTTACTGAATGAGTCCACTGGGTTAGCCAGGGACTGGTTTAAGGTCAAGGGTATTTTAGTAATTATACCGAGGATTTCTTGGTGGCCAAGAAAGCCGAGACTATATATGTGTGTAGTCTGTAACCTTAGATCTTGCGCTGAAGAGAGGTGAGAGCTCTCTTGCCTGTAGTGTTCCCACACCACGTAGGTGAGACGATGTGAAAGAACGTGTGACTTTGTGTACTTTACTTGTGATAGTGAAGATGATCATCTCTGTGCCCATGGACGTAGCCCTGTTTGGGTGAACAATGTAAATCTCGTGTTCTTCTTGTGTGTGGGTTGTTTCGTGCTGATCTTGTGATTTATGGATGTGCACAATGGGTGATGTCAAAATCACAACACATGAGAGTTCTCACCTCTCTTCAACTGCAAGATCTAAGGTTACAGATTATATACATATATAATCTCCGCTGTCTTTCCATCCATAGTGATTAGAGAAAGATGAATGATTATGGATTTTTTCACTTTTTTTCTTTTTTTTTTATTCTTTTTTTTTCCACCTTGTTTGGCCCCACAAGGTCAAACAATACTGTAATGTGAAGAGATCAACTAGTTAGATCGCTGATTGCCCAGCAAAGGATGGTGGGGGAGGCAAAACTTGGTCGTCAACATGGTCACCAACCTTTATCTAAGTTATAGGGGTGTTACTTGTTTCTTTTTCTTTTTTTGTTTTTTTAGACGGATTTTGTTGTTTGCTCCTCGGTATATGACTTTAATGTTGTTTAGCCTTTAGTTATTATTCAATAAAAATTAAAAAAATAATAACAACAACAACAACAATAACACTCCAGTCTTAACTGACACTGTCCATCCAAGGTTCTAAGCTTCTACCAAATAGAAGCTTTTCGATTTTTATAGATGAATTAATTTCAATATACATGTGAGGTCCTTATATAAGCCTCTTAAGAATACAAAGAAAATAATTTCCATATTTTTTTACCATATAAAGTCATCTATGAAAAAAAAAAAAAGAAAAGAAAAGAACCTCCTCATGAAATTTAAATGAATTCCGCATGGTGCACTGACAACCTACTCTAAGAAAATGGACAAAATGCCCTTAATCCTGTGATATCGTAAAATTTTATTGAATTTTGCAATATGGCACAAATTAGCACACATTTGCTGCTCATCATTGTTGGAAGGTGGCCTATTGTGATTCTATCATCAATCGACTGGCTAAGTAAATCTATTGTAGAATGGATGGGTCCCATTATATTTTTCATCATTTTGAATGAGGTCATAGTCATTACATCTTTGGAGTATTGTTCTACCATTATTCAACTGTTGTATCATAGGGCCTGTAAGTTTTCATCGTCAAGATGGGAGGGGTGCTTTGTTTCCATCACCAGGGAATGCTATTATTTCCATTCATCATCATAAGGAAGGTTATACTGTCATCCATCACTCGTTGCCCAATCTTACAATGATTTTATCACTTGAAATGGTGGACCCACCTGCGAGAGAGAAAAAATTTTAAGTGAAAGGACGGAAGATTTTCCCCTTTTCCAATTAAAAGCCACTAAATAAAGTCGTCCTACTGTTGTAGTGTTCTGGACTATTTTTCATAAAAATCTCATTTAAATATTGAAAGATCCTCTAAGGCTTTAATCTCGATAAATCCCGAGTTAAAATTGAGGAACTCCATGATGGTCCCACGTATTCAAATTCGAACTCAAAGGAAATGCCCTCTTAGGTATATAGGGTATCCTTAAAAGTTTATTATGTCAATCCAAATGTGTTCCAACATTGCATTGATTGTTTGATACAAAACATGATTAGCATATTCATTATCACATTTTTTATCGAAGTAGGCATTTATTTTAGATGGTTTGGGTTTCAATATATGAGCTTTACTATGAAGTTCCACTATTTTGACTAGGGCTTTCACTAGATGGTCATGACCATGGCAGAACAAATTTCCCACTATAGATGATGATTAATGATATTGATAATGGACACCAGAAATATGAAAGAAACCACATAATGAATATAAAACCTGAGAGAGAAATCTTTCAGAAGTCGGTTTCGGCCATATGATGGAAACCCTTAAATTAAACCAGCAACAAATTGCTTGTCTTGGTTCCACCAAGCATCTTGATAAACTCAATAGTTAGCGGATATGCCAACCTCAGTCCAGGAATTGAAAATAAAAAGTGACTCGACAATTATATAGTTCTCATTTTCAAAGCAATAGACAACTCAAAGTTTGGAATATTTACTGCATGAAATGAAGCCCCCTTACTGTGAAAATAAGAGGCAAGAGTACCATGGTGTGTATAGTGTCCATAACCATAACCTTGATTTTGCATGAAGAAATTAAATGACAAATGGAAATAAATTTAAAAAAAAAAAAAGAGGAACGATGTCCCAGTGGTAGAAATGATATCTACATGATTGTCAACTGATAAAATGTAGATGTGCGCAGGTAGTTGTCTGATTCTGGAAACCCATCATTCACCAATAAACCAAGCCAGAAATGACAAGCTAAAATTGTAAAGCACAAAAAAGAAAAAAAAACAAAGGAAAAAAAAAACCAGCAAACTAATAGGAAAAAGAATTGTTAGAAAATAGACAAGAACAGTAATTAAGCTACGCATTGAAAGGAAAGCATATCAAACAAGATTGAAGATCAAAGACACAACAACCGTAACTTATTAGGATTGCAAATATCCAAAAATAATAAAAAAAAATTTCTCCAAACAATTAGCATTCCAAATTTTTAGAGCTGATTCCAGAAACTGCATATCTGTGTCATCAACATATGAGCCTAATCCATCTATACGGGTGCCTTTGTGGTGCAGCTTTGGATCCTCGATCAAACAAATAGATCAATCTCTCAAAGGATTGATCCAATCCAAGATGAATTCCAGCACCACTACATCAAAAATGCCAAAAAATGACTGCTCAAGACAGTCATTTTTCTCTTTCAGAAAAAAACGACAGTCAAGAGGACAATCATAAAATTGCAGTCATTTTTTAAAAACGACTGGTAGGGGCAGTTGGTAAATTTATTAAAAAACAACTGCTACAGCCAGTCATTTTGTCTAGGGTAGTTGTAGTTGTTTTATTTTATTAGAATTTTTTTTTATAAAATTTACTTACCATTCAATTAACAACAGTCTAGGGTAATCGTTTTATTTTTATCAATTTTTTTTAAATATTTATATTTAATTTAAAATTTTATTATATTTTTAAAAAACCAGTAATTTAAGAAATTATAACCTAGCATCAAAATACAAGCATCCATACATCCATCTCCATCAAATTAAAATTTAAACCAACAAAATAATTTTTATAAACTAGCAAATTTAAAGAAAAAAAAAAGCCCAATACATGTACAACACTTGAGCTAGGTTCAGCAAACATTGGTCACAGAGTAAAGAGAATGGAGTGCACATACACCTTAGATGTCATTCTAATGAAAACTGGAGCAGCAATTTCAAATATTTGCAAAAGTTCATTTGGCGATGGAATGGAGACAGAGTATGCACTAAAACCTGTTCTATTCAGATTCACAATCATCATAAAACCTGCAATAACCTGCTATGTAATCACATAAAGGTTATTACGTTAAAAGACTTCTCTCTGGCCATGCCAGGACACCAGCCCCAATATCCACCTGATACAGCTACCTGGCACGCAGCCAACGTGCAACAAGAGGACCACAGAAGTTCTCTTCTGCCTTCAGAGAACAATCCATCCAATGCAAAATCATGTAGAAAGCAAACATGAATTCCATGAGCTGAAAAATGTCGTGAGATCTTTTGACCTTTAAGGCTCTGCCTCTTGAGAACATTCAGAGCTATGTTGAACCTGAACAATTGAATGTTCGGAATATGAATAGAGGAGGCTACTCATTGTTGCCAACTGGGAGCAGGCATTTGGCAACCATCCTCCTTTGCCACCTCAACCTCCTTCAAAAGAACAATCAAGGCCATCTCCATCACATGTTCAACCTGGAGAAATAAAACATAGAGTACTGGGTTCAGAAGGTTCAGCAGTTTTTCCATGTCATTAGTTAGATCCTTGATCTAAAAACG
The DNA here is from genome assembly GCA_037013555.1 of Sextonia rubra. Taxonomy (NCBI): domain Eukaryota; kingdom Viridiplantae; phylum Streptophyta; class Magnoliopsida; order Laurales; family Lauraceae; genus Sextonia; species Sextonia rubra. The sequence continues at coordinate 19,887,069 of JASUAD010000006.1, forward strand.
TGGACACCACATTTAATAGACTCTTGCTGCCCAATGTGAATGGAACCATCATGTGGCAGGCCCACAATATGAGCCCCTCTATCCCAGTAATAGCATGATATATTGGGCTCCCTGTAAACAATTTTTAAATTGAGTCTTTACCGACTGTAATGAAAGTTCATAGCTGATCCATCATCTATCTTTTAACCATCGCTAGACTTGAAAGCAACTACTAAGATCTTGTATCAAAACCTGGTATTTTTTTTATCATCCAAACAACTATGCTCAGCTCAATTTTCTACATAGCCTATACTTTTTTAAATGGAAGGTGAAGAGAAGCAACATCAGCCACTCAGTCAAATATTCCGGTATAACAATCCGCCGGGATTACCCCGGTACCCTTATAAAACTTCAGGATCCTCCACCAAATTCCTACTTCTTCCATATTCAACGTGTCCCACAACAGATTGTCTTTTGAGTGGAAAAGCATTTTTATTTTGTTGGCCTGTACACTCTAATATGCAGACACATTATATAATACTAAATATTTCTATTCAGTTATAGGTAACATATGTCAACCAGACAACCAGACAAACTCGTATATAAATCATGGCTGCCCTTTTGTTATCCAAAATAAAAAATAAAATCATGGCCATTCTTTTTATCAGTCTAGATGTGGGTGACCAATTGCATAGAAGGCAATATGCATTTCTCTTAAATAACAGGTTACCAATTGCATGTAATGCAGAATTTCTTGACACTCATAGGAACACAAGATTTTTTTCTACACTCAAAGAAACAAAGAACCCAGAATACCTTGCACTCAATTCACCTGTTAATGTAATTTAGTTGTAAATCTGTAGACTGAGGTTCTATCGGTGAGAGCCCAAAAACCGATATGCCAGAACAGAATCTACAGATATGGATACACCCAAATATTCAATAACACAATGTAAGTGAGAAAAAAAATCCAAATCAAGAGATCAAAATATAAATACTATTGTTATCAACGAAAAGATTCAGTCTACATTAGATGTCAAGTCATTAGATACTGAATGTAAACAAATAAAATAAAATAAGGAAAACTCAAGATATTTTACGGCATTTCACATGGCATTGTTAACCTCGTTTTTTCCCTTGTGTCATTTTCTTCAGATTCTCAATTGATTGTGTTCCCACAAAAGAATTCAAGAACCAGGATTCTATGATGAACTCATGATTTCTCAACCTCTAAAAATATGACAATCTCATTGTTCCCTCGTAAACAAGGACAAAGATTATAGCACCATGTATATAACCTCAATAAACAGAATCCATTGAAAAAATACATCTGCCCACAATCCCAAGCTACTACTTCATATGCCCTCACTAACCTTTGCAATCCCAAGCTTCCCCTCCTCTCCCTCCATGCCTTTTGGCTTTTCCATTAAAATAAAAGGAAAATGAGATAACATAATAATTATAATTATAATTATAATAAGAAGAAGAAGAAGAATAATAAAAAGTTGTGATAAACCAAGATAAAATGAATGATAAAACCAATAACAAATTCATCACAACAACTATCAGGAATAATCAAGCAAGCCAGCCAAAATACCTAAAGAAAGAAAGGAATAAAATTGGAAGCAAAAAGACAATAGGAAAAATATTATAAAAATAAAAGGTTAGGAAACATCATTTGTCTGTTCACACTCGACATAAATATGAAAACACAAGGGACTCTTACTAAAATTGCAAGCCTATTGCAGAGAGCCACCCTCACCATCAAAACTATAGATAGAATAAGGAGGCATTGCAATCCACAAAGGAGGTGAAAAAGTCGGATGAAATCTATCAGCAAAAAGTTCTTCAGCAGTCCCATCTTCGAGATGGAAAACACCCGAATCTCGACATCCATATGGACTACGCAAATAAAATTCCGGAGTATTGTCTGCAAAATATATGCGGTTTCCTTTGAAGCCCGGGAATTGGCTAGCCAGGACAACAAAGGGAGAATTATACCCCAAAAACAGTACCCGGTCGCCTAAGCTTTCCACCTTCTTCAACTTCTTCAACCTTTCATGAGGTGCCCCCTTTTCCTCTTCCACTCCCAAAGGAAGCCCATAAATGTCAAGATGTATGGTTTTGTGAGGAGCCTCATCTTGGCTGCCATCATGCTCCATGTGCTCTACCTGTCTAGTAATCACAAACATGGTATCAGTCAATATGTCCGGGGCCAAATACGCATACGTAAAGGGAGGAGCAGGTTCCAACTTTGGAGTCAGATCTTCTCCGTGGGTAGAGAGGATGCCATCCTCAAGGTGGAGAAGGTAGATTGCTGCTTCTTGATCGAGGGCGTAAAAGCGCCCCTTGTGATATATGACATCCTCCATCAGTGTATCAACATCGATGTCAGTGTAGGCATCATCTCCAATTCTGAATAAGGCCAAAAATCCAAGTCCGTAGAGGAAAACCACAAGGTCGCCATCATCTGATATGGCGACCTTGCGTATGTGATAACCACTAATCTTTTCCCTGCGGCAAAATTCCTCTGTGATGCGATAATATTTGAAAGTGGACTGGTGAGGAAGGTTGATTTTTTTCTTGGACCAGGGATGGAAGAGACAGATATCCAGGTTTTCATCCACAGTCATCAGCCAACCGTTCTGGAAAGAAGCGCAGCAGCGCTTGCCGCGTATTTCTGGGAGACTGATGTTGTATAGTTTCTGATTAGAGAGGCTAAAGCAAACGCGACAGTCTGGATCTTCTTCTGTTTCTTCGTCGGAAGGAAGCATCATGAGCCACGGAAGTTGAAGATGCGTGATTTTCTTTAGGAGAATTGAACGCCATGCTTTGCAAACATACAGCATTCGAAGGTTGTCAGGTAGAATGCAGAAATCGGAAATTTTCTCTAACAGATCCTGAGGAAACTCCACCCAGTTGGCCATGGCCATAACAAACATAAATACGAAAACGGACCAATGAGGAAGAGAGGAGAATAGGATCAATAGACACAAGGCGAAGGATGAAGAGAAGCAGACAAGACGGAGAAGAGAAGAGAGAAGATGAACAGCTGGGAGAGAACGGAAAATAAAAACAGAGATATACCCGGTTTAGGGCTTAGCTCTCGTTACCCTAGAACAACAAATAGCACTGCTGAAGACCATTCTATAAGAGGGTACAGAAAATTCACGATCAAAGAAAGCGTGCAACACTTTTATCTTGTTTGACATATCACAAATAAAAATTAAAAATTAAAATTAAAAATAAATAACAAACTTATAAATAACAAAACGGATCAATAATCTAGTTCTAAAAAACCATTGTGCTTGCTTAATTGACGGAGGACATTTCGCTCGTGGAAGTTGGGGGTTTGGAGCCGGGGGATTTACCCAGATCCCCTGTATCGGATTAGTTCAGCGGCCGTCCTAAAGAGTAGAGGCAACTCCGTTAGCAAGAAAAATATATATATTTAAAATAATTTCAATAAAATAATTATTTTCTTAACAAAATAATCATCTAAACGAAGCCAATGATGATTATACCTATTATATCATATCTTCTCAATTTTTACAACATGGTTTAAAGCCAGACTTAGCAAAAAAACTAAATAAAGTAATAAATTAATGATATCTATCCAAAAAAAAAAGATTTTCCTCTTTTTTGTTATTTTCTTTCCATCACTCATGAGGTCAGAAAAATTTCATTGCAATAGAAGCCATGCAGATATGTGGATCCGAATAAGCCCTAGTTGGTAGGCCACCTAAAGGATGTGTTAGTGGTTGGCAAGAAGTTGATTTAACCATCCAATTTATATAAAAAAAGGTCAAACTTTATTAATTTCTTTAAATCTTTTTTTTCCTCCAACTAAACTCTAAAATTATGATCCTAACTTGATTAAGATTTAGATTTGCTGAATTTAGTAATGGTTATTATTAAGAGGTTACATATGTTAGGATAAAAATGAATTCATCTTACATTAAAATTAAAAAATATATCAAATCATCATACGTTAAAACTATAATATATAAAAGTTATGTTTTTATTTTCTCTATTTGATTTAACTACGTGAACTCATCTATATAACATATCCAACCTTTTGTACAATATTTCCTATTTTGTAAATGCTTCTTCTAATATAAAATATGATGCATGTGCAACGATCCCAATGTTATATTTAGACCTCTGTTTAAAATTTCATTTGAGAAGTCGTTGATCTTGTGCCAACACAATTTATTCCAAAATTCTATTTTTTTTCTTAATCTTGGCCTCATAATTATTAAATGCAAATCATCAACTTGAATTTTAACTGAAAAGATGGCTTAGTTATGGGAAATCACTTTAATCAAAGCTTATACTCATCAATAGATTTATTGAGTCTAAAAACTATGATTCATTCTAGAAAAATAAATTAAATTGATAACATTTTGGGTCTAATGTTTTTATTAAGTATGTGGGAACCATGTATTCATAAGTACCATATTTGAGAAAATTCATTTTTTACCTAATTGTAGGATATTGGGAAGGAAGTTGGTCCCACGTGGGATGTGCTCTGGAGAGATAGTTAATTAGTAGGAAGCTACCCACATGAGTGGTTGTCGGCGTGAGGTGGAAAGTTTAGGGAAACTCCTTTAGTCTTTAAAGGGAAATACTGGAATAACATAAATTTGTGAAATCCACATAATTGCTTGGAAAGGTGGGAAGTATCCTCTTAAATTTGGAACGATGTGGTAGACGGTTATTAGAGGCGGCCGACGGCTAGACACTCGATTCAGCGCTTATGCCACGCCATTTGAAAACACGTAAGCAAAAAAGAGGCATCAAATGGGCAGTAATTTTGTATCGTCGTCTTTCCTTCTTTTTTTTCTAGATTTTGGGGACCAACATGATGATCCGAGCCGTTAGAAGTCTTAAGATGACCAAGCATGGCCACGTTTCCAGACTCAAGCCGTTGATCTTTCCTGCATATAGAGATATATGCAAAAACCCAGAGTCATATATTTTTTTTTTACCATATTAGGCCCACTATCATGACTCAAACCATTGATCTTCTTTGGAATAGTGAAAACAACTATGGGCCCAAAATTTATCTAGTGATTAGATGTAAATCTCGAGAAAATTTAGAAAAACTAAGAGCCGTTAGATATGCTAAGGTCAAAAAGTGCATTCCACGTCACTTTCCATTAAGGATTTATATGGTTTGGAATGGATTGGATTGAGTCAAATCCATCGATAAATCGTTATCTATGGATTGGCGGTTTTGTTATCCATAACCAATTCGTTGCTCTTTAAGACCAATCCAAATCAAACCGTTGATCAACAGTTCGGATCAGTTAAAACCGTTCAATCTATTAGTAGCGCCAATTTCCTCACTATTTCACACACTTTTTATCCACTATAATAAGGAACTTACAATCTTTAAACTATGAAAATCAGTACTTCATGGAGACAAATTGATCAAGATTACAAAATTGATCAAGATTTCAAAACCTAGCCACATAAATGAATTTACAGTCCAAATTAAAACAACCGTTGAAAATGAGATGAGAGAGTGAGTTGCCAATAGTAATCCAAATTAAACATACAAATCACAAATATGTCTTCATTGTCTTCACTTTCAACATAATTTAAAAAAAAACAACAAAACCAATGGTAGAGAGAAAAAAAATTACCTCTGCCATCGGTGGCAGAGGTATTCATTTATGGAATAAGGTAAAGAGATCCAGAAAGGGGAGGTTGATGGTGACGGTGGTCTCTATTGAGATTTAAGGATTTGGGGTTCGATTTAGGGATTTAGGAAAAGGGGATAAATGATTAGAATTTAGGGATTGGGATTAAGTATTAAAAATTATGAAAAGAGGACTAAGATTTAGGAATTTAGGTACGATTTATGGATTTAGTATTTAGGAAAATGGAATATGGGTTAGGGCTTATGGATTTAGGGATTGCGATTGGGTAAGGGAGTTAGAGATTCAGGGCTTGGTTTATAGGTTTAGGTAAAAAGGGTAATGCAACTGTGAATGAGTTTTTTAGAAAGAGAGGCAAAAGTGACTATGTTTTTATGAATTAAGAGGGAGGGAAGGACTAAGCAGAGAGAGAGAGGAATACTTGATTTGTTCAGAGTAGAGAATCTTATTGTGGGGTGTTTAGGAATGGGGAGGGGGCATTTGGAGGATGAGGAAGAGGAATAAGGGAGATGCAAATCGCCAGAAGACGAGGAGGAGACGACAGGGGACATGAAGCCCTCTCCCTTCCCCCACCCCAACCCCGGTCCCCCCTCCTCCCCTCGCCTACGGCTTTCACATGCTCATCGATGGCAAAGAGAAAACACATATGAGAAAGAGAGAGAGATGGGATGAGGCAATGGGCGTGCGTATCGTGGATATTAAGCAGCTATGAGAGGGAGAGAGAGAGATGGGATGAGGCAATGAGCCCTAATTTGAGAAGCGAGGACCTTTTATATAGCTGAGAACTGAGAATAGTGAATGGCGATATTAAAAGCTGAGAATAGTGTATGCTTTTTATTTTAACGGTTCGGATTGGTTAAAATATGTGGATTAAGGGAAAAATCCGTCGCCAAACCATTACTAACGAATTAAGATTTTTTCAATTTGTCATCAAATCATTAACTATCGGATCGGTAAAAAAATTGCGGATCGAATCAAATTAATTTAACAGATCGATGAATTTTTTGTACACTCCTACTTTTCATTAGACCTATTTTCAATTTTTTTTTATATTTGTGGGACCTCAAATGGTGATCTCAACCATTGGATTTCTTTACATGCTCATACACAACTATGTGTTCATATTTAAGCTGTTGATCAATTTTTAATCTTGAGATATTTTTAAAAAGGTAGCACCGGCAATTTGCATTTATGAAAATTTTAGGGTCTCCCAATCATGATTCAAACTGTTGATCCTCTTTAGAATATTGAAAACAGCGATGGTTCCAAATTTTGGGCCCTAATTCATTGCTAATCTCAAGAAATTAACAAAGGGAATCTTCATACGCATCCGTCCCTCACCATTTTTTTCGTGAGAACTCTAGGTGGGGCCTATTAATCACTCAATCCAAACCTTACAATACACATGGGACCCCATGATAGCAACTCGCCCCAAGTTTTGGTCGGATCCAAATTTATTGAACCGTTGGATCGATTGTACATCAATCCGAACAAAATGAATTTGTGAGCCATGAATGAAGGGGTTAGAGATATGTGATTGGGGCCAAATTTAATATGTGGGGTGCTTTCACATAGATATTTTCAACCCCCTGTCTCATCCATTAGTAGGGTCCATAGTGGGCCCCACCAAAAAGTGTGCACGAAAAGTCCATAAGGGACGTATGCACAGGAAAATGCCCCATTAACAAAAACCTTAAACTGCTAGATTTTGAAACATCTATTTCAAATAGTTTTCAGTCCTACCAAACAATCTATTTTTAATACATCTATTTCAAACAACCCCATTTTCAAACAAATCTATATTATACAGATCCATTTTATATTAAAAAAATACCAAACAGTATATTTTTACAACATCAATTTGAAATAGTCCCATTTTATATTGGAATAGATCTGTTTCAAATGGCCTTTATTTGAAATATATGGTCTAGAAGTTGAGTGTTTTTCTTTTTAGCGCTAAATCGTTCATTCTAGGATTCAAACTCACAATCAGTTGAGTCCGATGCAATATTAAATTTCCTTTGCTAACAAATAGTGATCCCAACCCAAGAAGACATGAAAATCGTTTATATTAAACATACCATTATTTTAGAGATCAAATGTTTGATTTTTTTTTTTCAACGTTAACAATCATGAATCCCTTATACAAAATGATCATTTGATTGAGGGGGGATGTTAGAAAATTTGAATAAGTGGTTATGATGAATTTGTTAGGATTGTTATGAGATTATCCTTATCCTCTTGATAAGGTTAGTTTGAGCTTGCCTTATAAATATAATGCTTTGATCTTATAAATATAATGCTTTGATTTAATGAAATCTACAATGAAAATTATGGATTATAGTGATTTGTGAAATTCTCTACTGCCCATTGTTAATTCCACTCCTTCGACTCAAATAATTTTCCAAGTCAGTCCCACAAAATTCAAATTCTATATTTGAAAAGAAAAAAATGACCAAGCTGGCAAATGGATAAAAGATCCTAACCATCAAAAGGGCGGACAGTCAAATTGAAATGCTCAAGTAAATGACCCATGGTTTGAAAAGTGAATCCAATGGTGATAAGAGCTAGGTTTCTTTTACATCTTGTTAAAACATTTTCCTATTAGAGGGCAAATCCAGCAATGAGTTGGTTGGGTATGGGGTGGGCTTCTAAGAATAGTTTTTGTCACTTCGGTTAAATCCTGCGCGTGAACAGCCCTAAATATAAAAAGGTATATTTCCATATACCATGAGATCAAAGGCCAAAAACTCATCTCCTTCCTCTTATGCCCCGATTTTTTTAAATTTAGATTAGGGCACATTTAGCAATCGTGATTGCATGGAAAATTAAGGTTTGGCTGCATTTAAGAGGGAGAAAAATGGACTTGTGTTAGAGATTAGATCAAATATTTAGAGATAACATTTGATTATTACTTATTTATTAGATAGTTTCGTTTAATTCAAAATTTACATAATATTGTTATTTTTCCATTTATAAACGAGAGGGTTTCCTCTCAAGATATTAATGGTGGAAATTATGGGAATACGGTGATTTGTGAAATTCTATATGGTATTAAAGATGGGCTCTGTGATGATCTTACGATCAAGCCGGTGCAGTTCTATCTTCCGCGATGATCGCTTTCAGTTTTATTTGATTCCAATAAAACAAACTACTGTCTTCCCTCATCAGTCCATTCAAATGCCTAAACCTCAGGATCTCAACATCTTCATCAAATTTCACAATTGAAGCTCTTGAAAGTGATTGCGATAGATCTAATCTAGTGGACCGCTAGCATTAACAATTTCAACATGAGCGGGCTGCAACAACGATGGATCCACATATGGACAGTGATTCCCGAAAGACATGATCATTCTTTGCAAAGTTTTTTTCTTAGATATCGAAAGAGTTTTTGTTTTTAATGTGGGACAATCACAAATTCTTTCCATGAAATAATCATGTGATTGAGGGAATGTTAGAGATTAGAGATTAGACAAAATATTTAGAGATAAGGTTAGATTATTGCTAATTTATTAGATAGTTTAGGTTAGTTCAAATTTTGAATAATAATAGTATTATTTTATATATAAATGAGAAGATTTCCTCTTGTGACATTTAAGATGAAAATTAAGGGAGTGAAGTGAACTTTGAAATTCTATAACTTCCTCCTTCCACTAAATCACGTTTTTTTTCAGTTCTGACCACAGACCACCCTCATCAGATTCTATAAATCAATGGTTCTGCAGGGGTGGTATTAAAACCTAATTTCTGCGCCGAAACTTCACCCAAAAATAAGGAGAAATCGAAAAATCGGAAAATTGTGGTTTTGGAGAAGATTCAAACGCCCAATATTTTTTTGTTCCAAACTACCTTCAAACTGACTAAACTACCCCTATCCTAATCCCTTTGATACACACACGGGCAAGAGCCCTGCAACCAGAACAAGACACACAGAAGAAAAAAATGGAAGGAAGCTCTGCTCTTAGCTTCTCCTCTCTCAAGACCCATTTACCTTTCAATCTCTGCTACTCATCTTCTTCTCCCAAACACACCCAATTCATCACTTTCCATCCCAAACACCCACAAACCACTGGATTTGGGTCCAAAAATCACATCTTTCTCTCCCCCTCCAGACGTTCTCTTCTTCTCGCTCCCTCCTTTGCCATTGCAGAAGCCTTAGAACAAGCTCCTCCGTCGTTGAATCACAAGGAAGCTTTGTCCAAAGTTGATAAGACTGGAAGGTTTTGCAGCCCAAGAGCTGCTAGAGAACTTGCTCTGTAAGTGGAAAATTTGGGAGCTTCTTGCATTCTTCTGTCCTTTGGATTATTGGGTTCTTTTTGTAGTATCTTCTTCTTCTACCTCGTTAAAGTTGGAGTCATTCTTCTGTCCTTTGGATTTTTGGGTTCTTTTTGTAGTATCTTCTTCTTCTACCTCTTTAAAGTTGGGGTCTTTTGGATTGACAGGTTGATTGTTTATGCTGCGTGTTTGGAAGGGACTGACCCAGTTCGGCTCTTTGACAAGCGTGTGAATGAGAAAAGATGTAGGAACTTTTGAGTTTTTTTTATTTATATAGTCCGTGGTTGATTATGTTGTTCATAGTAGACTGACCCAGTTGTGGGTCTTATTGTGGATTAGAGTATATCCTGAAATTGTGCTAATGTCTGATTTTGGTTACATTCTAAATGATTTCCATTACATTGATAATTGTCTAAGCGTTCAAATTCAAATGGGTAAGGATAGCTGGAATTGTCCAATCATTGTAGCTTAACCATATATTTTATCTGAAACGCAGCCAATGGTTTTGGAGGGTCTGGATTGGAATGCATTTGTATTTGTATGGTGACATTCCCATTTGGATAAAAAAATAAAATTTTGTATGAATGTGATTTCTTGAGGTTCTGGCTTGTGGGACTCTAGCCTGGTAGCAAAAACAGTTGGAAAGTATTAAATGTTTTGCAGTTCTATCTACTTGGCCTATGAACATTATATTAGCCCACTTTTTGATGATTTTAGCAAATGATATGATGCTTTCTATGGTGGGCAGACGCTTTCAATATTACCCTTACTGTAGTAGTTATAAAGGATCCAAACCCAGGAGAGAGATGGATATGATATATCTCAGGGTATTATTATTATTATTATTTTTTTTTTTTGAAAGATCAAGGCAGATTAATATTAGCTTTGAATAAAATTTCCTTTTTCTCTTTTTCACATGACCGACTTTCTTTGTTTTTTAGAATACATGTTAGAGCTTTTAGGCCATCAATTTCATGGCAAGGATTGTAGACATTGTGCTATTGCAATCACTTTTCTTCCATGGTATAATCCACCCGACTGGTTTCCAATCCACCATCCTCTCCCATGTGTGTGCAGTACAATGCTGCTGCTAGGACCGTCAGATTGTATTCTATTTGGGGCATGGTTCCTAATGCAGCCACGGGCAATCCGTATCCAAACGGATGGTGGCACATTTTCATGTTACTTTCATGCTTTTTAATAATGCAAAGAACCATTTGTTAAATGATCTTGAATGGTTTGAAAATTGAGAGTCCGGTAGGGTGAGTCAGTTAACTTTTCAACACGCCCAAGTTTGTGCAATTTGGATTAGAGTTGAGAATGTTAGGACCCATTTTTGTTGGGTATATTGTAGTAACGTTCATGCATAGTTTTCTCATTTTAGTTTATTAAATATATGTTCCTATGATTAAAACATCCAGATGGTTTTAATGGTTAAGATTGCGTGGTTCAGGGTTTATTTTATTGTAGAAACATATATAAGCAATTGAAGGGCTGAAAATCCATAACTTTGGTTGTGTTTATTTGTATTTTGGAATAATAAAGCAATCCAAAGAGTGGGAGTGTGAATGTGTCTACCCTTCTGGTTGTGATGGAGACTTAATTTCAAGTGTGTTTCAAGTTTTGTGTTGGTTTGTGTCGATTCTTTTGGCTATTTTCTAAGTATTGTGGATTTGATGGGATATTTGAGCAGCGAAAACTCTCTATTTGTAGTCTGGGCTGTGTAAGTCAGTTTTGGCTGCATCAAGTCCTCCATAGTAGGATCCACTAAGCATACTTCCAATCAATCAAAATGTTCTCTGTGTGTGTGTTCTCCAGATTCTGAACTTTGCATTTTTTTTTCTGGAAAGTAGGAATCAAGTTCATTAAATCTTAATGATTTTCTAATGGTTGATCTGTCTTTTCCATCTTCAGTCCCTGGATATGTTTTCAACAAGGCATCATTATTAGAGTATGATCATATGAGCTTCGGTGAGGCACCCATTGCACTGGAGACAGAAGAAGAAGCAGAGGAGCTGTTGCTCAATAATGAGAAGGAGTCTCTGATTGGTAGTTTGCTAATCCCTTTTCTATGTGGTTCATCATGCAATGCCAAGTGAATGTTTTAATTTTGGCTTCTTAACTAGAATGATATATTTCACTAGCAGAAGTTTTCTTTCTCCCAGTGTTCCCATCTTTAATTTGATGTCAGTTGGTATGTATTATATTCAGATTAGCGATAAATTATTACACAAACATTAATTGTTAGCTGCCGCTGATCAAGCCAACTATAATGCTTCAAACCTCTTTAGATTCACATTGTCCATTGGTGGGGTGCTTCTTCATTTCATTATCTTGTCATGTACTGTATTTTTTTTTCATTACACTTTGGGGGCACATTTTTCTGCACATAGTTAACTTAGGAAAAACATCTTCACAAAATATATCATTGGGAGTTAATTTTCTTGAAGGACTGGATTTTGGTGCCTTTTGCAATTGCGGTGCTCTCCTAGGAAAATTATTTAACGTTTATACAATTAACTTTTCTGTAAATATAACATTTCACAATCAAAACAACATTGTTCCAATCATAGCATGAGATTGAAATTAAGTTTTTTTTTAAATGGTGGTCGAAGTTAATAGATTATCCATGATGATTAACATCTTCACATCGTGTTTGTCTAATTAACAACGATTAAATTATCTAACCATTAGATGATTTGATAGGATAAGGCTTCATTGATGCTCATGATGAACCTTTTAATGGTCTAATGTCTCATGAACTGTTAAAAAGAATATCTAGAGTTTATCGTATGTAAAGATGAAAAGTAAAAGTTGGCCAATCCTGCTAATATGAGTCCATGCACATTGACATATGTTCATGTTGATGTCCAGGCTACAAGTTTTCTAGCCTAGAAATAAAGACTGAAACTAAGCAGTGTCATGTAGGGCCTGCAGAGTGTTGATCTGTGAAAGGTGGACATTCTTGCAACCACATGGCTGTCGGTTCTAGTCACCTTAAGAGAGATAAAATAAGCAAAAGCAGATGTCATTGTATTTCTTTTACTTTTTTTGACGGCTATTGTGTTTCTATAACTTATGTCGCCACCGTCACTACTTGCTTGGCACTTACCAGTATTTGTTACTGCTCGCAATATTCTAATCAACACAAAAAAGGAGTAAATTTTCCCTGCAATAAATGAGATATTTGAACACAAACAAAAACTGCACAGACTGCATCAGTTGGTGCAGTTTGGCTAAAGATGACACATTAAAATGTTTTGCAACTGAAAGGATCAAGAAGCTTGATTGAAAATAGTATCTGGCCAGTTTGTAGTCAATATAGATGGGTAGAACAGAAAGATGTTGTCATTTCAACGTTCAGGCCTTGCAACTGAAGTAAGCCCACTACATTACCAATAGTGGTGACACATTAAAATGTTTTGCAACTGAAAGGATCAAGAAGATTGATTGAAAATAGTATCTGGCCAGTTTGTAGTCAATAGATGGGTAGAACAGAAAGATGTTGTCATTTCAACCGTCTGGCCTTGCAACTGAAGTAAGCCCATTACATAACCAATAGTGGGGCCTATGATGCCCAGATAGGGCATAGATACGTTAAGGACATGCCATGGATATGGCAGGGGAAAAAAGTGGATTATTGGATACGATATGATATGTTACCTATTTTGAAGTATCCTTGCATTAAAGGGTGGGCTTCCTTTTTCAAGCATTACTATAAAATGTATTTGCTGAAAAAAAAAAAAGAAAAAAGAAAAATGCTTGGTGGATGAAATATTATGGTCATTCAATTCAATTAAAATTTTCAAAAGATCCTAACATGTCGTGCCACACTTCTGACAACACTTAAAATTATGTTTCATTATTTGTTTATTTATTTTTCGACATGGAGGACTTGAACTCATGCACTTTCACACTCACACCCATGTCCATAACTAGCTCAGCTATGCAGCTGGGGACCATGTTTTATTATTTTTATTCGAATTTGATTTCAATAAACCAAGGCTTGATTTCCAAAAAACTAAACCATTCAATAATAAAAAAATAAAAAGAACTTTTCTCAATTTTGGTTTTTTTCTTTCTAGTATGGACCGTTGAGCACCTCGTAATGAGCACTTCTCATTTACTCACTTCCATAATCGATTCAAAATTTTATGGCATCTTTACTTTCTATTTTTATCGTCTGCTTCTTCATTATCAATTATTTCCTTTTGTAATGTTTTCTTTTTGCCTTCCTCTCATACTTGCATTCCTTTCCTCATAGTCAAAAATCAATCCCTTGCAAACTCACAGACACGGACCTCTGACTCACTTCCATGCACCGTAGTTATAAAATTGGGATTTAGGATGTGGTTTTTTTAGCTAATTAGTAGGATCCATAAGCTGAACCCAGATTGATTGCATGAGGTTAAGATGATGATGACGATGATAATTGATGGTATTTATTTTTTGTTTCTTCTTTTTATTCTTTTCTTTTCCTTTTCTTTGCTGTCATCACAAGTATCTACTTCAATGACGTGAAATTATATCTTTTATTTTTTGGGGTGGGTGTGTGTGTTTCAGAAGAAGAAGTCCTCTCAGCTCCTCCGAAGTTGGTGTACAATAAATTTGTACTGCGGTATCTCCCTCTTTTCTTGTAATTTAGTTCTGCGAATTGTATTAAACAATGGTATCGATGGAGTTATGGTAATTTTGGGAAGCCATTGTGAGGTTCCACATTGATGTAAATATACACTTGCTTCACTGCACCTCTTCTTGCGTATATGTAGTTTGATCTGTATTTTGGAACTCATGGGAATGAGGGGTGCGTAGAAAAACCTCCCAGATAGTAAATCTAAGCCATCCATTATTTCACCTTTCTTATCACTGTTACTTCACGCTGTCCTTAACTGTATGTATACTGGATGAAGTTGGGATCTTCCTGTCTGGAAGATGTTTAAGGCATCATACTGTCCTAGAGTGTGGGTTATCACATTAAAGGCCCCTGTCTCCAAACTGTGGATTCCATTGCTGCAGTACTGAATAGGAAGGCAGTGTGTACTGCAAAGTTACTGCAACATGCGTTCCGAAATTAGTTGGTTTCAGTTTTTTTTTTTTTTTTCTGAATTGTCAAAAAATCTTGCTTCACTTTTCTATCCAATTTAAGAGTCAGCTAAATCTGTTTCTATATTCTTTTTATTTCTTTACTTATTTTTTCAGATTGTCAAGGGACATTTTGGAAGCAGTGGTAGATAAATGGGATCAGCATGTCCATATAATTGATAAAATTACCCCTTCGAACTGGAAGGTGTGTATATATTATTTCCTTGTAAAATTATTAGCTCTATGTAACATATTTACATGATTTTACAGGAAAGTATTTCACTCCTAAACCCATACACGCACGCACGCACGCGCACATAGAAGTGAGTTCACCAGGCATATTTGATTTTTGCATCCAGAGAACTGTCACTTTATCTAGCAGTCTTGGGGGATTTAGATCTTTCATATGAACATTATGGCAGTCAATCTTCTGTTGGATGGCTAGTCTGGTTATTGCTTCAACTGGAAACTGACTTAACTTGTATCTCCAGTATCAGTACCACATCTTTTAACTT
Source organism: Sextonia rubra (assembly GCA_037013555.1). Lineage (NCBI taxonomy): Eukaryota > Viridiplantae > Streptophyta > Magnoliopsida > Laurales > Lauraceae > Sextonia > Sextonia rubra. The sequence goes on from JASUAD010000006.1 coordinate 19,902,586, forward strand.
TTTGCTATTTTTAGTATTTTGGGTACAATAGGGGCATGTCCATTTTTAGCATTGGCTGCTTTCTTAAGTAGTAGTTGTGTACCCATTTTGAATTTCATGGTGATGTTGAGGCACTTTGTGCAAATCATTTAGGCGGAAAACTTATCATGCATGCATCAGTGTAGTTAATTGAGGAAGGGGAAAAAGATCCAAATCCAATTGACATCCACGTTTTGGGTGGGGAAACTCACTCCTACAGCCTGTGAATTCGGGCAGTGCACTTCGGTAGGGATTGGATAGAGAAATAAAAGTCACATGTAAACAACGGGGATACATTCAGTGATTACATGGTTGATCTATTAAAATTTCTTTACAAGATGTGCATTTGATCTTTCAATTATTGGTTGCCTGAATGAAATGCTCATGCTTTCAATTATTTCATATTTATTTTTGCAGAATGAACCGGCAAGCAGGATTTTGGAGCTCTGCCTTCTGCACCTGGCAATGTCTGAAATAACAGCTATAGGAACACGATACCAAATTGTCATAAATGAGGTCAGTATTTATTCACTCCCTCGACTTCGTATTCCGGCTTCTCATATCATTTCATTTATAACCTGGAATTATGGACCTTGATGAAGACTGTCGATCTTGCGAAACGGTTCTGTGATGGCACGGCCCCACGCATAATCAATGGATGCCTTAGGACTTTTGTCAAGAATTACAGTGAAACGAAGATCTCTCAGCCCTCTGAAGGTAAATCATGAAGTCGGTATGTATTGGATGAGACATGGAACTCACGGTGACGCTAGTTGAAGAAAATCAGATAGTGCCTTTTCTTCCGACATCACAGCCAAACCATTGTTGAGAAGATTGTCTTAATTATGAGGTTGGGTTCAAATGCCAACCTACCTGAAGGCCTTATCTCTGTGCACCAGCGCAGTGCAAAAGAGGGCAATATTCAGCATGATGTACTGTTGTAGTATACTGTATCCATGTGTTTTGATGGCTAATATATCTTGGAACATTAGAACAGACATGGGTTCAAAATTTATGCATGAAATTGTTCAGTTTTTAGTATTAAACCCCTGTTTTAATACGAAATGCTGATTGCACCAAGGTGTTTAGTTTGCTGAGAAGCAAAGACGGTCAGTGGCAGATTTTTTTCCTGTCATTTTTTTTCTTTTCTTTTGGAAGTTTTAAGTGATTTTAATTTGAATAATTCTACGAGACACCCAATAATACCAGATAAAAGGCAACTAACCTTGTCTGGTAAGGCAACCAGATTATATGACTTCCTCACTGAGCAGAAGAGGGAGTGGATGGGCTTAGAGAATAATCCAACCCAATGCAGGAAGCAAGCAAGAGTAGAACGTGTTAATCAACTCATTTTTCATGAAATGAGTGCAAGAAATAGGGCATGAGAAATGTATGGTTAACTCTCTAGGGGGAAATGAGCTCATGTAGTAGACAAGGTTTGGGGTCACTGGCCCAAAGTTGACATGTAGTTGCATTTGGGTTAGATGATATTCATTTAACTTGAAATTTTACAGAGCCACTCCTTAATATAACTTGAGCTTTCTGTAGGAGTTTTAGCTGATTTGGTCTTCATAAGGTATCACTTTGCACAGTGACCTTAAAGAGTTTGAAAGACAGTCACCTGAACTTGGTTTGGGTTCAAATGATGTCCAAATGTTCTGAAATTTTGAAAGATGGTCCTTGATTGTATTTGAAGATATCCCTATCAGTTTCAGCTAGTTCTGCCATATGAAAGTGCAAGCCGCCATAGTGATCCTAAGGAAGCTGGGAGATGGCCACTGAATCTTGAATTTGAGTTGAAATGAAGTCCACATGCTTTAAATCTTTGAAGCATCATTCCTGAGCATGTTTTGGAGTTGTCATGTGGTTTTCAACCAGTAATCCAGAAGCTTGAATGTATTTAGTCACCCCAAAGTTTTGAGTAAATGAACCTTGAATTTGGTGTTTGCTGAGTTGGATGACCAAATGAAGTCCATTTGTTCTGAAATTTGAAGTGCTACACTTTGAGCTCATCTGAATTTGAGTTGCATCAACTCTGAGTATGTGGCCGTAGTATTTGACCTGGCATTTCATAACTCTATGGTTTATGTGCCCTTAAGCTTAGAATTTACTTATAATGTCTTCACTGTAACACTTGTAATGTTTGTAATTTCTTATGGGCCAACAAAGGTGAGCCATAAGACTAATAAGGAAGAAAAAGAGACACACTCAGTTATTCATTTCCTCCACTTCTCACCAAATCCAAACCTACTCATCATATAGTCCAAGAATTTCCAATTTACATTATCACAGACCTTTTTTTTTTCTTTTTTTGAATAGTTACTTTCATTCAAAGAAAGGAGTTGGTACAAAAGGATTATATTGGCCAAAAAAGTGGAAACAAAAATAGGAAGCTCCGCCTAAACAAACCAAACAACCCAAACGCAAACTCAAAAGAAAACCAAAAGAAATTGCGGGATCAGGCCATATAAAACCATCCTGATTGGCTACAAAACAAGAGAGAAAAGGTCAGGAAGACGACCAACGTGCAAAGGTGCTGAAACTCTCACCCTCAGATCAAAAGAAAGCTATTTCCTTCAAATTTGCCATCAGTTGATCCACCGTATAATCCTTGAATAAAGGAATGCTTCGCCCATGGAGCAACTTAGAATTTTATTTATTTCCACATTAGGTGTCTTCACAACAAGAATTTCCTTCAAAACATCTTGCATTCCTCTCCTTCCAAATATTCCAAATGAAGAAACATCTTAATCATAGGCCTTTTCCAAGTCAATTTTGAATATAACATCCTCCTTCTGTGATCAGTTCCTCGAATCAATATGCTCATTTGCAATAAGGATACCATCAATAATTTGTCTTTCTTTTACAAACGCCTCATGCATAGGACTTATAATTAGAAGAAGAACCAACGTTAGGTGTGTTTGGTTAAAATTATTTTAAGCCAACTATGCTTTTGAAAAAGGAACTTAAGAAAAGCGACATATTTAAAGCACTTACTTTTTAATAGAAAAAGCATCAAAAGTTGTTTGGTTAGATGTGTAAAAAGTAGCTTTAACATATAATAATTAGATAAATTATGTTGAGCATCATAAAAATAAATTTAGATGAATAGAATCATTGTAGATGATTCTATTGTAGATACAAATAAATTACAGAATAAAGTGAAACATTGTAGATGAATAGAATCACCCACATTAAATCAAAGATGTGCAATACCTAGGCACTCAACTAACACTAGAAAATTCATCAAATTTCCCTCAAGCTACCAACTAAAGATGTTGAGTCTTTAATGTCAAGTTTGGATTCAAAATGACCTTCCTTGTAGAATTTCTTATGGAGGGACATGTGGGATTTTAGGGGGCTCCACTGCTAAGAACAATAAGTTTGATAAGTTGGATTCAGGGTGTGCGAAGTCTCAACCCCGTCCAACCAATATCCCAAGTTAAAATTTGGGAAAACTTTTTAACAGCTTACAAAGTTTTGATAATGTTACAGAAATAGAAAGGTAGTTATAAAGTGTAGGGTATTTAAGTATAGAATATTAAGAAGGTTAATGGATATCTCATGATGAGGATAGTTTGTGTTTATTTAGATTTTTTTAATTAGTTCTAACCTTCTTAATGTTCTGTATTATATTTTTTTCATAAAAGTCTTAATAGTGAAGTATCAGTAGAATGGAGGTGAAACCTACACAACCCCTGTTCAAAAGATCCTTGCACATCCCACCAACCAGCGAATATGCACCTAGCATGTTCATGAGATGTGATATATACATTTTAAGGAAATTTGAAACTAAAACGTACACTACTGTAAACAATCATAATATTTCTTATCTACCAAGTAAGGGATTATACATGCCTATCAATGTAAAAAATCATTTCAATGACCACTCTGCAGATCCGAAGTATGGTTGAGTATACAGATTTGCCAAATTAAGATATAGACTGTTTTTCTTAGCCATTTTATGGACCACTTTGAGTATTATGCATGATCGGGATGCGGTGCTGATTGAAATTGAACCCATTGTCCAATATCAAAATGAACCATACTAGTGAATTTAGATACCAACACAATGTAAAATCAATGCCACTGACATCCTTTCCCATCTTGACTATGTATCTTCTTAAACTCTATACAAACCTCATATCTCTGTAATGAATAGAAATATTAACATGGAATACATTTGGTAGATGTCTTACACAAGACGACTAACATTCAAATTCGTTAGAATTGGTGTTGATGCATAGATAAGCCGTACTAGATTACTTGTGTTCACATGATGCTAGGTTGGATTATTCAATGGTTTGTTAGATAATGGAAATGTAATTTGACTAGAAAGATTCAAAGCCCTATGGTCTCCACCACTCAACTACTAAACTAATCTTTAGATAGTTTGCCTTTCACTTTTTATTTTCTATTCTTCCCCACACTTACAACTATAGAAGAATGTTCAACTCAGAGTGGTAGTATTTGTATATTATTTATGGAGAGATCAATTTATTAAAAGGTTTGTATAATGTTCTCATTATGAATTCAAAATTGAATAGAGTGGTTGCCGACTGCTACAATACAGGAATTGCTGACTAGACTAAACCTTGATTGAGTTGAGGTAGAAATTACTTACTAAAATACAGGAACCGCTGAACGGAGGCATCACTGAGTCGAGACAGAAACTACTTTCTACAATTGCGGCTGGATGGATATTGTGACTGGATCTAATCAAGTAAGCAAACCAGCATGCTATCTAAAAGGTAGAAGTTCGTTCTAACAAACAATGGCTATCAATATATAGTTAAATTACAAAATTTACAAGATGATGATTTCATTTAGGTTTTTGCTCAAACTCTTCGTCTACAAATCCAAACCAACCTATAGAAAAATGGAGGAGGGAAATAAGAGAAAACGGAGAGAAATAAGGTGGGGGAAAAAAAACAAGGAAAAGATCATCCGGTTCGCGCTACGGCTCTGTTATAATCGTTCAATGTTTTTTGCAATCGTTCAATGCTTTCTGCAAAATCAAATAAGCAACTCTTCCAACAGTAAATCCTTTCTCCCCTGCTTCATGGCAAAGCTACGTTACTTTTATGATTATAAAGCCCATTTAAAATTATAATAACCAAACGCACTTTTTTGGGCTTATGGGCTTTTTCATAAGTAAAAGACCAATAAGCCCTTAGAATGAGTCCAACCAAACACACCCTTAATCTGTTTGCAAGAACTTTTGCCAAAAGCTTACAAACACAATCAACCAAACTAATGGGCTTAAAATCCTTCAAATCCCTTGGATTTAGAACTTTTGGGATTAATGTTAAGAAAGTGGCATTAATCTCTTTATGAAGCTGACCTCTTTTATGAAATTTTGAAAAGCTTATTACAAAAATCTTGACAAAGAAAGCTCCAACCCGCCTTGACCAAAGCAAAATTAAAGCCATATGTACCAGATGCTTTGTCTCCCGCACAATCATTCAATGCTTTTGTAATTTCTTTCTCCTGAAACTCCCTTTTCCAACCACAACTTCATCTCTAAAGTTATAGAAGGAAAATGAACATTTTTAAAAGTGGGCCTATGAAAATCTTCATATGAGTAAAGAGATTTGAAAAACTTCTTAATCCCTTTTTCATTTCCTCCGAGCAATCGATGTAACTTTCACCTCTCCTTATCTTGCCATTGTAGTTAACTTTTCCACGAGCATTGGTCATCATATGAAAGAACTTTTTATTTCTATCACCCTCCTTAAGCCACAAGGCTCTAGATTTCTACCTCTAAATCATTTCCTCCATGCGATTAACTTCCCATAGCTTATTAAATGCTTCTCCTCTCACCCTTTTCTTGAATTCAATCAAAGTACACACTTCTTCTAGTTTGTCCCAAGCCTCCAACTCTTCGGCCATAGCATTTTTGTTATAAAAACAAGATGGCAATTGAAAAAGATTCTGTATAGTCATCGCCATTAAAGTATGGCAATTGAAAAATATGCCATTTTAATAGGAAAAAACCCACTTGTACTGAGGCTCTTTAGAATTTAGTATAGTCCAATCACCCAACTCTCTCCTACTTGAGATCCACCACTCATCTTTCAATTCCAAAAAAAAAAAAAAAAGGAGCAAAAAAACCTCAGCAAGTCCGAAAGGGAGGGAAAAGGGGAAGTAGAAGTTGTGGAGGGGATAATGACAAGAGGGTTGGGAGGAGGGGGTACTTATTATTTTATTAAAATCACATATGTGGAAAGAAAAACTGTGTATTTAAAAGCTTCTAATTCAAAAAACACCTTATGAGATTATCCTAACCCTTGATTCAATATCCAACAATTGGAATTAACCATTCACAGTGGGCCTCATCATGTTGTGACTTGTGAGGCCAAAAAAATAGGGACCATGTGGTTTGTGGCCCATTTAGCCCATATCATATGGAGCGGCCGCAAGTCCATGATCAAAGCAAGAGAAACTAGGGTTTCTAACAACTTTCACTTCTTTCCTCTATAAATACATGGCGTTCTACACTAAGGCTCCATTGCATTCTAGGGTTTTCTAGGGTTTAGATTGGAGAAGTGAGGCACTGAAGCCCCTCCACCTTCTCCACTATGTAGAAAGATTTGATCTTTCTTTTTTCAATACCTGTTTCTCAACAGATCCATCTTGTTCTTCTGCCCAAGAATGCTTCTTCTGTTTTTCACCAACGTCTGATTTGAAACCTAAATTTTGAGGGCATATTCAATCTTTTCAAGAAGAGAGGTTTGTTCATATCAGAACCTCAAGTGCTCTAAATCTGCAATTCCAAAAGCCCCCACCCATTTCTCGTATCAGAAAGGTGGGGTTTTTGCTTGCTTTTTTAGCTGTGTTTGGATCTTTCTTGATCTGGGTTTTCATGAAACTGCAGTGTTCTTTCTGGATCTTGATGTCTATTGATTTTTTTTCCACTTTCTTTGATCTTGCGTTTCTGGGTGATGCCTAATATTGCAAGTCCTTTCGCTAGATTTGGTTAAGGGTGTGAGGAATCTATCGTTAGGCTATATAGTTCTACCTTTAGCTCTGATAATCCTTCTTTTTTATAGGATTTTTCGGTGACAAGGTAGGTATATTTCATTGAAACTTGTCTGTTTTGTGCTTTTTTAGAGGTATTCTATTTTTCTCCCTTTTTGGGGTGGTGGGGTTGTGTGATTTTGGATGATGAAAAAAATCAGACGGATTCCCACTGATTTTTTCTTAAGGTGATTACTTACCAGCTACTTCTGACATAATCATGCAAACTCCAAGCATAAGCCCCAAGAAACATGTAGGGAAACATTCATAAGTTTTTTTAATTTTTTTAATTTTTTAATTTTTTTTTAAATTTTTGTGTCTTTGGGTTTGAATATCCGTTAATTTGGATTTCTTAAAAAAAATTTTCTGTTTGTGTGATATTCCAATTTGCTGGGTAGAAAATGGTTTTTAATTTTTTACAAATAGCCTTTCATGTTACCCTTTTTGAGCTTTATAATTTAAAAAAAAATTTCATTATAGTTATGAAGGGCCAGTGATGACAGATAATATTTGCTACTCTTGATGGGAAATCTCATGTGATGAACATTATCCACCAAGATCTCTGAGGCCTTCTAAAATTGTATCTGCTTGTTTGGTTTTTTATGTGTTGAGGTTACTAGTTAGTTTTTCATCAAAACAAAACTATGAGACCAACTAAGAATTGACTGATATTCATTCATGTGCATACCTGTGATCTTATGGTTAAACCATCTTTTTTATCATAAAAGGGCAAGCCCCAAATGAATCAAGGTACATGATCCGTTACCCCACCTTCATCTTACTTTACATCTTCAATGAAGACCATCCGGGTTCGGGTGATTGAAGGTGTTGAGTTGAATGGCGTAAGGGTCAGAGGTTATTAATGGTTAGGGAAGATGAGAATAGGATGAATTTTGTTCATTCTGTTTCTAGTGGTGTTTCTACGTTGTGATTTTTAAAGGGAGATTAGAATGAATTTTTTGTGGTTGGGTCTTAAATGTACAACGGTTTTTAAGGGGATCCTACGTACAAATTTTTTGATTGAATAATTTACCTGAGTGAAGTGAAGAAGAGTCAAATAAAAAAGGAATTAATAAAATTGGGTGAATTGTTTTAATGTTTTTTTCTGTATATCTTTAATTTTTTTATAAATTTTTTTTCATTAGTGGCATGAATATGTATTTTTTCTTTTAAAAGAAAATGTGATATTTGAAATTTAATATCTTTTGATGAATTTCTTTTATTTGTTCTTTTAAATTAACCCTTTACTTCAACTGAATTACCGAAATAAAGTGAAAAATTGCCAATTGAAGAGAAAATAAAAAGGTGGTCAAATAAAAACAATTAAATTTTAAGATTTATATATTTTTACAAAAATACAAATTAAAAGATATTTTTTGTGCTAATAAAAGATAAAAAAAATATTTTTTGTATAAAAAGTTCTAAAAAATATTATTGCACAATAGTAATTGGGGATAAAAAAATTATCTTTTAATAATTTTTAATTGTCTTGTTTTTATTTTCTCTCGAATTGATGCTCCATTTTACTGGCAAACTAAGTTTACCAAATGTGGAGTGGAGTGAAATAAAAGCATTTTTCATTGAAAAACATGTAGTGGAGTAGAGGAAAGAGTCAAATATAGGAAAAAAAATAATAAAGAAGGGTCTAATATGAAAAGGTAGCTATTGGGTTTGTAAAATGTAAAGGCATTCGTTTCCTATGTGTACTAAATTTGATGCAAGAGCACTTCAATCACGACAGGTCTGGGCATCCTAAAACTCAGTATTTGGTGGGAATACGGTTTCACATAATGACCTATTTTTCACATAGACCCAGTGATCACCCCTTCAAATGATCTTTCAGAAAAGTTAAATTTAAAAAATTATTATACTTAAGAATAAAAATTAAAAAAAAAGCCAAATTCTCACCACCTTGTTGAAGCATCCTGTGTGCCTCTTGGGTGGGATTTGGGCCATTTTTTTATTCTCTAGTATTAGAAATTTTTTATTTTATTTTTTCTCTTAATAGGAAATGACTCCATCTTGACTTTTTGTAGATATGATTTTATTCTCACCTGAACAAGACTTAGATGCAAGTTCACACCATGGTTTTTTTTTTATTTATCAAGTATGGATTTTAAAAACAAATAGTTTACACTCTTGCGTCAAATACACTACTTCCGAGGCTATAAAGCTTTGGTTTTTTTTAAGTGATTTTATTTGTAAAGCCCTCAATAAAAAAAAAAGAAAAAAAATAAAGGGGTTGAATTTGTCTAATGGATTTTTGTTGTGTTTTTATAAGTCTTTTTAATAAAAAGAAGACTTTTTATCATTTAGTGGTAAGAAAATGTATTTTTTCTTTTGAAAGAAAAAGTGACATTTGAAATTTTTTGTCTTTTGATTAAATTTTTTTATTTGTTCTCTTAAGTATCCCTTTGCCACAACTGAATTACCCAAATGAAGTTAAATAAAGGGCCAATGGAAGAGAAACTAAAAAGGTGGTCAATTAAATTGTATTAAATTTTAAGAATTATATATATTTATAAAAATAAAAGTGAAAATGATAGGTTTTGTGCTATTAAATGACAGAAAGTTCTTTTGGAATAAAAAATTAAAAAATTATTATTCGACAATAATAAATGAGAAAGGCATAAAATATTTTTTTTTGTCATTTAATGCTTTTTAATTATCTTGTTTTTATTTTCTCTTGAATTTATGCTTTATTTTACTGGGAAAGTAAGATTACCAAATATGGAGTGGTGTAAAATAACAGCATTTTTTTCATTAAAAAAAAATTTATTCTTTGGCATGTAGTGGAGTAGAGGGAAGAGTCAAATACAGGGAAAAAAATTAAATTAAAGAAGGTGTCTAATATGAAAAAGTAGCTACTGGGTTTGTGAAAAGTAAATGTATTCATTTTCTATGAGTACTAAAGTAATTGACTTCACAAAGCCAGACTGATTACTAATGACTGAAGAAATTACAGTGTATGTCCAAAACTCTTCATTATATAGCCTCTTGTAATGGAAATTGAATTAAGGAATATGAATAACCAATCATTATCCTACTAATTCAAATTTTTGAGAATTATCTACAAACTTGCATATACTAACAGGATTCATGAAACTTTATTAAAAAAAATTCAGAAAAACTCCCTTTAAAGAAAGAAATAATGAAACAAGAAAACATCAAAAAAGGGAGGGGTTTACAAATGCACTCTGGAAAACCATGCAATCATACATCAATTTAACATGATTTGCCAAAGTTGGTTGCTATATGAGCGACCCTAAAAGAGCATTCAAGAACATCTGGATCTTGGAGTGGACAATCACCCCAAATTTGAGCCTCTTTTGCCGAATGCAACCTTGGTCCTTCTGACACCCACAAGTAAACCATTCAGTAACATAATAAAATCTATATGTAATGCCTGGGAGCCGATTAAATGAAAAGGGGTGCGTCTCGCTCTCATGCTTAAAGGGAGAGCGGATTTGAAAGGAGCCGTCCAAATTGGATCCATTTTTTGGCCCGGAGATTTAAAGGTTCCTGACGTAATCCATAGTGGATATAGCGATGAGCCTCTCATTGTCATAACGGGAAACGATAGGGTTGACCGTAGCAAGAATAGAACTTGGGTCTGTTGGACTTGCTGAGATGAGAATTGATCTCGGATAGTCACAAATTTCACGACTCTGTTTTTCCAATTCGCTAACCATTGACCACTACGGTTCTAGATTCCGACCATCTTATTTGCTTTCCTCTAATTAGATTAATGGTGGATGACAAGGTTTGGCACCCATATAAATTGATTGGACCAATGGATTAATTTGCACTTATTTTGGACGGTGGAAATTTACCAACCATGATCATATGGCTAGGATGATGATGGGTCAAGCTTCTATCACCAGTCATGATGCCCGACGGCAGGGCATTGTTGGTCCCACTATGGCACGAGTTTAAGGACTCATTTGACGACACAATCCTAGGCCAAATCTTTAATTTTTTTTTTTCAAAGCTAAGCTTCTGTTAGTTTCCCTTTTCCTTTTTTTATTTTTTTTTAATTTTTGATGACTTACGGTATCTCTTGCCGTCAATCCAGCCTTCAGACCTTTGGTCTCCGGCCCAGAGGTTCAATTCTAATCAGTAAAGACTATTTTCTAAAGGTACATACATGGCCGCACGTATAGTATCTAAAAAATATAAAGGGCGGGAATCAAACTTGAGACCTAGGAGCAAACCTAAGGCTCAAACCAACCAAGCTACCTCCTTGATGGCCTGTTTGTGTCCCTTTTAAAACAAGGGGCAAACATTCATTCTCCAAATGTGGACGGCATGGGCGGACCAACATTGTTTCACATGGGTAACATTTGTGATCTCCTTAAGAGGGCCATGGGGCCCATGGTCCACATCCCAGTTGCAACACAATCTACCCCACCCATTTTCATATATCCATCAGCCCCAGCCCCAGCCCTAGCCCCAGCCCCAATCGGACCACATTGTTTCACATGGCATGCATTTCTCAGCTCAATAGAAATAATAAATCTAAAGATAAATCCCTTTCTTTCTCTTAAGGTACTTAAGCGGAGCACCATCGTTTCAGATGGCATGCATTTCTCGTCTAAATAGAAGAACAAATCTAAGGAAAAATCCCTCTTTTTCTCCATGGTACTTCAGCTGAGCACCGATGCTCGATGATTTAGAGGTGATCTTCTGACATTTTTGCAACTTGCATTATTCCGCCTAATCTCTCTCTCTCTCTCTCTCTCTCTCTCTCTCTCTCTTCGATGTGAGTTTCTGCTGTGAATAAGCTACCGGATACAAAAAAAAAAAAAAAAAAAAAAAACTCTTCACACACATGAAAAAAAATATAAAAAAGTTAAAATCCCCATTTTACTACCCACACATCTCTCCTCCCTCCTCTCTCCTCCCCTTTCCCTTCGGTCGGCGGGAGGGGGCTCTCTCTCTCTCTCTCTCTCTCTCTTCCTATGATGTTCGGCCTCGCAAGCCCGAATGGGGTAGATGAGAGGAGGAGAGGAAAAGGCCGAGGAGAGGAAGGAGGAGGGAGAGGAGAGGAAGAGGAATAGGGAGATAAAGAGGGAGAAGAGAAGAATAGGGAGATTAAGGGAGAGAGAGGGGAAGAGAGAGAGAAAGAGAGAGAGAGGGAAAGCCCCCCCTCCCGCTGGCCAGACTTCGTCGCCAGCCAAAGGGAAAGGGGAGGAGAGAGGAGAGATTGAGAGGGTTGTAAAATGGGGATTTTAGTTTTTTTAATATTTTTTTCTCTTGTGCGAAAAGAGTTTGTTTTTGTGTCCATCCAACAATTCTAACATTTTTTAATACTATGAAAATATCATCATTAACAATGTTTCCAAATAAGTTATAAGTTCCAACTAAGATATGTGCTTTTTAGGCCAAGATTGATTTTGATGAAGTTATATCAGTCTTTCATTCAAATATAGAAAAATATTTTAAAAGAAAATCAACACCTAACCTATTATCCCCGACTCCTTTATAAAAAGATAATAATGATCAAGTGATATCATTTTCGAAGGAAATATTTAATAGCATTGATAATGAGACAATCATGCAACATCGCTTTCAAAAAATGAGGAACCGTGTCGACGGTTGAGGGCCATTGTAAAGACTTTGATTGAGTTGAGCTGACTTTTGAAGAGGAAAATGTACATGAGTTAATGCAGTTCAACATTTTATATATATTGAACGGCAATGCATTTTTACTTTTGCCATTGTTAATGTGAGAAAATCTGGCAAAGTCTAGCAAAAGTATAGCACCACCTAAACAAAAGTCCTGGGTCCACCATGGTGAGAGAAGGTGAATTTTCATTCAAATAGATAGAGACTGAACTGGAGTTCCTGGTGCTGTTGTTTGACAAAGATTCCTATTTAGATCTGAATTCTCAAAAACAAAAGTGTAACAAGAGATTTTTCTAGTACCCGGAGGTAGACCAGGATGGTGGACCTAATCAAATTTCAGTTTCCTCCAGGACCAGGACCAGCACAGACAACCTTAACCAGAATCTACTTTGAATTCCATAGTTCTTCAAGCACCAAAATCTCAACAGAACTCTGATTTCAGGATAGCCATGATTCTCAATTTGGCTTGAATGCCATAGTGCAAAAAATAAAATACAGTTTTGAAAAGAAGCACCTGAATAAATAAACTCTGCCCTCCAAATACACTTTTGATAAAATTCATCATCAACTGCCAAGTGAGGAACAGCCATCCAAATAACAGCATCCTTGGAATGTATTACAATCTTTTTCAAAATAAAAACCACCGGGATTGTTGAAATCCTAATCATAGAGGTACCTAGAAGTCCTGAACAACTGTGAAACAAACAATCACCACCCCTCCAGGACAAGTCAATCAATACTGTCACAAAGTACAGAAACAACCAAACCATTAGATGATGACATTCATTTATAGCAAACTCAAAACAATAAACAGAATCACCACCACTGTCTGAAGAAAGATGTGTCCTATTATTTTATCAGTAATGTAAATGATCCATAACAAATTCTGCAATGCCAGCAAATGTCAGCAGTGACAAGATTTTTTTATCAATGGCAATAAGATATTTACTGAAACGTGAGTCTGCTTATTTCACAAAGTTCAAATCACACGGAACCTTGGTAATCTGAAAGATGGGGCATTGAACTGATTTTTGCAACCTGGCAAGAGACCAAAAACAAATAGCTAATGCCACTTGCTTTGTCTCTCCACAGGTTTCTCTCAGATTAGGTAACATAAAATGATATGTACTGAAACATACGTCACAGATTGCAGTAACAATTTACCCCCATTCTATCATCTCAATAACTAAATATCAAATCTTTTCAATCTTTTCTGCCTTAACAACTGGATTCGCCTTGGCGATAGCATCTCGGCCAGCAGTCCGAAAGTCGAAAGAGCAGTTATGCTTCTCAGAGTACCGATGAACAGAGCAAAAAGTTCCACCGCATCTGCACTTGAACCCAGTCAACCCAACACGTTTCCTGCAAGACATGCATCGATTTGGGGCCTGTTTACCCGTATCCTCAGATGTACACCCGTTGACATTTTGATCATGCCCTTCTTCCACCGTATCTAACCTTTCCACTGGAGACTCAAATCGTATGGAGCTAGATGCAGGAGACACCTTTTCAATGACTGAAACAAGTGGAGACACCTTGGGCTGCTTCTTCATGTAGTGGTCTCTATAGCACTTAGAACAAAGGTTATTAGTAGCAGCGCTTCCAAAGAAGCCACAATTATTCACACACAAGATTGGCCCTTCAGGTGTCTGGCATTCAGTCTCATCAGTTTCCTTTTTCCAGCTCTCTTGCGCCATTGATAACCTTTTTTCTGTTCGTAATTCTAGGAGAGAACTTCCCAATAAAAGACCCAACAATTATGTGCTATAGAGGCAACCAAATGAATGGAGGTTTGAAAGCATCGGCCTTCCACAACCGTTTTGCTTCTATGAAATCTCCCTCCCACTTCGTAACTTTGTTCTGGGAAACTCAACCTTAAAAATGTCCACCAGGACAACAGCAGCTCACATGCGAATCTCTGCCCCTTCTATGAAAACTGGAATCCACAAAAGAATCTCTGCTTTTACGTGGAAACTTTTTGCTGAAATTTGAAACAAATAATAGTAAGGTCACTAGGATTAAATGTCCGCAGAATAAAAGACTTATCTCAAATAGTTTGTCCTTCTTCAGGACAGGTCAAAGACAAACCTTGCAGCTCCAGCACAGATCAAAGACAAAACTTGACCTCTACAGCTTCAAGCAGAGAATTCCCCATCTTCAGGACCTAAATACACAGTGAGAAGCAAAATAAATAAACTACCAAGAGACAAACTGTCTAAAAATTGTCAAATACAATACTGTTGAGACTCAACAATAGAGTATAGATAGATGTTGAAAGTGCATTTGACAGGCAACTTATGTTCTTTAATTTTAGCCCGTGTGATATGTTAACACTTTATTTGTATACACAATCATCAAAACCTTATCCCATCAATCAGAGGTCTCCATTCTCTTTTAGGTATAATCTTTTAAGCGATAATTATAACTTATATGATCCTCAGACTAGTCAATTCTGCATAAAGGAATCACTATCATCATCATTGCCAGTTTGCCACCAATTTGCCTCTGTTTCATGGCGTAAATGACCTGACAATTACACACCCACAAAAGGCATCTAGTTGGCATTCATTGCTATTTCTGACAACATGGTTTGGGGTTCAAATCAAATCAGTTTATATATATATATATATATAGAATTCTTGTGGGCCCACAAGTTGTGATCCAATCCATGCAGCATTTTCATAGAACTAATAAACCCTGGGGTGTAAGTTTTCATACATTATATCCCCAAAAATTTCAAGAAATATGTGAAAAAGCTAAAGAACAACCTAATCCTATTCTTTTTTTTTCACACTCATTCATCATCATCAAAGCCATATTGCAGCCATTTTGGGGTTGGATACATGCATGCTATTTCTCCATTCCAGTCTATCCAAATCCTTAGATAGGTTGCACTAACTTAGATCTATCCTCACTACTTCCATCCATGTCCTCTCCAGACTACCTTTTCCTTGGTAAGCCATCAACATGCATCGAAATTTTTTTTCTACTTTGGACATGTCCAAACCATCTCAAATGAGTCTCTTAATCTTGCCTACAATTCATGATCAAAATGATTTAATGTTCTCATAGGAATGATAAACCCTAAGGCGAGAAGTTTCTTATTGTAGATCCTCATAGACTTTGGGAAACATGTGAAAAAAATAAAAACAACTAAATCAGAAAGTGTTTTTTATGTTTGGGCACTCTGATGGGCCCCAATTCATAAGCCGAACCATTTGATATTTTCATAGAATGATAAACTCAGCTCCAATGCATGAAGTTTCATAACTAAGACCCTCATGAATGTTGATAAATATGATAAACTGAAATTCTGTGGGGCCTCATTGCCTCAATTCATGAAATCATGATCCAGACTGTTAACTGTGTTTAGGACCCACTATTTCATTTATAGAAATGATTTGGGTCCTAAAGCCCACTATATTGTACAAAAACCAAGATGGATCTCTTCCACCTCCACCCATATATTGATTTCTTAATTTTTTTTCATACTTACACATCTAGTTAAAGCAAATATGGTAAAATGAATTATGCATGAAAATGGTGTTTGCAAACAAGCGCTGTAATATGTTCAACATGTGTAAATTCTCCACATGCAAAACTTATGTATACAATTTACATATCTCATGCATAAGAACATACAACCATTTATGAACTGATTCGTAATCCATGCATCATGCTTAACATTAGCATTTCACCAGGTACCATAGCTTCTTTCCCTTTTGTTTAACTGCCCAACACTTTGCTCCACACAACAAACAACAAAGAAGATCCAAGCCTCGTCTCATAAAAAATTCCCCTCTAACTGCAGCGAGAAGCTTGAAGGCCAAATAGCGCTCCACTAGCACATCACCAGTTTGCAAAACATGTGATAATCTTCTTAGTTATATTGAGTTGAAACTCTTCAATTAGTCCTACAATTGCTCCTATGTACAAAATCTTTTGCATAAAGATTTTAAGTTGTTATTAATTTTGATAATCTCAACTTCACTATAATACGCTCTCCAAATATTCTGCTGATTTGCTAATTTTCAATTGATATGGAACACCTTTCTCCAAAATTCTAACCTATCATAAATTTGCTTTCTTGTCTAACTACTTGCATTACATCATCTACCAGAGCTTGATCTTCGATGCACACTTACACGTTGTCATGATCAATGCTTTTGGTGCCTCTGGTGATGTTGGTGACTCATTGATCATCACATTGTTTTGACCTGAGCTCCACAAGTGAAAGTTGATCGTCATCTCAACCGGACCAAGGATTACTACTACATAGGTTGTTGTGATCTTTTCTTTGGTTCAAACAAATGGGCTATTCAAGAATAAATTTCTAAATATTCTCAAGGTTCATTCCAGAGCTGGGAGACTCAATAAAACACATTTCAAATCATAAAATTCATGCTTAATCCTAAGATTCACCTATAATTAGGATTCTTTGACTAGATACGAATCTTTTTTCCTGGGATAGGATATGAATCATAGGAGTTGACATATGAATAAAACAATGGGTATTACATCCAGTCTAGATGTTTTGCTGATCAAACCTTGATTTTTTTAAGGGTGGGTTTTGCTTTAACACGTAGTCGACTTTACTAACATATTTCATTGATCATACCTTCTTCACCTCCTCTTCTTTCACAAGGCCCTGCTCAAGATTTAATTTCTTTGACCTAGGCAAGCATAAGAATACATTTAACTGCCTGCCTCCTTAGTTCACAATTGCATGAACAATTGTCATAAATGTTGGGCTTAACTTCACTAACCATTTTCTTAGCAGTTTTTTCACCAGCATTACTTTT
Source organism: Sextonia rubra (assembly GCA_037013555.1). Classification (NCBI taxonomy): domain Eukaryota; kingdom Viridiplantae; phylum Streptophyta; class Magnoliopsida; order Laurales; family Lauraceae; genus Sextonia; species Sextonia rubra. The sequence goes on from JASUAD010000006.1 coordinate 19,920,054, forward strand.
TAATTAGTAATAGTAAAACATAGCTTAGAATCATCATCAACAAGACAGAGATTAATGCTTTCAAAGAATCAATTGTTGTAATGTGCACCATGTAAGAAACAGCTAATCCCCAATGACAAGGCACCAAAACAAAATGAAGCAAACAAGCACCATGTATTAGACTCAATAACAAAAATTAGACTCAGCTATTATTAGCTAAGGTCCTCACATAACTTGCAATTTGATATTCCAATCCACATTAAATATTGTGTTCGTTGGGTACACTGTGAGGGCACAACATATGCACTTAAAGCCTTTTTTTGTTGAAATTCTACATATTGTAGTAGAAAATCTTTCTACTAATGTGAGCACGATCAAATATCATGAAGGGATTTATATTTCTTGAGAAATTTTGAGTTATATGGTACTCTGGTTAACCAGACGCCTAAAACTTCGAGCAATTCATTTTACGGGACAGATGGGCAATCACAATACTAAAGCGATGAAACAGCAAACCTTCCAACTTTTCGAAGCTATAATCAATAAAAATAAAACAACATAATGAAATAGGAGACAGAAACGCTGCAAATCTGACATGAATGTGTGAGAAGAGGGTGTGTATGCAGTTTTAATGGGTCACCACAGTGATCAACTCATTATACTGTGAAGTGGCTGCAAAATGAAATACCAATATTTGCCACTTTAATTACAAGGGGCACATTTTCTGTAACCAGTTCCAAATTGAGGTACAATAGATGTTAACCAAAGAAAAGAGTGTATGCAGACCTTCTCTTCTTACATATGACTATTGATTATGCTGATTACCAAAAAAAAAAAAAAAAAAAGAACACGCACGCACAGACACATGACTATTGAGCACCTGAACAGGATTTTTGGTAGAGACAGACTAGTTTTTCCAGTAATTGATCAGTAGAACAGAGGAGTCTAGGTCAGTGAATCATACCCATGAAGCATAGAGCTTCAGAACTAGATGAAAGCAGAGTGATCCTCAATTTGAGAGAGAGAGAGAGAGAGAGAGAGAGAGAGAGTAGACAATAGAATTAAAATTTGACCAACTAGGAGAAAAATCAGTTTCATGTTGGTTCAGTAAGCTTAATTAGAGTATGGCAACTGCATTTAACTGCCAATACTCAACATGAAAAGAATCAAAATCCAAAATAGTGAAATACTGATCTAACTTTGCCTAATTATGATACAGATAATAAGTTAAATTCAGGGTATTACCTGGTCCTAGCATAAATTACAAACAGATTTGTTTCACTAAGCTTTCATTCCTTGATCATAACGCATACTTTGAAGCAAGGCTTTCATTATAATTAGAGGGATTAAGGTTTCCGAAACAGTGTTGGTATCTATTTTTAGGCAAGCACTCAAGGAGATGCTACAAGGGTAAAAAGTCCCATATTGCAAAATTTTATCATATCCGTTTCAAAGGCACCTGTTGTGCAGGAAAAATCCTGCAATACAAGAAAGTCTGTCCCCATGATGGGTCTATCTCTTCACAACTCCAGGATCTTTCACAACAAAATAGTTTCTCTACCATTACTCCAACTGAATTCTGATAAAATCAAAATCAGGAAACATAGGAGTAGCCTCCAGTTTGTTATAAATATATCAAGCACGATCACAGATCCAGCAAACATCCAGAAGACAATCATCTTTAGGAAAAACTAGAAGAACTATGAAAGCAAACAGAGACCCATAAACATTAATTTTCGAATGAAATTTTCTCTTGGTCCCAACCCTTCAATGTAATTACTCAAAAGCCCCTTTGTTGTTATTAGGAGTTAGTGTTTTGTCCCTAGGATTTGAAAATCCTTTAGGGATGTCTTTTGGTAAAAACAACTCTAACTTCATATCAGCAATGACATGATCACTATCTCTTTAAATGGTAACTGACAAACAAACCCCCAATTTTAGAGAAACCTAACTACAGGTCAACCCAACCCCACCCCACCCCTAGCCGTGTTTCCTTGTTTTACCCCTCTTTCACTGCAAGCAATCTTCAGACTCTGTGACATTCTCCAACCAGATGAGCCTGCTAACAGTGCCCATTTTCAATGCCCCAGGATTCTGCAAAGCCAGGAAGGCCTGGGATGGCAGTATGTTTCTCTTCAGATTGAGATCCACCATTGTGGTTGATTTATATTCCATCCTTAATGACAGATGAGTTGAATTCCTGGATATTAACCATGCCTCTATGATTGGTGTAAAGAGGTGTAAGCTACAAGGGCTACAGGCATTTTTGCATCCAGCAAATGACGAGATCACATCCATTCAATTACAAACACTTACAGAGATCCAAATGGAACAAAAATGTATGTTGATAGACTAGTTGTCATTTACTCGTATGCTTTCTTTTAGAGATTCAATTCCAGGGTATTGTCATACAGTTTTTAGGCATTCCTAAATCACTGATTCCATGGTTTTTAGATCACATCTCCTACACCAATGCACAGGAAAAGCAGTCCTAGAAAGTTTGACCTGTAACAAAGTTTCTTTACAGATTAGGATCCACCATCTACAAATTTGTACAGATGGAGGTTGGAAATGTATAAATGTCTCGCAGATTGTGTCCAATCCCAGAAGGAACTAAACCAGTGAATGAAGTTGCACTGTTGCAGATGCTCTATTTATGCTAATGATGTGGCCTTGTAGCTGGTATACACTAACATCATCAAATAACAGGGTTTAAACATATGAGTTTGGGGTACGGCAGTCAATTAACATGAAGAGATTGTGAACATTTCCTGTCCAGTTAGTGCTATTATGATCAAACAACCTAATCCATAAGGACATGTTTCTGCAACCTGTTCTGGACCTAAGCAATGCGCCAAAATCCCCAACACCAATAAAACATGTCAAATCAATTACTATAACTATTTGCGATAGAAAAAGATGACCATACTTCCACAGCCGATTTCCTCGGCAGCAAGTAGCCCTTTTCGCCCTTTGTGACCGGTCACACTGTTCCAAGTAGCCCTCTCCACTGCAGCTCTCACTTTAGCAATAGGCCGCTTTCTTTTTTTTTTTTAAGATGGCTCTCACTTTACTCTAAGTAACCCATTCCATGACTCTAACTCAAGACGTGAAGACTAGCTCTGTTACGAAATGTTATGGACCTAACCAAGACGACAAAAGCCCCAACACTGATGGAACGCATCAAATCAAATCCAATAACTATTTAGGACCATAACAGACACCAATATATTATCAAAGAATACTAAAATGAATTCCTGCAAATAGGGCTGGAATACATCATTCATGAGTGATTGAAAATGTAGGTGTTCAGTTTGCATGTTTTGTATTTAATGGATGTTATCAACAAAAATAGATCATCACTATCCTTTTTCTGCAACCTCCTTACTGGTGCAATCTCCACCTGAGATTCTCTCTTTTTTTTTTTTTTTTTCATTTCACGCTGTTATTAGTGACATTTATCATCACTATAGGTCAAGGAAGCAAGAAACACCGTAGGACCGTAACACAACATGAGGATTTGGTGCTATAAAGAAGGGTCTAGCTTTTACGCTTGCTACTTTTCTGTGGTTTGGATGTTTGGTGCAACACTTTCCTATGAAAAAAATAATAAGTTTCTTAACTATTTTCATCAAGTCCATGGACAACCTTTTTTTTTTTTTTTTTTTTTGACAGTGGTGTGCGTCGTGGTGGTGGTGGTGGGGTGGGGGGTCAGAATTTCCAATTTTGCTCAGAAGATGTGAATTCCTAGAGCATGGAATTCTACCTTTGCATAAACATGCACTAAGCGTCTGTTTAGATGAAGGCAACAGATGGAGATAACTATCCACAATTCAATTTGTAATGCAGAGAGTATTCTCTAGTTGTTATCTCCACATGTTCTATCCAGATCCAAGGAACCACTAACAGTATGCTTAAATGAAAAGATAAGGTGGACAAAATTAAGATAAAGAAAACTATATATCCTCCACAGTTTAAAATTGGTCCTATTGGCAGTATAATCCATCTATTCTCTCTGTTTCTAAACCACATCTAGAGGACACTAAATAACTTACCACTAATTCCTTACAAGAGAGAGACTGATACAATTCAAACCAAACAAAAGAAACTTTGGAATAAATTTTCCTACTTTAATGTAATGGGGTATGGAGGAAAAAAGGAGAAACTTTCAAATTTTCCATCCATAAAGATTGCGATTTTCATTCATAACCGCGGTCCACTTACGGTTGTATGATTGCGTTCTCTCTCTCTCTCTCTCTCTCTCTCTCTCTCTCTCTCTCTCTCTCTCTCTCTCTCCACAACTACATCCACCCAAATCAGCAATTTAAAACCAGGCACCAGGCATATAGACCTCAGATAATGAAACACAAGTCCAAATTCCTCAATTTCCAATCTTGGATACGAACATATGGGACCGGAATCCCAAACATCAGAAATCGAATCATCCCAACCAACCACCGAAATCGACGGAATCGGAACTCGATTTCGGCCAAATCAAAATCAAGAATCTGAGAAACATCATCAGAATTCAGAACACACATATGAATCGATTCGCACTGAATTGGAAGAAGATCCACGAAAAAGATCAAGCTTTTATGATCAAATCGGAGCTATAGACCACAGATTCCTTCAGTAATCACCAGAAACGAACAAACAAAACCTAAATTTCTTATCTTTGAATGAAAAACAAAAAATCGATGCAGAGATAGAGAGCTGACCGAACTTTGCAGAGATGAATTCTTCGAGTTGGAGGAGAGATTTCGTTCTGTGTTTGTTTCTGTAGGGTTAGGGTTTAAAAGGATCCGAATTGGGGGAAACCACGGAATCTGCCCGTTGCCCTAAGCATAGTCCCGGTCACCTGGTCCCCAGTTGGGTGAGAGCCCGTTATAAACTATACACACTGCCCGCTAACCTAATTATTGGAGAGAGAGAGAGAGAGAGAGAGAGAGATTATTAAGAAAAGCATGATTGATTACCAAAGTACTCAGAATGTTCCGCGGCGCTCTGTACTTCCATATAATTTCAAAGTTCCCATAAAATTTGAGTTACTAGAACGTCCGATCGATTTCGCACCGATACGATTTAATAAATTTGTGAGCAATGAATGAAGTGGTCAGGGACATACAATGCGACTAAACTTAATTTTTAATTGATCCCACAGATCTCTCCAAATGAAACCATAAGTGGGCCCTATACAAAATTCTTATGATTAGTGTGTGAGAATAATTCTTACCAAATTAAAGCCCCATGAGGAAAATAATTCAATAAGAATTATTTTTTTATCATTTTTTTGTGAAACCTCTAGGCGGAGCCTATTATTGCCCACTTCAAATATTGAAATACATAAGGGCCTCCTGGTAGTCACACGCACCAGGTTTTGGTTACGATTGGATCCACTTTACATCAATTCAAAAAAAAACTAAATTTGTGAGCCACGAATGAAGCGATTAAGGACAGGTGATTGAGGCCAAACTTGATTTTTTGAGTGATTTCACATATATCTTTCCATTTCCCCTAGTCTCATCCCCAAATGGGATTCATAAAAAGTTCTCATGGTGCATGAGAATAATTCTCACAAAATCAAAGCCCTTCTAAGAATCATTGTCCAGAGAATATGTTATTTTTAATATTGTCCATCAAAAGAAATTCTAAATGGTTTAGACTCATTCCATATTAGAAATGCTAAAGAATTTTAAAGGTTAAAAGTGACTTTATTGCCAAAAAAACAAAACATTTGAAATGCGGAGACGTCGTCTCTCAATGCTCTATGAGTCCTTGTCCTTGTCAACAAAACCTTTGAAGAGGTGGGCATAAGGTGTTGTTTGCCTTTCACCAATAGGATCATGAAATGGGTTTTACATACATATATTTTTGCTATAAAAAAAGGTATCATTTACGCATCATTTTCATACTAGAGAATTGTTAGTTTGCACAAAAATAATAGTAATAGAGCACATAGGAATTTATGTCAAATGAGCTTCACCTAACTTTTTTAAAGAGATGAGAGGTGTATGGCTTTCCTAGTGTCTAAATTACAAGAGTAATGGGTAAGCATCCATTTTTTATGTTTCCCTTCGTTAATTTTCATTTAGGTGACGCTCTTTGACAGTTTGCTTTTGGATGTTAAACAATCTTTTATTTTTCTTAAGAGGATATCTACCTTTGATTCTTCATTTTTAATCACTTATTAGAGGGGCTAAAATTTGCAAAATATTCAATTGCACGAAACAACTGACCCTACTCATAAATTAGTGAAAAATAATTGTTTTAGCCGTACTGTCATGGGCTCTGATGATTGAGTGTTTTGTCACATATTGACAAGTGATCCAGTGAATCCTCACTGACCATGAAAGTGGGCCCCATATTTTTTGGGTCCATTCCTTGGGGAAAACTCTCCCATCAGAGATGGAAATGTGGCAAATATGAGCCATTGGATAAAATTAAATCAGATGATGTCGTTATCTTACCTATCTAAATGTTATTTTTACTATTTCGATTCAATAGAAATATTACTGTTGCTAGAGTGACATTTGGACAGGTCTCCAGTAACCATGGAGCCTAATTAATTATATTAAAGGTGCTTGTGAAATTACAGCATGACACTCACTTAAGAGCCTCGCAGGTGAAAATTACCCATATGAAAAATCTAAAAAGTACAATGTTTTGATTCGGGAAAATATTCCTATGAGCAAACTGAATGTGCATTCCAGCTCTATGGGCTGACATGGCCCATCATTAGTTAGTGCTGCCAGTTGATAAACTCGTAATCATATGATCATGCCTCAATTTTAGTTTACACTCATTAAACATTCACCCATCGATGGATTAAGTCTTAAAAAATATACGGTGAAAATATTATTACTCTCTCTCTCTCTCTCTCTCTCTTGCTGAAAGAGGTATTCCACTGAACAGAAACCAAAGGAAACAAGAACAGACCAAAACCCCCACATGCATGACTAGGGGAACATACCCAGACACAGGACATACAACAGTATAGCCTGCTACTTTTCATCGCACAACAGGGCCCCATGAACATGATAATCGTTGCATTATTAGGTAATGCAAGCACTGCAATCTGACTTGCCCAGGTCATACCAAGTATAAAACAATGGGGCACCATACAAGACAGAAAACCTCAACAGGAACTTCAAGACAGATCCACCAAAATTATACATGATAGTTGAAAATAGGATCTTTTTATACAATACATTGGATCAAAACTCACCACAGCATGGCATTATGGATTTCTTTCTAAGGACAAACAGGCTTGTCCCAAGGTTAATGACAGCAATCACTCAATATCGAACCCCTTCTCTTGGAGTTCGGATACGACCTCGTTCTTCATGCGGAGCCACAGCTTCCTAGCTTCTTGTTCATCTCTTCTTTTGCCATTCCTTGTGTTCGTTTTCGGAATCTTCCCTAGGATCGAAGAATCCTTGGGGTCCAGTGGCAGTGCCATGCAGACTTCCACTTGCAATAAACGCATCCATTGCCTCTTTGTCACCGGGGTATCGATAGTTCACACGCTCGTATATGACATTTTCTTTCTCCTCCTTAAGCAAATGAGATAAACTTGGTTATTTTATCAAAAATCTTTCTTATCATATTACAGTGGTATGTGACCTGTAGCAGAAGAGGAGTGAAATGCCAAAATGACACGTTAAGATCATAGTAAGCTCCCAATTTATAGAAGTGAGACCACATTAACTTGCACAAGGAAAAGGAACATAGGAGTTCCTCCCAGAGGGACGGAGTTTCTCTCTTCCTAAAGCAAAGGAGATAAATTTGTTTATAGTTATAAAACCACTTTTTCCATGAAACAGTAGTATGTGACTCTGGTTAGGAATGCAAACAGGTTGGATCCAGACCCAGATCCATCTTTCATAGATCCGAATCTACCTTTATACATCAGGATCCAAATCTGATTCCATCACAGAATCTATGTTGCTGTACCTGAATCCGACACCAGCTTATAACATTTTATAATAAAAAAAAGGATTTTATTGTGTTTCTGGATCCAAAATAAGATATATATGGAGTGCATTGGTATAGTTGGATAGCTTAAAAATAAATCTTTTAAATATAAAAGAAGGGCTATTAAATGGTATATGATTGAACCGAAGGAGACTCTCAAATGTGAATTTAACTAAAGCTGTGCAGGAGGCCCATAAGACCTATATATTTTTATTATGTAATGTTATCATCCTAGATCCAGATCCTCAAGTCGGAATATGCACAGTTCCAATTCCAAATCCAATTGTTCTGGACCATATATGCAAGGATTCATATCTGAATTCCCACCTGATCCAAAAATAGGTTCCATACCCACTTTATTTGAAACTAGATACTTCATATATTCAGATAATCCGAAGCCTATTTCAATTGCAACCTGCCCTATAGTAAAAGAGAAGTAATTAGCAATAACAAGGAAAAGCCAAATCTTAGGAACATGGGAAGCTCCCTGTGCATATATAGTATGGAGCTCACATTAATATACACAGGGAACATGAACATAAATAGAATAAAAAACCCACCAAGTTACTCCCTCCCTTGGTATGCCGCCAATAATAAAAGAGAAGTGATAGCAAGGAAATGACAAAATGACACCTTATAGATCATGATAAGCACACAGTTAATAGATTTGAGACCTCTTTCTCTCTCTCTCTCTCCTTGGTGTGCAAACTGTAGTAAAAGAGAAGTGATAACAAGGAAATGCCAAAATGCTACGTAGCGAAAAATATATACCAATTGCTGCGATACATCACGGGTAACAGTGTGCATTTTTTAAAAGGTCAAATGAATTCAAATCTTATGTAGCAATCAATCTTATATTTTTTTTAATGATTTGAAATCATACAAGAGTAAAGACAACTTTGGAAAAGGCTATTAAAGATAAGGAATAGGAAATACGGTGTTTTAAATCAAAGCTACTTTGCTCTACTATAGTTTAATTAGAATGTGGCACTGTTTTTTTCAAAATAACTCAATGGCTTCAACCACTATGGCCGATAATGCGGCCACCACATAGATTTTGAACCATGGATAGAAAAAGCTTGTTTAAAAGGCCCAAGCAACCAATATATTTAAAGCATTGTTCTTTGCCTACTGTAAAGATTCCAATTTAACAGTACAGTAGTCGGTGTCTAACACTAGAAAGAGCTTTACCCAAAAAAAAAAAAAAACACTAGAAAGAGGGAATTTAGGTATGTGAGGAATGCATTTGTATAAGAAATACATGTAAGCTTTACCTTGGGTATCTACTTAAAATTCCACTAGCCAAGAGGAGAGTTTTCCTTCCACCACATAGAGCACTGTACAGCACGATGTGCAAAGCAAAGACTTCCCTATTTGTGACATCCTGAAGTTCCACATCGACTTTAGAGAAGAAAGTGATTGGGATTATATGTAGAGCATGTACCCTTAATTTGCATGAGGCCTTTTAGTAGATTGAGGCATACTATAAGCAAAATTGTGAAGCCTATGTGTTAAAGCGGACAATATCATACATGTGTGTTGGGTGGGTCTTTATAAATAGAATCAAAGTTGACTCTTAACTAGTTCAAGTGTGGGTCCCTGCCGTGGTCTGGTGCAAGTGAGTGGGTTCTTATGTAGGCGGGCCAAGAAAATTGGTAGGCTACTACACAATGACGTGCAGATTATAGAGAAAAAACTGATTTGAATTATATATAGAGATTGCACCCTTACTTTGCATGAGGCCTTTCGGTGGATCTCAACTCACCAGAAGTAAAGCCGTAAGGCCTATGGGCTAAAGCAGACAATATCATGCATATGTATAGGGTGGGCGTTATATATACTGCCCTACTCTTCATACCCTTGGGATTAGGTTAGGGTCCGACCCAATTTCAAGGGCGTAACACTATTTGCTTCCAGATGTAGTAATCTTCTTTCCCCAATCCTATTTTCCTAATTATTAAACAAGGAAAACAATAACATCCAACAGTACATTTCTTTTTCCATAAACATCAGCATTTTTCCACTACCAAATACACAGGAAACCAAATATTCACTTTGTCATGGTATTTTTACTAGAATTCTTGGTAAATGAGGGCTATAAACATAGTAAGTAGAAGCTTGGAAGCCCCCTGTAGGTTTCTCCAAAGGGAAATTTTGTGGTATCTTTTTTTTTATGCTATCGTTTGTAGGATTTGGAAGGAGAGAGACGAAAGCTACTCTGATGGCAAAACTACCTCCTTAGAAAACGTTGTCAGATCAAAATCAATGTTCCTCATTGGGTTTTCGGGTATATGCCATCTGACTTCGTTATTTTTAACTGAAAGGATGTGGGTGTTCCCTTCCTGCGCTTTGATTTAGTTTTTTTATAGTCATGGTCGGTTTTTTGTTGGCCTTAGCTATAGTGTTCTTTTTTTTTTGGGGGGGGGGGGGGGGGGGGGGGGGGTTGTGGGGCTTTATTTTCAGCCCTGCACCTTTGAGTATACTCCGAATCTATAGATTTGCACATTTTTAGAGTTAATTAGGTGAATGGCATCAAGTTTTTATTCATTTTCACCATTTAGTGCAATTTTACTTAGGATTTGGATTTTCTTTACATTTTATGCATTTTTAGCATTTTATGTGCTTTTCCTCCAAAGAGTCCCATTGGAGTAGAACTGTATCTAGACGGGCCCACTTCAAGTGGGCTCTTCAACGTTTGATGTGTTTAATAAGTATGTGCAGGAAATGATGGGCCCGCAAAACCATAGGAAAATTCAAATGCAATTGGGTCTCACTCACATGTAAAACAGCCAAGAGGGGTCCACGCTACTTGTGGTACACTTCAAATTATTGTCAAGATAATTTAAAAATATTTGAAGAAAATCTCAAAACGATTCATGGAAGGAAGGTAAATTTGGAAGATCATTTGGTTGTGAAGCAAAAATGCTCTAATGGGAAAAAAAATCTAGGAATATGGTTGGATGTGAGATTGAAGATTCTAGAGATTCCTCAAATATTCAAAGTTAATGGAAGATATTTTAAAAAAGGAAAGATGAAGTGCAGAAGGAGACAAAATAAGGAAGAAAAAGAGGAAATGACCATGCATGCCCAGCCACCTCACTTCACCTTTAGAAGCCATGGAATGAGGCCCCACTTCTCCCAAATCAAATCAAATTGGAAATTCCATCATGGCAATCAAAGAAGACAAGTTGGGCATGAAAAAAATATAAATAACCCATTATGACACCCACCAAGGAGAAGGTAAAGTAGACTCCACCTCTCTCTCTCTCTCATGCCCCTCGCTACCATTCAAATCCATGATCCCTCTCTCCACTTGTCTCTCCTCTCATCTTCTCTTTCTCTAGGGAAAAAAAAAAAAGAGAAAGAGAATATTTGTGGGTATTCTGGAGCCCTGTTCCAGAATTAGGCTAGAAGAGTGTGAAAGAAAATTGTAATTGCTATGAAATTCTTAATGAAAATCATATATTTTGCAATGGAGGATTAGATCCCTGAATCGGAGTGTCTGATAAAGTTAAGTGTTTCTCATCATTATTCTATGTGATTTGATTCAATTATAAATTTTTTCTTGTGTGTTTATTATGAAAGTAAATCTACCTTTTGTCATTGACAACCTATGTTATTCAAATTTTTATGTGAGCAATACTTTAATGACATATAATTTCTTAATAGATTATTCTTAGATTGAAATTCTTTGATAATCTATTTTTGATTAATATGTGATCTTTAGTTAAGTTCAGTTCATAATTTTATTAGGTGAAATAGATTATTATCTTAAATAAATTGTGAAAAAATTGTGCTCTTGATAGCCAAATTATCCAAATCAGAATCATTGATTTATTTTTTATTTCAAGGATTTTTGGGATAAATTATTTTATCAATTGCATAGAATGATGGTGGGACTACTTAATGAATTCAAGACATTCTGATTTACATTTTCTTATATTTTTTTTCTCTGTGCTTTAGATCTAGAATTTTTTCAATCTTATTATTTTTTATTTTTTTCCCTCTTGTCATTATCATAAAAAAATCAGATTTTAATTAAAAAAAGATTTCAATAGTTCTCCCTGTGGGTTCGACCTGTACTTGCCATTGTCTCAAAAGGATAACTGTGCACTTGCAGTATTAAATGATTGAATTTAATTTCACAATCTGTTGTATTATTAAGCCTTTTTTAATACATCACTATTTAAAAAAAAGTAGAAAATTTCAAATATCCCCTCAGTATATTTCAATCACATCAGCATCAGCATGGCACAAATTTGTATATGCTGCGACTAATAATATTCTCTTTATAATTGTTTTACTACAACTACTCTGATTTTTTCTCCTCGAATAGAACATTTATCCTATATGTTTATTCATTGCTAATTTGCTAATACAGTGTGAGATTATTATCTCCAACTATTTGGAATTCATTTAGTGAACGCTCCCTAACCATGTACTGGACTATATCCAAGTAATCAGTGCATAGGAGTTTTGGCTTCTGATAGCAACTCTTTTCTTTGCTAGTACTTGTACTCAGTCTGTGGCAAGAATGCCTTTCTGTGCTATAATTCTTTCAGCAATTCACTCCTCACAATTTCCAAAAAGAAAACAGGGAAAAAAAATAGTAATAATAAGTTGCAAATTATACCAAGCAAAAACTATTTGCACTTGCAGCTTAGTGGTGTTTGCACATTAGTTTAATGTATAATGCAGGACAGATCATATCCTCATGGGTCGACCTGCCTGTCGGCCTAGTCCAGTCCAATCCATTTATGTTTAGTTTGTTTATTTTATTAATTTAGTTGTCTAGGGCCCATCAGTTGTATATTATGGTTAAATTCTCAACCCCTTAGGGGTTTTAATGGTTAAGATAAAATCTAGCATTATGTTTTTGCTTATTTAAATCATCCTGTTTAGCAATAGGATGATTGAGAATAATGAAATTGAGTTTTGAGTGCTGATGGGATCTTCCCAAATTGAGCTCAAAGATCTCTTTTGACTCATAGATTGAAGTTTGGCGCGAAGGCAATTTTTCTCCTATCTCCCATCCTCTATCTCCTCTCTGTTCCATATTAGTTGGTATTTTAGAGATGGCTATATCTTTTTAGAAAATCAGATTTGCATGTCTAGGGGTCAATTCATGGGCAATAGCCTAGAATGACAAAAAAAACAGGCGTGAACTTCCTTCTTTTCTCTTTATCTTGACAAAACATGCAATAAATATATTTAAGTGCAATATCCACACCACCCACAATTCAACAAACATCCTCAATTTGCATTTAAATAAACCACGGATTGCAATTATAAGCACAACAAATTTACAATATGATGATTAAAGTGACAACAAATTAAACAATTAGAGTAGGATTAGGCCAAATCTTATATAGAGCTACAAAGGAGATCCTTACTCATCGTTGCATTCATTTTAAGTCAAATTTCAATAAATAACTGTAATATGATAGAGAAAAAAAATATTCTACTCATAACTTTGTAGGAACACAGAAATTTGACGTAAATCAATTGTGCATTCACAAATATCCATAAAAATGGGAACAAGGACCAAAAAATAAAAAAGGACAAGAATGTGAAAACTTACTTAAGAAATCTTTGGGCCTTGATGAGCTTCACCATTTAGTTGAAACCCCACCAAAGAAAAAAGGCCAACATTTTATTACAACATATAGGACCCGAATCCCAAACATCAGAAATAAATGGAGAGATTGAGAGCCGGCCCAAATTGGCAGATATGAAATCCGAGTCTCTCTCTGTGTCTGTAGGGTTTAGAGTTTAAAAGGTCCGATCACAGTGGCGAAGTAGGCCCCACCGAGTCACGACTCAGGATACTCTGAGTCTGAGATTTCATCCCTCGCAACGGTAGCTATCAAATTCAAAAATCCCCACCGAGCAGATAGAACTGCATAATCGTTGTCCCTCTTCTTCCCGCCATGTCCTTTCCCACAGAACTGAAGGAAAGATCCTCCTTTCTCGCCAATGCAATTCAATAACCGAATCCATGGCTCCAACGCCATCTTCCCTTTGTGGGTCTCTCTCAAACTCCCTAATTTCGCGCTTCTCGCGGAGAATTGCAGCAGAAACAGCTTGGAAACCATCCACCAATCTCTTCAATGTAAGACCCATCTCTCTGTTCTTCTGCCTTTTCATTCCATTTCATGTTCCATGAATCACTTTTGTTTTTTTTTTTTTTTTTTTGAATATGCAGTTGCTTGTTGGAAAGGTTGGGGGAGCGGGTTCTGCAAGTTTTAGCAAGTCTGCAGCTTGCTGTGTTGCTGATGAGTTCTCTGATGGAGAAATGGTAGAGTGTTTGAGAGAAAGAAAACCCAATAAAAATGGTTTTGATTTTCTTTATTTGATGGAGGAACGCGGGCTTTACGCTGACTGCAACACCTACTTCTGGCTATTGGAAGGATGTTTGAAATATGGGTCATTGGCAGATGCTAAAAGAGTCCATGGGAGGATTTTGAAGTCGGGTTTTGGTGGAGAGAGTGGGTTGGCTAATAGGTTGGTGGATGCCTACATTGGCTTTGGTAATTTAGATGATGCTGTCCGCGTGGTTGATGAAATGCCTCAGAGAAATGTGACTTCTTGGAATTGTATAATTACTGCATTCCTAGCGAAAAAATTGAATCATCAGGTATTGGGTTTTTTCTGTGGGATGTTAGAGTGCTCCCAGATTGATCGTCATGCTTTTGCCTGCGCTCTGAGGGCATGCGATGGCAGCAATGTGTCTTTCTCCTGTTTCGAGCAGATTCATGCTCAGGTTTTTCGCCATGGGTTTTTTACTGAACCTGTTGTTGGTAATCCGTTGATTTATTTGTATGCAAAATGTGGAGATGTTGATTCAGCCGCGTTGGTCTTTGGAGAATTATGTTCAAGGGATAGTGTCTCATGGGTTGCTATGATCTCTGGTTTTTCTCAAAATAACCATGGAGAAAAAGCATTTCTTCTCTATTGCCAAATGCAAAGAATGGGAATTATCCCGACACCTTATGTGTTCTCTAGTGTTCTCAGTGCATGCACTAAAACTGAGCTTTTTGGGAATGGGAAGCAGCTCCATGCCCAGGTTTTCAAGTGGGGATTCCAGTCTGAGACTTTCGTTGGCAATGCTCTTGTCACCTTGTATTCACGGTGTGGAAACTTGGGCTTGGCAGAAAAAGTTTTTGCTGAAATGCATTGTCACGATAAAGTAACATATAATTCATTAATCTCTGGACATGCTCAATGTGAAAATAGTGATACAGCGTTTCATTACTACAGGAAGATGCAACTTGCAGGACTGAAACCTGATGCCGTGACCATTGCGAGTCTCTTAAGTGCTTGTGCATCTGCAGGAGATCTTCACAAAGGAAGACAGCTCCATTCATATGTAACAAAAGCTGGAGATTCTTCCGATATCATCATTGAAGGTTCTTTGCTTGATCTTTATGTAAAATGTGCCGACATTGAAACTGCACATGAGTTTTTCAATACAACGAACAGAGAAAACGTGGTCCTATGGAATGTGATGCTCGTAGCTTATGGGCAGCTGGGAAATCTCAGCAAGTCTTTTGAGTTGTTCTCCCAAATGCAAGTTGCAGGCATGCGACCCAACCAGTATACATATCCGAGTATATTGAGAACATGTACTCTGTTAGGAGCTCTTGATCTTGGAGAACAAATCCACAGCCAAATCGTGAAGACAGGTTTCGAACAAAACATCTATGTTTGTAGTGTCTTGATAGATATGTATGCGAAATGTGGGAGATTGAGCATTGCAAGAGAAATTCTTGAGAGACTCACAGAGGAGGACGTGGTCTCATGGACTGCCATGATTGCAGGCTATGCGCAACATGAGTTTTTTGTAGAAGCTCTACGACTCTTCGAAGAAATGCAAAGTATAGGCATCCGGCCAGATAACATAGGATTCTCCAGTGCCCTCAGTGCATGTGCTGGAATTCAAGCGCTAGAACAAGGATTGCAAATCCATGCTCAGGCTGTTGTCTCTGGATATTCTATGGACCTTTCAATTGGGAATTCACTTGTCTCTCTTTATGCTAGATGTGGTAGAATTAAAGATGCATATTCAGCATTTGAGACAATAGAAGCCAAAGATGAGATATCATGGAATGGATTAATATCAGGATTTGCACAGAGTGGTCACTGTGAAGAAGCATTGCAAGTGTTTGCAGAGATGAATCGAGAGCGAGTGAGAGCTAATCTATTCACCTTTGGCTCTGCAATCAGTGCTTCTGCAAATATTGCAGAAATAAAACAAGGGAAGCAGATTCATGGAAGGATGATAAAAACTGGTTATGATTCAGAAATTGAGGCTAGTAATGTCCTAATTACATTGTATTCCAAGTGTGGTAGTATTGATGATGCAAAGAGAGAATTCTACGAGATGTCTGAAAGAAATGAGGTATCATGGAATGCAATGATCACTGGCTATTCTCAACATGGATTTGGAATTGAAGCTCTGAAGCTCTTTGAGCAGATGAAGCAACAGGGCTTTAAGCCAAACCATGTCACCTTTGTGGCTGTTCTATCGGCTTGCAGCCATGTTGGTTTGGTAAGTGAAGGACTCAGCTACTTCAAGTCCATGAATGAAGAGCATAGTGTCCTTCCAAGGTTAGAGCACTATGTTTGCGTCGTGGATATTTTGGGACGAGCTGGATTGCTAGATCATGCAAGAAAATTCATTGAGGAGATGCCAATAAAACCTGATGCTATGGTTTGGAGAACCCTTCTCAGTGCTTGTACAATTCACAAGAACATGATAATCGGAGAGTTTGCAGCCGAACATCTTCTAGAATTGGAGCCGTACGATTCAGCAACTTATGTTCTTCTATCAAATATATATGCAGTGGCTAGAAAATGGGATCTCAGGGATAAGGTTAGGCAGATGATGAAAGAAAGAGGAGTGAAGAAGGAGCCTGGACGGAGCTGGATTGAGATCAAGAACTCAGTGCATGCATTCTTTGTTGGTGATCGGTTGCATCCACTAGCAGATAAGATATATGAATTTTTAGAGGATTTGAACAAAAGGGCAGCTGAAATTGGATATGTCCAAGATCGGTATAGCCTTCTGCAGGATATTGAGCAAGAGCAGAAGGACCCAACTGTATTTATTCACAGCGAGAAGCTGGCTGTTTCTTTTGGGCTCATTAGCTTGTCTCCTGAGATTCCTATCCGCGTAATAAAGAATTTGCGCGTCTGCAATGACTGTCATAATTGGATGAAGTTTATCTCAAGGATTACAAGCCGGTCTGTTGTGGTGAGAGATGCCTACCGCTTTCATCATTTTGAAGGTGGTCTTTGCTCCTGTGGAGATTACTGGTGAAGTCAAATTACATGAAGAGGATGAGCCTGTTCTATGCGTCTTGGACTAAAGGATCATGTAAGTACCATATTTTAATTTATTTGCTCCTGTAAGATATGTAATTACATTCTTTTGTACATTGCTAAATTTCCATGTGTGATCCAAACAGTCTGAAGTCTGACCCAGGCAAATTGAATTTGTTCTGCAACTCAAGGATCAATTTATCATCAGCATTTTTGCAAGCTGGCAACTCCCAAATTCACCCAAATATGTTTTTAGTTCATCCGAGCTCACAATTCTTGTTCCATGTAAATCTGTTAAACTTGATGGATCCGTATGCTGTGACTCATACAAACTCATGGCGTGCTATTATGCTATATGAAAGACATTGATTTTGATTGAAAACAGCTGATTGATTTTGACCTTGCACAATTTATTATGACCCTTCTCAATCCCTTTTCTAACCTCTCCATCTTCCTATCTTAACAACACACCCCCAACCCACCCAAAAAAAATCATCCACATTCCACACCCCAACCCACTCTTTTGTCTCCACATTACCAAATTCTTCCACTCCTCCAAACATTTTCACAATCATTTGGATTTCCCAAGCCCAACTCCTCTCCCCTCGCATTCTCTGTCACAGAGAATTAACTTTGTTTATACAGATATGTGGAACTGAGTCGTTTAAAGATGGTGAGGAGATTGGAAGTCATATCTCCAGCATGTGCAGAAATCGACATTGCAAATGCGGTCTAACCATAACCATCTCTTGAGGTTGCAAATAACCTCAATCTCAGTCCCAAACACTGTGATCTCTGTGGAAACTACAAGAAGGTACTCAACTTAGACTTTTCTTTCCCTGTATGCTTGATTAATTGGAAAATGCTTTTGTTTTTATGAATGGTTTGTTGATATAGGTGTCAGGTTTTAGGTTCTTTTGTCGGTGGCTGATGAGCTTGAAGGGTCTGGAGATGGTATTATGTCATGTTTGGAGGTATACTCCAAACCCACTTGCAGAAGGCAAATCTACTGCTACTGTAGGTCTCTGTCAAGCTTTGAGAGCCTTACTTCATAAGAAGCTAGCTTGTTTTATTTAATATATTTTGGGTATCCGTCGAATGTGTTTTGGGGGTGCTAGCTCGCAGGGAGAAGTTGAATCATAAAGGTTGACACTGCAGTTACTGGGCTGACCTTTTAGGTCAATAGGGTTAGTTCATGCGCTTGACTTTTCAGTCTAAGATTGAAGTCCTTCGCTCTGGAAATGGTTCGAACTTTACTAGGATATGGGGCGCAACAACTGAACTATTTGATTAAGACTTGACTCTTCAATTGAGTATAAGTCAGCAAGCAGCTTCTAAAAAGGTGGAGAAAACTGTATAATGTTCAAATCCCTTTGGGTTTATGCTTGAATTGTCTTGATACAGGATTCCTTTCCATTGATTTTGCAGATCTTTTATTGTTTTCCTATCTATTATTATTCTATAACTACTCATTTGATTAATAATCTTAGGTTGGATTCTATTTCCAGCATGGAAGTGCAGTTGTTGTTCTCTCATATGAATTAAGTTGACATTCCTTTTATAGGCCCAAACTGTATATCATCATCATCAACAACAACAACATAACAATGTACCACAAATTTCGGTTTGCTAAAAGAGTAAAATTGCAACTAAGCTAAGCAGATAATATCTATCTATGAAATAAAACAAGAAAATATGGTCCCTCTCTGTATATGTGTATGAGTGAATGCTATTTAAACATTTTTTAGAATAAATGGTGATGCCTTTGGGGCATGCTGAAATTGCAAATCACTTGGTAATTCTTTTTTAGCTTTTCTGCTTCAAACAACCATTAGGTGTTGATCACCTAAATTGATATGCGAAAAAATTCTAGAAACATTGTATGGGGAGACTACCCTCATTTTTTTTTCCTTGATTACCTGCGATGACGATGAATCAAATATGGTTTCTTCTTTTATTTTTTTTTCTTTTTGATTATATGAAAACATTCTGCTTTCAAATCTCATATTATAAATCCATTTAAAGGATTATATGTGTGACGTCCTCATGTCCCATATCGACTATAGAGAGGAAAGTGAATGAGTTTATATGTAGAACTTACACCCTTACCTTGCATGAGGCCTTTTGGTGGGTGGAGACTCACCAGAAGCAAAACTGTAAGGCCCATGGGCCAAAGCGGACAATATCATTCATATGTGTAGGGGTGGGGTGTTACCCGCATCTTTTAGACTACGACTTATAAAAAAGTCGCACAATGATTCAACAATCCAAATAACACCTAGCCTGAAAGAGTGGAAAGTTGTTTTCATGTCTTTCTAATTTCAAATAGCTGAATTAGTGTGAAATGCATGTAAGAGTCGTAACACCTAAGCCGACTCTCGACTATATCATGAAAACCTTGAGGCCCATGGGCCAAAGCGGACAATATCATGCATGCATATAAGAGTGGAAAGCAACTTTCCATATTTATTCCACATGGAAACGGAGAGCCGCACAATGATTCAACAATCCAAATAACTGAATTAGTGTGAAATGGAAGGAATGTGGAATAAATATGGAAAGTTGTTTTCATGTCTTTCTAATTTTATTAACCCAAATAACACCTAAGCCTGAAAGAGTGGAAACAGACCTAACAAGGTTGATTGGTTTGAATTTAGATAACAACTTAATGGAGCCCTTTTCTTTAGTTACAAGGGTAACAACGGTAAGAGTTACATATTCTTGTGGTAAGCGTTACATATTCTTGTGGATCCTCCCTTTCACATGGAATTCCAGTGAGAAAGCAATTGGAAAACAACGGTATCATTTGGGATCCTCCCTTTCACAATGATTCAACAATCCAAATATCACCTAAGCTGCTTTGGCCCATGGGCCTCATGGTTTACACGGGCAATATCATGCATGATATTGTTGAATTAGTGTGAAGAGTGGTAACACCTAAGCCGACTCTTGACTATTTTGAGTGTGGGTTCCTGCCGTGGGCGGGTTTCCATGTGGGCAGGCCAAGAGGGCTGGCAGGCTACTACACAGGGACGTACAGCTCTATGGGGGGTGGATTGTGATGTCCTCGAGTCCTACATTGATTATAGAGAGGAAAGTGAATGTGTTTATATGTAGAGCTTACACACTTACCTTGCATGAGGCCTTTTGGTGGGTTAAGGTCCACTAGAAGCAAAACCATGAGGCCCATGGGCTAAAGCGGACAATATCATGTATGTGTGAAGGGGTGGGGCGTTACAATATGATGCATCACCCTTAATTATTTTGGATTGTAAATTCAAGTGTCTAAGAATTTATATGAAGCAATGCCCTCAATTTTCACTACTGCCCCCTTGGTAAACCTTTTCCAACCAGCTGAAGAAAGAGGTGCTGGTGCAGTTTAGCTACAGTGAGCATTTTCTCCCATGGGGCCCATCAAAAACTTAATTGTTTTCACTTATGTGCACCCCTATGCGGATCCGAATTCTGAATCACTCATCTTCTTTATATGGTTAAAAATGGCTAAAAGGTCAAATTTCTTGTCTTACTTATTCATAGATTTTAAGAAATTTGTGAAAAAGCCCAAACCTAATTTTCTGGACTCCTGTGGGCTCCAATTCATGACGTAGACTATTTATCTTCTTTATATGTCTACAAATGGCTAAGAGGTAAAATATCTTGCCTTGATTCTTCTTGGATTTTAAGAAATTTGTGAAAAAGTTCCACAAAATCCAAATATGCAAAACCATTGGATGTACCTTGATTCACATGTGAAAATGGTGAATTTGACAAACATTGGAATGTGTTTCACATGCGTCTCATTTGCATATGTAACAAATTCAGGATTTCCAAGTGGTGTCATCTTTTGCAGAATGAAATGAATTGTTGTTAAATGAATTTCGTTTTAGCTTTGAGTCTTATGGTTGGTTGTTATTGTTTTGCAATTTTCAGGGCTTCTAAGTTGGGGAGACAATGTGGAGCTTGCCTCACTTGAAGCACTTTCCAACTACCTTATCATTTTTTGCAGTTGTGCATACGTGATATCTGGATATTCTACTGTAAATTATGCCATTTTTGAGGATGCAGAATTTTTCATTCATGATTTTTTTGACTCTTCATTTTGTATCTCCTTTCATCTATTTGCAACGATTATTATGTCATCAAGTTGAGATTGTCAAATTTCACTAACCTTCCATTTAACTACTATTTGTAGTATTGTGCTTGCAAGGTTTAGTATTTTTGTTAACTGAATTAGTGTGAAATGGAAGGAATGTGGAATAAATATGGAAAGTTTTTTTCATGTCTTTCTAATTTCATTAACCCAAATAACACCTAAGCCTGAAAGAGTGGAAACAGACCTAACAAGGCTGATTGGTTTGAATTTAGATAACAACTTAATGGAGCCCTTTTCTTTAGTTACAAGGGTAACAATGGTAAGAGTTACATATTCTTGTGAATCCTCCCTTTCACATGGAATTCCAGTGTTAGGGCGCATTTTTGTAGGCCGCTTCCACAGAAAATCTAACATTTTTTTGTTGTGCATGCTAAAAACCTCTGTTTGGTGTAGCAACTTTTTGACTAAAAAACTTATCCATTTTGCATGCTTTTTCTGTTGTGGATTCAGATTTCGTATGGCTCCCATATGGCTTTCTCTAACGTATATCTTTTGTCCTCCATAATGTTCCAACTGGTATGGTTTTCTTCTCTCTACTGCCAATCTGGTGTGGTAAGTGTTTGATGAAATAACTGGCATACATTGTAGAACTTGGCCAATGTTAATTTCACTCATTCAATGTGTTGAATTCAAATATTCCCTTTTGTATATCATAGTTTTCATTTAGTTGGTAGCCATCGTGGACTGGTATGAATTTGAATTAGCTTACCAGTGTATTCTTTTTGTCCTCTTTGGATATGAGTTACGTGTTTTATATGTTGATTTTATTTATGCTGAATTCGGATATTTTTTATAGGGTTCTTAGGTCCATGTAGTAAATACATTTGAATGTTTTGTCCTTATTTTGATCTTACCTGAAATCTTTATTTCTTTGTCTCATTTTCTCGACAAGTGTTGCAATGTCTGTCTCTGGTTTGAATGGGACTTGCAGTGTATTGTAGTGAAGCAGTTGGAGCAACTGCACGGGAAAATTTTAATTTCAGCCTTTTCTACTTTAGCAAGACTGTAAGAAGCTGTAACAATCATTTTCTACCTTTTGAAATCCTGGACCTTCATCACAGATGCACTTATCAGATCCTGGCCCTTCATCACAAAATTGTATCATTTCTTTCCTATCATATATGTTTTGTTTATTCATTTATGGTAATTTCTTTATTTATCATATGAACAAATAAAAAGGGGAAGAAATGCTGTCATTTCTATGTATTGCTCTAAACATAGACGTATGAGGCTAGTGTTCTTATTTTGTTGTTTTTATCATTTTGCAAGCATGGAGTTGCATAATGGATCAGAGGATGTGGTTTTGGTTCTTGTATTATGATGGGTCAAATGATCTTTCTCTTTGGATAGATTCTTAGTACTGCTTTTCTAAAAGTTGTGTAGTATTGTATCAACCTAAGAAAAGTTTATGTAGCACATTGAATCAAGCTTAACTATTATTTACAGGCAGAGTATAAGGATATGGAAGGTGTGTGGATTGCTGTGATGCTTTTGGCTCTTTTGTTCCAGGACCCAACTGTGGTCCTACAACCTGCCTACATGCAGTAAATACTGTCAATATGATGGTTCTCGAGCAGCAAAGAAGGTGGAGCATGACCAAGCTCTGGGAACGTTGTTGCCATTCAAATACAGTATCGTGTGTAAGGTTCATGTGAATGCAGAAGCAAGCTCATTGGGGGCCAGTCTTGATGCAAGACTCAAGCTATTGAGACTGGTACTAGCTGTGGGTCCAACCAAGCAGTGGTGGTGGCGTGTGAAAGATAGTAAAATCACTGAGGATTTCCTGTTCCATGGGAAAGGCATTGGGTTAACTCTTATGATTGTGTATTTATTAGTGACGAACTACATGAAAACTAATACGCATGCCAATTGGATAGATGTATTGTAGATTTAAGGGTGGGATGCCATTGTTTATCTTCGAGTTGATGTCTAAGAGTACGACACTTTGGTCATGTTCACAGTGATTTTTTTTTACAGTGTATAAAATGTTTGTTAGAGATGGTGGCCACCATGAGCTGTATGATTTATTTGCTCGACTTTGTTCTTATTTGTTGTGTCTTACATGAGCCTTCCATCTCGTTCCATTCTCTTGGATTTTGGAGCCACATTCATCTTAAGAATCTATTTGTTGGAAATAGAGTAGGGGGTGTTCGATCAACTTGTCAATAGTGTTAGAAGATAAACCAATGAGGCTTGGTAATTTGGATGGTCTGAGATAGTATATGTAGTGATTTAGAACATTTCATAACATGGTTTCAAAACAAGGTTTTAGACGAACAGGCGAAACCCAGTCTTACAGGTGAAACCTGCTCTTTCTTTTTCTTGGTTTAATCTCATGAAGTTTTTTTCTTGCTTGACCATATTAGGTGGGAGAGCATGTATAAACATTTGATTAGCAGACGACTTGTCACTCTCACCTAAAACAACATGAAGGATGATTTACATGTATTGTGCAAATAGTTGGCATAGTGTAAACAGGATATCAAGTAAACCAATAAATTCTGTTTTATGGAAACAGTAGCACATGTAGATCATGAAGAATAGATGTGGTTGGTTTTTTTTTTTTTTTTTTGAATTCATCTGTTATTTTATCGTGTAGATTGAGCGAATGTACAGAGAGTTGCATATTTTTTTGGTTTCCCTCACTATGCTAAATTCAAAATATAGTAATGAAAAATCTGTTTTGATTAATAACACTATTCCATATAATTATAGTTTCGAATTTGTGTTGCATGAATGTAAAGAATAAAGAACTCTCTCTTTATTTTTTAATAACACTATTCCATATTATTGTGGTTTCTAATTCGTGTTGCATGAATGCAAAAGACAGAGACCTATTCATTCTGTCAATCAAGGAACTTAAAATTAAACCAATTGGTGCATTTGAGTAGAAGATTTCTAATTTCTCTATCACCCAAATTGTGCAAAAGAACAGGCAACTGTCTATTTTATTAAATAATAAAGCCAATTGACATATTACAAATTGGGCATGCTATTTTTTTTTATTTTAAATGACATCTAATAAAGTATACAACAACCGCTCTGTTTCAACTTTCTCATGTGTGTCGTTTGTCCAACATATAGAACAATCATTTTTTGAACTACTGCTCGACACTAGCCGTGTGGAGTCCCATTTGCACCTTATGCTTCCATTGATCATGAAACCTTTCTTATAATTAGTGATAACTGCAACAACATTGTCTTCTTAAAAGAGTCAATTAGATTCATTTTTAATAATTCATCCAAGAACTATCCAATTCAGCAAAAAGCATTGCAGAGATAAAAATCCTCTTATTTTTCTGAACGCTTTGGAATTGGAATTTTTGTTTTGGTCTTTATAGGTTTGCTTGATGCCCCAGGCTGTGGGTTTTTTTTTTTTTTGTATTTTATTTGTGGGGTACGCCCGACTAGAAGTTCCTATCCTTTTTTAGTACATAGACTTTCTTTTTGTATTTTATTTCTTTGAAGAATAAAGATCTCACTTACTCTTAAAAAAAAAAAAAACACACACACATTGTCTTCTTGAAGCACTATTGCCATTTCTTCGATCATCACCAGGGTGTTTTCCAAAATTTCCCATAACCCCCGCGTGTTTCTCCAAAAAAATTAGATGGGCTATGGCCCTCCTTCCAAAATTTGATAAAAGGGAAATTTTGAATAAGGCCTTAAGTTTTTGTCTTACTTTGAAAAAGGACACAAGTTTTAAAAAATTTCAAATTAGTCCCTAAGTTTTTCAATTAATTTTTAATTACGGATATCTAATAATTTAAGGGTACTTCCTGACTTTTTTATTCTTTAGTTTTTTAAAATACCAAACTTACCAATCATTTAAAGCATTGACATGATTTTAGTAGCTATTACATACATTCGATCACAGTAGGATGCTATTTATCCTGTATCATTTTGAAGATGTTAGAGAAGAAAATGATGATAATAGAGAGGGATTTAGTGAAGATCTTATTTTACTAAAGAGCAATTTGAATATTCTAAAAAATTTAAAGGGAAAAATTGCACAAAAATAGCTTTAATGGACAAATGTCTTCAATTAAAATCTTTTTAGAAAACTTAGGGACTAATTTGAAAAGTTTTAAAACTTTGTTCTTTTTTGAAATAAGGCAAAAAAATTAAGGTGTTATTTGAAAATTCCCTTTGATAAACGTATTAAGTATTTAAATCTGTCGGAGCGCGGTCCACATTTCCACAAATGAATTTTCATCACTCTGCGTAAGCATGAGGTTATTTTCCAATCCTGAACAACAAGGACTCCGCTGTGACATCAAACAAATAACTCAAAAGGAATTCAGGCCTCTTCTTTTTGGTTGCACTGAATCCAGAAAAAAATAAAATCAAATAGCACCAGGATTTACTGTTTCATGGCTTTCAAGAGCCAATCAAAATTGGGAGCTCTCAGGATTCCACTTAAGCCACAAATGGCCGTACTTTTTTGAATGCATTGTATTTGTTTGTAAGACATCAGGCTAAAATAATCTTTCTTGCATACTGGGAAATTATTCACCTGCCGTGAGTTTGACTATATGAGCACAGTGCAGCCCCACCTCTTGGCTCTTTTTATAAGAGCGTTTGGAAGACGCCGCGGAAGTTACCTGTTTCCTACCCACTTTGGTAGGAATCGGGGTTCCTCCATTGTAACCAGTGCTGAAAATCTCAAAAGATATTTAACAGCGAATACAGTTGTACAAACAAACCCTAAAGATTGCAAGTGAGCACATTGCGTGGGAGCACCGATGTGTGCCGAGGGCATAACTTCAACTCAAAATTAAGCCTTCCATATACAAAGACTAGTTTCAATTCTATGAGACTATGACACATGGGTGCCTAGTGCTTAATCAATTTTGATAATTTGTTACATGAAGGGCAAAACGGGCATGGATTGGACTCATGATCCACGGCAAATCCAAACCCATTTCACAACAACAGGGTCCCATTCAGCCCAAATTTTTGGAGGGATGTCGGTCCATGTCACCGGCTATTTCCGGTTGATCCGGTTGCCCATATGACAGCCTCATGCTCCACGGCTGCCTCCTATATCTTTCCCTTCCCCATTCACTCTAAATCCAAATCCTCGTCTCTCCTCTTCGTATATAATCCCCAAACGAAACCCTAATAAAACCCACCCCCCCTTGTTTTGGCTCCAGATCTTAACATCCTCCTTATAAAAGACACCTATTTCAAAACTCTCACCTCTGACTACTCCATTTCTTCAGAATCTCCACTCAAATCGCAAGCATTTCTTCCTCTGATCGACCGAGAATCACCAGATCTGGTTCGATTTCGTCCTGAAAATCGCATCAATCGATAGATCGTCCCTCGGAAGCGCCTGGTTTCGATCCGTTTTTCGTCTGAATCGGTGCTGTCTTTCACTTCCGACTGAAGATCAAGGGTTTTGTCTGTAGAAATTGAAGTGAAGGTGGGAACACACCGTGGATTGTTGGATCCTGTCATTTTGTTGCTGAAAGAATCGAACTTTGAGCTTTTCTTCTGCAGATCTGCTCTTTGTTTGTTTGTGCGTGAGATTTTGGGGGTTTTTGGGGGGAATTGTAGGGGAAGTTGTGGAATTCGATTTGGGGAAATTGGGGTTCTGTAGATGAGTAAAATCGGGAGCACCCCATTTTATCAGTGGTGGATTACGATTTTCGCTTTTGGTGATGGGTTGTTGGTGTTTGTGCTTTGGGTTTTGTTAATATTATTGTTTTTGGTGATGGGAATTGCTTAGTCTTCAAAAGATTGCATTTTTTTCTTTGTTTGCATAGAAAAAGCCTTCGTAGGAACATGGATTGCATGGGAACATCGATTGAATGGTTTTAAATGAGGAAGTGATAGTGACCGTTACATTTTTCATGCTATGCACAAATGCACATTTATCAGAAACTTTGGCAAATGAAAAAAAAGAAACTTCTGAAAGCCTTTGATTTTGATATGTTGATAGAATTAGAATAATTGGAGAAAAGAGCCTGATTTTCTGGTGCGTTGTGTGTTTTTTTTTTTAAATATATTTGGGGGCCAGGAGAAGGTCTGAAGTGGCAAATGGCTGATCAGGGCTTGGAAGGGAGTCAACCAGTTGATCTTTCCAAGCACCCGTCGGGCATTGTTCCTACTCTCCAGTAAGTTATTTTTGCCTACATGCTTTTCGCACTGGGTTTTTTTGTTTTGGTATTGCAATTGCAGATGGATTACAAATGCTTGGTTGAACTAGTTTGTGGGGTTAAATGGTTTGGAATTTAGGAAAGACGTGTTTGTGTAGTATGATTTGGAGATTCTTATTTACCAAACACCATGCTTTGCAATCCGAATGATCTCACTCATACTGCATAAAAACTCGTTTTTTTGACATTCCTTAACAGTTTGAAGCATCAGAATTTTCTTTTTCCTCTATTGGGCAATGGAGGCATGCTGATATGTCAAAACGCTTCATAGATAAGACACCTTATTACTGCCCCCCTACCAAAGGCCAACCACTTCCATCTGTTCATTAATTAAACCGGCTCCACCTCAAGGGGAAATGTGGCGGGATGCGTGTGTGTCTAGGTATGTGAGGTTTGGATTCATTCCAGGTGGGAGATGCCTTGAGGGTCCAATGGGCTTTTAAGACCCATGATTTTGCTCTTGAGCATTCAGGTTCTCGATTCCGTGTTGGTGGATTCAGGTTGCACTTGCTGGACATAGATCTATGTCTAGGCTGCTTTAGTTGTTTTTTCAGACCCCATTCAATTTGGGCTGGAAATGGCCCCATTTGCTACCTTTCTCATACCATGCCATTGCAAAGATGCAAGTTGCTTGGCTGGATTTGATGACATCGTTAACTACGAAAAAATGAAAAAAGTAAAGTTGACTTCAAAGCTGGTAGCAGCAGAAAGTGGCAATATGTATTTAAAGAAAATGACAAATTTATAAAGGACTGACAAAAAAATATTAAGAAGAGGAGAAAATTGATTTTAATGTAGGCACATAGTTGGAAGTAAAGGCCACAGAGTATCAACCGCTGAGGTATGTATGTACCTGCCCACTAATTTTGCGATAATTTAATTCAATTTCTCATCCCTTGTTCTGATCTTAAAACACCATTTCTAGCAGGGGTGTCTCACTTAAGCACATTCGAACAAGATGCCTCCTTTGAGGATAACATCCTACTGCCAAAGTGCCCAACCCGGAAACCTGACGAGCTTATGGAATCTCATCAGGTTGATAAGTTTGATAGAACCAAAGCCAAAATCTCCTTGCTGTGTGGTTGGGGTTCTTACATCTATGACATTGTTTTTCGTTGAGCGGGGCGGCTCACAAATGTCAAATGAGCTCCCTGCTCCTTTGGATACCACACAAATCATCAAATTTGTTGTCACTGGCTTGTGTGAAACCGCAACCCTTCGAAGAGAATGATGTTGGATTTCCTGGTAGGTTTAGTTCGAGGATTTGAAGTCATTGTCGTTATTTTTCATTCTATAGTTATTTTTATCGTTCCCTTGATCTTGACATCATTAGCCAATAAATGTGAAATTGTTATCAAGGATTTGTTGAGTGTAAAAGCCCTTCATTTTTCATGACTTACATTGAATGGAGCCAACTCAGAATAAGAGGGGATTGGAGGTTTGACCATAGCAGTGACAAAAAACTCATAACCAAGTCCGAGTCTTTTTAGTAAATCTAACACTTCACACTGATAAGTTATTACGAAAGTCCTTTAAAGGTGCATATGTATTCGAATTGAAGTACCATTTTTATAAAATTGCAATTGTAGAAAAAGGAAGAACTCCCTCTCTTCTGTCGCTCGAGCAAGGTGATAGAGGAGAGCATTCCAAATGTCATATGAGGTGTGAAGTCCAACCACCAAACTAAGCACTTCTTTAGACAGTGTCCTATTAATCCATCCACAAAGAAGGAGCCAAGTGCCACTGCAAGAAAGTTTGGGTCGTCAATCTCCTTTTTCTAAGATGCATCTTCAATGGTTGGGACAACAATACGACATTCCAAAATGGTGAGTTCTCCATTAATGATCCCAACCATTTCTTGACTCCTGATAAGCCCAATTATTTATCTTTTCCATATAGAAAGTTGGACTTAGCTTAATAGAAACAAAGTTTCCCATGCAAAAGGAGAATGGGTGAGGACAGGTTTGAGAAAAAGAGTGCCATAAGGTTTTTTTTTAAATGCAAAATTGGATTTAAAATTTGATTTCAGTGAGTGCCATAAGTTGAATAGACCTTGTTGATGATGGGAAGAATAAGATGGAGATGGGTAAGAGGCTAATGACTATAGGAAAGAAATGGCAAGAGATTGCTAAACTATTCACACTTACCAGTGACGAATGTTTGAGAAATAGTTGGCTCTAATACTAGCGTGCAAAAAGCCTGAGGATACTACACGAAAGTCAACACGTTGCATGGTTTTCGGACACCGGAGCCTCCACCCATATGACCTCTAAACTTGGCGAGCTCCATTTTATATTTCGTTATTTTGGTTCTGACAAAATTATGGTTTGAAATGGAGAAAGTTTAGATATTACTCATATTGGATCTGTATCTATTAATATTGCGAGGAAAGAATTAACTTTAAATAATTTCTTAGTGAGCTTGTTATCTATTAGTTAAATTACTTCATCTTCTGTTTCTGTTTGAGTTTTCATATGTTGGATTTGTGTTAAAGAATAGGAAAACATGAATAGTGATAGCATCAGACAATAAATATGATGATCTATATGCTCTACAATCAAGCATGCATAAAATCATTTTCTCTATCAGCTTTAGGAGGGTAAAAAATGTTTTGTGGCATCAAATGCTTGGCCATAAATATGAAAGTAGTTGACTTCCTGTAACGCAATAAGTTGTTTTAGTTCTCCAAATAAAGTTGATGTAGATTGTGGTAGTTGTCAAAGGGTGAAGTCAATATCGTCTTCCCCAGCCTCAATGTCAGCTATTTAGATATTATGTGCATAGGAATAACTGTATAAAACCTTTTAAAGCAATCCATGCTTGTGAGGAATTGGAAATAGTCAAGTGAAACATGTGCATTCGTTAACAAAATTAGCATCTGAATTGTTGACATGAAAAAATCGGGGCTGGCCCCATATATCGCTAAGAAACTTAACTAGAGGTTCATTAGAAAAGTCTCAGACATTAAGAAAGGAATTTGATAAAGACTTCATCATTTGAAAGCTAATGTAGACCCCCTCAACTTTATTTGGAGACCTGCATGAAATCAATTTATTACGTTGGAGGAACTCACCTACTTTCCTTCTGTTTGACCAAGTCTTTCATGCCACACTGCGCTACATTATTAAGCTCTCTATGGAGAAAAGGGCTTCACGCATTCTTGTTCATAGAGCATGTAGATCTCCGCATTTATTGTACAATGATAGCATTGCCTATATTTTCGTTTTCTTTGCCACAAATCCATCTGATGAGAACTCAAATAAAAATGGATGATCAGAGGTAATCTAACAAATAGATAACAAGCTCGTCTTAAGATTGAAAACCACTAAAAGCATTATTTAACATCAGCTCTTTTCCAGCAACACCAATTAATGCATATTCAATTTGAGTAATAACTATAGTTTCTCCATTTCCAAGCATGATTTTGTCATAATTGAAATAAGGAGATGCGGAATGGAGCTCGCCAAATTCAGAGTTCAGAGGTCATATGGGTCGATTCTAAGGTGTCTGTAAACTATACAGCATCGTGACTTTCATGGAGTGTCATAGCAGCAAGAGCTTGGAAATCTTGTAATGTCGATAAGTTTGATTGAAGCAATGCCAACATTATAGAGCTTTGTGTGGTTGGGCTTCTTACAAATCTGACACACATTGTTCTTTTTCTTGAGTGGAATGATTGAGGGGCGGCTCATGCTTGCAAGACAAGCTCCCTTGGGTAGCAGCCAAATTATTAAATTTGTTACAATGCCTGCCTGGTTTGTATGAAACAGTGACCCTTCGAAGGGGAGGGTCCTGAATTTTCTGGTTGGTTGCATTGTTTGTGGATTTGAAGCCACTATCATGGTTCTTCTTTTTATAGTTTTTTTTTATTGTTGACTTGACCTTGAGATCGCTAGTAAAAAATGTGACATTGTGATCGAGGTTTTGTTAAGTGTGAAAGCCCTTAATTGTTTGACGACTTTCAAGGAGTGGACCGATTCAGAATAAGAGGGGATTGGTATGCCAATAGTTGACTAGTTACCACAAATGCCTTTAAATGTGCAAATGTATAGATAAAGTTGGAAGTACCTTTTTGAAGAAATTGCAATTGTTGTTGAAGGAAGAACACACTCTCTCTTTATGTTCGATTAAATTGATTGAGGAGAGCATTACGAACGTTGTATAAGGTGCCAAGTCCGACTGCCAAACTGAGCACATCTTCAAACATTGTCCCTGTGATCAACCCACAGTGAAGGATATCTAAGTGCCCCATGCTGGATAGTCTGGGTTGTCAATCTCCTTTTTCTTAGTCGCATCTTCAGTACTTGAAACGACGATACGATGATCCAGAGTGGTGAGTTCTCCATTAATGAATCCAACCATTTCTTGACTCTCGATGAGCCCCATCATTTGTATTTTCCATAAGAGAAAATTGGATGGATTAAGCTTAAGGGAAACAAAGTTTTCCACGTTAAGGGAGTCGATAGGTGAGGTTTGAGGAGGGTGCCATCTGTGGATAAATTGAAGAGAGCTTGCTGATGATGAGGATGGGAAAAATAAGATGGAGATGGGCAAGGTCCTGATGATTGTAAGATGGAGATGGCTAGAGTGATGTAGTACGGACCCGGTCCAAGAAGGCAACTAAGGCCCACACGTTGACCCACGGGTCAAACCAATCCATTGGGTTCAGCCATAGGCCCAATTGGTTGAGAGCTACTGTGGCACCTTTTATAATTATCCTATTACTATTATTTTTGCTTAATAGGATTAGGAAGTTCTTGTTTAAAATCATTAGGAATTTTGCTTAATTAGTAAGTCTTGTTTGCCAAGAAGTAGGTTGATCATACTTATTTGATTAATAAGAAAGACCTCAATGTAGTTGATCATGCTTATTTGATTAATAAAATTCCTGGTTGGTTTTTCCTCCAAATATGGGTTGTTTTATGGTTATACTTGTGCCTTAGGGCAGGAATCCATCTTTAGATTCGATCAATCCTTCGATCGTGACTGCGCCATAGAGACTACTGACTGTTCACCTTTAATGATCACGAATGCTTGAGGAGTAGTTGTCTCTTAACACTCACTGAGGTATGCTGTCCGCTACCATAAGAGTGATTCTAATATGGGAAAATTTTTCCAACTCAAGTGAGTGTCTCATCATTTCTATATTTGTATTATGGATCTGTTACACCTGAGTGTGGTAGTTTCCTATCTTTTTGGAAATAGAAAGAACAAAAACCTGGAAAAATAATGATTATACGAACTTAATGAAACAAACGTGTGGCTTCAATAGAGTCGGTGCTTTGAAAAAGTTAGTGCTTAGAAGCCTCACCAATCGTAGAGGCCGTATATGCTTCTCGACTAGGCTGGCTGGGTTTGGTCATCATCCTTTATGTTCCCATTCAAACTGGGCCTAGGAAAAGCTTTGGGCCTTTGGCCTATTTTGGACATGTCCAACATAGGCCAGCAACGGCATGGTGGGGAGAAGTTGGCTCACCAGGGAAGTGGTATGCTCAAGAGTACATGAATAGAAGTAGTAAGGTTGGATTTGAAGTGGTGCAGCCAATCCGAGAATTTGGCTCAATATAGATTCAAATGGAGAAACATAGTTCATGTAGCTGACCTCATGCTAGTCGGGACAAGTCTTTGATCAGAAATGACTTGTATACTCCTGACTCCTCATATTGGCGGTGGGCTCAAAACGGCACTAACAACAACACATCGTTCCCCATTCACATACCTTTAACGTGGATTCTTTGTTGATGACCACCCTATACACTCCATGAAATAAATTACAGGAAGGAGTCGGGCACCCAACCAATCATCAAACCAAACATAGATATTCCTCCCATCCCTAACTCTGGAAGCCACCCTCATTTAGAAGCTTCCACAGAGCACCTCTCTCTCTCTCTCTCTCTCTCTCTCTCAATTTTCAGCTGATCCCACAGATAAGTTGAAAATATGGGCTGAATTGTGCAGGTATAAAATATTATATCACTATTGACCAATAGCTGGTATGTACTGGCTGATTTTAAACTATGGTTTGGAAAACTTCTTAAACTCTTGAAAAGAACCCATAGCATTGTTGAAAGCTTCTCATTTTCCCATTAATGATGATGTTGGTTAGTAAATTGCCCATTCCAGTGGGAAGCGTGTCTGTTGCATGTCTATTTTTGCTGGTTTATGAATTAAGTTGAGCAAATCAAGTATCTGGCTGCTGCCGGCAATTTTGCGTTTAAGCATACTTTGGGAGAAGCCAATTTTGTGTTTAAGCATGCAGATAGACTTGCTAAGGTTGGCACGCCTCACATAAATCTTTTTGCATTATGTTTGATTTCTTGCTTGTATTCTTTGTTGGTGATTAAACTGATTATAAATGACTTCATTTACTGTTCTAAATAATAAATAAACTTTTATCCAAAAATGGAGTTCTTAGGAATGTGCACATATTCTTTGCATCTGTGATGTTAGTAGCAAGAAAACCATTGTGTGTTTTCTGTTTTCGAAATCTCTTCTATATATAAATAATTTCTGAGAATGCTGTTAGACACTGTTAGACACAATTATGCAATGGAGCTTTGCTTACAGTAAAAAATCTTCCATTATTTTCTTCCCTCCCTGCCTTTGAAATAATTTTAAAATAATGAGATTATTACTTTGTTTGATTTTGTATAATTTCATCTGTACATTAAAAATGTGATTGGCATATGCTCTTAACACCAAATTGGTTCTATTTGCAGAAATATTGTTTCAACAGTTAACTTGGACTGCAAGTTGGACCTTAAATCCATAGCTCTACAAGCCCGTAATGCAGAGTATAACCCCAAGGTTTAAAATCTGTTTCCAAGTGGATGTCCGTCTGTCTTTCATTTTATCCTCTTTTACATATCTGTTGCTGCTAATGTATATATTTGTTGATTGTTCTGCGTACAGCGTTTTGCTGCTGTTATTATGAGGATAAGAGAACCAAAAACTACTGCATTGATATTTGCATCTGGAAAAATGGTGGGTTAGCATCATCTAATGTTTCTCTTTTGACATCTGCTACGTTTAGCTGTGTTTGTTGCTTTCTAATTTTCCCAATCATTAATTCTATTATTGTCATTGAGTTCACTAATTTTTCTCCTCAGAAGGTAAGTCTTTATTATCAGTTCAATCAGATCTCCACCTAATACTTTAAGAAGAGTACATTTTAAAAGAAAAATCTTTTGAGAATGTTTTTTATTTTTAACCCCACAGAGTTTCTCTTAATTTCAATGAATCTGTTTTATTTTCCTGAAGAATTCATTATAAGGTTTTTGCCATTTCAGTTTGTGGTTGGTATTTCCAGCACTTTGTGTATGTTTTCTTGCTTTAGGTTTTGTGTTATTGGGAATGCTCAACTGTAAGCCCTGGCTGCTCAGGGATGCACGTGATTTAGTGTGTGCTGCCCATTGAAATGTGTTTTGTTATCAGTATGGATAAAATGGTTCTAAAACATGGTATTAGATCGTGTAATCATCAGTGGTGGAGCTGCTATGTCAAGGGTGATATATGGTCCAAAGCGTTGTATCAGCCTATTATGTTC
The DNA here is from genome assembly GCA_037013555.1 of Sextonia rubra. NCBI lineage: Eukaryota > Viridiplantae > Streptophyta > Magnoliopsida > Laurales > Lauraceae > Sextonia > Sextonia rubra. The sequence goes on from JASUAD010000006.1 coordinate 19,955,194, forward strand.
TTTTTCTTTGAATCTTTCTGAAATTTAGGGCATTTTAGATGTACATAAAACCTTGGAAATGCAAAATTTGGCATTAAGTCTGCGATTATAATATGCTTTCATGTTTTAGTTAGATACATGTGATGGCTTTTTTACACTAGTTTCAGGCTAGAGGAAAGTTATAAAGGAAAGTTTGATGTTAATTATCTTGATTCCAAAGAGAGAAGATTCTGTATGCATTAAGGACTTCCATTTCATAAGCATAGTGGAGGGTGTCTACTAGTTTTTGACTTAAGTTTTAGCTAATAGATTGAGGAAATTTCTTCTGTGTATTGCCTCAGAAAAACAAGGTGCTTTTATCATCAGAAGTCAGATTATTGACTCAATTTTTATTGCCCATATGAGTGTTGCTTCTAGCCACAAGTTGAAAATAAAGGGTTGTTTTTAATCTTGGCTTCAAGAAAGCCTTCAATTTTCTTGGGGATGGGCTTTGGGAATGACTGGAGGTTGTGCATTTAGGGCATCTCTTGGCTCACTTTTCCATTCTGTTGATGAAGTATCTGAAAGGATTTTTCTAGAGTTGTAGGGGTTTACAACTGTGTGATCTGTTATCTCTTCTATTGATAATTCTCATATCATAATTGCAGTTTGCTGGTCACAGTATTATTTTCTGTTTGCGAACATGGAGGAAGTGGAAAACTTAAAGTGGTTTCCGAGTTGATTTGAAGTTGTTTCTAGGCTTGAGATCAATTTTGATAAATGTAAACTTATGGGGAGTGTGAATGCCCTTTGTGGACGTGGAATGTTGGACGGTGGTTTTCGTCCAAGTAAGATTTCCTCTACTATTGGCAAAACACCCAATCATTGATAGATTCAGTTATCGAGAGACATGAGAAGAAACTTGTCTTATGGTTATTTATTACTTGAAGGATTATGTTGATGAAGTAGGCATTGGTGACGAATTTACATTTGGTTTGAGTTTCAATGCTAAGAGATTTAGCCAAATGCACAAACAAAAATATTTACAGTGATTTCCTTTGGAATGACTTGGATGTAAAATATCATCTAGTGCGATAGAATAGAGTTTGTAGGTTGCTTCTTGAAGGGTGCTTTGGAATTAAATCTATCAGAAAGGTTAATGTCGTTTTGCTGGGTAGCTGGTTGTGACATTTGGGAATAGATGAGAATGGATTATGGAATCATCATCATCATCATCATTATCAAAGCCTTATCCCAATCATGTTGGGGTCGGCTACATGAATTCTGTTTCTTTATTTCGTTCTATTTTGAGCCAAATCCTTCGATAAATTAAACTTCTTTAAATCTGAATTAATGACTTCCATCAATGTTTTCTTCGTCTTACCCCTACCTCTTGATGGGCCATCCACCTGTATAGTCAAATTTTTTTCTCACTGGTGCCATTACTGGCCTACGCTCAACATGCCCAAACCATCTTAAATGGGTATCTCTAATCTTATCCCCTATTGGTGCTACCCCTAAATGCTCTTGAAAGTGCTTATTTCTAATTTTATCTTTCTTAGTTGTATCATACATCTACTTAAGCATTCTCATTTCCACTACATCTATCTTATGAATATGCGTCTTCTTAATTGGTCAACATTTTGCTCCATATATCATAGATGGTCTAACCATTGTCCTATAAAATTTGTCCTTTAATTTTGTTGGCATTCGTCTGTCACAAAGCACTTCAGAAGCTAGTCTTCACTTCAGTCATTCAGCTTTTATCCTATGTTCTACATCTTCGTTAATCTCCCCATCCTTATTAATCATCGAGCGTAGGTACCGAAAAGAATCTCTACGTGGTATCTTATGGATTTTAATTTTGATAGTGGTTTCAACACTTTGTATGTGTCAACTGAAGTTGCAATCCATATATTCTGCCTTTGTACGACTTACTTTAAAGCCTCTAGATTCTAATGCCCCCCGCCATCTCTCAAGCTTTGCATTTACATCATCTCTTGATTCATCACCAATACTATATCATCTGCAGACAACATACACCATGGTACTTCTTCTTGAATATGCACAGTTAACTCATCCATAATTAATACAAAGAGATAAGGGTTTAAGGCTGATCACTGATGTAAACCTATAGTCACAGGAAATCCACTTGCTTCTCCACATGTGGTTCTCACACTTGTTACCGCTCCTTCATATATATCCTTAAAAATTTCAATGTAACCTCTGAGGGCATTTCTTTTCTTTAAAACCTACCAAATTAAATTCCTCGGTACCCTATTATAGGCTTTTTCTAAATCGATAAAGACCATATGTAGATTTTTTCTCTTTGCTCGATATTTTTCCATTAATTGCCTAAATGAAAAGATAGCTTCCATAGTTGATCTCCCTGGCATAAAACCAAATTGATTTTCAGAGATTTTGCTCTTCTTTATCAGTTTTTGCTCCATTATTCTCTACCATAACTTCATAGTATGACTCATAAGTTTAATCTCTCGATAGTTGGTACAATTTTGTATATCTCCCTTATTCTTATATATAGGTACTACAATGCCTTTTCTCCATTCATCCGGCATTTTCTTTGTCATAAGTATCTTATTGAATAGTCTACATAACCAACTCACCCCAACATCTCCTAAGCATTTCCATACCTCTATCGGAATACCATATGGGCCTGTTGCCTTTCCTGTCTTCATTCGCTTCAATGCTTCCTTCACTTTCACCCCACTAATTCTACGGAGAAAAGTATGCTCTAGTGATGAAGTATCCTCCTTAACTCTTGTATCGTCCAAATGTTTTTCATTTAGAAGTTTGCTAAAATATTCCTTCTACCTTTTTTTAATATCGTTATCCTTCACTAGAATATTTCCTCATTGTCTTTAATACATTTGACATGATCTAAGTCCCTACTTTTCTTTTCTCTTATTTTTGCGAGCTTAAAAATATTATTTTCTCCTTCTCTTGTTCATAACCTATTATAGAGGTCATCGTATGCTTTGAACTTGACACTACTTACTACTTTCTTAGCTTCTTTCTTTGCGTTCTTATACAGCTCAAAAATTTTCATGCGTTTAGTCCCCTGCTAAACTTTGTAGCAATGTCTTTTCTGTCGAATAACTTTCTGAACCTTCACACTCCACCACCATGTTTCTTTATTAATATGTCTCTTTCTTTTTTATTCTCCAAGTACCTCCTTTGCAATATTCCTAATGCAATTAGCCATTTGATTCCACATTACGTAGTTTCTCCTTCAATATTCCATTCTCCCTTTTCAATCATTTTGTCCTTAAATATATTTGCTGTTTCCCCCTTCAAATCTCTCAACCTTGTTTTAGGGTCCATTTTGTTTACTACCGCTATCTTTCTACTTCTAATGCAAATATCTAAAACTCCGAGCCTATGTTGCGTAGTCAAACTCTCTCCTGGGATAACCTTGCAATCTTTACATGCCAATCGGTCCTGTTTTCTAACTAGAGAATGGATTATAGAAGCAATTGTTAAAACATAACATGTTGGCAATAGTGAGTGGGTTTGTTGAGGAGTCAAATAGCTGGTCCCCTGCTATATGGAGGGATGCTTCCTTAAATAAAGCTAAATGATTTTCGTAAATTTTATGTAAATCTTAGTGTGTCCTGTTTCAAAGTGATCAATGGAATCTAGACACTCCCTTTGAGGTAACGTTTACAATACTGGTGCAAGTAGCTGTGGTTCTTTGGCTACAGTTTTGGATTATTGTGTTGGGGTAGGTGAAGGCCATTGTGTGGACCCCAATATTTAGGAGGAATCTTCAGAATCATGAGAAATAGCAGTTTGTTCATCTTTTTGTTGGTTTTTTGTGGTGCTTATTCCTGATGAAGGAGAAGATTACTGTCTGGCATCTGCATTCAGATGGTTAGTTTACTATGAAATCTTTATATGTTTATCAGGTTCAAGATGGAATTCTTGTAGGCAAGCTTGCTTATGGAAGATTAGAGCACCATTTTGTGTCAGTGTTTTGTTGGACAGCAGCCATGGATAATGCTTTTACCTCAAACAATCTTTGTAAGAAAGAGCACAAGGAGTTTCTTGCTTAATGCTTGCTACTTGTATCACAAGATGCAGAAGGCCATATATCTTTTTAATTAATTGTCTGTATAGGGGACAAGTATGAGATTTTCTCTTTTAAAGTATTTCATGTGGGTTATATCTGATTCAGGATTGGATCTCCTTGAGCAATGAAATTTGGTTTCCCTAGTAGAAGAGGCAATATTCAATGGAGTTGCACTCTAGTGGCTGTCTTTTGGTTATATTGGCTGGACAAAACAGGAGAGTTGTACAATAAAAAAGGAGAGTTTTACAGAACAAGTCAGCACCCATGAGTTGGTTGCGGTGCGGGCTTAAAGTTGTTCAACTTCTTTGACGCTTGCCATAAAAGAGTTCGCTGGTTTTCTTCATTTGATTTTTGGCGTTGCTCAATACCTGATTTCCACGGGTTGTATCGTCAGCTTCTCTTTTGCATGGTGTTTCATTTGTTTTGCACCTTTTTTTTTACAAAAATGAAAATAAAATTAAAGTTAATATTTCAAAAATACAAAAAAAAAAAGAGAAAAGTTTGCAAAAATCACATTTTTCTTGAACCGTGGCTCCTCTTAATGTAGGCCTGCTTCATTGAGTTGATTCACAGTAAGCATGGTTTACAAACCTGTAATTGACAAGAAGCATATCTCTGTCAATTCCAGAGGATAAGGTGCAGTTTCTTAGACCAGTTGCCTAAATAGTATGGATCTTGTCCAGTCTGTCTCTCTGAAAGGTGTGCCATACAACAGAAAAGTGTTGCCATCATTGTTGGCATAAGGGCAGAACCTAAAAGGGAAAAATGAGCCTTGGTAAGTGATGCAGGTCCTGGGGTTAGGGCTTGCGGGAAGTGCCGAAGCACATGTTTAGGGACACTTCAACTTGTCTCTATGGAGACTTCAACATGAGGACGCACCTCTTGGGGATAAAAAAACCCACAATTCTAGTCAATAACCAAGTCTAAGAAAAAGAATTCTACAATGCAGTATAAATAGGAAAAACAAACTGAGGGCCTAAGAAAACCTAATTAAAACAGGAAACTAAATAATAATGGAAACTTAATCCTGATTACAACTCAAGTAGAAATCTACTAATTAAAATGAAAATATTCCTAAGATATCTTGGGTGGGGATCACTTGTGGGCCCGTCTGCATCAGTAACCAAAAGGATAAAACAAGGCTATTTTAGACGTTGTAAAGCCTAATTTATGTCATCACTGTTGTTTCTGCCACTGAGGTTATATCCTTGCTCTGAGTTCGATTCTTTTGTACTTTTTGTTCTTTATTTTTCCTGTGCTCCAGCACAGCTTCATTCAAATAACTATTTTAGGTATAAAGTATTGTAATATTGAAGCACAAAATTATATCTTTCGTTTAGAAAGAAATTGAAATCCATGGAGGGGCAACTTTGATTGTCCTGATTTGTGTACCTTGTGTTGTCAGGTTTGTACTGGAGCGAAGAGTGAAGCACAATCAAAACTAGCAGCAAGAAAGGTATTAATGATTATAACTTTATCTAAACACTGCTTGTGGTTGTATCATAAATATGATTCAAGAGCTCCTAAATCTTAGCTGTACAGAATGTTTCTGGTCTGACATTATTACCTTGGTTTTCCCAGTATGCTCGGATTATTCAAAAACTTGGCTTTCCTGCTAAATTCAAGGTCTCTCTCTCTCTCTCTCTCTCTCTCTCTCACACACACACACACACACACACACACACATAGATGCACTCCTTTTTTAAAGTGTAATTTATTTATTTATTTTAACTTCATGACTGTGATCAATAGGATTTTAAGATTCAGAACATAGTGGGCTCTTGTGATGTCAAATTTCCTATAAGACTGGAAGGGCTTGCATATTCCCATGGTGCCTTTTCAAGTGTAAGTTATAAATATCAGTGCAAGACCTTAATCTGCTGCATGAACTGTTGGTTGCTCTTTATATATTGTTATACCTTGTATTATTTTGACTATTTTCTTTTTCTGCCTTTCCGAGCATGGCATTGTTAACTTGAATGCATCTTCCATGTTGATTCTTCTGACAGTATGAACCAGAACTATTCCCTGGTCTGATATATCGAATGAAACAACCAAAGATAGTGCTGCTTATATTTGTATCCGGCAAGATTGTTCTTACAGGAGCCAAGGTCACACATTCATTGTTTATTGGTTTTTTGCTTTTTGGTCACATTAATCTTTTTCTTCTTCAAACTTTGATAGTTGTCTTGATGCTTTTTATCCTTATTCAGGTAAGAGATGAGACTTACACTGCCTTTGAGAACATATATCCTGTCCTTACAGAGTTCAGGAAAAGCCAACAATGGTATGTGACTTTATGTTAGATGGTGCTCATTAATGAAATTTGGTATTCATATTTATTTTAAGAACTGCTTATTTGAAGGTTTTCCCCCCTTTCTCTGCATAGCAAGAAGGATTCATTAAAGATGGAAAAATGGAAGTTTGTGAAAGAGAAAAGGAATTAGTCTTCTATAAGAGTAGTATATCAAAACAAATAAAATCAAAAAAGAAAAAAGATTATTACAGCAACTCGCCTAAGTATGTAGATTCGTTATTATTCCTTGCTATGGAAGAAAATCTTCCATTTCATCTACTCCCCTCAATATATGATGAATCTCAATTTGTAAAGGTTTGCATAATGCTTTAATCTTGTTTCAGGATGATAATGCACTTCAATAATAATAATAATAATAACATATTACACTTCCGTAGATTCTCCTGGGTTTTAATCACTCAAGAGTCCGGACATTGTTTTCCTAGAGTTGCATTTTATGATAATCTCACCTGATCAAGTCCTGCTACACATCCTTAATTCCCTTCTAACAGCCAGTGTGATAGGAGTTTTTCACCTGACTGGTTCTGAGCACAGTACTGAAACAGTTCTCTATTTCATTGAACAAAGCTCCACTAATAACTGGCTGCACCTTTTTTTCCTGTTGCTACCCCATGCACATTGAAATACTGAAAGAAAGGTTACCACTCTGTTATTTTTTAATTTAGGTTCTCACTATTCATTCTAGTTTTCAAACACTGTCATTTTCTAATTACAGCATACTTCTCTAACCTTGGAATATTAATATCTGAAGCATGCCTGAAGAGATCTGGATTCAGACCCATCAAAGTCTAATCTAGATTTAGATCCAGGACCAGATACCTAGCCAAGCTGAGCTCAGATCAAAACTCAAGTCAAACTCAGTCAGACCCATGTTCCAGATTTCAGCCATAGATTGTTCAACATGGTTGTGCGCCCTATCACAGATAGGGGAGTTTTCAAATCTAACATTTCCTTTTTTTCCCCCCTAAAATGCAGCAAGGACTTAACTCTTAACATTCCAGTTTTCTATTTAGTTTGTAGTTTTAGTTAAAAATAGCTTATAGAATTAGTTCGATTTTTTATGTCCTTTTTTATATGTATGTGACAGGAGGTCAAACTCAGCTTTAGATTTGAATAATATACCTTTTTCTCAAAAAAAAAAAAAGCTACAAACTAATGTATACCATTAAAAAAAACTTTTTCCAAAAAATTATTACTAAAAATTTTATTCAGCTAAATAAAGAGTAAAAGGTGAGCAAAGACTCTGCACATGCTATAGCTATTTCAAACATTATACAAGACCCATATAAGATGAGATGGCAACCACGGTGCAGTCACTCCAATATTGTCACAGATCAGAAGCCATTAGCCCATGAAACCCTTTCATTGACTTAGCCACCTAATAACTTGAGCGTTAGCCTTGTGTGCAACCTCAGCTGCTCTGTCAACCTATTCTGGAAAGTTGAATAATTTATCTCCAACCAAATCGATCACATCACTTTGAATTTCCCGAATGAAAAACACTCTTTTAGACTCCAGCAGTGCCATAACCATTAACCATCCTTGCATTTTCCAATTACCACCAAAGAGGCTTTAAAAAATCCCATATTGATGAAGAAAAAGAGCAATGGGATCAATAATGATTGATATCCTCTGCCCATTGTTAGACAAGATACAAGTAGCTACTAGAAAAACATATATGTTAGTTGCCTTTGTTGATGATCAATCGTCAAAATCTTGTAAGAGCCACAGTCCTAGCAAATGCTACTAGTCACGAGGAGCAGGCATTTTTCACATGCACAAAAATCCTGCTAATAAAATTCCTTTATCGGTGTTCTGTGGAACCTATTCTTTTGTGTTTCACTATTGTAGAACCTTCATGTACAAATGGTTTAGGTCTTGCATCTTTATTTAGTGTGCTTTCTGTTTATTAGACTCGATGTACACCTTCTACATCATACTTTTGTTATGTTATATTGACCAGAGATATTCTATAGTGGGCATGAATGTCAAACATTAGGACCAACCACCATCATCTAACAAATGTTAATTCTGTTTGTGGGAGACTATTTGCACCAATCCTAGATTAGGCCTCTGTTTGGGCACAAATATCTGCCATTAGGATCAACCATATCATCCAATGGATTTATTCTCTGCTTGTGGGAGACTAATCGCACCAATCCCAGGTTAGGCCATGTTTGATTTTAATGTGTAAGATCTTGGATATACTGTTGTACTGTGAGATATATTCTGGCCTATCTGTTTTCTACTTCTTTGGATTGTTTAAAGCCATGCACCCTGTTCTTTTGGCTTTACCAGTCTTGTGATGGCAGCAGATCTGGTTTACTATGGCTTGGGACCCTTGTAACAGACTCACGTCTGCCCCACTGTATTCTACTTGCTTGTGACTGGTTTTGGATTTGCGATACTGAACGAGGGTTGTCAAAGGGCCAAGCCCAAGCGAGGCAGGGATCTGCCCTTACCCCACCTGACTCATGTGGGCGAAAACCCTGGCCAAAGCCAAGGCCTTGTAGGCCTTGAGAACTAGCTATGCTCCTTACTTCCTTACTTTTTTAGGGCCACGGCTGAAATAGGAGTTTGTTTTTCTGCACCACCATCAGCTGTCAACCTGACCCTAGCCCTTTGGCTCCACCTCAACTTTTTTTAAGTTCCCTGTATGCCTTTGATTAAATGAATAAAGTGAAATGTGGAAATTTTAATTGAGTGATTTCATGATTTGGATAAGGTGGGTCGGTGATATAACAAAATCTATTTGGAAAATTTCATGATCATCAGATTTTTATTGAATATGGTAGGGCGGCGATGTTGGCCAGATAAAGTACGTAAAAATCAAATTTGGATGGATGGTAATTTTTAAGTGATTTCATGAATAAAATGGAATTTTGGGCTGCAGGGAAGGATAGTGGATCACATGGCACGATAATTGTATGCATCCAATCAAAGGCAGTAAGGAAGCTCTATATGGCCCAATTAGGATTGGATTGGAGATAAATTTTGCAGGCTTGGACATGAATATGGATTGGATGTGCTGACCTTATGCATTTTTAGGGTGCAAAACTCTTAAGACTTGGTTTCTGGTCGAAGAGTCTCAGTTGGCCTATTTATAACTTTCTTTTCTTTTTTTTTTTTTTTTATTGGAATGGTGCCGTGTACTACTTTATTATGCATATATCAAACACATGACCAATAAGATGATAACGTAAAACCCCAACCCAACCATTGCAACTGATGGGCATTAGGGGTATACATGTCATGTGAGTATGTATATTTTATATATTAATGGATACAATGACATGTTGGGTTGGGTTGGGTTGGGTTGGGCTGGGCTTGGACTAGGTGGGCCGGCCTTTAAAGGTCAGGCCCTTCCCACATGGGACTTTAGGAAAAGGAAATAGCCCTCATTTTTTTTGAGCTTTAGCAGTCCTGGCCAGGCTGGATACCCACTCCACAGGGCCACACTGACACTCAACCCATCCTGAGATAGGAACATGTCGGGCCATGTTTGTTACAACATATCCTTTTGATATAAAAAAATTATATTAAATATTAAGAAAAATCTATTTTTACATTTTTTTTAAAAAGGAATGTAGAACATAAAATATTGCAGTTATCATTTCAATAAGAATAATAATAATGTACTAAAAATGTAAATAGGTCATTAATGTGGAGTGGGTTGTGGCAGCTCAAAAGTCAAAACTGAACCTGCCTTTACCCTCTAGTTGGGTTGACATCTATAAACCCACACCAGTTGCCTGTCAAAACCACTGCCGACCCATTGTCATCCCTATCAGAGCCCCACAGATATGACTAATGAATTATGGATTTATTGATGCGGTATCTATAACATTGAAGTTTAGTCACAACCCAACTGGTGGGTTGGTTTTAAGGTTACAGCCTGATTAATGTGCGTAAGGGCTTAGACAGTCTGATTGTGTAGTTGGAGACAGCAAATGTCTTCTCTTGTGTTGGTGAAATTTAAATAAATAAATTGTGGGGGATTGTATAACCTGTGGTCGTTCTTTTGTTGCTTTGAAGGTAAACAGTTTTTATTTATTTGTTTGTTTTTATTTTTCTGTTCCGGTAAATATGCACACCCGCCCACACACTCACCCAAGACCCAAAAAAAAAAAAAAAACGGTTTTAAGGATGCAATTTTAAGTGATTGTAGTACTAAATGGAGGGTGGCCTGGTTTTATGCATAAATCCCTCGATGATAACAATTGAAATTTCTGAATTCTTTTGATAAGTTGTTGATTTGGACTTTGGAGGGCTCATCATTAGTAACTTTGTTGAATCTGCCTAGTCTGATCAAAATGGGCTAACATGAGTGGAGGTCTAACTGGCTTGATTTGGTTGGTTATGGATCAGCCTATAATTTGATTTTAATACCAGTGTCCCTTAATTCCGTTGAAGCCAAATCCTCATCAAATATGCGGTAATTTTTTTCTATTCCAGAGAGACTGTAGGATACCATTCAATAATTTGCAAAGCATTCCAACTCTATTAAGTGAGGCCTCGTTTACCAACTGAATAGCATCCCTGCTTATTTTAGGTGTGCCTGTAGAATAGTGCACATTAGGATCAGCACTCATCTTAACCAGGGTGTTTTGTCTGACAGAGTTGTTTTTGTGTGCTCAGAGCTGTGTGTGACAGGGCATATGGTAGTTGTGGTTACCTGGAGAGTGTTGCTGCTAACTACTGCTCATGTTGTCAAGGATGCTTAAGCTGTAAATAGATGAAGAAAACCTTGGGAAAGAACTGGGCAGCCTTTTTTTTTTTTTCGCTTGTGACACCGTTTTTCCTATTATTTTTTATTTTTATTTTTGTGCTGTTGTTGCTGTCCTCTGTGGAGTTCATATGTTGTAATTCTGTTGTCTGCAGCTGCCAACCGAACGAAATGTCACATGAGAAATGTCATAGAACTTTGGGTAGGAAGGAAGATGAAACTGTTATAATTTTTCTTACTGTATAACTTATGTAGACTTTAATAAGAATTATGTGGCTAGCTTTTTGAAAGATCAGGACTTGTACGTTGGTTGAATGCAAGTGGGGGGCTATCCTTTGGTGATTGTAATGTCTATGTGATTGGCCAGATCTCTCCCTGTTTAGTTGATTCTCTTCTGGATGGAAAATCTTATTAAATCGTTGCGGGCCCCACCCCAAAAAGAAAACACTATCCAGGACTGAATCATGATGGCACGTGATGTGATGGAAATATTCTTTTACCCTGAATAGGTTTATCCCAATGGAAGATGCCAAATTGGCGTGTTTTGTTTGTGTATTTCTGAGAGTCGAGTGAAGAAAGTAGGTTCGTGATGTTTGATGATGAGAAAGGGGTGGTAATGTGAAGATGGGTCTTGACTCGAATTAAAGATGGTGGATTGAGACATGAGGTTGGGTTGTGTGTGGCTGTTGTGTTGTTGTCCATGGAGCGACCGAGTTAAATGAGATTGGAGTGGGTTGGGTAATGAGTTGAAGATGAATGGTGGGGAAAAAGACACTTGAGCATGTTGTTTGATTTCAGATTGATAGTGTAGTTGCAGGCCAAAGTTGGTTTTACTGACTGAGTTGAGTTGAGGTACGTGACCAGGATAGATGACAATGGTTGGTTGGTTGAGATCTAGAGAGAGAAGAAAAAATAGTTTATTGTGGTTAAATGGAAATAGGGAGAATTGATTTTGCCAAAACTTATGGCGATGTTGTCAATGGCCAATTTGATGAAAAAAATGAATCTGAGTGGTCACGTGTGACCACACCGGTGCACCCACCCTATGGGTAAGGTTTATGGATTGGGGGTTCTCTTACATGATTGTTTTGGTAAAATTATCTTTTTTTTTCAGTATGTTTACACAGCTTTTATAGAAAAAAATATCTCATCACTAACACAAACATTATTGAGAGAGAGAGAGAGAGAGAGAGAGAGAGATTTATATTATAATTATTATTGTTGTTGTTGTTAAAGCATAAAATTCTTGGCTCAGTCTCAAAAAAGTATATGTTAAGAAATTTTTCACAAATCTTCCAATCAAGTCCTCTCTATAACAAAATATGTTAAGAAATCAGAAGAATACACTTCTCTTAATGTTTTGTTCTCTTAACCTTCTTCCCTCTTCCAAACTGGCATTTTGATTCATAATTATTTAATGAAGCTAGCCTTTTAATCATTTAGAATCCCCTTTTTTTATACCATCTCTTAAATGATTTATTAAATGAAGAATTGGAAAATGACATAAGGCTATTTGTTTTCATTTTTTCAAAATTTATTTACGAAGAGGACTTTATTGAAAGAATTGTAGAACGCTTCTATACTTTTGAAGGAAAATTTTCAAATAATGCATTAAGTTTTTTCCTTGTTTCAAAAAAGTAAATAAGTCTTAAAAGCTTTCAAATTAGGGCTTAAGTTTTCTAACAAGTTTTCAATTAAGACAGTTGGCTATTTGAAGAATTTTTTCTGGAGATTATTTCCTTTAATTTTACCCATCATTGGAACAAAACCTCCCTGACTTCATCCATTTTTATCTCTTTTCGTTCGTTGGTGTTGTCATAGTGACTGATGGCAAACATCGTCCTCATGGTGATTGGGGGCATGTAGTGACCGTCAAAAGCATTCATGCTTTAAATGAAGGATAATTTGGGTATTTAAAAAAAGTTGGAAACATTTGTAATTAAAAACTTTTAAACGGTTATATGCCCTTAACTGAAAATCTATTGGAAAACTTAGGCTCTAATTTGAAAAGCTTTGAAACTCGTATTTTTTTTTAATTAAGGCAAAAAAGCAAGACCTTCTTTAACATCCCCCCCCGGCACAATATTCAAATCTTTATGCATTTATAATGTACCTTGCAATATTATTTCCACGACTATCATCATCATCTTCGTAGACATATCCCATACCCGTATAAAGCATTGGCCCTGGAGCAATGGTATTCGATTATCATTGTTCCTTTCAACTCTTTCGTTAGCACCTTCTTCATCATCTCCACCACCCCTTTGATTGCCGCATATGCTCTATTATAATAGCTGGGCCTCAGCGACCCCTGAGGTTGAGCTGAAAGTGATAACTCAACCTCCTTCTCCTCTTCTCACAATTCGATAAGCATGACGTCGTGGAGTTCCCCATCGACTCTAAAAAAGAAAGTGATAGGGCTTATATGTAGAGTTTGTACCCTTATCTTGCATGAGGCCTTTTGGTGGGTTGAGGCCTACCAGAAGCAAAATCGTGAGACCATGAACCAAAGCGGACAATATCATGCATACGTATGGAGTGAGGTGCTATGTTGGGGCCTCACAACAATAGAGGAAGGTTATGCATTAAGATCCAAACTCCATATTTAAATCTGGGGCCTCACAAAAATAGAGGAAGGTTGTGCATTAGGATTTAGGATCCAAACTCCATACTTAAATGTGTGACAGGATTGTGGGATTGACAATAATAGATTTACTAGAGAAATGTTTTGGGTTTTAGGGCCAAACCCTAGATTTTTATGTGGGTTTTGGGAGTGGATTGATGATTTTCATGTGGATTTTGGAAATGGGTCCTCAAATGGGTTTTAGGACTAGACCCATGTTTGGCTAGGGTGATTGACCCTATCGGTGAAGAATTGGTGGTTTGATTGATGAACACAATAAACATATTGTGATGGTAAATGATATTGTTGGCCAACTTGCTCCTAGTGCATGAGGTATCCTAATGCAGGCCATAATAATGGGTCCCGTCTGAAAGTTTATACCCGCTGGCCCAAAGCACAGTAGATTAGAGTAGATCATATTATTAGTAGTTGTTTAGTTGCTTTATTAAAATTTGGCAAGTCCAGTCGTATTTGATTTAGGACTTCTTATTTGTTTAGAATTAGTTGTTTCCTTTCTTAGATGATGTTTTAGTTATAAATAAGGATGTAATTTCTTCATGAGATATAGATTTTAATATTGAATAAAGATTTTGAGTTGGTTCTCAGTTGAGAGAGTTTGTTTGTCTTTGGTGAGGTACCTAGACATTCTATCCCTAAGCCTTTTGGCTTGAAGATTAACCCGTTGGTTAATCTTCTTCCACTGCGCTGCTCCAATTGGTATCAGAGCGAAGATCCAATCTCGGACCGCCGTCTGAACGCTGATTCGAGGTATCATATCCTTCCCGCTTGTCTGCTATTTACCAGTCATCATCCCTCATTGTCAGTCATCTTCATCTTTCTCAAATCTGGTACGCAGCACCCCACCCTAAACCAGACCAAAACCCTAGTCCTCTCCTGCATCACCGTCGCACTCCATACCATCTCCATATCCATTACAGACCCTCGAACCACTGAACCCATTACATACCCTTACTAGCAACTCGAATCACTCGCATCTCCTAAACTCCCACCATAATCCATCAACACATCACTGCCACCGCCTGGCCTTTTTTATAATCCCTAATCACTTTTCCAAACCTAGATCTCCAATGCCACACCCAATCCTAAACCCACTGCGACCCCTAAACCCTAATTAAACCCAACCCCTTCACGAACCCACGTTCGATCACCTTCCTTTCCACCGAAACCAACCCGATCCACCCCCGACCACCACCTCGACCATTGCTGTCCATCCCCATCTCTTCTAGAATCACTTCACGCCCCTTTGTCCCTCACCGGCAACCCAAACCTCCACATCCCACTGGACCCCTTCACCGACACTAGTCGACCCACCCATCGGTCGCTGTCATCCATCCCCAAACCTAGAGATAAAAAAAAGACGAAGAAAGAAAGAGAAGAAGAGAAGTAACAGAAGAAAGAGAAAGAAAAGCGAGAACTGGTACTGTCACTGGAGACGAAGGCACCCACCAGCACAGCAGCGTCGCAGAAGAAGCACCCACCAGCACAGCAGCATTGCATCACCACGGCACCACCTCCGGTTGTTGCTGGAGCCACCGCCTACACCACCCAGAGCATCGTCCATCCCTGTAACGTCGCCGTCGAAGGGAGCCCCTGCAGATAAGCCACATCCAACCCTTCCTCTCTTTCCTTTCGTTTCTGAAACAAAGGGCAAAACTTTCCTTTTTCACCTGTCTTTTCATTACTGTAGCAACAGGAAAGAATTTAAGCAGTTGGGCCGAAATAGTTTGGTCCCAAACTGCTGACCCGAATCTCACCTGAGACCAAACCACTCTTGGGCTCAGTCCGGGTCTGAGCTGACCCAGCCTAAGTCCACAACAGCAGCAGAAAAAAAAAAAAAATCCAGCAGTCTTTTGTTTCCTTTGCTTCTTACAAGCAATGTTAACTCGAAGGAGCCGATTATATCGGGGCCGATTATATCGGGGCCGATTTTCTGATCATCAACGTGTATGCCATGTTAATAGAGTTATCTGAAAGAGTACATGCGTTGGAAGAATTGTCCCGCAGTTCACAGAGGCCTCCTGCTGCCGAAGCATCCCTAGCACTGGAAACCAACAAAATTCCTGCTGACAAGCAGAAACAGGCCCGCAAGAATCTATTTATGATTTTATTCAGCGTCTTTTTTTTTAAAAAAAGATCCTGTAGAAGCACCTGTTGCACCAAAAATAAATGATATAACAAAGTGAGTCAAAAGTGATATCTCTGATTTCTCCGGTTGTCTCAATCTAAAGGCTTTTATTGACTGGCTTAATTCTCTTGAAGATTATTTTTCTTGTTATCGTATGGATGATGTACAGCGTGTTGCTTTTGTCAAAGTCAAACTTAAAGGTTCAGCACGAATTTGGTGGCACAGTGTTGAGCACAACAATTTTATCATGGGACGAGCTGCTATTACCAAGTGGAATGATATGCGTGAAAAGCTTGAAGGTAAATACTTGCCCTCCAATTATTTAAGTCTCCTTTAGCAAGAATATTTTGTTTTCAAGCAAGGCACATAATCATTGGATGAGTACACAGAGAGATTCAATGATTATGTTATTCGGTGTAAAATTCAAGATGATGATTTCACGCTTGTCAACCGGTACAGAATTGGTTTGCGAGATGAAATAAGACATGAAGTCTTTATGCATGATTTTGAAATTGTTGATGATATTTATAACAAGGCAAAACGGGTTGAGCTAGAATTGCGGTCATCCACTTTGAAACGATTTGGCTTTCAAATCGAGGAGTCAACGACTCGTCGAGCCCCCGCATTTCAAAATAATAATCATGCTCCACCAAATCAGAGTCCTTCTCAATATAACCGTACTTCACCAGCAGGTTATCCACCCAATCACAATAATTCTAATCTAACCATGCTCCACCAGCGGGTTATTGTCCACCTCCAAAACAGCAGCATAATCACCCCAATCAGCGTCCTTTTGCTCAAAATCAAAGAGGGACAGTGCCACAAGAGCAAGATATGCGGAATCATGGACTTCCTCATCAGGATCAACGAACTAATGGTTGTTATCAATGTAGTCAACCAGGGCACTTTGCTAATGCATGTTTTCAGGTTCGCAATCTTTATTATTGCAATGAATATCCTTATTCGTCAGAAGACTAGGATGAACATCTTGAGATGGAGCCTCCTCCTGACTATATCCAATCAGAAGCTCAGCCAGATCCACAGCAAGATGATCAATTTGATCCTCCTCCTCACGCTGCCACCGGTGCAGAAGAAGGTGATCCCGTCCTTATTATACGTCGACTTCTCTTCACCAATAAACAAGCAGAAGTTGATTGGCGACGTCCTTTAATCTTCAAGATACGCGTGAGATGCAAAGGTAAGTTATGCAATTTAATTGTTGCTAGAGGAAGTGCTATGAATGTTGTTTCACAGGAAGTGATTACTAAGCTCAATTTGCCTACTGAAAAGCACCAAAAGCCTTACAAGGTTGCTTGGGTAGATGATCATTCAATCCCTGTGACCCCTCGTTGCTTGGTTCATTTTAAAATTGACATATATGAAGATGATACATGATGTGATATTATTTCCATGAATATTGCTCACATTCTACTTGGTCGACCTTGGTTATATGATCGAGAGGTACATACTGATTAGAAAAGACACATTCATTTTTTTAAATGGAAGGGACAAGTAGTGGATCTCCTTTCATTGCCTCCATTAACATCCTTTTTGATTGTTTCTACCACCCTATCAAATTCTCATGTTCTCTCTATGAAGAAGTTTAAAATGGAAAGCAAAGACCAAGGAGTTGTTTATGCTCTTGTTCCTAAAGAAACCCAAGAAGCAGATGATAAATAACAGGATTCTACACCACCAAAAATCAAGTCATTGCTCCATGATTTTCAAGATTTGATTCCATCCGAGCTTCCTAATGAGTTACCTCCTATGCAGGACATCTAGCATGCCATTGATTTAGTCCTTGGATTTACCCTTCCTAATTTACCTGCTTATTGCATGAGCCCTGCCGAACATGCTGAATTGCGAAGACAGGTTGAAGATTTACTCAAAAAGGGTTATATTCAAGGAAGCATGAGTCCTTCTGCAGTTTTAGCCATCTTAACACCGAAGAAAGATGGTTATTGGCGAATGTGTGTTGATAGCCGAGCAATTAACAAAATTACCATCAAATATCGGTTTCCGATTCTCCGAGTGGACAACATCCTTGATATGATGTCTAGATCTTCTGTCTTTTCCAAGATTGATCTTAAAAGCGGATATCACTAACTCCGTATTCGGCCCGGAGATGAATGTAAAACAACATTTAAGACCAAAGATGGATTATACGAATAATTGGTCATGTTGTTCGGTCTAACGAATGCTCCCAGCACTTTTATGAGAGTGATGACTCAGCTTCTACGACCTTTTCTTGGCAAATTTATTGTGGCATGTTATGATGATATTTTAATCTTCAGCAAATCAAAAGAATCTCATCTCGATCATCTGAGGTATGTCATGCGTGCATTTCGAAGAGAAAAGTTTTACATTAATTTGAAGAAATGTATATTTTTGAATTCCAAAGTCGTATTTTTGGGCTCTGTTGTCTCGGCCCAAGGATTTGAACCTGATCCAACTAAAGTCAAAGCAATCCTTGATTGGCCCATTCCTACTTTTATACATGAGGTATGTAGTTTTCATGGATTAGCTACCTTTTATCGGAGGTTCATTTGTAATTTCAGTACAATCATGGCCCCTATAACTGACTGCATGAAAAATGGAGAGTTCACTTGGACCAATGCCGCCTCTCGAGCATTTGAGCAAATTAAGAGGAAAATGACTGATGCACCAGTTCTAAAACTTCCAGACTTTGACAAAGTCTTCGAAGTTAGTTGTGATACTTCTCATGTCGGTATTGGTGGAGTCTTAAGTCAAGATGGTCATCCAGTTGCTTATTTCAGTGAGAAATTAAATGACTCCCATAAGAAGTATACTGTTTATGATTTGGAATATTATGTAGTGGTTCAAACTCTTCGTTATTGGCGTTATTATCTCATTGAAAAAGAGTTTGTCTTATACTCTGACCATGAAGCCTTGCAACACCTAAATTCTCAAAAGAAGATGAGCGTCAATTGTGTCAAATGGAGTGCATGCCTACAGAAGTTTACTTTTGTTCTGCGTCATAAATCTGGCACGGAAAATTAAGTTGCAGATGCTTTGAGTCGTCGAACTCACATTCTTACGACAATTTCCATTAATGTTCCTGGCTTTGAAGAGATATGCAGAGAATATGCAGCTGATCATGACTTTGGTCGCAATTATACAGATCTTCTAAATGGTGAAGTTTCAGAATGTCCAAAATTTTCTCTTCATGATGGATATCTCTTTCGTGGAAATCAGTTATGTCTGCCTGCTACATCTATCCGTGAATTTATGATACGTGAGTTACATGTTGGCGGATGTAGTGGACATTTTGGGCGTGATAAAACATTGGCTCTTGTGGACGATCATTTCTTTTGGCCATGCTTAAAAACAGATGTTGCTCGAATTTTTGAATTGTGCAGAGTATGCCAACTTGTAAAAGGTCAAAAGAAGAATACAGGTTTGTATCAGCCCCTTCCTATTCCATATGCACCTTAGTAAGATTTGAGTATGGACTTTGTCTTGGGCTTACAGAAAACAGCGAGAAAGGTAGATTCTGTATTTGTTGTTATGGATCGTTTTTAAAAAATGGCACATTTTATTCCTTGTTCTCAGACATCGGATGTTAAGAATATTGCCATTCTTTTCTTTAAAGAAGTTATTTGTCTACATGGCCTTCCCAAGACAATAGTATCCGACAGAGATACAAAGTTCATGAGTTTCTTCTGAAAAACCTTATTGCACATGATGCGTATAAAGTTCCAATACTCAAGTGCCTATCATCCACAAACTGATGGCCAAACAGAAGTTGTCAAACGTAGTTTGGGAAATTTTCTTCGATGCCTTATTGGAGAACATGTTGCTTCATGGGATCTTATTTTACCCATGGCGGAGTTTGCCTATAATAATTCTGTCAACAAAACAACAGGGAGATTACCATTTGAAATTGTCACTGGTGTCAAGCCTCGTCTTCCTATTGATTTAAGTTCGTTAGCAGTTGACTCTAGATCAAGTTCAGATGCTAAACAGTTTGCACAATATATGAAAGATGTTCATGATGAAGTTCACCGGCATATTGATACAAGTAATGAAGTATATAACAGGCACGTGGAATCTCACAAACACCATGTTGAGTTTGCCGAAGGTGATATGGTAATGGTTCGTTTGAAGCCCGAACGATTTCCTACAGGTAAATACAAGAAGTTACATTCACAAAGTGCAGGTCCTTTCAAGATTCTAAAGAAAATCAGTTCCAATGCATATGTTCTCGACCTTCCTTCAGACATGAATATCAGCTTCACCTTTAATGTTGTAGATTTGACATTTTATCACGGGCCTTACAATGATGAATCCTTTGAGGAACAAGCTCTTTGTCTTCCTCTCCATCAATTTCCTCCAGATGAAATTGAAGATGTTTTTGATGATCAGATCATTTCAACTAAGAATGGAGGATTTCACAAGTTCTTTGTTAAGTGGAATGGCAAACCGTTCTCTGAAGCTACCTGGATTACGGCCACAGATTTTCAACATATCAATCCAGATTTATATAAGCAGTACCAAGCTAACAACTTGCCGGAGTTGAGTTTTTCCAACCCGGGGAGAGCTGATGCAGGCCATAATAATGGGCCCCGTCTGAAAATCTATACCCGCAGGCCCAAAGCATAGTAGATTAGAGTAGATCATATTATTAGTAGTTGTTTAGTTGCTTTATTAAAATTTGGCAAGTCTAGTCGTATTTGATTTAGGACTTCTTATTTGTTTAGAATTAGTTGTTTTCTTTCTTAGATGATGTTTTAGTTATAAATAAGGATGTAATCTCTTCATGAGATATAGACTTTAATATTGAATAAAGATTTTGAGTTGGTTCTTAGTTGAGAGAGTTTGTTTGTCTTTGGTGAAGCACCTAGGCACTCTATCCCTAAACCTTTTGGCTTAGAGATTAGCCCGTTGGTTAATCTTCTTCCCCTACGCTGCTCCATATCCCCAATACTAATTGATCACTTTGTATGATTGGACTCTGATAAAAGTATGTGATTGATTAATGTATAAGCTTAAACTTATGTTGAATATGGCTTTAATCAAAAGTTAATGAATTAAGATCAACTCATATTAAAGGGCCTTTGTTTTAAGTAGATTGGATTTCATGTAGGTGGACCAGAGCTCCACCCCTTTTTAACTTGCCCATGTGGGCAATTCACTTGTATAGTGAACCGAAGCTAAGAGCCACTTTAAGAGATAAGGAGATTAGATGGATCTCGTCAAAAAGTACAAAATTCTAAAATCCACCTTTCTTCTCTTGTAATATTATGGCAAATGTAAAGAAACATTTATATATATAAATATAATGGAGAAGTTTTTTAATGTCCTTCAGTGGAATGAGTGATTGACTTTTTTACCTTTTGTTTTTTAAATAATATTTGACATTTTGTAATGGGGTGCATCTTCTTTTCTTATATCTTAAAGTTCTCTTATATCGTAAAGTAATCTTTCACTTGAGTTCAAGTTAGAAGTGAATCATGCAAACATCAAAAGTAACCTTTCACTGGCGTTCAAGTTACGAGTGAATTATCCAAACATCAAACGTAAATATGGTGGGTGCGAGGCGGGGGTAGGTGGGTTTGGGTTTAAATTTTATTTGGGGGGTTGGGTGGGGATGGGCATGGCCCCTGCTGGCCCCCCTGTTCCCCATGCCTTCATGGATGGTTAGGCTAAAAGAAGGGTGGGTGTAGTCGACTCATGGTGAGTTGCCCCTTTCAACATTCATCAATGGACGCCGGTTCTTGATCTGTATTATATTTCTGCAACTTATGGAACCGTCCTCTTTTCGTCATCTTTCTTGCAAACCAAACCCCAAAACCATTTCAATCTTTTACAACGCGCTACAGATCAGAGACCTCTTACAAAAATCAAAGTTGTTAGCCATCGCTGTGAAAATGGAGATATGACATCTTAAACACAAACACAACATATGAAAGCATAAAATAGATTGGCCGAGAGAGATCAGAAGCGATATTAAATTGCAGAGTTCGAAACTCCCAAACAAATTCTCAGAAGAAGGTAAGAGAGAAAAATATGAAAAGCCAAGTCTTGTACAACATTATTAGCAGTCTTGTTCATGCTCCCCTTCACTCTCAGAACACAACACAAAGCAGAGAGAGAGAGAGAGAGAGAGAGAGAGAGAGAGAGAGAGAGAGAGAGAGAGAGAGAGAGAGAGAGAGAGAGAGAGAGAGAGAGATTCTCTTTGTTTAGACATATCCCCCATTGCATCTGATGACTTGTGCATTGACCCACTCACCAGCATCACTAGCCAAGAACCCCACCAGAGGCGCCACATCCATGGGACACCCTATCCTCTCCATAGGACTCTCCCTCCTCACGTCCTCCACATCCTTCTCGCTCTTCCCTGCATAAAACATGGGCGTCGTCGTCGGCCCCGGCGCTATCGCATTCGCCGTAATCATTGTCCCTTTCAGTTCTCTGGCCAGCACCTTCGTCATCGTCTCCACCGCCCCCTTCGTCGCCGCATACGCTCCATACCCGGGCCTCAGCGATCCCACCGTCGACGAGCTGAAAGTGATAATTCGGCCTCCTCCTCCTCTCATGATCCGGTTGGCGGCCTCCCGGCAGCAGAGGAAGGTCCCCTTAGCATTGACGGAGAAGACCCAGTCCCACTTCTCGTCGGAGGTGTCTGCGAGAGTGGGGTAGGCGTCGTCGAAGACGGCGGCGGTGGTGACCAGGATGTTGATCTTGCCGAAGGTGGACTCAGCTCGGTTGAAGAGCGCTTTGACTTGGGCCGGGTCGGAGACGTCGGCTTCGACGGCGATGGCTCGTGGGGGGGTGGTGGTGGTGGTGGTGGTGGTGGTGGTGGTGGTGTTGATGGTGGAGAGGAGGTGGTGGGCGAGGGAGGGGTCGCCTATGTAGCCGATGACGACATGGGCTCCGAGAGAGGCAAGGTGGGATGCTACTGCGCTTCCGATACCGCCCGTGCCGCCCGTTACAATCGCTACGCGACCTTCCAACGGCGCTGAGAGCTTCTCCGCTGCTGCTGATGCTGCCATGTCTCTCTCTCTCAATGTAGCTGGATGTGTGTGACTCTCTCGTCTCTCAATCCGGATGGATGTGTGAGTGACATGCATGTGAGGTTTGCCTGGCTGGACCAACTCATCATGTCAAACGTTTTTATGCTAAATTGCAAGATGTATAGACACTAGGATCCAGAGGTCATCAATAGAGAGCTCCTCAGTGGGCTACTGTCCACGATGACGTGATGTGGTAAATCCTGATAGGTAGGAGTCTCCCAGGGCATAGGCAGAAGATAAGATTGGATGGTAGCGACTACTGGCCACCATAAAAGCAACACATGGGCAGAGCACTGTATAGCACGGGGAGCAATCTAAGCTTTTACCTGTGTTTCAAAATAAAACATGTTTTCTCTTCTTTTTCTTCCTTCCTAAATTATTAAAAGAGGGCTTTGTGTATTTGCAAGGATCGCACATGGGAAAAGTTTGAAAACTTTTGCTGCCTATAAATATTTTTGCTTGTTCCGCACACTTCAAGCTTGCAGCCCCAATTTCTGTAGCTTTATTTTCAACAAGAACTCTCAAGAAATAACAGGTGTGTTCGTGGGCTGCTCTCTCTCTCTCTCTCTCTCTCTCTCTCTCTCTCTCTCTCCCTCTCTCCCTCTCCCTTTGTCAATTTAGCTCGATCTCTAGGAGCAGATGATAGGCTTCGAACTTTGGTAGGTGCCCCGTACCATCTACGTCTCCACTATTTATGTTTTGCTATTGCATCTTTAATAATCCATTAGGATTTGTTTTCTTAAGAGAGGTTGTTTTTTTTTTTTCCAAATTAATTTCCATGCAAGCAAATGGCTTAAAATAAATGCCCTTCCAATATGAGGCTTTTCAAATCAATCTTGGCTCTTATTTTATTTGAGCTGAATCTTAGTTGGGACCATTTGGGAACTCTAAAATTAGTCCCTTATTTTATGATTTAGAGCTTGCTTATATATTAGTGCCCCTAGTAAACCTCAATTGAATAAGAGCTTTTTGTATATAGCTCTCTAAGGATTTTCTTGTAAAAATAGGCCTATGTGGTTTTAATAATTGTAAATAGGACCATATGTTTTCTTTTTAATACCTTGCATCTTTTCTAAATCAATAGCCTTTAAACTAACATAAACTTTTAGAGTGAAATGATATTTTTGCACATCCTTTTGTCCTTATATGCATAATTTCAAAATCCAAGACTTATTTTCTCTAAAGCTTAACATTAATAATTATATTTAGTGGTAACAACTAATTTTAATAATTGATTCACGGCCAATCAATGGATTGATAAAAATTTCAAAATACATGATTAGACTTTATGTTCAAGAGATTGTTTTTGAAAGAGAGGTTGTTGGGACTTTGAGATTAAATAATTCTATTTTCATAACTACTAGTTTACTCATTTTTGTTTAATGGATATAAGGGCAAAGCTATCATTTTTATAAAAATTCAAAGTATACTAACCCACTCTCCTCGCGTAGACTAATTTTGGGGATAGTCCAGGCATTAAAATAAAAATGCAGGAGAGGCCTATTTGCAAATCTTTATAACCTTAGGAGGGTATATAAAACGAACTCATTGAGTTTTTCATTTTTATAGCTTAGTAACATATTAGAGCTTTTGCTTCTAAAAAAAATTTTAAGTAGCTGATTTTTTATTTATTTTTATTTTTTTAATAAAGCCTTTGCTAGTTTAGGTGTATAGAGTAGACGATGCAAAACTTAAAAGTGTTTTGGATGAAAATAACCTTAAAGCTCGTGCTCAACCAATTCATGAGTACCCCCTAGAGTGAGAGCCTCTTTGGAATTTAGGGAAATAAAATGATGTCAGCTTCCTTTGCCCCTAAATAATGATTATTACATTGTTTTATGGAGAATGATTTTGTTCGTGGACTCAAAAGCAATTTGGTGAGGCTTCCTTTTCTCACTTCCTTTCACCTAAGAGCTCTTGTGCACGTTCACACACACATATAAGAGAACCATCTCCCCCGCTCAAGCGAACGAGAGGGAATCCATCCACTCACACATGTGGGGCCCATTTCCAGTCCATCTGAGTAGACCCGAACCCCACCTCGTATATAATTCAAGGATCCCACTCACATTGATGCATCCAAATGGATTGTGCACCATTAGATCGACAGTACACCCATCCAACTAGCCTATACACCATTAAACTTGTGGGCCCGGACAAAGATCATATGATGCTCGGATGAGGCTAATTTTTGTACATAAAATGGGCCCAAACAGATCTTTAAAAACCCCCCATCCCCATGTCAAACCCAAGACATGCCCTACACGTGCATGCAAGTGGGTTCCCCACAGGGGCGGAGGCTCCATATATATATATATATTACTTAAATGGATCATATATTGGGCCACACTATATATAGTGAGCACCAGTGCCCGGCCATGGTCTTTCCTATCTATCTCATACCAAGTGAAATTTGGTGATGGCCATATAATATAGGTATATATAATTTTAGATAAATGGGCCACATGTTACAAGAGTCCAACAGAATGGAACCGATTTTTCTTCCTTTAAGAAGGATTAGGAATGTTCCTTTTGAGATAAAAACGCATTCCTTTAATTTAAGTAGAAGAAAAAGCTAGGTAACGAGGTCTATGATAGGTTAAGGAGACCTAGAATCATTTAAAGAGGGAGAAAAAGTAGGAAGCAAATGTAATTAAGAAAACTCCACCTCATCAACCCTTTCGATAGCTCCACCTTATTAGCCGCTTTCGATAACTCCACCTCATCAGCCGCTTTCGATTCTGATTGGCTCATCAGACTATCGAAAATTGATTGGTTATAAGACGAAGTAGTGGGTGGACAAAATCACATTATAAACACTGGCCGGAAGCATTTCTATCTATATATATATATATGATTGGTGATGTGAGAGAGAGAGAGAGAGAGAGAGAGAGAGCAAAAATTCATATGGTCATCTTAATGCACGGTTTAATGGACATAATGAATTCCCCCATTCCCAAAGAAGAGAGCAGATGAGAGCGACTGGCAAACCTACATACAGGCTATTGGGGCCAGTTGCAACCGTCGAGCACTACCAAAACCATCTGAATATTTTGGGTCCACTTTCAAAATCCAGGAACTTTCTGAGCCCGCCCCTAGAACCACATGAATATCCTGGTTTGCCCCCCAAACCCGATACCTGTTTGGGTTCTTCTCTCGAATGAAAACCCCAGGTTCACCGAGTCCCTCTGATATTTCACCCCACGGTGACTGTAGCAGAACCAATCATGGTCTGCCATGTCACCTATGGGTAGCTTGCCACATGCAAGCCAGTAGCTGCCGCATGATGACGGGGACTGTGATAGGTCCACTTATGGTCACCATGGTACAAACCCTTATAAAATCTCAATTCGCTTGGTAGATGAGCAAATTTTTAGATGTGTTACAAGGCCTGAACTCTTCCCCCTTTTTTCCCTGGTGGGGAGGGATGGGAGGGGAAGGGGATGTCAGAAGTAAATCAATTAGTACGGTAGGAGTAAACTATAATATAACTTAAAAAGCACAATACAGAGGGGTCTACCATCACACACACACACACATCATATGATACAGTATAATATAAATGGTACAAGATTAAATATCAATGGATGAGAATTGAAGGGAAAAAAAAACCTCTTGGCTCCTTTCACTCCTCTATTGCAACCTAGTTGTAGTTCTTACTGATACAGAAGCTCAACAACTAAGTAGATTTACAAGAGAGGAATTTCATTACTTAAGGAAATGGCATCTTAAAAGAACAAGGGACAGAACCCTAATCCAAACCTCCATGAAAACTTAATAGAAAGAGAAAAAACGGACAGAAACATGTTAGAAGCTACCCACTATAAAAACCCCATAACAAGTACCTAATGCGAAGGGAAGGTTAAAACAGAAAATAACTGGAGAATCCAAACTAGCTTACCCACCAGGAGCCCCCTATTTATTTCTTGTGGAGAAAAGCAAAGAGGAGCTTGCAGCCCTGGAGTATCAAAAAATGCATCTGCACTCAAATATGAACCAGCAACAAACCTCCAACTGCCTCTGTAGAGATCAAAGACTGCAGCTCAGAAAGGGTTCACACAGCTAGCAACCATTTGCAACCCCGTTGGCAACCACCCACTTTTCAGATGCTGGCTTAGCAGCACCATTTGGAGTGTCTCCAGCTACAGTCACCAAACCGCTATCAAATTGCTTTTTATCCTCAAGACCCTGACTGCCTTCCTTGTTAAGATCAGAAGCTATTTCTGAAGGTCTCTGCAATCTTGTTTTGGTGTTTGATCCGTCTCTGTCTTTATTTTCACTAATAACTGTGACTCCAGTTGATTTTCCATTGCAAACCTGAAGGGAAATTAAATATTAGCCATTAGCAAATGCTGAAGCTAAAATCATGGCAAAATTTTGCAAGTGTCCATTTATCTTCAAAGCAACATTATTTGATTGCCAGCCACTTCAAGTTGCTACCCTGTACATTACTGTTAATGAAACTCCCAAAGGCTCAAAATCAGCAAAAAAAGGCAAAAAATAATGAAAAAGATTAAAAGAATCTTGCTCTGAATTCTACATAAATGGTGCAGTATTAATTGTTAGGATGGTGAGCACCATAGGATACATAGAGATGAACACAAAACTCCACATTCATGGAGATATCAGGCATGGATATCGATACAGCTGTCTTAATGTTTGTCTCAAGGGCATTTCCAAACTGCGGAAATTAACATTGTTTACATTCCTTTCTAACATTGTAGAAAAGTAAGTACTTCTTATTTCTTTAGAACATTTCTGAATTGATGAAATTAAAATTGTTTACGTTCTCCATTCTAACGCTTTGTTTACATTCCATTGTGGATTCTCTACAAAAATATGGAAACCTGTCATGGTCTTGCATGATTAAGTGGAAGAAGCTCATACAGCGTGTCACACAAGTGACTTTGGTGACAGGCCAGATTTTGTAACAGATCTGCTAACAAGGTCGCAGATCTTCTTTAAAAGTTGGATTTCCTATCTCCAACACTATTGGATGCTCAAGAACGATACGTCCAGATATGTGAGTTCTCCCAGCAATGAGCAGCAGCTTCTTCAAGATTTTCACTGGACTGCATATGTTGCATGGGCAAGCTTAAAGCGTCAAAGAAGTCGTTAGGTGGTTTGGAGAGAGTTGTTTCTAGAAGACAGTGAAAAGGGGAGATAAGGAGACAATGACGCAGTGTTTGCCTGGCATGTTTTGCGTAGTTTTACTCTAGACATTTGGGTAGATCCAGGTTTAGTTTCTTGGCTTCTGTTGTTTTGCCTTTAGTTTGCTGGTAATCTCGGAGTTTCTCTGTTTATTTTATTGTTCGCGTTTCGGCCTTTGGTTGTATCCTTCTTACATAGCCTTAAAAAAAAGTCAAAAGAACTTGATGAAATAAGGGAATTGTTAAAATGGATATGCTAAACTTGTGCCCTAGAAGTATCATGGCAGTATCGAGTATTGATATGTGCCATATCGGCATGACGCAGATATGTTGGGTACACAAGTTTCTGGATATCATACTCTGTAGGTACACCGTGCCCAGAAAATACCTAGTTAAGAAACCAACCAGTCAGCTGCAAGATGGGGGGCTGGTATGATGATGCATGAAAAATGTGGACTACAGCTTCTTTGAATCTAAACCACAAGGTCCATGCTTTTCAAAAGGGATGATTGAGTTTGAGTCCCTGCTTGTGGACAGTGTAATAGGAAAAGGAAGGTGTGGGCTAAGAGAGTGGGTAGCAGGGGTTCAACATACTTCGTGGGATCTCCATAATTACCTTGGTGTTTCTCCTCTATCCATAAATAAGAAGACAGTTGAAAGATTTAAACACAAAAGGAGAAGCAAAGCAGGATGCGGGCAGACTGGCCAGAAGCACAAGCTATACAAGGGAGAGCAGCATTTTTACCCGTTGCCTAATTACCCAATGTAACCTTCTTGTATTATTTGGAAGGTTTCACATCCTCTTGATGGGTTCCTGCCCAAGAAAACTATTAATTCAAGGAAACAAAATCCCAGCGAGTAATCAATGTAACAAACTTTGGTCATACCAGGCCTATATCTCCATCTGCCTAAATTATCATTAACTCCTTGAACCACTGCATAAATATCCCACCAACTACTGCTTGGTTCATATCTATTGACTGTCAACCCTCACTACATTTTCGTTGTGACGTATTCTGGCACACCACCATCAAAGAGTTTGAAATGAAAGATTCAGGACATAATTTCGAGGATTGGCCATCATCAAGTTAGCAGCTATATTAAATGACGATGGGCCTCATTTGGAGTGTCTCAAGGCCCAAAGCCACAATAGCCAGTTTGAAGGAAAAATTACAGAACGACCTGCAGACCAAAAAAATATCTTTGGACTGTGCAGCTTATCTAAATGATAATATTAACTGTATCACATAACTTGTGATGAAAATCACATATCTTACCAGTTTATGGAACTGCTGTTGCTTAGCCTTCTTCTCCTGCATTGTTTTCTGGCGGGCCTCATAAAACCCAAAATCATCCAAGATGCAGGTCCTACTAGTATGATCCTTGAATATTTTGAGCATTTCAAGCCCCTGTTCAAACTTCACCTGTGATAGTCAATCATTGTTAGCATTAGTGACTTGACAGAACACACACACACACACACACACACACACACACACACACACACATAAGTGCAATATGATCTCATTGGAAACACACTCACCTCCTGGGTGTCTCTGCTGTTCGTCACAGGTTTGTTGTCATTGTTCTCAAGAGTTATTTGCTTTAACAAACTATTAGGGACATCCTTCACAATATGCCACTTAACAGGAAAACAACCATTCCATTTATCTTGTTGCCAGTATTCAACATTCTTGTTAAAATCAACTGGGCCTACCATTTCTGCAAGACCGACAAATTGTCCACTTGTGTTGACCTGAAACAAAAGAAAAACCAGGCTAAACAACAGCAAAAATGGAAAATGTGCAGCTCAGAAACCTGATCAGAAGTGGACAGCCATCAAGTTGAACCAAACTACAAATACAGACATACAAAAGGTACTCACGGAGAAGAACAAAAATACAGGGCAGCCACCAGGTTTTCCCTGGGTTTCATTGTATCCGACATCCAGCTTCTTATTTCCATTAGCTGTGCTGGACCAGACACTATATTTGATACTCTTGTGTATATCATCCTCACTGTATGACTTGATAATGAAGAACCTTGCATCCAAGTACTTAACAGGGAATTCTGATCGATTATATTGATCCCTGTCTGGGTCTACAGGTGATTCCTCTTTACTTCCATTTGTAGTAAGATTCTGCCCCTTGACTGCTAGTGTGATGTTGGGTGCAAAACCTTTCTGGTTTTTGAAGCGACCAGCTCTAGGTCCTCTATTTAGCTCATTCAGCCCTTCCATGTTTTCATTACCATAACCAAAGCTTCCATAGCCTCGGCCCCTTGGTTTGTTCTTATTATCCGCTGCCAACCATCCACGACCACCAGTCCTAGAATCAAAACCATCGGATCCATAACCAGTAACTGTTCTAACAGTGTTCCCATATTGGCCATAGATTCTGCTGTTTGGGTACATCTGATTCATAAATCCAGGAGCTGTGCCCCCTCCAGATGCTGCTTTTGAAGGATACAAGCCCTGAACCAGACAAAAGAACTCCAAATGAGATAAATGTAAAACATGTCAATGGAAAACACACCAATGCCCCCACAATGTTTCAAATAGAGATATCAGATACTAATAAATACACATAAGCCTTAAAAAAATTAATAAAATATAGCTGTAGTTTCCAGAAGAGAGGTCTTTCAAATAATAATCAAGATGAATAAAAGAAGATACAACTGAAAGTGACAATTTATTACCATGAGATGTGGTACAGGACGAAGATTTTGATTCCTTGCAGATGCAATGTTACAGATGCTTGAGGAGAAAGGACTACTTGTCGCCGGTCTGGCCTGTCCATCGGAGAAAATAGGGCCATCTAACCATGGAATGGGGGACCGCACTCCATCAAATCCGAATCTTGGGTCCTGGTAACCAGAAGCAGGTACACCAACAGGACCATTTGGCATAGCACCCCTTCTACCATATGATCCATTTGAGATTATAGATCCATTCTGAGAGCTTGGCTTTAGAGGCACTGACCCGTTGCTGCCATTCACACCCCCATTTACAATTCCAGTTCCGTTAGAATTTCCTTTACCTGTTTCTACAGGCACCTGATCAGAAGCAACCGGGGTGGAAACATCCCCTTTTGGAGTTGGTGCCGGAGTATATGTTCCATTTGGGGCTGTTGTCTGCTGGAAATAAGGAGTTGCATACTGGTAGTGCTGTGGACCATACAATTGACCATCGTGTCCCACAGTAGGGACCGGGGAACCAGCTGCAGGGTAGGCTCCATAAGGTGGATATCCACATCCATGGTGATACATAAGAGAACCGTTATTCCCATAAATTCCCTGTTGAAATTTTGAACAAGCCTTCAAAATTAATGCCTCAGAATATGCAACACACTGAATGGCTTAAAAAATGTCTAACAGAGCATGAAATGGAAGGGGGAAAATGTATGTGTGCTTCAGAAGAACATCTAAATTTTTGGACAATGAAGATTTTCACAACGAAAATCATATAATGGCAGAAACACATCAAATCATTGTAGGCAGGCAAAACTTTGGAAAAGAAAAAAACATACAGGAGGAGGCATCTCTACTCCATCTGGATTGACAAATCTAGGGTAATCCTCCCACTCATTTATAGGGCCATCATAACCTGAAAAGTCAAAATGAAAGATGGTTATGATTAACCAAAAGTTGATATTACATTGTGTTCATCCAAACAGAACTAAAGCTTGCAAGCCAAAGAAATAGACAAAAGCACTCTCTCAATGAAACAAAGTCTTTAATAGGAATTGGAAACAAGTAACTTTTAAAAACAAGCACTGATCATGCAATTGATGGTCATAATCAGCTCACCTGCATAGTAATATGATGTATACCCATTAGGGAGGTAACACATGTTTGGATCTATATACTCAGGAAGCAGAGGAGGAGTAGATCGTTCAAATGATGCAATCGGAACATTTGCCACTTCACCAGAGCTCACAGGCCCATGATTCTTAAGATAGAAATAGATCACATAAAATTAGCACAATACTTTCAAGAGACATGGAAGCAAGGTTGCAAGCTTATAGAAACTATCAAGCAGGCCAGAACAGGACTTCGTAATTACCTTTTTAGTAGGCTCAGGAACTTCTAGGGTCTTGGTTTGAGGATCTAATGACAGCTTCTGGACCAAATCTGCAGCTTCTGCGTGACTGAGAGTGAAGGAAACAGAAAAATCATACTTTCACAGAGAACTGCAGAAGGACATGAATCTGGAAATGGTGGTATTCCTTTTCAAACTTAAACTATCATAGTTGCTGCATAGCAATTTCTCATTGAAAAATAGCAGAAACATAAACAAAGGAAGAGAGAATATATGTGACCAGTCAAACGAGGAACATTCCTTTAATCAACATGAAACCATGTCCATTGATTGAATCAACATGACACCATGTTATCATGAAATAGATCCACCATCCCAAATGAATGAATTTCGAGAAGAAATTCATGTGAGGACAGCATAACTTATTAATTATTATATCTCCCCTAAGTAAGGGAAAAACCAAAATGCGAAATCCATCTCATCCCAAACATTTGACTAACAATCCTACTGAAATCAACAAAGAACCCCCCCCCCCCCCCCCCCCCCCCCCTCCTCTTTCTTTTCTGGAAAGATCAACAAAGAATCAATGCTCAGTAAAAGCCAAAGAGTTGCAATCATTCAATAGAAAGAAAACTATAAAGAACCAGCATCCTTAATAAAAACACACAAATCACTACAAAGCACACTGATACAGTCACTCCAATTAAATAACGATACATCCAAGTCCAACTAAGAAGAAAAGGGGAAAAACACAGACACAGCGCGAGGAAAATCCAATCCAATTGAAATCCTTAGTAAAGCAAAATTAGCAGAACCATATTTCCAATCCCTTGCAGGTAATAAAGAGAAGAAATATTAAATCCCAATCCAATAATGCCGACAACCGAATAAAAACCTCCCTAAACCCACAATAACAATCATTCCTATCAAAATCACCATATTACCAAATCCTAATTTCAACAGCTGAAGAGCAAAAGCCACAAAATAAGACAAATCAGAAACAAGTAGCTGCCAAATAGCCCAATACCCAACAACCCATCCTCAAAAACCCTAAAAAGCTAAAACCCTAATGCCCAATAAGAAACCCAGACCACCTACACATCTGTTCCATATCCATATCCATCCATAAACCCCGACTAAAACCCACAAAAACAGACAAATCAATCGAAACAAAGTAGAACATCCAGGATCCCTCGAAAAAAATCAAATCTCAATCACCCCAATATGATTAAAAAAAAAAAACCCTAACCCCATAAATTTCAAAAAAATAAAACGGTCATCAACAAATCCATCCCGGATGGATTCTTAAACCCTAGTAAAACCCACTAGAACAAGCAGATCAAACGAAACGACAAGCAATAAGCACGGATCGATAGAGATTACAGAAAAAATATCCAATCTTTCAACCAATCAATGAAAGAAGAGAGGGAGAGAGATAGCAGTAAGAGAGATTAACGACAAGCCGAATTGGGAATCGAAGGATACTGTCAGCTGAAGGAGCAACGGTCGCCATGATCAGATCTTGGAAAGAGTGATGATGATGATGGTGATGATGGGCAAAAACCCTAACCCTAGAGAGAGAAAAACCCTAGAAACGGGGGACTCTGTAACGGGTCAAAAGAGGAGCCGCCAAGTGAGAGAGAGGGTGTGAGTTGTAAAAGCGGTGGACTCAAATAGCACCGCGGATCTGCCGCGCCCCTTTCACATTGACAACCGGACGTTTCGGTAGCCCGCAGGAGTACTGAATGTATTATCCCTTGGCCCACCCTCGCAGTCATCAAAACCGCCACGTTCGCGTTGCGGCCCAGCGACAAGTAGATCTAGGAACAATACTGGTGAAAACAGATGGTGATGGGGATGGAAATGGAACGGGTTTGGTTCAATAAATGGGTGACCCAACTTGACCTGCATCTTTTAACGGGGCAACCTTAATGGAGGCTTTTTCGGGTTCACATTGAAAACAACTTACCCTATGTGTGTTTTTTTTATGTAAGTTTCGAAATTTTTAGGATAAAAATAAAAAGAAATAAGCAACAAAAGGATTTTACCAAAAAGTTTATAAAGGAACTCCCAGGCCATGAATATCACCCAGGTGTAGGACAGAAATAGTTAGACGTGACCACCTTGGCTTATTTTTTTCATTTACTTGGCGAGTTGTGATTTTTCCGTAAGTTTTTTTTACACTAGCAGCAAAATCGATGTTTTTCTGTTTTCTTTTTTTTATTTTCTTTTCTGATTTTTTCTTCTTCTTCTTTCATTTTTTTACACCATCTGTTTTTTTTTTCCATTTTTCTCATTTAATAGACGATCTTAGCAAGCTCTAAGAAACCTTCCCACCACCATCATTCCCCATATCCCATCCTCAGACGTTATGATCTCATATCCTTGATATCCGTCTTCAGAACACTCCCTAACATTCCGATTCCTTCAGTTTGCTACTGTAAGACTTGACCAAAATATGCAGGGGCTGGCAAGAAAGATCAGAGAGAGGTTTTAGGTGATGATAATGTAATCGAATATTGGATATTTCCTCAAAACATTGTTCTAGATAATTAATTACCCCTAGCAAATCAGCAAGGCTTTGCTCATGGCTTTTAGTTGATCCAGGAAGATAAATGAAGCCACCTACACCAACATTTGCATGCACCCTAAAAACGGATAGCATATGATGAGCCCACCTAGCTAATTCTGCACCAGTCCCTCGAGCTGGAATTAAAAAAAAAAGAGGCCAGTGAATAACACCTTTTAGACAAGTAGAGTTTAGTTACAGGTTAATAGGTTATAGCCCCAATTGTCCATGCACAGCCAACGCATGTTAACATTTGCCATTCATGAGATCCAAGCTCCATCGAGTGGCCACATGTGATGCCTGTCCATCCGCAGCAGATCGGGCCTTCATGGAATTTGTATGAGAGTCCAGCCATTCATAAGTTGGGCACCCTTGCATAAATGGTCACACCCGAAAACCAGTCAGTCCATGCCTTAAGCCACAAATTATTATATATTAAGCTGATGGAGTTTAATTGAGAAATCAACCTCAATTTCTTCAATTGATTTTAACCCTCATAGCATTGCTGAAATAGGCATTTAACTCTTTTTCTCTTCGTCTCTGTAACATGAAAACGTGCACACGTTACGACTTCCTCCCATTATAAGGCGTTAACTCCGCTCCTCTCCATCTTCATTTTTGAAAACCCTACGACTTCCCTCCATTGATAGGATCCAACTTGCACGTCTCATCTTTTAAAAACTGCACCGTTGCAAATAGAACGCCTCTCCTCTCTCTCTCGCCAGGCTCCAACGTCTTCATCATGTTCTTTATCATCGTCTACGAAGGATTGCCTCATCCTCGGCTCTTTTGCAATGCTGCACATCATCTTCTCCTACTTCATTCATCCAAACAATCTATGGGTAAATTTTCAACCATTACTCTTCTCTGCAATCTTATTCTTATTCTCTTTGCAACAATTTAGCTAATATTACATTTCACAAAAATGGAATGGACCTGGTTATCTCTATTTTTTTCAATAATCCAAATATACTATCACATCTCCTCCTCCTCCTCCTCCCTCTCTTGCAATTGCAGTAAATGAAAATCAAGTAGAAAAGGATTTTGATCGCGCCATGGTTGTTCTGATTCTGTTTGTATGTAACCATTGTACCGTTTTCTCAATATGTATGCTGAACACAATGGTTCAATCCCCTCTGGTTTCAAACTCGAGACCCATCCACATGATGAATGGTCAAAATAGCAGGATGTCTGATAGCTTAATAGACTTAATATATTAGTTTTTCACATGCCAAAACTAGCTATGTAATGTAGATAAATTGTTCGATGAAATGCTTTTTTTTTTCCTGCTTAATAGAAAGTTCCAAATATGCATAGCTCCAACTCATTTTGTAGAGAGTGATCACACTCCATTCTTTGAACAAGCAAAATGGGTGCTCATTGAAGGCCCCTGTATTTTTAATATGTGATTATTATACATTGTATATGATGTTGATATGTTGAGGTCTTTTAATCTAGGAAAAGGGCAATATAGTTTAGTATATTTTTGAGATGAAATCAATTATCATGTTGACCTCGATAACTATCGATTTCAAAGCATGATAATGAGCTAAGAGAAGAGGGAGACTAACGCAAGGTAGATCTGCATAGAAGTGCTCGGTTAAATTATGTAATGGCTAGATGTAGTTGATCATGTGATTGTGGGTCTTGGGTCTATTGGAATTTACTGCATGCATAATTTATACCATTCTGATAGTTTAATATAATTATTTTTCTTTGTTCATGTGACACATTTTAACATTTACTCTTTCGGGCTGCTCTATTTTTTGTTGTTAAATTTTTTCAGTTTTTTTTTGTTAATTTTTTCCTCTATTTGGTCTCCTAGCATGAAAACTCAACTGTCATGGGATAAGAAACATTATACAAATGAAAATTATCAACATTAATTCGCATGCTGATGGTCTTCTTTGGTTGATTTGTATTCACAATTTTATTCTTTGTCATATTTCCAAATCTATTTTGAGGAACTTATTTTTCTTTAAATTATTTTTTTCTACTTCGTTGTGAGAGGGATGTAACAATGTGATTGACACTCTTATAATTTTATGAAGAGAACTCTCTATTAAGCACTTGCATCTTTACATTAGCTTACCAGAAATATATTACCACCCATTTGTGATGGAGAAAAAGTTGACAGGGAGGCTTTTATAGCGTTAAAATAGCAGAAGATGCTATTGTTATCAAACCCTCAATTGTTTGGTCAGATATGAAATCGAACATATGGAATAAGCAATAAGATGAAGACTAAAGCATATTGTTAACTTTGTTTTCTTATTTTTACTTTATAAAGGCCCTATATTTTTGTGTAGTTAAAATTATTGTTTCCTATTGTTTTTGTAAAATGGGAAGCAACTCTTATTTGCATAGGCACTATATACTAGAAAAAAAAAGACTTGAAATTGACTTCCAATTGTAGCAATTGATGTGTCCATTCCAGAGTGATTTATTTGAGTACATGAATATCTACAAAAGTATGGTTTCTAAGGTATGTTTTTACCCTAATTTTACAAAGTCTTATGTTGAAAATTCATCTTTGTTTGGATGTATGTGATGTTTTCTTTCAATAAAACACAACATGATGATTCATCAATTCATGATTTGGCATTTCAAGAAATATCTCTACATTGGGGTATGGGGGGATTGAAGAAAGGAGAGCTGAGTTATTAGGTTTTGAATCTATAGAAATTATTGGTTGTATACTTAACAATTTATTTATTTTAAGTACTTGTGAGGTTTGAAAATAGTTTAAGATATGTAAACTAGGAGTGAGATATTTAAAAATAGTTGGCTACTTAGAAGAAATGCATGAAAATAGTATGACGTAAATGCTTGAAAGAGGGTGATCTAAGTTTGTAGATATGAGCAGTTATGCTACTCTCTTTCTCCTCTGGTGCTCTTCGATATCATTTTATTGCAATAACAAAATTTTTTCTAGACTTGGTTGTTGATGCTATCTATTTTGCCCTTCATATATATATGTCTCCACTTTATTGGATATTAATTATTAATATTATTTGATTAACTCAGTGTACTGCTCATGTCGAAATAAGCAGATTTGCTTGGTGTGTGTTTGTATGGGTTTAGGGTGAGTCACCCTGGGGATTAGTCCTATTTGGTTAAAGATTTAAGGGACACTCACATCATAAAAACAAATAATAAATAATAGTACCATATTTTATGTTATCATTCTTAGTTTCCTTTCTATGAAAAAATTACAGAATAATGTGTATGTCTTTTCTTCCATCGAAAATCAATAAAAAACATGTATAAATCGCATCACTCCATACAATTTTAGCAGAAATTGATGACATTGTTTTTTATTCCTTTTTCTTTTTCTATTTCATAGCACCTAACTCCTCTTATTTTATTTTAATAGAACAGAATATCCTTTTCGGATTTTTTTAGACACAAATATAAATGCTATAGACATCTAAATCAAAATTAATATTTTTATTCCTTTCTAAAGTTAAATAATAATTACTTGTAAGACATTTATTGCCCGTGCTAAGCACGGGGGCATTTTGCTAGTATATACTAAAAGTGAAATAGTTCAACCAGCTTTCTTGTGAATTGTTTGAATTGGAACTGGAAATGTGACATCGGCCGGGATCTCCCCACATATGGGGGGGTTTGCAAAACAATAAAGCGTTAAGAGGCAAATAGGAGAATATGAGAAATCAGGTGACGTGTCTTGCTATTGTTGCCAACTTCCCCACCAACTCTAATTCAGCTTTTGTCAAGGGCACTCAAAAACCCTTCCCTTCCGATGCTTCTATTATTCTCATTACCTTCTCGATTGCAATAAAAAACTAATATCAAGTGAAAGCAAAACTAATTTGACAAGAAAAATAAGTGACCACATCACTATCTATACCCTTAAGAGGCACCTTTGAAGCTCTTACTCTTTTTGTTTCATCCTCTCGATCCATAGAAGACTCTGCTTGAAAATGAAAAAAAAAAAGGATGGTGTAAAAAAATTAAAAGAAGAAGAATAATAAAACAAAAATGAAAAACTAGAAGAAGGAAACATGGGAGCGTTGATTTCGCCATTAGTGTAAAAAAAAATCTAAGGCAATATCGCTGCTCACCAATTAGATGAAAAAAATGAACCAAAGTTGTCATGTGTGACTACTCCGGTGCACCCACACATTGGCTAAGGTTTATAATTTGGGGGCCCCTTTACATGATTTTTTTGAAAAAATCTCAAGCATCAAATATATATACACCTACAAAAGCATCCTCAAATACATGCAACGCACAAAAACATCTTATAAAAGTAAGATTACAGATTGGAGATGAGCACAATCTTTTTTTTTTTTGTCTAAAAATGAAATAGTTATTTTTTTTTTTGGAATAGAATCTCCATAGCTTGTATTAAGAGAAGGGTTGTAGTGAGTATATTCACTATTGAACAAATTCACATGGAATGGTTCAACTCATATATTTAAAAATTTTATTACTTCAGCTTTAGAATTATCAGTCAAATCTAATGCACAAGTATGTATCCTACTTGGAAAAAACTTTAGCCATTAAAGTTGCGAGTCTCTTCTTGACTGCATGAATTGATACTCAATATCTCTAGTTTAATCTTGACATAGTGACTTAATCATGTTAATATTTAATTCATACTCAAAAGTAAGAAAGGTAGGGTTAGAATGACAAAATGAGTAAAACAATTTCTACTGAAAGTAACATTAGAATGTGTACATCAATGGTTAAACAATGACATGGTGAAATTATTGAACTTTGACTTCAAAGATTCTTGAGCTCGATTTGTTAGTCATATCTGTTAGAAAGTTTTAGGTTCCAACATGCTTTTCCTATAGGTTTGAGTTAATTTTTTACTAACTATGGTAAGAGTACATCTAGAATGAAGACATTATTGGAGTTTATGAAAAATATAAATAAATCTAACTTGACAGAGAAGCTTAATGAATGTTTGAGGGATGTTGGTGAATAGAACTAAATAAAAGTAGAAAACCCGAGTTCGCAAATAATGTTGGGGACACATGTGATACTAAATCCTGAACTCAAGTGTATGTCTCAAACTAGTGGGAGATGAAGTGAAAGGAAATTTGGTCCAAAAAAATAATAAAGTATGATGCAAAATATACTTTTGGGCATTATGTATATTTGAGGATGCTTTTGGAGTATTTCAAAAGTCAAAATCTTAAAAGCACAATAATGATCCGAGCCTATTAGCTACATGATTTTGTCCACTTTGGTTCATAAGATTTCAACCCAATTTATTTTAAAAGGTCTTATATAGAGACCTAATGCCCTTACACTAGGGGGCCACAAGCATAACATACTCTCCCACTAAAAAACAAAGTTGTCATCGACTATGGTATCATTTGTAATGACCCTGTGCCACTATCCACATGATATTATCCATTTTAGCTCATGGATTTCA
Source organism: Sextonia rubra (assembly GCA_037013555.1). Classification (NCBI taxonomy): domain Eukaryota; kingdom Viridiplantae; phylum Streptophyta; class Magnoliopsida; order Laurales; family Lauraceae; genus Sextonia; species Sextonia rubra. The sequence goes on from JASUAD010000006.1 coordinate 19,995,262, forward strand.
ACACAATCATGTCACGTGGTTTCACGTGGCTTTAGAAGGGCTCATATGTGCTTAAGACCAGGTCACAAACATATATAAATTGGGCCCCCTCTCTCTCGGCAGATGCTCGTCAAACTTAACGTCATTCCCCCTCTCTCTAGATGGATGCTTATTAGACGTAATGTCATTTTACAAATCCACCGGAATACAGAGTTGTCTTTGACTCTGATACCACATGTAACATCTTAAGTCTACTACCCACATGATATTCTTTGCTTTGGTTCTTGGGAACCCAAGATGAGGATTTACATGTTTTCGATGTGGGACTTATATAGTATTGCATACCAAGCCCTTTAGAATTTTCCCTACCTTTTTTCTTTAGTCGGATGCTCGCCAGACCCAACACCCTACTATGGGAGGTCCACGAGCGTGACATTTTGCCTCTTGAATGTTTTGATTTTTTTCACCACTCCATTGCAATTAACTATAAGTTGACCATAAAAAAAAAGATAATACTAAACTCTTAATTTTTTATTTTAAACACTGCTCCATTGTCTTATATTTTCAGTAGAATTTGTTAAATAAATTTATGGGAGCTTAGTTTGTAGGCGGTATTTATGTCATTTCATTGGGCAAGGGTTCGACTTCCTTTTTAACTCAACTTATATATTTTAAATTGAAATCAATCAAACAAAGTTAAAGTTGAGAGTTCAATTTAGCCGTCATTTGTCAAATTGAACTTCAATTTCCTAATGAAACTGCTTGACCCTCATTCATATATTGGCAGGGTTGGCGGGTGTTGGGTTTCCTTATCTCCACCTTGCAAAGATGCTCATGTTTCACTACGATATTTTCTCACGTGGGTATGGTGGAAAAAGAATATCCAACAACCTGAAAACTAAATCCCAGGGAAAATCAAAGATTTCATGGCAAAGGATCAATTAGGGAAAATGACTTCCTTAAGCCAAAATATCATTAAAAGCACGTATAGGGCTTCAAAAAGCTGACTGGCAACCTTTTGAGGGGCCACATCTCCCTTACTATAGATCGAATCTCGTTAATCTTCAGCTGATAGTCATTTTTTGGAAAGAGCTTTCCATCCATATCCGTAGGCAAAGATTCAACCGAAAGATCGATTGTACAGCCATACGAAGATTTCACAAAAATACGAAATGAAGGAGAAATGAGGTCTCACCAAGGGTGATGCCCTTACTCAAAAGTGAAAGGAAACACATCTCCACACTTAAAATTGACAAAAATTTATGCATGGGACCCACCTTTTCTGCCTAAAAGAACATAAAACGATAATTCTTTTTAGACCAAACTGATAACTCCTTCAATTACTCTGACTGGAACAACTATTGGACTCATAGATATTTACTAGAAAAGATCTTTTTTGCTGTTTATTATATACGAAAATCCCTTGGATAAATCAAAAGTTATAAGACTGAATATTCAAATGTTGTAAAAGGGAGAAAAGTTTGCGAAAAAAGAAAGCTGCGTGAGGTTGTCCATTCTCGCCAGATGAGGACTGTCCACCCCTTGCTAGACCAGTGAAGGGGTGGCCTTCCCTTCCCAAATTCACTAAAGTTACTTTTTAGGCAAGGAGTAGTTTTCCTTGATCCAAAAATGTGAGATGGATCGATTTCTAAAGGTTATATCTCCCTTGAAACATCTCTAATTGAGACAATTTTGGGCTCTAAAATATCTACTCAAAAAATATTTAGGCATAACCCATTTATTAGTGGGTCAAATACCTGTTCAACCAACCAGCCTTTTCTCTTCCTACATAAAATCGATTGTCTCCTTGCCACCATTGGAAGCTACTGCTCGGCTTAACCAAACTTTTTCGTTAAGGATTGACCGTAATTTTATAATCTCCTCTCAATATACTTTCTTTGATGGCTTCCTTCTTGACAAGCAAAAATTTCTTTTTGTGGGATAAAACCAGATGAAGATATGTTCCAAGTAGCAATGGTTCTGATCTTTACTGTAAGTAGAGATGGTGATGCTCTCTACATCTATGCAAAGCACAAAGTTCTTAAAAAAGCCATGTCTCTTTGGGCTGAATGTTTTCAAGCTAGAAGACTTGCAAGATTGGTTTATGAAGTGAATGCACATGTTTATTGCAATTACATTGAAGAGGCTAGTAGGTAGTCCGTAATTGCAAAGCATGTAAGGAACTTTAACCTGATTTCATGAGTTCCATCTCTTACTTCTTTTGAGCAATTTTCCATGTTTCACCTTGTCATGGGTATTTTCTTTTTGACGAAGCCTCTCTTATGGGCTTCTTAGAAAAGAACAGCTCCTCTTTCAGTTGTACATTTGTACATTTCTATTTTGAAGAATACACTAACCTTAGGGAAAAAAAGCAACTAAGGACACGTTTTCTGTATAAACCCTTTTTGCGATAAGACGAAATTGTTACGTCAACAAAGCCCATGGAAATCAATTCCATAGGAAAAGAGTTCCGCATAAGTATAAAGTTGGTATTTGGTGCAAAGTACTTGTCCATGGTGAATTACAAATAATGTTGTTTGCTATAGTTGCGAAATACTTTGTGAAAAACATACAAAGAAGGTGAAGGGTGAGTGAAGGACACAAAAGTGGTATAAAGTGTATAAGAAGAGAGGGGAGGGGCATTGTAGTCGAGAAAGTAAGAGAAACCTGAATATGAGATGGCAACACACGGTGAAATGGGAAGATAATGAACTTTCTATCGAAACAAGTCCGATGGTCTCCTGTAGGAATATTGTTTTCAACTTTTAAAAAAAAATCTTACGTTACAAAAATGTGATTCGGAAAAATTATGCTATTAAAAATAATTTTTTCTAAAAAAGCCATCCCATTTCTGCAAAAAAATATTACATAAACATGCCCTAACCCTATCAATAAAAGCCGAATCCGAATCCGAATTTCACTCTTGGGGTTCAATCCAATCCGAATTTCACTCTCAACCCCACTTTCTTATACCTTTTCCTTTCACTTTTGCTGATATGATATTGGTGAAGTATGGAGTCTTGATTGGGGTTTAGATGATGCCAACTATTTTGATTGGTTGAATCTTTCAGCTATTAACTTTTTAATATTTACAACAATGAAAACTTAGTGGGCACTTCGGCAGAGGATTTGAAATTCCGACATACGAAAGTAAAAGTAAGAAGTAAATAAAGACAAGAAAACAGAGCATCAACCCCGCCATGTTCAGTTCTGTCTGTCTCCTCTATTTCAAGTGGAGCCTCAGATTTCGGAATAGAAGAAGAAGAAGAGAGAGAGCATAGAAACGGAGAGATGGTTTCTTCTGAGAAGAAGGCACTTGGATGGATGGAATGGTTAAGAGGTTGGTTGTATCTGCTGTACGAGATGCTCTTCCAGAGGATTTCAGCCAGCCACTTGCAGAATCCGCTGCCTCTCCCTCCTCTCAACGATCTCACTTGCATCATGACCGGTTCCACCAGTGGCATTGGCCTTGGGATTGCCAAGTATTGTCACATTCCACACCTTCCTTCTTACCATATCTTCTCTTCTGAATCTGTGTTTTTTTTTTTTTTTTTGTCATCTGCTTTCCATTTTGGTTTGATGGGTGATTTTTATTTGGTATTTGATTATCTGGGGTGGTTGATTAATGGTTATGGATGTAGCGTGTTGTTTGTGATTTGGGTTTCTGTGGATGGAGTTCCTTTGGCACATTTCAGCTCTTTGGATGGTGGGTTTCTATTGTACATCCGTTGAAGTTCATATAAGATTGAAGTTACAATGTGGGTCAGGTGGAATATCTTTGTTTGTTTCTACTACATGCACTAACTTGTTTATGTCAATAAGCTGCAAAGTCAGGGCCTATGAAGCCCATGATTAGCGCGGGTTCGTGCATTGTTGTTTCTCTTGATAGTCGCCGAGTTTGCAATTCTTTCTAAGGAAATATTAGTTTTCAGTTATTGAAGAAGAGTAATGTTGGTGTTTTGTTATTTGGGTTTGGGCAGCTGTAGTTTGGGGTTTCACATGCTAAAAATAGCCTTATCTTTCATCCTTATTACTGCAGTTCACTGAATGTAACTGTATATCCTTTTTCTCTATGCCTTTCTGTAGTTTCTGCCTTTTATGCTTAGGCAATTTCTCTTGATTAAAATAGGCAACTGGCTGAATCAGGGGCGCATGTGGTCATGGCAGTGAGGAACACAAAAGCAGCTCATGAGTTGATTCAGAAGTGGCAGAATGGATGGTCTGGACTAGGGACTCCACTTAATGTTGAGGTAAGTACGTTCATATATACATGTGCATGCAATTATACATGGAGCCATATATATGTTTTGTTTTTATTTTTGGCATTATTATGCTGTAATCTATGTTACAAAATGACACATGATTACTAACAATTTTCAATGACAGAAGTAGTTCAGATGAAATTTTTGATCATTTGTGCTTCATAAGCTAGTGGATTGGACAGTCCTCATGGTCAGATATGGTCCAAATTTTGACCTTTTGTTTTCAATGATTGCTGGCTCTAATGAGTCAGCATTATATGAGTAGGATTATAAGAACATGTTAGATTAATTTTTACTGCGTAGGCTATGGATTACAAACTCATAATAAGTCTGCAGGTGATATTGGGACATGCTATTGGAAATCCTCGATGCCTTTAGCATATGTGCAACCTATGCTCTAAGTGTTCATATCATGGTTTAACATATACGCTGATATGCTTCAAATCAAATGTGACCGATATGCTATTTTGATTATAAGTCGGTATCAACCCCTTTCCCAATAGTGGCCTATAATATCAGCCACGCTATCAACAATATTCAATATTATCAGCCTTGGTTAACCAAATTATTACTATGACTATTATTATTATTATTATTATTATTTGCTGAGAGATGGTGGAGGGCATTAGAATCTAGAGGCTTTAAAATAAGTCGTACAAAGACAAAATATATGGATTGCAATTTCAGTAGACATATACAAAGTGTTGAAACCACTGTCAAAATTGAAACCCATGAGATACCACATAAGATTCTTTTGGGTACCTAGGCTCGATGATTAGGAAGGATGGGGAGATTGACGAAGATGTGGAGCATAGGATAAGAGCTAGATGGCTGAAGTGGAGACTAGCTTCGGGAGTACTTTGTAATAGACAAATGCCAACAAAATTGAAGGGAAAATTTTATAGGACAGTGGTTAGACCAGCTATGACATATAGAGCAGAATGTCGGCCAATTAAGAAGACACATATTCATAAGATGGATGTAGCGGAAATAAAAATGCTTAGGTGGATGTGTGGTAAAACTAGGAAAGATAAAATTAGAAATGAGCGCTTTCGAGAACATTTAGGGGTAGCACCAATAGGAGATAAGATTAGAGAAACTCGTTTAAGATGGTTTGGGCATGTTGAGCGTAGGCCAGTAATGGCACCGGTAAGAAAAAGTTTGGATATACAGGTGAAGGGTCCATCAAGAGGTAGGGGTAGGCCGAAGAAAACATGGATGGAAGTCACTAATTCAGATTTGAAGAAGTTGCACTTATCGAAAGATTTAGCTCAAAATAGAACGGAATGGAGAAATAGAATTCATGTAGCGGACCCCAACATGGTTGGGATAAGGCTTTGATGATGATGATGATGATTATTATTATTATTATTTGCTGTGGGCCTCTCCCTATTTGTAGGTGTTGAATTCTTAGGAGGTTTAACAAAACCTGTGTATATCATAGGGCTAAAATTGAAGGATTAAATGTGAAGGTTCACAAGGGGCCATCAAATGTTCTCCCATTTGATATGGAAAAAAAAAAGTTCTCCCGTTGGGTATGAAATGATCTGTCACCCTTGTAAATAGATCCTTGAGAAATGTCAATTTCTTCTAAATCAACACCTTAGATTAATTAATTCCTAGGAATTAGTTTACAAAATGTGCTGGCAAACATGTTCCTTAATGTAAAATAATACCAATTATAGTTTTTTAGGGGTTTATAGTACTAATCATAGTGTGTTCTCTTTGTGGGGTTTACTTTGTAGAGACTACTTAGGACAATCACTAATTATAGTGCAACGTGGAATAGGAAGGGTTCATTATGGATTAAAGTAAGAGCACATGGTGACAACGTTTCAAAGATCAGAAGAACAGCTAAAAGCTCATGCATATATATAGCTATTGTTCTGGGTAAAAATAGACAACTTAGAACAATGCCAAGTTCCTTGAAACATGTTTGATTTAATCATTGAACTTAAATAGACTTAACAATTTAAGATAAAATAGTGATATAGGACATATGACTCTGAGTTCCCTCTACATGCCTTTATACCATTGCCTACTAGGAACAAAATGATTCCAGCAACTTAAATATTATGGAGTTTTTGGACATTTTCGTAGATTTTTTTGGAGTCAAAATAAATTCACACCTGGACGAATTTCAATGTTTAAGAACCAATACCTATTGCCACACTTCTTTTTGCTTTTTCTATGCTAACCGCATTGCCTTCCTCAACCATAATTCTACAACATGATGCAGGAACATATGCTGTGCTTGAAGGACAAGCTTGTCAATAAAGTTTAGGGTCATATTTGTGGTTTGAGGATTTGAGTTTGCAACTTTGGTGCTTTAGTCTTATTAAGCGGCCTAGTATATATGAGACCATAACAAGAAGGGATGCACAATAATTACTTTCTAGAGTTTCATAAGGCAATGAATTGTCGTGCTTCATTAGATGGGAATTAGAGGTAGCTATCTGCAATGGTGGACAGCTGCACCTAAACAATTGCATGTCACTAATCTTTGATGCAAGTCATTTTACTTGTATCTCATTCGCAAAAAATGAATAGGAATGCAGAAATGAATGTGTACGTGCACTGGGTAGTGTGTCTACTTAATCATCCATACATTTATTTTCTAGCTTTTCATTTTAACCCTACTGGGTACGTTATTAATACCAAATTTCAAGAAATCCTGCCATTACTTATTTCTTATTGAGCATTCCTGAATTTGTTTGTTTATATGAATTGAGTATTATTCAAGCCACATTTCTATTTCAGGATAACTGGCACTCACCAAATTTGTGACTCTAGTCAAGGTGATGGAGGTTGATCTTCTCTCCTCCGACTCTGTTGTAAAATTTGCCAAAGCTTTGCATGCACGCCTAGTTCCATGGCATGTGTTGATCAATAATGCTGGAAAATTTTCTGTTGGAGGTTTGTAAATATACCATTTGGCAACCCACTAGTGTATATTAAATAGATGTTCAACTTTTTTCATGTTCAAGAGTAGGTTACACAATTATTGTTCTAATAGTGATTATCATTGTTTGCCTATGGAACAACCCAAAAAAAAATGCTGCTCCTAAGTTTCTCAACTATTATAATATTCTATAACTTGGAGCTTAAACAACATTCATTTATTTTTATTATAATATTATACTATTTTTCATGTAGTAGACCCCATTGGTGCAATGGTAGGGTGCTATGCGTGATAATGTAGGTTTGAGACCTACAAGCAGCGACTTTGTGCTAAATTTCCAAAGTTAGGCTTGTCTCCGGTCTGGACCCTCCTACGACGACCCTTCAAAACATGATGAGGGTGTTACTCACTTTTGTTCCAAGTCACCTTAAGGTTACACCATTAAATATTTGGCACCCATAAATTGATAACTATCATCATCCAGCATAGGTGATATTTTAGCCAAGCCTCATTGATGATACCTTTCCATTACATTGATTGGTGATGGTCCCAAGTGAGCCCCACAAGGATCACACTGTATAATGGTCTGGTCCATATGTCCTACATCAGCGCTCTAGTTATAAGCAACTCACTATTGGAAATCTTGACTGTCTTTGCTGCTGGGATCTGTCTCTCACAGTAAAGGAAACTGCTTACCATGGTTTATTTGTGGATGGCAAGACACTGGTTTCATGGATAATACTGAATTTTAGTAGAGTTATATGCCAAGCTACTCTATTGCTTCCATTATTCTAATAATTTGTAGTGTTCTTTTTTGTGGTTGACTGACTGCAAATTTCATGGATTTGTGGTCAAAGTGCAAAGATTACTTGGCCTTTAAAATTTAAGTGCTTCTGAGTCTGTGATCCGTATGATTTGCAGGGTTAAAACTCTTTTAGATGTATCAAAATTCTAATTTGGCGCTAAATGACACAAAAAAAAAATGACAAATTGAGAGAGTTTATATAAATACTGAAATTCATTGGTGATAAAATGCATTATATTGGAGATTGCAATGGTTTAGTTAGAAAATCCTATACCACCTTTTTTTAAGCAATAACTATACTATCTTTCTTGAACCATGTGTTCCACTAAGTCGATCCTAAAACATGGTTAAGCCTACCAGCGCTGGTCAGTAGACCAGGCCAATTAAAAGAATAATTTTTCTATCTAGACGGTACACTCCTTTGATGGAGTACCAACTGTGGCTTAATGATTGTTGGGTCCGGTGGTCCCTGTGATATATTGACCTAATTGTGAAGGCATTTATTACATGTTAGTCTATTAAATATCAAATGTACCTTAGAATCTTATGAAACTCATAAATGGACATTGCTGCATGGTTCTCTTTTGAAGATCCCTATACTAATGCAATGTCCTGAATCCTGTTACAATTAACTGAGAGAAGCTGATATGTTCCAAATGGACCAAAAATGAATGACTGTTTCAAATAAAACACAACATAGTTGTTGGAGTTTGAAATCTTAAATCTTGACTACTATGGGTTAAAACTATTTTATAATGTTATCTTAGATTTTTTATATATTTAATTTGTTCCATAATTTAGCTACATGTTAATATATACATTTTCCTACAGATGTGCGAATTCTCGCACAGTAAGTGCAGAGTAATTAAACATTTAATAATTTCATCTTTAAGCGATGCCTGTTTTAGAGATTTGAGTTATTTTGAAGGAATTTACATTAACAAAATTCAGTGACTATTGCCATAGACCATAAGTTTTTGCTGTTTCCCTCTCATTCTCGTACAAGTCATTAGAGATCAGTTAAAAGCACCTTTCTTTGCTAGGGTGATAGTTGATGTTAATCTCTTCATTTGTTACTTCTAATCGGAAAATGTATCCACACTATGTTTATTAAAGTTCCCAACATAGTTGGGACAAAGCCTTGATGACGATGAATATGTTTGTTGAAGTGCATAATTGATTCGTTGACATGAGTAAATTTGATTTGCTATCATATTCAGAGCCTCGACGGTTTTCCAAGGATGGGTATGAAGAACACATGCAAGTGAATCATCTTGCTCCAGCCCTGCTATCAATATTACTGTTGCCATCTCTAATTAGAGGCTCTCCAAGCCAAATTGTGAACGTGAACACCATTGTCAGCGCCTGCGTATCAACTTTTTGCTGATGTTTTATTATTGTAAATTTAAACAACTGCTGAATATTTCTCTTGGATACTTGTGAAGCGTGTAAAACCATATATTTATTATATACTACAACGCATGCACGCATTATCAAATTGTTGCTGATGACATGTTTGCATTCCAGCTTTTTGGACAGGACCTACATCAAATTGTTTGTCTGTGAGGATTTGACTATTCAAAACTGACAAAATAACTTGCATACAGAGTAGTCCCAGCCATTTCATTTCATTTTGAATTGCTACCATTCATTGGATTTTTCTCAAACTGTTTCTGAGCCTTTGTTTTCATTCAAAGGTACTTTTATCATCTGGGTACATTCAAATCTAATGGATATAGTTCAGACTTCAGAAGCACCCTGTCTTCTTTTTCCTCTATCTGTGAAAAGGTTTGGGATATACCTTAAACCTTATAATGACTCCTTAGCTTATACATGATATTGCATTGCTCTCACCTCAATCAAGGGAATCCTTAGAATGGAAAGCAGAGATTCCAACATTTGATTCCCCCCAATTCTTGTTTGTTGATTTTTCTATTTTGTGAAAATTTAGAGGAACTTCAAACAATAACTCATCTTGACAATAAAAACTAGTAGGGGTTATGAGTCCTGCCGTTTTAACTTATGTTGTTTCTTCTTTCAATAGATGCATTTTCTAGGATTTGTTGACACAGAAGATATGAATGTGGTTTCTGGAAAGAGAAAATATACAAGTTTGGTTGGATACTCAAGTAGCAAGCTTGCACAGGTGTGGGAAGGGTTCATGGATTCTTATTTCCATATATTGATTACGTAAATCTGTTTATATATATATGTTGTTTAAGTTACAAGAAGTATGGTGTTCAAATCTTAGATCATGTTTACCAGCATCCTTCACAAGCGAATACCTGCGGAGGCTGGCATCAGTGTTGTTTGTGTATCACCAGGGATTGTCCACACAAATGTTGTAAGTTTGTTGTAACATTCTACTCTTTCATCATTCCTGATGCTATACATGATTGCATAAAGTAACATTAAAAAAATACATTTGCATAGGTGCATGATAAGTGTGATGGCTCTTTTCCGTTTTTATCTTAGAACATTCTAAAAGATGTTTTCCAATCTTCACATCCTGCCGGGGCACATTAGTCATGTCAGTGTATCTGCCACGTCCAAGCCTCATAACACATGGGAGTTTCTAACTCAGTAACAGGACAACAATGTATTAAAGAAATTTGACTGACCAAAGTTCATCTTGCTTTTGTGGCCATCTTGATGACTGGACACCTTTGGATTGTAGGTGGGGTGATATGTACCTTATGAATGGCTTGGATGTGGCATTTGTGCTAAACAATATATGTAGTAATTTTTTTCCCCTGATTGGTAATGTATGTAGTCACATTTTAATAGGATTTTCAAAATTATCTTCCATATGGCATTAGTGCGCTGTGTGTGGTGCTATAAGATGTCACCAAATGGTAGAAGATGGGCACAGACTTTTTATGGTTTTCCGCTACATTGGCTGGTTGTTGTGGCACAGCCCCGTATCCTCGATCGGAAAGTTAAACCAATTTCCACTGGGATTGATTGAATCTAAAGATGGATTCCAGCCCTAAAGCACACTAGAAATCATGAAACAGACCATAATTGAAGAAAACTCAGAATTCTTTTCATAAACTGGAACAAGCATAAGCAACTACAATGGGGGACTTAACTATAGAGTAGTAGAACTATTTCTTAGCAAACACAACTTTCTAAATAAAATAGGAAACTGTCTGATCCTAATTAAAAAAGAAATAGGAATTAGAAGTAGGATAAAATAGAAGTTGCCTAAGTAGATCTCAATCAATTGGGCCTGTGGACTGAACCCAATAGCCTGGTTTGACCACTGGGTCAATGTGTGGGCCCAGTTCATTTCTTGGGCATGGTCTGTAATGCATCATGCTGGATCTTAGTTTTTCATGGGAGACTACCAAAGCTCGCTCGCCTGTACTGCTTCTATGGAGCTTCATTGGCAGAAAATTGTCATTTAATAACCCAAGATTTTCATGGATCACTGTTACAAATCGAAGCAGGGGGTGAAACTGTAGTAGAACATAGGTGCAACAATAGTCTAGATGACAATTAACATTCAATTTCTGCTTTTGTATGTCATTCAGCATGTTTTCCATTTTTCTCTTTCATCCTTAAATTCTCCAATATTTTGAGATGACCCATCTTGTGGAAGATATTGGCTCCTCTACCAGTGCTTGTTTTTGTTGGGTTTTAAGTTGTTCACTCAACATACTTGATCCATTATGCATACATGTCTAAGAACCAAAAATGGCATCATTTAATCATTTCCAAGGATTAAGTCAGCTATGTCGGCATGATGCATTTCTCCATACTCATTTGCATATTCAGTGAACGGTAACTCATTGATGCTTTTTTTTTATTTGATTCACACACGCAATCTCCCAAAAATTGTTCAAGCAGCATATCATCTGATTCCCTATTTCTTCTTAGGTGCTCAGGAGGGTCAGTCAATTCAATTGAAGCACTCGTGGCTTTATTTCTTTAAAGGTTAAAACAGCTTTACAGTTAGAAATAAAATTTGATACTTTTGACTTGTCCATGTTAGGTTCAAGAAGCTCCCTTTTTGCTGCCACCAATCCTCAAGTCCCAGAGTACTGTGCAGTATTCAAAGCTGATGAATGGCCCGTCTGTGGATTGATCTCTCATGATTGCTGGCCAATAAATGCTTCAGAAGAAGCACATAATGTAGAGACTTCTCAGAAGGTGTGGGAGAAGACATTGGAGATAATCGGTCTACCTGCAGATGCATTGGATAAGCTTCTTGAAGGGGAAGAAGTCCAGTGAAAATATGGGTTCAATGACGAGGAATTGGCGTCTCCCCTGAACTGACATTTTGTAAACCACTTTGAACGCAAATGATTTATTTTTTATATGAAGAATTTTGTTTCCTGATTCACTGTGATGTGTCATGTCTATGAAAGTATTGGTTTGCCAATCTCAAACTACCTTCTCCATCCCCTTCGAAGGCTGCCATGAGTGAAAACCTGGCCACATCCAATGCTCGGGTGGTCCTGCCAATGATCCGGTCCCATGCACAAGAATTTGTGTGGTTCATCCTTTCAGTGATTCCTGCAGGTATGTTGAAATCAGAAACCTCACCGTAAATTTTCCTTTTCAGAAAAGAATAGAGTGTTACTTTGTCCGTTCTCCTGATTGAGCCCTTCCTCAATTGGATGTTTTATTTGGAGTTTTCATTCAGTGGTTGTGGTTGGTCCCTAGAGTAGTACTGTTGCTCTGCTTCTCACATTTCAGAGATGCATACACTTAGCATGATGGGCCCATGGATTAGGGGATGGTCCTTGCATGGCCCAGCATAGACATGGGGACATGTATCATTTATCTATTGGCCCATAGAGATTCCAACGTCATGAATATTTTTAATATTTGTTTGATGTAACAGAGCAAAATCAATTGAAGAAAAAAAAATTATCGACATAATCCATTCTAAAACTTTTTAGAATTACATTTTGGGGAATATAAGAAATCCAAAGTACGTATATGTATGAAAAGAAAAGAAAAACTACAGCAAAAATAATTTCGGCCGAAATTTGGAATGGATTGAAATTTTAAATGAAAAATTTAGTATCAAATTTCGTTTCAACCACTTGATCGAAACAAAAAATTTAGGTCTTTTCGGTTGAAACGGCATGAAATTGACAACTATGATTGCCATGCCTCCCTTTGTCATCATGTGTTCAAGTGGGCTTTACCTTACTTGAGTTGATATGGTGAGATTTTCTAAGTTTAAACAAAGGGTATTTAAGTCATTTTTCTGTTAAACTAGGGAGCTTCTAAACGTAATCCAATTTGGACTTTTTATATACTGCCCAAAAATTTTTAAAAAAAATTAAAAATTCCTAAAATACTCCCACTCCCTTCTCTCCCTCCCTCCCTCCTCCCCTTCAGCTGGTGAAGAGCTTCGGTAGCAGAGGGGAACTCTTCTCTCCCTCTTCCTCTTCCTCCTATTCCCATTCCTCCTCCCTCATCTTCTCTCTCTTCCTTTTCCCTTCCTCTTCCTTTCTTTCTTCGTCTCCTCTCTTCTCCTCCCTCTTCCTCTCTCCCTCTCCACCCTCTTCGGCTCTACGAGGCTAAAGAGGGCGGAGAGGATCTTTGGCCTCGTAGGGCCAAACAGGGTGCAGAGGGCGAGATGAAGAGGGAGGAAAGGAGAGGAAAGGAAGAGGGAGGAGAGGAGAGGAAGGAGGGAGAGAAAGAGAGAAGTCCCCCTCTGGCGTAGCCGGAGCTCATCCCCGGTTGGATGGGAGGTGGGGAAGGGGGGGGAGGGAGGGAGGGAGAGTGTGTAAGGAGAGAAAGGGGTGGAGGTGTTTTGGGGATTTTTATTCATTTATTTATTTTTGGGTATGTATAAATAGTCCAAATTGGAATACATTTAGAAGCTCCTTTAAAATAACAGTTGCTATATGGACGGACTAGAGAGGTTTAGTAAAAATACAAAATAGTGAACTTTTTGACGTTGGCTGAAGATGCAGCAGCATTTTTGTAGAAAGCTCTTTAAGACATAGATTGTATATTGAGCCTATTTCCAAACAGTGGATAAATGAAAAACCAGTGCTAGACCTGATAAGTGAGGATATGAGTAGTTGAGAACATTGGTAACAATAAGATCAGACAGGAGCAACTAATGAAGAATAGTTTTCAAAACGTTTGGAATCACCATCTACTCTCTTGCCATGATCCCTTTTTCATTAGGTGCATCTCTCTAACACCTTCTCCTTTCTCTTCTTTTATCTTTGTGCTTTGTATCCCATTTTGTTACTGCATAAAACAAAAAAAAAAAGTGATCCCTTTTTCTTTTGGAAGAAAATTATTATGAAAGTGCTCTCTTAACTCATGATCCCCAAAATGAATAACTTTGGCCCTTGATGGTAGGCTTTTACAAGGCTTTAAATGGGTCAGGTTGAGAGAGGGTCCATACATTTCTGAACTAGGCCCACTTGTCAATTGGGTCCACTGTATGGACTCAGGCCCTGTCCTCATGGACCCAGGATCCAGGCCCAAATCATTCACCCAATTACTGTTAAAACATAGTAGCATATAGTTATAGGTACTGTATATTTAGGTATTGATATCTGGATATAAAAGTGACTGACACAGACCCGAATCTTAATTATCAGTTGGACCCAAGCAGTTCAGAACATAGTTCATACCTGAGACCGAGGTTGATAAGTTGGTTAGCAACTAGATCGTGTGGGCTCTCTCCTTGTGTGTAGTGCTAATTAGTTTGTCCAGGTCCTAATAGTAACCAGGTGATTAGAGCTCCATTTACAGGCACACTTATTCATATTTTTTCCATTCTAAGTTGGGCTATTGGTGTAGAGTGTCCTTCAAATAAATAGAAGACTTAAGAATTGATCCCGAACATGTGTAATTGCATTTGATGCTACAGATCGAACACCACTCAAGGATGAGTGTGTTGGCTGTTCAGGGGGTTTTATTTGTCCTCAATCTGGTCAGAGCTAGGAAATGGATCTCTAGTTTTCAGGATAAGTACTCATTTCCTTTTCTATGTTGGGAAGAGTTAGAAGATATCCATCATCATTACCTTTCCAAGTTAAAAGAAAAGGTCAATCCAAGTGGCAAGTGGCATTTTCATCTCTAGGTCTTTCTTGTGAAGAAAACAAGAGGAAAATCTAAAAAGGTCTTTTTCTTCTTTTGGTAAAAGAAAAAGCTAAAAAGTTGAATGCTTCAATGGAGCCACCGCTACAACATCCTTTTGACATTTGGGTCACTCATGGGAGCTAAAAGTGCTTGGTCCATCCCATGGTTCACCCAAAAATACATGTTTAAAGCTTTGTCATAAATGCACCAGTCTTTTCTTCTCCACTAGAAAGTCAAGGCTAACTTCCAGAAACTAGTAGGCACTAAAATATTCACAAAAGCAGCACTGGAGGCTTCATGTGTGCTAGCCGTTGGTTTCCTGAACATTATCAAATTCGAATATTAGTAGGATTTTTATCTGAAAAATAATTGAGAAATTCATATTTATATTGACTTTTTCTCGTGGTTGTGATCTATTGGGCCCGAATGTTTTCTTAGTATATAGAATGAAATTAAATGCATAAAAATTCATGATAAAATGAGCTCCATCGATGATTATTAAAGAGGTGAAGAGTCAATAATATAAGATAACATACATGAGACATTTATTTTTCTCGGAATTGAAAATTACTATGGTGATAGTTGGATATTTACTTCCTAACTTTCATAAGATTTAAATTATCGTGGTAATAGCTAGCTGAATATTTACTTCCTATTTTCCCTTTATTCAATTTCTATTATTAAGGAAGCTGATTTAAATGGTCATTTTAGATACTCATCGTTGATTCTTTATGTTTAACCACTTTTAAAAATACAAAGTCTTAACCTCTTTGGAATTCAATTAAATGAAACAAAAATACCTTTCAAGTTGATTTGTTGAGATACATAGAAATGGGGTATATTAATACGTTGAATGTTTTTGGGGAGAGATCCTCTAGAATGAATTAATGCAATTAATCTCAATATTGTGTGTGCAAACAATAAACTATGCAGCGGAAATAAATCAAACAAAAGCACACACCACAAGAAGACAATTTTTATGTGGAAACCCAACATGGGAAAAAACCACATCCAAGAATCAAGCACTATGAATCATATTACAGTTATAAAAGAATACGCATAACCCTTATCTAGTTGCCCCTTAACCTAAGGACTTTGTGATTCCTTTGCACAGCTCTCTGCTGCAAGGATTCCCTGCCGTTCTGCTGTTCTTTGTGACAGATCCAATCACCTAGACACCTTCTAGATGTAGCACTTGACTTCCTACAACAATCTTCTACACTCAGAGAAATAGAATACAAGAATATCTAGAGTAGAACTTCAGCCCTTCAACTTTCAAAAAAACTCTGGAGGAGAAAATCTTCAAAATATATTCTTCACTCAGAATAATGAGATCTCCATCTTAGGGTTGAGAGAGAATCACTTTTGATAGCCCTAATTTCATGCCTCATAAGTGTATTTCCATCAGGAAAGAAGTTGGCATAAAACAGGTAAGTTTCCTTTTAAATTAGATTGAAAATTGCAAGTCGGCGAACTTTTTGCACCTGTCCGACCGGTCGGATTAAGGTTTTGCCCGGGTGAAAATTTAGCACATTTTTGGTAAACTTTCGGAGGTCATAACTTTCTCGTTTTAGCTCCGATTGAGGCAATCTTGGGCTTTACGGATATCTACTCGAAACGAGTTTTCCAACGGTAGGTCGCATGCCCATATCTGACGTTTGGTTTGTGAGATATAACCTTTTTAATCTATATTATCCATAGAAAATCACTTTGATTTGTTGCTTTTTCTTCGATTTCTTCACTTCAGTGTATCCAGTTACTTAAACCATTGTCCATACTCAAAGATATATAAAATACAACACTAATGGACTCAAGTTTTGTCCAACCCATGAATTTGCCAACACAAAAATCCTTATAATCTCCCCCTTTGGCAATTCATGGACAAAACTTTCTATATAATCAATATACCCAAAAAATAAAACAAAAAATACATTGAGTAAATTGAAATAACAAAGAAAATTTTACTTTCAGCTTTGCACCAGTTACAACAAAAAAATAAAAAATCAGCTTCAGCTCCATTTGTCATCAAACTGTGCAAAAATTCTTTATTATCCCCCTGAATGCAATATCTCCCCCTTTTGTCCATAATTTACAATGCTAATGACCATCATACAGTAAAGTTGTCAACCTAGATCAATAATGGCTCCCCCTTGATTACAGGTCCCACAGATCGGACTCGAATTTGATCATCTTCTTACCAGATTTCTTATCTATCAACATACATGGCTTTATCATATATGTGCCTTTTTAATTAAGCACCATTTTAGATATCTCTTAGAATCAAACACAGCAAATTAGTGTAACCCGCTCTGATACTACTTGAAAGTTTTTGAGGAGAGATCCTCTAGAATTGGTTAATGTAATTAATATTAATATTGTATGTGCAAACAATCAACTATACAGTGAAAATAAATCAAATAAAAGCACACACCATAAGAAGACACAAGTTTTACGTGGAAACCCAACTTGAAAAAAAACCACAGCTAAGAATCAAACACTATGAATCATATTAAAGCTACAAGGGAATACCAACAACCCTTATCCAGTTACCTTTCAACTTAAGGACTTTATGATTCCCTTGCACAACTCCCTGCTGCAATGCCCCATGCCATTCTTTGTGACAGATATAATCACCTAGACGCCTTTTAAATGTAGCACTTGACTTCCTACAGCAATCTTCTACACTCATAGAAATAGAAGACAATAATATTTAGAGTAGAACTTCAGCCCTTCAACTCCAAAAAAAAAATCTAGAGGAAATAATCTTCAAAAATATATTCTTCACTCAGAACAATGAGATCTCTATCTTAGGGTTGAGAGAGAACCCCTTTTCATAGTTCTAATTTTGTGCCTCATAAGTGTATTTCCATCAGGAAAGAAGTTGGTATGAAATAGGCAAATTCCCTTTTAAATTGGACTGAAAAATTGCAAGTCGATGAACTTTTTGCACTTGTCCAATCGGTCAGATTAGGGTTTTGCCCAGGTGAAAATTTAGCACATTTTTTTGTAAAATTCCGGAGGCTATAACTGTAACACTCCGACCCGAGTTGATCCGGATTAGTGGGTAATTATGTGCGCTTTTATCGTTAAGAGTGTTTTGGCTTTTGTTTTTATTTGGTTTTGAGTCTTGGGGAGATTGTTTGGGTTGAGTTGACTTGGTCTAGGTAGTTCGAGCCCTTTTTCGTAATTTTGGCTTTTGATTGACCTTGTCAGTTTTGCGTCATTCTGACGTCAGCGCGTGTAGTTCGTTGAGCTTGTCGTTTTTCGTAACTGTCTTGGATCCGAATGAGTTCGTTTGTTTTCGTTGGACCGTCATTTGACTCAAACTGACATTTGTGTTAACCGTTTGGACTTAAGTGCAATTTTGGACTCATGTTACTTTAAATATCTCACCAACTCCATTCCTTTCGTTCGATCGTCTCTCAGCTCACTCTCTGTCTCTCTCCAGCTCGTCTCTCTCTCGTCAGCTCTCTTTCTCTCCTTCTCCTTCTCTATTTCGGTTGCTCGAGGGAGGAAGAAAGGAGCAAGTGTGTGTGTTTTCCAGTGGACTGAGCCAAGCAACGAAGTGATTTCCATCCGTGAGGCAAGTATAAGCCCAAGTAGTATAAACACCGATTGGTATTGTTTTGATTGTTGTGTTTTGGTTCTTCATTGTATTTATTAGTATTAGACAGCCCTATTGCACTCATTTCACTGTTATTTTGCTGTATTCAGTCGTTTTGTTCAGTTTCTGAATGACTGTAATGATTCCAGAAAAATGAGTCCGTGCACTCACGGCTACGCCGTGAAATGTGCTACGGCTAAGCCGTAAAATGGCTTACGGCTAAGCCGAGACCCAGCCGTAACCCTAACCGTAGAATAGTACAGACTGTTATCTGAAAATAACTGAGAGTTGGCAAATTGCCATCCTTCTACGCCCCAGCCTGATCTAAGCCGTACATTGTCTTACGGCTAAGCCGTGGACCAGGATACGGCTGAGCCGTAGAGTAAAATACGGTTGAGCCGTAAATCCGGAGGGATATTTGGGGAACCTCAGCTCAGCCGCAGTGTATATTACGGCTAAGCCGTAAGATGCTTCGGCTAAGCCGAAAGGTCACCTACGGCTACACCGTGAGCCCTGAGAATTGAATGAAAAGGACTAGGTTTAAGCAAAAGACCGTATATGACTTTCATGTTAGAATGTAGCGAACCTGAACATACCCAATGGAATGTCTGAATGACATGAATGATCTCGAGGGCTGTAAATCATTCATGCTTGTTATCCAGTTGTTTAGCACCTCCCCATGGGTGTTGGTTTAAGGGACTTCGATGCACACTCCAGACACTGCAACACTAGACAATAATACATCGGACAACTTAAAACTACACCAACATGCACGGTTAGAAACACTGGATAATTAGTGTAGGATTGGCTTGTAATTGACCTTGATTCGTATAAGTACTTTGAATTGTTGAGCATATTGATTTCGGTTGTGCCCTCTTATGTGTTCTGCGCTGGACCTCTCGATTCTGTGGGAAATGCAGCAACCCCAGAGCGAAGCCCGGGCGGGACCATTCTATTATTGTGTTCTACCGTTGCTCCACTGGAGTACTTGCATCAGTTATGAGTTAGTGATTGTGAGTCAGCACCTCTTGTATTGTTTATGTACTTTCAGTATCAGTATCAGTTTATGTACATTCAGTATCAGTATATGCGATGCACTTCCTATTGTTTGTTCAGCGTGATATGTAAGATCTGTATGTGGTATGTGATCTGATATGATTGATTGATCGAGGTGCATCATCTGATTTGATTGTGATTGTTATATGGCACTACAGAGCCTCAGCCTTAGGATACCCGACGGGGTTAACTTTGGTTTAGTTATGTGTTTGCCTCTGCAGAGTGTTCTGTCCTGGGACTCCGGACCCCGGGAACTAGAGACCCATGCGTACCCTGGCCCGGTCGCTGGTGTTCTCATTCCGACTGCTCTCGTAAGGGAGAAAATGGCCAATGTAGTTGCCACTTTGACTGTTATCTGTTTATGATTCCGATAGCATGCTTATTCATTTGCATAATTGCTTAGTATACGAACATGATTTCTATGGACCTTGCACTGTGACTATTACTCATGATTAGACACAATTCATGTTATCTTTTTGTTGCTTATACTTTGCTAAGTCGTTGTACTTATTAGTTGTCTTTGTGTGTTGCAGGCTCAGATCCCTCTCCCGATCCTGCGTCGGTCGACCCGACTCCAGGAGAGGCTCGCGAGGCCCCCTCCGGCCTAGAGGAGTGGACTTGATCCATCCTCCAGAGTACGGTTTGCATCATTTTGTTTTCCCCATTCATTTGAGTCCGAGTCTATTGAGGGGATTTTTCTGTACTTGTACCGTGGGCTTGAGTGATATCTGTATTTTGATTTTTGATTATTGTAAGCCCGCTATATTGTCATACGTTCTTGTAAATTGTTCCTGTCATCAGTTTAATGTTGTTTTGTAATCCCCTATGTTTCTTGGTGTGTTGCGATATGCCTTGATACGTACAGCTTCCGCGTACAGTTGTTTGCACGTGTGATTGATCCCTTGTGTGTGTATGCTTGGACGGGGTCTAGGTGTGCATGCACGGGAGTACGTGTGTCATTGGTTAGACTTTCTCTGACCCCCGGTCCCTGGGCTAGGGTTGTGACAATAACATTCTCGTTTTAGCTCCGATTAAGGCAATCTTGGGCTCTACGGATATCTACTCGAAACGAGCTTTCCAACGGTAGGTCGCATGCCTATATCCGACATTCGGTTTGTGAGTTATGACCTTTTTAATCCATATTATCTATAGAAAATCACTTCAATTTGTTGCTTTTTCTTCGATTTCTTTACTTTAGTGTATCCAGCGACTCAAACCATTGTACATACTCAAAGATATATAAAATACAACACTAATGAACTCAAGTTTTGTCCAACTCATGAATTTGCCAACACAAAAATCCTTACATAGGTGAAACTCAATCTGGGTCATCCAATATCCACCGTTCATATTTCCTTTATTTCTATTATTATTATTTTGTGCTAAAAGCCATTTTATATCCTTTAAGACACATCAACATTTTATAAATCACTGCAAGAGTTTATCATTGTATTGGATGGTTGATATTGGCTAATTGCAACAAAACTTTCTCTAGTAGACCACTCTTTATTCTTTTAATATGCTTGGACAATAATTTTTTCCATGCATGAGAACTTATTTCATGAAAAAATAATACTTAAAAATTGATTTCTCAATCTCCATCTTGTGAAGCACAAGCGCTGCCGGTCATGGATGGCGACAAATGGGTCGCCTTCCATGGAAGAATATTTTGGATGCTTTTTTGACCGAATACACCCTTAGCATGGACCAGTGCCCGTGATGATGTTGATATTTTCTAAATGTTGTGATTTTCTAAGAAAGAGTGGTCTGATAGTTCCTGACAATAGATTTTCAAAATATCATCAACAAATAACTCACAAATTTTTTTTTCTCATGAGATTAGCTAAAACCTTGACCTTTTGGTGATGGATTGTTTGCTTCATTGAGTTTCTAGGAATTTATGGTCAAATAGGCTCCAACTAGAAAATAAAAAAGTTGATGCTGAAAGATGTAAGATGGAAATACATATGGGATTCCGACTTTCCTAGGACTTGAATTACTAAGATGATGAGTAAGTATTTATTTTCCATCTCCAAATTCACTTCTTATTAAAAGGGAGATTATTTTATGATCATTCTTTGGATCTTCACCCTTCATAATCATTATTATCATCATCAAAGCCTTGTTCCAACAATGGTAGGGTTGGCTACTTGAAATCTATTTCTCTATTCTGATTTGATCTTAGAATTTATGTTTTGGCTGTGACATATTTTTATGTTGGCTGTCAACTTACATAAAGTGCAACCCTCTTTTGTCTAGGTTTGGGTTTAGAAGTAGCGGTAACAATTGGGGAAGCGGATCTCCACCTATGTTTCTTTAATTTAACTAATGTTTCTATGACTTTCTAAAAATTCAATTACATGAAACAAATGAGGCTTTCATGTTATTTTGCATTTGCATATGGGGGACACTTACGATGAGTTGGACTGAGTTAGATAAAGTTCAACCAAGTTCATCAAAGTTCCAGTGACTCATATTGGATTTTGCTTCCTTGCTAATTATGAAAGTGGATGCAAGCACAATTGTCAAACAGACCGCAAATTGCCAAAACACTCATGGTTTTGTGGTGTTGGCAGTTTCACATATATGTTCAGGGACAAATCCTTGGATACTCAAGTTAAAGTACTACTTAGAGTACTAGAAGCCCTTGCACAAGAAAGCAAGGGAGTGTAGGGAAATCACTCTTCGCACTTTTACCCTTGAGTCGAGTCCATTGGGTGATTAGACAAACACAATTCATTGCCATTCTTAGTACTTAACAATATGAGAAACATATAATGTATGAAATGAATGGATTGGCCTTCAAGATGACGGAGCCCTCTGTTTATATAGATATGATATGGCCTAAGTTAAGGCAATTACAATCCCTTGATTAGGGATAATACAATCAATCAAATTAATATTCTAGCTAGCAAAATCTTTTGGATATGCTCATTAGTATGGTAGTCTACAATCATATATATTGGTGGTCTGAAAGACTACAAACTGTATGTTACTTCACAGTACTTGACTGTTTAAGATACATTTTTTTCACCAAAATTATTTAGTGCTTAAGGTTTCCTGGTTGATGATCATCTCTATGAGAAGATTACAATGGTTCATACAGTTCTATCAAAATCTTGCAAGATTCTGCCCTTGCCCAAACACTTTCCAGGGACTGACTACACATCGACATGACACTCTTGGTTCTGGTTGAACTCGGTCTTCCTATTTAATGTTCGATAGCAACTACTTTAAAAGTAATTGTCCGGTGAAATTTAAATGCCCTCAAAATCTTGTTAGGAACTTGTATCATTAGATTTCAGAGGTCGTTCTGAAAAAACTGTATTTAGGAGAATTTGGAGTATCGTAAAGACTATTTTAAACACAACACCATAACCAATCCCTTTAATTTTCTCTATCACATGGTGAGTTCAGAAAATTCAGAGGAAAAAGTTCCACATGCGTTTGAAATTTCCAATTCTACTAAAAATTTCCTCACAAATGAACAAATCCTGCTGGATACTCGATTTCAACAAACACATGATTCCAGCAAATTGTATATATATGGGCCCCTCTATGATATTATAGAGATAGAGAAATGCTACGGGAACATATTTTTTATCCATGCCATGATACCAACTTGATCTTACTGCTGCCAGCAACAGACAGGCGTGAACATTTTCTTTAAGTGTCTGGAAGATTATGATAACTAGCTCCAAATCTTTGGATAAAAATAAGCAATGTCAATTGTCAACTAAGAATGATAAAATCATAGTGTATGGCCATAAAAATAGTAAAAAATCCAAGCTGCTAGCAAATACTAATCACCAAACCCACTGATGGCTCGATAGCAAGGCATATCAAGGGATCGATCCTTTGTACCACGGTTAGAATACCACTTTCTTGCCAGTGAGACAATATCGAATAAAAAAAAAAAAAGAGAATTCCCGTAGAGTTTCTAATTTAAAAGTTTCCTTCTTGATATACTCTACCAAAAATGATTTTCATGCCCATTAATGTTATTTCCCGTCCTTGCAAGTGTCCTGCTTTTTTTTTTTTTTTTAATGATCCCAAGGTAACACATACACATCACACACTATAGGCCCATCAACTGATGCTGATGAGTGCCAAAGAGCAGAACCTTACGTAAGATTTGATTAAAAGAAGTTTATGCAGGAAGTTAACCCAACAGATGAGACTAGGCCTTGAAGACGATTATATGATGAGGCATATATATCTTCTTAGGAGGTATTATTCATCATTCATCCACAATTGGACTCACCAAATGAGTATAGAGGACTAAATGGTGGGCCACATCATGTGTTTTTCGAATGAAAGGCCTAATAACTGGTTTACTGGGAGAGACCTAAAATGTGTTTCTAAATGGCCCAATTTCTCTAATATTGGTATGTGACAGGCTGAAAGCCTAAGTCAAGAAGTTAAGAAAGATGAGTAGAGCAATTAATCCATTTTGTAGGGCATGCATTAAGTAGCTATGACCATCTATTAATTTTGAGTGAAATTAGATCATATGAAATTATTTGTAAAATAGTTTTGGTAAATCAATCATTTTAAAATCCAATTTTCATCTTAGCAATATTTTTCTAAAAATTCTCATAAATAATAAAATCTAAAACACTCTAGACACTATATTCAGATATTATCCCCACATTTATATTCGCAACACTAATTTTGAGGAAAAGACCGTAGTGATGGAGTTTTTTAGGGCATGCTTATGTAGCCACATTTCTGCGAAAAATGCAAGGAAAGGTCAGATGCTTTTCTACAAGGACAAGAATAGAAATGAGAGCAATTTTTTAGGTTTCTGCATAATAGCATTTTTAATAGAGGGGATTAAAAATAAAAGTTTCCCTTGCAGAACCTGTTTTGTGGATTGTTTTGCAGCTTCTACATTAATTAAAGTATGTGGACTTCTGTTTTTTTTTTTTTTTTGCAAATTATTTTTTTCTCTCTACACCTATAAAAAAATTTTCTGTGGATTTAGAAAAATTAGTTATATATATTTTTATAAAAAAAGTATTTGTATCAAAAGACAGGAAAAGTATTTTGTGAAAAAACTTATTTCTTTTTTACAGTATACCCTTTGCTAATGAGAGGTATTCCCATTATATGCACACAATGTTCTGATACAAATACATAGAATATGATACACACAAAAGGAGAAGTGCACAAGATAACAAAGTAATAGGAACATGATGGACGAGGTTGGTTATAGAAATGGGCATGCACAGGCGAGAAAAGGACAGAAAGACACTGTTGGGGAATCAAATGTACCTCACCCAGTGACCCCAAAAGAGAAAAAAAAGTGCAGAAAGAGAAAGAGAATTTGAGTTTGAATTGAACAGAGTTGGAATGAATAGAAGAGAAGAAATGGTTGGAAATAGAATGGGTGCACCAATGAGAGGGGTGCTAACAGTCTGCAACCAACAGCAGCAGCACCCACATCATTGTTGGCAAGAAAAATGGAAGAAACACTCACCAAAGTCTCTCCATTCCCACAAGAAAGCCTAAAACACCACCTCCACTCAACTCTTCCAAATACAAGGCTCTCTGTTTCTTCCTACTTGCTTCTCTTGTTGTGTTTGATTTGATGGGGAACTGCAGCTGTAGGTGGAACCCCTCTATCTACAGAGTTTCATCTAATGCAAAGTCAGGTTTGTAGAAAGTTTTACTTTTGTTTCTTTTGGACTAGATTTCTGTAAGTGGGTATTGGTGGGTAAGGAATTCTTGGAAATGGGTTTGTGTTTTTATGGTTTATAGGATTGAAATGAGCAGATTAAAAAAAAAAACTGGATTTTGGGTGATGAGGTCTTTTGGATATGGGTTTGTGTTTTGGTGGCTTTCTTTTTCATCTGTGGGTATTTTCCAGACAAGGAAATTTGAATATGCTTTGATTTTATACATGCTTTTACAATTGAAAGAACTGAGTTACTGGTTGCTATGGCTTACATTCTGGGACTTGTTTGTGTTATGGTAAGATTCTGCTTGGGTGTGGAAGTACTGATTCCCACCACCACCACTGCCAGGGAAATGGTTCTCCATGGAATTGAGGAAAACTTGTTCACTCTTACCAATTTCTAAGCGAAAACTGCACTAAACTGTGGAAAATTCAGCCATGCTGAAAATCACTGTGTAGGTCATGCAGATGCAAATCATAGGCATGAGTGCATGACACAAATGTGGCCTGAGTATTGTAGTTTCTTGTCTCTCTTTTTGTATCAGAGTCAGAATGTCTAAAAAACTGGATTCTTCGAGTAAGTGCACTTTGATTGATATTGGAATTTGGATAGGAGTGCCTTCTTTTTTGGTAAATTGTTTGAAATCAGATATCGAAAGTTTGATTTGAATATTTCCCATGGTATTTGTTGGAATCTTTCTGTTGAGGAAAATTGAATTTGCGTTTGCTTTTATATGCTTTGTGCTTGAAAGTAGAGAAGCCGGTTACCTTTCATAGTTTAGAGTCTGGGCCTTGTAGTCTCTGTATGTTTCAGACTAAATAAGTCAGAAAAATTGTATTTTGCAGCAATTGGGCGTTCTTTTTTTTTTTTTTTTTGTGGGTATTGGATTTGAATGAACTTCCTTTTTCTTCCCTCTTGTTAACCTGTTTGAAATGAATATCAAGAGTTGAATTGAGTGAGCATTTGGTTCTTTTACTGCTGTATTTGTTGCAATCTTTCTGTTCGGGAAATTTTAATGTCCATTTGCTGTTACATGCTTTTATGATTGAAAGAAGTGGAGTAACTAGTTCTGAATCTGGGTTTGTGGTTTGTTCTTCTTTCTGAATGTTTCGCACTAAATGAGTTGGAAGAATTGGAAATTTCAATTTTGTGGACTTTGATTGTTATGGGAATTTGGGTGTGAATGTCCTTTGCTTCGTTAACCTGTTCAAAATGTGATGTCGAGAGTTGGATTGAATTAGGTTTTGGTTGCTATGCTTTTTTATTTGTTGGGAGCTTCCTGTTACGTAAATTGGAATATGTGTCTGCTTTTAATGCTTTTACTATTGAAA
Source organism: Sextonia rubra (assembly GCA_037013555.1). Classification (NCBI taxonomy): domain Eukaryota; kingdom Viridiplantae; phylum Streptophyta; class Magnoliopsida; order Laurales; family Lauraceae; genus Sextonia; species Sextonia rubra. The sequence goes on from JASUAD010000006.1 coordinate 20,021,950, forward strand.
GAAGTGGAGTAACTGGTAAGCATTCATAGTTTTGAATTGTGTAAAGCTATGTGAATGGGAAAATTTGGATTTTTGCAGTAAGTGGTCTTTGATTGTTATGGGATTATGGATATTAATATCTTCTTCGTATCTTGTTTTATTTTATTTTATTTCATTTCATTAACTTGGTGGAATGAGATGTCAAGAGTCTGATTGAATTGAGTGGTGGACCTTGTGGCTGCTTTACCTTTTCAGTTATTGGAATCTTCCAGTCAAGGGATATTGAATGTGCATTTGCTTTTTATATGCTTTTGTGACTGAAAGCAGTGGAGTAAATGATTGCCTTTCAAAGTTTTGAGTTTGGGGTTTGTACTTTATTCTCTCTGCTACTGCAAGTGTCACACTAAATGAGTGGGTAGAATTGGATTTGTTCTGTAAATGGGCTTTGGATATGAATGTCTGTTTCTTCATTGCCCTTTTTGAGATGAATTATCAAGAGTTGGATTTTTCACTTGTTTTAGGTATCCACTTTTTGTTTTTGGATTTCCATGCTTTGATGACTGAATCTAGTTGAGAAAATTTGTTATCTTTTGATGATTTTGAGACACACACACACACACACACACACACACACACACACACACTCTCTCTCTCTCTCTCTCTCTCTCTCTCTCTCTCTCTCTCTCTCTCTCTCTCTCTCTCTCTCTCTCTCTCTCTCTCTCAGACACAAACACACACACACAGGGATTGCAGTGACTTGGAAAATATTGCATTTGCAAAGACAGTGCTACATTTTTACTCTTACTGGATTTTGTTCTTGGACTGAGTGTCTTGAACTGAAGTTTTGGTTATGGCCTTTTCATTATGGGCATGGTTGATCTTTTTAACTAATTGATCTCTCATATGATTGCTTTTGCCAGGGGATCTTGGACTTCCTTTTTTTGTGTTGTATTATAGTTGATAATTAATTATATTATGGTTGCATTCTTTTTGAAATTTTTAATTATATTATTTGATTAAGTCAATGACAGTTAATGGTTTGATTGGTATCAAATTTATTCCAAGTTATTCGGTTAATCATTGCTTCTATCATAGCATTGACAAACTCCAAATCAGAAAGCTACTGGTGGGACCCTCTTATTATTGCAATTGAATTCATTCACAATTACTGGGCATGACAATATTGGAAAACTAGCAGTGGGACCATCTTATTTTGAATCAATGGCATTTTGTGATTTGATTGGTTCCATGCCAATTAATCGTGTTAACCATTGCTTCCATCATATCAAGGCAACAGTAGAAATCTAATAGTGGGACCCACTTATTTTTGTGATTGAATTTATTGATAGTTATGGCCAGATTGGTGACAAGTTGGAAAAAAACGCAAATTCATAGGAGGTAGTTGAATATGAAAGACTCGTATTTACTTAAAGGTTTACATCAAAGGCTTTAATCAAGGTTGTGCCCCACTATACAAAATAAAGAAGGGAAAAGAAAAAGGTTTGTGTCAAATGCACATCTCTCAGTATTCCAATTTTTTAAAGGGAGAAAAAATAGGAATGTAATTGATTCTTTATTTTCTTTAAAGAAGGAGAAATAATCTGCACACCTAACTCTTCTTGCATTCGTTGGACAAATCAAGAGGGCTAAAACAGCCCTTTTTAAATTGGGAGTGTTTGAGAATTTCTCTCTCTTTCACAGCTTCATTTTAAGGTAGATATAATGCAAACCCAGTGTAGCAGAAAATAATACACTTTGCATTGAAACGATTCTAGTGATAATGCAAACATCAAATGGCAAGAAGCTATGAGACCCTAATCTGCCTGGGTCGTCCCTTTAGGCAAGATAAGGTCAAGTGATCCTGTGAGTCAAGGAAGGGGAATCCGCAAGGGTAAGGGTGGAGTGCTTCGGTTAACACTGGAAGACTTTATTCAAGTGCTACATCAAAAATATCCAAGTCCCGACCATGGGCTTATAAATCAAATCCTGTGTTAACTCAACATGATGCATTTTAAAGTTGTGCAGCCCTGGATCCCATAAGAACTCTAGAGTTAAGAATGCTTGGTTAGGTTATCTTGCTTATCTTAAGATTTAATTATCTTTCCTAATTTAGGTTATTGATCTTCATTTTACATGTAAAATAATGCAGTTTAGTTTATGAAAATGTAGTCTCTAAAATTTTAAGGAGGCTGGATTTTGAGGATAAGAAACTTTTTTCAGTGGGTTACAAGCAATGAAGTGATGAAAGGATCAGAATGTAGTAGGAATGATGGGAAAGTAAGCGCAAAATAAAGATGGAAGTTGTGAGGGAGTGATACCTCTATTTTGACCACATCTAGTTACGAGAGGAAAGTTGTATCATTGTATCTGTCATTCTATTGGGCTTGTCCAGTATTTGAAGAGACTAGATGGTGAGTCATCAGGCATATATGGGAATTCAGGTAGTGGTTGAGAGAGCTAAATTGGTTGATAGTGATTTGGTGGTTGTTTTTTTTTTTTTTTCCATTGATCCATTCAAACAAGTTGTTTCTTATTTGTAAAGATGTCTCTTGCTAAACAATATCTCCCATTGACGATTCTAAGCTTTTAGATATTATCATTTTTCCATATGATTTAAATAGGGAGAAAACATTAGCATCATAGGGGATGAATCCTAAAGATGATAGCAAGTTGCGTAAAGAGCCAGATAATCTGACAAGCATAGAAAGCAATGCCTCTCTACTACTATGTCCAACTTGAAAGGTAGAGGGAGGGCCAAAAACTATTTTTTTGGTGGGGCATATTTTAGCTTCTTCCAAGGAAAGCCAGCAGGGCAAGGAGACAGAATGTCCCCACTTGAGGATACAGCTGGTTTTGGACTTGGAAGAGAGAATGCAGGACCATGACTGTGTTCTTTGTAAATAAGGGTTTTTTTGTGGTTTGATTAAGCTGGGGATGTTGCAGTGGAGCTGCTCGAGCTTCTTTAGATCTAGAGGGGGATGATGATCCCTAAGGGTAATTTTTCCATTTTGTAAAAAAATTACTTTAAGTTACCAGTGGCAAGGGCAACTTGTTGGAAAGGACTTGTTTGAAACTAACCTCAAAGTCTTCATGATCATTTTGATAGCATCATCCTTGAATTATTTTTTTTTCTTTTTAAATAGTAGGCCATAAGTTGGAGACTATTTTTGAAATTTCCCACTTATTAATGAAAGTTTTCAGAACTTACAAAAAATCCCATTACATTTTAAAAAAATAATAAAAAGGGCAACAAATGAAAAAAAAAACAAACAAACAAAATAGTAGAGATCCACATGTATGACATCCAACACTTCCCACCTTGAATTGAAGCATGGGCGTCAATCTTTCCAGCTTGTTCAACACAATGGCCATTTGATATTGAGGTCGTTCCCAGGTTGCCAAACACAATCTTGTAGTAAGGGCAACCTTTTGTTGAATGGGCATCATTTGTACAGTGTCAGATTAGGACTTTTGTTGTTTTGCATTTTCTTGACTTGATTGGTTTCTGTACATAATTGGATAAGGATTTGTATTTATAAAGCAAACAGATTGGAATAGATGAAAAGGCCTTGAACTTTGTTTGATATTATTGTTTTCATTTTTCGGTCTTCTGTTTTGAATTTGTTTCATTATTCATTCTTCTATGGTTGCGTTATTGTGACAAATTAGGGGGTTCACTTTTGAAGACCATTTTAATGTTGTTATTGTTGTTGGTTTTTTATATTTTTTTCCACTCTTTATTTGTGTATAGAGTCTCCAAAGAACCAGTGCCCATCATTGAAAGAAGTTAGTCCTACAAAATTGCCATCAAATCCTGAAGAAGTTGAGGATCTGCGTCGTGATACAGGTGTGAATCTGTTGATTGTGTTCACCTTCAGTGAACTGAAGATAATTACAGGAAATTTCAGGCAAGATAATTTATTAGGTGGTGGGGGTTTCGGGAGTGTTTACAAAGGGTTCATTACGGAGGATTTGAAGGAAGGGCTTAAGCCTCTCCAAGTCGCTGTTAAGGTCCATGATGGTAATAACAGCTTTCAGGGCCACAGAGAATGGCTGGTATGGTTGTGAAGTTGTTTTTCCATCCATCTCTCTCTCTCTCTCTCTCTCTCTCTCTCTCTCTCTCTCTCTCATATGTTCTGATTTCCTCTTGTGGGCAGCTTTTGTACTATTTAAGTCACCTAGCCCATATGTGCTCACATTTCACATATATGTAATGCTCTTGTTCCAATAGTCAGCTATTCCACTCATCAAAAGAGCCTTAAAACATGTGGAATACATCCAAAGGAAACTAGAAATGAATTCATCAAGAACTCTTAGACCGTCAATGTTGAAAGTTTTAGAATGCCAGGGATTTAATCTAGATTGCGATTCGATTATTACTTTTATGCAGCGGAAAAATAAAAGCAATCAATCACACAAAGAAGACAACACATAATTTTAACGTGAAAATCCAAATGGGAAAAAACCACGCGTCAAAAGTGGACAAAATAATCACTAACTTTCGCGGTACAAAATATACTCACAACCCTATAGTCAGTCCCTCAACACAAGGTGTTGTAATTGTTCTTGATAGATCTCCACAGCACGTAGTCCTTCTGTGCCTTGTTATTAGTACATTGATCTCTACAATGAACAAGTCTCTTTAATAAGAGAACAATCTTCTACAAGGAAGTAGAAGCAACAAATCTAGAACTTGAAGCCTTCAGCCCAATCTCTCATGGAAGCTGTAGATAATCTCTCCCATGGCAATCTCAATTCAGAACTTGGAGAACTCTATATGTTGTGTTATATTTAGGGTAAAGAGAAACACCCTTTTTATAGCTCATAATTCGTGCCTTAGGTTTAGAAACCAAATCTAAATGAAACAGGCAAGTCTGATACAAATAGGATACGTTTTTTTGCGGGTCGGTGGGCTTCTGCCTTCCCTGTGCTCTCGTGCGGTCAAATGGGTGCTTAAGGGTGCTCATCACTTTTTTCTGCACTCTAGCCTCATCAAACGTGCGCTCGAGTGAACATGATTTTCCTGCTACGCATCAGTAAACTTCCAGAGGCCAAACTTTGTTGTTTTAGCTTCAATTTATACAATGTTGGACTCTACGAATATCTACTTGAAACGAGCTTTCCAATGGTAGGTAATTTGCCCATATCCAATGCTTGGTTTGTAAGATATGACCTTTTTAATCCATATTATCCTCAAAAAAATACTTTAATTTGCATTATTTTCAATTCAGCTTATCCGGCGCGCAACCACGCCCATGCTAAATATAAAATACGACTCAATGGACCCAAGTTTTGTCCAATACATGAATTTAGCCAATACAAATGTCCTAACAAATGTGCACCTAATGAGTGGGCCCACACAATGTTTGTGCCAGGTAAGCTCCACAGTAGGGTCCACCTGCTCCATGACTTATGTGGCTTATGTTTGCCACAATGATGTGTACCTGCAAGTGGAGCTGTGTACATGCTGGGAGTTGGCTTAGTAAGCGTCCTCTATTTCATGCTGTTATTTAGAGGTGGCACTTCTCTGTAATTTATTTCAAAATTTTGTGGCTTTGCAGGCTGAGGTTATATTTCTGGGGCAGCTTTCACACCCAAATTTGGTGAAACTGATTGGATACTGCTGTGAGGATGAACATCGAGTACTTATTTATGAGTTTATGCCCCGGGGTTGTGTGGAAAACCATCTCTTTTCAAGTAAGTGCCTGCTGCTTGCTTGCACACTTTGGTACTTTCAGACTTTTTCACACCCACACATTTCGTACAATTGATTGTGTGGTCACTGTAATCCAATTGATGTGATTTTTGGCACATCTAAGAGGTGGATCATCAACTGTATGTTTAAGACTGATGGTCACTTCTTGTTTGCAAACTTTATTTCTGATATTCTTTCATGTCCTGTCAATTATGTGTACCTTTGGGAATATAGGGTTGTCCTGGTGGATGAGGCACCCACTCCCACAGTACCAACCAAGGATCGATCCCTGGTTGGCTCCCTTTCCATACCAACTCTTGGCCACTGGGCCAATCAGCAAAAAAGGAAAAAAAATGTGTACCTTTCATTTATAACAATACATAGAGGAGGCAATTGGCCTAATGTCCTTGATTCAGGGATTTCTCTTGCATGTTGCTAGTGTCTTATCTGTATTTGATGGTTTTTCCTGTGGGTGTCTCAGAAATCTTGCTTCCTCTTCCTTGGTCAGTAAGGATGAAGATTGCAGTTAGTGCTGCAAAAGGGCTTGCTTTTCTGCATGAAGCGGAAAAACCAGTTATTTATCGCGATTTCAAGACATCTAATATCTTACTAGATATGGTTAGTATTTGGAACCTCTTTATTGTCTAAGCAGGCCTCGTAATACATACAGACTGAACTTTGCCTTTTCTCTCCAAAGTTGCTGACTACTAGATACATTTGTAAATTGCCATATTTCTATCTCAAACAAATAAGTTAACGTATAATTGCACTTTGCTTCTTCCTATTCATTAACAGATATTCTTCCAGGTTTCAGCAAATTTAACATAGATAGAGAAAAAAGAAAACGAACCAGGAAAAAGAACCTATAACCAGGATGAAGTTTTCTCCACTTTCAAAAGGACAAGAAGCTAAGGCAACATAAATTTATGAACCATTATAAAATTGTGGAGCAGAAGTAAATTGAACTGCATTGCCTTGTACGGTTGTACAGCTGACATGTTAAATGTCTGCTGCAATAGCAAGGAATTCAACACAGCTGTAGGGTATAGGTTTCTGATACTTCAAGACTATGTCATCACTATATTCTGAAATTGGCCAAAAATGTTTCTGGGGAGATTAATCAGCCATTGTGGTTTCCTGTAGACATTGTTGCAGCACATTTGTCCTTGTAAAATGATTACTTATTGTTATTATTATTATTATTATTTGCTTAGACACTTCCAATGAATGAGTTAGTCCAATATCTGGTGCATTTATGTCAACCATAACTGCATGTGACTGTCATCACCATCATTATGATCAATATAATTAATATCAGTTCTGCTGTACATTCATCTTCTTCAATGCCATTCGTTATTTCTAGCTTCTACATTTTGTAATGCATTTTTGATTGATTTTTTTTAGTGTTTCATTAGGACTATAATGCCAAGCTCTCCGACTTTGGACTTGCAAAAGATGGTCCAGTAGGTGACAAGTCTCATGTCTCTACTCGCATCATGGGCACATATGGTTATGCAGCCCCAGAATACGTTATGACAGGTAGGACCATTCTATATGGATCAAGAGCATATTTCTTGGTCCTTCTATAAATGAATTATTTTTTAAATGACTATTTTCCAACATTTTTGGTGAAAACTTAGGCAAATAAAAATTAGCGACATTGTCGTCATTGAAGCCTTATCCCTTCTATTTGGGATGGCTTTATGAGTTACCACTTTCCTACTCGACTCTGTTTGTGAGATGTTAGTCTTTATTATCATGGTCATTATCATTATCATTACTGTTATTATATTTTTGATAGATCACATAAGTTGAACCCTCTGTCTCATGGTTGCAACAGTTCTGATTTGCTAGTTATTGTACACTGTGTTCTTTGATGCTGCTGTAGTAGAAGCATTATCTGATTCTCAACCTTGACCAAGAGAACCTGCATATTTGTTGGACCTGCAATAGTATTATGGTAACATGCAAACCCACCTTCCAGTATATCAAAGCTGTTTCTTGTGTTGCCTCCATCAGGGGAATGAACATGTCCTAATATCTTCTCCCATCTACAATAAGGCCCATCAAATAAATGGCCTGAATCGCCAAAAGGTGACATATGCACCACTCGTAGTTCTGAGCAAAAGGTTCAATTGAAGTTATGATTCTTAGTTGTGAACTCCTTTCTCATTAAATGGCTTTAAGTTCTTCTGAATAAAATAAGTTTAGGAGGCTGATGCAAATCTTTCATAATGTTAATTCAAGCAACCAGATTGAGTTTTAGGTGCAACTCAATTTTCCTAGAACTCGATAAAGATTAAAGTATTTTCACGTCTTCAGAGAGGACTCAAGTAGACTTAAAAATTGTGATTTCTGCTGGAAAATTCAAGCTTTTAGCGGTTGAAACTGGTCAAACAACATTCCAAGACTTTGCCTCTTCCTCTTCTGAATCTTGTTTTAATTTGATATTTGCTGTCTTGTTTTCTTTGCTTGAAACATTTAATCCTATCTTAAATGGAGAACCAAAAAAACCCTTTTGCATGCAGGGCATCTGACTGCCAGGAGTGATGTTTACAGCTTCGGTGTTGTTCTATTGGAACTGCTTACTGGCAGAAAATCACTCGATAGGTCCCGTCCAGCTCGTGAGCAAAACCTTGCTGACTGGGCCTTGCCTCTTCTATGCGAGAAGAAAAAGCTGCTCAATATCATAGACCCAAGACTGGAAGGTGACTATCCGATTAAAGGTGTGCATAAAGCTGCCATGTTAGCTTATCATTGTCTCAACCGCAACCCAAAGGCGAGGCCACTCATGAGAGATATCGTCGACTCATTGGAGCCTCTTCAGGTTGCTGTGGAGGCATGGGGTGGAGCTCCTACTACTCTGTTCACTGAAATCCCAGTCTAACAGCCTCACAGAGAAGCAACTTGCTGCAACTGACAAGGGTTTTGCTTCTTTATGGAGCTTTCACCTTCAGCTGGAAATGGAGAAATTTCATACCTGTGACATGGGTTTTGCTGAACATGGTCTGTTTTCGTTTTCTACCATTCGTTGCTGTTGTTCTTTGAGATAGGCATAGGTAAATTGCTATTTGCATCTATATCATCTTGAGGGTAAATTTAATCATTGATGATCTTTCAGTTATCCACCGAAAAAGATCTGCTAGGCTTATACATTGTTACACTAAAAAACTGCACTATGGTCCATTTTTCCCCAGTGAGGACAGTAGGATTGTGTTCATTAAGTAGAAACTCAGACTGGAGTTGTTTTCACTGCTAGATTGAATCGATCTTTGTTATTCACATGGGTATCCCTCTGATTCAAGTAGTGTTTCAAAACCCGGACTTGGACCCCCCAACTTGGCCATGGTTGGGCCAAGTCGAGCCTGGTCGAGTCCCATCTGTTATTTTTATTTTTTTTTCTGTCTTTTTTCAATTGTGCTCCGGTCAAGCCTTGGTGACAAGGGTGCTGGCAGAGGGGGCCGTAGACACCTTGGCTTAGCAGTTTGGGTTGGTGATGCGAAGTCCCTTCAAGTTCTTGGCAGTCTCAGACAGTGATGCTACATGTTCATCACCTGCCATGGATTGAAACGCTTCTGCTTCTGCTGTTACAGTTACTGTTTGGGAGAGAAGCTGCTGCTCTTATGATCAGGTTTGTGAGAAGAGATGAAGGACAGTCCCTTCTGATCTCAGATGAGTCCCTTTCTTTTATAGGTTTGGCCAGTGGCCATTCATCAGGCTTGTTTCAATCTGGATATCTACCATCGATGTAAGAAGATTAAGGTGGCCGCTGCACGAGAAGAATGAATATCTTATTGCCATCAGTGAAACAACTATCCACATTTGTCTAAAAAAACTTTATGATCGCATGGCATTGTTTGAAAATCATTTTTCAAATTGATCCAAGGATTACTCATCTCAAAGTTTATAGAGGAGGTCATCATATTACTCAAAAGGTTCCATGAGAACGTTGGCAAAGGTTTGACTAGGACTATATATCCAATTAAGCCAACATGTGTTCAATCTTACGGTGAAACCAAGATCCATCAAATTAAAATCTTAACGGTTTAGATCAACCGTAGGTGAGCCCACAGTGAGTTCCACATATCCCACTATAATAAATCACTCAGGGGACCTAGACTCTTATTAAAGATTTCCAAAAAAAAAAATGCAAAAAACGATAAAGAATGAGAACAAATTAAGATTTGGATTTCCAAAAAGAATGCTTAGTTAATCTCCCGTAAAAGAAGAAGGTACGAGCCAATAACTTTTCTTTGTTATCTTCATTTAAAAAAGGTCTTCATTTGCCTAACACTACTCTAGAGTTTGTATAATTAAGCTCGGCAGGATTAGGAATTTTTCCCGTTAGTGATAAGCTTTAGGAGAATCTGAATCATGTTGCGTAGGTAATCAGGAAACGATGAAAACATAGAATAGACTGAAGCGTGCGTTGCTCACCTTTTTTCAAACATATAAAAAGAGTTAACCAGCTCATCTACCATATCACGTGGGCATTTGTTAAAAAGTGACCGTCCAAATAGACGAGATTAACCTAATAGTCAATCTGACTAGCTAACAGTAGAAGTTCATTAATTTGGAACAATGACCATTGGATTCCTAGTCTACATCTAATCATCCATTTATTTATTTTTCTTTAGCTTCCATCAGAGCTCACAAATTGGCCGCTACAAGAAAGAATAAGTTGTAGGCCTGTCTACTTGCATAAAATACATAAAGAAAGATTGCTTTCCTCTTGTTGGGATGTATCCAAGGCCAAAGCTTACTCCAATTAGAATTGGTCTCTAAAATGAGATTTGAGCATATGATTTCTTATATAAAAATTCATATGAATGTTAAGGGCTCGGTTGCTTTTGTAATTGAATACAAATGCATAGGATTGTATATATATCTGTAAGTGGTTAAAAAATAAGGGGCAAAGGTGAACATCCAAAACTTATCCTCAAATATATTACGTTTCCTCAAATGAAAATTGAATAAAGAAAATATAAGAAATGAATACATTGCAATCACTCTAGTGTTAGGTTTATGTCTTGTATTCCGGTTTAGCCGGATGAGTCACTGGGTTAGCCAGAGACTGGTTTAAGGTCAAAGGTATTTTGGTAATTGTACCGGGGCTTTCTTGGTAGCCAAGAAAGCGGAGATTATATATTGTATAGTCTGTAACCTAGACCTTGCGGCACGGCGGCAGTAGTTGCCTGTGGTATTCCCACACCACGTAGGAGAGATGAGGTGAGAGAGTGGGAATCTCTTGTATGCTTTACTTATCATAGTGAAGATGTTCGTCCTCCTATGCTCGTGGATGTAGCCCTATTTGGGTGAACCACGTAAATCTCGGTGTCTCTTCTTGTGTGTGGTTGATTGTTGATCTTGTGATTCCGTGGATGCGCACAACGGGTGATGTTCAGAAAATCACAACAATTGGTATCAGAGCCGAGGTTGGTGTTCCTCGGGTTTTCTGAGCGAGGTGGAGATCGCTCAGTGGTTTGGAGGTTGTACGCATGAAGATTAACTGAGATCAGGTTCGTGATTTCTGGTTGGGCCACCATCGGAGAAGAAGAAGACGAGATTGGGTTCTCCGGTCTCGCTGGGATCGGAGGAAAAAAGATCCACATGTTTTTCAGATCTCGGAGAAAATCGCGGCTGGTTGGATTTCCGGGCTTTTAGTTCTGAGAAGGAGAGAAATCGGTTTTGCAGAGTGGGTTCTGTTGGTGCCTTTTGGTTTCCTGTTCATGCTGGAATTTCTGTGAAGAAGGAGATCGGAGAAGAAAAGCGTCTGTGAAGAAAGATAAAAAAAAAAAAAAAAAGGAAAAGAAAAATCGTTGCAGAATCCGGAAGCAGAGAGAAATCGCAGAGGATTTCTCGGTCCAGAGAAAAACTAGGAAGGAAAAAAGAAAAAAAAAAAAACTCACCGAGATCTTCGCCGGGCTCGCTGCTCGCCGTCGTCGCCATCGCAGTCGCTGCCGTTCCCGTCGCCGCTGGCAGCCGGCGCTGAAGCCGGAGCCGAAGCAGATCGCGACCGTCCGCAACCGGGTTGCCGAGGATGTTGCAGAACCAGATCGCTTGAAGCACCGCCGTTGTCCGCCGTCGCCGTGAGGCCGTCGCCGTGGGGCCGTCGCCGTGGGGCCGCTGCAACCCGCGGAGAGCTCGCCTGTTGCAGACCCAGACGCGAGCTCGCCTGTTGCAGACCCAGACGCACGTCAGTCGCTGGGTTGAAGACGACCCAGTCTTCTGGGTCTTGGGTCGGGTCGGGTCTGGTTGCCTGACCCGTGGAGAAGATGAGCCCAGCGCCTGTTTTTTAGGTTGGGTCAGGTTTCGGGTTGGATCCGAACCAACCCGCGGAGACAAGCCCGGCAAAGCAAGTTCAGTTCGGGGTCAGGTCAGGTTCGACCCGACCCGCTAGCATCAAAGCCCAGCAGTTCAGAGCCGGTTTGGTTCCGGGTCAGGTCAGGTCCGACCCGACCCGTTATCAGAAGGTCCAGCCTAGCCAGCAGGTTCAGGCCGGGTCAAGTCAGGTTCGACCCGACCTGTTTGCAGACGGTCCAGCCCAGCGCAAAATAGCAGTTCAGTTCCGGGTTAGGCGAACCCGACCCGGGTCCGCTCCAGAAGCCCAGCCGACTGTGCAGTGACGTCAGCAGTGACGTCATCAACGGTCAAAGGCCAGATTTGACCAGTTTCAACAGCTGAAATTGTTTCTGCGATATCTTGATCGTCCGATGTCCGATCGGAGATCCGTTTGCGCCTACGGACTCGTTTCGAGCAGATCTACGCAGTGGAAGAGGTTGATTGGCTGTTTGACAGTCAAGGAGGAGGTTTGATCGATTGGAGCGTAGAAACTTGTTTCTACGTTATCGGAGCCATCCTGAGTCGGATTTCAGATCCGTTTCTTCCAGCGTGCTCGTGGTGACGAGATCTATAACTTGATGCAGAAATTTGGAGGAGATCTGAACAGATGTGAATTCAAGCTAGAATCAGGTCTACTCGACCTGGTTGTTGTTGCAAACCCAATAATAGGAGTCGCTGGCCTAGTTGCAAAGGGTTTGCTGATTCAAACGAAGTTGTTCGTTTGGGGTTCACATGATCGCATGTGATGATATTCATCTTGCCAGAGCCAAGCTGGAAAAGCAGCAAGGAGGAGCTGATGCGTCAGCAGTTGTCAAACATTTGTTTGATTGATTGATCGGAGGCCCAGTCAAATGGAGTTTTTTGACTGTTCGGAGGCAGAGGTTGTTCTGCAATGGAGTCATCTGGACTTGTATTCCCGATCTGTTTTGCTTGCATGCTTGTGGTGATTGGATCTTCATGGTGATGTTGAAGATGGGGCAGGATGGTGAGTGATTCAGATGTCACTCAGATTCGTCAATGGTTTCGAGCTTTTAGTTCGAGGTGGAGCTTGACGAGATGAACTTTGCTTAAAGTTCATGTGCTGGTTCAACATGTTAAAGTGTTGAAGAAGACTGCATCCCTGGTGCAGTGACGTGCCATTCAGCAGGGTACGTAAAGACATTGCCGGTTTTATCTCCTAGTAGCTCGAGTTGTACGGAGTTGTACGGAATTCAAGCCAAGGTGGAGATTGTTAGGTTTATGTCTTGTATTCCGGTTTAACCGGATGAGTCACTGGGTTAGCCAGAGACTGGTTTAAGGTCAAGGGTATTTTGGTAATTGTACCGGGGCTTTCTTGGTGGCCAAGAAAGCGGAGATTATATATTGTATAGTCTGTAACCCTAGACCTTGCGGCGCGGCGACAGTAGTTGCCCGTGGTATTCCCACACCACGTAGGAGAGATGAGGTGAGAGAGTGGGAATCTCTTGTATGCTTTACTTGTCATAGTGAAGATGTTCGTCCTCCTGTGCCCGTGGATGTAGCCCTATTTGGGTGAACCACGTAAATCTCGGTGTCTCTTCTTGTGTGTGGTTCTCGGTGTCTCTTCTTGTGTGTGGTTGATTGTTGATCTTGTGATTCCGTGGATGCGCACAACGGGTGATGTTCAAAAAATCACAACATCTAGTTATTCAATCCATCATGGTCCCATCTATATCTCTATCTTATATTCTTCGTCCCTCACCTCATATCTTTTACACATGATCTTCGAGACAATTTATTATAAAGGTTTTCCGAAACCAAAACATAGCATCTTTAAAAGGTAAAACAAACTAGTAGTTTGGTGCGTTTTCATCCAACAAAATCACATGAATAAAGTTGGCCAATTTCCTTATGAGCAATGCTAGCAAGGTGAGATGATCAAACAAAGCAGCAATGATATCTTAATGGCTTATGAAAGTTTATAATGCTCAAGATTTATTTTAGATTGTGATTCGACTACTACTTCTATACAGAGAAAGAATAAAAGTAATCAACCAAACAAAGAAGACAATACACAATTTAACGTGAAAACCCAAACAAAAAAAAAACTACGATTCCAAAGTGAACAAAATTAATCACTAACTTCTACAGGATAGGATATACTCACAACCTTATAGTCAGTCCATCGACACAAGGTGTTGTAATTTTTTTTTTTATGGATCTTCACAGCAGGTAATCCCTCGATTCCCCATGATTAGTACCTCATCTCCACAACGAATGATTTTTACAACGAGAGAACAATCTTCTACAAGAATATAGAAACCACAAATCTTTTACGAAGAAGTAGAAGCATCAACTTTAGAACTTGAAGCTTTCAACCAAATCTCTCATAGAAGCTCTAGACAATATCTCTAATAGTAATCTTAATTTAGAACTTGGAGATATCTAGGTATTGTATTGTCCTTAGCGTTGAGAAGAACCCTTTTTTTATAGCCCAAAATTTGTGCCTTAAGGTTAGAAAGCAAATATAACCAAAACAAGTAAATTTGGCACAAATAGAAAACAAATTTATGTAGGTCGGGGTGCTTCTGTCGCATATGCAGTTGCAACACACATATAATTATTTGCAAATTTCTTGTTAGGCTTGAGCATGATCTTCATGGGTTTGAGCACAGTCATCCTTGTTTAGCCCGCTCGAGTGAGTGAGCATACCGGCTCGAGTTCTTGTAGTGTTTTTTATTTTCTTCAACTCAACATTTCTTGCAATGTGATCAACAGTCCATATTTAAGAATATGAAATACAGATTCCTGGAGTTAAGTTTTGTCCAATATATGAATTTAGCCAGTACAAAAATCCTAATAGCTTACAATTTCTTCATTGCAAGGAGTTAACAGAGAATTACCTTGTTAGACTATGAAGGGATTTCCCTTTTTTCTCCTTTTATAATTGCATTTTTTCTCTTTTCTCAACAAATCAAAGTGAGCGAAGTGAAACTCGACCATGGCTCACATGCACATCCCTCTCTTATAGGGGATGTGGCTAAATTTTATGTTAATGTATGCTAGTCCACTATGAAATTGAGTTTGTATGAAATACATAAAAATTCATGTGTTCCATATATCAGGGGCCACTTTCTTGGTTACGCAAATCTGATATGCATTGAAATCATTAAGGTCAGATTTTTAAAGATTGAACCACTTCCAAATAAAAGTATAAATTTTTTACTTTAAAAAAAGATGTTAGTTTTATACTTTTCAATTGAAATCACTTTATAAAAAACTGGAATTAAAAAATATAAATTTAAATTAAAGTCTAATCATGTTCAAATGCAGACTTAATTTTTTTTTCGATCGTATAACTTGAACTAAATGGGTTCAAAATATTGAAAATAAAACTGATATTTTCTCAATTTGAGTCCTTTAGATATTAGGGGATCACCATATATTCCTGCCAATTAAATAATATTTCTTTCTTTTCTAGCAACTTTTATTGAAGTTGTACTAGTGTCGCTCGAATCCTACCTCATACTCAAACTTGATTTTTACTAAGAAGAAGTCTAATTTTCTTTCGAATACAAAACATGATTTTTGTGTAGATCACATAAACCATATTAAAATGGGCCAATATTGGACATAAATATGGATTTCTTAATTTTTCTTACGCCACTTATTTAGAATTAATAAATTATAAATGATTATTCTTTTATCTGTGCACAATTCTTCGATTTGCTCAATGCTAGTAAGTGTTCGAATTTCCATATTAAGATACAAATATATACTTTCCACTGCATATGCACTTTATACATGAATCAGCTGACATAGAAGAATAATCGACATTAATTATAAAAAAGAGAACAAATTTATGTCCTACATTTTGATCCATTTTAATTTGAGTTATATTATCTGAACAAAAATCAGGTTTGGATATTAATTAAACTTAGGCTTGAGTGAATTGAGAAATTTGATTTATTTTCAATATCTTGACCTATTTAATTCAATATGTGATTTAAATAAAAATCAAGTCTGTATTTGAATATCTTTAGGTTTGGATCTGATAAATAGATTTAAATATGAGGTTGGCCGGACTAGCTAAACTGCATGCCATCATTAGACAAAATATATTTTCATATATATATATATATATTTGTTTCAATTGAAAGTGAATTTATTTTTAAAATAAGCATTTATACTTTTATTTCGGAGCGCCATTTTAGTCTTAAAAAATCTATGCTCACGGTGTTAATGTTGTGGATTAAAATAGATTATATAGTAATTACATATTCAAGAAAAAAGGGGCCCAAATATATGAAATACATGAATTTTCTAGGGTTTTATATAAGCTTAATGTTATGGTGGGGCTATCTCATATTAGTACAAAATTTGGCCACATTCCATAAAAGAGGGAGACGTGCATTTGAGCAGTGCCGACTTAAGAAAATTTGAGGCCTAAAGCAACAATCCTAAGTAAGGCTTTTTTATTTTTAAATATTATTTTAAATATTATAAATATTTGATTTAAAATCTATTTTCTCGCTTTTTGTGATATAAAGTTACTTATTAAGTTTTTATATCCAAGTTTTGCTACCATATTTTTTTAATTGATATTATGGCTAATCCACTTAATCTTTCTTGTTTACTAGCAATAAAGGCCCAGGCTAAAAATAAACTAAAATGAATAAGGGATTTTATATAAAAGGAGAACCATTTAGTAAAGTTAAATAAATTATAATTTAGACTTAAAATTATAAATTTTCATGCATTTTATTTTTTTACACGATATTTAGATAAAAAAGATAAGACTATGTCTGATTAAGTACCTTTGCCATTTTTTGTTCTAATTTAATAGTATAAAGCAATATTAAGTTTTTTTTCCTCTTGCATGTCTACTTCTATACATGTTTTCAATATAGCCACATTCATGAAAAATACTTCTAAACAAGAGAAAAAAAAAAGGAAAAAAAAAACATGACTTAGCGCCCAAGAAGAAAATTAACTTCTATGTTGTGATAAAGCATTATAAAAACTTGTCTCCAAGAAAATATAGAAAGCATTGTCCATAAAATAAAATCAATATTCTATAGTTGCAGTGGAAAAAATGAGCAATGTCCTACTTAAATCTCAAGTCTACCCCACCAACACAGCTGTTCTCAAGCAGCCACTTGGAATTTCACTTTCATTATTATAATCTACAAACTATAATTAAAAATAAAACATAGGTATCATTAGCATAAATGAAACAATATCTATCGCCATTTTTCTTTATGTGAACAACATGTAGCGTTTTAGTGGGACCTATTGTATTTTATATATGGCAAGAGCATTTTGGACATATTCAGTATGTAGATGATAGCATTCCAATTTAGCATAGAGGCATTATATGGGATAGGATTTCGTCATTTAGATTTAAACGGAATTGGGTGAGTTTTGGTCATTAAGATTTAAATGGAATTGGTCGTAGATAATGTAAAAGTAAAATGTGAGATGCAAGTTGGAAAGTGTGGATATGGAAATTTTGCATAACATTATGTTGAGACATTTATGCATGAGATCATGTTGAGAATTGAAATAATGTTGGAAACCGTGTAAATGAGATAGATAGGTAATTATATGAGAGATTTTACGGAGGAACATGTGATTCTTTATTTCAATATAAATGGGTTTTATTTTTTTTCCTTTTTTGGGGGCCTAAATCAAAGGCTTTTATTGCCTTATGATAGAGCCGACTAACATTTGAGTTGTTCGAATTTTAATAGGTTGAGCTCACAGTAGAGTTTTGCTCCTCTCACTTAAGCAAATTGAGAGAGGAGCAATTTTGAAAAGAACAAGTGCTTCTTTTGAATGAGAATCCTTTTCACTATATCCAAAAACATCTCCGGCATAAGAGAAAATAAGAAAGTAATTCTAAACTTCTTTTATAGATACAGATACTCCATACGTGCATCATTGTAACATGTGTTCCACTCTCACCCCCTCATCTAAGGGCTCCTTCCCTCATCCAACGGCCAATTACCTCAAGGTTTCCATCCCTCACCTCCCATTACCTCACCCAAGGTTTCCATCTCTCACCTAAGGTCTCCCCCTCTAGTGTGGGTTTGATGGGTCTCCAACCCCTTAGTTGGGGTAGCCCTAAAAAAAAAGTGTTTCAAAAAAGTGTTTCACTCTCGAGAGTATTTTCACATTAGAGTTTCCTTTTAGGAGAGGATATTATTGAAAAGATTATTAGGTTAAATTCTATATAATTAATAACAGTAAATAAAGCACACATGAATACTGTTAAAACAAATTTCTTATTTAGATTTTTATCATTTTCTTATTTTTATTCCAACAGCTTGTGGTGTTGTTCATTCTGGAAATATTTTTAAATATCATGACTTCATGGAAAAAAACTGTTTAGATAAATAGGGTGATATTGCCATGATAAAATTATTGTCAATTGTTGTGATACTAGCTGACATCACTAGTAATTGCACCAATATAAAATTATTGATTCTAAAGAAGGAAAATTTTCCGAAATGCCCCCCTTTAAAAACAACCCTTTTTCAAATGAAAAGCTAAGTACTGGTAATTCTGAAAATCCCCTAACAGTAATGATAGGGCAAACTTTACTTAAAATATTGTGTAAAGCTAAAATGCGAATTGGTTAAAAATTATAAAGATACATGTCTGTTTTTATCAAATGCTCCTTTCACAAGCACAACATTCAGGGAATGCAGGATAAAAACAACTCATGTAATCCCTCTTTGGCTCCACCAATTATGTCAATTATGCTTTGTTACATTACATTAGGCAATTAGTGTTGATTACTACAGTGGTTGGATAACAAAACAGTCATCTATTGCTGAAAGGTAGGCCTAGAAGGACTGTTTGAAGGCCCCAAAACCTGTGATAGCAGGTTATACTGATTGCCCGTCGAAGATGAAAGGGGCCGAGAAGATGAATGATCATGCCGTCCTTGGTAGACGACTCGGAAGTGACTGGGGTCTGTGGAACACCAGTCTACTGTCTTCTTGGCTCTACATTTTGTCTTTTGGCACTTGAAATAGCTTCTGAAGTAAAAAGCCAACAATTGATTTATCAATATTGTTCATCCAAGTGAGAAAAGAATCATCCCAAATCCCCTAAAAAGCCACACAAAACATAGGCAAATGTGTTGTTCACCTGTTTCTTTTTATGCGTTTGATGAATTTCTGGCCATATTTCTTCCATGAGTGTCCATCTTCAGGTATGAGTTGGTTGGCACCAGTTTCTGCTTTCTTTGGTTCTGATTGTTCTTCACTTGGTCCAATTTCACCTGCCCTGATACACAAAACCACTTCTATTCACATAGATAATTTGCCTTCATCCATGTACGAGTAATCCATTACTTCTCGGCAGTGGCAGAATCAAGATTTTCATTTGAGGGGAGCGGATGATGGCCATAATATTACTAATTAATTATTTCACCATCTAAGGAGGGTGATGCCCTCTTCTTTCAATGGTCTATGGGCTGTTTGGGACCCAATTGTTGCTTGGACTTAGAAAGAGTCTTGACACTCACTTTTTTGCGGTCCTATAGAGGCAACTGACCAATGGTATCAGAACTATAACCCTATAGTAATCTTTCAGTTTGGCCTGCCATGATCTTGCCTATTAGCTTCGATAATAATTTCACTATCTTATTTTCTTTTCTCCTGAATAAAAATCAAAACATTCTCTCTCTTCTTATAGATATTCATATAGCCTTAAATCTCGTCAATTTAATCAAGCCACACTATTAAATGTTTTGGAAGAGATTATGGTATATTTGATTTAGTGGGTCATGGATACTAGCAGACACAAAATAGTGATGAACTCTACAAACAAATGGAGATCACCATCAAAAACTAGTATTGTCATTTGTTATGTGTGAGTACAAGCTTGGATAAAAGAGAAGGATTACATTCATATATGTAGTGGCAAATTCAGGATTTTCATTCAATAGAGGCTGATGGTCAATTAAAAAACTAAATATATTCGGGTCATGGTAAAAGGATTGAAAGGCAGTGAAAAAGGGAAAATCCCTTTTCATTGGGTTGAAAAAATTATTTGAATATATATTCTAAGAGGAATAGTTTGGCAAACAACTAATCCTAGTTATCTTCTTCCTAAAATTATTAAATTCCACTTGGTAACTTTTTGTGAGTAGGGACTGAGCAATTGAAGTGTTAAATTACTTAAACCAATGGACAGGTAAAAAGGGAATGGGAAAGAAAGAGAAAGGGAATGAGATAATAATGGAATGAAAGTATAAAATCAATTGAAAGCCATTATGTTGGATGACTTTATAATTGCCAAAAGTACTCAATAGAAGTCATTAATTGGAACGAGAGAATGTATTCACCTGCAATGTTGCCTCAAACAAATAAAGAGATTATTCAAATAATAAATATAATAAAATTGAGGCGAATTCGATGTACTTCCAAGTGCCATCCCTGTAAAGTAGTTTAGGGAATTAGGTATTTGGTTTCTAATATTTCTATAAAAAGGGGCTAAATCAGCATTAGATGCTTTTATCTCCTATGGTAAAAGATCATTACTACACTATCCCCATAAAAAATGCGTTGTAATCCTTTCAATTAATTTTTAGATGCATATCATGAGATAGGTTACTTCAATTTATTTTTATTTGGCAAATCAATCATTAAAAAAAAAAGAAATGAAAAGAAGTCCAACTCTAGATTATAGAAATAAGTAATGTCATGAATAAATATATTTCATGAAAATCTAGTCTCAGAAGAATATCTAGATGCAATATAAATACATGTTTTTAATTCCAAAGAAGATGATCATAACCCAAAGAATTCAAAGTAAAAAAAATGCATATTAAACGACGAAAAGCAATTGTCTTAAGAAGTAACAAGCAAGCAGTTATATAATTCATGCCGAAGATCTGGCCAATTCAAACTAAGAAAGAAAGATTTAATTTGAGAATACTTCTCTACCAGCCTACATAGGGTTCCAAATTCTAATCATCATCATCATTTTTATAAAGATGGGAGAGAACATGAAAGGGGTATGTTACAATTTTGGTAGAGAGAGGAAATAGTAAGTACAAGGATATATTAGGATAGAGAGAGATCGGGAAAGAGAGAGAGAGAGAGAGAGAGAGAGAGAGAGAGGGATTGATAGAGAGAGGGATCTAGAGAAAAGAATATTTGACGGAGAGAGAGCGCATGATGCATCAATGATGATGAAGATTATCCATGGCAACATTTCATAAGAGAAAGAGAGGAGAAAGACCAAATGGGGGCTGGGCTGGATGGCCCATGAAGAGGGGAGAGGGACCCAGTAGGGGCTTATGGGTCTCTTTCAATAGGGTTAAGCCAAATTGCCTGTATGAATGTGATGGCTGTTTTATTCCAGGCCTAGAATTATGTAGGTCCGCCATTGCATATATGTAGATGGGGGTAAGAAGAAAGGTAAATAACTTGTCATAAAAAAAATTCATTTTCTTTGAGAGGGTTTTTTAAAAGAAAAGAATCGAAAAGAACTTGTCACATAAAAAAAAAGAGACTTTACTTTCAGAATGGAGAACTAGAACTAATATAAAGTCAACCCTTAATAATGATATTGACGTGGAAACATATTATTGGATAGTTAACCCAAATGTCTTACCATGTAATTAATTACATCATGAATAAAGATGCAAAACAATCAGTGAGCATTATAACGAACCATACTATGTTGAGAAGTAGGTTCCACCCAAGAAGCAGTGTTGAATGGCTTTGATTGGAATAGTTAGCGGGGTATGGACTTACTTTCATAATAAAGAACTAGAATTAACGAAGCCAATCCTCAATAATGCCATTGATGCTGAAACATATTACTGGATGGTTAACCCAAATGTCTTACCATGTAATTTATTACATCATGAATAAGAAGCACAGCACTCATTGAGCATTGTAACGGACCATATTATGTTGAGAAGTAGGTTTCACCCAAGGGGCAGTGTTGAATGGTTTTGATTGGAATGGTTAGTGGGGTAGGGACTTTACTTTCATAATGGTGGACTAGAACTAACGAAGCCAACCCTTAATAATAATGCTGATGTGTAGACATATTATTGGATGGTTGACCTAAATGCCTTACCATGAGATCACGAATAGAGATGCACAACACTTAGTGAGCATTGTAACAGCCATATTATGTTGAGAAGTATGTTCCACCCAAGCGATAAGAGTGTTGGATGGTTTTAATTGGAATGGTTAGCGAGGAAGGGACTTCTCTTTTAGAATGGAAAACTAAAACTAACAAAGCCAACCCTTAATAATGATGTTGATGTATAAACATATTATTGGATGGTTAACCCAAATGCCTTGCTATATAATTTATTACATCACTAATAGAGATGCACAACACTCAGTGAGCATTGTAATGGACCACATTATGTTGAGAAGTATGTTGTACCATTTTGTTCAGAATGATTAGTAGGGGAGGGACTTTACTTTCAGAATGGTGAACTAGAACTAACAAAGCCAACCCTTAATATTGATGTTGATGCGTAAACGTGTTATTGGATGGTTATCCCAAATGCCTTACCATGTAATTTATTACATCACGAATAGAGATGTATAACACTCAGTGAGCATTATAACAGACCATATTATGTTGAGAAGTAGGTTCCACCAAAGAGACAGTGTTGGATGGTTTTGATCAGAATGGTTAGCGGGGGAGGGACTTTACTTTCAGAATGGTGAATTAGAACTAACAAAGCCAACACTTATTAATGATGTTGATGTGAAACATATTATTAGATGGTTAATCCAAATGCCTTGCCATGTAATTTGTTATTATATCACGAATAGAGATGCATAATACTTATTAAGCATTGTAACGGATCATATTATGTTAAGAAGTAGATTCCACCCATGAGGCAGTGTTGGATGGTTTTGATCGGAATGAATAGCGGGAAAATTTTAACATATTATTTATTTTCCATGGGATTTTTCTTTATTTTTGGTGTGATTTATTCTCCTACCACATATTTGTATCCATCGAAAGTCGAGAAAAAGGAAGCCGGCTTTGTTGGACATAAAATAAGCCATAATAATTTGGCAAACCAAATCTGGCATTTACTTTAGAAAGGTAGCAATTGACCAACCAATACCAATGAGTCCTTTGTATATACTTTTAATTATTAGAGGTTTAACATGTAACAAAAAAGTGTTTAAATACCAAATGTATTTGGTAACTGACGTAAAAGTACTTTTTTTTTAAAGAAGCAGGATAGTAAAGTTTTGGCCTTAGTTAAAGCCAGTAGGACAGCCAGTTGCACATAGAAAAGATGAGATAGTTATGGTAATCACGTTGATACCAAAATAAAGATAGAAAAGTGTGGATCCATGAAGTAATAGGGTTTCCTTGCATAAAAAGAACAAGTCTTCCCAAGTGACTACGTGAAGTGTATGCCTCACCCTATCTTGAAGGAATCACTCTTCAACTACAAAAGATCGAGGTTTTAGTTCCATTAACATTCCTTGCAACAAGAAGAAGGCCCCTTATAATGTTGCTCTAAGAACACATGTAACTTGGCTTTATTCATTTGTAAGGTGAAGTAAAATAAAATAAAATAAGTGTAATGCCCTACCCCCACGTACATGCATGATATTGTCCACTTTGGCCCATGGGCCTCACGATTTTGCTTCTGGTGAGTCTCAACCCACTAAAAGGCCTCATGCAAGGTAAATGTGCAAGTTTTATATATAAACCAATTCACTTTCCTCTCTACAATCGATGTGAGACTCGAGAATGTTACAATCCATCCCCCTTAGGGCTACACGTCCCTGTGCAGTAGCCTGCCAGTCCATGTAGCCTACTAGCCCTCTTGGCCCTCCCATGTAAGAACCCGCCCACTTGTAGCAGGCCATGGCAGGGACCCACACTCGAACTAGTTGAGAGTTGGCTCTGATGTCATTTGTAATGCCCAACCCTTCACATATGCATGATATTATCCACTTTGGCTTATAGGTCTCACGGTTTTACTTTTGATGGGTTGAGGCCCACTAAAAGCAAAACCGTGAGGCTATAGGCCAAAGCAAACAATATAATGTATGTGTAAAGGGTGGGGTGTTACAATAAAGGTATTGTAACGCCCACCCTACACGAATGTATTATATTGTCCGTTTTAGCCCATGAGCCTTATAATTTGGTTTCAAATGGGCCTCAATCTATCAAAAGGCCTTATACCTCCAATCATTTTTCTCCTTATAGCCACCATAGGACTCCAAGATATCACACCTATCGTTGTAGCCCACGCCATATTCTATTATATTTTACTTTATTCTACCGCAAAAAACAAACGGGAGTCTTCTAATAAAGCGACTCACGAACTTTCTACGCTTGGACTGGCCGCCTTCTGCATTTGGTAGAAAGTTTTGATTATTCAACACTAAAAACAACATAGTTCGGTTCCTCACTCCTCTCGTCCTGGGTTTGGGTTTAACTCTTCCACGTTCAAAGTATCATAGTCTTGTTTCCTCACTCCTTTGTATACGGGAGATGAAGAAAATGAGATAAATACTCTCTCTCTCTCTCTCTCTCTCTCTCTCTCTCTCTCTCTCTCTCTCTCACACACACACACACACATTTTGTCCATGCGGCCTATCTATTTTGGTGTACTTGCTCTATTGGTGTGATGTCATCTTAAGGTAAAAATTAAGAAGTACTGCCTGTAGAAGATAAAGTGTTTGAGGTGATTTGGTTCACTCATCGAAAAGGGCTCATCTATTTTTAATGTCCACATTGGTCTGTATCAACCCATATTGGCTCGTATGACCAGTATCAATGAATTGGTGAGAACGGTTGCAATGGAGTATCCAATATTGGAATGTCATGTTGATATTCTATGTGTTTTTCTTCGAAAACTAAGAAGTAATATTAATAACTACATGATACATATGCACCAAATATTAAACCATAACATACATACACATGAGAACTTCCATGAAAAGAATAAATCAGATTAGATGATGATGATAGAATTTTAAAAAAATGGTCAACCTAAAAATGAAAAAAAAAAATCAATCACCAAATTTGAAGCTTAGACAGAAAATTTTATCCAGTGAAGATGATTTTCCACTGAGGGAAGTAGGATGGATGATACGTCACATAGTTTCTTCCTCTCAAAATATGGCACAAATACCCTTGTATAAATTAAATTATCATAGATTTTTAGTTTTGATACCTCAGTAGCCACGACCCTGAAAGTCAAGTGCTGGTATTATGCATCCTCTTCTCCTTAATATATATATATAAGGAATATTTTGGATTGACCGAGTATTCAATAATTTGGAGGCTCTTTATGTTGCCTTGTATATTTAGCCATCTCAAGCCTCTAGTATTCTCTTTCTTCTCCTTAATGTTTCTTCTTAGTTGAGCAAATAAAAGGATGAGGAAGACACTAATCTTTTCCATTTTTTATTAATGGTAAAGAGGAAGAAACTAGTCTTAACCACCAGATATGAACACACATTCCAAAAAAATGCGGGAAAAAAAAAACCATCGTCAGACTTTATAGGCATGGGAAAAAAAACCCAAAGAAATTAGAACAAAAATGCCACCTAAATGATAAAGCAAAGATTTAAAGAAATCACCAACAAATAGACAGGCAAAATGAGTACATAAATACCCAAGGACACGGATGAGCGGGTGCATGGATGGTGGATGGACACCCAACATGGTCTACAAGGTGATGGCTATTGGCATAGCCAGATGATGTTATCGATGCAGCAGAGAGAAAAGAAAGATCGAGGACAAACATTTTTGAAGGAGCTTTGGGCATAGTGGTTGTGGTGGTCGTCCTTCCTCTAGCTGCAGCAACAGTAAAGGTGGGGTGTGAGAGAGAGAGAGAGAGAGAGAGAGAGAGAGAGTTGCTTTAACACTCTAGAGAGAGAGAGAGAGAGAGAGAGAGAGAGAGAGCTGCTTTAACACCCGTATTCAACGAGGGGTGAACAGGTAACTCTTTGGCTTTCGCAACCGGACACTGTTGATATTTACCAGATATATGACACATGGGGACCATTATGAAGTCGGCCCAGCAGAAAAAAAAGGTACCTCCAACTACCCAATTGTACGAGAGAAAAAAAAAAGAAAAAAGCACCGGAGATGCAGTTTATCCCTTGCCCCAGCACTAAATGGTCGAGTGGTGTTCCTAGGCCGAATTTGAAAATTTGTCTTAGGGGCCATTATTTAAGAACAAAGGTTTTTTTTTGGTGGAGCCACCACCATCACAAAAACACCCTACAATTTCTTCTAACGTGAGGGGGATTTTTTTTCCAACTTTTTCTAGGGCCTATATATATATATATTATATATATGGGTTGTATTCCAGTGTAAAGTTTAGCAGCAACTATATGTTTCTAAACCCTTCATTTGTGGCCCACAAATCCTATCTATTCGAATGTATATCAAATTTAGGGGTGTGTGCCTATTAGGGGGCCCCTGTCCATTGTATGGTTTGTGATAGGTGATAGTTGGGTAGCCATGGTTCGTAAGGGAAAAACGGTGAGGGCAATTTTCATCGGAATATTTACACACGCACGCACATATATCTAAAGAATATTAGTTTGGATCATTCCCTCAACATATGGTGAGGGGCAAATGCATATTTTGAAATATTCATATACAAAAGAGGAAAAATCATTTATGGTATTATGAAAAAGAAAAACCTTTATATGTAAAGAGAGAAAATCATTGTCCATCACCATGGATGCATAGTAATATTCTTCTATATATATAAAGAAGATTTTTACTACACCAAGGGTATTTTCCAAATTTGTGGAGGGCTATGGCCACTTAACCCTTACCTAATTCCCATCCTGCTAGTGTTGGCACATTAGTTTCTCACACTTGTCTAGGGATTGATTTCTAATCCTCAAGTTAAAAGCAACATTGTTGTTAGGAGTTCAATGTAGCTAAAATCAAAAAAAAAAAAAAAAAAGAAAAAAAATCTAGGCATGTTTGGTAATTTACTCTTCTATTGCAAGATAAATTGAAATGTCACATCATGAAAAAATAACGGTAGCTTGAAAATAGAAATTGAAATGTTACATCATGAAAAAATAACGATAGTTTGAAAATAGAGTTAGTTTATTTTTGTAAACTTTAAAAAAAACTTTAAAATATCATGAACATTTTCACTTGGCAGAAATGACAATGTAAAAGGAGTGGTCGTGTATATGAAGTGGTTTTCCATTTTGAGTTCACACCCTATGCTCTTGATGAATGCGACTGATAGACATTCGTCGGATCCTAATTCAGATGCCTTCTATTTAGAAAATGGTCCAGCTCAAGAATTTTTCCTTTGGGAATGACTATAAAAACAAGAATGTTGAAAGGGCTGCACATATAAAAATAAATATAGTTTTCAAAATATACCGGGGTATTTCTAAAAAATTTGAGAGCTCCATATGTAAGAAAAAATTATAAAAATATTAAAAACTCAAACGGGGTTTTGGAAATTTTGGGAACTCCTGTGACGTTTCATAAATGACGCCAGCACCTTCAGCGCTCTCCCGTGCATCCTCCTTTTTGTCATGGAAACTGTGCATCCTCTTTTTACCCCCTTTCAACTTTAAGCAGAATAGTTTAAAACTGGGAGAGACGTAGACACTGAAAAGTCCAAGTGAGTTGTGGGACAGCTGGACTTCTGCTTTCTCCAGCATGCTCGGTGGAACCCATCTCACCTATCTACCCCCATCTGTGCACGTGTGATTGGATGTACAAACATATATCATCCAACGGTGATAGCGGGAGTGATGTCACTGAATTCGATTTGACAGCAATTATTCATGAATGAGTAAAAAGCACAAGGGTGGACTGGACTGGTTGGTCTTGCCTGGACAGCAGATTTATTAGTCCGGATCGTCTGTGGCTCCTTTCAGTCTCATCCTGGGTGGATTTATTAGTCCGTGGAATTATGGTTGATTACGGTTGGTCACCATGGATCAAAAATTTAATTTGAGTCGGGATCCTCTTAGGTAAAAATTCTACGATGATCATGGACAGCCGCACTTTAGGTGGTGCAGCCCCACTTCCATCGCAAGTTGCCTTAGGTGATATGACAAACCCTAACAAGTCTACTCACCGTGGGGAAAACCCTTAAAGAATGCAAATTCAATTCATTTATGTAAAGTTCTCTCGCTATACATTAAGGAAAACATTTCAGTGCAGTGTCTGGCCAAGCAAGATACAATAGCTAATCTAAAATGTAGGAAATGAAAGCCTTATTCGGTATCTTTATTCTTATTTTATAGGGCCATGCAAACTACGGCTATCAAACAAAAAGTCATAAAAAAGAAAGAGATCAAAATTGGAGCAATTTATTTTAAAAAGAATTGTCAAACAAATGATAGAGTTGCATCCTTAGACCAAGCGTGTGTAGGAATATCCTCTCATGATAACCTAATATCATTAATCTCATGCCTCTAACCTCTTGATCCATTACCCATAAGTTTAATAACTTTATATAAATTTTTTGAGGTGGGACCCATGTGCTACCCTGCATAGATTGCTCTAAGCGAGGCATTTGTAAAAGAATATTTTCCAACTTTAAGATTGTTAAATAAAGGGTGATGGGGCTGATTTTTGTATAAATCTTATCTCCATACAGAGACCTTTCCATCTATTCTAGCCATCAATAAGTGGGCTCCATGAGCTGGCCCGTGTAAGTGTACTTTGCCGCAGGCTCATAAGTGAAGATCTTGCTTCGATTAGAATGTTCTCCCGAGAGTAGACTGCTTATTGCTTATATTTAGTCTAGCTTATGGTTCTCAGTTAGATGGACACCGATCAATGAGAGGAGGTAAATGGGAAAACAAAAAAATTAAATGGAAAAACAAAAAAATTATCAGCCCCATCACATTACCCTAGCTCTTGAATTAATGACCTTAAAAGTTTTACAAGGTCATACCCATAAATTTAGTTGAGATTCAATTCAAAGATGCCTGAAGGTCCAATAAGTGTACAATTAGGCATGAGATAACAGGATTATCAAGAGCGCTGTACTAGCAGTAGCCAAAGCTACAAGTGATACCCATGAGCTGTACTGCATTTGCAGCCCACTCCTTTGGAAAACTTTTCATAGATCTACACACGGTTAACTGAAACAACACTTAATGGTATGATTAGATGTGTGAGTTCATAGCAAGTTGTACATCATCTATCTAACGGTTTATATTAAACCTGATAAGATTGATTCTCAAGCACATTACCATCCTTGATAGATGAGTAGTATGAGGTAGATCCATCGGTTTGGGTTGAGCAATGTGGGCTCCACAGCAAGAACCTCTTATGGGGTTTATCAATTCTTTATGCACCAGATGATTTCTTTATATTTTGGCATTTCAAAGCCTTTGGAATGTGATCCCTTGGGCATTTATTTTATCATGCGAACCCCTCCGTTTGCTTACTAATGCCTGCACAATTCAATGTTTTAGTGCAGAAATTGCCATAATCACCCGTTGAACCGATAATTTTGCTTTAGTATAAAGATAATCTTGACAAGGAATATGGCTTTGGAGATGTTGCTCATGAAATATAATAATACTAAGAATCTGACAAGCTACTTTTTTGTAGTTGTATACACTTGCAACAGCTAAGTGTCACTAATCTCTATACACTTGTATCTTTTTTAAACTACCCTTTGGAGCATATTCAAACTTCTAAAACCCAGCTCCTAGTATCTTATATCTAATGTTCTTATCTCAATGGCATGTTGCATATTAATAATGTTTTCATCTTCCTTTGCAACGCAGTTTATCGATAGTTAGAAAACAATAATAATGCCTCTCTCTATCTAAGCCCACTGCTATCATTTTTAATTTGTGATTAGCTAAGATGGGCTTGTTACCTTTGAGGATGTTGTTTAATGCTTTTTACGTCATTTCATTTAAAAAAATGATTTCATGGAAATCAAGATCCCAAGGCTTCATTTTCTATAGTTCTAGTTTTCATTGTTTGCTGTAGAAAAACACTTTCTTCAATGAAATTTATTTCCATGTCTTGTGTAAGAGCGGTGATATTATCCCGAGGCATGAATCTATTTCATACAAAAATTGCTTTACCATCCAAAATGGATACCATGGAAAATGTAATAATGGATGGAAAAAATTTATTCCAATAAAATTATTTTCTTTTTTCATGGAAAATGCTTTGCACAGGCATACACTTACGGATGACCCCTTGCTAATTTCATGGTCCCGTTTCGCTTCCTTCTTCATGATATAAATATACTTGTGCTAAACATTTTGTTGGGCATTTCTATAAAGCCTTAAATACTAGTTTAGGTCTAAGTAAGGTTCATTGTGTCCCGGGACTCTATCTACAATAATAGTATGTATATAAATTAAACCCAGACCTGGACCAGACGGACCCAATTACGCCTAGGATATATTCATTAATACTCAATTAATATTTCATTGAACAGTTTGAATGGATCCTAAGGTGGACCCTAATATGCCGTCCTTACTATATTACAGTGAGAGGCGTATGCATATGAACATCCCTCAAGATTTGTAAAGGAACAATGACGTGTGAGGTTCTCTCCCGTTGGATTGAGTGACTCACCTAATTGCTTTGGTTGATTGTTTAAAAGGGGAAAAAAATGGAGATATAGGAAAAGCGACAATATTGGTCCTCTTATTTTCCCTCTCGATTTTTTTTTCTTTTCCTCCCACAGGTGACCTTCGAGAATAGGGATCATAATCGGTCCAAAAACACTTTAATCAACTTCCATCCTTTTTATCTCAACTTACATCCTTTTTTTCTCAAACCGAATTCGGACGACCAGATCTACCTGGTGACATGACCCATATACGGTGGGTCCACGCTACTTCCTAAGGGTGGCAATTCCTGGCCCAGCCCACTAACATAACCTCAACCGAACGGGTGACTCAAGATTCGGATCGACTCTTTTTACACCCAGGTGGGCTAGTTGATATTTTCAAAATTCCAATCCAATCAATTAAGGCATCTGTGTCAGCTCGGGTCCATACCTACGATTCGATCCACCAAACCCTCCCAGTCCAATTCATTGCACTTTGACCCACCAACCTGCCCCGAACTCGAGTAGAGAGTTTTGGGTAATGGCTAGGCCTTTGTTTTTGGGTAATTGATTATTTGAGCGTTTGTAAATTGCTTGTTAGTCAGTGATGATAACCTGATTAATAAACATATTGGGTTTTTGTTGAGCCCATAGATGTTGATCCTAACGGACCCATTGCAAGCCCTAGCTAGAATGGAGGATGTTTTAACTCAAAATATTGACCGTACAACTGTCATTAGAGCTATTAGACTTGACATTTGCTTCGCAACAGCAAAAAAATATAATAATCATGCAAAGTTGTTGGTATATTATTGCACGGCCCTAAATATTGCACAGGGTGATATGTGTAATATTGTATAGTATAATGTGTGTGATGTTGCCCTTCTTAAGATATTACATGAACAACTCCATGGAAAATACTTGAGCTTGGCTAAAGACAGGTAAGCCACAATATCCTCCCTCTTTTGATATTTTTGGGCCAGTAATCGGACGCTGATGTGGCTGGGATTACATACACGTCAACTGCAAATTCCAACGACTCAATTGTCATAACTAATTTTTAAAACTTGTTTAAAACTGGCAGCCAAAGAAGGATGTGTGGACTGCATATCTTGTAGAGTTACAAATGAAGAAAAAAGAGAGCAAAGCACAGCCACCAATCCCATCCCTGTAATCTAGACTTTCCTAGTGCAATCTTATACCTTTCTTTCACTAGAAGGGCCCTCTTCCTTTCCTTTTCTCCCCCTCAAATTCCTCATCTTTTCTCTCCAAAACAATCAGAGGAGAAGAAGGAAGACTGGGGGAAAACAGAAAGAAACCATGTCTGTTGTTGCTCCAAGCAGCAACCCATCTCTCTGTTTCTCTGCTCTGTCAAGAACAGCAACGCCCACCAAACAAAACCCATGCCTTCCTTTCCTCTCCAGACACCCCCACTCCAAGGCCTCATCATTTCCAGAGACTTCAGTTAATTTCTGCAATACCCGGTTGCCCAGACCCATCTTGATTGTTAGAGCATCTGCTGCTTCGGAATCGGAGCCTGCGAAATTGGATGGAGGTGAAGGAGAAGGAGAAGGGGCGTTTGAAGAGTATGAGGTTGAATTGGATAAGCCATATGGGTTGAAGTTTGCCAAGGGGCGCGATGGTGCAACATATATTGATGCGATTGCGCCTGGTGGGTCTGCAGATATGTCTGGGAAGTTCACTGTGGGGGATAAAGTGATTGCCACCAGGTCTTGCTCTACTTTCTTCTTTCCTTGCTGATTTCTGCAGAATTTCTGGGTTTAATTTCAATTTTTGTTGCTGATTTATGGGCACTTTTTATGTTTCTTTTATTAGTTGCACTTCTACTTGCTGATATGTAGAGAACATTGGTTATTTTTGCGAATTTTTCTCATCTTGTGAAGAATTCTTATGAGATTTTCAACTTCTTTCAGGCTATTATTGCTATCTATACGCACACAATTGTGCTCCTTTTTTCTTTTTTCCTTCTCATCAGTGAAATTTTGTGGAGCGTGATTGGCCATATCCAAGAGGAATGTGAGTGTGAGTGTACTAATTGAAAAATGAAAGGCGCTTTGGTACTGATAACATGTTCTACAGACAGCCTCTGAATTCAGTTCTCCTTTTTTTATTTCTCAGGTTTATTGGTGGATGACAGTTGGTTCCATTGCATTTTTATGTTTATTTATTTAAAAAAATTGTTTGCAAATTGTATAGTCATAGCTGTGGAATCCA
This sequence comes from Sextonia rubra, assembly GCA_037013555.1. NCBI lineage: Eukaryota > Viridiplantae > Streptophyta > Magnoliopsida > Laurales > Lauraceae > Sextonia > Sextonia rubra. The sequence goes on from JASUAD010000006.1 coordinate 20,054,718, forward strand.
TGTCGATTGTGGTTCTGAGTCTTTAACGGTATGATTTGATAGGTTCTATGAACATTGAATAATGGTTGTTAAGTCCCTTATCAGTGTTCACTGACATAGTTGTTAGAATACATGGGTTCAACTTCTCAATTGGATGATGAAGGTGCCCTAACTACTGTCTTCCTTTCTTTAATGTGGCAATGCCAATCACTTTTTAACTAATTTGGAGATTTTTAACTGAGATGGTGTCTAGTAGAGTCTACAATTATCTGTTTATTCTTATCATTTCTACCATTCGTACAATTTCCATTAGAAGATAAGTTAGCTCTAGGGTTCTGTCAGAAATTAAAAGTTTTGGTAAAAGTAGATGACTGGAAGTGGAATTGGCTAGGACTATTTTCTATTACAATTGAAGAGGATGTACATGCTAGTTAGACAGCCCAATCTTTATAGTGACCCATCCAACAATATCTTGGTTCATTTCCAAGTATCTTCTAGATATAAACCTCCAGGAAATAATTGATATCTCAATAATAGGTAGAATTTCAGGGAACATGAACATTTCAAGGACGTACCTATTACCGTCTGATGCCTCTTTGATGTGCCAAACCTAGCAGTACAAAACACACATAAGAATATTGAGAGAAAAAACATCTTAGGACCCCCAACAGTTTGTATGCTCTCTGAACGTTGGGCTAGTTTTGACATTCGCAGTTCTTTGTCTATTTTAGAGTGAAATGGTGATAATTTTTTCCTTTCTTTTTTTTTTGTTTGAACTAAATATATGAGCAGTTATCTGATCCAAAGCTGAATTGTTTGCAGTGCCGTCTTTGGAACTAAAATATGGCCTGCAGCCGAATATGGTCGAACGATGTACACCATACGTCAGAGAATTGGGCCATTGCTCATGAAAATGGAAAAAAGAAATGGTTCGCTCACTACCCTCTTTGTATTTCAATCACTACAGAACCTTGAAACCTAACTGAATAATGTACTATCTTAGCGCTCCAAGTTTTATGCACATCTTGATTTTACTGATTGATGTCTTCCCATGGAAATTGGGAAGGACTTTCCTCTTGATGGTTATAGAACATTATGTCTGAGAATATGAACTGGTCAGACATGTTAAAGCATCACAACTGCATGGTCGTTGATTTTGCATTTACCTTGTGATCATGTGTACATGTTCCCAGGAAAGGCACTGGATGCTGGTGATCTTACTGAGAAGGAGATAATTAGAGCAGAGAGGAACTCTGGTGTTATCAGTAACAGAGTGAGGGAAATTCAAGTGAGTATTGCAGGAAAAAAAATGAGTTCATTAGATGTTATTATTGACACTCACATTTTTTTTCAATGTCCAATTATGTTTTGAGCCTTCATTGGCCATAGTTGTGTTTGTATTACAGCCAAAACAAGGCAACATATAATAATTCAGTTTTTGGGATTTAAGCATTGTCGGTTGGTGCTCTTGTACATTTTTATATGATTTTAAATTTATCCTATGTGGCAAGACTGGAGGTTTTCATGCCAATATGTGGCTATAGTGTGAGTATGTGACTAACATATCTTTAATCAAATCTACATAAATATAGGATTGATTTGAATAACACGATAAAAATTTGAAAGTAAACACGTACTTGACTCTATTATGTTCACCTAATCTGAAGTGCTACCTTTAAGTAGGGATTTACTACACTCCTCCACCTTGTCTTTCTACATGATATCAATGGGGCAATCAATGTATTGGTGTAGAGAGGAGTTGTTACCCGAAACCTTATATATTAGTTTTCCTAAATTACTCCGTTCCCATCATGGAATTCTAATTTAATTAGGATTTTGATTCCTCTTAGCATAGGAAACTCTCGTAGATTATCAACTTTCCCTAATCATCAAGGATATCTCCTTAAGGAGATTTACTAATATAGGAGTCCTTACGTGAGTTGGTCATCTGAAGTAGGGGACCCACATAAGCATGTGGTCATTGGACCACACTTAAGCCCAATAATTCTAACATATAGATGTGACGAATGTGTGCCACATCCAAAATGAACAGTTGGTCTCTACCATGTAACATAACAGACTCAAATGTCAAGTAGGGGCACTTGTCAAGCCAGCTTAACATTTACATTGAATGTGAGTAAATGGAGAGTTTTTTTCTAGTCTGTTTGTTTCATATATTTGTGGTCTTCATGATCACTAGATGGGGTTGATGTTTGAGAAACTACAGATAAATGATGGAGGTTATCTGATTAACTGGACAATAAAAGCTCATGCTCTTGGAACACTTCACAAGATTGTACTTGAAGTTTTACTTTCCCACAGAAACAGCTCCTACTCTTGAGATTTATAACCTAAAGTACTCAACTAAATTGAACAAGACAGTAAAACTCTTGGAGCTACTTATTTTGATTGGAAATAAGCAATTGTTTCAAGGCATCAGGGTATAGAACTAGTTGTCAATAATCTACGTAACAACCAAGTGAAGTGGGTGTTCTTTTGCAACAAGCTTCGGTCATGTGAAGATGTAGTTGGAAATCTGAAGATCAAGATAACCTTTTTTTTTTAAATCGATTACAAGAGAAAATTTTATTAAACAAAGGAAATATAAGATCGAGATAACCTGTTACAATTTCAATTGTCTATATGAGTATGTTGAATCCTAACTAGTGTCAACTTGAAACTTTTGGTCATTAACTTCTTTTGTATATTTATTATCAATTACAATGACAGCTTTTGATAGGCATTCTATCAATTCATTATTTGAACCATTTCTGTATCAGATGCAAAACTACTTACGGAAAATGGAACAAAAGGAGCGCAGAGAAAAGGACCTCCGCGAAGGGCTAAAGCTATACAAGTAAATCTTAAATTTTGAATTGATCAGATTCATTTGAAGCTATTCTTGTTTTTATATTAAATACGTACTACATGCTAATTTTATGTTCCATGCTTTTTTCTTGTACTAGATTTTTTTAAAAAAATTTTCCATTCATTCTGCATGCCTGCGGACCTAGTCTGAATGCTTTCAATGAAACACAGTATCTCTATTGCATATAGTATGTTTTGGAGTGAGAGAGAAGGAGAGAGAGGATCCTACGTCGCATACTAGTTCCACAAAATGGTTCAACAAACCTGGTTTTGCATGCTTTCACATGTCAGTTCTGATATTCATTGTTTGTTAATGCAAGGACTGGGAAGTACGAAGAAGCGTTGGAGAAGTTTGAATCTGTACTTGGATCAAAACCAGAACTGAATGAGGCCTCAATAGCAAATTACAATGTGGCATGTTGTTATTCGAAGCTTAATCAGGTATTCTCATGATAGTACAACAAAATATTATCATGACTTCAATTTTTAGAGAGAGAACAGAATTTCATTCATAAAAAGAAAGAAAAAAAAAAGAAGCTAGAAGCTAGAAAAAATAAAAGAAGCTAGAAGCTAGAAGCTACAAAAGGAGAGCTCTAGCCCATCAAGTCTATGGGCATGAGGAAATAAGGATCAGAGCTTAACTTCTCTACCGCAAATTCATTGCCAATGAAGCACAACTTCGACAATTATTCGCATCGTGCGAGTTGTATGTAGTTATTTATTTGTGTAATGTGTCTTCGTCACTTCAGTGCTTTACCCTTGCAGCAATAGTAGTATTAATATTGTCTCATTTTTTTTTTTGTCTAAGTAGAACATGGCTCTTAACTGTAGGTACAGGCTGGTCTCTCTGCTCTTGAAGATGCCTTGCAAGCAGGGTACGAAGATTTCAAGGTAGGCAACATGATTATGAATATTATGTTATTATAATGATAATAATAATAATAATTACTATTATTATTATTATTATTGTTATTGTTGTTCCCAATGCTATTCTCTAGAAAAATACTCATTCAATTTATGGATTTCAACATTTGTTGATATTGGCATGTGCTTTAGTTTTAAGATGTTAATTGAAAATTTTTCTACTACTGTTGCAGACCATTCGAACAGATCCTGATCTTGCAAATTTAAGAACTTCTGAAGAATTTGAGCCTCTGATGAAAAGGTTTGATGAGTCCTTCATCAATGAGAATGCCATCAACGCCATCAAATCTCTTTTTGGCATTTTCAACAAGAAGTAGCATTGGAAGCCCACATTGCATGCTCGCGAGGCCCGGTCAGGATTACAAAATGATCTTGCCGAGGATTAGAGCTTATATGGAAATCAATTTGCCTCTACTCATGTAGGGGCATTAGGTAATCTTCAAAAAAGATTTGGGAAGAAGCCAACTGAGAAATTTTAATGGGGATGGTTGTGCATGTGGATTGCATGATTGGTTCATTTTCTTTTATCAATATGTATAGCTTTAACATTAGGAGTCGGGTTGGTGAAAAGAAGATAAAAAGAGCATGTTTAAGTCCATTGTACAAGATTGAATGATTTTTCTCCAACTGTATTCTTTTCCAAATGGAGTTTTTGAAACCTTTCATAAATTCATGAGAGATAGTCTTTAAACATGAAAGAGAATCATAAATTTGTATGATTTAGAAAAGTTCCTAGGCAGCATTTGGTTCCTTGTTTGGAGAAGAAAATTGCTTTGTTTAATCAAGGTTATTGGTGATACATCCAATGATCAAATTAGTGGTTGTTGTGGGCGCAGTGGCCAATGGGTAAAAATGCTACCCAGTGGGCAATACATTGCAGTTGTGGTGATATGTAGCATTTTAGTGGTGTGATTTTTTTTTAAATGGTAAAATTTTTTTGAGTCTTGTATAATAGTCAACCTTGTGTTTTTTTTAGTGATTAGAACCATTTAAGTCTAGAGACAACTTAACAAAAGGCTACTGAGTAGAACAAATAAGAAAATCAGTGTTTTAAATTAAAACTGCTGAGTTCTACTAGGCTTTAGACTATAGCGCCACTATTTTCAAAAGTTCCATGTTTTGATTGTAGGTGTCTTTTGGGTTCGATATACCCATATCTATGCTGGTTTTCTTCTTGCCCAAAAATAAATAAATAAATTTGATATAATCTATGATATCTGGATACTTCAAAATAACCAACATACCGTGTTGTATGATATTCAATGCTTCACTCTTCATGTGTAAGATCTGTCCTGTCATATCCATGCAGTATATGGGCATCATAGGATATGATAGCCCTACTATTGATCGTTCACGTGATAATTATTTCTCAAATGGAAATATCTGAATCATTAACTTGGATGGCATATAATAAGGAAATTACAGGAATTGTCCATTTTCAACAGAAAAGGATCTGTAATTGGATGGATAGCATTTTCCAGTGTAAGAGATTTTTGGTACATAGGCCTTTCATGGCAGTAACAGATGTTTGAGTACTGAACCATGTGTCTCACTAATACAAATCTTCAATCCCAACAGTATATATTGATTTTATACATGAGACTAGGGGTGTGTCAGCTGGAATGCTAATATCCTTCAGTTTTGAGTTGAGTAGATGTTACATCGAATCAGAGGAATCTTTTATAGCTTGAAGAACAAATCTTGAATGATTTATGATACGAACTTCATGGGAAAAAAATTCACATTGGAAGCACCCTAAGGAGATGCCTCATCACTTGTCATATAAGTATGAGATCTGTGGACTCCCTACCTGATTACTGATTCACTCAATGCAATGGGTTGGCTTTCTCTCCACATCTAATGATGTCCATCATCAAATTCCCATCTCATTAAAGGCAGAAATGAGATCCCACTACTAAAAAGTCATCAGATTATGTGATCCTATAGCAAATAATGAATAAGACATGAGGAAGACAGAAGACTTTATACAAGCCTCCTTTTAGCATCTTCTTTACAATTGCTTCTTAGTTTTCCTATAAAACACGTACAAATAACTCCATAATTTTTAAAAAAGAGCCCTTCCACCATTGATGTTTATTTCTGTGAAATCATTAATTTTTTTTATTAACATGGTCTATAGACTAGTTTAAGAGCCAAGGTTGGTGGATAGCTTTTTGTAGTGAATGATATAGGAGCGCTCAAGTTGCTAACCTATACACCCAAAATGCCTAGATGTTAAAAGTACGGCAAACTAACTACTTAGCACAAGCCCACACAAGATGCCGCATGGGGCCAACACACCCAAAATGCCTAGGCGTTAAAGATGCGGTAAACTAACTACTCAACAAGAGCAAGGTTATTACCTGAGGAGGCAAAGAGAGCCCGTTGAAGTGGATGCTCTAGCTTAAGTGGGAGTAACAAGACATTTCTTGAGAATTGCAAATAAAAGCTCATCTTTAAACTGATCCATAAGCCCTATTAATTATGAACTAGGTTTTCTTTTTCTCATTACAATTGTTCGCTCTCTAGACCATTAATAAATGTCAGTTAATGCTCAAGAAAAAGAAAAATATATCTACTGTTTAATTAAAACTTGAATGTGTCAATCTTCAGGACCGGATGAAGCTGCAAGCTCCAATCAAATAGTTATGAAAAGAGAAACAACTAAGGTGCACCCAGAGAGCATGGGACCTCCATCGGATTATGATCCCATGGGCCCATTTGCATTTGCATCACATGTGAAAATAACTCAAGTTACACTTAAGTGTACAGCTCTTGCATTTGAATAAGCTGAGTTATAGGTAAGTCTACGTTTTATTGCAACAATTAATTATAGGTAACAAGTATAACCTAAGTACAGGGTAGTTAGGTCCAAGAGGGCCAGTAGAGTAGGCAAAATTCAGCCCGACCCGCCAACCCGGCCCGGCCCGAACTAACCCGTTTCTGACCAACCTAACCCAACCTGTTTGAAATTCGGGTCGGGTTAGGGTTGACCCGCCTAACCCGCTATAACCCATTTGATCCGTTTAAATTTTACTAAATTGCCATGACTTTCCAATTTTCATATGACTTTTCTTATTCATGTGGGCCATAAACTATGTACTCTTAATTTTTTGTGGAGGAGTTATGTAAAATTTTAATACTTAGAATAGAAAATTTATTTTTTATTTGAAAATATGATGTTTTTGTAGTTGAAATAATGATGTGTTTTTTATTTTTATGTTGGCATATAAATTTACCTCTAAAATATGGATATGAATGAAATACAATATCATTGATGAGTCTTATACTTATACTCGAATATGAAATTATAAAATTGAACAAAAATTGAAAAGGGATTATCTCAAATTCTTAATAAATGGGCTAGAAAATATCTATAGATTCCCCTTTTTACCCCTTAAAAATTGATAAAGTATAAATTCATGCTCAATGCAACATTTTAAATGAATCTAGATGTAAAGAGAGCTTTACAAATAAAATTGGACCACATAAAATGAGTTAAATTATACACAAAATGGGAATTAAATATGTTAGGTCTGGTCAACCCGACCCAACCTGCATCAAATTCGGGTTAAACGGGTCGGGTTGGGTTGACCCACCACTGGTGCGGGTTGAAGGTTTTCAACCCATTTTAAAAATGGGTCTAGTTAGGGTTGGAACTAACAAGTTCAGGTTCGGGTTGACCCAACCCGAATTTGGTCAACCCAACCCGTTTTCCAGGTCTAGGGCCAGGATCCAGATGGAGCCTAAAATTTTTCACTTTCCATCAGTTGCTAGATTTTTAGAGTGTATTCGAGTTATAATGTTTTGGTCGCAACCAAGGTAGTTGGTAACTTAATTTACATATTGAGGGTATTCAAACACTAGAACTCTTCACTTGGTTTACATAGATCCATATGGACATTTTTGTTGGCGATTGAAAGAAGACTAGTCTTGCCCTTGATAAACATAGATCAAAATGGCCTCTAAAGTTGTGATTTCACCTCAATTGGTATAAAAGATATCTTGTTAGGATGGAGAACAAAATAAGATCAAGCAATTCAGTAATTTGGTCCTTCCAAGTTATTGTTAATATATAATTCCAAGGAAAGTTCTCAGACAATGTTAGCAACACAAACTCATTCAATTCTAGACTGCATTAGAACAATAATCTCTTTCCTCCTTAAGCCGATGAGATTCGCTTTTGCTTGAACTAATACAAAGGTAGACAACTGGGCCTGATTTGTAAATGAGAAAAATTGAGCCTATCTTAGGCCAAAGGCTAATCTATAATCTATCAGGCCTGAATTTTAGGCCAGATCTAGCCCTTGGGTCTCAAAAGGTATCATGAGGTCCAGCGTATTTTCAAAATACTAGACGGGAGTAAACAAGTTGGGTTTTGGTCTAACCTAGGCTCTGGACAGGAACCCAACTTGAAATCGACTTGAACCAACTACATTTTGTTTGTGGACTTAGACCCATCTATAACGTGGATCCAGGTCTAATCCAAGTCAATGCATGCATATATGCTAAAGCAGAAGGTTGGCTGCCATAACATTTGAGTCTTTGACTCAAATGGACCTAATATTTTGTAAAAAGACCAACTATGGGGTACATTCAAACCGAAATTTGGACCCTCTAATAATTAACAGCCTGGTCTTGTAATACTAGCTGTGGCCCAGCTAAGTCAGCCTTGAGCATAATTCCATTAGACATGTTGTCAATGAGGGATGCCATAAAGCCAACTAGATAAGTTATTTTCAATCATTGAAGGATAAATGGAACCCTGACCTAACTCTATGATTGATCTAGGTCAATGAATGCCTATACTCTGACATGTGGCATTTTGCGTAAGGACCATGTCAGATACACAAGGGTGTCATCAACAAAAAAAAAAAAAAAGGTGAAATAACCATAATCATATTCAATAAATAATAGACCAAACATCTAGATGCCAGGATCTTGTGATCTGTGGGAGGAGTTTTATCCTCCATCCCCAGTAATAAACCATATGGTAAATCGTACATTTGACGGGACCCATAACTATGATTCCTCATTTGTTTGTTTCTAATGCTAATTCCTAACTTTCTATTGTTAAACACCATATTCACATTAATGACGACCACAAAACAGCACACATTGTCCCATCCTCATGGGAAATTTAGTCATACAATGTATAGGGAAAACCTATAAATAGCCATTTCAATCTCACAGTTCATATGAAAAGTCAATCACTTACAATTCCCCATATTACAAGTCCTTGATCTGAATAAACAATTTCAATCTTACAGTTCTTTTATCTAAGCAATCAATCACTTCTTACAAAGCTTCCATTGATATATCTCCTACACTGCTGTCTCCCTTCTCCCAATTCATCTATAATTCATGAATTAATTCCGACACTGATGTTTTGATACCGAGTATTCTTCCCACATTGGAACCTTCAAAACTTTTCCAAGAAAGAGAAAAAAAAATCCTCTCTTCTTTGTATTACATGCCGAAATCTATACACAACATGCACTCTACATGCCCAATTTCATAGGCGCAATCACAAATTAAAAAAAAATGTAAGGTCATTCAAAAAATGACAATTCTAGAAACAATCATAATAAAAGAGAATTCACAATATATGCCTTCTTGGTGAAGAGCCTTGATCTCAATCCGCGCGTTGCAATAGAAAATGGAACTCAGAATTCTGACGAAGGAGAGGTGGTGGGTCCACATCTGAGAGGCTGATGTTGAGCATAGACCGAGATATATCGTCCAGAGAGAAAGGTATGCTGCAAATTTTCAATTCAACAACAGTTACAAGGATGCATGTAAACAACAGTTAATTCAGAATTCAGAGCCTATGCTTCTGTGGGGTCATTTTTCTTTTTCTAGTTTTGATTGTTTAAGTCTGATTACCTTGAATCATCATCTAACAAGAAAGTATTATTTGGTATATTGACTGAATCTTCCATCATTAGTGCTCTCATCTTTCCAATTACCTGCAAAAAAGAGTGCATTAGAATTCCAATTTATTGAGTCTGTTAATGATTTACATATTTCTAGATGCTAATAAATGTTTGTGTTGTAGGTAGTTGAACCTTTTTATGTGGAAGAAAGTAAGCAAAAGACTCATTGAGTCTTAGAATTTTTTCAAGTGTAATTCAAGTCCTGGAGTGTTTTCTTAGGAGTAATGTAATTAGACATCAAAAAATACGCAATGTGTGCCTTCCTTTGGATGAAGCATTCCACACAAGTGAGGCATGTCTTTCTGTGAACCAGCTCTTTCATCCAAAGGAACCTCCACAGATTTAAAAAGAAATGGAACAAGAATCTCCTCAATTGAATTCTCTCAATCATCTAGTGGTTAGTCGTAAATGGTTAGACTGTTTAGCTGCAATTGTATACTTGGAATTAGCCCGTGCTCTACCCCGATCTAGAAGGTGAGACATACAAATAATGTTTCTCTGTCTTGGATAAATTCATTCAATTTCTAGGGTTGTTTTCCATTGCACAGTCCTCCTATGAGATGTTCTCCACATCCAAATGAAATGAGGACTCTTGTTTGGCTAATCTTTGAGGGAATTAAGGAAAATGACCTCTAATATGATTTCTTTGATAAGAAGAAATTTCTCTAGGCTTATCTATAAAAGTGGTTTTCTAGTACTCTCTCATGACTCACGACATATTGCATAGTGCTCATCAACTCTCACACATATCAGAGTGAGTGACGAGAGAGATAGGAGAAAACCCAATGTGATAAAGGGCATTGATCACAAGGGGGACAATGTTTAGATAGAATCTAGACCACTCATCATCAAGGTTATGACGCGAGCTACGCTTTTAGGAAATCAGATTATCCATTGAGTCAAGATCTGTACGTTTCATTTATGTTGCAAACCAGATTAGATCTTACAATCTCATCCTCATGCATCACAGTGTGCAAAATTGTGGCTTCTCTCTCATTTTTTCAGTTCTTAGTGGGTCACTTCTTAATAACTTGTAGAAGCAGATATAGTTTATCCTAGAAGGTATCTAATTTAGTAGGAACATGTCAAGGAAATAAGCAAGAGAATTAAATAAAATAAAAGATTTCTTACTTCTGGAGATAAACCCTGCGTTCCATATTTGTCATCCCAAAACATTGTTCCAATGCGGTAAATTTGTGGAACACTTAAGACCTGGAAACATTGATTGAAAATGTTAATGGTATTGTTAAAAGAGAGGAGCAATTGGTTCAGCCAAAATTATTTGATGTTGGTTTGAGTTTTCATTTACTTACGGGGCACAGTTCATTCGTAAGTTCATCCAACGACTTTTGAACCTTCTGATGCAAAACCTGTTCATGGAAGAAAGAAAACAGGTATTGAAGGTGAATTTTTTTCCGCAGTGAAAGAAAACAGTTATTGAAGGTGAATTTTTTTTCAGCAGTAGCATTCACAGTTTGATTATTTGGGAACTAGCCCACATACCAGAAACCCAACAGCTTGTCTTATATGCCGGAGTTCATCCCATGATGTCCCTGCAAACTGTAAGGTGAATATCAATGTTAGAATAAAACTAAATGTTTTAGTTGCATCTTTAGTTCTCTGGAATAAGAGGACAGTTTCAACCAAACCACCTGATCTGTTGCTTTGGAACACCATTGTTCCAATTCATGCAAACCTGCTTTTACATACTCTCCATTACTAAATGAGCAGCATTCACGACGGAGAAGTAAGCTGTAAAGGAATATGGCATTGCATCATATCCTAATTAATTTTTAGAATCAACATAGGTTTACAAACTGAGTGTGGAACGTGCATACCTATTAAAGAGCTGCACATTTATGAATGAGAATACCTGACTGAAAGTTTTCCTTATGATCAAAGAAGGGACCTGTAGAAATCACATTAGAACATTCGGAATATAAAATAAGAATTATGTTTCTACTTTTCTCTTCCAGTTTAGTTGGATGAAAGGAACTCAGTTATTGAAGAACAAATCTACCAATTGTATATTTAATCTAAAGTAGATGGCTAATATTTGCTAGATGGCAGAAGATTCATACTGGACAATCAAGAGAGTTCTGAATAAATTTACTTACATAATTGTCACACATTATGCCCAAGACATGATCAAGACTTTTAACAATGCTTTGCCAATGTATACTTGAAGCTTGTTTTGCAACTACATTTGAATGAATACTCTTCGAAGAACTTCTTATCGATCTAGCTCGTGCTGATCTTGGAGCCTGTAGATGATGTTGTTCATAGGATTAGTAATAGCTAGGTGCTATAGTTTTAGTCATTGAATTATAAAATCTGTTACATCATAACGCCTACCTGTATGCACGTACTTAAGAATGGACTTATCTCTTTCTTCAAACTGTCTCGGATCATCCCATATATCTTCTCAACACAGGCAGTCAATTGTTGCTTGAATAATAGGGCTGGGTATTTGGCGTCAACCTTCGATTGAATGTCTGTCTTGCCTACCATCCCACTGTAACCACTAGAGATCCTCATCCCTGATGCGGATGAACGGGGACTCTGAAAATACAGTTCAGACAATATCAAATGACTAAATGGACGAGTAAGACACACTGATAGATATTCAGAAAAAAGTAGTGACATGGAATGCTAGTAGTTCTCTACTTCCATAAAACTTCAATGCTAATATGCGTATGGCCCTCTTTCCAACAGGAGGGAAATATATTTGTATTCATTCCACGATAAACATGGAAGCTTCGATACCAATTGTTGGGGCAGAGCATCTGACAATATATAAACAGGTCAATGCAAATAAAACTTTCTACTAATACACATACATACATGTTGTGCACATGCGGAAGCTTTGATACCAATTGTTGTGTCTATGATGACACTAGTTAGATCGGGTTAGGGCAAGCACATCAACATCCATTACATACATAGAGAAGAAGATAAACATGCAACCATGACACATATTTTACGTGGTTCACTATAAAGGCTACCTCACAAGCTATGAGCATCTGCTCGATTTCACTATGAATCATAGGTCTTCATTTTGCTCTTACAGCACCTTCGCAAACGTGGTGGGTAAAATTCCAAACACCACGAGAAAAAGAGCTCTAACCTCTCACACACCCTACATGGCCATATGTGGCTTATCATCATGAGGAAGAGATCTTTTACATCTCCTTCACGGAGTCTATGGTTAGATTAGATCAATATATAATTCCTCCGGTACAAAGACCAAAATACCCATGACCCTAAACATGTTCATTGGCTACTGGCTAGACCAATGAACCAATTCGGCTAAACTGGAATACAAGAAATAAACCTAACAATACATACATATATATCATCTATATAATGTACATGTTCCACTAGATAAATTCACAAGTCATAGGACACGGCTATTGCAACATCTATGCTGAATGCTTGTATTCGTTTCTGTATTGCTTTCTCTAGATCATTACACCCCAGGTCTACACTTATATCTGGGTATCACTCTGGAACAGAATTACAATAATTTACTCCTTCAATAGAGAAAATGGTTAAATGGAAGGAAACAGATTTATTCAAGAGTTTACCTGTACCATTCTACCAAACAATCTGACAGGTGTCCGGCTTTTTTGTGATGCTTTGCTTGATGTATTACTTGCCTTCAGTGTATTTTGCAAAAGAAACAAGAGTGTGGATGTTGTTGAGAGCCAATATGCCAAATCATTAGCGTTCTCCTGGTTCTGAATGGCACACAACAGAGAAGCACCAATGGGTGGATCCCATTCCATTTTAATGATTATTATTTTTAATGTCAAAAGAATGCAGTTAGCTTTGAAGGGTCAAAAAGTATCTCACTGATCACACCACCTCAATGTTAGACCGGATTGTTTGTATAATACGGTCAAATATATTGGTTTTATCTGCCTCGAATGATCTCCATTGAAGCAGAGATTTATATACAATGCAAGCGGCAACAGGTGTGTTCTTGTCAAATCGTTTATCTTCTGAGAGACACTTGATAAGTGCATCATGATTTTCCTGATCCAACAAGAAGAAAAAGAATAACTTGTGAGGTACATGAAACAATAAATATCATAAAATTCGTGTAAACCTTTCCTTATTTTTGTATGAAGTCAGTGAATTGCATACTTGTTGCCTGTCAGTTAGAGACTTCTGTTTGCTTAAAGTGGTTGGATCAGGCTCCATATCCTGAAAATAAAATTTATTTTGTTATAAACACAAATGATAAAAGTAATTTCTTCATTGATCTTCTATTATTTAAGAAACTGTGTCAACAGATTTTGTGCATACTTTTGTTGTTTTAAGATCTTCTTCAACTTGATGACCATTCTCAACACTCTGCAAAATAAAAGAAGTTCAGCATCCTTCAAAGACTAATAAATGTTGTCTATTTGGTCGTGAAGCTAGGAAGCCAAACGATCAGTATACCTGGATGACTGGTTGTATTTGTTCAAGAACAACTTTCTGTTGCACCACGACCGTAGCTTGACTCCGGAGTGACTGATTCTCTGCCTCTAATTTTGCAATCGTGCTCTCAAGGCTAGAGTAAATAGAAAAATATCTCAGAAACTTATATATATTCAATTTTGCATGTAACAAAATCACCCAAGTCTAGTAGATTTCTTTTTCCTGGTTTTTGCATGTTTCCTTTCAGACTATTCAAGCAAGCACATTGGAAAAGAATTTTTTTCAATATGCAGACTTTTTCATTTTTTTAAGTACATTGGAAAAATCACCCAACTCTAGTAGATTTATTTTTCCTTGTTTTTGCATGTTTCCTTTCAGAATATTCAAGCAAGTACATTGGAAAAGAATTTTCTTCAATATTTAGATACAGACCTTTTCATTTCTTCAGAGAGCTCTTCATTAGTAGAGGCAACCAACGCCTGCTGACGCAGTACTTGGTTCTCAGATTCCAAGTTGGATAAATTTGTTTCTAATCTGTGGCACCAAACAGAGGAGAAAGTTGTTACTTGCACAAGTTACAAAGTGACCTCTCATGTAATACATGAATAGTGGACGATAAATAGAAAAATAACTGTTCCATATGTTAACCTTTCTATCATCTCTTGAAGCTGACATATTTTTGATTGTGACTCTTCTGTATCCTTAAGACTTGTTTCATTATGTTTTTGAACCTCTGAAAATCTCTTCTCAAACTCTTCAGCTTTCATTTTCCATTCAATGAGCTCACTCTAGATATACATAAAGATTATCCACTCATCATTAGATAACTATTAGAAGTTTCCAAACCTGAAATATACAAAATACATTCATTTGCATCATCATGCAATTGATTGGTTGAGTGGCAAACTGGAACTCGTAACCCAGATAGATGGAATGAGGCTTCAGTAATGATGCCGCCGGTAGAAACAACATGATTATTAGTTAAAACTCATGTGGAGACTCATACAAGGACTTGTTGCTGATGGTCGAGGCTAAATCTATTAATGGATCCACCAGAGAACCAACTAAAAAAGTACAGCTATGGCCCATTTTACGGGCCAATTGATTAATGGGTCCAGATTTGGCCCTCATTTCATACCCATGATTGGGTCCATAACTGAATACATACCCATTTACCGATGTGAATGGTTCAAATAAAGGAAAGTATGATATACATTGTATAAATTCATGTAGCTTATAAATACCACTCATAATAAATGTATTAGACACGCACATACAAGTCTACAACATGTCATGAAGGTGCAAGTGGTTCAGGTCCCATACCCTAGACCAGTGTCAGATAAAGTCCAGGTTCACCATTGATGGGGCCTGTTATGGCCTTGGTTGAAACTGGTAGGAAAGACTTGAAGATAGGACCATCAAAGTTTCTTTGTCACTTATTTTACCTCCAATTCATCATTGCGATTTGTCAGCAACTCTATCTTGGTGTTGTCCACAACTGGAACCTCTTTAATAACTGGAGGTGCTTGCTCAATTGCTATCCTTGCTGCTTCCTTTTCCCTGATGATTGCGGCCTGAGCTTCATCTAGCTGTTCTTGCATTTCATGTAAAGCGGACTGTAACTTCGCAATTTCTTGGGCTTTTGCTTCTTCAATGTCAATCTACATTTGTGTCAATTGTCAACAGTATTAAGGGTAAGAGCTAAAGATAGCAACTACAACAGCCTAATATCTATACATTAGTTCTGTCACTATGTCATTTATAACTTCCTCCTATGGTGAAGAGCATACTTCTATTAACTTTTCTTTAAATCAAATTCCACACTCAAATGGAGAGAGATAACATCACTTAAATCCTTTATCTCTCATTCCTAATGAACAGGATGTAAGAGGTGTACCCTCATATGCTTTTCAAAATCTAATCGCCAGGTGAGCTCTTCGACACGCTTCTCTAGCTTGTCCTTGGCTTCTTTGAGAGCTCCTGTCTCTCTGGCAGCCTGCATGGGAGAAAACACTAATTCAGTCCTGTATAGAACTGACAGTTGGAGCACTGACACTAGAATTGGTTATTGGCAAAAAAAAGTTGTAAATTGCAAGGTATTTTCCTTCATCGGTTTTATTGCAATATTTCTCTACTTCACTCCTAGCTGCAATATCTGTAGAAATCCATGCTTATCTCGCAACAGTTCTGCCTTTGTGTTCAGATAGCAACCAATGTGACACTAGTTAAATATTCTCATGTTTTAACACAACGAAAACTACAAACTACTGCAATACTATGCTTGTTCAAATGCATCATAAGCTTCTCATGGAGTCGGAACTCGGAAGGTTTAATATTGAAGAGAGAACTCCAGAATGGAAAGTGCAAAGCTTGGTTCTATAATGGAGATTATACCATTCTTAGCTTCCTGAGCTCCTTCCTTCCTACTCGTCCTCTCCAGAGACACTGTAGTATAAGACTAGCCTTCTTTTGCTGCTTATATGCTGAAGCCGCTTGGTATCTACGCCATTCAGTCTGCAGAACAGCTAGTAGTTAATGCATTTTCAAATGCAAATGATCTGACATTGAAGTTTTTATTCATTAAATTGTAGCTATTGTTGATTTGTAGAATTCAGTTTCTTGAATCAATTTTTAAAAAAAATCTTGGTTTGAGAAACGCTAGTACTTGAATGATAATAGAGGCTTTAGTTCTCCTTCTATAACTGAATTCATTGTGGGCTGCCATTGCACGCAGGCCAGTTTGAATGACTATTGCCGATGCCCGTAACTCAGTGTAAGCTTTTCTTGCTGCATGAGCACGTGCGTGTTTTTGGATACGGAGCGATGCATCTTCCCTCCTCATAAGTTCATAAAGCTTACGTGCAAGTTGGCCTGTAGTGCATATAGTAAAAAATCTTAGCTTCCCAAGTAAACATTACCGTTGAGACATGAAGTTTAATAAATGTAAAGAAGAGAAGAACCTCTCCATGATTTTTGCATGTGAATTGTGGCCTTCTGTAGTGCAATGAATTCTCTCCGGGTAAGATATGTTCTGATTTGCCTCTGGATGAGCCTTGCTGCATTTGCCAAGACTTCAATTCTTCTGGCATCTAGTTCAGCCATCTGCCCTGCTCTAAGGAACACCTTTGTTTTCCCAATCTGTGATATAGAGATGGGGTCCAATCATGTGGGATAATATTTAAATAGAGAATTCCTTGTGGATAATTGATAAATAGGGATCTATTTTATTCTGTTTCCATCTGTATTTTGATTCTGAATTTATGACCAAAAGTCAGGATTCTATGAGCACCACACTTACGCATCAGTGGAATCCTTGTCAGTGTGTGGAAAAGGGTTTCAAGATGACTCAAAATGGAAATCATAGAACCAAACTTTTTTTTAAAATAAACCAGCCAAATGTTATTAAACTAAATCTCAAGCTTGATGATGCTGACTTACTTGATATCCCTTCAAGCCCATTCTATCACAGATTGTGATACATGCCAATTTCTCGTCAGAGCTGCCATAAATAATTGGTGAGGCATCAGTTCAGATAAATACATGGAGACCATAGTATTAAACTCATAGGAGACAGTATGGTATAGTAAAGATTAACAGTCTTATTCTCAAAAGTTGCATACCCATCTAGAACATCTGGTGCAAGCATCCCAAACCGATCAAGGAACTCATCAAACGTTCTCTTTGTTGGATAACCAGCACAGCTTATCCTAATTGCTTCTAGCACACCCTTTAACCATACCCATGAATTTTTTTATTAGTTCCAGAAAAAGCATCCTGTTTTATTTCTTTTAAATCAGAAATGATAAATATGGTGTAAAAGTTCAGAAAGGATACTCACCCCACATCTCAATTGGTTTAGAACATTGAAGTTTTCAAATATGCCAGGCTTTAAAACAGCATTAGGCTTCACACATCTGATGTAATGCGGTTCAGTTGTACTCAAGGTTTCCATCAGAGCTTGCAATTGTTGCTGTTCAATTTTGAAAGCAGGGATGAGAGGCTAAAGCAAGAAAAATATCAGAAATTGAAATACTCAAAAGTAGAATGTTAAAATCTCTAGAATCATGCCATACCTTGAAGCGGGTACCAATTGAAGAGAACTTGGATTGCTTTGAAGTTTCCTCGGGTAATGGAGGAAATAGATTTGCAACAAAAGGACACTTGGATGCATCCAACAAAGCTTGATGCTCCGCCACAACATAATCTTTGTTT
The DNA here is from genome assembly GCA_037013555.1 of Sextonia rubra. Taxonomy (NCBI): domain Eukaryota; kingdom Viridiplantae; phylum Streptophyta; class Magnoliopsida; order Laurales; family Lauraceae; genus Sextonia; species Sextonia rubra. Next base: position 20,073,065 of record JASUAD010000006.1, read on the forward strand.
TTATCAAGGAACTGATCAGCTTGGTAGGTAACCTAAAGATTAGAAAAGCTGCAACATAGTGAACATCATATTTAAGCTTCTAAAAATCAATAGTGGTTAAGATTCTGCTTACATCACCAGCATAATGGTTGATGGTGAAGTCAGTTCGAGCAAGCTTTGGCTTGCTGAAGCGTTTGTGGCCTTTGTAAGTTTGATACATCTTCTGAGCAAATGTTTCATGAGTTGCTTTAGGAAACATACTGCAAAAACCAAGTCAGCTAATAAAACATCTTATTTGCAGTCCTCTGTGTGAACTGTTACTAAAATATGTAGGCAGTAACAAGCATTAATTTGTAAAGGTAGCTTGGCACCATAATCATATAATAGCTAAGTTTTAGTTTTATGTAACGTTGATTATTTCAGGATTGTGAATTCATTGGGTTTTTTTATCTCCTTTTTATTAGGTCTATCCACTTTTAAACAGAAAGGTACAATTGTTAGCCACTTGCCCGATCCCCAGTCATGTGGATGCAAACATAATAGATAGTTTCTCATACACATGGAAAAAGTATTAAGGTACCCACAAATTAGCCTTAATCCCACCTGCCTCCTAGTCCAATCTTTTTTCTAGTTGCATGAGACATTTGCATATACAAGAGGGATCATGAAATTCATACCATGCTTCATCTAGAAGTGCGATTATTCCTCCAGGTTTCTGCATTGAGACAGAACAATTGTGAACCAAAGCTCTAATATTTCTATCAAGGGATTTTAATATATGTGATTACTGAATCAAGAAAGATCAGCTAAAAATCATCTGCAGAAAACCAAACACCTTTTCAATAAGGTCGAGTACATCTTGGTTATCCACAAACTCAACGTAACTCCAGTTGATTTCTTCTCTGGTATACTCCTCTTGCTCCATTTTGAATACGTGCTACATAGAATCCAACTACATTAGTTAGTTTTTATTGGTGCACAGTTGATCCAACGGTCTAGTAAATTCGGATCTGACCAAAAATTGGTTGACGGGTGCAATTCAGGAGGGTCGTGTGTGTGGTCCATTTGGATTGACCAAACAGTGGGCCCCACCTAGAGTTCTCACGAAAAAGTCCGTGAGGGACATGTGCATATGATTATTGTCCTATAAATATGTATATATATTGTAATGTAAGAATACTTCATTGTGCATATGAATGTCAAAAGCAGCATAGAGTTGTCGTTCTTACTTGGTTGAAATGCTGTTGCAATTTCTCATTTGTCAGGTTGATACACAACTGCTCAAAACTGCCAAGAGATTAGTAGACCATCAGATATTCTTGAAGATAGAGATAGAGGTCAAGTTAGAAGACAAAAATTTTAATTTTTCAAATCATGTATTTTTTCTGTATCAGGTATTATATATCATATTTCTTGAGAAGTACTTCTGGTTTACCTGTTGACTTTGAAGCTCTCAAAGCCGTAAATATCAAGAACTCCAATTATACTCACTGCATTTGGATCCTGTCCAATCGAACTGTTTATTTTGTCCACGATCCTGCCATGTTTCATGAAAATGATCATCTTATTCAAGTGTCTGCACTATTAAAGTCAACTTGACTTGATAAAAAACAAGTCAAATAGTTGGAACTAAATGAATCTACCAAGAAGATAATGGAAAACAATAGAAGTATTGAATATATAAATATATAGCCAACAGGCTACTCTCCAAGCTAAAAGGCCTAGGATAAGTTATCCAAGTCTCACGCCCAGAGATAAAATCAACTCACTCTGGAGAAGAAAACTGAATTCTTATTCAACATCAATGTAATATGTCCCATAATAAAAGATTACATCTTTATTTATAAATAAGCTACTCTCTAACTAAGGACACAATCCTAATTCAATCACAATAAAGAATCTTAACTCAAATATAAGACTCACTTCTAAAAATAAAAGAATCCTAATGAGATTGAAATCCTAAAAAACTTAGGAAAGCAACTAATAATGGGAAACTAAGAACTTTTCACTGTAGGGCCTTATTGGATTTGGGCCCAATGGGCTGGCTAATTATGGATTTTGCTTGCATCAGTTCCACACCCCCCCCCCCCCCTTCCCTTCCCCCTCTCTCTCACATCCTCAAGTTTAGTAAATGTCCTCGTATAACTTTCAGAGGATCTTGATCTGCTTGTTCTTGAGATAGCTTGGGAATATGGTTTGATCTGTTCGTCTAGTTGGAAGTATGTTGGAGGTGTGGCTTCTTCTGAGGACTGCATTTTGCTCGGATGTATGATCTAAGATGCTTCAATTGTAGACTCTTTACTCTTTACCAATAGATCATAATCTGTTATTGGCAATGGTTGATCTCCGAAGATGAAATCTACATGTGAAATTTCAACAATTTGATTTTCTTTTGAAACCAATTGAATAATGTGATTGTCTTTGGACTATTTGTAGGGTGTTTTCGGAACAATCATTAGATCTAATGGATGATTTGGCTTGTTTTTCATTAGATCTGTGTCATCACTTCTAATCCTTTGTCTTCCTTTGCATCTATCTTCTTTATATCAGCATTGTCCATAGGATGAGATCCAATTTTTTGCTCTTGAAGTTCAGCTGAAGCATGATCCATTTTTGAAGTTCTGCAACTTATTTCACTTTGATTTGTCATGAGACTAGTCTTTCCTTTACTGCGTTGCGTCAATTGGTATTAGAGCGAAGATCCATTCTCTGATCGCCAATCCGAGGTAACGCGGGTGTCCCATCTCCTTATTTTCAATTCTGTCATCAACCCATTGTCACTCATCCCTCATCACACCATCTGCATCCATCGTCTTCACCATCCCATCATCTTCATCTTCATCACCTCACTCTAATTAAGAAAACAATCCTAATTCAATCATAATAAAGAATCCTAACTCAAATATAATACTCACTTCTAAAAATAATAGAATCCTAATAAGATGGAAATCCTAAAGGAAAGCAACTAATAATGGGAAGCTAAGAACTTTTCATTTCTGGGCCTTATTAGATTTGGGCCCAATGGGCTGACCAATCATGGATCTAGCTGACATCAATATAGCAAGCTATAATGCTGAAATATGCAGACTTTAGGTGAATATAGTAAGATTTCCACATGATGAACTGGTTATATTTCTGCTCCATTATTTGATGGCCTTACAGTACAATTATTCTAGAAACTCTGCTAAAGAATGTAACAGCATATTGAAATAATGGGCTTCATCATAATGCACCCTTATTATTTATTTATTTTAATCCTTGAATGCCAATAGGCAGACATTTCTGTTCTTTATATTGTCTTTGTAAGACATTCCCAACTCTACTTAACATGAAAATTATAAAATCGGATTGGTCAAATACAACTATAATTGGAGTATTTTCCCACTCTGGCAACAAAGAGAACAGTAAATATTGATAGTTCTTCTAAATCTAATCCTTACCAATCAAAAAGTCTGGAGTAGACTGTCTTCGCTAATGCATCACGGTTCAGTGCAGCTGAAGCAGGGTCAAGAGGTTTGGTAATGTTACCATCTGGAGTAACTATTACACGCTTACAAAGGGAATCTTCGAGGGCCTTTTCATTGCACCTGATAGGGTGCAAAACCATTTAGATGTAAGGACCATAACTTGTCTGAATTCACCAGGAACAGAGATGAGAAAGAATAATACATGAGCAGCTCAGCAGCAGTCTTAAGATGGTATACAGACTTATCATCTTTCAGCTGGGAGGAATCAATTTCCTTCCCTTTAACAAAGTCAATATTTCCAAGATGAAGGATTGCCGCGACCACCCTGAATATCGCATCCTGCCTTAGGAAAACACATTGTTAGTTAATTGTCAATTACTTGTAATTGGATTAGCAAGAGTCACATCATGTTTTGATTATACAGGACCTGTTCTTCCTGGTTGATACCGACAACATCCATTGCATTTCTGGTTTCTAGATACTCCCTAGCATCATTCACATTTGCTACCTCATAACAGTTTGTCTGGTTGAGGTAGTGAAATGTTCTTGGGTCAGCCAACTTGTACTTCTTGACATCCTGAAAGGATTAATGCCTCCAATTAGTCCAAATTTGTTAAATAAACAGCCCAAACCACAGAAGAAAAAAAAAATCATACGTTAGTCTATGATGTTTAGTGTTTACGTCCATAATTTAAGACAGACAGAGATAAGGGACCAGAAATATGACTTCACATTTCTGACATATTCATGGATAATTTTATTAGTGTCATCTTATACTTCCATGCCACTATAAAATTGCATACCAATACAGTAAATGGTAATCACTGCTGTGTATCAGAATCTATTGAGGTTGGATATAGTTGTTACCTCTGGTGGTGCAGCACAAAGCATATAGAAACAATGATAGTTCCTTTCTGGGTCTGAAACCTGGCAAACACGTGACCTTTCAAGGAGGTATGTACGAACTGCAGCTCCAGAAATCTTTCCATACTTATCAAATTGGATCTCTACGAATTTACCAAAACGACTGAAGACAGTACATGTGATCATGTAAGATTTGTTGGAGTACAAAATATTGCCCATAAGGCTAAAAGAGTGAGTTTCAACTGAAATAGTTACCTTGAATTGTTGTTCTTCACAGTTTTGGCATTGCCAAATGCTTCCAAGACAGGGTTGGACTAAAAAACACAATAAGAAAATCCATCACACAATACTTTGAACTTCAATGTACTACATTTGACTACTTATAAGCTATTATATAATATAAATTAAATATCCTTACCTCCAAAACCTGTTGCTCAACTGTTCTTCCTTCGGTACCCGATCTTCCGCCCATGAAAGCAAGATATCTCATTAGCATCTTTGTTGTCTCTGTTTTACCTGCTCCACTCTCTCCACTTACTAAGATGGATTGGCTTCCCTGCTCATTTATCATCGCCCTGATATGAACAAAACCTAAAACAGGTTTAGCATCTTTCATTATGACTTGTAGATGTTTGGAATCTAAATATCCACAGAATCTACCTGTAGCATGTATCAGCCACAGCAAAAAGATGAGGGCTAAGCTCTCCAAAGGGTGCTCCTTTGTACTGCTGCATCATGTGGGTATCATACAAATGGGGCAGCCTTCTAAAAGGATTTACTGCTATTAGAATGTTCCCGGTATATGTCTGTTAAAAGTCAGAAACTTTAATTCAATCCCTGTTCTTCTCTTTTCCAGAAACCAGATGAATATATATTTCTATTCAGGTAAGAGACGTACGTATATCTCATTGAGAGCAAAGCGGGAAGCAAGATTCTGGAGAACTCCTGGCTCATGGAGATAAGCTAACTTGGTCATGTCATCAACCCCCGCTGGGGGCGCTTCTGTGTCTTTCGGGTAGATGCTGGACAGATTAGCAACAACCTGAAATTCACAGAGCAACTAATTATCCTGATTCCTTTCACTGAGTACTGTATTGAATCAATGTTGAGAATCTTCTTCACAGATGAGAAGCACACAATAAAAACATCAGAGAGTTTCAGAACATAAACAGAACCAAAGTCAGATGTATCCTTCTTTTCTCAGATTTATCCATATGGGTAAAGTCCTTTGATTTTTGCACCCTAAGGCCAAACAATGAAAATGTGGACCTCAATTTCAAATCTTGTATACATTTTCTAGAATTTTTGCTCCACCATTTCAATATAAAAATGCTTTATATATACAATTCTGAACCTTATTTTGGATGGAGCACTTCAAAAACTGTCCATATTTAATAGGGACAGTTACAGAATAAGGACCAAGGGCCCAAATTCAGGTCCTGAGGATTTGATTAAATGATAAACATGCATGATGGCTACATTACAGAGGGACTGACTTAGTCTTCACCCCATAACCACCTTCTCTTTTCAAACAGGGAATGAATGAATTCCAAAGCTGAATAGAGGCTTCAGGGATCACCCACTGAAACCCCGTATCACTTAGGCGCCATCAGTCTCAGATATGATTTTTTGTTCCTGTGCCTTGAACTTTATGACATCAACTGAATCTCATAAGAATCGCTTGATTCTAGTTTTGCTGAAATTTCTGATTATTTGAACTCTGGAAAAAGAAAAGGAACAGATTGACTATTTTCTTGTTATGATTCACAGATATGTAATATGAACTTTGTTCCTTTTATTAGCCAAGCCATACCAATTATGAAAATTTCCATTTTACAGACTCGTCTCATAATTGCTAATCTCTTGTTGATTGCATCCACTACAAGATGTGATCATCACCATCATCATGATCATCATCAAAGCTTTGTCCCATCTATTTGGTGTCAGGTCTGGAAGCTACTTTCCGCTCAACCCCATTCACTACCATTTTTTCACAAACTGCACACTCCATATCTTTTCTCTACTTCATTTAAAGTCTTAAGTGGTCTTCCGGTTTTCCTGCCTCCTTGAATGTGTAAACCCTCAACATGCCTTCAGGTGCTGCTTTGGGTGGCCTTCTTATGGCTATAACATGTGATCTGTAGAAACAAATATTTTCAATGAATCAACTAAGGTTTATAGGTATGTGAATGGGATCACTGGATATCACAGAAACTTGGTTTGCTTGAATCCTTATTTTGTCTCTTATATCCCACCAATGATTCTGTTTCTTCTTTCTATTCCCATCTCCATCTGAAATTCTGAATAAACTTGAGTCCTCCCAGAAGCAAAAGTCAATCAATTAAAGAGTCCAATCAAGCGACTGCTGATGAGTATTCATCTGATTGGTCAGCCAACACTAGAGAAAACCACAAAACAGATTAAATTTCTATTACTGGTTACTGTACTTTGTCCTATTTGAGGTCAATAAACAGTAACATACTTGTATCTTTTTTCAAATCAAATCTTTTTGACAAGGAACTAAACGGCATATTCAATATCACTGAGATCATAGATTCTAAATATCCTGTCAAGGAACTGACTAAATCAACCATAAGAAGAGCAAATTAAACATGACCAAAATTCAGAATTCTATTAAGGGGTGTCTCATAAGTCCATTGATCAACCACAGAGACAGTTCCACAAATGAAACATTACCTTCCTCTCATTTGTTGTAACTATCGTGGCATCGTTTCCTTTGATCTCTATCACTTCTCCGTCGATCCATGAGAGCTCCGTATCCTCCACCCACACATGCGATCCGACGATGATGTTAACTGGTGTTCCCTGCGCCACCCAAGATTAAACACCAGTAGAACAAAGAATTAATGAACAGAATTGAGCAGCGGAAAACCCGTAAATCGGAATCTAGAGTATGGAAAACAGACCATATTCAAAGTCTCAGGCAATGATCATTGGATTTGGATGTAGAGCAAGGAGCAAATGGGAGCTGTTGGTGGTTGTATAGTTAAAGAGGAAGGAGAAGAGAATGGATGTGTTTTTATGGCATATAATGTTGGGTTGGATTGAAGGAAAGAAATACAAGCTACAAATACAATTAAAACTGCAGAGGGAGGATTGGGAAAGATACTGTGATGTGTATTGAGAGGTTTTTTTTTAGAAAAGCAGAGGAGAAGAAATGCAGGTGGTGGAAGTTACTCAAAGGCATAGGCCCCCGCCAACCCTTTTTTAACTTTTTTAATGCCACCTAAGATGCTGACAAGGCATTCCAAGACCCCGAGATTCTGGCTCGCTGTTCGGCTCACATGAATGGCCTTGTGTAATCATGTAATAAATGAATGGTTACAAGGATATGTAAATGTACCGTATCAAATTTAGTATGCATTGTAAGTGACCCGCAATACATTCACGTGGGGGCAGATGCACCTGTTGGACCTCGGTTTTCTTTTAAAAGCATAGTAAAAATTTTAATTTTATTTTAAAAATTAACATAAAAATTCTACGTCCGTCGTCAAAACCTGCTTGAAGATTTTATATTTATTTCCAAAACACAATTGCCAATTTAGATTTACACCCTTCGAACAAAAACTCTGAGCTGCCACCATCTCAATCCAAGCCGTTGGATGAGACTTTGTACCTGTATTGCATGACTCCCTGAGTATCACATCAATCAGATGATGTGATTAGTCATTCATATTATAATATCTTGTCTATCCAACAGTTAAAAAGCTACTTTGATCAAAGCCATGATATTCGAGGATGTCTCTATTTGAGCAAATAGAACCCACAGTGGAGAACTATTGTGGCTATACTATTCTTGGTGAATATTTTTAAAATGACAAAAATGCCCTTTTCTTATGATAGGTTGTTTTTTTTTTCAAATCTTTTCTTAAGCTTGTTCCTCTCCTAATCCAAGATTTTGATTTTGCTGATCGAGCTACTTTCTAGCCATTTGGAATTCATAAAATCCATGTATTTTTAACTATCCATGCATAAAGGTAGCTGAGTGCACCCCAATAGGCCATTTGGGTTAGATTTAATTATTCCTTTTAAATGATTTATTAAAGAAAATATTTGAAAAACGATATAAGGGTATTTTTGTCCTTACTTAAAATGTTTTTTTATGGAGAGGACTGGATTAATAGAATTGGAGAAAACTTTAATACTTCTTTTTTAATATATTCTGATCCTCATGTAATTTTCTTGAAAATAAACCGGAAGTTTTATATCCATTTGATAGTTATGTATGGCTCAGATGGATGGAAATGACTATGATGATGACCATGTCAGGCCCACCTCTTTGTGTGCGGCTAATGAAGCAATCAGACGGTTAAGGATGGGAGAAGAATTTTCAGTTCCATTGCCCATCTTGATGAAATCATACGATAAATGCAGATTGTAGAAGATGAGCGGTCAGGATCTTACTTGATGGCGTGAAGGCTTAGAAGATTCCAGAGCAGTCGTTTAAAAAACATGAACTTAGGTAGGTGGGTAGGGAGCGGCCACAACCCAAGTCGGCAAGGTCAATCAAGACCATTCATGGGCTGGGTCCCATCAAAATTTCGGTAGACATCAATTCAAAGGTGGTCTCCAAATCATAGTGCTTTTGGGCTTTGAATCTTTCTGGGACGGTGGAACTGGTAAACGCTGAATATCTTTTTGGTGGGGTTGTCAGACTTAGGTGATCCAAGGGATCTTCATCCCTGATCCTCTCAGGCCTCAACATAGAGAAATCCTTACTTAAAAAAGGACCCTCAAAATTTAAAAAATAAAGGCCCTCCACGCAGGCAGATTTTCCTCGTGCCAATGGAAGTATGTTCCAATTTTAGATTAATTGTTTAGGAGAAATCTTGAATTAAAGAAATGAAAATTGACAGCAAACGTGTGAGGCTTGTGACGTATTTGCTAGGTCCGTAGCAAGAACCCACATATTAAAATTCCGAATGTTAAAAATAAACGCCCTCCCATATGATATATGGAGTGCCTTCTCAAACTTTACATCAATTAGAGTTTTTTTCACAATTGAATTGACTATTTGATAACTCATATAATAACCACTCAATACAACGGCAGAATTTTATCCAATTAACCTGACATTGAAGGATGTAAGATACTTTTAAAATAAATTTATTTTGAATAATTTAGATTTTACATGTAAGTCATCTTATGAAAATCGGGTCGCTTTTAAATCAGGATTTCTCCAAGTCAAAGCTGTAGAGGGTCCTGAAATCTGATTCTCACCAAAAGTAGTGGTCGGTCGGATGTGTGGCTGCCAGTCGTTTTTTTCTCCCGCGGCTTTTCTTTCCGACCAAGCTTTCAGAAGCACTTTCTCTTCTTTAGTCCAATAATCCGTAGCTTTTTTTTTAGAGATGGGCCCCTCATATTTGATATTTAGTCTTTATTTTAATCAGCTGTGTGTGCCATTTGTGGGGGAATGTAGATATATTTTCATAAATAGCAGCCAGCGGGATCTTCACATTAACGACTCACTTTAGGTGCGTGCTTGCCATCATTTTTGTTCAACTATGTCCACTGTCGTCACGCTCAAGGATGGCCATGATGGAGAGGGACACGATGGGTCGGGTTAGGCAGGTTGGCCCATGTTGGACTTGGGTGGTTGCGTCCCATAGGGATTCCTTGTACTAGACCCAGTTCACCCGCTCTCTAATTATTGGACTTCGGCCCAACTTCCATAGACTCCACCACTGGATCTGACTTTGACTCTAAATAGGGTACTATCATCATTGTCATTATCATCATCATTAGAATTAGAGGTACAGCAGTTGCCCTAACCGCTTAACTTGCGGGTTGCCATTGGACTCAGGTCTATTGGGAAACGCTAATCAATTCAAAATAGTGACAAATCAATTCAATTAAATTTGAAGTTTTATGAATAGTTGTTTGCTATTATTAAAATACATAAGACTTCAATGCATAGGAATTCTTTTGAGTGATTAAAAATGATGACCGGAGGCCAAGTATTCATTTTTCAACTTCTTTTTTAATTTTATTTTTATAAGAGAAAATGTTATTTGATGCTCATTTTTAGAAATTTACCTTTGATCTTTATTTCTTTACAGTTTCAAGACAATAACTTTGATGCATTGAATTTCTATGTATTTCAATGCAAACAAAAGACACATAACATGTACATTAAATTGAAAAAAAAAGCAGTTTTTTTGTACATAGCCCACCCCTACATTAAATTAAAAAAAAAAGCAGTTTTTTGTACATAGCGCGCCCCCCCCCCCCCCCCCCCCCCCCCCCCAAAAACTCCAACCATCTTAAGATTTCTAATATTTGTAAATAAGCTCCTATGATTTTAGCATTTGAAAATAAGCCCTTGCTTTGGCATTTTATACCTTTCATATCCTCAATTAAGCGCACTTGACAATAAAAATGAGAGGTTATAAGGTTTTCACGAATTTGACAATTTTGCCCTTATCTTTATTTGTCACTAAGAAAACTCTTCTCCTTCATAAGATATTTTTTTTAACCTTTTTTCACTTTAACTTTCTTTTTTTCAAATAAGTCCACAAAGTTTTCACGGTAGGCGGCCAATGACATCCTCTCTTTTAACATTAATATAACTTTTTTTAAAGTTTTTTCTTTCTTTCTTCACATTATTAGTTTTTTAAGAATCTTAGGGCTTCTTTGGCATTGATTTTTTTTAAGGGAAAATTACATCCACACCACCTGTATTTTAGTAAAAACACAAGACACCCCATCGATTTTCCGAATTTACACTGACATCCCTTATTAGATATTGTCCCCTGACCAAGATGACGTTAAAAGCCATTTTACCCTTTTAACCCTGATGAAATATTATTTTTTAATTAAAATTTTCATCTGCTATATTGAACTCCACCAACGCAGTAGGCTCCCTAACAAGGTTTTAGTTGCATTTCACATCAATGGTGAGCCCCACCCTACGAACAATTAAAACCTTCCACAAGACTATTGTGGTAGGGACCAAGACCACTAGGGTCACCCAGGGATTAGCTAACTTATCTACGAATCAAATCATCTATAGGATGGCCCACCTAGACCCCACAACCATCTTTGACAAAATACAAAAATGACGACCTAAAATCGATTGATTTTATCTCGAATTGAAGAGGAAGAAGAAGATCGGCACAATTTTGCCCGGATTTGTCGTCCAGATTTGAGATAGAGATAGGGATTCAATCTACTGGTGGGCCATGCGTTGGTTGGGATCACCGACTCTGCAATAAGAGATTTCAATCTAGGGGCCAGGTCTCCTTTGGTTTGCAATAAGAGGGCAAAACTAAATCTGACCAAGATTTCTCCTATCTCCCCAATCAATATATCCTTTGCTTCTCCTGAGATCTCCATAGCGGCGTTGCAGGTCTCCACTTGCAATTCAATCCCCTCTCCGACCCTAGGACCAAATCCCTCTTCAGCATCTCCACCAGCTACTACAAAACCACCTGCTTCCGCTTCCCACCGCTAGAATTCTCCGCCTTCTGCAACGCCGTTGGCTACAGGGGGGATGACACCTCCTCCCCTAGATCCCTAAGCCACGAATTATCAACAGGAAAGATCGAATCGAGCAAATCCCAATTCAAGAACACTAAATCCAAAGCCTCACCAAATTTCAATTTCTTGTAAAATAGATCGAGGCCCCAGATGGAGGCGAGCATATGATGGCGACCTAGATGCTCTCATCTTCTTCGTTATCAATGACGATATCCGCGTCGTCGTCTCCTCCCTCCTCATTATCCTCCAAGCAGCTAGTGTTCGATTCTACAATAGCGATCTCAAGGGGGAAGATGGAGATAGTCGCAGGCATTCTAAATCATCTCAAGCAAGTTTCCAACCCCCGCAGCAGTTGGCTGCAGACATTAGACTTGGTGTAGCACTCCGACCTAACTTAATTCGGTTTAGCGATGAATTAATGACACATTAGTTGTTAATTCTGTTTTTGCCTTTGTTTTGGTTTTGTTCCGGTTCATTGATAGGTAGTTGGTTTGAGTTTAACCTGATTTAGGTAGACATAAACCCTTTTTTGTAATTTTAGATTTTGAGAGACGTCATCATTCATGCATCATCTTGGCGTCAACACGTGTCTTTTGTTGAGCTCGTTAATTTCCGTAACTACCTCATTTGTAAAAGACGTCATTTGTTCCCGTTGGACTGTCATTTGACTTGAACTGTAATTCATATAAATTATTTGACCTTCTTGCAATCTGTTCATACTTATCCTTATATAAGAGATGTGCACAGCCTTTCTCTCCCTCTTCTCAACGTTCTTCTTCTTCTCCTCTCGATTTCTTCTTCCTTCTTCCATGTTCCTTCTTCGTTGCTCCGCTTTGCTTTATCCTTCTTTTTGAGCCAAGCAAAGGGGAATTGGTGCACTTCGTTTTCACTTCTTTCTCTTGTGGTTTAAGGAAAGCTTGGGTTTTGGTTCTTCTCTTCTTCTTCTCATTCGTTTCCTACACGTGCTCAATGTCTCTTCCTTTCTTCTTTTGCATGCATGATGATAAGCAGGTGTGTAGACGTGTGATTTAAGCCTAAAGGCAACTCTCTCATTGAAAACATTTAATTGAGGCAAGTATAAGTATGATTTGATTAAACATATGTTGGTATATGGTGATTGCTCTTAGTCTCATTCGCTCTTGTGCATATGTGTGGTGTGAATTACAGCCCCTTGTTTTTGTATTGTCTTCATATTTGTTGTTTTCGTGATTGCGAACATTCAATTCAGTTCAGTTGTTCTGTAACAGGGTAGACTGTCTGACCGGTCGGGCCTTAGAGCTGACCGATCGGACATAGCCAGAACTGAAATTCGACCGGTCGGACTTCCTGACCGACCGATCGGCCCTAAATTGCTCTGCTTCATAAGATTCAGTCTGTGTATTGACAACTTTTGTGTTCATTTCTATTCCCTTATCTTTTACACCAACCAAAGATCCTCTTAGGCTATATTCTCGAGTCCCGTGGCTCATGAAGTATGTAAGGGAGTCTTCTAGAGACCTCTAATAAAAGGTAGGTATGCATTGGACCTAATAGAGCCTTCACATTATAGAATGGCAATCACCCTTGACTTGCCCAATGGAACACGAGTATTGCATGAATGGTCTTGAGGGCTATGACGCATTCATGTGTGAGTTATTCAGTGTTAAGCACCTCTCCATGGGTGTTAGTTTAAGGGACTTGGATGCACATTTATGATACAATACAACACTAGGCAATGGTGCATCGGATAACTTAAAACTACATCATCATGCACGGTTAGAAACACTGGATAACTAGATTAGGGTTGGCTAGTAAAATAAATCTGGATTCGATTAAATATTGACTTGCATGGCATTTTGTATAATGGGCATTCACCTTTACTCTTTTGTCCTATGATATGGTAAGTTCGATTCATATGATCTGTTCGATATGTTTCCTTTAATTTGAGTTTTGTCCGTAGGAGTTGGAGATATGAACGTATGATATGTGTTCGATATGATGGATATGTTACGCACTCTTAACTCAAGTTCTTGTATTTGTTTGATTCCATATGGTCAGGCACTACTCAGCTTCAGCCTTATGATACCCGACGAGGTTGAATTTGGCATAGTTATACGGCCTCGCTGCAATGAGTATATATCTTGGGGCTTCCAGACCCCAGGAACCCGAGACCCATCTATACCCTGACCCAGTCGATGGTGATCTCAGTATGTGTGTCCCTAACAAGGGAGTATAGGGCAAATGTAGTAGCCATCTAGTATGTACATTTCATGTAAGCATTGATTCTGAAGGCACGTTTCATTTGAATCCACAACTGCTTAGTATACGAAATTGAAATTTTTCGATTTTATCCACTGTTACTTATTCCATTAGATACAACAGGTGTTAACTTGTTATTGCTTATGCTTCGCTGAATCGTTGTATTCATGAGTTGTTCTTAGTGTTACAAGCCCCATCAGGGTTGAAGGAGTGGATGTAATCCCCCCAACGGAGCACGACAACTTCACACATGCATATGGGTCTTCCTGATTTTGGGATCTCTTGGGATTTTGAAATTTTGATGTATTCATGATCTGTATATCTGTATTTGGCCCATTTTGTATAACTCCGAACTTATGTTATCTTCTGTCAATATATCTTTTTATTAGTGCATATTTCCTTGTTATATTTGATACCTACAGCTTCAACGTACATGTATTTGGCAAGTGTGAATTTACTTTGTGCGTGTGCACCTAGACCAGGTCTAAGTGTATATGCACGAGAGTACGTGTATCCTTGGTTAGGCTCTACTAACCTCCGATCTCCTAGACTCGGGTTGTGACACTTGGCAAACAGGTTGGGTTGACCAAATTCAGGTAGAGTCAACCTGAACACGAATTTGTTGATTTCAACCATAACTTGACCCGTTTTTTAAACGAATTAGAAACCTTCAATCTGCACCCATGGCGGCTCAACTCGACTTGACCGGCCTAACTCGAATTTGATGTGAGTTGTGTCAGGTTGACCTGACCTAACATATTTAATTCCCATTTTGTGTATGTTTTAACTCATTTTATGTGGCTTAATTTCATTTATATAGCTCTCCGTACATCTAGATTTATTTAAAATGTTGCATTGAGCATGAATTTATAATTTATCAATTTTCAAGATTTAAAAAATGGGGAATCTATAAATATTTTATAACCCATTTATTGAGAATTTGAGATAATTCATTTTCAATTTTTATTCAATCTTATAATTCCATATTTGAATATAAGTATAAAACTCATCAATAATATTATATTTCATTCATATCAATATTTTAGAGGTAAATTTGTATGCCAACATAAAAACAAAAAAATACATATCGATATTTTAACTACAAAAACATTATATTTTCAAATAAAAAATAAGTTTTTTATTTTAAATATTAAAATTTTACATAACTCCTCTACAAAAGATTAAGAGTACATAGTTTATGGCCACATGAATAAAAAAAAAGTCATATAAAAATTAAAAAGTCATGGTAATTTAGTAAAATCTAAATGAGTTAAACGGGTCAGGGCTGGTTAGGTGGGTCAACCCTAACTCGACCCTTTTTTATACGGATTGGTAAACCTTAACCTTAACCCTAACCCAACTCCTATATTCAAACGAGTCTGGTTAGGCGGGTCAAAAACAGGTCGGGTCAAGTTGAGTTGGTGGGTCGGGCTCGATTTTGCCAACTCTAGCGGACATGGTGGGAGCGCTACTATCGCAGATAAACCTAGTGGAGAAAGAGCAGCTGATGGTGGAGTTGTGCAGCGCACAAGCATATGATGGCAACCTAGATGTTGCCATCTTCGGTTTGCTAAAGTTGAGAGGAAGAGTGTGGATTCTGTTACACAGATAGAGAGAGAGAGAGAAAGAGAGAGAGAGAGGAGAAGGTTGCTCTCAGTTTGGGGTGTCTATGTATGGCTGATTGGGTTTAGGGCTTGGCATCTTTGTTTAATTTTGATGCATTCTCTAATTTCTCTTTTAATGCAAGACTATTACACCATTGCCGAACTAGCCCACCGTTGTTGCCTCTATGCACTGCCCCTACCTCACCACTCCAAATCTAGTATTCACCTTGATCTAAAAGTTGCACAGAGGAGAGAGAGAAAGAGAAAGAAAAAAGGGAAAGAAAAAAGGGAGAAAAGGGTTGGAGTAGGGGTAAAATGGGTATTGTACATAAATTTTTGGCTAACATCATTACCTTCTTGAGATGTTGGTAATGACAGTCATGGCAGGGGGTATGGATGTAAGCCATATATGAATTAGAAGTAGCTACAATTTAATTTCAGAAAAGAGAGGGGGAATCCTTATATCTGTAGCAAAATACAAGGGGTATGGATGTAATTTTCCCTTGTTTAAATAGTTCTCATGACAAAGGAGAGTTAAAATAGGTTTAGACGTTACTCTCTCCATCTCTATCTCTTTGCGCAATGGTTTGAAGGGCATGGAAGGCTCACCTTGTGAATTTTAGAAATTTATGTTGGTCATGTCTCTGCGTAATGGTTTTTTGTGAATTCATGTTTTTATAGTTTATTATTGTATCAATTATCTCTAGTTTCAAACATTTGAAAAGGTTTTTAGAGAACCCCTTTTTTCTAAAAGAAGAAATTTGTATTAATAGGGAAGACAATGACTTGAAAAAAGATTTTTAAAGGCCCAATTAAATGAATATATGAATTTTAATGGATATATTAGATTAAATAAAACCTCACTCAATTACTTGCTCAGCTAAAATAATCCTAAGTATAATTAACCCAAAACATGGTTTATGCTCGTGTTGGTGATATAGAATAGATGGAGACATCAATCAAATTTGAGAAAAATAAGAGAGGAATAGGTAACAGGCTTACTGCATTGAGGCAATTTAACGGATGTATCATTTAATGAGTATTGTGGGGCATATTAATAAATATTAGAAATATGTGGAGGGGTGTTTACAAGAATGGTTATAAGGGCAAAAGTGCCATTGGATAAAAGTTGAGCAAAGTCCTCATGGTGGTTGCTCATTTTCATTAAATTTATATGTTTTGGGATATGAGAGGTATTGAAATGCAACACAAGGGCCTATCTACAAATGCTAAAACCACAGGGCCTATTTACATATATTAAAAACCGTATGAGGGTATATGCAAAAAACCTTAAAAAATACTTGTCATACAATAGAATTTATATGGCAAACTCTTTTTTATCATTGCTAAAAATACGACAAGCTTGTTACATGGCCCGCCGTTATCTAAGCACTAGCGCTTACAGTAAGGTGAGCATCTTTTTTTATAGGCCCCACTTGGAGATGGGACTTGGGCGGTAAAAACTTCTCCTCTCTGCCCAATAGTATCTGGTGATAGAGGCCCAAAATATCATTCCAACTATTTCATCAATGGGCAACGAGTTTTTACGTTCAAAAATAAGTACCTAATCGATCAAACAGTCAAGTTCATTTGGATAGGTGCAAACTCGGAATTGATGACTATCAGAGGGAGTCCTTATTTTATGGTTGCATTCGAATCGATTAACCGGTGGGCCCATTAGGTACTTACGCACTCAAGGCTCACCTGAGTCTTTTCCCTTGTTATATAGTTAGTGTTTAGAGTTACATGGAAAACTTGTGAAAAAGAGAATGAAATAATTGTCATATATTTTACTTCTTTCTAGGAAGGAGGAAAATTATCCTAATACTAATTCAAGAAAAATGTTCTCCTACGAGGTGACTACATATTGCTTTTTTTTTTTTTTGAGTTTTTTTGTATATAGCTTCTAAGATTTATAAAATTTGCAAATACACCCTCACGGTTTCGGTATTTGTATATACCTACCTGCCTTACCATTTCAATACTTTCTATATCCCCAATATCAGTAGCCCTAATGAGAATAAGCAACCATTAAAAGATTTATATTAGAATTTTTAAAAATGTGCTTTCCCCTTTACATCCATTAAAAAAATGAGTATGTCATTATTTACAAAAAGATATTATTATTTTATCCTAAAATCAAATGATTTCTCTCTTAATAATTCTCAAATGCACTAAAGCCTAATTATGTATTTTGAAATATACATCAATCAAATGGTGGGTCATGCATCAATTGGGTCAATTATAGTCAATTATAAATATAGGTCATGATCACTTTGAATTTAACAAAATGGGCCCTATATTGATAAAAATATATTTCTATAGGGTTACTCTCTCCTAATAAATGCACTGTAATAAAAGTCAATGCTACAAGCTTTAGTGAAAAAACTAATTCAAGCTTTTAAAACTATGTATATAAAGATAAAGACTAAGAAAAAGTGTCATTTTACTCTAAGTGTCATTTTACCCTAAAACTTAGGTGGCTATGAGGCTATTGATTTTGGGGCATGAAAGATATTAGAATAAAAAGACAGAGGGCTCTATGCAAATAATAAAATTGGAGAGGCTTATTTACAAATCCTAAAAACCTAAAGGGGTATAAAAAAGAATAATCTTTTTTTTTACACCAATCAAAAGAGCTGGGACCCAAGAGTACCCACACAAATAGAAAAAGTGGCACACCCAAAGATCAATCCCCGAGCAAACTACATATTGTAAATACTCAATCTAGCTCCTTAGGCCTACCTATATGAATGCCAATCAATGGGATAAGGGCAAATGAAAAGGTCACCTTATGGATGATATTTAGCTAAAACATCATCCCCGTCAATTTATCTTAGCCTTTGATTTAACAATCTGAAATTTTAATAATAGTTTAACCATAGATATTTTTGGAAATCAATCCAATGATGAGTGATGGTTCCACGAGTGTAAAATCGAGCCTCGTTCAAAATCATAAAATGAAAAGAAGATCAAAGATGACCCCAAGACGTCCCCATGGAGGTGGACTGCATATGCAATCTGCGCACAGGAGAACATTCACCCTAATTCAAAGTATACTTTCCCAAACAATTTAAAATCACTAAAACATCTGTATGAATTGATTTTTTTTTTTTTTTTGAAGGGTAGAAAAATAATCATTATAAAAACAGGCCCTATTTTAATCACTAAAACATCTGACCTGAGCTGGGTCAATCCGACTCGGTCTGACTTTGGTAGGAAATTTACCATTTGGGTCGGACTTAGATTACATATGTCTGAGCATCATTTGGGTCACAGGTCAAACTTGAGTTGCAAAAGATGACTCTTCTGTGCAATAAGATCTGCAGCTTATTCCCCATGTTCTTTGCGGGTGAGGATATGGGTATTTGAAGGAGGCCAAGGGGCATCATGGGCAGCTACAAAAGTTTACAGTGGGGGTGCACATGATGCCTACTTACCAAACTGGGCCTACGTGATTAAAGATGAGTGGATGATGGCCACACGTGACAATATTAGACTGGTGGTGCTGGCTCTCTGCTGGCTCCTGTCGGTGATTGTACTTGCTTCTGCATGGTATGTTGGTTTTAACTTTTGATTCTAGGGTTGCTACTGTTATTACTTTCTTCTTCTTTAGGTTTTTATGGACGATAATCTCTATTAAGAGTAATATACTATGACTTGTATTTTTCGTACTACTTTTAAACAATTAATGACCTTTGGTCAATTAATATTTTTATCATCCACTGTGATTTGTAGTCAAAGGACGGTTTCTGGCTGATTGAGTAAATTACAAATATTTTGTCATACAAAAGGTGAAAATGCCTCTAAATCTTACGTAGTTTGGATGAAACTCAAGATGTTAATCTTAGCTAAATTTCTTAAGTTTAAAGGTTTTTTTTTTCATGCAATCGACACGGGTTTAATTTAATCAGGGTCGTAGATCATTTTTTACGGCCGGCTGCAATATTTAACAGTCTACATTATTCTGGTTCATCATCATCCAACAGAAATTTGATCTTAAATTATGACTAATTTTTCATAATTTAATATCCATGACGCAAATCGAATAGGAATAGGGCATAGACCGATTATATCAATGGCTTGAAATCTTAGATGTGAAACTCAATCTCACGTATAAAGTAAAAAGAGATCTATGCATTTAAATAAGAGTGCTGTTATTTTAACACCAGTTTTTACTAAGTTTAGATACCTTCTTTCTATACATATGTTATTAAGTTAGTCAAATTAATTTCTTTCTCTCTATGGTCACCCATTTTCCAAATATACCCCCACCTATCCAAACATATTCTTTTTCTAAACATTTTCTCAATAGTTACCCATTCAACCATCTTTCTCTCTATAGATACAATGCACATATCTTTCTTTCTTCTTCCACCATTATCAAAAGTTTGGTCTTCTTCCTCCATTATTAAATGCATGTTTGGATTTTATTAAATTAATGTGTTTGCATCAATTTCTTCTTTGTGAATGTTTAGCATGAAAAAACATGATTTTGTGAATGCTTTTCATGAAAAAAATATGAGTTTTTCCAACTCCTAGAGAATGTCCTGTTCGACCCTAGGAGGCCAAACAGGATAGCCTCACAGGGCTGAACAGGATGTTTTTTGGGTGTTGAAAGACTCATGTTTTTTTATTAAAAGCATTCACAAAATCATATTTTTTCATGTTAAACATTTATAAAACAGAGATTGATGCAAATACATTCACAAAAAATTATGTTTTATGGGACAAAAAACAAGAAGAATGGAAGAAGATGGTCACCAAGGAGAATGGAAGAAGATGGTCAGTTGCACAGATTAGATGAAATGGATGATGGGAACAGAAAAAAAGAAGATGACATGGGGTGTACCAAAAGAGATTAGAAATTTAAGTTTCATAGTACAAAGGCCTTTTTGGTTCTTTCATATATGGGCAAGATTTTAATATAAAAATTTTAAAATTCATGCCTATCCTAAGTTAAAATCAGTGTTGAAATAGCAAGTTCCTTAAATAATCTCATCTTTACCCCTCGTAAGTTGGGATTCTTTTCTTTTTTTACCCTCTAGCTCTCTGGAAGGAAATATACCTCGAGTGAAGTAGGAAAAAACCTTTTAGTAAAGGAAGGTGGCTACCCAGGTTCAAAACATGGGCAACCAAGTAAAAAGACATGCCTGTTACCACTCGGGTAGGAGGCTGTTTTTTTATTATTCTTTGTTAGATGGTCCAAAAAACCAATGGACAACATTTTTAAACCAGGCTCCACCTAAGAGATCGCTTATAAATTAAGTGGTACAGATCAACATGCAAGTTCAGAAATCAGATCACAAGGTAGAGATAGATCTATAATATTCAATCTGTTGGAACTTGTTTGTACATTGAATCATGCACATTCAAAGTTGCACTAGGTTATAAGGTTGCTGGTTCCTTGTTTTGGGGAAAAGTGGTCTGTTTCTATTCTCCTTGGATTCTAAAAGCTCTCCGTGCATCAAGTGCCCCACTGGAACTTTGGAGTATCCAAACTCCAAAATTCAATAGGCTAGATGATAGATCCAACAAAGCAAAAGGAAATGAACTGGCAGAGCCCCCACCAATCCCATCTTCAAGCCTAAAACCCACCAAAAGCATCCTCTTTAAGACTAATTTTGTTTATAATTTCGAGGAATTATGTGAGTGAATCACTCCCATGTATCAACTAGATTCCGGTGCCGGTCTACAACTTAATTACCATTGATGCCACTGTGACATGATGATGTCCCTCTAAGTTAGTCAAGTGTTGTTCCTTCTAAATTTTCCAAAATCTCCCCTGTAGTTCTACATTCCTGATGCTAGAATTTAGAGAGTTTGAAAGGTCAAGAATGCTATTTCTAAGATTGAGTTTTTGAAATTCCACTAATTAAACAAGGAATTCCTAAAAAAACACTTAAAATTCTTATAAAAAATTCCAGCAATCAAATGCCCCTGGAAAAGGTGAGGGTCATGTCCCCTCAAGCTCTTCAGATCATCTCCATCTTATTTAGAGAAATCCAAATGCCAATAGATTTTAGTGGTGTGAAGTCCTTCATAACAATAGTCGAAAGAACATGGAGAGAATTTCAGAGAGACACAAAGTGGAGACACATGAATTACCCAAATTCAAACAAATTCACCCAATCAAACGAGCCCCAACATCTCTCCTGTTGGATGATCCTCACAATCAAATTATCAGCTGACATTAGGCAAGGATGGTGAGCAATCCATGTTCAAACGGGCAAGATTGGATTCTTATGGTCACGCTACTGAGGAACAGATATTCGGGTACCTTTGTATGCACACAGGCCCGTAATATCAGCAGTTTGGATTCTGAAAGATTGAGAGTTGGGCCCAACATGTACAGCTTGTGGTACAGCCCAAGTGGTACCACAGAACATTGTCTCATTCAGGCCTTTTTTCCACCCCCTAAAAATAGAAATAGTTCTTTTTTGGTAAAAAAAAGAAGAAGAAGAATTAGTTATAACCTCAAAATTGCAACCTTAACGAGAGAGAGAGAGAGAGAGAGAGAGCTCAAGTTAGTCTCTGAGAAAGTTAAGACGAATCCGGCATCTGGCCTAGTAACTGGTTAGACTCATTCTACTCACTGACTGAGTCAACAGGCTGAGTCGGAGCAAGTCTCAAACCATGATAACACATTTGGCCAGGGGCTTGACCCAGGCTACACAAGTTGTGCTGATTGGAAAAAGAGATCATGTCAAGGCAAAGTAGAAAAGAGGCATGATTTGCTATTGCTATACAGAACTACAAGGGGTCCCCTGCTGGAAGTTTTTGGTGTAAGAAAAGAATGGAGTTGCATCAGAGCAACATGCACTCCCACAAAATATTAGAGGACAGCCCCAACCGCATGCTCTTAGCTGTTAACCTAGAACCACCCATTGCTATGATAATTCTTCTTTTGGGCCTTTTATATATAATATAACACAGCAGGGATTGAAAAGCTGCTAACATTCTCTTGTACAGTATAAATAAATAAGTTGATCAAGTGTTTGTCCTTGTAATCTACCATCCATCCTTTGTTTTTTCCAACGGAGGGTGGCCTCACAGGACAAATCTCTTTGGGCGTGAGGGAGCTAAATAAATCTCCAATAGCCTCAGTGTGTAACGCAGTTCAAATTCTCAACCTTTGGGAGCAAACAATGATCTTAGACCAACTGTGCTATGCCTTGGGGTTAATCTACCACCCATCACTTAATTTACTTTGGTACCCATCACTTATGCAGACCGAAGCAAATTTTAAGTGTTAATACCTTTTATTCTCAGTGAACATAATCTTACTGATGATGATTGATCTCATACAAACAAAACATGATCAATTAGAGGAACCAGAACCATATGCTCCATGTGGGGCCCCTATTTGATGATAGAGGACCTCCGAACTTTGGCCTCATTGGCGAAAGTTGTATTGATGGTATTAAAAAGTCTAACCATAAGACAGGCATTGGATGGCTGAGATATTCCAATCTGGGGAGGTTGCCCATCATATCAGTTGCCAGGTTCACCGAATTTGTTACACTTGTACACATCACAGTGACGCACCAGGACTACGTTACTTGCAAAACAATGATAACTGCAATATGATAGCAATTCCATGCTTTTAATTGCCTTCGATTAAAAATGACTGGAAATATAACGCATCCAAATTAAGGGTGCAGACCGGTCAAGAACAACCACAGAATGGATACCATTACTATATTCATCACAATAGCCTCATTCCTTCAATTTGGAGGTTGCATCCAAAAACCAGACTGTCGCTAACTTGAAAATACTGGATCTTTGTCCGAGTTAAAAACCTATAATAGGTCATGTCCTGGTTTAAATACTACATTTCAGACCAACTCAGAACTGAATATAATAATGGTTTAAATACTACAGTTCAGACCAACTCAGAACTGAGTATAATAATAAGGGACTTTTTTGGGAAAATACCCCTTAAGCCCTTGTATAGCAACAAGGGGAACAAATTTCAAATATTGACACTAGAGGGCCTTCCTCCAAATTTCTCCTTTTTTTTAGTTATGAGTTAGGATATCCCTTGCCAGCCCAGCCTTCGGATCTTTGGCCTTTGGCCTGTGGGTTAACTGGTTCTGACGAGCAAGGACTTTTTTAAGGACAAATTTGCCCAAATCTTGAAGAATGATGACAAGCAGATGGAAGAGAGAATGTGAGTACCTCATAGTGTGGTTCACCAAGAGGAAGAGAAAATACAAGAAAAAGGAAATGGATTCGACCAAGAGGAAAGAAGACAAATGGAGGAAAAACAGTTGATGGGAGAAGGTGAGAATTGGAGACCGTAAGAAAAACTCTCAAGAATGCAGCATGAAGTAGTGAAAAAGAGTAAAAAAAAATGGGCCCATGTTAGGGTTTCAAGACACATCCCACAATATTGCAGGATACATTCTTACATACCGTGAGATATGGGCAAATTTGTCAAAAAAAAGAAAAAAGAAGACAAGTTGGCGAGGACTTCAAGTGTCAATATTTGAAAATTTTCTCTCTACCATTGTACAAGGGTCTAAGGGATATTTCCCATAAAAATCCATAATAATAATGGTGATGATGATGATAATAATAATTACAACCACAGCAATAACAATTATTATTATTATTAGTATTGTTGTTGTTGTTGTTGTTATTATTATGATTTCAGTATGTTTCCTTTTTATCTAATGTCATTAGCTTGCAACCATGGACCACAATCTGATCATATATAGCCAGGTCTGGGTCCAGCACAGATCCCTGGCATGGGAACCAGAACCTAGACCGGAATCCAATTAATTATAATTGAATCCCTACATGATTACCAAACCAGATCTATTTATGACCCTATAGGCCAAGTAGCCAAAACTGTTGAATATTTTGAAGAACTGAGGACTATCCATTACACTGCATTTGGGGCAACATGGAACTGAAAACCACAGAGGACAGGATATCGACTTTTCCATTTTCCACCCTCACAACCACAAACCACATCAGTGGCTGATATTATTTTGTGGCTATGATGCACGGGTACTTCATAATGGGCAATGTATCGTATTGTATTGTATTCGATACTTCACTTTATATATGCAAAACCCGTATCTACAGTGTATCCCTACTGTGTCCATGCCGCATCTGGCCATCATAGTTTTGGGGTGCAACATGCTGGGCAAACAGTATCCCACTGATCAATGTTGTTTCTAATTTTCACCACCCCAGAACATCTATTTTCCAAATTTACATGAAATGCATAGTAAGTTAACTGTTACGCAGCAGTAAGGTAGTCAAGATTTAAAATACCATACCCAGTCATAGTTATACTTCTGCAAAAATGAAGTTATAGGGTCCAGAACCAACTAATCCACCGAAAAATAATGCCTCTAATAATAAGTTATGACATTGAATTTCAAGAGGCTTTACAGTCCTTGAAAGAAAGTAAAAGATGAATGAGAAAGGCATAGTAATCACTCAGCAACTCACACTTGTAATGCACAAAATGAAAGAGAAGTGGAGAACATCCTCAATGTGGCAACAGACAACCAGTAGCAATGAACCTGGTGGACAAGGGAGCTTTGATGGGATATGCTTCAATGCAGCTCCTAGTGAAGTAAAACCTACTGGAGTCACATACCACACAGCACACCCAATAGATCTAGTTGAAAGAGAACCTTCTTTCGGTCCATGAAGAGGCCCTCAAGATGATGCCAGTAGATGAGAATAACTATAGCGTCAGCAATGCATTGAGGCCTCCATGCTTAGTCATGGAAAATGAGAACTCCATGGTCTTTCCCGCAAAGGATTTATAAGAGAAGTCACTGAATAACACAAACACAACCTCGGTTACTATTGGCATCATCCACAGATTCTCCCGACTCACTGCATTAGAATAAAAGCAAATGATTAAAAAGGTTCTTCCAGCTTCAATGTAATTATAACTACAGCGTTGCAATATGGTAAAGAAATAATCTCAAGTTACTGCTCAAATTCATCATATTTAGCTAAAATTGCTGGAATGATATTAGCTTACACATACAAAAGCAATGATTCTGTGTTTATCTATGGTTTTCAGTGCCTTGGGCAACAAAGAATTAAGAGTTCTCAAAGAAATCAGATAAGCAAACTCAAAACGATTTTTTTTTTCAATTCGTGAATTCTACAAGAACTGAGAGGGGACAACTTCTTTAAAATTTGACCAGTTGAAACAAACTTAAAAAAATTTTATGCCCTAAAGGATCCTAATCACATAAAGATAATGACCATAATCATAATAATTGAAAGGGAAATTGGCCCCTTGCTGGGCCATATTCAAAACAAGAGGACCATGTGCCCCCAATAGATAATGCGTCCATTGTGGAGAGGGGACAGACCTCTTAGAAACGAGCCTGAATCAACAAATTAACAAAAATAGATTGTCATATGTAAGGTGACTTGCATTCTGTAGCCTTGTGGTTGCATAATGCGTCCATTGTGGATAGGGGACATACCTCTTAGAAATGAGCCTGAATCAACAAATTAACAAAAATAGATTGTCATATGTAAGATGGCTTCCATTCTGTAGCCTCGTGGTTGCAACAACGAGCACATTTCAACAGTGCCATAGGCTCTTCTCAAACACCAAAAAATAGATAAGAAAAAGAAATTACCCATGATTAAGATCAACACCTAAAGTAAATATAGGGAATAGATAACTAATAACGTTTAATGCTATTCACATTTAAAATTTAGTTAGATGTAGCCCTCAGAAAGGAAAGTGACGAATGCCAAATTGTAAGGATACAATAAACACTTTTACTTAAGACTCCCAGTGATTTGACATCAGAATTTTCCTATCTTCTCCTTCCTAATGGAAGTAGAGGGAAAACCAATCAAGGTTTTCCAATAAATAAGACTACATTGGAATTTCAAACTCCATAACATCCATTTTCATGGGATAAGCATAAGGAGATTTCCAATATAAACCCATAGAAGAGCAGAGTCTTCTAACTATAAAACTTTCTAGTAAGGATGTCCCGTTGGGTCTATGGGCTGGCCCAATGGATTGGCCGACCCATGGTCTAGCCTGCATCATTAAAGCAACATGAAACCCCTTCTCTAACTTATCATATCTACCTCTCATCTGATTCTACGATAGGATCATTTATTATTATCATAATTTATTATTATTTCAATCCATCTAATAATGCATTTGCCTGTTCCTTCCCTCAATTTGGTTTCTTGCTAGTGTTAAGCTTGGTCTTTTGTATCCTACTGGCTTATTTGGAATAGGTCATCACTTTTGCTAGACGGTAAAAACACAACGACCACCAGTGCTTTGAAAGACCAAAACCATTTAGTAATTTTTTTTTATTTTTTTATTTTTAACATGTCCGGAAACAGAACAGCAGTGGACTGATAAATAATTCTAGACAACTAAAACCCAAGCTCTTAATTTGATCTATTAAACTTACACAAAAAATCCATTAATCTGATTTAGTCTCAGTTAGTAGAGGAAAACACAAAAGTCACCCAACTTTAGTCTAAAACGCAGCACAATGCTCGCCTCCTAGAATGAGCATCATGCATCTGTAGCCAACTTTTTAACAAATTGGATTCCATGCATGTATCATTTTTAGTCAACCTTCTGCCTTCCCTGATCCTGGAACTAGCTTGGAATTTTTTCATGCATTCACCTCCATTAGGCCTCAGTCAAGATCCCATCCCTAACTCTATATTCATCAATACACTTCAAGTTCCTCTCAGAACTTAAAGAAACCACAAATCCCACATTGCCAATCAAATAGCATGGCAGTACAACCAAAACTTTCCACCTCAAATTTGCATACAACAAAATGAAGGAACTTATAACCTGATCTCTTTCCTTTCCAAATAGAATACATCGATCCCTCTCCACTTATCTGCAGTAGCCCTTGATTAAAAAGTATACATAGGAAGGCTTGAAAGGCCACTTTTAGCACCCAAATAATACTAACTAATTAGATACAAAGAAGTTCTTACCTAGATTCCCATTCATTCGCAAAAGTAATATGGATCTATAACAAGCTGTGAAAGCTCTGGTAAAAAGGATAGGGGCAACTTTGAAGACATGACATAGGCAGAACTGAAGTATCTTCAACCTAAGGAGAGGAGCTAGGACTTTAATCACAAGTAGAAAAGTTTTCAATGTCTGATTTAAAGATGTTTTAGAATTAAATGATGGGTCTTCCAGAATGGAACATCTTTAGACATGCATAAACATCTACACATCAGGTCAAAGCACTTTAACCATATCCATAGCCATGAAAAATACACGTAACTAAATACAATAATTTGCTTCTTCCTAAGAAGGAATCATGAGCCTCGAGCAGCGCATTTCCAACAAAAGACTTTCCAGTGATTGGAGAAATGTGGGGACAACTTGTTGCCTGTTGATGAGATACACTGCAGTGTGAACGGCATCAGCAAATAGTGTTTTGAAACACTAAAGTGGAGTAACAGAGCACACATCATTTCACAGATATGTCTGTGTTCACATTCTACCATCCAAGATTATGATTTTGATAGGATGGCACGATCAAGGCAAGATCACGTACAGCAACCACAATCACAACTTAAACATGCAAATTATTTGGACATCATGGGAACAATTTATGGACAATAACAATAATATAAAGAAACGCCATTTCAAATAAAATTCAATGTACATGAAACAATGCATAGAGCTAATGGCACAAAGTAAATCCACACCCAAACCATATACACTTGCAAATTTTAGTAAATTAGCACCTCATATTAGTTGGTGTATGCCTGCGAGTTGATCATGCAAAATTTGGCAACCACCCACTTCATCTAACATCGAAGACTTGGACAGCTTTAAAACCCCCACCACCCACTCACCCACACACAATTCCAATATTGAATAATCACTGGCAGACATAGGATTTTTGTTTAGGTGGTGCGGGCAGTAGTGTGGTGAAGATGTTAAATACTAAAATCAAATAAAAAAACAAATCCTTTTAAGATCTAATTAAAGGATTTTTCGAATCACACGGCTGGTTCCCATTTCTTGCACACTGGAAAGTCACAGGGAGGCTTTCAAACCCCTAAAATTCCCCTTATTTCGGGAGGGGGTGTGGCCCACAGGCTGGAATCTGAGTTAGAAACAGCCTGACATTTCTGAAAATGAATATATTTATATAATATCACAGGAGAAACAGTGATCTTGAGGAAGAAGAATAAATCTACCTGGCTTCAAATTCCCGGATCTCAACCAGTTCTTTTCCTAAGATATCCATCCACTGCACTTTTCCCTTCTCAATCTGTTTTGAACCGTATCTCGACGGCTTCTTGAGACTGCTTCTGGGTGCAATCTCTTCTGCAACTACCCCATCTACTCTATCCTTCTCATCATCAATATTTTCAGGAGACAACTCTCTTGCATCATCTAGAACTGAAGGCTGGCTCAAAGAAACATGTTGGGTATTCTTAAATTCCAACTGGCAAGGGGTGGAAAGAGAAAAAGGGGATGATTTGCAGAAGCAAATGAACGAAGGGCAGTGGAATTTCCAGACCAACACCCCCATTAAAAAAAAAGATCTTTGAAGAACTACTGTCCCCTACAAGTAATTAACAAAATCCATTTCCCAACAAACCAAAATCCAATCTTTTTCTTCTGGAGGTGATTGCAACCAAGCATTGAAATGGAAAGAAAAGAAATACCCTCAAATAATACTAGTTAAAAGCAGTAAGAAATGCAATAAATTAGAAATCCAATCCACCCATTAAAGATAACAATCCAAATTCCCTGTCTTTGCTGCAAAGTTGCCAATTCCAAATCTACATTAAAAGAATAAAGGAGAACCCCACCACCTTCTATTTATTGACTTTGATTGTAACCAAAGACAAACAAGAAAAGAAAAGCAAGAAAAGATGAGGTAGATGCAAACAAATAGATCTTCATCAATAAAGACCAGAACTTTACTAGTTTTGATCAGGAAGAAAGAGGAGAAAAATGCAATCTGGTGAGACAGGAAAGAGGATCCCAAATAATTCTGGGTTGGGGGGAATTTTGAAGAAGAAATCAAACTCCAGTAGGCTTTCGATGTCATGGGCGTCATGTCAATCAAAGAGGTCACAAATCATTCAGAAAGGCCAGTTTTTTTACCGGTATAGTGTTACAGAGTAACCTCCTCATGAAACTAACGACTGTTGAGAATCTTGAAATGTCCATCATACCCTTTCTCTCTCTTCTCCCCTATCCACCATCATGTCCCTGCTTTTTTTTTTATTTTTTTCTGTGGTATAAAAGAGCCAGAGAGAATGAAAGATGAAGAAGAACAAAAGTCACCCCATGTAAAATGTGGACATTTTATTATTGGCCCGCTAAATAGATGTGAAAATGAAAGGAATTTCCAATGTCCCCACCTCTACTGCAAAGTGTCAGAATTGTATGATTACCTCACTCATGGAAGTTTATGGGATTTTCTTCTGGCCTTATTTGTACATGTGGGCTCAACTTTGACTAGCTGACTGATGGTGTGATGGGTGCCTTCTTTTCTTTCTTTTTCTAATATTTTACAGAAATAATTACCTTAAATGATTACTTTACCAAAAAAAAGAGATATTAAATACACATATCAGGAACCACTTTAATATTTTTTTATGTAAAAGAAATTAAGGTTAAATTCAACCCTTGTTTTAATAGATGAGGGTCAAATTCAAAGTTTATTTGTACAAGTCTACCTTGAATGCAACCCCAGTTGACCCTACCTATCGACGAGGAGCTCGAGCGCCTCTTGTGCAGTAGCCTCTTGGCCAGAGTTGAGCACCTCTTGCGTAGTGGCGCTTCCGAGAGCACCTACATCATTGGGGAGGAGGTCCTAAAAGCAGTTGAGGTCAGCCTGGGAGGAGAGGCATTCAATGAAGCTGATAGCGGTAAAAAAAAGCAATGATGCAAACGAATGGGAAGGCAGAGGGGGAGAGGGATTGGAGGAAGAAGGAGTGGAGAGAGAGGAAGAGGCAATTAGGGGCGAATTGGGAGAGGTAAGCGAAGATAAAGAAGGCGGATTCGTGGAGGCAGGGGGACTCAATGGAGGAGGAATGGCAGGAGATTGGGCCAAGCGCCATTGGGGAGGAGGCGGAGGCAAGCTTTGCAACAGTGTTGTAGAGCTTTCTAGAGACGTATTTGGAGGAGTTGTCTTGGTAGAGCGAGGAGAGGAGGAGGGATTTGAGGGAGGAGTGGATGGAGGAGGAGAGGCGACACCAGATGGAGGAGGGGTTGGACGGGGAGAGCTGCTTGTAGAGAAGGATGGCGGACATGGGGTGGAGCTTGGCTAAGGGGGAGGAGTGGAGGATGTAGGCGAGTTTGAGGGCAAGCAAGTCTTGGTCGTGGTTCTTGCTAAGTTTAAAGATGGACTAGGCCTCGAATCGGTCCTCATTGCAGTTGGACATGAGGTTGGAGAGGAGGGACTTGAACGTGGCCCAAGATCTCATCAAGTTGGGGTTCATTTGACTCACTCATCTCTTCCGAGTCCCTCTTGTTCATCATTTGCATGCAATTCAAAATTAGAAAATAATAAGAAATGGAGAGAGAGAGAATCTTCCTTCAATCCCTCTCCCCCTCCACCTTCCTATTCATCAGCATCCCCGCACTTTCTGTTGCCACCAACTTTATCCAGTGCCTCTCCTCCTCGGCCGACCTTGACTGCTTCTAGGACCTCCTCCCCCCGATGATGCAAATGCTCTTGGAAGTGCTCAACTCTAGCCAGGAGGCCACCGTATGGGAAGCGCTCGAGCTCCTCGTCGATGCGCAAGATCAACCAGGGTTGAATTCGAGGCAAACCTATACAAAAGAAGCCTCTAATTTGGCCCTCATCTGTTAAAACAAGGGTCGAATTTGAGCTTTTTTCTTTTTTAGAATAAAAAAAATACCAAAGTGGTATGCGTATATTTAATATCTCTTTTTTGGTAAAGTGGTCATTTAAGGTAATTTCTTCTATAAAATCCTCTTCTTCTTCTTCTTCTTCTTTCCTTCTAACAACGAAGGGTGTCCCAACTCCCAATCCATTGCGTCGGACAAATTCCTTCAGATTAGGGAAGTGTTAGATAAAATCTCTTGTGGCCCTAGTGTGATAATATAACTCGAACTCGCAATGTTTGAGAGAAAACCATGGTCATAGGTTAGTTGAACTACCCACCGGGGTTATGATGGGTGCCATCTAGAGATATGTTTGGTTGGGTTGAGTTGGATTCGTTTTGAGTTTAGATTGAGGGTAACATGTATTAGCTTAGCATGAAATTGACCCCAACTATTAATTGAGTGGGAAATATCAACACAAATTCAAGGTTAACTCAAATTTTAGGGGGTTGCTGATGTTTTCCAAAATATTATTGATGGGTAATATTGCAGTCAGTTGGGTAGGTATTAGTTGGATGATGGTTTAATAGCTGGTGAGGACTCAATTAGAACCTGACCTTTCCATAATTAGTTTGAAACTGCCAACCTAAAACCGAGCCAATAATAGTTTGACTGAAACCTTCAATTACACGGTTCGGTTCATGACTTCATGTGGAGTTGGTGGGCTAGTCAAACATTGACAACTTTGGTCCTACAGGGTATTCATAATGGCGTAATTTTATAAGAAATCCCAGCAAAAACCATTTATTTATTTTGAGCGAAACAGATTTTAAACCGGTGGACTCAATTAAATTGTTAATTTTTTGCTACTATTGTATCGGGGCAGTGACATGAGTCGGAGCCTCATATGATCCGAGCTCCCTAAAACCTTACTAGACATGATTGAATATATTCATAAAGCGGACTGGTGATTGGAACTCATAAAGGACTCAGTCCACTCAGCCCTTTTTTCTTTAAAAAAAAAACTTTTGTTTGAAATTACCCAGATTACCCCCTCTCCCTCTTCCTTTTCCTTTCCTTCCCCTATCTGTCTCTCTCTCGCTCCTTCTCCACCTCCCCTTTCTAGCGCCAATCCCTCCCCTTCCCAGCGACAATTACCGGCTCTGACAGAGGGGGACGGTCTCCTCCCCTTCCTCTCCTTCCCCTTTTTATTTTTTTCTGTCCCCCATCCCCTCCCTTTTTTTCTCTTTCCCTCTCTCTCTCTCCCTCTCCTTCGCAATTGATGGCGACTAGGAGCATCGCCATCAAATGGGAAGGAGAGGGAGAGAAAAAGAAGGGAGGGATGGGGAAGAGACAAATAAATAGGGGAAGGAGAGAAAGGGAAAGGAGGGAGAGAAAGGAAAAGGGGGAGGGAGGAAAGGGAGGGGACCGTCCCCCTCCGCCGAAGCTGGCTATCATCTCTAGGAGGGGGAGGTGGGGAAGCAAAGAGAGACAAAGAGGGGGAGGGGAGGAAAAGGAAGAGGGAGATGTGGGCATTTTGGTAATTTCAAATGATTTTTTTTAAGGGTGAGTGAACTAAGTTCTTTTATGAGTTCAAATAGCTAGTCCCTAATGCAAGTTGCTAAAACAACACTAATTTTTGCTCAGTTTACACAGCTAAAAATAAATACTTTCCAAACTACCCCCCTTCTCTCCCACACTCCTTCCCTCTCTCTCCTCCCCTTCCCCACCTCCTCCTCTAGCTGATGATGAGCTTCGGCAGTGGAGGGGGCTCTCGCCCTCCTTCCCCTCACTCACCTTTTTCCTCCTCCTCTTCATGTTCCTTTGTTCTCTCTCTCTCTCTCTCTTCCCTCCTCTAGGAGAAGGGGGGAAGGGAAGAGAGAGGGAGGGAGGGAGAGAGAGAGCCCCTTTTGCTGCTGGAATTTGTTGCCGACTGGAGGGGGAGGTGAGAAAGGGGAGGAGAGAGGAGGGAGAGAGAGGGAAGGGGGTCTAAAAGAGAAGGGGTATTTTGGGAAGTTTTTGTTTTTATTTTTGGCAATGTAAACTAAGCAAAAACTGATGGTGTTTTATCAGCTCTCTTCATAAAAACGTGAAGACGTTAGGAAGAGAGCTCTTTCCCCCTCCTTGGTTACAAGTCTATGGTTTAGGGTTAGGAGTAGAATTTTTTTGACCTTAGAAGTGTAAAAACATGTAACATCGGAGTGGCCACGGCAATGTTTGGGGCATAGACCGCGTTGACAACAGTGGCAAAGGTAGGCAATTCACACACACAAGATCCCTTTTAATAGTCACCAAATCCCAACATTTGCACCCGCAAATGGGTTACAACATTGGGCTGAAGGTCATTTTTATTTAATATAAAGCTTTTATACTATTAGACTACTAATTAAGGAGTTAGAGGCATGAAATTGACTCCTTTTTTAAATCTCAATCTAAGTCCATCTTGTGCCCCTAGGTGGGGCCTAGCAGCTCCAATGCTGTCTACCATTTGTATTTGGGCTTTGAAAAGTTTTGCCCTATTCCTGCTCTTCGTTTTTAATGACGTCGGTATCCATCACATCTTAACCCAAATTAAGGGTGTAAATTGGGTTGACCCGGCACTAGGCTAGTGCGCACATGGCACGCCTTGCCTAGCTCAGGTGAGTCATCCCCCACCTAGCCTTCCACCAATTGGGGCCAATGGACCCCACCTTTACTCTAAAGTGTGACCATAGTGGAATCAAATTCAGGGCCAGGGTCAGTTCTATTGATATACTGCAGAAGACGTATGAGATTTGAACAATGCATCTAACGAGCTCACAATGGATAGGCCAGGGTCCAAATAATACCACATTGATCAAATTGGTAGAACCTTTCTGAACTCTAAGCGGGTGGGCTGCACCAAAATTTTAGGGCTTGTGACGTGAGTCGGAGCCCCATACGATCCGAACTCCCCACTCTGGACTTACAAAACGGACAGTGCGAGCGCTTAAACCCTAAACCCTACTAGGACACTTCACGGAGACGAAGCCTGCTTGTTTTGCAGGTTTAGGGTTTTAGGGTTAGGGTTTTCTGCGCCTCAGGGAGCGTAAAAACATGCGACCTCCGAGGGGCGGCGGCGGTTTCCGGGGCAGAGACGGCGGCGGGCGCTTCGGCGGTGGCAGAGGCGGGAGGTTTGGAGGCCGCGGCGGTGGCGGAGGCCGTGGGGGAGCGTTTCGCGACGAAGGTCCTCCAGCTGAAGTCGTAGGTCTGTCTCTTCTCTTCTCCTCTTTGTACTCATTTCTCTGCGTTGTTAGTCTTTTGAATCTAAGCTTTTGTTCGTTGCTCTTTCGTGTTCAAAATCATTCGTTTTGGTTTGGTTCGATCATTGGCACGACCATTGATTGGTGGGCGACACAATGGATGGGAAAGTGTTGCAGTGGAAGTGTGTCTGTTACTCTGTTCTGCTTGACCCCATTGTGATGGTCGTCCTGGAAACCCCATTGGCTGCTTGCTAATCGATTTTTGTTTAAACAAGCTTGGGTAAGTGGGCTCATTTTGTTTGCATGGAATTGAATAGATTGGAAATGATGGCCAAATGGGTACCAACAAAGGATTATTGAATTGGTGAGGAGTGGAGGAGATAAGTTGGAGATGTAGGTGCGACGCTTTCCTTCGATGTGAATTATAATGGTGTTTTGCTGGGTATTCATTTCCCATCTCTCTACAATTCATTTTTCATTGAAGGGGAGATCATCTGATGGACTTTTTTGGATCTTTACCTTTGTTACGAAACGCATGTCTTTGAATTCATGAGAACCCAATTACATGAAACTAGCGGCCTGTTTGAAAAAAAAAAAAAGAGTGTACTGGTGATTTACGCCCTTTTGAGCATTTGTTGATTCCAGGTTCCAGCCCTTTTCAGTTTTATGATCTACAGAGAATGTTGGGCTTTTTGTTTTTCCACTAAATAATTGTGTCCCTGTTTTCATCTGGTTTACATGGTCAATTATCTGCAGAGGTTGCGACATTCATTCATGCATGCGAGGGAGATGCTGTCACCAAGCTCACCAATGAGAAAGTACCTTATTTCAATGCCCCCATATATCTGCAGAACAAGACCCAGATTGGGAAGGTCGATGAAATATTCGGCCCCATCAATGAATCTGTGAGCATAATTGGTTTTCTAAATTTTCTATGATGGATTGTTTTTTTCATGATGTTGGGTCTTTATGCACTCTTGAAATGCCTGAATTTCTCCTATTTCTTTTTGAAGTACTTTTCTATTAAGATGATGGAAGGCATTATAGCAACTTCGTATGCTGCCGGAGACAAGTTTTACATTGATCCAGCAAAGCTTCTACCCTTGTCAAGATTTCTCCCTCAGCCAAAGTATGCTTCTTCCTTTTTTTTTTTTTTTGTTGTATTATATTTTTTTACTTAAAAGTATAGATGAGTTGGTGAATTGAGCATCTTCTGGTGGTTGACATTGATAAATCTTTTTGTTTTGAAACCTTTGATTCCCTGTCTAAACATTGTACGCGTGTGTAATTCAATCATGATCCACGACTCGCTACTCGGTAACCTTTCTAAGCTGCTTTTGAATGGAGTATAGCTTGAGATTTACAGGCACTAATAAAAATCTTAACAGTTTGTTTTTGCCTATTGACTTTTGAATTTGGACCGTTTGCCAAGTCAATATGCTTTTGTGCTATGTTTCACTCATGATGGGGCCTTACAGCAGGCTTGGTGATGTAGGTCGGCCAACCTGTTGGGCCCAGCCCATAGGTCCAACTAGACATATAGTTATTTAGTAGTATTAAGTAGTTTGATTTATTTAGAAATATTTTAGGAGTTTATTTTAAGTAGGATTGTTAAGAAATTTAATGATTTAGTTTCCTTTATTGTTTAGGGAAGTCTTGGTGTCTAAATAATCTTCTACTATGTAAGGACAATTAGGCCTTATTGTAATCAGATTGCTTATTATCAAATAATGTTTGAAATTTGAGATTTTTCTCTCAATTATGGTCTTTTCCTTCCTCACGAGGGTACACTAGTTGCTGAATCCATTCTTGGATTTGATCAATCTTTCGGGATATTGATCTCTTCATTGATCGCGGATCCGGGGCTACGTTAATTCGTATCAAAGCCGAAGAGCAATCTCCAGAGGACTACTATCCCTTTCCGATTTTAGCCATTACACATATTCCATCACCATCAACCCCATCCATACCATCTGTTCCATCGTCTAAGCCTTAACAGCCACCATTGTCAGCCCCAAATCCGGACTTTGAGAAATTCCATTCATCCCACTCTAAAAGCAAATATCACCAGTCTATCCACTGCTACAACCTTAATCTCCCATCACCCTAACCCGAATACCCTTCAAAACAAAAACCCGATGGCTCCAACTGGAGCCTTTCCATCACCACCATTGGAAAACACCAATCCCACCGTTTTGCACAACCCATCATCATCCAAACCCTAAAACTATTCCCTGCCTTGTCAACACCACTCCAACCCAAGTCCAAGTCAATGGAAAAACCTATTCCCACTAAACTCAGGCCCTAACAAGAGTTCCCAAACTCATCACTTTCAAACTGACCCTTATCAAACTCACCCTAGCCGAACCCAATCCCCCATACATTTCCATTGATCTCGAAAACCTATTTTGCAAAACTCTACTCACCATAGATACCCTTCCCCAACCGAACCCATCTTCCTCCCCGACGCCCCAAATACCCTTTCTAAGACCCCAAGACCCCTTCGAACTGGAACCCATCACTACTCTAGCTGCACTGAACCCAACCAGCCCAACAATTCCCCAACAACTTAAACCCCACATTCCAAAACCAAGCCATAACCTCATTAACCACACGACCCCCACCCCCCCCCCCCCCCCCCCCCCCCCCCCCCAAAACAAAAAAAAAAAAAAAACCAAACCCCACAAAGAAGAAAAAAGAAAAAAAAGAAAAAGAAAAAGGGAAAACGAAAAAGTAGAAGCAGAAGTAGAAGAGCAGGAAGGAGATCAAGAAGAGAAGAAGAGTGTAGAGAATTGGAAACTTGTCTTGAACCGTCAACTCCACTGTTGCCAACCTCAAATCAATATTATTGTCGCACAATGAGCACTGGGCTGCAGCCGTTCTTCCTTCTCACTCCAACTGTCAATGACTGAGGCCATTGCCAAAGCTCCGTCCATGACTGAAGTTGATTGCTTGAGCCTCTCATTCTCACTCCCTTTGTAGAAGCTCAAAACATTAAGCAGCAGTCCTCTTCCTTTTTATTTTCGTCTCCACGTTGTTGAAGGCAAAACAAAAGACTTCTTCCCACGTGAGCCAGTCTCTTGCTGTTGGGCTTGAGTTCAAGTCCAACCCAAATCTGCACAGCTTCTTTTTTTTTTTTTAAAAGCTCCTGCACTTGTTACGCTCTCTAAGGCATGAGCTGAGCCTACTTGCTTGGGCCTTAGTTTGGGTCAAACCTGAACCCTCTCATCAATATTAAAAAAAATAAATAAATAGAAGTGGAACAAGCCAGTAGGGAGCCAAGCCCAGACAAAACACAACTTTTCTGGTTGATCGATCTCAGCCATTGATTCTCAAATGGGTGATATATTGGCCATCTGCAATCCGATCATTGATTCGTCTTCATCAGTGTACTTGAGTCAACAAGATCTTTATAACAAGTTAGTCCATTCATCAAACACAATTACAATTTTATTGCCCTTGCATCAAAGTCACAATGAGATTTGCTCGATATTCAATTGAAGAGCAGAGGAATTTATATATATACACATGCAAAGTGGTATTTTGAGGAGTTCTATTTTGAGAAATTTCTTAATTTTAAGCAAGAAAAACTGATGGTTGTTGAATATATCCACCAATTTCAATAGTCACAAGATATATGTGAACTGGAGGACAACAAGGCACATCATTTGGTTTGTTATGTTAGAGGACTGAAACCAGACATCATGAAGAATATGGATTACTGTGAAACCATTCAAGAGGCATACTTAGAAGCATTCCATGTTGAACGTATGCTTAGACGGTCTTGCAAGCAACAATGCAATGTGCATCTCAACAAAGATCAAGAGCCTATGTTGTGGAAACACATTTTGCTGGAGAAGATAATCACATGCTTGTCATTTGCCACCTCATCAACACAAATGAAAAAGGAGAAGAAGAATGGAGGCACACTAAGAAATTTCACACACGGGTAAGAGTCAGAGACTGGCTCGTTAATTTGATTATTGACTATAGTAGTGCAATAAAATTTGTCGCACAAGGGGTTATTGACAAGCTTCATTTGCCAACTAAAAAGCTTTGTAAGCTCTACCAAGTTACATGGTCTAATGGTTATGTCATCCCCATGACTCATAAATGTTTGGCATCATTCTAGATTGGCCATTATGAAGACAAAATTTTGGTGTGATGTGATCCATATGAATATTGCTCATATTCTTTTTGGACAACCATGACTTTTTAATTGGAAAGTTCACAATCATAAAGAGGCG
Source organism: Sextonia rubra (assembly GCA_037013555.1). Classification (NCBI taxonomy): domain Eukaryota; kingdom Viridiplantae; phylum Streptophyta; class Magnoliopsida; order Laurales; family Lauraceae; genus Sextonia; species Sextonia rubra. The sequence goes on from JASUAD010000006.1 coordinate 20,112,005, forward strand.
AACACGTGTATTTTTTCTCGTGGGAAGGTAAACTGATTGTGCTCATTCTATTGCCTTCAATAGTGTCGTCTTCCTTTACATCATCACCTTCAATTGAAGAACTATAGCAAGAGCAAAAGGAAGAACTAAAAGACATAATTGCACCAAAAGCGTGGACAAAATACATTAATGATGACATCGAAGAGTAGCTTCATGATAAAGTTGATTTAATGGGTACAAACAATATGGATCAAGGCAATGCCACTCAAGAGCCATAAAGGGTTGAGGAAGAACAAGGACAAGCACACATTGAAGACTTTGATGAGGAGGTATCAAAAGAAGAACCAACCATTGAAGTTCCTTACATTGACTTCATCTTGGGGGATCAAACATGGATATTCGAAAGCCAACAATTGAAGTATTTAAAGATTAGATCACACATCTTAGCTAAATTTATACATTAGAAGAGGAGACACTTCCAACATACTTTTACATGGAGGAAAAGACCTCATCAAGCTTCCAAGTCATGTCATGCAAATGCAACAAATGCAGATCAAAAGAAAAGATAAAAGTTTGTGCGATTAATTTTCGACCTAGGAGAACATTTTCCGAATTTGTGGTTGAATTCTCTCCGGCATTGATCAAGCTGGCAACTCATCGGAGTCGAGTTATTTCCAATCTGGGGAGAATTGATGCAGGCTATACCATGGGTTGGCCAACCCGTTGGGCCCAATCTATAGGCCCAACTGGACATCTAGTTATTTAGTAGTATTAATTAAGTAGTTTGATTTATTTAGAATTATTTTAGGAGTTTCATTTTAATTAGGATTGTTAAGCAAGTTAGTGATTTAGTTTCCTTTTGTTTAGGCAAGTCTTAGTGTCTAAATAATCTTGTTCTATATAAGGACAATTAGGCCTCACTGTAATCAGATTGCTTATTATCAAATAATATTTGAAATTTGAGATTTTTCTCAGTTATGGTCTTTTTCCTCATGAGGGTGCTGTAGTGGCTGAATCCATTATTGGATTTGATCAATCCTTCGTGAGATTGATCTATGCATCGATTGCGGATCCGGGGCTGTATTACTTGGTTTGGATGGATTGTACAGTGGTTGGGATTTCACTATTTAAGAAAATATGAGAATCACTCAGTATGGTTCACTACTTTCACATCTGTTTTGGGATTATGTATACTTAAAGCATCCTTTTTGTGGCAGATGAACAGAATCTGACATGGTAACATTCCCAATGGACAATACTTATTTATGGCTAGATCGTTCTTATGCTTCAAGAAAATCCATTTTTAGACAGTTCAATTTTTTTAATTATTATTTTTGTGTGTATTTGAAAGATAATGATTATTTCTTGAAGGAGAGAATAAATAATACAAAATGAAGCTAAACAAAGGTATGCCTAAGGCTGGAAACAACCTCACCTCTACCCGTAGAAAACTTGGCTAACAACCAAAGTTACAAGTCAAATGTCAGCAGAGACTTTAAAATGCCGCCCTTTGCTAGAGACAAAAGTTGGCTGCCCAAGGCACATGAGAGAACAGTACCCATGGCGGTTCCCTTCACTCATCTAACCATGACCTTATTTTCCAATGTCTGTCTCTTCCTCCCTGGCCATCTAGCAGAGCAACCTAAATTATTTTCGATCACTGAGGGGAAGAGACCCATGGTCCAAGCCTTCTGCATTCTTATCAGTAGGGCTAGAAATTTAGCCTCATTGATGTTATTATGACCACCAAGTAGGCTTTTCTCCTACTACTATTGAACGCATCATGAAGATTCCACCAATTCTTAACTCTGGCTGGCTCCAGGATTGCTGTTTTGTATAAATCAAAGCTATTATGGAGATGGAATCCATTTGGACTTTAGAATAGTGTGATAACTGGTAACTGGCCTTGGTGGAAGCTAATCTGATTATCCTATCATTTTCTTAAAGACTTAGGAAGAGGAAAGCTAATTTGATCTCCACCACCGTGGGATTTCTTAAGTTTAATGCGGATGGGGTTGCTGGAGAAAATTAGGCTTAGCGTTGTTGGAGGCATTTGGATAAGTGAGAATTCTGAAATCTTTTAGGAACTCTTAGTGTCAATGGGGATTATGGAGTTTAATGTAGTAGTAGATCGAGGTATTAAAAAATGTTAAGTGTGTTTCACAAACTTCTTGGCCACCTTGATTGTGGGAAGCGACTTTTCGAATGATATTTGCTGGGTGACTGGCAAGAGCAACTAACTCTGAAGCTGACAATCTTGCTAAGGGCCTGTTTCATTAGAGGATATCCGAGAATTCTTGTCTGGGATTACTGAATCCCCCAGAAGCTGCGCCCTAGCTGGATTCACATTGCTTAATGCTTCCTAAGCATTTTGAAGGCTGGATATTATAGAATTTAGAGAATTCTGTAAGCCAAAAGACCATTGGATATCTAGAGAGAGTCTGCAAACCAAACATGGAATTTCAAATGCTTGGGGAGGACAGCTACTGACATGCTTCAGAAATCTCCAATAGCCAGAATTCTAGCAAACAAAGATGGTCTAAGTATAGCCAGTGAGAGATGTGTTGATGTTCGATTTGTGAAGTTTTTGTTGTGTCCTTTGTTCATTGGTTGGGTTTTTTCTTTTTCCTACTTGAATAATACTCATGTCAATAGTTGCCCATCCACGAATGATAGACCAGTGGCTGGTGAGTGGATCAATGAGTATTTTGCCTGATGTTGGATCAATGAGTATCACCATCCTTGAACTTCTGTCAGTAAATCGTAACAACTTGTTAAACCTAATATTGATTTAATGTCTTGGTATTTTGCTCTCATTACATATACCACAAACTTTCTGATGTTTATTGAATAAATCCTGTCATTTTGGTGCCCCAATTCTAGTTTGATCATTATCACCTTTGGATCTCAACCATGTGGGACTGCATTTACGTGCTAGGTCAGGACGGTTGGGTTACCTTCAGTGAGTGTTTTCGGCTGTCTCTGAATCGTGGCTTTTGTACCCCATTTTGTATATTTTAGCTGCTCTTTGCTATTAGTCGTTGTTGATTATCCAACCATGACACTTCATTCTTTAAAATATTGACTGTGTTGAGTGTCCTGTTTTCATTGGATGCATCCCTTTGTATGTGTAGTGTAGTCATTTAATTTTTTGCAATTGGTTGGTAATTCACGGCTGGATTACTATATTTTACTAATGTTTCGTAAGAGTTAAACTGTGGAATCAAGCATGACATTGGTTGGATTCATTTTTGCCCATGTCATTCACATAAATTTGCTCCACCCCTATGCATCGGTTGGCATCTCAGGTTTATTGGATGTAGTTTTTCAAGATTCCACTGTACAGGTTTTTTGTTATGAAATCTGACAGTGAATAGCAGAGAATTTAATATGAAAGTATTCCAAATCAAGGAGGTTATACATTTGGGGATTTGGGTTGTGTTGTCTATATTATTTTGGATCTGAAATGGATGCAATTTTTAAAATCTAAGACTCAGAATATGTGAGATAGTATACTCATTTATGTAATTGACATGCTTCATAATGGAATTATTATCATATTCATATGGTCTTGTGTTCATTGACATTGTCAATTTGTCACTGACTGCAGGGGTCAGCCGCAAGCTGCTGCAAGGGGTGGCTTTCGTGGTGGTGGTAGAGGTGGGCGTGGAGGTGGGCGTGGTGGTGGTGGGTTTCGTGGAAGAGGTGGACCAAGGGGAGGAGGTCGAGGCGGGCCTCGAGGTGGTGGCCGTGGCGGCAGCAGCTTCAGGGGCCGAGGGAGATATTAGGATGCTATGCAACTTTTTGCTGATCTTTAATCATGATTTGAAGACCTATTGGATTTTGTTTTTAGCTTCTATAATCACTGCCTCTATATCATGATTGGCCTCCTGTATTTCTAAAAGATATTGTTTGATACATGAAGTTAATCTCAGGTAGTTTCATGAAATTTGGAGCTTGATACATATATTATCTAGACCGTATTTGTGAGTTATTGTTTGGCTGTTTTAGGGCCTATTTGTTTACATTAGAATACATAGAAATTCATATTCAAATGAACTCAACCAAAGCAATTATCAAAGAGGTGAGGTGTGAATGATATATTGTGAGGGGTGAAGGTAGCAATGCAGATGAGACCTTGGCTTTAGTGGGATTTGAATTATTAGGGTGATGGTCGTAGAAAATGTATCTGTTTCAGTTAGTAGGAAGGCATAGATGAATTATTGTCATTATTAGGGCTTATATGTAGTTTAAAAAATAAGTAGGGTCTTATATGTAAGTACTCATAACACCCCTCCATGAAAAAACCAAAAGGGCATACTGTAGTTGAACACTACCTTGAACGACAATAATTCTTTTTTATCCATTATTCTCATTAGCACCCGTTGGTTGAGTCCCAAAGGCTGCTGTGCCTTGTATTCTCCCACAGATTGTATGTTTCTAATGTAGAGCGCCCGTATTCTCCCATGACACGTGGCTATGTGTAGTTCCCATCTTGTGCCTGCACGTGTGTGTGGCTGTGTATATACCTATGGGGAGTCACGCGCTTTGTGAATTGTGATATACATTGTTATGTCATTAAGTTGTTATCAACAATGGCTGGGTATTCGTTTACTGTATTCCCTTGATTCACTTTACATAAAAGTGGTGGTTATTGGATAGTCATTTTTGTATATTCACATTGTATTTTCATTTTTAATTACTCATGGCATGAATTTTAATGTTTTATTTGCCAGCCCTTATAGTCCTTAGGAACAGGGGGTGGACCTAAGTAGAGTTAAGTGGGGGCTGAAGCCCCACTCAAACCTAATAAATTAAACAACACTCCCCTCTCCCCTTATAATTTGGAAAATCCAAATGAACCTTTAATTTTCTCCCATATTTTATTACATTGAGTCCTCCCAAGAAAAATTTTCTGGGTCTGCCCTTGCTTAGGAAGTGTTGTGTTCAACACATAATGTTGTTGACCACCTCCCATGATCATATCCAGTGCATGTGGGTCGGAGGGTTTGCATGTGCTCAATGGATAAGTTCTCGACTATTCAGAAACGAGTGTTCCTTGGGCTCAGGGCCAAAGGCTCCTAAGATGGGCTGAGCATTATAAAAAAAATGAGCACAAAGGCTCGTTCCTGGGAACTCTTTTAATCAGACGTCCACCTTTAGAGGCTACCATGTAAAACAGATCGACTGTGGATCCCTTGGAAAATCCTGCATTTGGCCATCTGCATAGTGGGATGGTTATTTAGCTCTTTGCTGATTTTTTTGCAAGCTACAATGTGCCACAGATCAGTTTCAACTTGTCCGGGTAATAAATGTTGGCTTCTGCCACGAGAGATTGGATTTGCTCATGTTCCCATATCACCAGCTTGTAAGCTGGGCATTATAGTATTAACTCGTGGAAGATCTGAGCTGTTTGCTGACAAGCAGCTCCAAAACTCCCATTGATTTTGCTCCCATCCGATTTATGGGAAGGACAAATTGCTTCTTGTATTCATCCATTAGACAGAGAGACAGCTAACTGTTTTTGACTCTATGCTTTTTACCTGCTCTGACAAGCCCGAAACACAATCTACCCATATAATGGGAGCTCATAGGACGCATTAAAGTAGCCCAGCAAACCTTTTCTACCAATGACTAGCCGGCAAGTGTAGTTCTTTGGTAGCAAATGAATCCATCCATTTTTTAGGCATGCTTCATTTACCAAGTACCCTTCCACATTATGTTGCTTGCATTTAAGAGCCTAGTTACTTAGAATTGTGACTCTTTGATGCTTTTGACCTACAGTGACAATATATGGACCAATTATCGTCCGCCATATCACTTGGTTGGTTGGGGGGGTGCCTAGGATGGGGTACCACTGCCTACATGAATGGCATGTATTTTCCTGGCGATATGACAAATCATGATTGATCCACCCATGATCACCGTGGACAGAAGCCTCAGACAATCAGGACTCCCAAACATCGTCTTTTTGGAAGTATGGTCTGGCTTGGCCTAGCCTGTTCTCAGCACAAGATAGAAGGTGCAGTGCATGACAATTGTTTTATGATATGAATAAATACATGGTGAGAACACCATGCGCATTATCAACGAATTTGTGGCGTTAACTAGGGAGGTATTCCACGTTATTGCTATAAGAACTAGGGGTGTCCATGGGCCGGACTGGGCTGTGGCATTGACTTTAGAAACACAGGGTTTTATGCAGCCCAAGCCTGAGATGGACCGTGAGCACCTAAGCCGGGGTCTAGCCCAACTCAAACATGTCAGGTCCCAGCTGCCCTTTTATTAAACATGGCTGTGGCAGACTGGGCTTTCTATCGCTTAATCCTAGCCTGACAAATATTAATTGGGCCCATAGTTTTCAGGCTTGGCTTGAGATAAAAATCAAGGCCCGAGACTGGCCCAAAGTGGGCTGGGCCGGCCCTTGAGCACTCCTAATAAGAATTGCAAAACTTGTTGTTTGCTTGCATGGGACTTGAATTAATAGGAATTCATAGTCAAATGGGCTCCAAAAAGGATTATTAATGATGTGATGGATGAAGGATGATTATTAAAGATGTGATGGATGAAGGACGTAAGGAAGAGATACAATTGCAACCCTCATCTTTCCTAGGGCTTAAACTACTAGGATGGTGGCCATGTATACAATTCCCATCCCTCCTTGATTCATTTACATAGAGAGATAATGCGATGGCACCAATAAAAAAAAAAAAGAAGCTAAAGTGATGGACATTTTTGTAATAAACCACGGTAGGCATCAATCACCAGCTCATACCAACAAATACCCAGACATACAAGAGTTCTATTTTTAATGTGTATAACTGTACTTATGCGGGGTGTGGGCATCAAACATTTCGATGTATGCACCGGTGGCTTGAATCCTAGTTAGGTTGTCCTCACTCAGTCGTGTATACATATGTCAACCAAATGTTCAGTACCGACCACAATAGTCATTTGGCTTTTGCTGTCTTAATTTAGATTTCCGGTTACTAAATTGAATTCTACTCAGATTGTCATAACGCAGTTGCGTATGCGTATATCAACCATACGTTTAGTACGTACCAGAATAGTCATTTGGTATTACTTTCTTAATTTAGATTTCCTGTTACCAATCCCAATAAAAAAAATCTATTTCTTACTTACAGATGATGCAAAAGGCAACCTTGAGTAAAAATAAGAATAGTCAGCAAGTGAAAATTGCATTGCCTAAACATAAAATTATTTGAAGTACCTATGATGGCATAGCTCCTGTTCTGTTTAGAAGGACACCATAACCATTATTATTATCATCATCACCATCATCTCAGGCTTCCCAGCCTCGGAGGACAGTTGCTCTAGCTACTCGGTTCACCCCAAGGGTAAATGCTCCCATGCGGAAGTCGCAATTATGACTCTTGCACATACCCTTAACATCCTTGAAGCCCTTGATCATGTATGTTTTCAGCTCACTGTTTACCTTCTCTTCATCCCACATAAAGCCTTGAATGTTCTGTAGAGTTAAAAAGGAAAATAAAACTAGAAATCTTTAGATCTTTATCATCTAATTTAGCTGCTGTATCAAAATTTGGAGCCTTGTGAATCCCAGTCGTATAAGGAAAAAAAACTCCTTTAATTGTTCACTAGAGCTGGTGGAAAAAGTGTCACACCAATGTGGTTCTCATGGCCTTTGTGAAAAAACCAGGGGTAGGCCCCTGTTCTCACAGTTTATAAGAAGAATTTCTATCATTAAAATTTTCAAAATGCAGTTTTTTCGTGCAACCTTCTGTTAGAAGTCTTTTTCAAAGAAGTAATAAGTTCACATAAAGTGTTTTTGATGAATCAAAGATGCAAACACAGTAAAAAGGCTGGTAAGACTTCTCATTAGTGTATATTGAGAAGTCTTCCCATAAAAATTAGGAGACAATTACCTGAACCCACTCAAAGTAGCTCACTGTAACACCACCTGAATTTGCAAATATATCTGGCAAGATGACAACACCTTTCTTTGACAAAATCTGCAAATGTGAAATGTAAAACACTGGATTTATGATCAAAACAAAGACTTTCTTCTGTTGCTAACTGCACAAATATTCAAAAGCATATAAAGCTAAGAAATGCTCACCTCATCGGCCTCTGGATCAGTCGGATGATTTGCTGCTTCAATGATGAACTTGGCCCTAATTTCATTTGCATTTTCCCTTCAACAGATGAAAAAGATATGTTTAAATTTGAAACTAACAAATATCTTCATTGTTCTGGAAACTAATCAGGTCAAAAGATTAGGGTTATCTCACAAAATTTGTGATTTTTACAAAGTAAATATATAAACTAAAAAAAGGAGAAAGAACAGAAATAATTTTTCTAGTAGAGAAGGGTCTGTTAATAACTTTTCAAATAGATTATAACCATTGGAAATGTTATTATTGAACTATCATTCTACATTCTTTATGTGCCAATTATACAATACATGATTTTTTAAACTGCGATAGCTAAGCAGTTTTACGGTATGTCGAACTGCTCCCCACATACGTCTTCCCTTCCTTCGGAAAATGAGAAGAGTAATTTGACTCAGGTGGAGCAAATGTCAATAGGTTTCTTCCCATTTCAGAGGAAGATTTATTGTGACGAAGGTTTTGGCCATTAGAGAAGCTTTAATAATTTTTTTGTCAATTCTCAAAAAAGTTAATTGTGGAAAATGATCCTACTACTGTGATAAGATCGTTGTCCTTCAAGGTCAGGCTGTCCTATCTGTTGCAATGTTGTTTTCCTAATAAAACCAAGATGCTCCTCGGTTTGGCAGTACGAGTCTTTTATACCGATCCTACTAATTTGATAAGAACGTTGTCCTTGAAGGTGAGGCTGTCCTATCTGTTGCAATGTTGTTTTTCTAGAAGGTGAGGCTGTCCCATCTGTTGAAACATTGTTTTTCTAATAAAACCAAGATGCTCCTTTGTTTGGCAGTACAAGTCTTTTATACTGACATTTTCTTTCTTTCTTTCTTCTTTGGTTTCTAGTAGCCTCTTTTCTTTCAATGGAAGTTACAAAAAAAATGTCAGTATTTCTTGTTCCAACATGTTTTCTAAGACTCTCACCAAAGAAAGCGAGCAAGAAAGAAGAGTTCAGAGAAAAAAAGACCTGTTGATCACACCCCCAAGGGCAGCTGGAATGAGAACATCACAGTCTTCCACCAATAATGACTTGGGATCAATAGGATCTCCACCATCAAAACCTTTGATTCCACGGTTCTCTATGGAGTGTTTGACTAGTCTTGGTATATCAAGGCCCTTGCTGTTCTTTAAGGCTCCTGTAATATCACTGATTGCAACAACTTTCCCACCATTTTCACTGATCAATTGGGCTGCCCAAGAACCCACATTTCCAAAGCCCTGTAAAGTTTTAGAAATAAAGATACTTGCTTCAGAAAAATGACGTACTAGAGGGAAAGAACACATGTAGAGCAAAAAAATTTTCGCTTTGCGATTATATTTTCCATTGAAAATAACTGGATAGTTTACTCTATGTAGCTATGCAGACAATCCAGCATTTACAAAGAGTGCATCTCATAACTTGCTTAAATTAAGCAACCTTTTGTAGTTGATTCTAGGTCAGAGGTTCTGCTTCATTTTTCACATCTTAAATTGTGAATCCCCAATTTGTCCAATTTAAGTTCAATTTATAACAGTCATGACACTGATTTTCTTTACCAGAAAAACCAATTGGATTTCTTCAAATATACTTGAGTGCTTTATTAATATAAAACAAAATCTCACGATCATATTTCATCAAATATGAGCTTGAATTTCAAGTGATTATGAGAACCCATGAGTTCTGATAAATTTATTTAGATTAGATGAAGAGAATTACACTAACTGAGAAGTAAATTTCAACATCTTGAAATTCCTCAAATTTGCAAAAAGATAGTGAATCTATTTGACTACACTTCTGTGTTTAAGCAAATGAGTTCCCCATTCATCAGCTCCATTACCAGAAAGTGAAATATGTCACCCCATGTACACTAATTGTGTGAATCTTGGTGCTGCTTAAATGCTTCCAGGTAACTCGTTAGGATTTTGGGTGAGTTGCTTCTGTGACGGCTAGAAGGCTATTTAGACTAGGGGCCTGGAACCAATTAATGCACTAAAGGCTATTGACCTGTATAACAAATCGCTGGCCAGAAATGCTCTTCCCATACTCGGCAAGCAGGGCCTCTGTTGCAAAGAGAACCCCCCTTCCAGTCGCTGCATCTCTACCTAGAGAACCACCAAGATCCTGCCATAAAACAAGAATTTCACACTTTCAAGCATAAAATTTATGGGAAACACTCAAGCTTCCCAAAAGATCAGCAGTATTTAACTTGTGAACAAAAAGGAAAATGATCAAAGTTACATGTGATGTCCATAAAAATTAGTAGTTTTTAGAACACTTTCAAGGTTTGTTTTCCTTGAGTTTGTTTAATCCAGAATTAGAGTCAATCATATTCATATGTTATTACTAAAGAAAAAGATCAGCCAGTCCCTGAAAAGAATTTGTTGATTCCTTAAATCCTGGTGGGGTGCCTAAAACAAGTGAGTTTTCAACTGGACTTCAGAGTTCCAAGCTCAAGGAAGTAATCCCAGTCTTCAATGTTTCACAGATTCCATCCAAGATTTTAGGAATCAATTAATCATTATTAAAAGAAAATGGCCCTTGGAAAGCATAGTCCTAATTATATCTATTGCATCAAACATAACTGAACAATAACAAGTAAATCAAAAGAAAACAAATATTCTAACAATTTTATGTGTGGCAATTGACAGTTTCCTTGTAATTTATAGATCAGTTGATCCCATGCCGATATTAACAGCACAACAGTTTTCAAAGAGCAAGATGATGACGATCAATTTACAAGCTCTGGAAATTTTATTTTTGTTTTGTTTTGTTTTTTCTCTAATATTTAACCGATGGCTCTTGAAAGTTTTGATTGCTGTCAAATGAAGACTTCCTGTAAAAACCTGGAATATTTAAATCATTCACATCAAACAAAGGGGTGCTAAACTTTGAGGGTACTAAGTTTAAAGCATAATTTTTTTGGTAGCATGCATTCACTACATCAAATTTAAATCATAATTGTTTTGGTAGAATGCATTCACTAACATCAAATTTAAACCATAGTTGTGAGATACTGTTTACCTTCAATGGATGTTTTCAAATGAGAAAGGAATTTCGGTTTATGATACTCACAACAGGTTTTCCAGTCACTACTGCAGGTGAATATCCATGGAATTTTGAGTATTCATCCAGTATCCAAGCCATTGTCTGTTTCAAATTTTATAATTAGAGATGACATGTGAAAGAATGCTGAAATCCACATGGGGTATCACATAAAACTACATAGCACGTATTAGGAGGTGAATCTATTAAGAAACAACAGTGTAAAACTACAATGATGATGACAAAAGGGGAGTAGTAGATGGGGGAAAAAATTCATATGCATAAATCTTTTTTAATTTTTGGTGACGAACCTGTGGATTTGTTCCCATATCAGGTGCTGGAACATCTGTATGTATTCCAATTAGATCATGTATCTTCTGTGTGAAAACTCTGGTCAGTCTCTCTAGCTCTGATATGGTCAATTCCCCTGGACTACAACCTATGCCACCTTTTGCTCCTCCATAGGGAATATTTGCCACTGCAGTCTTCCAAGTCATGAGTTGTGCCAGGGCATTCACTTCATCTGGGTCGACCTACATCATACAGAGATGCCCAATATAAGGGTGAACAGAGATGCACAAAAGATGGAATTATCCTTTTACATGATCTCAAACCAAGGATGGAAAATGTTCAACATGAACATGAAGAGTTTCATGTATTCCTAAGAGCAAATATTTTATCAGTTCTCTTACACTGCTGCATTCTGTGTTAAGTTGGACAGACAGCAGAGATGCGACCTCTAAACAAGGCAAGATCTTTTCTATATTCATCATGGCAATAGGCAAACAGAGATTCACTAAATCATGATAATTCTGCTAGACATAACAAAGGAAAAATCATATATCACAAAACCGACTAACCTCTGGGTGATAACGAATGCCCCCCTTCATGGGGCCTCTAGCATTGTCGTGCTGCACCCTGAATCCTACAAAAGATGCTATGGTGCCATCATCTTTAGGAATAGTACATTCAACCTGCAAGTGAATTTGAATGCAGTGAGGAAATCCATTTAAAAGAGTGCATCAGCAGTGCTTTCATAAGAAACACCCTTCACAGTAGGGGACATGCTTCAAATTATTAGGGAACAGAGGACCACCCAGAACCTTGGAATCAACAATTAAAAAAGAAAAATGAAAAACCTAATTTTCACAAACTTTTGATTGATGTCTTCAACTCTCTTCAAAACCTCATTTGTTAGTCTGGGAATTCAGCCAAGAAATTCTTTGTCTGGATCCAACAATGTCTCCAAACTTCAGTCCTATTAAAAACTGTTGCTCAATTGATTGACTTCGTCTAATTTTTTACAAGTCAATGAGTTTTCAGTGCTTTGAAGACTTATGCCCAAGATGAGTGCAAATATTTTTTCCTTCATTGAAATGCATAAAACAGTAATGGGTCCAATGCTTCAATGAGTAGACCACTTTCCAACAAGATCTCTAGGTTATTCACTAAAATATGCATCATAGAGATGGCAAAAATGATCTCATAAGTCATAAGAACATCATGAAAAGGGGAAACAAAATAAGACTCGCCAACAAGGCCCAATTGCTTCAGTTAGTCATCTCCTTCTCCATTGAGGTACAGGATTCAGACCGTAAGCAGCTTCCCTGATAACCTCAAGACTCTCCATTTTGGCGGCCAAACAAATAAATATGACTTAGCTTAGCACAGTAAAACTTTGTTCAGTAAATCAAGCTATCTTCTCTGTTGCAATGACATTCTTTCTGAATTTTTTTTTTCTTTCAAAGCATTCACTACTCTATTGTAACTGATCTGTCTCTAGCAAAGTGAAAATTAAAGAAGAAAAAACAAAGGATGTCCCAAAAAACATGGAACCAGGAGAAATTCTTGTGATAAGCAAGCCATTGCCTCAACAAATTTTCTTTTGCAGCAGTCTGCCGATTTATTAGACTCTAATCAATAACATTTTTGAGGTCAGCTGGGGTCCCTAGGAGAACCCAAGGGCTGAAAAAGGCAAAGCAATAACACCCAAACAAACCCAATGCACAGATCTTCCAGAAGTATATGTGGGTCAACTTCTCTTACCTTGATCTCTCTGAAAGGAATGAGCAAGCTCCTCTCAAGCTTAGAGTCCAGCCCCAGAAGCTTGGCTGCCTGCTTGAAGTTCCTACTTGTTGCAGCTAGAGCATTCATGGTCGATCTGAAAATATGGGAATACAGGGAATACAAGAACACAGCAGAAAGGAGAGGAAAAAAAATTTTCAAAACTGAGATTTTTATTTCAAGATGGGTTCTTTGTTATTGACATGGGGTTCTTAAATCTGACCAGAAGCTCTCCAAGGACACTTGTAGATAATCTTTCAAAGCTGGCAGAGTCTACAAGGATTGAGCAAAACCTGAAAATACGGGAAAAGAGGATGAGCAATATGCAACGGCAACACGTTTATTGTATACAGGCTCTCAAATGCGTGCAATAAAACGTGGGCCGACTGCCGTGGTCAACCAATGTCTTCTGTAATGCTAACTGCCAAAAGCACATGGACTTTGCTTTGGAGACACCCGAAAGCACATGGACTAATGCAAGTAGGGCATATCGACGGTTTTGGATGTGGATAAGGTGGGTTCCTCCAATAGTATTATCTGTGGATCCAACTTACTTTATATAAAGTGCAATTTTTTTTCTCATTGATTTCAATGATGCTTAAATGGGCAAATCAATGTCAAATTCCATTGACCCTAATTTCTAGATGGTTGGGACAACATTGCACTTAAATTTTTGAACAAACTAATTTTTTTTTGGGTGGGGTGCAATTTAGGGCCTATTTATTTGCATTAAAATATATTAGAGTGCCTGCTTATTTGTATTAAAATATATTAGAGTTCAATACATAGGACTCATCCAATAAGGGTCTAAAAATGAGAATTAATGGTGAATTTCTAAAAAAGAATGACCACTAAATAACTTTTTCTTTTAAGGAAACCAAATCTAAAGAAGATGATAAATGAAAATCAGCCATCGCCTTAATAATTTAATAATAGAAAAGTGAAGATCATATCTACATCTCCAACCCTTCACTTTCACCCCGAAAACAGCCTCTTACCTCAATGATAAGAGGTGACAGTTCTCACCAGAGTGCCCGGGATTCAGCCCTAACACATTTTCCTTGCCTAAGGGCTTTATCACCTTGTCCAAGATCTATCCAGTCCTCTTACTCAAGGGCTCTACCAACTCTCTTAGGTTTACTACCCGCTTCACAGGGGGGAGGGTGGTGGGGTTGTTAAGAAACCCTTATCTTTCACCCTTTACCTTTTTAGTAATTCTTTGGTAATATTCATTTAACCATAAATTTATATGTATTTTAATGCAAACATGTAAGACCTTAAAGTATAATTTTATTAAGTAGTTAAATTTCATTTCTAATACATTGTTCAATTACAATCTGATTGGAGAAAAGCCTGGGCCTGTGCTTACTCAGAAGAGATGTGATATGAATGACTTATGAAAGAGTGCTAGATCAGCCATGGGTAGGACCTAAGTAAGTCCATAGAAGTTTTCCACATGGAAAGTCCCATTTAGTTTTAGCATAAGATCACTTACTCATAACATTATAATGTTATTACAGTAACATACTTTAGTGCAGTGTTGGGCGAAGTCAGTTATGGTTTCGGTCAGGCCCTTCAGAATTAGGGTTGGTCCAATGCATTAGATCTGTGCTGGGTCCAAGTCTAGGTCAGAGTTTAAAGACATGTATGAGTTTATTGATGCTAAGGGCCCCATTTTTTGTGAGAATTCTCATAATGAAATACCTTCAAGGGCCCTATCACTGGATTCACAAAGACGACAAGGTTTATATAGGAAAGCACAACAATTTGCTTTTAGTACGGGATAGAACGTTGATATTGTTGGGTATATGTCTTGTATTCTGGTTTAACCAGATGAGTCCATTGGGTTAGTCAAGGACTGGTTTAAGGTCAAGGGTGTTTTGGTAATTATACCGGGGCTTTCTTGGTGGCCAAGAAAGCGGAGATTATATATATGTATAGTCTGTAACCCTAGATCTTGCGCGCTGAAGAGAAGTGAGAGCTCTCTTGCTCGTGGTGTTCCTACACCACGTAGGTGAGACGATGTAAGAGAACGAGAGTCTCTGTATGCTTTACATGTGATAGTGAAGATGATCGTCTCTGTGCCCGTGGATGTAGCCCTATTTGGGTGAACTATGTAAATCTCGTGTCTCTTCTTGTGTGTGGCTTGTTCTTGTTGATCTTGTAATTGATGTATGCACACAACAGTAATGTCAAAACCATTGCCTGACTGTTCTGTCTGCAACCGAGTTGCAAAATGAAGTTGCAGAGATGTCTTATTGAAGACGACCCAGACGGGTTCGGGTTCGGGTTGGGTCAGTTTGACCTGACCCGTGGAGGAAAAGCCCAGGCAGCGCAGGCTGCAGTTTCGGGTCCAGGTCGGTTCCGACCTGGCCCGTGCGGAAACCCAGAGCTGGGTCGGTCCGGGTCGGGTTGGACCTGACCCGGTTCTGCAGATAGCCCAGCCAGCCAGATTCCAGGTCGGGTCTTGTTCCAGATTGGTTTGACCTGACCCATTGTGGACAGAGCCCAGTCAGGGTCAAGTGCAGGTCGGTCTGGGTTTCAGGTTAGGTCAGACCAACCTGTGGTGCATCCTAGTCCAGCAACACGAGTGCAGGCCGGGTTGGGTCGAGTCGACTTGGTCTGTGTACAAGAAGCCCCACCAAGCAGTGCATCCAGCGAAGTCAGCCAGTTCGGGTCGGGTAAGACCTGATCCGCATCCGCAGCCCAGCCCGTAGTAGCAGAGCGCTAATGTCAGCCAACGTCAACAAAGGTATGGTCAACAATCAGGCTTGATCAGTTTCAACGGCTGAAATTGTTTCCGCGATATCTTGATTGTCTAATGTCCGATCGGAGATCCGTTTGCGCCTACGGACTCGTTTTGAGCAGATCTACACAGTGGAAGAGGATGATTGGCTGTTTGACGGTCAACATGGAGGTTTGACCGATTGGAGCGTAGAAACTTATTTTTGCGATATTGGAGCCATCCAAACTTGGATTTTAGATTCGTTTCTTCCAGCGTACTCATGTTGATGAGATCTACAATTTGATGTAGAAATCTGGAGGAGATCTGAACAGATGTGGATTCAGGCTAGAATCGGGTCTACTCGACCTAGTTGTTGTTGCAAACCCAATAATAGGAGTCACCGGCCTAGTTGCAAAGGGTTTGCTGATTCAAGCGAAGTTGTTTGTTTGGGGTTCACATGCTTTCTGGATCGCATGTGATGTTATTTATCTTGCCAGAGCAAAGTCGGAAAAGCAGCAAGGAGGAGCTGATGTGTCAGTAGTTGTCAAACATTTGTTTGATTCATCGGAGGCCTGGTCAAATGGAGTTTTTTGATTGCTCGGAGGTAGAGGTTTCTGCAATTGTGAAGTCATCTGGACTTGTATTCACGATCTGTTTTGCTTATATGCTTGTAATAATTAGATCTTCACAGTGATGGTGAAGATGGGGCAGGATGGTGAGTGATTCACAATATCACTCAGATTCGTCCATGGTTTCAAGCTTTAAGTTCGAGGTGGAGTTTGACGAGATGAACTTTGCTCAAAGGTCATATGCTGGTTCAACAAATCAAAATGTTAAAGAAGACTGCATCGTTGGTGCAGTGACGTACCATTCAGTAAGATACGTGAAGGCATTGCCGGTTTTATCTCCTGGTGGTTCGAGTTGTGCAGAATTCAAGCCAAGGTGGAGATTGTTGGGTATATGTCTTGTATTCTGGTTTGGCCGAATGAGTCCATTGGGTTAGCCAGGGACTGGTTTAAGGTCAAGGGTGTTTTTGTAATTGTATCGAAGCTTTCTTGGTGGCCAAGAAAGCGGAGATTATATATATGTATAGTCTGTAACCCTAGATCTTGTGCGCTGAAGAGAGGTGAGAGCTCTCTTGCCCGTCTCTCTTGCCCGTGGTGTTCCCACACCACGTAGGTGAGACGATGTGAGAGAACGAGAGTCTCTGTATGCTTTACATGTGATAGTGAAGATGATCTCCCTGTGCCCGTGGATGTAGCCATGTTTGAGTGAACCATGTAAATCTCGTGTCTCTTTTTGTGTGTGGCTTATTCTTGTTGATCTTGTAATTGATGTATGCGCACAGCGATAATGTCAAAATCACCGCAGATACTCCATTTGGAGGTACTGAGGAAGGTTTATGTAGCAAACTCAAACAATTGGCTTTTCGCTGAGAAGAAAATAGATACTCCATTTGGAGGCTAATTTTTAACGTTTCTGGCATTGGGAACAGAAAGTGGGCAACTATTGTCATTAAATTATTCTGGTTTCTTTGAGAATAAGGACGAATTCTAAAAGGTGCCTTCGTCAAGCTCCCATTATCGGTTTCTTATATCTTTGATTTTGGTATAGAATTTAAATTTCAAGAGTTTTAAGAAATTTAGTCTTTTTTCTATCCATTTTTTACCTTGCTTAAGAGAAAAACTCAAGAGAGCACACAAAAGTGGAAAGAGGTACCCCAGACAGTGGGCACGAGCCCACCCATGTGAAAAGAATGGCATATGTGGGGATGGTCCCCAGCACTCAAGTGACATGTGAGGCTAACAACTGAGTAACCCTTATCTTTAGTTTGGTATGGAATTTAAATTTTAAGAGTTTTAAGAAATGTAGTCTTTTTTCTTTCTGTTTTTACCTTGTTTAAGAGAAAAACTTAAGAGAGCACACAAAAGTGGGATGAGGTACCCCAGAAAGTGGGCACGAGCCCACCCATGTGAAAAGAATAGCATATGTATGGATGGTCTCCATGAGGTTGCCAACTGAGTAACCCTTTGTTGTTAAGAAACACTATCTTAAAAGTAATTAAATTTAAGAAATAATGGTGATAATAAATGAGCATTAAATGATCTTCCCTATAATGGAAAACGAATTAGAGAAAGATCAAAAATAAATGTGCAACCACAACCCCAGTAAATCAAATCATTGCCACAACTTTGCTTTTGTCTTTACTTCTCACCTCTTTATTAATCATTTGTTGTAATCTATATTATCATAAATTCTTAGAAATTCAATTTCATGCAATCAAACAAACCGTTAGAGGTGTCTAATTATTTCATATGCTTACTTTAATAGCGGCTTCTCAAGTTGACAATGATTCCATCATTTCATCTTATAAATTTAAAGTACTAAAAGCAATAAGGTTCTAAAGAAAATACCAATATTGAAAGTGGTGATTTTTTAGTAAATATGGAAATTGGTACTTTTTTTAAACCAAGCCAAGAACCCATACACATGAGAAGAAAGTTCACTCACATGGAAAAAAAGCTTGCACATGCAGGAAGAGATGGTATATCCAAGGTTCAAACCCTGGGTAGCCACGTAAAAACTGCATGGGTAAGAGGCCTTTCTTGTAAAGTGGTACTTAAAAAGAACTTTTTAACCTTTTGCCTCATCACACCATTGGTTGGAAGGAAATTAGTGTAACTTCTTAATTGATTCACTAAAAATAAACACTTACCACGATCATCAAACATTGAAATTTCGCTTAAAATAAACACTTACGGTGGTCATTACACTCTAAAATTCTAAATGTTAGGCTAGCTATCTCATTTCAGTGATATTTTGGGCTATTTAATGTTCGTTCAAGTTTATTTATTTCTCTAGTTCTTGCAATTGTTGTGCATAGGTGGATATATATTACTATACTCAAGTTCTATACTAAATATAAGTAAATCTTAAACACTCAGATAAGCAAGAGTCTATGCTTTCAAAAGACAACAAAGCTCAAGTGCAACGTGGTCCTGCTTGCTGAGTGCAGGGGTTTATGAACATCAAAATACTCCCATCTTTTGGTTAGAGTACAGCTTCAAGTCGCTTTTCCGCAAATACTTTTTCCTATTCACCCCATAAAATACACTCTTCCTCAGCAGTAACTCTTAGAACACGTTTGCGTAAATGCTCTTTTAATTTTTTAGTTTCACTGTTTTTCCACAAGAGAAAAACATAAAAATTAATACAAATTTTGGACCCATAGAAAAGCGTTTCCAATGGGAGAAGAAAGTAAATATACATATATATATATATCAATGAAAAAGCAAAAGTCCACAAACTTCCATTTATGTAGAAGCTATACGAACTTCCCCTTAAGTATAATTTCAAAATAAACAATAACTAATTAAATGTTGATGTTTGCATGGGGATTTTCATGCTCATTTGAATTATATGAGCCTAGTGTTGATTGATCCAAGCTATTCACCCGAAGACATAGCATCTTCTATTTCTCCTTAACTAAACCGTATTATTGGATTGATCAAAGTATAAGAAAATGAAACAAAATAATTACTGATGAATCCACCAATATATCCCACATGTAGTGAAATTTGAATCACTACCTACAGGGGGCATGCGATGTGAATGTCATATCGAACCAATCAAACTTCACCTTAGCTCAAAGCAACTTGTCTAGGTGAAAACTACCATGGAAAAGTAGGCATATCATCATTTCTCTAAGGAGGCTACTTGCTAAATTTTGTGGAGAAAGTGCAATCTATACTCATTTCATTTGAAAATCTTTTCAGTAAAATCTTTTAGAAAGTTGTAAATCTTTCCACAATCTTCCTATCTTTTAGAAACCTATGAAAAACACTTTCTCAATCTGCAGTTGAAGGACAAAACAAACTTCTTTAGTTTTAGATTTCTCTAGACCAGCACACGACATGTAAAATGTGGGCTCGGTGATAATGTTGGTGGGCCTGTTTGAAAGCTGAATTTGGTGGTGTTGCGCTGCCACTTTTTCTCCCATCTTCTTTTCTTCTCTGTCAATGCAATACATACATGTTCTCAACATTATCATGAAGTGTAGTTTTTACACTTAATCTGATTTAATGTCAGTCCAGTACTTAAGATAGAGAAATGAACCCATGATATTGATTGCCAATTTGCCATAGGTGGACCTACTTAGGTGTGGTCAATACAAATGGATTGAGTAAAATATATTAAAAAATTTGCAGGTAGATTTGTATATTTTGCAATAGCACAAAAAATGTTTTGATTTTTTTGCATTGCCTAATTTCTCATGTGTTTGAATCGGTTTTACACTTTGGAAAAACATTTCCTATGCGAGTTGAAATTTGATTCATCGCGCTCAAATGAAAAGGCATTGCCCCATAGATTGGAAGCTTAGCAAACAGCATCACACCAACAACATCGAAGAGATTAAAACTAAATATCAAGATATTAATTGAACTTGGACCATTGCCTAATTAATCGATATAAAACCAAAGGCCTTAATTCACTTCTAAATAATATATTTACAATTGACCAGTAGTAAGCCATGCCTGATCATAGTGAAATTCTGCGCAATACCATTACACTTGTGTTCCAATTTGAGCGATTTGGATGTTAATCAAAACCCTACCAATGGATTTAGTCTTGTGTTGCGATTTGAGTGATTTCGATTTTAATCCAGACCCTACCAATGGATTTAATTGGGATTCCGTTTGTGGTATTACATGCTCGGTGTGAATGGGATATGTGCAACTCATCATGGGGCCCACCTAATGATGCTCCGAACCATTAAAATTGAATGTCATTTCCTTAGCATTACGTCAATAATATTTGGTTCCATCATAAGATTGAACGCATTTTTTAATATCTTATGCTAGAACTCAAGAGAGACCCTACAGTGGAAAGAGAAAGCCCACAAAGTGGGAAGGATAGCCCACATACGTAGGATAATTGGTAAGCCTAGAAATTAATTCCTAAGCAACTGGATAATGACATTCATAGTTTTGCCAACTGGACACCTCCCTTATTGTCAAGATTGAACACATGATTGATAACGTGATTAACACAGTATTATGCATTATGCATTATTAATTCTTTGCATTAATTACATTACCAATCATGTATTCAATCTTATTGTGGGACCAAATTCTATCGAGGCAATATATGAGAATATGCTACTGGAGGAAAAGGCTTCAATTTTAATGGTTTGAATCATCAGTAAGTAGGCCCACGGTGAGTTACACACATCCTGCTCACAAGGAACATCTAATAGGCAACATGTGGAATCCGGATTCGAGATTGAGGAGACCTTCAGAAGGCCCCGGCACCTGCTGACCCAATATATGTAAGACCAATGAATCCATTGCGAAGTTCGAAAATTCAGAAACAAGGCAACAGCTCTGAAAACACTGAGGCCAGTCGATTCGAATTGGCCATGATTGCAGTCTCTGATATCAACAGGGCCAGTTGAATGCTGAAAGCTTATTGAATCAGCATTGGTTCGCTATTGACATTGCAGACTCTTATGGCCTTCTTTTCTTTAAAAAATTAAAAATATTTTGGAAACAAAAATGTTCCAAAATATTTTTACATCTTCACTTTTAATTAATTTTATTATTTTAGGCAAATAATAATTTTTAATATAAAAGTGGTGGAAATAGAGATCCCAATTATAACTCTGGACCCAATGACAAAAAAAAAAAAAAAAACCTAGCATAATACTAGGTCTTGGCCCTTTTTTGTTATCCCAGCCAATGGAGTTGAGGCCCATAGAGACTCGCACATGCAAGGAGGGACACTGCACACATAGAAAGTAAATATCGTACATACAAAGAGAGAGAATCCACACACGCTAGTGGAGAGGAACTCTCACATGCAAGAAATGGGGGACACCAAGGTCAATCCCTAGATGAGTCATCTAGGTGAGAGGGCCAACTAAGCAACCCAGATTTACGAGCATAAACTTACCTGAGTCTCGACTTTAGTCAGTGGTCAAAACCTAGCATGCATGTATAAGAGTAAGAATAGAAATCAACTCTAATAAATGTTTTACTGAGTTTTGATCGGAGTCTTAGCCCAGTTAGTTTTTCTACTTTGGCTGAGTCATGTCAGTCAAAACCTTGTTGAGGACCAAGTTTTTAGGCCGAGTCTTAAAACAATGGTCCAAACTTTTACTAATGGACAGGATCTTGCGTCTTTTAGGCCCACTGGATTGATTTGGGATAGTATAGCTGCTCAAAGAGTTTTGTTTGATTTGAAGGCTAGTGCTCAAAGGGCTTGATTTGTCCAATCATTGTCGTGTTGAAACGTGGCCGATAAATGGCAGTTACCTTATTTTTTTTTGCTAATGGAGGGTGTCCCGACCTTTTGAGCCAGATTAATCCCTTCGGGCCCAGAGAGAACCTGTTAAATCTTCTGTGGCCCCGGTGTGATAGTGCAGTTCAAACTTACAACCTTTAGAAGCAAATTATGGTCCTAGCAGTTTATAGGCTAATCTACCATCAAGTCAGGATCTCCTATGCCCTTCTCTTTTATATTAAAGGTATTTTTAAAATTTAATCCTTCCTAAAGTCGGGTTCCACAAGATAATGATAAATGTTTTGTCATGAGATTGTGTTCCAAAAAATGTTTTGAAGATTTTTATTTTGCACCATGTATTGAATTTTGAAAAGAGAAATCCACATTTAGTAATCATTCAATGGGACATTTTAATCTTAAATTTTCTTTTACAAATTCTAAAAAAAAAAACCACCATATTCCATATCATGGTTATAAGTTGTTGAAAACTACACTGACGGAGAAATGCGCTCCTAATAGATACGATATGTGACTGAGTTGTTGGGTTTCATTGACATTACTGGATATTGGGGGGAAAAAAAGATGACCGTGGGTCCTCCAAAGGAACAGTCATAAAATTCATTTTTTTTTATTACTACGCCCCAAAGCTCACTGCATTCGGTGGGTCTAAAAGACTCGATCTATCATGTGTTCTGTTTTCAAAAATCCACTGAACAGGATCTAGGGCTCTAAAAATCTCACACAGGAAGCAGCCGGGCTTCAAGCCCAAGGATTAGAAAAGTTTTGGCAACTTTCCATTTGAGTTGAACTTATAAATGGGTTTATCCTTAAACCCCTATGCTAAAGCTCAAGAGTACGGGATCTCAATCATACATAAGATTAAATAACATTGCTTTTAGCATCCATCACAATTAACAAGGCCATAGTTTAAGTCTCCTCTTTTTTCTACCTGCCCCTTGTTGGATGGCCTTTATTTCATCTAATTGTAGCAGCTTGCTTATATCCAATTATCCTTCCAGTGGGGCTAGTGGTCCTAAAATTTGCCCACGTTGAGTGCAACGCACACTGAGGCCTACCAACTGAAAACTTGAGCCTTTCACACAACAAATGCCCTAACCTAGTATGGATGTTAGCCCACTGTAAGAATTTGAATATGATAAATGATGGGATGATAAACATGATTAATAATGCATAAAATTATATTAATTGCATGATTCATCGTATGACAAATCTTACTTGGGTTGGTCAATCTCCCATTAGAGTAAAATTTGGAAGATATCTCATGCATAGCAAGTGGGCATCTGGTAGCTGGGTCTCACTATAGAGTTAGTACTGGGGAAGATAGCCCTTGGATTGAGCTTCAAACATGCAGATTAATTATCTCCTCTCAACAATCAAAACACTTCCTAAGACAGATGCATTTTTAGCATATCCTCTCCTTCCAAAAGAGTGAAAAAGAGATAAAAAGAACAAGAAGAAGAAGAAAAAAAAATCCGTCACTCAAACAAAAATTCTTACCGAAATTGAAGAATCCACCAATCAGCAATTAAATTAAAGACAGAATATAAGCAGAGAAAATCCTTCAGAAATGCAATATATCTGCATCCAAACAGCACAAAGTCTATATCACCAACCATGCAATTCCAATTCTACTAGTAAATGGAGAGAATTGATGAGAAACCCATACTAGAACCGATAACAGATATAGACCGAACTCTGGTAGAAAGTAGCACGAGCCCGTCCAGGAGATGGAAACTGGGAATATATAGAAGAAAAGGAATCAATAACATCATCATGTTCTCAGAAGAAGAATGAGATGCTCTTCTGCCCAGACCGAATCCAACACCTTCTGTCAACTAACATTTTCTCTCTTTCTCTCTCTCACACAACACTCCAGTCCATATGAGAGAAAAGAAGAGACGGGAGAGGAGAGTTCTCTTAGACGTGGACCGCCGAGGAAGAGCAGAGAACACTAGAATCTTGTATGTAGAGAGATTCGTGGATCCAGCATGGAATCCATGATGGAGAAAGTTGGATATTTTTTACCCACCAACCAAAGAGAGAAAAAGAGATGGGTGTAATTTGGTTTTGTAGGGAAAAAGGGGTGCAGTGGAAAGCGAGTAATTTTAAGGGAGTGAGAGCAGGGGAAGGGGAATGGTGTTGCTGTTGCTTCATTTCTGGTAAAAGGAAGAGATACATCTCTTGCACCCATGCCATTTTGAATGAAAACTGGTAGGAGGATTGCAGGATCTCAGCCCCAAAGGTGATAGGAAGGGCATCACTCCACAAAGTTGCCCGAGGATGGTATTAGTGACCTAACATAATACTATTTGTAGAATTTTAAATATATTGCGCTACCACTTATTTCAAAACCTTAAGGTAATAGGAAGGGTAGAATTAATGATTTTATGGTATTCTCAGTTCTGTTGAAAGGTTTTTAAGCATTACTTCACATCGGTGCCCGAGAATTGTACTAGGGACCTGACAAGGGTAATGGGGTAGAGTTAGGAAGGAGGATACAAGATCACTAAAAAATAATCAGTGTGTTATTATTATTTTAGTCATGTGTTATTCATGCAATCAATCTAATGGTTGACACGACTCTCATTAAACTAAGATTTTATCTAATGATGATTTAAGTTTGAGTTTTAGCATTTGAATTTTAAATGTAGCCTCCACATATGGATTTATAGCCATGAGATGAGCGTTTTTTTTTTTTTTTAATGCACTTAGAGGATCTTTGAATTCCTGGAAAGTTCAAACGTGATATGACATAATTCATTCATTTAATGATAGTGAGGATAATTAAGAGTACTAAAGCGAGGGTTGGCTGTAGTCATTAGATTTATATAAATATATATATATATATTATTCTATGCTTTTCTATTTACCATTTACTTCTACTCTGTTTCCTTTGGTATTTACCATCTACTTCTACTCTCTCTCTCTTATAATTTTTTACTGTGGAATTGAATACATAAGAATACCTCATAAAATGGTCTATGAGTTTAAGCATATAAAGTGAAGACACAGATGGTATATTGGCTTTCTTATGATTTGAATTATTTTCTATTATAGGCATTTTTTCATTAACTCCGCCAGTTTTTGCTATCGATCCCAAGCCCAGGTAAAGGAGGAGGGTTGCATTAGGTAGGTTAACAACCAGCGTTAAACTTTTTCACAACCCAAACTTGAATTCTGAGATAACAATATTTCATGATAAGGTTAAGGCATTCCTCGCTTTAAGTGACACATTGCAGCGTCGCCTGGCTGCAGTGAAAAATGTGCAAGGGCTATCGCATGACTCTGGACTAGTGCGGTTAAAAAAATTAGTCCATGAGAAAAAGAAGAGGAATAAGAAAATTAGACTTCCTATTTAAAATATATGAACCTTGAAAAGCAAGAGCATGGAGTTGGTTGATGTAATGAAAAGAAGAAAAATTAGTATGGCCTGTACACAAGGGACAAGGTGGAAAAGGAATAAAGCTAAGGAGCTCACGGATTGGTATAACCTTTTCTATGCAGGAAAGAGTAATACAAGAAATTGAGTGAGTATAATTGTAAATAAGGATTTGAAAAAGAAAATTATGAGGGTAAAGAGGTTTGAATTATAGCAATTAAATTAGTGTTAGAGGAAGATATAATCCATATCATTAGTGCATATACCTCCAAGTAAGACTAGAGGAAAGTGTAAAAAAATAATTTTGGGAGGAGATGGATAATTTAATGTGAGAAATTCTAAATAGTGATAAGATTTTTCTTGAAGGGGATTTAAACAGGCATATAGGAAAAGATAATAAAGGATATGAGAGACTGCATGGAGGGTAAGGATTTGAAAAAAAGAATGAATTTGGAAACACTATATTAGACTTTGTAGTGACATTTGATCTTGTAGTAGCAAATACTTACTTTAAAAAGAAAGATGAGCATTTAATTACTTATAAAAGTGGAAGTAATAGGAGTCAAATAGACTTTTTTTTTAGTTAGAAAATAGGACCAGTTGGCTTGTAAAGATTGCCAGGTTATCCCAAAAGAGAGTTTCACCACACAACATAGACTCAGAGTTTTAGATATTTGCATTAGAAGTAGAAAGAGAGCGGTAGTAAACAAAATAGATCTTAAAACAAGGTGGAGAGATTTGAAGGGGGAAAGAGCAAATATATTTAATGACAAAATGATTGAGAAAGGAGAATAGAATCTTGAAGGAGAAACTATAGTAATGTGGAATCAAATGGCTAATTGCATTAGAAAGGTTGCAAATGAGATACTTAGAGAATCAAAAGGAAAGAGACATATTAATAAAGAAACATGGTGGTGGTGAGTAGAGGTTTAGGAAGTTATTTGAGAGAAAAGATATTACTACAAAGTTTGGCAAGGGATTAAGAGTATGTAAAATTTTGAGCTGTATGAGAAGGCAGAGAAAGAAGCTAAAAAAGTAGTAAGTAGTGCAACGTTTAAAGCATATGATGACCTCTATAACAAGTTGGGAATAAGAGAAGGAGGGAAGGATATTTTTAAGCTTACAAAAATAAGAGAAAAGAAAAGTAGGGACTTAGATCATATCAAATGTATCAAGGACAAGGATGAAAATATTCTGATGAAAGGACAATGATATTAAAGAAAGGTAAAAGGAATATTTTAGTAAACTTTTAAATGAAGAACATATGGAGGATACAAGAGCTAAGGATGATACTTCATTACCAGAGTATACTTTTCTCTGTAGAATTAAAGGGCGGAAGTGAAGGAAGCATTGAAACAAATAAAGACAGGAAAGGCTACATGCCTATATGATATTCCAATAGAGGTATGGAAATGCTTAGGAGAGGTTGGGGTAAGTTGGTTATATAGATTATTTAATAAGATACTTGTAATAAAGAAAAAGTCGGATGAATGGAGAAGAAGCATTGTAATACCTATATATAAGAATAACGGAGATATACAAAATCATACCAACATATAAGAATAAGGGAGATATACAAAATTGTACTAACTATCAAGGAATTAAACTTATGAGTCATACTATGAAGTTATAGGAGAGAATAATGGAATAAAGACTGAGATGGAAGACCAAGATCGCTAAAAAGCAATTTGATTTTATGCTAAGGAGGTCAACTATGGAAGCTATCTTTTCACTTAGGTAATTAATAGAAAAATATTGAGCAAAGAGGAAAAATCTATAGATGGTCTTTATCGATTTAAAAAAAGACTATGATATAGTACCGAGGGATTTAATTTAATAGGTTTTGAAGAAAAGGAATGTCCCAAAAGGTTATATTAAAAATTTTAAGGATATGTATGAAAAAGTAATAACAAATGTGAGAACTACATGTGAAAAAATAAGTGGATTCCCCGTGACTATATGTTTGCATCAGAGATCAGCTTCAAGTCCTTATCTCTTTACATTAATTATGAATAAGTTAACTATGCATATTCAAAAAAGAGTGCCATGGTGTATATTGTTTGCAGATGATATAGTACTGATGGATGAATCAAAAGATTATATAAATACAAAACTCGAGAGATTGTGGGTGGCATTAAAATCTAAAGGCTTTAAAATAAGTTGTTTAAAGACAGAATATATGGATTGCAACTTCGGTGGATATATACAAAGTGTTGAAACCACTGTCAAAATTGAAACCAATCAAATGCCACGTAGATATTTTTTTCAGTACCTAAGTCCGATAATTAGTAGGGATAAAGAGATTGACGAAGTAGAGCATAGGATAAAAGCTGGATGACTGAAGTGTTGACTAGCTTATGGAGTGCTTTGTAACAGACGAATGCCAATGAAATTGAAGGATAAATTTTATAGGACAGTGGTTAGACCAGTTATGACATATGAAGCAGAATGTTAGCCAATTAAGAAGACACATATATATAAGATGGATGTAACGGAGATAAGTATACTTAGATAGATGCGTGGTAAAATTAGAAAAGATAAAATTAGAAATGAGCACTTTCGAGAGTATTTAAGGGTAGCATCAGTAAGGGATAAGATTAAAGAAACTCATTTAAGATGGTTTAGGTATGTTGATCGTAGGCCAGTAATGGCAATGGTGAGAAAAATTTTAGTTAAACAAGTGGATGAGCCATCAAGAGGTATGAGTAGGCCGAAGAAAATATTGATGGATGTCATTGAATCAGATTTGAAAAAGTTTAACTCATCTAAAGTTTTGGCTAAAAATAGAACGGAATAGAGAAATAGAATTTATATAGCTGACACCAACATAGTTGGGATAAGGCTTTGATGATGATGATAATGATGATGGTGATAGGCATTTTTTCATTATTAACCATTTCTGGAGATACACGTTTTAAAATTCCTAAGAATTTTGGGAAATATGAATTTCTATCTGAGTTTTTTTGAGTTTTCCATTTGGAGGTAAAGTACAAAAATGCACCAAAACTAACTAAAACTAAAATGCTGAAACAGTAAGCTGAAATAGTATCCAGTATATACCAACATACACGCTCATCTAAGTCCCACCACACCATAAGGACAACAGCTTGTTGTTCTAGGGAAGAGAGGTGCTTAACCAACTGAGCTCCCAATGGATTCGTACATGCTCTAAATTATAGTCTTAAAGGTATTCTTTATTATTATTATTATTTTTAATACCAACATTTGAAGAATTGCTGTCACAGAGTCTACTACCAGAATTCAAAATTCACGTCGTAAAAATTCCTCAAATTGTTCAAATGAAGAAAGTCCGAAGTAACAAATATTAGCCATTCATAACTGTTGGTGCAATTGGATTTCCTGCTATGGGCCCTTAGCATTGAGCCAGAGCCATAGACTAATCCAACTAACCTTACATTGCATGTTGGGGGGGCCCATTGACACCTTTTAAAAGTTGGGTCTGGTCACTTTGAACCAGAGCTATAGGCCCTTAGCATTGAGCCAGAGCCATAGACTAATCCAAGTAACCTTACATTGCATGTTGGGGGGGCCATTGACACCTTTTAAAGAGTAGGGTCTGGTCACTTTGAATTGCACTTTGATAGGCTCTTGTCTTTCCCCGAGGATCAAATTTGATATAACTGAAATTCTTTGAGCAAAATAATCGACATACCAATTGGCTAGGTACTAACGGAATTGTATTCTATCCCACATACTTTTGGAATTATGCTTTTACTTTTACACACCATAAGGCAACAAAAGGGCTGCTAGTGCGATTCCACTGGTACTCCCTTTCTGTCAGACAGAAGAAAGTAAAGACGATAAGAACAACATGCTTGATAGACAATGCACTCACAAATTACAGTTCAGGATCTTAATTCATCAATTCAAGGAACTCATGGAAGGCACCACTTCATCATCCTACTCTCAAGATCGAAGAAATTCTACAGTCAGGCCTATAAATTAATCGGCAGAGTATTCATCTATGTTTTGTCTGAATGCCAAATTTCACTTCACAAGAATTGGACATTACCATGTAATGTCCATTTGTTTACATGTTATTAATTTGATGGTTGGCAATGTCTTATTGAAGTGAAATTTGGCTCAAGGATCCAAGCTGACCATTCATCAAATTACCCCCACACCCTATGGCACTTGACAGATTTTCTAATGGTCCAGATGAGGCTGACTTTTGAAGATTCACGCATTGAAACCAGAGACAATGATTTTGGAGAGTTTGTATTAGGTGTGTCCCAAGAAAAGCTCCTTTCCCAAGTAGAAAAAAGTGGCAGTCCTCACCCGGATACACTATCCCTTTCTGTATGTGTAAGCTTTCTTTTCACCTATATAAACTCTCTTTTCGCATGTGCCTACTTTCTTTTTACTTGTGTATGCTTTCTTTTCATTTATAAGGATCGCTCTTGTATCCCAGCCGAGGCGAAGTGCAAGAAATAAAGAAAAGGTGTGCGGCACCTGGGCTGACTGGTAAATGCCCACTACACTACCGGAATGGGACTCGTAAAATTGCGCGACACCAATGCACGCACACAACGTGGTGGAGTCGTCCGGGTAACCTGGTTAGTGGTTGCTGGTTTTACCCTCACTAAGTGATTATGGAGCCTGCTGCAATTGAATCCGCACCCATAGATTAATATTTGTTCCGTTGAATTGGGGTCCCACTCCTGTAGTGATATTGCCATTTGGGAATTTATTATTTGATTAATTTCCAAAGGAATGATCAAGTTATACTTTCATCTAGCTACAGTTAGAGCTGTAAATCCTGCCCTTCATAAAAGCGAGGGATTTTCTTCTTCCTAAAGCTTGAGGATAGGGTAGAGCTTGATTTTGGAGAACCCAAAACCTTGAAGGGTTGATTATTGGATGTCTTTTTTTTTTTTTTTGTGGGGGGTGGGGTGGGGTGTGCATCCTAGCTTAGGGGGTTGGGTCCCTACAGACTTGCATATACGAGGAGGAGGACTCATGTATGGGATGAACGACAAACTCACATATGTGAGGATTGTTTGTAGGGGGTTGGGGCTGGGGCGTGTGTTTTCTAGCTTGTGGGGTTGGATACCCTACATACTTGCACATATGAAGAGGACTCATGCATGTGATTAGTGACAAACTCACATATGGGGGTGGGGTATCCGAGCTTGGGAGGTTGTACCTAGGGACTCACACATACGAGGAGGACTCATGCATGCGATGAGCGACAAACTCAAATATGTGAGGAAAGGGGGGTATATCCTGGCTTGGGGGGTTGTGTACCTTAGAGACTCACACATATGAGGACTTATGCATGTGATGAGCAACAAACTCACATATGTGAGGAAAGGGAGACTCGCGGTGAGAACTAATGCACCATTTTTAAATTTTTGGATGTCTTGAATGTAAGAATATTAGATGATGAGAAGGAAGAGATAGGGAAGAGTTTTCCCATTTTATTAGAAGGGGAGGAATTATTCTCAAAGAAGGGATTGATATATTTGCAATGGGAAAGAATCCGCGTGAGCTTACCTAGGAAATGTTCGTTGGATGAAACCTGCATAGGCGTAATTTTAAAACAAACTTTTCAATTAATCAATTGAACAACCCCTTGATATATTTACTTTTTTGAGGATTTGAAAGTAAGCACGGATATAATCTTAATATAATTTTTTAATTAATCACTTGACCCACTATTGATTTTCTAACTTTTTTGAAACTCTGATAGGAAAGTGCATAATTGGAAGGCATAATCATAAAAATCCTGGATGGAATATGATAGAACAACTTGTGCAAGTCTTTGAGGTGGCCCTGTGTGGGCCCTTTACATTAACATATGCACCATTCTTTTTTAGTTCAATTTTGAATTAATCAGTTGACCAACACTTAATTTTCTATCTTTTTTGAGTCCCATGTACACAATTAGCCAGTGCGTCCCCATGGAGAGGTAGATTCCATGTAGATGCACAAATTAAAGGATAAGTGGCTTGGTTACATTGGATCTCATAGAAGAAAGGTTAGGTCTTTACTCTCTAGTGTATTTTGTTGGAATAATTGGGCATTAACTGTGCCTTAATAACCACATGCCAATGTGGGTTTCCCACTTTAGTAGACTACTATTAATTAAGACTACAATGTTGGTAAGTCTCCTTAATGGAGATTACTTTGGTGTTTACGTAAAATTGCTAACCTTATATTATTTCCTATGCTAAAAGAAATTTAAATCCTAATAAAGTAAGACTTCATTATAGGAAGGGAGTTGTTTATAAAATTATAGGAAGGGACTTATTTATAAAAGCCTATATATAGAGTTTAGGAGTTACAGCTTCCCTTAACACATTATCCCTCTGAGATCACGTTATCAAAGATGTATTTGAGGAGTGTTATAATTTTCCAATAAAATATCCAAAAAGTGATATTAATTTCTGACTAACATATTCATCTATTGGGTCTTTTTGTTTTGGTTGGTAAGTCTTTTAATTCAGCATGATAGATAAATGGTTGATATTTCTTCAAATGAGTCCTACATAGATAGTTTAACTAAATGGACGCCGTTTACATAACGTAAGATGGGTATGATCTCTTTTCCCTATGGGTGTTGCATATATGACTAGAATTTTTATCCATAGGTCCCACTTAAATGGGTGAATGGATCAAATCTGGTGGATTCAATGCAATGGGCAAGAAGGACAAAATTAGTGTGTGGTTAGATATGGGTGGGGTGGGCAGTGGGCATACGTTAGACACGGTAGTTCCTATGCTTCCTAGAAATTGAAGACACAGAGCAAGTGAATAAGTTATTCGGACGAGGGAAAAATCAATTGATTGTATTAATGGTCTGCAATTACAACCATGTGACTTGGAGTTAGTGTTATAGTCCTGATCACCTTATCATTATGGTATCCCTTCACCAAAAACCAAAAAGAAAAACTATCATGGAAGGTAGTTTTTTCATCAAAGAGTACCAAGTGATTTTGGTTTTCCCCAACCTGTATATACTGAACTCCTGCTCTGTTTTTCTCTGCCTTGGGAGTGATTCAATTAGTCCACCCCTTTTATTGTTCAATTAAAAATATTATTGTATATAAGTTGGAAAATTTATCATACGATCCTATCATAGTTGTAATTTGTAAGATTTATTTCAAGTTAGAAATTATTGTCATACTTGTTTGTAAAATCTATTTTTAAGAAACTGTCATACTTGTAAATTTTAAAAAAATTTAAAATTTTTTAAGTTGGAATTGTCATCAAACTTGTAAAATTTATTTGAAGTTGAAAGTTTTCATCAAAGTTGTTGTAAACTTTACTTCAAATAATATAAAATAATTAAATATTAATTTAATAATTAGCTAATTCATGAGTTGGACAAAACTCAGGGCCCATTAAGTTATAATTTTGTATTTTTTTAGAATGGACGGTTGCGCATGTTCCTGGAAGTTCTGAAGTGAAGACATCAAAGAAACGAAAAATACTTGTGAAGGAATTAAGCCATGACAGAAGCACTATATGCTTGAGCGTAGGTAGGAACTCGTTCAAACAAAAGCATTACCTATTCGAGCAAACCACTTACTCACTTGAGCGGATGATAGAGAAAAACTCAAATTCCCATCCGAACTAAGTTCCCTAACTCTATTAGGACTGCCTGTTTTAGTTCCTTATGGACTCTAATCTACATATTGGAGATACCCATTTTCTCTAGAGCATCCATTGGAGAGCTGTGTTGAATTCCTAAGTATCTAGAGGATAATTGTTTCTACTTCCTTGAAAAAAATTGTCTTATCTTGTAAAAGATTCATTCATCTTTGGGTTTCAAGGTTTGTTGGTTCAAGCACAGCGAGGAGTCGGCAATAAACTACAACCTTAGGTTGCAGTCAACTGGGGAGGGATTGTGAGCATTGCTTATAATTGCTCAATTTTATAGTATTTGGTTTCCTTAAGTCTGGTTGGTAGGATCGTACTTTTTCCTATGTAGGGTTTCCACGTAAAAAATTATATGCCTTGTCTTCTTATGGTTGATTGATTTGCTTGTTCTTTTTTTTTTTTTTCTGCCATTGTTAATTGAACTTCAATCTAGAAATTATATCTGGGATTTTTCAGAGGTTCCTGTGGTTATCGGCCAATCATCTTAGGGTGATGATACAATGGTTTGATTTCGGCATTTTACTGTTATTAATTGTATTAGGCACAATTTATTATGATACATGCGCATTGGATTATGTTGGAGTGAGTTTTAGCCAATTTGGAGCTTGACAATGTTTTTGCTATAAGTACTGGGATTTTGGAAAAATAATACGTGTGTCTTACGTTTTTTTCCTTGGATTTTTTTAGGTCTGAATAGAATAAAAATATGCAGTTTAGGGGCATCTCCCTTTTAGACTTTCATAGGGAGTTCAATTTTGTGAATAAAAGCTTCTACGTGTAACTAAATTTAAGAAAATAATGATGGAAAGTTGATAACATTTTTTATTTGGATTAACATATGTCCCAGATTGAAAGAAGTCACTAGTGTAGGGTTAAGCATTACCTCTTATCCTCGTAGTAAGAGATTTAGTGTTTACCAGTTTGGTGAGGGTTCGAATCTCGCCAAGAACCTTTCTTCACCCAAACATTTGCTACCTCACTCAAAGTCTTCTTTCCTCACCAGAGGATTTTCTAACCTCTTCCGAAGTACCTTCTTTCACCTAAGGGCTTCCTCAACCTTCACCTAAGGGCTTCCTCACCAGAGGGTTAGAAGCCCTAATGCCCTATGACTGGGATACCCAAATAATAATAATAATAATAATACTAGTGTGGAGTTTAGGTCACATCTACCCTTATAATAATTTTCCCCTGTACTGCACCTATATAAAGTTCTATTATATTCACAATGCTAGAGTGCTAATGTTAAGGACATTGAACAAAAGTATTTTAAATTCACCACCCCAACATTAAGATCAACTAAGATCAATACAACCACTGAAAAATAAATCTCATACGTGACCTGATGTCTAAATTACAACAGCTGGACAGGTCCTGCTTGTTGGGTTTATGTTTTGTATTCCGGTTTAGCCGGATCGGTCGTCTGGGTTAGCCAGAACCGAAGTCCAGGGTTAGGGGTATTTTAGACATTTTGTATGGGTTTTCTTGGTGGCCAAGAAAACGGGATCTATATATTGATATGTTGTGTAACCCTAAACCCTAAGGAGGTGAAGTGATTAATTCCGTGGACGTAGGCAAGGTTGCTGAACCATGTAATCGCCTGTGTGTCATCTTCTTCATGGTTGCTTGATTGTGTGATTTGTGTGTGTGCCGTAGTTACTCTTAGATCCTGGGCGCTATTTACAACAAGTGGTATCAGAGCGAGGTTGATTGTGCGCGGAAGATCTACGGAAAGAAGAGATCCACGTGTGATCTCTGCTGGGCTCAATCGGGGATTTCTGCTTGTTGCTACAGAGAAACCGGAAGGAAAGACAGATATAGAGGGGTTCTTGCTCGTCGGAGAAGTCTGTTCTGGGTTTTGGCTGCCGAAATCTTGAGGGAGAAGAAGCCCGAGTCCATCGACAACGTCAGCCCACTGCGCCGCCACCGAGCGCAGTTGCTGCCGTCGTTACCTCACCAGCCGCTGCCGCCGCCTCCAATCGCCGATCGCCGTTTTCTACTGCAGTGCAGAATCGCCGGCGAGGGCGCCGTCCGCCGCTGCCAACCAACGCTGTCGTCGCCGTGGAAGAGGGCAGTTTTGATCTCTGGTTGCAGAACCAGGGACCGAAGGGAAAGAGGGAAGAAGGTCGCCCGTTTTTGGGTCAGGTTCGGGTTGGGTTAAAGCCCTAACCCGTGAAGCCCAGTTATCAGCGTTGCAGGTTCGGTTCCGGGTCAAGTCAGGTTGACCTGACCCGTTTGCAGCCGGTCCAGTCCGCCACCACAGCGCCAACATCAGTCGACGTCAGCAGGTACGGTCAAAGATCAGATTTGACCGAATCGACGGCCAGAATTGTTTTGCGATTTCGGGGTCATTCGGACTCAGATTCGCGCCCTATTTTGTTTTGTGAGCTCGTTTCGAGGAGATCTACGCGTCTGTGGAAGAAGTTTGGCAGTTTGACAGTCAACAGGGATGGTTGACTAAGTGGAGAGCAGAAACTTGTTTCTGCGATATCTAAGCCATCCGGAGTTGGATTTTAGATCCGTTTCTTCTAGTGTGCTCGTGGTGACGAGATCTACGAGATAGATAGAGGAGGTTGATTCTTTGACAGGCAGCAAACAGGGAGCAATTCAGGAGACACAAATTGGGATACACAATGACTTCAAGCAATGAGTATAAGATTGAGATGTTCACTGGGTTGAACAATTTCAGTCTTTGGCAACGGAGGATGAAGGATGTCTTGATTCAGAAGGGTTTGAAGAAGGCTTTAAATGGTAAGTCGAAGAAGCCTGAAAAAATGTCCATTGATGAATGGGAGGATTTAGACGAAAGGGCTGTGAGTGCAATTCGTCTTACCCTCCACGATGATGTTCTCTACAACGTCATGGGGATTAACACTGCTCTGGAATTATGGCAGGAGTTAGAGAGCCTGTACATGTCTAAGTCCTTGACGAATAAACTGTTTTTGAAGAAACAGTTGTATTCTCTGAAGATGGCAGAAGGATCACGGTTGTCGAAGCATCTCAATGAATTCAATAAGCTTCTGGTCCAACTATTAAGCATTGAGGTCAAGCTCGAGGAAGAAGATAAAGCACTGTTGTTTTTGTCTTCATTGCCCAAGTCGTACGAGCACTTGGTGACAACGCTGATGTACGGGAAAGATACTTTGAGCATGGATGATGTTACTGCAGCTCTTCTCTCCAGTGCGATTATGAAAGGTGACAGTGAAAAATCTAACGGAGAAAGCATTAATGTCGCATCTGGTTCAAACCGGAGAAGGGGGAGATCTAGATCGAGGAATAAAGGATCAGGAGATCAGAATCACTCGAAGTCGAAGGGCAAAGGCAAAGTCATCACCTGCTATTACTGTGATAAAGAAGGCCATATCAAGAAAGATTGTCCAAAGCGGAAAAAGGACTTGGAGAAGGAAGCGGAATCTGATTCAGATAGTACGAGTGTGACAGAAAGTTCAGATGACTGCGAGACTGTATGTTTGGTAGAATCTGCTTCGGTCATCAAAGGTATGGATCACACTGAAAGTTCCTGGATTTTAGATTCTGGATGTAATTGTCATATGTGCTATAGTAGAGATCTGTTTGACACTTATACATCTTGTGAGGGTAAATCTGTTTTCATGGCAAACAATGCGGAATGCAAGTGCATTGGAGTTGGAACAGTGAAAGTCAAGATGTTTGATGGGATGATACGGACTTTGACGAATGTCCTGCATGTTCCGGATTTACGAAGAAATGTTATTTCTTTGGGGGCCTTAGACTCCAAGGGCTGCAAGTGTATTGTAGCAGGTGGAATTATGAAGGTGGTCAACGGAGCAATGGTCATCATGAAGGGTGACTTGGTCAACGGTCTCTACAGGTTAGTAGGAAGTACAGTTACAGGTGGAGCAGTTGCAAGGAAAAGGGAAAAGTCAGTTGAGGTGGAGTTAGGTGGAAAATTGGAAGATGGTGCAACAGACATTTCCAAGAAGGCCATTAACAGAGAACCGAAACTGCAGGAACACCAGGTTAAAGGCAAAGTGCGGCAGATCCTCAATACTGCGGGCCTAAAGAAAAGTGCAGTTGAAAGGAGGGTTACTTTTGCTTTACCAGATGAAGGTGAGAAGTCATCATGTTACAAGGATGCTAGCAAGGATGGCAACAGAAGGACTGGATCACTTCGGAAAACTCAGATGGTGTTTGGCAAGTCGATGAAGGAGAAGTTCAAGCCACGCTTGGACTTGATCGTCACACCATATTGATAAGAATGTGGGTGCACCCCTAGCTAAGGGGGTGCAGGAACCGCGCTCGATCGTAGCGGGTGCGGAGGCGTACCTTTCAGCGAGGTACGGGAGGACGAAGACATTCCCAGGTATCTCAAGGTGGTTCTGAGGATTTGCGGAATCCAAGCCAAGGTGGAGATTGTTGGGTTTATGTCTTGTATTCCGGTTTAGGCGGATCGGTCGTCTGGGTTAGCCAGAACCGAAGTCCAGGGTTAGGGGTATTTTAGACATTTTGTATGGGTTTTCTTGGTGGCCAAGAAAACGGGATCTATATATTGATATGTTGTGTAACCCTAAACCCTAAGGAGGTGAAGTGATTAATTCCGTGGACGTAGTCAAGGTTGCCGAACCACGTAATCGCCTGTGTGTCATCTTCTTCATGGTTGCTTGATTGTGTGATTTGTGTGTGTGCCGTGGTTACTCTTAGATCCTGGGCGCTATTTCCAACACTGCTCAGGAGTTAGGGTAAAACATCCATCACTTGTAATGCCAAATGTTACATCGGACTAATAGCTAGTAAGCAGGTATAATAAACATAAATATGACGTATTTATAATTAGAATTGATAATAAAAAAATAAGTAAATATATATATATATGCATGCATATAAGAACATGAAAACCAAGAGGAAGTAGGGGCAGACCTTGAAATTTTTTCTTCAGGGCCACTATCTAGAAAAAAATTTTGGGAGGACCACATATATACAATAAATATAGTTTTTAAAATATGTAGAAAGTTCTCTAAAA
The DNA here is from genome assembly GCA_037013555.1 of Sextonia rubra. Classification (NCBI taxonomy): domain Eukaryota; kingdom Viridiplantae; phylum Streptophyta; class Magnoliopsida; order Laurales; family Lauraceae; genus Sextonia; species Sextonia rubra. Next base: position 20,150,246 of record JASUAD010000006.1, read on the forward strand.
ATTTTGGGGAGGCCATATTTAAAAATATTAAAAATTATTAAAACTTTAAAAGGGTTTTGTGAAATCTTGAAGGGCCATATCTAAAAAAAGTTAAAAGATATTAAAAACTTTAAGGGGTTTTGTGAAATCTTGGAGGGATCATGGCCCCCCCTAGGCCTACATATGGGTCTGCCCTTAGGTCAAGTGTCTAACATGAATCCTAACAAACCATATGGCTACTCCAAATAAGCTAAATACTATTAAGACGATTGTAATCATGAAGGGAGGTGTGAATCATAATAAACATAACATAGATACATAATATGAATGCCCAACATAATCATAATGTGGCCATCTTTTACATTACATAGGGTATTTACTCACATAACATACATGAACTATGCGGCAACCCGACTATCATAACATAAAACAGTCTTTATCTTTCACCGTGTCCAATTATAGAAGGACCGAATGTAACACTCCGACCCGAGTTGACCCGGTTTAGTGGGTAATTGCGTGTGTTTTATCGCTAAGAGTGTTTTGATTTTGTTTCTGTTTGGTTTGAGTTGTAGAGAGATCGTTTGGGTTGAGTTTGACTTGGTCTAGTTAGTTTGAGCCCTTTTTCGTAATTTTGGCTTTTGATTGACCTTGTCAGTTTTGCGTCATTTTGACGTCAGCGCGTGTATTTCATTGAGCTTGTCGTTTTTCGTAACTGCCTTGGATCCGAATGAGTTCGTTTGCTCTCGTTGGACCGTCATTTGACTCAAACTGATAATTGGATAAGTAATAATTGGACTTGTTTGCAAATTTGGCTCAACTTAAGTTATAAATATCCCCACCAACTCCATCTCTCTCTCGATCGTCTCTCTCGCTCTCTGTTCGTCTCTCTCTCTCGACAGCTCTCTTTCTCTCCTTCTCCATTTCTGTTTCTGTGCTTGAGGGAGGAAGAAAGGAGCTCGTTAGTGTGTGTGATCCCGGTGGACTGAGCCAATCAGCGTGTGGATTTCGTCCGTGAGGCAAGTATAAGCCCAAGTTGTATGAACATCAATTGATAGTGAATTGATTGTTGTGTTCTTGTTCTTTATTGTGTTTCTCAGTATTAGACAGCCCCATTCAGTTCATTTCGCTGTTATCTTTCGGTTTCCAGCCATTTCGCACACTTTCTGTATGACTGTAACAAGTTCAGGAAAAAGGAGTCCGTGCACTCACGGCTAAGCCGTGAAATGTGCTACGGCTAAGCCGTAAAATGGCTTACGGCTAAGCCGAGACCCAACCGTAACCCTAACCGTAGAGCAGTACAGACTGTTAGCTGAAAATAACTGGATGTTGGCAATTTGACATTCTTCTACGGCCCAGCCTGATCTACGCCGTACATTGGCTTACGGCTAAGCCGTGGACCAGGATACGGCTGAGCCGTAGAGCAAAATACGGTTGAGCCGTAAATCCGAAGGGATATCTGGGGAACCTCAGCTCAGCCGCAGTGCATATTACGGCTAAGCCGTAAGATGCCACGGCTAAGCCGTAAGGTTACCTACGGCTACACCGTGAGACCCTGAGAATTGAATGAAAAGGGACTAGGTTTAAGCAAACGACCGTATATGACTTTCATGTTAGAATGTAGCTAACCTGGACATGCCCAATGGAATGTTTGAATGACGTGAATGATCTCAAGGGCTGTGAATCATTCATGCTTGTTATCCAGTTGTTTAGCACCTCCCCATGGGTGTTGGTTTAAGGGACTTCGGTGCACACTCCAGACACTGCAACACTAGACAATGGTGCATCGAACATCTTAAAACTACATCAACATGCACGGTTAGAAGCACTGGATAATTAGTGTAGGATTGGTTTGTAATTGACCTTGATTCGTATAAGCATTCTGAATTGTACAGCATATTGATTTCGGTTATGCCCTCTTATGTGTTCTGCGCTGGACCTCTCGATTCTGTGGAAATGCAGCAACCCCAGAGCGAAGCCCGGGCGGAACCATTCTATTATTGTGTATTATGTTTACCGTTGCTCCACTGGAGTACTTGCATCAGTTATGAGTCAGTGATTATGATTGCTACTTAGTGTCAGCACTTCTTGTACTTGTTTATGTACATTCAGTATCAGTTAGTGTCCTTATGATTTGCATTTCGTATCAGCTTCAGTATCCGTATCAGTATCCGTATTATGTGCATGCAGTATTTGCATTCAGTATCAGTTATGTGATGCACTTCCTATTGTTCGTTCAGTACGATAAGTGATAAGTGATAAGTGATAAGTAATAAGTGATCGAGGTGCATCAGCTATTTGATTGTGATTGGTATTGGCACTACTGAGCCTCAGCCTTAGGATACCCGACGGGGTTGACTTTGGTATAGTTTATGTGTTTGCCTCTGCAGAGTGTTTCCGTCCTGGGACTCCGGACCCCGGGAACTAGAGACCCATGCGTGCCCTGGCCCGGTCGCTGGTGTTCTCATTCCGTCCGCTCTCGTAAGGGAGAAAATGGCCAATGTAGTTGCCACTTTGAGTGTTACCTGTTTGTGATTCTGATAGCATGCTTATTCATTATGCATTTGCACACTTGCTTAGTATACGATCATGGTTTCTATGGATATTGCATCATGACTATTGTTCAGTATTATTCAGTATTAGACACGATTCGTGTTATCATCTTGTTGGCTTATACTTTGCTAAGTCGTCGTACTTATGTGTTTGTCTTGTGTGTTGCAGGCTCAGATCCCTCTTCCGAACCTGCGTCGGTCGACCCGACTGCAGGAGAGGCTCGCGAGGCCCCCTCCGGCCTAGAGGAGTGGACTTGATCCATCCTCCAGAGTACGGTTTGCATCATTTTGCTTTCCCCATTCTTTGTGTTGGCGTCTATTGAGGGGATTTTCTGTACTTGTGAAGTGGGCCTTGAGTAATACCTGTATTTTGATTTTTGGATTGTTGTAAGCCGCTCTATTGTCATACGTTCATGTATTTGTTCTTATCATCAGTGTATATCGTTTTGTAATCTCCTATGTCTTTTGGTATATTTGTGGTATGCCTTGATACGTACAGCTTCCGCGTTCAGTCTTTTGCTCGTGTGATTGATCCCTTGTGTGTGCATGTTTGGACGGGGTCTAGGTGTGCATGCACGGGAGTACGTGTGTCACTGGTTAGACCTTCCTCTGACCCCCGGTCCCTGGGCTCGGGTCGTGACATACGTATTGTATGGTATCAGAGCATTGTCTCTCAGAGCTTTGTCTCTCAGGGCATTGTCTCTATCTTAGTGTGTCAGCATGTAGGCATATAGGACGTGGTGAGATTTCGTAGTCCAGTTCTGGACTGTTGTGTGGGTCCCCTTGTCTTGTGAGTCTGTGTGAGTTATCGAGTGTGTTAGCAGATTGACTTTTGTGTTTTGCAGGCTATGGCATCGGGATCTGGAACACACAACAACAATGATCAGGGAGATAACGAGAGTGGGTCAGCCGCTCCACAGCCACTTGTGAATTTCGATGAGCGCTTCTTGACTATGCTACAGGCGATCCATTCTTTGCAAGCGCAGGTCGTTTCGATCGTAGACCGACAGAGTCAAACGCCAGTTCGGCCTGCAGAGCAGCAAGTGGTCTTTCCGCCTAAGGAGAGCGATCCGAATGCGTTATACGACAAATTCAGGAAACGTGGAGCCACAGAATTCTACGGCAATGAAGATGCGTTGAAAGCTGATCAGTGGCTAGAGCATACTGGAGATCTCTTCTCTACCATCGTCTGTGACGACCGGCAGAAGGTTATGCTTACGGCCTCGATGTTTCGAGAGATGGCTAAGACCTGGTGGAAGAGCGTTAGTGCAGCCTATCTGACCATGCCGAGTGAAACAGTGTGGGAGACGTTCCAGAAACAGTTTAGAAGGAAGTTCATTCCTGCTCATGTTCGACGTGTGAAGGAGGTTGAGTTTCTGGCCTTACAGCAGCAGCAGCTTACCGTCTCGGAGTACATTCACCGCTTTACCCAGTTGTCCCATTTTGCTGAGGACATGATCAATACCGAGGAGAAGAAGGTGAATCGTTTTATTTCTGGTCTGCATCCTAGATATGCGAATTTTGTGACTGCTTTTCAGAGACCAGCTACTTTCGATGATGCGGTCGACAGAGCACACGCTGCGGAAGCCAACCACCTAGCAGAGAGAGCCATGGACTTTAAGAGGAGTGCACCAGTGAGTTCCAGGGGACAGAGTCAGAAGAAATGGAAAGGGAAGCAAGGCACTTCGAGTTTCTCTGGGAGCAGATGCGAGTTTTGTGGATTGGGACATCCGACGGAGAGATGTTGGAAGAAGTCCGGAGCTTGTTTGAGTTGCGGATCGAGGGAGCATAAGATAGCTCAGTGCCCGACAGCTAGGCCTCTCCAGTCATCTAGATCTATGGGGTCATCCAAGTCTCTCAGTTCAGCAGCTTCGAACAGCCCCCATCCGTCTCGCCAGAGTCAGAAGCCCCAGCGTCAGACTGCTCGTGTGTATGCAGCCTCTCATGATCATGCAGAAGATGCAAAAGTGGTGGAAGGTAAAGCTCTCATTGCCCGAGCTGAAGCACATACACTATTTGATTCGGGATCTACGCGTTCCTATGTTGCCCCTCGTTTTGCGGAACAGTTACCGCAACCCCCTCAGCCGCTACCCTATGTGTTAGTAGTGTCCACTCCTGTGGGCAAGAGAGTGGAGTGTAGTGTATACTACTCTCAGTGCGACGTGGTGATTGAAGGTCGCCAGCTGCCAGTTGATTTGATTCTGTTGTCCATGTTGGATTTCGATGTGATCCTTGGAATGGACTGGCTAGCGCGGTATCGTGCCTGTGTTAACTGTTACAACAGGTCGATTTACTTCGATTTTGAGAAGGGGTTTCGTTTCGAGGGCAATCAGGAGAGATGCCCGAGGCGTGTCATCTCCGCATGCAAGGCGGATCGTTTGATACGCAGAGGTTGTGCAGGATTTCTTGCTTTTGTCTCGGAGAAGAAGGAGGTGAAGCAGTTGAGTGACATTTCGGTAGTACGTGAGTTCCCGGATGTATTTCCGGAGGAAGTACCCGAGTTGCCCCCTGTCCGAGATGTAGAGTTCGCGATCGACCTAGTGCCCGGTACAGCACCCATTAGTTTAGCTCCTTATCGTATGGCCCCTGCTGAGTTACTCGAATTGAAGACGCAATTGCAAGATCTTTTGGAGAAGGGTTTCGTACGGCCAAGTGTGTCACCGTGGGGAGCTCCAGTGCTGTTTGTGAAGAAGAAGGACGGTACCTTACGGATGTGCATAGATTACCGGCGGTTGAACAAAGTCACGATCAAGAATAAATACCCATTGCCGCGTATTGATGAGTTGTTTGATCAACTTCAAGGTGCTGCCTATTTTTCCAAGATTGATCTGAGATCGGGGTATCATCAACTCCGGGTGAAGGAAGAAGATATTATGAAGACTGCTTTCAGGACACGGTATGGACATTTTGAGTTCCTCGTGATGCCATTTGGATTAACCAATGCGCCTGCTGCCTTTATGGCTTTGATGAACAGGATCTTCGCTCCTTTTCTGGATCGATTTGTGGTGGTCTTTATTGATGATATTTTGGTATATTCGAAGACCCCAGAGGAGCATGAGGAACATCTACGTCGAGCCTTACTGTTGTTGAAAGAACATCGTTTATATGCCAAATTGTCGAAGTGTGATTTCTGGCTCGAGCAGGTAGCTTTTCTTGGTCATACCATTTCACGAGATGGGTTGGCAGTGGATCAGATGAAAGTAGAGGCAGTGATGAATTGGCCCAGCCCAAGGACTGTGACGGAGATACGGAGTTTTCTTGGATTAGCTGGATATTATCGTCGCTTTATTCAAGATTTTGCCAAGATTTCAGCCCCGTTGACTCGATTGACCAGGAAGAATGTTCCTTTTCTGTGGACGGACGAGTGTGAGCACCATTTCCGGATGTTGAAGGAGAAGCTTACTTCGGCTCCAGTTTTGACGTTACCAGATGGGCATGAAGGATTTATGATCTATTCAGATGCTTCTCGAGTCGGTTTGGGATGCGTTTTGATGCAACATGGCAAAGTGATTGCCTATGGCTCGAGACAACTTCGGGAGCACGAGAAGAACTATGCTACGCACGATTTAGAGTTGGCAGCCATCGTTTTTGCGTTGAAGATGTGGAGACACTATTTGTATGGCGTGACATTTGAAGTGCATTCAGATCACCATAGTCTACAGTATCTCTTCACGCAGTCCGAGTTGAATATGCGACAGCGAAGGTGGCTTGAGTTGATTAAGGATTTTGATTTCCCCATCAAGTACCATCCAGGGAAAGGCAACGTTGTTGCAGATGCTTTGAGTAGGAAGTCGGAGATTCTTCAGGCCTTGGATAGTCTCTATTTTGTGAGACATGCACAACCAGTGGAACTGCAATCGGTGGAGAATGGTTTGACACTTGCCAGTACAGTGAGCTTTCAGCCGGACATTATTCAGCTTATTAAAGACCAGCAGTTTGAAGATGCGATGTTGAAGCGAATCCGAGATAGCATTGCAGATCGACCAGACTTTCGTTTGGAGGGTGATGTTTTGTATTTCAGGAGCAGATTATGTGTGCCAGCAGTAGATGCCTTGAAAGAGAGTTTGATGACAGAAGCACACCATGCACGTTATTCTATGCATCCTGGAAGTACGAAGATGTACCGAGCTCTCAAGGATAGATTCTGGTGGAACAACATGAAGAGAGAAATTGCTGGGTTTGTTGCCAGATGTTTGACTTGCCAAAAGGTGAAAGCTGACCATCAGAGACCTCCAGGTTCCTTACATCCTTTGCACATTCCCCAGTGGAAATGGGAGCACATTACGATGGACTTTGTTTCGGGTTTGCCTCTGACGAGCAAGAAGAACAGTGCCATTTGGGTGATCGTGGACAGATTGACGAAGACAGCTCATTTTCTTCCATTCAAGAAAGGCATGACATTTTCCGAGATGGCGAAGAAGTTCGTTGATGAGATCGTGAGACTACATGGTACGCCCGTGTCGATTGTGTCAGATCGAGATAGCCGCTTTGTTTCTTCATTTTGGAGAGCATTTCAGGAAGCCATGGGAACGAAGTTGAGCTTCAGTACGGCGTATCACCCGCAGACTGATGGACAGTCGGAACGAACTATTCAGACGCTCGAAGACATGTTACGGGCCAGTGTGCTGAATTTCGAGAAAGAATGGGATTTGCATCTCTCGTTGTGCGAGTTTGCGTATAATAATAGTTTCCACGAGAGTATTGGAATGGCACCCTATGAAGCTCTGTATGGACGGAAATGTAGGAGTCCTGTTTGCTGGGAAGAAGTTGGAACAAGGAGTTTCCACGGACCGACAATCATTGCTGAGACTACAGAGAAAGTTCAGAAAGTTATTGACAATTTGAAGATTGCCCGATCGAGACAGAAGAGCCATGCAGATACGCGCAGAAGAACCTTGACATTTCAGGTTGGAGATTGGGTATTCTTGAAGGTCTCACCGATGAAAGGTACGGTACGATTCGGTCAAAAAGGCAAGTTAGCGCCAAGATATGTGGGTCCATTTGAGATCAAGAGTCGGATTGGCGATCTAGCGTACAGATTGATTCTACCCGTGGAGTTTTCTGGAGTACACGATGTTTTTCATGTGTCTATGCTTCGCAAGTATGTTCGAGACCCGACGCACGTGATTCGATACGATGACATTCAGATGCAACCTAATGCGTCATACGTTGAGCGTCCGCTCCGTATTGTTGGGACCAGAGAACAGCTCTTGCGTACGAGGACTATTCAATGGGTTAAGGTACTTTGGAAACATCATGGACCTGATGAAGCCACGTGGGAATTAGAAGATCAGATGGCGCGTCAGTATCCTTCTCTGTTTGCTCAGGTACGCTTTCATTCCGAGGACGGAATGATGTCCAAGTGGGGGAGGATGTAACACTCCGACCCGAGTTGACCCGGTTTAGTGGGTAATTGCGTGTGTTTTATCGCTAAGAGTGTTTTGATTTTGTTTCTGTTTGGTTTGAGTTGTAGAGAGATCGTTTGGGTTGAGTTTGACTTGGTCTAGTTAGTTTGAGCCCTTTTTCGTAATTTTGGCTTTTGATTGACCTTGTCAGTTTTGCGTCATTTTGACGTCAGCGCGTGTATTTCATTGAGCTTGTCGTTTTTCGTAACTGCCTTGGATCCGAATGAGTTCGTTTGCTCTCGTTGGACCGTCATTTGACTCAAACTGATAATTGGATAAGTAATAATTGGACTTGTTTGCAAATTTGGCTCAACTTAAGTTATAAATATCCCCACCAACTCCATCTCTCTCTCGATCGTCTCTCTCGCTCTCTGTTCGTCTCTCTCTCTCGACAGCTCTCTTTCTCTCCTTCTCCATTTCTGTTTCTGTGCTTGAGGGAGGAAGAAAGGAGCTCGTTAGTGTGTGTGATCCCGGTGGACTGAGCCAATCAGCGTGTGGATTTCGTCCGTGAGGCAAGTATAAGCCCAAGTTGTATGAACATCAATTGATAGTGAATTGATTGTTGTGTTCTTGTTCTTTATTGTGTTTCTCAGTATTAGACAGCCCCATTCAGTTCATTTCGCTGTTATCTTTCGGTTTCCAGCCATTTCGCACACTTTCTGTATGACTGTAACAAGTTCAGGAAAAAGGAGTCCGTGCACTCACGGCTAAGCCGTGAAATGTGCTACGGCTAAGCCGTAAAATGGCTTACGGCTAAGCCGAGACCCAACCGTAACCCTAACCGTAGAGCAGTACAGACTGTTAGCTGAAAATAACTGGATGTTGGCAATTTGACATTCTTCTACGGCCCAGCCTGATCTACGCCGTACATTGGCTTACGGCTAAGCCGTGGACCAGGATACGGCTGAGCCGTAGAGCAAAATACGGTTGAGCCGTAAATCCGAAGGGATATCTGGGGAACCTCAGCTCAGCCGCAGTGCATATTACGGCTAAGCCGTAAGATGCCACGGCTAAGCCGTAAGGTTACCTACGGCTACACCGTGAGACCCTGAGAATTGAATGAAAAGGGACTAGGTTTAAGCAAACGACCGTATATGACTTTCATGTTAGAATGTAGCTAACCTGGACATGCCCAATGGAATGTTTGAATGACGTGAATGATCTCAAGGGCTGTGAATCATTCATGCTTGTTATCCAGTTGTTTAGCACCTCCCCATGGGTGTTGGTTTAAGGGACTTCGGTGCACACTCCAGACACTGCAACACTAGACAATGGTGCATCGAACATCTTAAAACTACATCAACATGCACGGTTAGAAGCACTGGATAATTAGTGTAGGATTGGTTTGTAATTGACCTTGATTCGTATAAGCATTCTGAATTGTACAGCATATTGATTTCGGTTATGCCCTCTTATGTGTTCTGCGCTGGACCTCTCGATTCTGTGGAAATGCAGCAACCCCAGAGCGAAGCCCGGGCGGAACCATTCTATTATTGTGTATTATGTTTACCGTTGCTCCACTGGAGTACTTGCATCAGTTATGAGTCAGTGATTATGATTGCTACTTAGTGTCAGCACTTCTTGTACTTGTTTATGTACATTCAGTATCAGTTAGTGTCCTTATGATTTGCATTTCGTATCAGCTTCAGTATCCGTATCAGTATCCGTATTATGTGCATGCAGTATTTGCATTCAGTATCAGTTATGTGATGCACTTCCTATTGTTCGTTCAGTACGATAAGTGATAAGTGATAAGTGATAAGTAATAAGTGATCGAGGTGCATCAGCTATTTGATTGTGATTGGTATTGGCACTACTGAGCCTCAGCCTTAGGATACCCGACGGGGTTGACTTTGGTATAGTTTATGTGTTTGCCTCTGCAGAGTGTTTCCGTCCTGGGACTCCGGACCCCGGGAACTAGAGACCCATGCGTGCCCTGGCCCGGTCGCTGGTGTTCTCATTCCGTCCGCTCTCGTAAGGGAGAAAATGGCCAATGTAGTTGCCACTTTGAGTGTTACCTGTTTGTGATTCTGATAGCATGCTTATTCATTATGCATTTGCACACTTGCTTAGTATACGATCATGGTTTCTATGGATATTGCATCATGACTATTGTTCAGTATCATTCAGTATTAGACACGATTCGTGTTATCATCTTGTTGGCTTATACTTTGCTAAGTCGTCGTACTTATGTGTTTGTCTTGTGTGTTGCAGGCTCAGATCCCTCTTCCGAACCTGCGTCGGTCGACCCGACTGCAGGAGAGGCTCGCGAGGCCCCCTCCGGCCTAGAGGAGTGGACTTGATCCATCCTCCAGAGTACGGTTTGCATCATTTTGCTTTCCCCATTCTTTGTGTTGGCGTCTATTGAGGGGATTTTCTGTACTTGTGAAGTGGGCCTTGAGTAATACCTGTATTTTGATTTTTGGATTGTTGTAAGCCGCTCTATTGTCATACGTTCATGTATTTGTTCTTATCATCAGTGTATATCGTTTTGTAATCTCCTATGTCTTTTGGTATATTTGTGGTATGCCTTGATACGTACAGCTTCCGCGTTCAGTCTTTTGCTCGTGTGATTGATCCCTTGTGTGTGCATGTTTGGACGGGGTCTAGGTGTGCATGCACGGGAGTACGTGTGTCACTGGTTAGACCTTCCTCTGACCCCCGGTCCCTGGGCTCGGGTCGTGACACCGAAGATTACATAATGTGTGCTGACTCAAAAATACATAACTGGACACATCTCAAATGAAAATGGACCTAACAGATTTACCTTATCCGTAACGTAACATATTGTAACATATCATATCAGGTTCATAGTACGTATTCTTAACAAATTATATAACATAAATAGGATGCGGATTACATATAAACAGGACATAAGAATGCCAGAGTTAATCATAAGAATTTAAATAACAGTATGATAATGCATGATTACTTTAATAGTTACAAGGTTCATCATAAAGTCTGGATCGCCCAAGAACACCGTTACACAATAATGTGCGGCTTTAGGGTTGCAATAAGGTGTTACCGAAGTTAATTTGATAAGCACGACCCTTAAATAACACATTGATGTTTAACGATGCTATCATTAATTTAAAGGCAAACCGTAGATCAATGCCTACTTTACATATCACCTACTATGGTCTCCTAGAATTGAAGATTAATTTGATAAACCGGGTTCCACGGTTAGCCCCACTAATTGCCACCAATGCAATATTAAAAGGGGCTCCAAAAGTAGTCACAAAATAAGAATGTGAGTCTCTAAATGCTGGCCGAACCGAAGTTTCATGGTTAGTCACACTATGGGTTTAGGTATTGTTAATTTCAAATTTGGTATAAGCCTGGTGGCGGCTGGCCACTATAGGTTGAGGTAGTGTTGATTTCATATTTGGTTTATACGCTTGCTGGACAAATCCAACTTAGTTTCTATTGCATAATTGGTGTATTGTTCTACTATACTAAATCTTAATGCAAGTACCCTGATTTTGGACCAGGCATATTAAAAAGTTTGAGACAATTGATGTATACCTTAAATGAATATGACTTTTGTGAATCACATGAATGCTTTCGAAATTTCCTGGGTAATTCCAACTACTTTGACTCAAGTTCAGTATGGAATGAAGTTGTTATTGGTCGAATAAATATAGAGTCGACTCCCATCAAAGAATAACCCCAATTTGCCACTACTCTTTTCTATGCCACCCACTTTCGATAATGATTTTATGATTACAATTTAAAAGGATTATTTTATGGATGATTTATTTTAAATGTTCTGAAATTATCAAATTATCATAGAAATGAAGGATGTGTAAAGATGTATGTTGAATAGGAAGAATAAACATAAAAAAGAAAGAAATACAATCAAGTAATTTTTAATATCTAAAATAGTCCATTCAATGGGTTTCTCGATTTTCCAAAAATATATCCTATCAACGTGCCAATTTCAGGCAACACTTAATGTCCATGTCCAAGTTTGGAGAGGTCAGGTCAAGGTTGAGGTAACCCTAGTGCACAAATTTGAGTGCACTTATTTAGGAAATGGAAAGGCCCAGCCATTTTTTGTACTTGGAAGTAGTTGAATTGATTAAAGATATAAGCAAATCATAAAAGGGAAATTCTAAAGGATGCCCCCTTTAAAGGGGGTCATTTTTTCTCCTTTGTAACATCCAAGAAGAATGGCTGCATTAATTATTATTTGGTTGGAAACTTTGATGAGTTCTCGGGATGTATTGGGGAAACAAGGGAGAAAAAGGAGAGCCATGAAGGGGGTATTTTTGCCCCTATGTGACTATTTATTACTCGTGGCAATCATTTAGGATTAAATGTCAAACTGTAAATCGAGACAAAAATATAATAACGAGGAGTTAGTTTAAAATAGAGAAAGATTGAAAGTCATTTTAAGAGGAGAAAAATTAGAAACCAAATGTTATGGTCATTAATAACAACTCCATGTTACTGATCCTCGTTCGTTCCTGCATGGGGGCATTTTGCTTTGGCAAACTCTGGCGCTCCCCATCATAAAAATTACTTTTTAATTAAATATGTGCATTTTAAAGTAAGATTATTTTGTGTAGCATAAGTAAGATTATTTTGTGTAGCATATGTACATAATACAATATATGCATAAAAACTACCACTTACATGAGTAGCCCAATTCATTGTGGGCAATATGAAAACACTTATTTGCCAAGAAAATGAAACAATGTGGGAGTGTTTTGATTAAAATGGAAGAGGATGCCCTCTTTATAGGCCAAACGTGTCATATATGATTAACAAGTTATCCAACTACTATATATATATATATAAAAGTTATTGTAGCATGTCACTCATCTAAATCATCACAAAAAAAGGATAATAACAAGCATTCAACAAAATAAATAAAATTTTCAAGATAATGAGATGGGCTTGAACGGGCTGAATAGCACGGGCTAGTATGTGTGCGCTCAATCTGAACTAATTATCCATTCATTGATGATGGAGAAAGGCAACAAACACCGAGCTCCAAGTTAAATGGGTCTGTCGATCACTTAATTAATAGGTCAATCTTACATATAAAGTCAGTCTCATTCAAGAATCCCTTCCAAGTCAGACAAAAAAATATCCCTTTTCAATCTTCCTCCTACTTTTTCAGTCCCTCAGCTCATTCCTCCCTCCAGACCCTCTTCCCCTTCCAAAATCATGCAATATGGCTCACCCTCTTACCCATGCATGCTTTTCATTTCCCTGCTCAGCTTACTAGCAGCATGTGCCAGGCCTACTTTTTATTGAAATGAAACAGTAAGACAGTTTAACAAGCATCTACCCATCGAGTAGACAGCTAGCGCAACTTACCTTTTCGTTGATCCAATAAAGTGACATTTGGCCACAGCTAATACAAGGAATACAGATTTATTCTAACAACTAATTTTTGTTTAGATAGGCCTCTTAGCTTACTGGTTAGAGGTGGCATGTCTTACTTGTTTGACCCAACTAAGGATGTACACGGTTCTAATTGGATCGGATTGAGCCAAATCCATCACCAAACTGTTACTTACGAATTAACAGTTTTATAGTCCGTCATCAATCCGTTGTCTTTTAAAACCGATCAAAACTGAACCGTGGATTAATGGTTCGAATCGGTTCAGACTGTTTAATCCATTGGTAGTGCCAATAATAGGTATTTTTTTGCAATATACCCCTTGCCCTTAGGCTTATTTGTAACAAAAAGCTAGATGATGAATGAATATTATAGCCTTTTAATATTTTTATATAAATATATATATTTCTTTCAATAGTTCAGATCGGTTTAAATTCACGGATTAAAGGTAGAATTTACCACCAATCCGTTACTAACATATTATGATTTTCAATCCGTCACTAAACCGTTAAACATCGGATTGGTTAAAAAACCATGGATCGGATTGGATCGGATCGGTTTAATGGATCGACGAATATTTTGTACACCCCTACACCAAACTTGGCCAGATACCTTTTCCTCACAAAAGGACTTTATAGCACATGTATCTGTGTCCTCACATGTGTGAGTCTCCTCACATTTGGTAGTCCCCATTAGCTTGCATGTGTGAATAGTTGAACTGTAAGATAAGTTTAGGTCCAACCCTTGAGCTGGCTTACCTAAAAGCAAAGTAAAAAAGAGAAAATATATTCTCAGTTTTGGAAAGAGAATCATCTCTCACAGAAATACCATTTACTGGTGAAAGCCGGTTCTCTCCCATGTCTTTCGACTCTCTAATCCTCTCATCTTTTACTAAAGCTCAGCTCTGATCTATCAAGTGGCAAGGCCCATGTGTCCCTGACAACTAAGAGATAAAAGAGATGAATGAATTCAGATATGGGTAAGTCTAATATAGTAATCCCAGTCCAATCAATTGATCCTGACCTTTACTTGAAGGAACTTAAAAGTTCAAAGAATTCTAATATTCTCTGCAGTGCAATTCTTTTACGATTGAACATATCAATGTCAAATTGAGATCAATGTTTGCTTTCGAGGGATGTGTGTGTGTGTGTATGAATTGATTAGACGATAATAAGTGGGTCCTGCTGTGAAAATAGAGAAATACATTAGAAAAGTTGGGTGACCTGGAGAATTTATCCTTTGCTAAGTAATCTCTACGGGTGGAGCCGGCCTTTTCAAATCAAACCGTATCAAACTCTACACTGGCTTCATTTCGACTCAAATCACTGAAAGACCATATGGTCTTCAATGGATTAACTTCCTTCGATTTCTCAAAATATTCATTAGAATCAAGGACTTATATTTAGTATTAAATATAATAAAAAAAACTCCAAATAAAATCATTCTATGAGATTGAGAGCAGTTGAAATTTATTGAGGAAATAGAAGTTACTTTCATTTGTTTCATTACTTAGCATGAATGATCAGATCGTCTAATTGGTGACACAAATATTCACACTCTGCTATTTGTAGAAAATACTGAACAATGAGATTTGCATAATAAGGAGAGAGAAAAAAGGGTGGATATTCATTTTTGCTGTTTTATGTAAGAGACTAAGAGTCTTTTTGTGATTACAGTAATTATTTCAAATACAGAAGAAAACCACAGTAGTATAAGTACAAACTATAAATTCGAACTTACAAAAAGTGAAGTCAGAACAATTTATTTTGACAATCAAGGTTAGTGTTTAACACTGTCTTTAAGACAAAATTCGTCATCGCTGTGGTGTACAATCGTCTGCCTTCCAGGATACAATGATCAATACACAGTAGAGGCAGCACTGCTATCTACGACACCGGTGAACAACACTGTGCTCTTGAACTCTCTCTCACAAATGATAGAAGACAAAATGCAGGATTGAATTTAACTCTACTCTGAATGCAATTCGAGATGAGCTTTAAATAAGTGAATTGTTAACTGTTCTAAGCAATCATCAATCACCAAGAAGAACAAATGCTTCTATTTATTTTTGTAAAAAAATAAAGAGAGTCATATAGGGACACTATGAACAAATGTTCCTGTTAAGGATCCGACCGATCTTGTGTTAAAGGCTTTTGATCCAACCCAACTGGCCGGCAGGATGGACGGTGGCGTATGCATGTGGGTGGTTGTAGTGTGATGTAAGTCCTCTCTCTAGGATAAAATATGAGTGCCCCTTGGGGTCCAAACCATATCTCCATACTTAGTTTATATAACACATATACCTTAGTACACAAGCAATCTGAGATTTCCTTCTTCCCTTCTTTATTACCGTATATAAGCAATTTTAAATAGCCACTCAAAAAATCAATTTCTCATTCATATCTTAATAGTTTTCAATGACTAATGGTTTTGGTTTAATCTTCTCATGGAGGAAAATACATTAGCACGTGGACTTGCCTCAATAGACGTGTGTGACCCACACCTATTGTAGTCCAAAGTTGACCCAAAAATCATTTTTACAACATTTTATATAAAGCTGTAAAAGTTGTGAACCATGGATAAATAGGCTAAAAATATTAAACTGATTTTAAAATTTGACGTCTAGGTTGGATCCCCCTTCTTTGGAGTGGGGTGGAGGCCCCAGTATGAGATCTGAGAGAAGCTAGTGTAGCCTAGCTTAGATTGTCTAGCCTATGAACTTAGGAAGACCTTGCCAACCTAACAGTGCAATTGTAGGTGCACCAATTGTGGCATCTCAAAAGGGCCTAACCCAATGACTATGTCGTAGTGGGCTTAATTAGAAAATTTCTTACAGATTGAAAATTGTAGCAGCAAATTCCCTCAAATGATGAAATTGTTCGAAGCCTAAATTTGATTTGTCATATCCGTGAGGCATATTTAACCTCATAAAAATCCAAAACTTGCATAAAAATCTTGAGTCTACCTCTAAAATTCACATAAAATTTTGGTTTGCATTCCAAACCCACATGAAATTTCTTGATTTGCCTACAAAATCCAACGTCCCATATGCGTCCGCCAGACTCAAGCAAAAATTCGGGTCCGTCAATGAGTATGCCTACCATATTATTGCTATTACCTCCAACATAATCACACAAATGCCGAGAAATGGGGATGGTGAACTTTGAAAAGCAAGCATAATCATCTTCTAATGCCTCACCATAGTGAAAATACAGATCTAATAAGAAACCAGGATACATGACCTTGACTCAACAAAAGAAAAAGATCCCAAGAAAAGCATAACCGTCTTTATTCTGCAAATTAACAACAATGCAAATATTCTGGTATGCAAAACATCCCCAAGCACATAAAAAAATAAAAAAGATTTATTAAACGGGGAAAATTGCAAATATCCCTCATTTGTTAAATAATATAACATTAAAAAACAACAAAACCACAAACCAAAGCCTTGAAATCAGTCAAAAGGCATAGAAATCCATATGATCATATGGAGAAACTTAACCAGTGGGGGCAAAACAAAACAAACAAACCAACACTAAACAAAGAGGAGAGATAGAGAACAATACAACAGAGAGAGAGAGAGAGAGAGAGAGAGAGAGAGAGAGAATCTGCCGGTATCACTGCCGTGGTGGTGTGGTCTTCTGCTAATGCATTTTTGAAAAGGGAAAGGAAGAGGAAGAAGATGAGGGAGGACTACTTAATTTCCTCTCCTTCCTCTTTGTCTTGGTCTTCTTTTTCCTTTCCTCCTGATTCTATTAA
The DNA here is from genome assembly GCA_037013555.1 of Sextonia rubra. Taxonomy (NCBI): domain Eukaryota; kingdom Viridiplantae; phylum Streptophyta; class Magnoliopsida; order Laurales; family Lauraceae; genus Sextonia; species Sextonia rubra. The sequence continues at coordinate 20,167,291 of JASUAD010000006.1, forward strand.
TTTGCACTGCTGCCAAGAGGAGAGCGGGCCAGAGGGGTGGACTGTCTTAACTGGGGCTGTGTGTGTTTCTGTTTTGTACGATAACGAGATTCTTCATGCCTTTCTCCAGTTTAAGGGTCATCAATTGGCCCATGGGCTCGTTACTCGGTTCAAGCCCACTGAGCCGATGGGTTTTAGCCCATCCGGAGCCGGGTTGTAGGGTGAGTTGCCCCAGCCCAAATAGTATTTGGGCTGGCATTGGGCTTAAGGTTAAAAGCCCAGCCCAGCCGATTGTCCGCCCACCAGCCGCCCACAAGCCTAGTAGCAACTAGCAAACTACATGCATAGTGCATTTATGTAGGTTTCCAGGAGAGTAACTATGAAGAAGGACATGTATCGTATATAGGCTTCTAGTTCCAGTTCCAGGCTTCCAACTAGCAAAAGGACAAAACATTATGAAAACAACATGCCAAGCCAAGATGCAGTAAATGTATTCTTAATGAAAACAACAAGACCAGTCTTTCCTTTATATAACAACGACCATTCACAAAAGTTTACTTCATTGGATGACCCAACTGCTCATGTTACCATCAGTCCATCACCATGTAAAGGCTAGTGATGGTGTGAGACACTGTGACGTTGAGCAGTGAACAAGTGCACTATGACTTTAATTTCTGACCACAATTCCTGGGATATTAATTTCAGAATGTACAGTCCATCAATGATCACCCATGCAACGGCTAGTGAACAATTGAACATTAATTCCTTCCAATCCCTGGGCATGCAACAGGTATATAACATTAATTTCTTCCTGAGCATGCAACTATTAATTTATCCATAATCAAATCTATAAATAGGTGAGTCATTTTGCTCAATACCACACCAATTTACAAGCTCCTTGTCGCTTCTCTAACCCATTTTTCTCGAACTTCTTAATCTCTTAAGTCTCAAGCTCTCAAGCCTCAAGCACTCAGGCACTCAAGCTCTATTTCTTCAATATTAGTAAAATCATTCTCTCTTGTTAAATTTATATTTACTTACATTTTTATAATTTATTAGTTTACTTTATTATTAGTTTATTCTTAGAATTAGCATGACTAGTCATAAATATCCAATGACCATAGATGATGAAGAGATGGAATCTATGAGAGTTGAATCTATAGGTTCTCCAGCAGCCCCACCATCATCATCTTCTTATAGAAAACCTACTTCTGTTGTTTGTAGTTTTTATGAGAGAATAAATACTATTGTTGATGGAGTTTAAATTACAAAAGCAAAACATTATCTATGTAGGAAATTGTTTGCTGGTTCTTCAAATAATAGAACTAGTCTTTTAAGCAGACACCATAAACAATGTCTTCAAAAATGTGGAAATCAAGTAGACATTAGAACTCAAATGCAATTAAGTAAAGATTCTAAGGGAAATTGGCATGTTTTAGTTATGATCCCTCACTTGCTCGTAATGAAGTTGTAGATTATATGATTAGAACATAATATCCTTTTACTTTTGTAGAAAAACATGATTTTACGGGTATGGTACAAAGAGGATTAAATCCTCATTATACTTGATTTTCAGCCTCAACTGCTAAAAGAGATGTTATAAAACATTTCAACCAATATCATGTAAATTTGCAAACCTATTTTCAGAATTTTAATGGAAAAATTTATTTAACTTCTAATTTATGGACTTCAAAAGCTCACATGGGGTATTTGTCCTTAACTGCACATTTTGTAGATGAATAATGGAGATTGAACAAAAGAATAATATCTTTCAAAATAATTGAGACTCCACACACTGGTTTTACTATTGCAAATGTAATTCATGATGAATTGATAACATAGGGCATTTCTAAAAAGATTTTTTCAGTAACATTAGATAATGAGACAAACATTGATGTAGCTGAACGAACTTTAAAAAGTATGCTTGATTTACCTTCTAATCCAATTCAAACTGAGATATTTCATGTACATTGTTGTGCTCATATTTTAAATTTGATTGTGCAAGATGGTTTATCTATATTAGATGATTCAATTGAAAAAATAAAAAAAATTGTATGTAATATTAATTCTGTTGTACATAGTTATGAATTGTATAAAAGGTGTTGTAAGCATTATGGTATGAGAGAAAAAAAATATTAATTTAGACATGCCTATTAGGTGGAATTTGACTTTTGAACTTTTAAAAAATGATACTAAATATAAAAAGGTTTTAAATTATTATGTTGTGCAATTGCGAAATACTACACCAAATTCTAATATTGTAACGCCTAGTGAATATGATCGGACTGTTGCTGAAGTTGTTCGAGATTTTTTAGAAGTTTTTGATACCTAAATCAAAATTTTTTGTAGTATATATTAGCCTACAATATGTCATGTTATTATTCAATTAGTAAATATTTGTATGACTTTTCAAACTTATTCTTTTCTTGATATTTTTATAGATGTATTGATAGTCAGAAGATCAAAATTTGACAAAATTTTTGGAACTTTACTACTTATTTTGTGTTTTGCTATTGTTCTAGATCCCTGTATAAAAATTGATGCTTTAGAACAATGGTTAAAAGTATTATATACGAGCGAAGAAGATATTGAAAAAATTGCACTTAGAATTAATTTGACAAGGTTTAAATTAATTGATTTATATGATTATTATAAAACAATTATAGGTGAAGATAGGACAACCTACAGTGCACACCACAAGCACCGCCTCAACATCATCTTGAGGTGGAGCAACGTCATTACTTAAAAGTAATAGAATATCTTTTAATACTACTACTAGTGGTTCCACATCAGAAGTATCATGTTATCTTGACCAACCAATAGTTGAACATGATGGTGATAACTCATTTGATATATTATCATAGTGGAAATCACAAGAGCCTAGGTGTCCTCTACTTTCTAAAATGGCCCGTGATATATTAACAGTTGCACGCCGACTAAATGAAGCCAAACATGCTACAAAACTCAAATCCTATTAACTCAAACTAAATGGTAGTAGAACTCAAATTTCACGTGTTCACACACTACTTCTATTTATGATCACAAGTTCAAATTTTACACTCATTCAATTTTTCTTTTTTCAAGATTGAAATCATAATAAATTTATGTCTCTAAGTTTTACATGCATACATTTTTTTAGCTTTTTTTACTGGTGCTTAATAAAAAAAAAAGGTCAAAATTTATAGTAATTTGATCAAAATTGAATTCAAAACTCTTCTCCTTAATATATTATAATTGGCTGTCATCATTTGTTCAATCATTGGTCATTACCGAGAAAAGATTGAACTCAGGGTTGAGATTGCTAAACCCAGTTCTTCTTTGTTTTGTTTTGTGTCTTTTTTTTTTAAATCCAATCCATAGAGGGCTGGGAGCCCACCCTTAGTAAAGGATGGCAGACCTTGAAGATGTAGTGGAGCCCTCATACGAGAGAAGCAAATAGAGCTCAGGCGAGATAACTCAGACCCTCTGGTGAGGAAAATGTGTTTGTCCAAATTTGAACTATGGTCAAGCAAATAACAACAGACACCTCTTACCATTTAGGTAAGAGGTTGTTCTTCTTCTTGGTCTTCTTTGTTATCTGAAGTCTGAGATTGTCTTGAGCTTGAGGAGAGAGAAAATCCTAGATCTTTGCTTTGTTACAAATCTCTATGTTTTTATATGATTAAGCATTGTTTCATTGGTCAGTTTTTCAGCTCGTCATAAGATTTTAAATTTAAGTGTCGGTCAGGACTGAGATGAATCAGGTCACCCGTGTTAGCCTGTGTTGGTTCATGCCAGACTAACACGAATTTTTCAAAATATTTAAAAAACTCAAAATAATTAAGAAAAACTAATAAAAATTATCCAACTTCAGCTATTTAAGTACTATCCAAACTACCAAGACTAACGGAACCCAATTGGATTTTTCTCTTTTCTAGGTTGGGTGAGGTGGTTTCATGTTTCTCAATCTAGGGCCCATTTATTTGCACTCAATACATGAATACATAGATTTTACGTTCAACTATGCACCACCAAAGGATTATTAAAAAGGTAAAGGGTAAAAGACATGAAGAGAAGGATCATTAAAGAAATAAAGGGATTAGGTGTAAGTAAAAGGTGGGGTATTATTAAATAAGTGAGGATGAAAATATGTTATGGAATCTTCACTTCAATAGGATTTGATACTCCGGTGATGGCAGGTATTCATTTTTTTATCTTCCCTTTATTCAATTTTTGATAAAGGAAAGGTCATTACATCATACTTTTTTTTATATATATTCACCTGTGATTCTTCATTTTCAACTACTTGGAGAAATGCAGCCATATAATTCCTAGGAATTTAATTACATGAAACAAACAGGACCAGGGTTTCAGTTGACAGTTCTGACCCAACCAAAATATTTATTGTTTTTAGACTTTAGATTGAAGGCATTCTTGCTGTTAGACCTGCCACCACATCCAATTTAACCCACCCAATTAATGGCACTATGATCCACAAACCCAAACCAAAAGTAACCTATTACTTAAGGGTGTGGGTTGAGATTTTCAAACCAATTAATAAATGGGTCAGGTTCAAATTTAATCCTTAACATAGTACCTTAGTGCTCAACCCAATCCGTACTTAACCAAACCCAACCCATTGCCACCCATACTGACACTAGTGCAGAATGTAAACCTTATAGGAAGTAGAGGTAAATCTTTTACTTTCTGTTTCATGTTTGTAACATTCGATTTGCAAGTACACAGTCCTCTGCTAATATTATTTTTAGACAAACACCGATCACTACACTTCATCTACGACACAGCCTTTGAAAGACATTACGGCTTATTAAAACTTAGGAGTCCATGGAAAGCCATACAACCAAAATAATCAACGATAAGCCTACTTTCATGGCTCAAAAACCATGTTATCCGCCTCCCGCTTCACAGACTCAAACAGCACCGAAGATAGATAACGCTCACCAAAGCTGGGGAAGACCACCTGTAGAAGCATAATACAGAGGCAGGAATTAACCAGAGCTACACGGTAAAGGATTGGCCATTAAAAATTCAAAAGCAAAAATGGAATTTTTCTCAATCATGAAGAGAGTTGACAGAGATGACCAGTAAAGTTGACAGAAAGAAAATATATGAATAACCACATGGACAAAATCAGCAATCACAAATATACCCACAACATCTCATAGGTTTTGCTCATGGCAGTGGGACCAGGATTGCTTGCATGCTAAACCAATTGATGCATATGTTCTCTAAATCAGGTAGCAGTAGTTTGTATCTATGTAATTGAATGCTATATGTTCTCTAAATCAGGCAGCAGTAGTTTGTATCTATGTAATTGAATGTTAGCTCATGTATGTACATCTTCATTCCTTTCTCAAACCAAATGAAAAAAACACCATGCATCTCAACATTGATTCATTTGCTGTGACCCTAGTTCTTCCAAAGTAGACTAGAAATTTCATTTAGGGAGTCCTTAGGCCACTTCCAGTCTTACACCAACCCTCCTCACTCCACACTGGGGACCTCGCTTTCTGAGGCACAGCACATGCCAGAGGAATAATAATGTGCTTCAAGTGAATTATCAGGTATAAAAGGGAAATATAGTGCGAAGTAACTCATCATTAAATGTTGGAGAGGCACATTTGATGCAAATCAGGAATAACTATGACTAAGCCCATAACAGACTGGACCAATCTGATCTACCACCCAACCTCACCAAAAGATGCAGCACTATGTTTATACACTTTGAAAATTGACACCACCTTGAATGTCAGAAAGACAAAACTCATAAAACTTGAGAGAGAATCTCCAGTAGTGCAATCAAAATCAAATCCTTCTTTCAGGATTAGGATTTCACATCAAAAGTAGACACACAGTGGATCCTTACAAAGGATCCACAAAGCAAAATGGCAGCAGGAAAAAAATAGAGAATGAAACCCATGCAACGAGAAGACGTGGTATGGCAAAAGGAGAATTAAATACCTCAAACTTAATGAAATGATAGAGACATTCCATGAAAAAAGCTATCCAACCTATATTGTTTCAATATGTTTTATTTTGATCCTCCATAACCCTAGCAGAAGGAATAATCTCCATATGCCCTTAAGGCATCCTATCAGAACCAAGCAGAGAAACATCTCAAATTTGTAACTTCATGTTACCCTTTCTTAGAAAGTGGGACCCATAACTGCTTCATTACTTGTTAGAATTGCCCAAACTTGGGATTTGATACTGAATAACCCATTGAAGACACCTATTTTCATGTCATTCCAATGTTATTTGGAATGCAAGTTATGGGCTCTACTTAAAAAGCCAAAAACTACTCTAATAGTGCCACTTTGCTCTATGCACGTGGACCATTGGCCTTTTGTAACACTCCGACCCGATTTGATCCGGATTAGTGGGTAATCGCGTGCGATTTTGTCGTTAAGTGTGTTTTGATCTTGCTTTTCTTTGGTTTTGAGTCATGGAGAGATCGTTTGGGTTGAGTTGCCCTGGTTTAGGTAGTTCGAGCCCTTTTTCGTAATTTTGGCTTTTGATTGACCTTGTCAGTTTTGCGTCATTCTGACGTCATCGCGTGTATTTCGTTGAGCTTGTCAATCTTCGTAACTGTCTTGGATCCGAATGATTTCGTTTGCTCTCGTTGGATCGTCAGTTGACTTAAACTGACATTTGTGTAATCTGTTTGGACTTATTTGTAACTTGGACTCATGTTTATAAATATCCTACCTACCCTCTCTCTCTTTCTCTCGATCGTCAACTCAGCTTGTCTCTCCCTCTCTCGTTCAGCTCTCTTTCTCTCTTTCCTTCTCAGTTTCTGTTTCGTGAGGGAGGAAGAAAGGAGTCAGATTTGTGTGTGTTTCCAGTGGACTGAGCCAAAGCAACGACCGTAGTGTGTGTGATTTCCGTCTGTAAGGCAAGTATAAGCACGAGTAGCATGAACACAAATTGGTATTGTTTTGATTGTTTGTATCTTACTCCTTGTTGTATGCATCAGTGTTAGACAACCCTATTGAGTCAGTTTTGCTGTTATCTTCCTGTTTTCAGTCGAAAGGTTCGCTTTCTGTATGTCTGTAACTGTTCCAGAAAATGACTCAGTGCACTCACGGCTAAACCGTGAAATGTGCTACGGCTGAGCCATGACATGGCCTACGGCTAAGCCGAGACCCAGCCGTAACCCTAACCATAAAACAATACAGGGTGACATCTGAAATAACTGAGAGTTGGCAAATTGCTACTCTTCTACGGCCCAGCCTAATCTAAGCCGTACATTGTCTTACGGCTAAGCCGTGGACCAGGATACGGCTGCGCCGTAGAGTAAATTACGGTTGAGCCGTAAATGCGGATGAACAGTTTGGGGAACCTCGGCTCCACCGCAGTGCAGATTACGGCTAAGCCGTAAGATGCCTACGGCTAAGCCGTAAGGTCACCTACGGCTACACCGTATCATCCTGAGAACTGAATAAAACGACTAGGCTTAAGAAAGAGACCATATATGACTTTCATGTTAGAATGTAGCTAACCTGAACATGCCCAATGGAATGTCTGAATGACATGAATGATCTCGAGGGCTGTGAATCATTCATGCCCGTTATCCAGTTGTTTAGCACCTCTCCATGGGTGTTGGTTTAAGGGACTTCGGTGCACATTCCAGATACACTGCAACACTAGACAATGGTGCATCGGATAACTTAAAACTACATCAACATGCACGGTTAGAAACACTGGATAAATAGGTTAGGATTGGTTTGTAATTGACCTTGATTCGTCAAAGCACTCTGATTTGTAGAGCATATTGACTTCGGTTATGCCCTCTTATATGTTCTGCGCTGGACCTCTCGATTCTGTGGGAAATGCAGCAACCCCAGAGCGAAGCCTGGGCGGGACCATTCTATTACTGTGTTTTTATCGTTGCTCCGATGGAGTACTTGAGTCAGTGATTATTTGTTATTGGTACTCAATTGTCAGTGCTTCTTTTATTGCATTCAGTATCAGTATCGGTATATGTGATGCACTTTCTATGGTTCGTTTAGTGTGATATGTGAGATCTGTATGTGATATGATTGATTGATTGAGGTGCATCATCCGATTTGATTGTGATTGGTATATGGCACTACTGAGCCTCAGCCTTAGGATGCCCGACGGGGTTGACTTTGGTTTAGTTTATGTGTTTGCCTCTGCAGAGTGTTCTGTCCTGGGACTCCGGACCCCGGGAACTAGAGACCCATGCGTACCCTGGCCCGGTCGCTGGTGTTCTCATTCCGACTGCTCTCGAAAGGGAGAATATGGCCAATGTAGTAGCCACTTTGACTGTTATCTGTTTATGATTCTGACAGCATGCTTATTCATTTGCATAATTGCTTAGTATATGAACATGCTTACTATGGATCTTGCATTGTGACTTTTGCCCATTAATAGACACAATTCGTGTTATCTTCTTGTGGCTTATATTTTGCTAAGTCGTTGTACTTATGAGTTGTTATTGGTGTTGCAGGCTCAGATCCCTCTCCCGATCCTCCGTCGGTCGACCCGACTCCAGGAGAGGCTCGCGAGGCCCCCTCCGGCCTAGAGGAGTGGACTTGATCCATCCTCCAGAGTACGATTTGCATCATTTTGTTTCCCTATTCAATTGAGTCTGGGTCTATTTGGGGGATTTTTCTGTAACTTGTACCGTGGGCTTGATTGACATCTGTTATTTTGATTTTTGTAAGCCCTCTTTATTGTCATACCTTCTTGTAATTGTTCTTGTCATCAGTCTAATTGCTTTTGTAATCCATTATGTCTTTTGGTATGTTGTGGTATGCCTTGATACGTACAGCTTCCGCGTACATTTGTTTGCACGTGTGAATGATCCCTTGTGTGTGTATGCCTGAACGAGGTCTAGGTGTACATGCACGGGAGTACGTGTGTCATTGGTTAGACTTTCTCTGACCCCCCGGTCCCTGGGCTCGGGTTGTGACACCTTTTCACCAAGTTATGTATTTTGTGTCAATCATTAACAGGGGGGAAAGAAAAGGGGGAAAATAAACTGGTAACAGACAAACACTCAGTTCTCCTGGTCATGTTCAGTATAGCTCCATGGTGACCTAATGGGCGCATGGGCATCAAGCCAAGGAACAAGAAGAAATTAAGCCAGATAGTCCCATTATGGATGGATTACCCTTTTATGGGGCTAATCCATCACAGTTTAAAAGATCCACTGTTGGACCATGGTGCGGAGGAAGATCCTCCATTGAAGATCTCCCAAGGCATTCAAGATAAAGGCCCCACAATGGGATGTGCCAAGGAAGAAGAATTGCTGCTGATTTAAATGTGTTTTAATTTTAAATAAGGGCCCTAGTTGTTTTAGCAGAGTTATTTATTAGAAAAGGGTCCCATGATATGTAGTTTTAATTAAGTGTGCAAAGAGGAGAACCCCATAACTTAAATAAAGCCTAAGGGATTCATGAGGAGGGGGACTTCGCACATCTCCCCATGCACAAGTCCCTCCCACACAAAACCTCCGTGTTTTTTTGTTTTGCTTTGCTTTTTTTTTTCTCTCTCTCTCTCCCTCTTTTATTTCTTTTAAGTTGATTTAATCTCAACCATCAAATGTTTAAGGTTGAGTTCTCTTCTCTTTTAAGTTGTAACTCCATCCTTGGAGGCCATTATTGATGAATGAAAGAAAATACTCCTCCCATGAAAGCTTCTTTGGATGTCTCCATGCAAGTTTTTCATCTTCCCTCGCCCTAGTTGGAGAGTTTGGCGTGAGGCCAAGGTATTGCTCTGCACACAAGGTAATCTCCATCTCCTCCTTTTATTAAGATTCCCACCCCATCCATTCAGATTTCTGCAATCAGCCCTCAAGAAAATAATTGTTTTCCTCTTGGATCTAGCCAAATACTTGCCAAATGTAAGAAAACTTTCCCAACAGTCCTAGATCTAAAGTTTAGCCATTTAAAACCCTGCAACCAGATCTGAAATCCAATAAGATGCAGCCTAAACAGCCACTAGATCTGACCACCACTCATATTGAGTCATTTCATGGACCGATCTCCACTATACCCTAGATTTGGACCCAAAATTCCCTCCTATTGGCTGTTCACCATAATAATTCATTTCTTTCAGATCTGAACCTTGATTTAACCCCTAGTTGTGAGGAATATATACTGTTCAGGTCTGAAATTTCAATTTGAACTTGATTGGATTTGAATCCCTAGGCTGGTTGGAAGTTCTAGCTTCCAACAATCCATTTCCACACTTTGGGGAAAACCACTTGCAGGACTGTAATTTAAAATTATGGATCGAAACGAGTAACTCTTGCTGAATTTTACTTATGAATTTGTGCTGGTGCCAACTTTAAATTAATTAATGCGCATCTTATTCAGATTTTGATCTCTACTTGCATTTCATTCAATATTTTACTAGGTCCTGTATCATGACCTGGACTCGTTAAATGTCCATCCAACCCTGATGGACCCAAGTAGACCAGGACACAACATGAAGGCCAACTCAAACCTACATAATTTAAGGAAGAAATGCACCATCAGGGCTCAAAACATTTGACCTTAACAGAAAGCAACAGCTCAACCACACGAGCTCACCCCCCCCCCCCCCCCCCCCCCCCCCCCCCCCCCCGCAACAAAAAAAAAACCCCCAAACCCGAACACACACACAAAAACAACAACAACAACAACAACAACAACAACAAAAAAAAACCCTACTTGAGCTCCATTCACTTTAAGATTCAAGTCAACAACAAGATAAAATGATATTAATGTTCAATTTTTTTTAATGGTATATTAAGATACAATTTATTAATAATACTTATATATAATACTTCGTATATATATAATATCAAAACCATTAGAGTGTGTTTGTGCAAGAAGAGGAATCCGTGGTAGAGAGGAAAATTTTTCTGAATCCACATGCAATGGTTGTTTGGTGCAACAATTTCCTCATTGAAAAGGAAAAATAACTAATTTTCCTCAATACATGAGGGGTAGGAATGCCAGATTCCTCACTCCCGCAGAAATGGAAATCCGCTAAGAGCGGTATCCTCCCACTGATCAACCATATTGGCACACTGGGTAATAAATACATCCATGGATATAACTAATTTTGATATAATGGGAGGTAAATTTGGGCTTCATCATCATCCTCCTGAATGTTTTAAAAAAATCATCCTCCTGAACGTGGGTCACTCATGTACAATATGGGCCAGGTTTGGTTAAGTACCCAAGTTAGATTCGGTAGATTAGGATTATCGAAGGTCAAAAGCTACCCATTATTTGGAAACTTCAAATAAAGCAAATGAAAAAAAAAATCCTAGAAAATAAAAACAAGAAGCAGCAACTACAAGTCTGACTAATTCCTTCAGCCTACAACAGCTTATATGAATAATTTTATTTGGACAAGTTAGCAATCAAAGAGGCACTTTAGTATCGATGATCTAAAGAAATGTTGACATAGATGGTCAAAGCAACCAAACTTTTCTTTAAAACTAACAAGTCCTTTCAGAGTTCAATGTGACATTTTAAATGTGTAGCAAAGGCAGGCAGGCAACTTACAACAATAAGTTTTCCAGCATTTTCAGGCCTCTTTGCAATCTTAATTGCGGCAGCAGCTGCTGCTCCAGATGATATACCAACCTGCAATTAAGGTCACCCAATCATTATTTTTAAAAAGAAGAGGAACTTGCAAGCGAAAAATCCTAATCATCTTTATCAAAGCCTTTATCCCGTGTTTCTGGGATCAGCTTTGTAAGTTCTCTCATCCCTATCTAAAGGTATATTCTCTCACTCCACACAACCAGAAATCATCTAAAAATCCATAAATGCCCATAGGAGCAAAATAATTCTATGCAGAAGCAACCCTTGAGATGACCTACTCACCAGCAACCCTTCTTTGAGAGCAAGAAGCTTCGCAGTTTCAATTGCTTCCTCACTTGAGATCTAGGCAATTACACCAACATGGCATTTCCGTAAAAATCTAGCATATTTGCAAATACACTAAGTATAGCAAAGATGAACAAACAGGCTAAAGGAAAATGAGAAAAAAAGTCACATGCAAGGTATCATTACTTTTACATTTTTCCATGAATTATCTAAAATGATGATAAATGAAAAGAAAATTAGATTACCTTACTACATCGTAACAAACTAATGCAACTGAGAAAGGGGACCTTGCAAGTGGACCCATGGCTCTTGGGTGGAAATACAAACCACACAACTCAACATGAGGCAGTTTCAAAGATTTTATACTTCCTACCATTTATTTCCTACATACATGGGGGATATATCTATACAACTAAACACTTTGTTGAGCTTCATTTTGGAGAGAGAGAGAGAGAGAGCTTTTTCTTTGGAGGCATGTGAACTTGATCATGTGATCTTGATCCTAGGATTTGATTAAGAACTTACACGTAAATTCTTTATTTCATCTCTTAGCGTTCAGCACTGTGGGTTAGCTTAACATCGTCACTCACCAGATGTCCATTGTGATAGAAGATCAAGCATGCAAATCACCCTTGGGGATTATTTATTAATGTAATAATATTGGAATCTGTCATCTTAATGTATAGATGACAGAGGCAATGTCGGACAGAACTGTGGTTGACTGATACATAACATAATCCTCTATTGCGATTAATTTCGCAACCAGCGATTGTGATCTCATAATTGATCTTATTAGTGAATGCTATTCCAGTGTGTATTGCTTAAATCCTTAAACTATATATGTGGATAAATGGTGGAGGAAGTATTGTACGCACAGATGCAAACCAGGGTTTTTTTTCCTACCCCTTGCTTGCATCAGTAACATATTTAGATTACTGATAGTAAAATAGTGGGTGCAAGGCAGCTGGCCATTAACAATTAGACGAGCAAAATCTGTTCTGGCATGAGATACACTGAAAAGTTAACCCCATGATGCAATAATTCAGAACAGAACATAAACGGCTGTAGCTTGTATGTAGGGCTTTCATTGAGCAAGGCTGGCCAACCAAGCTTTACCGATCATAGGCTGGGCATTGCCCCCAACTGTCAAACATGCTAGTCTAGATTCTCCAAGCAACCAAAAAAGAAAAGAGACAAGCCAACCTCTGATTTGATAAACTTTCAACTAAGTTTCTGGCTCCATCCTGTAAATAGACCTATTTACATTTATCTTGGGCTGGATCTGAACTTATTTTCATGTCCACTAAATAAACGTGGTTCTACTAGTTAGACCACCTCAACATAACCTAGGTCCGGCCCATTGGCACCCAGGCTGAAGGCTGCTGCCCAGCTGCATAGTATAGTTCGTTTGCCAACAAACATTGTGGTGCTTCCACAAATAAAAGGGAGAGAATTTGACATGTTCATAGAGATGTCAGATAGACTTACTTGAATAACTTCATCAATAAGATTAACTTCCAAGACACCAGGAATGAAACCAGCACCAATACCTTGAATCTTGTGTGGGCCTAAGACATTTACAAGTAAGAATTTCATCAGGTCATAAGATCAATAAAAGCATGAAGTCAAGGGTTCAAAGATTGGTAGTCCATAGTTATCAAAATCTTACGATTCGTATCTATGCAATGAATCCCATTTACAAATGAATGTTAGGATTTAGGTGTGAATCCTACAATTCAATGCTCGTTTCATCAAATCTTATGATTCAAGTGATTTGGCTAAGCGAGAATAGCTACAACCAATAAGTTAATATTAATAATCTTTTTCATTTTTTTTCTTCTTTATTTTTTCTTTCTTTTAGCACTTCTATTTTTAAAAGGTTATTTAGAAGTTAACAAAACATCCTAAGAATTTTTGTGGCTTTGATGAGGTTTTAAAGATGAATAAAGAAGATGCATTTAATTAAACCATTCAACTGTGCATATGGTGCTTGTTTGTATCTTCGTTTTTTTTTTTTAATATTCAGTTTTTTTTTCTTCATGAATATTTTCTTAACTTCAAGAGATATCCTTACGTGTAAGTTTGATGGTTTGGGTTTTATTTTCATTTTTATTTTTATTTTTTTTAAGATAAGAAAACATATATTGATACCTTAAATTTATTTAACTATTTACACATCATTTATTATATATATTAATATGAGAAATGTTTATGTGCATCTATGGTAAGGGACACTTACATAATTGGAAATATTCATGTGAAAGAGAGGAAAAGCCATATATGGTTATATACAGAAGAAGAATGTTCATATGCAAAGAGGGAAAGCCATGTAACTGTCTCGCACCATAGGATACACATGAACATTTCTCTATTAATATATATCATGACATTCTTGATATGATTGTATAATAGTCTTGCTTGTTATTGTATTTATATTTCTATAATGGGAAAATAGATGGTTATGAATAATTATTTTTTTAATTTTTTATTATTTTTTATTTTTATTAGAAAAATAAAAAATCCTACGATTTGCAATTCGATTCGATTCATGGGTATGAATGTACGATTTCAATTTTGAAAATTATGATCAGTACACCCTCTTCTTCACAAATTGTAAAATCAGGGAAGGCAAATTTTCCACAGTTTATAAGAAAGCATAGGCATACACTTTTATTCGTACCAGGAGTTCAGTAAATAAAAATTTCATTTGGTTTCCCATGCTGCCCCACACAAGCAAGTATCTTCAAAAGAAAGTACATAAGAAAGTACATGCATACACTTAAATTGGTACTAGAAGTTCAGTGGATAACAAGTTTATTTGGTTTCTCAAGTTGTCACACACCAGAGATTGCTTCAAAAGAAACACACAAGTATAGAAAGAAAGCATAGGCACACACCAATGGGCCAAGTATCATGTTAGCTTGACAAAACTCACCAATTTGTACTCAAATTTGATAGCTAGGTTGTTGATGTCCGAAATGGAAAATGTGGTCTTTATTTTTAAGGCCCTTTAGGACCGGTTTTTCTGTTTTGGCTGAAATGGGCCTTTTGCAAAAATCAGGTCCATTGAATGTAGAGGTGGAACCAGAAAATTTGCCGTGGAGGGGACACTAACAAACAAACAAACTGCAATTTTGTGGGTGGGGACCCTCAGCCCCCTCTAGTTCTACCCCTGATTGAACGTCCCAGATGTCTGATCAAAAGTAAATGGCCGTCCCCACAAACTTTCCCACTTGTGTTAGAGAGAGACAATAGAATATCCAAAATCCTAATACATTGATATAATTCTAGTTCTAAACCTGATTGAACGTCCCAGATGTCTGATCTAAAGTTAACGGCTGGCCCCACAAAGTTTCCCACTTGTGTTAGAGAGAGACAATAGAATATCCAAAATCCTAATACATTGATCTAATGTTGGTGTGGAGTTAGATGTTCACTTCTATGCTATGATGTTTCTGGACCACTTTTGCAGCTTAAATGCTTAAAGTCCATCAATCAGGCCTGTGTGTGGAGTCCAAACAACTTTAGTTGTTGATATATTGAACTCTTTATGATTTTGTCAGTGGAGAATGCATGAGAGTTGTAATCATGTATTAAACTAAAAAATCAATTGCATGTGATAGACATAAATAGGGAGTCTAGGTAGTTTGATGAGTCAAATATGTAGTATTTAAGTTAGGTCAAGGCTAGTTATTCCCAGTCAAGTCAATTTTTAATGTGTTCTATATATTTAATTTTTATGCCTTCCTCGAGATGAAATGGCCAAAATGAAATTTTTCGACCGACAGATACTGACAGCCGAAAGATGAGGCTCCCTTGAGTAATAAAAAACTAAACAAATAACAGCTTGAGAAAATCTAAGATTCTAATATTAGGCCATTGGGGAATTTTGGGGTGCTGAAATTGACATACAAACATTGAGCACTTTTCTCCATAGTAGCATGTTTAAAAAAAAAAAAACTAAAAAAAATAGCACTATCTTTAAAGCAACCCCATCAGGTACAAAGTCTCATACAGCTAAATTTTGCATGCACAGCTTGTTGAAAAGAAGGAACACTGCCTGTTCCAAGACTAAAATAGTAACGTTCTTACTAAGATCCTAAGAAAATGTATCGCTACAGTCAAGACTTTGCCACTACAATTAAGAATAAAATGAGTCCAAGAGGGACGGATTCATACAACTCAGCCATGACAACTTGGACTTGCTAAGTTCTAGAACTGACAAAACCATAGTGAATAGAATGATATGGAAGAAAATAACTAAAATAGCTCACCAGGCTTTCCTCCAGACAACACTGCACTTTCAACTGGTTCCACACCATAAAGCTGAAAGAGCACAATACCAGAATAAGAACGATGCATTCAAATTATATAAATAAACAATGAACTCTGGACATAAAAATACAGCAGAACGTCGCATGGTTGCACAAAATCCAACTGACCTTGATATCAGGATTTTTCTCTTTGAGGAATTTCCCTACACCTGTTATCGTGCCTCCTGTTCCAATCCCAGAAACAAAGGCATCAACTTTGCCTGCGGAGCCTTTCCAAATCTCAGGTCCTGTGGCTTCATAGTGAATCTACACAAATAACATCAAAATGGTAATCATCTTTTTTTTTCCAGCAAGCTACATGCTTCTGTAATAGAAACAGTTCAAAGGATACCTTTGGGTTAGCAGGATTTTCAAATTGCTGCAGAACATAAGCATTAGGTGTCTTGGCCAAAATTTCCTCAGCCTTTTGAACAGCACCTTTCATGCCCCTGGCAGGATCCGTGAGGACTAATTCAGCTCCAAAGGCTCTAAGAATGATCCTTCTCTCCAGACTCATAGAAGCTGGCATGGTGATGATCAGCCTGTAACCCTTAGCTGCCGCCATGAAGGCCAATCCTATGCCAGTATTACCACTGGTTGGCTCAATAAGGACGCTCTTCAGCAATCAGTAAATTTCCAAAAAAAAAAAAAAAAGGATCAGCAAAAGAGCTTCAATAATGTTTTTCGGAGGATAGACCCATAATTTACCATTAAACCAGACTGAACTCAGTAGATTAGCATGAAAATATTAAAAGCAAGACAGTGATTAGCACAACATTGATGCAAACCTATGACTACAAATTTGGAATGTTCTACATTGTTCTCCATGGATCAGATATGAGATAAAAAGGTCACCAAGCTTAAACCCAAATGAGAAATGTAAAGCATAGCAATACTACCTAAAGAGAATCCAAAGAGAAATAACTAAAAGAGGATTGTATCCTGAAGGACAATCAGGAGTAAAGAAAATTCCAAATAATTTTCATGGAATTGGACATAAAATTCTAAATTATATCAATTAGGGAAAGCATAAAGGAACAAGTGATGATAAGAACAGATTTTAATATCAAAATAGAAAAGAAAGTTACCAGGCAAGGGGGATTTTATAACAGTATAATGCAAATATAATCAATTTTGGCACCATGACAAGAATTAGAGTCTTGGAGATTATCACTAATAGCAAAGACCTTTCAGGATTTATCATGTAGAATGAATTATTCGATTTGTTGTGTAATGAGGGAAACCAAAATGATCGGTGACACATCCCCAGAGGGTGCCAAAAATGTTGTTTGTATTAGCATTCAGGGCCTCTGACTCTCCCATGATTTTGGTTGGAGTACATCAACCATTCTTTACAAGATTTGTATGCAAAACTATAAGAAAAGATGTACAGTTTCCTCAAACCCTGAAAAATAGGGGTTATCAAGAACCTTAAAAGTAATTTTTCCTTTAGCCGCCCAAAAACAATAATATTTCAAGAGTTCTCCAACAAAATCGCCAACTTATACACAAACACTTCATTCAAAGGATAGGACGACATTGATTCAACTAACCTCTCCTGGTGTGATAAGGCCTTTTTCCTCCGCATCAGCGATCATACTATACCCTATCCTGCAAGTAGTCAACAATGCAAAGTGAGAATCCGATAAGACTTTTTCAGAAAGCAAGTATTCTTTAAATATTAGCATCAATGGTAGAAAATCTAATCCAATGCAATAGACATCACCCAAAACCCATTCAGTCAAACACAAAGATACAAGTTGTGTATGAATCACCAGGAAAACACTAATAGAGTAATAGGTACTCACTAAGTTTGGCAAGATTATATCCTTATAATTCACTCATATATGCCAATTTTAAACCATCCAATATGTAGTCTCGCTCTAAATAACATAGCAGATTGGAGTTCAAATGCATCCATTCATTCTATTTAGTAGTATATATAGCTGGAAATGATCACAATACATTATGGTTTTAATATTGTACAAAACCAAGTCATATCAACCGATGCTTAAAGGCTCTCACCTCTCAGCCATATTCTAAATCAACTTTAGCATGGTTTTAGTCAGACACCTAAAATGCAACAGAACCCCATTCTTACAACTTCATATTCAATTTTTCTACCTGATTTACATCTTAAACACCATACCATAATTAAAAATGAAGATTCACAATTTCTTCATTTTCTTATCATTTCTGTGAAATTTTCTGAAAAAAGGTAGTCAAAGCTAAGAATGGAAACAGGTAGGTCCTGGGTTGGAACCAGTCATATCCACCCAAATAACAAAAATATCATCAGTTATGGATCCAAGTCTAGTCCAAGTCAGGTCTCACTCACTCACGCTCGCATGCATGCACGCATGTGCATAGAGGGAGAGAGAGGGGGATATATTAATTAAATACTAATTTATAATGTATTTGTATTGTATATATATGTAATATAGAGCATCATCATTAGAGCCTTTTCCCAACTATGGGGGTCAGCTACTTGAATTCTATTTTTCCATGCTAGTCTATCATGGGCCAAATATTTTAGACAAGTTATACTTCTTCATATCTATATTTACCACTTCCATCCATGCCCTCCATAAACTACTCCTTTTCTTAGAGGAAGCATCACCTTGCACATTAAAAATCTTGCTCACCAACACCATTGTTGGCCTACGTTGGAAATGTCCAACCACCTCAAACGAGTCCCTCTACTGTGATGTACCCCTAAATGCTTTTGAATGAGATCATTTCCAATTCCAGCTCTCCTAGTTTTACCATACAGCCATGTCACCATTCACATCTCTGAAGATGTGCATATGATAGATATTTATAATATGTGTGTGTGTGTGTAAAGACCAAGATAGATATGAAGAATTGTAATGTCCTGCTGATTTGACCCAAGATAGATATGAAGAATTGTAATGTCCTGCTGATTTGACCCATGATAGATTGGAATGGGGAAATATAATTCATGCAGCTGACCCCATCATAGTTGGGACAAGGCTTTGAATAAGCTGATAATATTTATCTTAAGAATGTATATGTATGCTTATGTTATTGCCAAAACCCCATATATGATATTTTACATAAAATATATGTCTATTCCAGGTGTAGATGAGGGGTCTAGAACAATATGGACCCAAACCCAGACCCATAAAATCATCTGGTTCAATTAAGTAGACCCAAACTAAGACCCAATATTAATGGGTCCTAATTAAGTAGCCAGACCTATTTTCATGCGCCAGATCTAAGCTAGGTTTGAATAGATGGGTACACATGGCTATCATTAGCCAAAGCAAACCAAAATATAAGTGTGGGACCAACCAAATCAGCAGAGAGCTACATAAAGTTCTGATCTATGGCTGATATAGTATCCCAAACCATGCTTTCAAAAGCATAGGGTTCCTGACGCAGGATAGGCCCATGGAACCCCATGGGTCGACAAGTCTTTAGACCTAGCCCACCTGTCTTAGTCTATTTAGGATTTTCATTGGGTTATTTGTGTTTTAGATTATTTTAATAAGATGTTTTAATCGTGGCTATCAACTTGATTAGATAGTCCAAATTAGTCCTAAGGTTATGTCTTTTATCTATTTAAGTATTGTAAAACCTCTTTGGCTAATAGTTAGTTATTGATGATTAATGAAAAGTTATGGAATCTTCCCCAAGTTTCTTCAAGTTTATCGCCTCCTAGATTAGAGTTTGGTGAGAGCCCAATTTCTCTAACGCCTCCGAATCGGAGTTTGGTGAGAGCCCAATTGTCCCCTTTATCTCCATCTTCTATCTTGCTCGCCTCACGAATCCATTTCATTCCACATCCTTTGGTATCAGAGAAAAGAGCGATCCACCGCGGCTTCGAGATTGGCATTCCATCATCACCGCCAAACCATCACCATCACTAGTCGGCAGTCCCAAATCCATCAAGTAATCCATTCCATCCATTCTCTATTTCAGACCATCACAGAATCTCCACCACCACCTTCGCCATGAACAATGCCATGAGGCCAGCCCCCTTGACCAAACGACACCCAAAGCCCAACACATCATCCACCTTGCCCGCCCGCGAATCCATTCCATTCCGTATTAATTGGTATTAGAGACGAAGTTGCGATCCATCCCGGATTCAATTCTCAGCATTCGATCATTGCTCCATAACCACCTTCTTCACCAATCTGCAGTCCCCCTTTCTTCCGACACCCTAGATCTACTAGATCTGAAGCCCCAAAGACTCACCGATCACCAA
Organism: Sextonia rubra; assembly: GCA_037013555.1. NCBI lineage: Eukaryota > Viridiplantae > Streptophyta > Magnoliopsida > Laurales > Lauraceae > Sextonia > Sextonia rubra. The sequence goes on from JASUAD010000006.1 coordinate 20,187,672, forward strand.
AACCCCACAACCTTTATCACCAAGGAACCAAATCTGCAACTCAAGACCACAAAATCCAAAAACCCCAAAACCCCAACTATCTTCCAATCCAAAATCTCAACCATCCCTAACACCATCAACACCCACACCCGAACCATCCCATGGTCCCCATTAAAAAAATATGCATCCCACATTTTTAATGCTCATGTTAAGAAGAAGGGGTGTTGTAACAGAGTTTACCTCGGATATATGCAGCCTAGGCGGGATGGAGAGGGAGTCGATAGACCATTTATTTGCTCATTGTGATGTCCCATGTTCTATTTGGGGGCATTTCCTCAAATTATGTGGTGTGGGTTGGTGTGTCTCTAGTTCGTTAGCTAAGACTTTCGAGGCATGGAGGGGCTCTCCATTGTTTGGTTTTGGTAAAATTTTGTGGAAGATCATTCCTTTCTCTATTCTTTGGTTTATTTGGAAGAAAAGAAATGATATAATTTTTGGTAGAATTTAGAAAGGTGTTTTCTTTGGCAAGTTTCATTTCATGTGTGACTCCAAGAATTGCTAAATGGGTAACTGATAGGAAAGATTGAGAACGTCTTACAAAATTGGGATGCTTCTTTGAAGTTGGGAGCTTTCAAGAAGAAGAAAAAGGTAGCTTGGTGTCCTCCCCTATTGATGGGGCTACACCGGGCAAACTGAAGTTGGCTAGTATTAGTATTGGTGGGGTGCTTAGAAATCATGCAAGGGATGTTCTCTATATGTTCTCTAAGCATGCTCGGATCAAAGACTCTAATGAGGCAGATGTTTTGGCTATACTGGAAGCTCTTTGCATTTTTTGTAACTCTTTTTAGAATAGTTTGATCGTGGAAAGTGACTCATCTAATGTGATAGCTTGTTTAAAATCTTTTAGCAGCCCTTGGAAGATGCAGTTTTTGCCTAATGAGATTCATCATTTGCAATCTATTTCTCATGTTTCTTTTCATCATATTAGTAGATCAGCGAACAGCATGGCAGATTGCTTGGCTAAGCAGGGAGTTATTTATCAATCCAAGTTTAGTGCTAATATATAGTCTTTTCTTAGTTAAGGTCGATCCTTCGGTAATTTTCTCCTAAACTGAAATTTTTGTTGGATGTGTAATTTTCTTCTTTTTTTTGTTTTGTTCCATGCTGGTTTTTTCTTTTTTCAATATAATCCTTTGTTACTGATCAAATAATACTAATAATAACGCCAAAGAAAGCGTGATGATAAAAGAAATTATCCAATCTAACAAAGAACTTTAAAGTGAGAAAACAATGAAGAACACCTGTCTTTGACACTGGAGCATGGCTCCATCATCTCCAGCTTTGCAGCAATTCGAGCTACACACCCATCCACAACATTGTTGAGATACACCATCGGAGTGTTGCCAATCAGCTGCACAAGAAGAGAGACAATCACATAAAAATTTAAAATTAAAAAAAAAAAAAAAGCAGCACAGAACTTATTTCTTGGGCATTTTCCACAATAAGCTAAATTCTACAATCACGCAATCACGGTATCTATAAAGGCTCGCACTAAGGTCATATCCTGGGCTCTCACCATGAACCAGTTTCAGCGGATCACTTCATTTAGTCCATGGATTGCTAGAAAGAAAGGAGCAGTATTCATGTTTCTCTTCTTGGCTTTTTGCCTCATACTTATTTTGGTCAGTTTCTTAACAAACTAATCATTAATCATTTGAAATAAAAGACTAATAACATAGCAAGCAACAGAGGAAAAAACAGAAAGCCTGCTAAACTTACTTCAGTAACATCTTTCGCGATTGCGGAAGAACCTTCCTCCCCCATTTCAGATTACTACAAACAAGTAACAAACAATCAATATCTATATTTCCCAACAACAACAACAACAAAAGAATTCCAAAACCCAACTTGAACCAAAGATTTCTAGTGAAGGAACCAAACACCAGACATATATTTTTATCCAGAATTTTTTTTTCTCAGTAAGTTCAAAATCAAACTGAACCAAACAGATAAACAAAGTTCTCTCCTTTTTTCTGTTTCTTATATATGCTCTTCCTAAGCACCGTGCAACAAGAAAAACAGAAAAAGAAGACAGAAATCAGCAATGAAAGCTATCTCTATCCACAAGTGGAAAAGGCTGTAGACAGTGTTCCCATCACTGAAACAGACCCAAGGAATCAAAATCACAAGCAACAATGACAAAAATCAGATCATGTTAGCAACATCATAGTTCCAAGATAAAGCATTCAAGAGAAGGAAGAAATCAGACTCTGGACAAGAGTTTTGAGGAAATAATAATGGAGTCCCTCTACCTCTGGAGAAAGATGGAAAACGTTATCCCTCGGAAAGAACGGGCTTGGGGAACTGCAAAATGACTACCACAAGAGGTCTAAAATATACAAACACCAACAGGAGCAGCTTTGATTGATTCTATACTGACAGCTGGCAAAATTAATATTAAAAAAAAAGACTAGCATTATTTTTATTAGTCCAGATTCATTGAGAAATCTGGAGTTACAAAGGCGGCGGATTTTCCGAGTCCATTGTGCAAAGTTGGGAAAGACAGAGAAAAATATGAGAGAGAGAAAGAGAGAGAGAGTATATATTTTGGTATAATTGTGGTCAAGGGGAAATTGATATGGGGGTGGGCCAGGGGAAGTTTCATGGCTTAGTCAGTTTATGGGTGACATGTGACGGGAAGGGGTTGGGACCATTTGGGAAAACAAATTGTCACAAATCACTAGGGCTTTTCATGCTTTATTTGATCAACCTATTTGAATAGTCCATGCATTCGGAGGTTGGGGTTGGGGGCCACTTAGCCTTATTTGATCGATTTAAGCCACTCACTCATATTTCATATTTTTAACATTTCGAAATCTTATATGTCCTCAAATTGATTATTTTGCCTTTTCTTCTTTTTTAGATCGAGTGAGTGAGTGGCTGCTTTGCATATGGAATAGCCTTATAAAGGAGAGTCATATTAGCCAAACTTCTATCTCACAACCCTCCTATGTGATACCTTTCCTTTCCCTTATCTTTATTACAAAGTTAAAATTAAAACAAATGAGTTAAGCATGGCAGTTATGAGATGAGTTGTGGCAAGCATTATATTACTCTTATAAGAATAAGAATATTATTAAATAGATTATAATAGCTATAATGTTTGTTTGGTTTCTATTTGAAATTGATGTAATTACTTAATATCATTGATTGAATTTGAATGAAATCCTGATAATATCACAGTTGACCCGTGTATTGGGTGCACTGAGTTTCTACAAGACTCACTTTTATTTTCTTTTGAAATCCTATATACATCATGGTTGACCCATTTATTGTGTACACTAAATTTCTACAAAACTTATTATTTTTTATTGTCAATTCTAATAAACGTATCCTCTCAACCCTAGACCACTCTCAATTTCTTTTCTACAACATTTTTATTTTCCTTTACTAAATATTTAACCCAAACGCTCATGCACGCACACATACCGCTTAAGTCCCTAATCATCAAAGAGGTGTGTATTATTGTTGACCATGGTTGGGTTTGATGATTGTATGACAGTCATCTGGCTTTATATGGCAGTTGAAAATATAAAAACTTTGAAGCCATTAAAATTTTAAATAGATGTTTCTCTATAGTTTTTCAATTCAAATAAATAGAGACCTTTTCAAACCTCCTATGTCATGATAATTGTCATTTTCAGGTGAGCCCCACCTATTAAACAATTTCTAAATTAGGAATTGGAGACGACTTAACTCCTCCCAATACAAGTCCCGTTCGCCAACCTCTACATGGACAGAATTATTTAAGCCCGTCGTTTACCCCGTCAACTCTAAGGATTAAGAAATGGCACTACCAACACAAACAGAAAACAACTCCCATTCCAAGGGCTTGTTCCAGGACGGCTGATTTTGAAAGGGTGTTAATAACAAAAGGTTACAACCAAACAAAATATTACTACCAAGAATAAAAACCAAACATAGAATGGAGCCAAGAACTAGAGAGGAGAGATTCCCCTTGAATGATTTTAGATCCTCTTAGTCATCCAACAAATTCAAACCTTAAACAAGTTACCTTACTCAAATGTCATTTTCTTATACAACATTTTGCCGAGTTTCATTCTAAAGGGAGTGGAAACAACTTCAAGTTATAATATAATAGCTCATAAAAGTACTTGAATTGTCTAATAGACCTGACCCCCATGTTGCAACTTAAAAATGGGTCTGTGATTTTGAATCCCACATGCGGCAAAAAATATAAATAGGAAGTCACTCCTACAGGGTAGTAGAGTTTGTTAGCAATTTTTAGTTGTTTAGGCGGCTCACAAATTTCCCGTGAGTGCTGGAGACAGAGGTTGTTGACTTTTACTTTTGGTATGTGAAGGTTCGATGGGAGTTGAAAGACACCGGTGGAGGTGGATTGGTTGTGAACGGTGCCGGTCTCTTTAGCTGATTGCGTGACAAATTATCTCATTTAAAAAAAACAAAGGTTTAATTGACTGGAGGTCAGATGCCGCCCAAGAGCATCCCAAACTGTGCTCCTTCACTTATAAGGAAAACTCCATTTACATAACTTTAAACTAGGGATCTTATAATGTGGGAATATCTTCAAATTTAGAGTCCTCTCTTGATTGGAGGTCAGATGCTCCCCAAGAGCATGGACTAACTGTTTATAGATTAAAACTTCTGATCTTGTTTGACTTAATTTAATTTTGATTTCTTCATTTAATTAGTATATATATGAATCATATAGAATTTGATTTTGTAATTGAGCTTCAATTTCACAATTAATTGAGAAATTGAGCTTCAATTTCAATTTTGCTACAATTTTTAATTGTAGAGAAATTTTAGGAAGTTATTATTCTCTAAACTTTTAATAATGCAAATCTATTATATTAAACTATTAATCATTTTATGAATAATCTATTCTTATATAAACTTCTAATAATGCAAATCTCTTATCTTAAACTATTAACCATATATGAAAAAAATATATCCTTATCTAAATTTTTAATAGTGTAAATCTCTTATCTTAAACATTATAAAAGTAGAGCCCAACATAATACATCTACAACAAATGTGAGTTAGGCCCGCTTTAACCTGGGTTTGAACTTTAAGTTTGAGCGCTTGGGCCCGTCTTAAATTATTTAGCTTAGCACAACTAATAGACAAGTCATGCTTGGATATAATTTAGACTAAATATTATTTAATATTTTTTATTGCTTTTAGTATTATGAGGCATATACACGGGCATGATTTGCTAGTCTTAATTATGATCACTCTAATAGATTTTGATAAACCCACAAAAATTTAACTTACATTAAAGCTCACTGTCGGGATAACTACGAGTCGGATTTGGTGCAGGTCAGGCAAAATAAGAACCTGCTTTAACAAGAAGCTCAAATATAACTTGTAAGGACTTGAATTTTAAACTCTCAATTAGATATAGATATGGATCAGATCCGGGGTGGGACAAGAATAGATCCGAAACTAAATCTGTCTTCATATTGCTCGAATCCGTCAACGGTTATGTCGAGTATGGAGCAGGGTGTGTGCCAGTCTGACTGGGTTTGGGTTGGCCTAATTCCAAACCTGACTCGACCAATTGCCATCAGAATATCCCCTCAAAGGGGAAAATCGCCATTTTATATTATTCTCTTTTACCTTCTATGGATCCGGCTTGGTCATTAGGCCCAAATTCAATCGACTCTTGTTGTGCTTTAAACGAGCAAGCAAAACGCTTGCTGCCCATTTTCCAAATGGTTGAACCTAGTCCAAGTGTTTAGGCCGCCTATGTTAGGCCTAAACTCAGGTCTGGACCCTTCATTTGTATATGGACTGATCACTTTAGCCTGCAGACAGTGAGTAGGACAGATTCTACTGACAACCATGCGAGGAGTGGCAGGGGATCTAAAATAATTATATGATTTATGTTAAAACATGTATGTATGGTACCCCAAGGAATTGATTAATGTTTAAACTTGTATGTGTGGAACCTCAAGGATAATCTTTGCTCATTAGTATAGGGTTAGCCCCGGGCTAGAGGCCAAAAGTATAAAGATTAAGCTGGACAAAAATACCTTAGGATATTAAAAAAAAAAACAAAATATTAAAATGGCACTCCACTTGTAATGCTTGGCCGTTTGTCTTGTAGGCATGTGATAGTAAAATGGGTTCTACCTATGTAATATTCACATATGCAAGTGTTATACATGTCCAACATGTTACTATGCTTGTCAACATCACAATTTTCACATGTATATATAAATGAGTATATCCAAGGTGTTACGTCTGCCATGGATTTTTTTTTGAAGTCGTCTTACTAATTTCTTAAGATTCATGAATGACTATAATAAGGAGTATTACCTCCTATCTATTTTTAGTGATATAAAGAAGATTAATGGTTTGGATCGTTAATTGGGAACCCAGACAGGTGTAGAAGATTTAGATTTTTACGCATAAAATTTATCAAATATTTTCACTAGTTTCTCAAAACCATAAAAAGTTAAGAAAACAAGTTTTTTTTAATTCAAACTTGGGTCAGCAAAGAGTATCACCATTTCTATGGACTATGGTGCCATGCATAAACTGCTTTACCAACTTTTACAGTTCAAACGCAAAAGTTTTAACGCAAAAGTGGTGTTATTTATACACTATTTTCACAAATAATTTGTGTATTACATGTGCAAATTAGTGCAAACAAATACATAGATACATAATTAATATTTCCATTTGTAAATGACAGTAAACAAATGGCCCTGATCGTGATTGACCATCAAACAGTCCAGACAAATGAATCCATGTGTAATATTTACTTATATAAATGATGATAAACAAATGACCCCTTCATGGTTGACACCCAGGGCCCCAACCACAGAATCAAAGACTTTGGAGTACAATTTCGTATTCAAAAATCATCAAACTGAAAGCCATGCATAGATTAGGAATGTGCTGATGGGCGTACACAAGACCAAATTGTAGACATGGAAAGACAAATTCACATAAAATTTTAGGCACACCCTTTTAAAGATGCTCATGCGGCTACCGATCTGGCTTGGTTTTCGCTTCAGTCAACGTTTTCATTTGTCACCATAATCCACGTTCACTTCACTTTCACTTTCACTTTCAGGGTGCTGAACGTATAATTACATGTTGGCCATAATTGTGGAGACACCAATTGACTTCTGTGAACGTGCAGACAAGACCTCTGGCGTTATAATTACGGTGATGACTCTATTGCAACTAATCTTGGCACGGAAGCATGAAATAAGAATAATAATAATAACAACAATAATTCTGATGTAACAGCTATTTTGTAAAAGCACTCAAAATTAGAATAAGATATGAGCAGGCTTTGGTAGGCCTCGTCTCAAATATAACAACCACGATTTGTTTAATTTAAGATCGTAAAATGAATGATATGCTTCTATTTGACTATTCACACAAGGCATATTTGCTTGTGTGAAATCAAATATAAAGGAATGCAGGTGAAATAAGCTCCAACAATGTTTTATTAAAGAGGTAAATAGTGAAAAGACGTAGGATAAGATGTTTATTGGAACATCATTTTTATAAGACTCAAGATGTTAGGATGATGACTGGGTATGCATTTTGCATTGCCCATTTGACAAATTGGCTTTAGTCAGTTATCAAAACATCAACTTGACTTGCTTGTTTTTTTTATAGATGATGAGTAGATCTCGAACCCCGATTTGCCGCACAAGCCTTTACCAGCTACAGTGTATAGATCCATTTGTTGGAGGAAACTAAAATAGTTTTCTTTGTGCACCTTTGTGGAATTGAAGATTTTACGCTAGAGAGATAAACCACTTTCCTTTTCATAGAACCCTAATTCCCACGTTTGGAGCAATACATTTGCCAGAGAAAGGCTCCTTTTTATCTTCATTTTGTACAATAGAAGGAAAGGAAACATAAATTTGGAGTGATAACAAAAGTTGGTTCCCCATCCTCACCTACGCTAAAAAAAAAAAGGAAACTCATGGTGAAAAAAATCTTCGTACTTTAGAAAAATGGGCTCTAAGCATTACCAGCCGTCAAAGTGATAGTTCAACTTTAACTTCCATCCCTTGTGTTATCCAAATACTATGTGTATGGCTATGTATGTACTCCTTAAGGAATAGTTCTTGCTCGTCAAAATCCGGTAATCTCCGTACTAGAGGCAAAAGATCTTAGGGCTGGGCTAGGGAGTGATACCCTAGGTCATATATATATATATATATATATATACTCTTAAGCATTACAAGCTATCAGATCAAATGAAAAAGTAGAAGGCACAGTTGAAACGAAAGTTTATATTAGCATTTAACAAGAATTCTCTAGAGAAGTTGGTGCCAATAAAGTGGTTAAGGTCCTTAATTTGCACAACCCAAATCGAGCCTCCATATATCCATCCATCAACACCGTCCGCACATAAAATTTAAACCATCGAAGACCTTGGATTAATCATTCTCCGTCTTAATCACCATCATCACCACCTTGGTCAGTTTTATATATTCTTTCTCGTTTTATTCTTCTAAAAGAAGGTCTGAACATATAGAGACACTACTAGTTAGATACATGCTAATCTCAATTCCATATGAAGATGACTGGTTGGCTGTTCTGTACTTTATTAAGGTGATAAGTGCCAGAATGACAGGTTGTGCCATATCCATTTGATTCGAAAGTCACCCATATCTTCAATTAAAGAATAGCCGGCAACCAGACAGGTCTATAAGAAACAACATTACCTGATATCAGGGCTGCCTAAAGACAATTTGAGGTCTAAAGCGACAAATTTTTTTATTTTTAATATTATTATAATATTTTATTTAAAATTTGTTTTTTTCATTTTTTGTAATACAACATTACTATTTAAGTTTCTATATTCAAATTTTGCTAACATATTTTTTTTCAATTGATAGTATAGCTAATCTACTTTATTTTTTTTTTGTGATATTGTTGATTTAAATTAGGATTTTATCAATTTTAATTTTGAAAAACTTCTTTTTATAAAAACAACAGTGACAAGTATTGTCAATATTTTTCTAGTAGACATATTTAATATTTCTAAATTATAACTAATAATATTTATAAACAAAACGAACACTAACTATAACAAACATATAATATGACCTTGTAATTAAAATTTTTTAAAAAGCATAAAACCACATAAGCTAATTTAGTGATTTATCAGTGTTAGCCACAAAGGTTATAAATGCGGATTACTTTTGAATTTAACACAGCTTCTTTAATATGAAAAAAAAATTATATTTAAAGTTGTCTTCTAAGGATTTCAAACAGCATAAATATAGAGGGAAAATTGTGCAAACTGAAGAATTTTTATAACTAGAAAATGATTTCTTGCTTGTTCTGATTTTAGGATTTTTTTTTCTTTTAATGGCAATATTTTCTCAATGGTGAAAGTAGTCTTTAATTCTTTTTTTTAAATATGAAAAGATAACATTTGTATTTTCTAGAATGTAAAAAGCTTATAGTTGCTTTAATTACTTTTATGAGGCCTTATTCTTTAGGAGAAACTAAATGATGACAATTGCTTTTTTTTAAATTTGAAAAGATTAAAGTTGCTACAATTACTTTTTTAAGGCCTTATTTTTTTGGATTGAAATAAAAAAAGAAAGAATTTACTTTTTGGAGAGCCTTATTTTTTGGAGAGCCTAAAGCAAAGGCTTTTTTGGCCCAATGGTCAGCCACCCTTGCTTGATACGTTGAATTTCTTAAGCTGTTTCAATTGATCATGCATGTTTCTGTATCCAAAATACACTTGCTTATGTTAATAAATGGACATGCTCTGCACGAGGATGACTAATAACGACACATGGGGGAATTTCTACATAGGAAAAAAAATTGATTAAGATACAAATGTTGCATATTTTTAATTTACAATCATACAATAGGTATATCACATGACAAGAACCACGGATAGCAAGGTCTCATGATGATGGCGATAGGACCGCCCACATAGACTAGTCTGGCCTTCGAACTGAACACAACTTGCCTTTTAAGACACGCCACTTCTATTACCTAAAAAAATAAAGAGGCAGGCAACTTCATCGTTCAGGTTTCCCAGGCCACCCTTGGGCAACCCTAGTCACGTTCAGCAGCAAACAGTCCTCCAATGAATACCTTGGATCGTCCAATTAGGATTTTTTTTTCTCTTTTAGGAAAAAAGGGTAAACCTGGAATTCTGATCCTATGCAAACATGTGAGGAGCAAGAAACCAGTCATGCTAAGAAGGTCCTATGATCAAGACCAATTTAAGAAACCTCTCTTCTACTTAGGGTTTTTTTTTTTTAATGACGAGGGTTCCACTCGCTATATAACCTGACAAGACTATTCCCTCTGTGGCACACATGAAACCCACACCCATTTAGAACACAGGACGTGAAGAGAAAACCACGTGCTATGCCATTCAGCCAACACCCCGGTGAGTTAACAAAAACTAGCATGTAAGAAGCATCCATTGTTTACAGCAACATTAACTCAGACGTAAGAAGCATCCATTGTTTGAGTTCGATGTTACAAAAACCACTGCTATCTTGTATTTGATGCACACATCAAAACGAATAAAACCGTGTCTTTGTCATTGAAGCCTTATCCCATCTAAGGGAAAATGAAGAAAATGATATACCTAGAATAACAAACTTCGTAGCTTCACATAGCGGGTAAATTCTTTCCAAAATAAATAGGACCCCTCACTGTTTATTGAAATTATGTATCTGTAAGGCTCAATAAATCATCAACTTGAACTGCTGCTTTTATGAAAATATTACCTGAAACCTTCGATAATTATGAATCTCCAGAGCTTCTACTACTTGTGGCATCAAGAACGCGACAAAACCCCCTTGGAGCTGTAGTACCCAAAGGACAGAAAACAAAGAATGCTTAACAGGGTTTTATTAAACTCAGGAAGTTATTTCCTCCTCCTTTTTTCTGGTTACACTCAGAAGTGGAGAATTATAATTTCACAGTTCAACTCTAAACTTATGGCACCTTGCTTCAGATATATCACCATGAATATATACATTTAAGTCACATTCTAATGGGGAAAATATACGGCAGCCTGAGAAAGTTATGAAAAGGTGGAACAATGAAAATGGTTTTCCTCGAACATGCATTCACATCTCATTGTGGCGAGGAAAGTTTGACCTACTTCCTCTTGTTTTATCTTATTTGAGGAGAAAATCAAATTCGAGCCTATGGTAGAGAACAACTTTTCCCATCTTCCAGGAGGGGAAAAGAAACACTCGCAGGTACTGCTTTTATTTTTTCTTTTTCTCTTTTATTTTTTAAGTCCTCACAGGTAATTTTCTCCTGCAAATGCCAAACAGGGGAAAAAGGGAAAGATAAAAAGAAAATCCCTTTCACCTTTTCCCTCTTCCTCCAGTTGGTAGAGGTTCCCCCATTTTCCTTTGTCCCCACTTTCCCTTCAACCAAATTTCCTTTCGCTGCCAATGAGATGATGTGGAAAGTAACAAAAATAGTGGTCATCTGATGATACTCTGTGGCCAACATTACAGCAGCCAATGCAAGGAAGCCATAGTTATAACATAATTTGCTTACATGGCATCGGTATGATTACTGTGGTCAATAATAGGGTAACAGCACATGATGCAGAACTGAAGATCATCTAATAATAAAATCACTATGGAAGATAATAATGCCAATCAGTTTCAGAGTCGGGCTAAAAAGCCCTCTCAAAATGGCGACTTCAATTCAAAGAGTGCAAAAACAGGTTGTCAGTAACTAGCTTTACTATGCTAGCCATCTTAGATGAGTACCATTAAATAGAACAAAATAATTTAAACAAGCAGGAGTCCTGATTATTGGATACCTACTAACACAGGGCACTTTGTTTAATGAAAAGTTTTACAACTAAATGTTCCAGTGAGTAGTTTTGTAGCTCCCCACAAAGGATATTAGTACAGTTCTCTTCAGAGGATACACGAGGGATCTTAGAACAAAGGGAGACGGATCCAGATTTTATTCTCTCTTTTTTTTTTTCAATCTGTCTTCTAACCAAGAAGTATTATGATGCCAGATTCCAACATACATTCTAGAGGGAGACAGATCTAAATTTTCTTTTGTTTATGTGTTCTAACCAGAAAGTATTACGATGCCAGATTTCCAAGATACTTTCCTCAGGTTTTCCTTTCTTGCTTTTACTTTCTTATTAAGATTCAAGATGGTTTCCTTGGTGAATAATTAATCGTGGTTTTTCCCTTTAAACATATAAATGTGTTCCCTAGAAAAGATTCAAGATAGTTCCCTTCTAGTTGACAGTAACAGAGCCAGAATTTTTGTGTTTGTGTGGGAAGAGAGAGAAGGGGTAACTACTTTGGTGCACTACTTTTTCCATTAACAATGTCAAACGAAAAGAAAATCTATTGTTTCTTTTTATAAAATATTAACTGAATTTCATTAAGGAGAATAAAAGACTCCAATAAGCAAAAGATGTATAAAAAAAATAGCAAGTTGTATGGATACAATTATAAGCATATTAATCACCCATAAAAGAGGACTCATGCTAAAAAGTTATTTCTTAGTTTCAATAGAGAATTTCCATGGGCACCAAAAAAAATAGAGAATTTTCTACAATTGTCCTCAATGAGTTTTTTAAGTTTTAGAAACATTAAATTAACACCTAATACTGATTTTAATAAAATGCCTTTTTTGAGATATGTAACATAAGCAATAGTTCATGCACTCATCTTCCATTTGATTGTGGTCAATTATATACGATATGCATAGTAGAAAATACCCTATTGTCGTGAGCAAGTACATTACTAGATACAAAAGGTCCCTCTTCGTTTCAACTATCTTATCAAGGTTGCTAATTCCATTTACTTCCAAAAATTCATTGTTGGTGCACATATCAATAATGTATGTTTCAAGCTCATTGTCAAGTGCCATGAGATTTGCAAAAGATTCAACTAGATATGAAGTGAACCAATTTTTTCTTGTTAAAAGCAGAGACTACATCACTTGGAGCATTCAAGCAAAAAAGCAATTTGGAATGCACCTTAATAAAATGGTTGCATAGCACTTGAAGCTAAATATCAATGGCAGTGTAAAATAATTGGACATGATAATAATATACGTTTGTGATTTCTTCAACTCTTACGTCATGGTCGCCCTTAGGCAACAAATTTACTTCTCATGCTAGGAATAATGACTTGATGTTTAGCATTAATTGAAAAAAACTTCTTTCGGAATAGAATGCCACTCATTGTCTTTTCATTATTTGAAGTTGTTCCTCAGATATTTTAACTAGGGTCATGGCATTAACAATATATTGTTCTTTTCGTTGCAATGCCTTTGACATATAATAGTTCATTAGTGTGATTCTTAGTATTTTTTTTTATAACAAGTGTGATTTGTTGACTTTGTATACTATCCCGTTGCAAATAAATGGTCTTATCATAGCATAGATCCATCTTATCATAACATAGGTCCATTGTGGTTTTGAAATTCTCTAATAATGGAACAACAACCTTAGTCGCCATCTCCATATCTTGTTCACTTGTAAGTTTTACAAGGTATGCCTTATATACCGCTTTTGGGCAACCCTCTCAACAACAAAGAGATCCACTCGAGGAACACGGGGACTAATTGAAGTAATGAGTCCCCCATATTCACTAGATGTAGTTTAGATGCGAAATCAAAAGAGTAGATTGAATCCAACAAACACATGCTTTAGTCTTTGTTCTGAGTTCATGTCATCTTTCACAACAATCTCAAGCACGTCAATTATGAAGCAGAACATGAATAACTAGCTCATTATTGTACTATAGTGTGAATCCCAACATGTATTGTCACTAAATTCGAAACGTCTTCTAATTTAGGCATTGTTGACTTTAAAGTTTGCCACTGTGAAATTTTTAATAAATTTAGGAATTTGTTTTTCTTCAAGAATGCACTAGCACTTGCATGAGGTTCCAACAATATTCAATATAATATAAACCAAGTTTAAGAGCAGGGAGATTTGGATGTGGTTTTTTGCAACAAGGAGTGTTTGATGCAAAAAGAAATTAACATAAAAAGTACAGTCATCCTCTTGCATGATAAGAATTCTCAAGTTGTTAATTCAAGTGCATATTATTGGCTTCATTTCAATCTTGCCCATGCAATCTCGTAATACTAAATTCATGATAGTATTTCAATAGTCACTTTAAAAGATACAGCGTGATGTCATTGACATATAATTCCAAAAAAATGCTTAATTACACATCATTGCTAGTCATGTAATGTAAAGCAACAACAATTTGCTCTTTGATAGATATATCACAAGATTCATCAATGAAAATAATGCATCTTCAAGTTCAATGATAGGATTAATGGTTTCAATTGCAGTCATTCTAGAGGAGTACTATTTGTTATTTTGATTAATGAATCTCATGATACACCTATTGAAGATCAAATTCTTGAGACCTAATGTGGACATGTGGGAATGTGTGATTAAGCATCTTGTTATAATTGTAAATGTTCCTAAAACAACGCAGTATCACTAACGATCGAAGCACTATTTTCCATGCATGAGTTGCATAGCTAGATTTGATAGACAATATTATAATGAGGCTAGTAAAATGCATGGTCAATTTAGCAACCTCAAAACGCAACTTCTGAAGAAGAATGAATCTATGTTTTATGTTAATTGCTTTGGATATCAACTTCATCTGACACTTTCCGTTGTTGCAAAAAATCACATCCAAATCACTTTGCCCTTCAACTTAATTTCTAATATATTGAATATTATTAGAGCTTCATGAAACATCGGTGTCTTCCTCCTCCGAAGAATAAAGTTACTAAAGTTATTGAAGTGCTTAAGAGTGGCAAACTTTCCAGTGGATAAAGCCTAAATCAATAGATGCGTCACAGACGCACTAGCAATACACGTCACCCTGTGATATACTATCAACTTGATTATAATGTTCTTTGTGATTGAAGTACATGAGATTGCCATAGAAGATGGCATGAACTTGAAACAAAGAGTCGAAACATGTGTTCTATTGGATTCAATGCACTCTTCTGATTTCACATCCAATCTACATATGATGAAAAATATATCGAGAATCACATCTATTAACTATCAAAACATTACAGCAAAAAGAACAAGATATTATAAATGTATAGACCCTTGATAAAACGTCTAAACAATGATTGTAAATAATAAGAGATAAATAGTAGGATTCTCTCTCTAATGAAGTTTCTTCACTCTATGTCAAACATGATGCCATTATTCATAGCATGACTGATAAGTTCTTATCTCAAATGAGTAGAGTTGAAAAAAAAATCACAAACTTATATCACCAACATGTTGAGTTGATCTACACTGCCATTGAAATGTACTTTTAAAAGCTCAAAAACTGTCCTATTAAGTTGAACACAAAAACTGCTTTTTTCTTTGTTTATCATGCTTGAATCCAATTGATTCATTTTGCACCTTCAACAAGCAAGTAATTAGTCCACCTTACTCAATATCCAATCGAATATTCTACAGCAGACATCATGGCACTTGACGATCAACTTTCGAATTAAGTTACTGATATTTAATCTTGATACGATGGTTCTGATGGAAAAGATGTTTTATATCCATAGAATCAACTACACCAATTATGGAGAAACAGAATTCATGTAGCTGACCCCAACATGGTTGGGAAAAGGCTTTGATGATGATGGTGATGATGACGATGAAGAATCAACTACACCAATTGAATGGAAGATGAGTGGATGAATAATTGCTTATTTCACATATATTGAGAAAGACATTTTAATAGTATTGAGAATGAGACAACCATGCAACACTTCCAAAACATGAAAACCAGCCTAGACAATTGTAAAAAAATCTCTGTTAAAATTGAGAAATAACTTTTCAATAAGAACCTCTTTAATGGGTGATTGACATTTGCTTATATCCATACAACTTGCTATTTTTTGTGTATCTTTTGTTTATTAGGGTCTTTAATTCTCCCTTCTTAGTGAAATTCTATCGATACCTTACTTAAAAAGAATTAACATAATATTAAAAAAAAGAAGAATTAACATGCTTTTATCATTGTCAATGGAAAATAATTGCACCTACGCACTTAGTTATTAACACCATCAATCGACCATCGCTTACCCCACCTTACAATAAAATCCTAGTTCCACCACTAACCAGGCCATGACCACTGATCAGGGTGGGCCCAGGCCCATGAGCCAAACAAGGGCCCAATTAATTTACTAGACAAGGAGATTTCAGTCAAGTATTGATGATGTGCCTTTCAGCTAATTTTGAAGTGCCTTAGTAACCAAGCTTGTGCATGTCATATGAACCTCTTTATATAAAAAGTTGTTCAAAACCAACTTATACCTGCTATGCCCTTTGAGGCTACTTTGAGTGATCAAACCTAATTTACCCTCTACATAGTACCAATTTGATTCAACTTAAATAATCGATTGTCAAAAAAACATAATCAAGTCATATAAAAAATGGATTAAAACCAAAAGGTTCAACAAAATTTAGACAGGTGGGCCGTTATATCTTTCTTTGTTTCAATTTTTTATGATTTTCAGTACTTGGGAATAAACCTGACACACTCAGCCAAGTCAACTCAATTTTAGGACACTTAATACTTCATAAATGGGCTTCTTTGATCTTGTACCACATTTCCAGACAAGGATTAAAAACTCAGACTCAACCAGACTGAAAGAGGACCGAGTTAGGTCATGAGTACGGGTTTTGAATCCTTGTTTGGGATTATAGTAGAAAATCATAGCAGCCCACTTACAAAGTATTGACGTGTTCTAAATTCATAGAATGAAGGGAAGGACAAGAAAACAATAAAAACCTAGAATAAAGTAGAGAAACAATACATCTTGATTCTGAAGTCATAGAGAAAACGGTTTAAATAGGTTTAGTAAAGTTAGCGGCAAAGCAGAATTCACATAGCTGATCCCACATAATGAGATAAAAGCTGCTAGGATGGTGGTGGTATGATGATGATGACAAGACAACATTTTTTTTAAATAAAATAATCAACTGAATTGAAGCATATTTTAAGAAATTTCTGCTGGAAACTTTTAAGCTATGATGCCCAGATATGGAATGGATACAACAAGGACACATTATGGACATGGCAGGGACATGGATTTTATACATAAAAAGTGAAGTATCGAATACAATACGACATGATACATTGGCCATTTTGAAGTGTTCGTGCATCATAGATTTTAGGGCATCAGAAAGGACAAACTCCTCTTTTGAACAAAACATAAATTGAAAACATACCTTGGTACAGTCCCCCGACGTCGTACATCATATTCGGTTGCCTGCCGAAGAGCCCTTGCAAAAGCTTTAAATGTTGCCTCTATAATATGATGGGAGTTTCTCCCAGCAAGCTGCTTCAACCAAAGGAGTTTAAACTTTAAAGTACCATTAGAAACAAGACAGAAACTGACCACACATGCACACACAAAAAGTTTATTTTTTGATCGGTACAAAAAGTTGCTTCAGTGTGAAAACTTCCTATTTCCAAGAAATTGATACAAGCCAACAAAAAAAATAGAAAAAGGTCCACTAAGATGCTCAGAATGGTACCCTCAACTTCAAGGTAAACTGTGTTTTCATGGCCAATAAATTTGTTAAGTGTCTGCACTGCAGGACCATAAATCTGTTCCATGGTTCGCAAGGTGGACCCTGTGACCCAATCCAAGAGCTTGGCAGCAAACAGATATAGCCCTCTTGCAGGTAGGAATGGGTTGGTCCCCATCCTTTTGCCCATGCTCACCAGTCTAGATCACCAATACAATGAGTCCATTACCCAATCTGCAGGTTAAAAACAGAGGAGCAAAATGGTCTGTGCATGACAACCAACAATCTAAACAGTCCAGATCACTAGTACAAAGACCCCATCTACAGTTCATATAGAACAAAAATGGCTTCCCTAATTTATAAGAGCACTTCAAACAACTAGATTAGGAAAAGCCAAACCTAAAGTTGAACATTCTAGATCACATTACCTGGCGGATATGAAGTGTCATTCCAGAAGTGTTCACTAAAGACTGAAAGAAGTGCTCCACCAGCTACGCAAATAATAGTTCAAAAACAAAATCAGTTCAATTTTTCTACTGATGTGTTGAACCTCGAAAGAAAGAATAAACCAAGGACCATATCCATTACATTTATTTACTTTTTTATTGGTAACACAAACATGTGTTGATATAAATTGTTGTGGCCTTCCCTAATAGCTCATATCTGCTTTAACAGTACATCTAGACATGCCAGAGTTAAATTAAATTAAAACAAGTCAGAGGGAAAAAAACAAATCTGAACTACAGACCACCATGGACAAAAACTAGCTCAAAATGCCCATACAAAGCATGGAGCATGAAACTTTCACTTGAGCACTGAAGTCATGCAGTTTGTGTAAAAGAAATAAAAACAAAAAAAAAACAGCATAAGAAACATTTTTATAGTTTTAGAAAGACACTTTGAAGTTAGACAAACAAGAAAAAGTTGCAAAATAAGGGATTAGGAGAAAAGCAAAGATCATTACTTGGGTGTCATACGTCCCGACTCTCTCTGTGGGGATATTTAAATCATAACTCAAATGAGGTCGCCCAGATAAATCCTGAAATATTCATATTGGCAGCAAAGAAACATAAAATATGGTTAGAATGAATGAGATCCAATATAACCAATGAACAAGTAACAAAGCTATGAGAAAGGAAACCGTATGGTCACCACAGTTCATTCAACAGAATCGAACAAGTAATTCATGTGTAAAATGCTCTCCGATTACAACTATTGTGAAGGACAGCAGCTATCTAAAGCCATGTGCACAATTTCATGGGAAATAATAGATCATAACAGCTCATGTCAATTATGTCATGTATAGACAAAGGAAAAAATTCTGCTGCAGGCTTTCACTCTGGTCATGTTGGGATGTCGCTCGATCATTATTCATCATCATCATCATCAAAGCTTTGTCATAGCTATTTTGGGGTTAACAACATGAAAAATCATGAATTTTATTTCTCCATTCCGACCTATCCTGAGCCAAATCCTTAGATAAGTTGCAGTTCTTCAGATCTATTGACACTACATCCATCCACATTCTTTTCGGCCTACCCCTTTCCCTTTGTGGGCCATCAACCTACATAGCCAAACTTTTCCTTACCGGCGCTATTATCAGCCTGCATTGGACATGCTCAAATCATATCAAACAGATTTTTTAAATTTTATCTCCTATTGATGGTGCCCTTAAATGTTATTAAAAGCACTCATTTCTGATTTTATCCTTTCTAATTCTATCACACATCCAACTCAATATTCTCACCCTTGCTACATCCATTTTGTGTAAAAATATAAAATACAAAAGGTAAAGAAAAATAAGAAATAATGTGAATTGGCTAACACCTATCTTAATCAATTATAGATATGTTCTATTGTTTTCAACATTAGTACAAAGGTGACCTCACATAACTGACTCAAGGATCAATTCAACACCTAAAATTTCCCCTACGGACATTTCCACATGTGAACATCCACGTCGCCACAGTAGATACTATGAAATTCAGTCGGATCTAGGGCTTTTGATCTGGGCCTCGCCTCTTTAACATCTATATCAGGACATCCATGTAAGAGAAAATTTTGCAAAATCACCAAACTATCATTTATCATAATGGCTTGTAGCTTAAGACTTCGCGTTTCACAGAAATATAAAAATGCTAAACCTCAACCTAGAGGTAGAGGCATCGGGCTGTCAGGGCAACCAATTCTTCAATAACACAATGGGCTAAGCTTTTCCACGTCTTTTTTAATTAGCTAGGTTGCAAAACAGATCAAAGATCCATCACGTGTAACAAGTCTAATGTTTAATCAAGTTGGGTGTAAAAGATATCTTTGCACTAACTTGAGGGGGAGTGTTGAGAAACAGCTAGGATTTATTAGCATTTTTTTAAAAGTTATGAATTGATTTGTAATTATGTAAAACTTTGGAGAGAAGGACTTCTCTGTAATTTTTTAAAAATATTGAATATTATAAATAAAAGTGTGAGGGCTGGTCAGAATTAGAGTTAGATAACCAGTTCTCATAATTCTCTCTAAATTATTTCTCCTTTTTTTAACAAGCCTGAATCTTTTGTTGATAAAAAGTTTCAACAAAATTGATAATAATCAGACTAATCATTAACTTTTCTTCACCTATAAAGCAGTGGACCTATGATGCATGGATACTTCAAAATGGACAACGTTTTATATCGTATCGTATCCAATACTTCACTTTTTAAGGGTAAAATCTGTGTTCCTTACGTGTCCAAGTCATGTCCTTGTCATATCCACGCCATATGCCGGGCATCATAGCAATGGACTCCCTCCAACATACTAGCATCATGAATGAATACTGAGATGCATTTGGTTTTGAATCTAGCTGCAGGTGATCATAGGGTTGGGCAACCAGCATCCTATTATATTAGTAGTGAAAAAAATTATATTTTTTTAGTATTTATACAACTAAAAAAAAACCTATATTTTTTTCCAGTATTTACAAAGAAGTTACTGGAATAAGAAAATTATGGAAAATCCCTTCAAACTAATTTCCAACAAAATTACAATAATATGCTTCACAATAAAGAATGATTGGAGACTACAAATGATAATTTCAAAACCCCATCCTTGGCTAATGCATTAACCTATACATTAGCTTCATGTAGATAAACGTGCATATACTTCAAAGTTAACATGTGTAATGAAGTTTCCGGAAAAAAAAAAAAAGAGATTACCTGTGTAATAAAATGTGATACTTTATTTGTTTTACGTTATTAAACTATTTTCAGAAAATTTTTTCTATAACTTTGACAATTTTGTTAATATAAAGTATTCATATATGGCTGACCAAACTTTAACATATATTCCATAACTTTTTTATGGTTAACAAAGTGAAAAAGTTAGAAAAGAGAAACAAGTATGAGAAGTGAAGAGAGAGGCCAAAAGCCTGATGCGATCTACAAGATGTGTTGCATCAAACCAAACACAGGTACAACAAAGGGTCTTACAGAAACGTGGTATCATAGTGCATCAACATACACATTCCACTCATATTATCTATGTTCTAGTTGTCCAAGTGGATTTGCATCACAATTTGACTAGATAGAGACCTTACACTCCAAAAATCTTATAAAAATGTCACAGAAAATGTCATACTTAATTTAAGAAAAAAAAAGGGAAATTCATATCAATACCAGTGCAACATGCACAAGTGCTTCATCTAGTGGAGCGGTAAAGTCACCAAACCGGTTGATTCCTTTTCGATCCCCTAGGGCCTTAAGAAGTGTCTGCTAGACCATGGAAAGCTTATGTAAGACATTAATTGAGACAAAACTCAAAATGAACAAGAGGGAAAAAACGGTTTTCCAGAAGGGATTTACAGTGCCGATAGCAAGAGCAACATCTTCATTTGTGTGATGGTCATCAATATGAATGTCACCACGAGCTTTCACATGCACATCAAACAGCCCATGTGATGCAAGTTGCTGTCATATCCATGTTAAAGGTTAGTGAAAAGTAGAAACTCAATACATACATTTACATAAACTTGATTCGACAGGATTAAAAAAGACTCGAGGGTTCATTTGGTCTACACATACATTGCATGAGTATCACAATTCTACAGTTATCATTATAACCATAAATTCTATCCTACTTTCAATGCTTAGTTTTTTGCAATATTGAAGAAGTTTATCTCGATATCATCTGGTTAGGCAAAGCAGCTGACAAGAAGTATCACCTAGTGAGTTGTTCATCAGTGTGGAAATTTAAGAAAGAGGGCCAGCTTCAGACCGCTATAAGCAAGGTCCTCTTGGGGGAATGGCTTTAGAGGATTAGTGACAGAACGATGGCTTTAGAGGATTGGTGACAGAACGAAATAATTTACGGAAATGGACCATTGCGAGCAGGTATGATGTGCTATATAGATTAGTACAGCACAAGAGCGATTTCCATTCATATTTCTTCTTTCTTCTGGTTGCTAATACCATGAAGGGCAACAAGTTGGAAAAGATGACAAGACCAGAACTTGTGCTGCCCGAGTAGATACTGACCATCCAAATTGTTGTGGCCTCATTATGGGGGAATTGCTCAATTTCTGCAAAGATAGGAATTTCGGTCTCAACGAGTAAAATTCATTAGACAAAAAATGATTGCCAGAGGTATCCAGTGACGCAGTGCGACAATTTTTTATACCAAGAAGGAACTATTGTGGTATCTTTTGGGAGCTCAATGCTCCCTAATCCTTGTCTTATTTTTTCTGAATGAATCTATTTTTGCATTGCAGCAAAATAAAAATACCACAAACATAGTCAAAGCAGGGTCTACAGAAGTAGAGAACAGCTAGTGACGTATTATGTGATGGCACTGGATTAAAAGGAGCAATTTTTTTTTTTAAAGAAAACAGCAGTTACTTATATCTGCTTTGCTATGGAACTGTATGTTGGGTAACAAAGAAATGGAAAAGGCTGAAGAACAAGAGCAACTAATTATACATCAACCCACTTCATCAGGGCTCCAGACTGTTCAATTTATCCTAAAATCCATACACCCCATACAAGAATTAAACGAACTGTGCATTCTTAAACATCAGAACAGACGCACTTCTACCAAAAACAATCTCAACCGTCAATTTCAAATGCCACTGCCTGTTCCATTTCAGTAAGAAGCAACAAATGAATTGTTCCATATCTCCAAATAAAGTGGGTTCCTCTACAGATCTTATAACCAATTCACTTTCTTCATATTGGTGCAGTCATTCTTGTTTTTTTTTTTTCTCCCTTACAAGATACTCAGCTCGTGCATCCACGCTCACTGGACTATGTCCCTAACCAGCTAATCAACAGCCGGGGATATTCTCCTAGTTCATAACGTCATCATTTACTCCATTCACTTTGTATGGTTTACTTTCTCAGTAATCCATATGGATGGTTTGATCAAAAAATTGGGGGTAGCTCATGTAGCTGATTTTTCGCGACAAAACGAGAAAAGAAATCAACTTTCTGCTGTAATTATCTTTAAATTTCAGCAACTGATTCATAACTTTCACAACTCACATCGAGCATATGGTCTAAGAAGGGAATGCCGGTGCTGCTGTCAGCGATTCCCGACCCATCCAAATTCAATCTCACTTGCACGTCTGTTTCTTTCGTAGCCCTCGCGACCTCGCCGATTCGACATCCTGACGACAACAACAACAAAAACAAAAACACTTTGATGTCTTCGTTGCGGAGCGAATCAAGATGAGATTAGATAAAGATTGGATTTTTGAGAAGGAGACTTGAGCACCTGCCGGAGAACCATTGTCGCCGGCCTGACCTGAGCATCGGACGGTCGCTGGGGCCTCCATTC
Organism: Sextonia rubra; assembly: GCA_037013555.1. Lineage (NCBI taxonomy): Eukaryota > Viridiplantae > Streptophyta > Magnoliopsida > Laurales > Lauraceae > Sextonia > Sextonia rubra. The sequence goes on from JASUAD010000006.1 coordinate 20,211,046, forward strand.
GCCGCCGATTCCGGGTGGATATGGGGAAGTGTGGTGATGGTTTTGGGAGTATGTGAAGGAGGTTTTGAGAAACCCTAACCCTAGATTTTGGGGATGGAGAGGAAGGAGCGTGTAGGAGCGGCGACGAAGAGGGAAGGTGAGAGAGAAGGTCCATGGCTTCAGTTTGAGAGAGTGGGAGAGTAAAAGAACAGAGTTCATGCTTTCATGGTGGGGATATTAAGGCCGTTGATGGCCCTGGTGTGGCCCAGTTCTGATGAGATCTAGGCCCTTTAGGTGGACCCAGGATGGAAATTGTTTGCATCTGCTTGATTCTATGGCCATGTTTAGGAACTGAATCGTATGGCCTGTTTCTCTACTTGAAATTCAGACAAGACTTCTTATCTGGAAATTTTCAAATTCTTAAAAAAGTTTGTACATTGAAAATTAATAGATGATTTAAATGCAAAAACACAAGAGAGATGTGGAGAGGCTGGGGAACGGTAAAACTAAGAGAGGTAAAATTGAGTGCATTTAAGGCTAATAGGGAATAAGATTAAATAAATTAGTTTTAGTGTCTTTTAATATATTAAACGTAGGCCGACAATGACACCATTAAAAAAAGTTTAGCTATGTATGTTGATGGCCCACCAAGAACAAAAGGTAGGTCAAAAAAGATGCAGATGAAGATAATAAAATTAGATTTAAAATTTTTTCATTTATTTTCTTATTAAAAAGAAATTGTCCAATGAGAATAAGAATGATGGAGAAAGGAGTAGTTTAAAATAATGAAATTGGCTGATGAGAAGGAGAGAGAACAAGAGACTAGTTTAAAAGAATTATGGAAAACATTTATACACAATTGAAATAATTATTTTTTATCAATGCTTTTTTAAAAGTGGGCCAAATGTATTTTCCTTTTCTAAAATTGCCCCATTTTAAAATCATCTTAAAATTTGAAAGTAAAGCAAGAACGTTGGAGTGGCAGAAAAAATAAAATTTTAAAAAGCCATAAATTTTTTAGTAATATTAGAATGATTTCTAGGAGTTATTTTCACCACATTTTTGCAGGAGTGCCCATGAGTTGGAACGGTCTGGCCAAACAAGTCCAAGTGTTGCCTATTTTTCTTCAAAATATATAATCCCCTTGAATTAAACATGTCCGTCTGAGCTGGGCTTTTAAAATTAAATTAGCCCAGGTGTACATATCTGCTAATCAGGCTAGAAAAATCAGGCCCATTTACAGCACATGGACGTATAAATGAAGCCCAAGACTGTCCCAAACAAGACATGGGCTCAAGCTTTGCCCTGATCACCCTAAAATCTTCCAATAAAATGCTAAGAAAAACTCTAAACTTGAAACATACCAAAATTTTTCCCAAATTTCCAGAAAATTAAGGATCATGTATCCTTTTACACAAACAAAAAATTTGATAAAATCAGTAGAGTGGCATAAAGTATGGATTTGCTCCTTGCATCTTGGATTTTAAACCTCCACACGCGGTGTTCATGTGTAAGTGCTTCACGAGTAGCCGGGTCCCACCTCCGGAGTAGTCCTGTTGGGTCAAAGTCCCAAAGATGAAAGACTAGAACTGTTTGCGCTGGGTCGGGTAGGCCTCAGTCAGCGCATTTTCAGCATCAAACCTAATCAGTCACCTTGAATTCACATACCAAATTCAAAGACCTAGAGGGCTAAAACCCCTAAACCCTGCTCGCTCTTTCTCACCGTCTCACAGCAACATCATCTGCAAAAGGTGACAGACGCTATTAGCCATGAGAACAAGGATTCCTTGCCAGTTCTTCTCATCTCTCTTCAAATCTATCTCTCATTCCCATGAAAAAGATGTTCTTTTTCCTTGCAGTAGTAGCCCTTACACCATAGCTCTCATCCATAATCATCATCTCTCTCTTCCCCTCACCCATTTCAGCACAATCCCAAACAGACCCATGAGAGGAGAAAGAAGAAGAGGAGACCCATCAGAAGATCGCTTCATTAGCAAATTCGACGGCAATGAAAATAAGAGAAACACCCAAAAGACTGCATCTTCTCAATTCCTCAGGAGACCCATGAGAGGAGATGGTTTCCTTCGCAAATTCGACCTCCGGGGCGATGATGATGAAGATAATGGGAGTTCGAGAAATACCCGCACAAATGCGTCTAATCAATTCATCAGGAGACCCATGAGAGGAGAGACGAGAGATGGATTAGCTGAGGATCGTTCCCCTCGCAAGTTTGATCTCCGCGACGAAGATGGTGATGGTGATGATGATGATGATGACGAAAATATGAGAAATGAGCATAAAAATTCGTCTGCTCAATTCATCAGGAGACCCTTGAGAGGAGAGAAGAGAGACGATCGGTCTAGTGATTTTGACCTCTCCAAGTTTGGTTTTGGCGATGAAGATGATGGTGTGGGGAAGGCGAGAAAAACCCACCAGGTGTTTTCCACCCAGTTGCCAAAAGAAACAGTTAAAGGAGGAAAGGAGGAAATTGAATCTGATGGTCTATTCAATGAGAAGTTGTTCAAGCTAGGGGATGAAGTTGAAGATCAAAATATGGAAGAACCCAAGAGAAATCTCCAATCCCAGACGCAGAACAGACCTGTGAGGGAAGTTGGTGAAGGTGATCAATTTAATGACCTTTTCTCCAAACAGTCTGGATTGGGTGGTGATGTTGCCAGGAAGGACGGGGCAAAAACAAACCACCAAAACCCTTCAATTCAGATACCCAAAGCTGAAGTTGATGCACTCGATTCGTCTCCGCAGGATGCAGATGAAATTTTCAGGAAAATGAAGGAAACTGGTCTCATCCCAAATGCCGTTGCAATGCTCGATGGCCTATGCAAGGATGGATTGATCCAAGAAGCCATGAAGCTATTTGGGTTGATGCGTGAAAAGGGTTCAATCCCAGAAGTTGTAATTTACACTGCTGTGGTGGAAGGATTCTGCAAAGCAGCAAAGTTTGATGATGCGAAGAGGATTTTTAGGAAAATGCAGAATAACGGGATTTCTCCAAATGCGTTCAGTTACACAGTTTTGATCCAGGGATTGTGCAAAGGGAGGAAATTGGAGGATTCGATTAGTTTTTGTGTAGAGATGCTGGAGTCCGGGCATTCGCCAAATGTGGCAACTTTTGTGACTTTAATTGACTTGATTTGTAGAGAGAAAGGGCAGGAAGAAGCTGCAAGTGTTATTGGGAGATTGCGGGAGAAGGGGTTTGCCATTGATGATAAGGCTGTTAGAGAGCACTTGGATAAGAAAGGACCATTCTCATCATCAATTTGGGAAGTTATTTTTGGAAAGAAAAAACCTCATACACTATTCTAGACTCCATTCATTGGCAAGAACAAACCATCAGTATGCATCTCTTTTCCATTTCTTTATTAGATTTCAATCATGCTGTAATTCTATAGGTGACTGAGTTTTTTTTTTATCCTTGCTCTGAGGTGCATTGAGATACTAGTTTAGATGGATAGATAAGCTTATTGCTTGCATGGAGTTTGATGCTTGGGATGGTATGCATGAAAACAGGATATTCTCCTTGAAGAGCGGATAACTCATTGAGAGGGTTGTTAATTTTATATCAAGGTGCATCACTTAGAAATGTCCGGTGTTTCTGTTCACATGGTTGTGGTAAACTTATATGTTTGATTTGCATGCAGTGGTGAATGTAATAAATTTGATATCCTTACAGTGGAAACCTGTTATAGAGAGATGAGTACAAACAGTAAGATAATTAGACTCTCTCTCTCTCTCTCTTTCTCTCTCTCTCTCTCTCTCTCTCTATATATATATATATATGTTTTCTATTATTGAATCACTATGGTATTGAGAGAGTCTCTGATTAACTCTTATAAGGTCACCAATAGAATATCTCTAGGATTATTTTCTTTCAGAATTCAAGAGAGGACAAGAAGAAAAAAAATCTAACTGGCCTGTTAGATTGGTGTTTTGTTGTTTTCGCTGATCTACAATGTATCTCTCTCACGCTGTTTTTTTTAATTGATCAACAGATTTAATTGGATAAAGTGGTTAGTCCAAAGGATGAGTGCTAGGGTTTGAATGAATCAGTGACAGAAGTTAGGTACAACATTGTAAATGGTTGTGGAGATTGGATTGGCAAATTATTGGGCCAAGCTGCAGATGAAGGCAATGGGGCATAGTAATACAAGTTTTAGAGGGTGGGAACTGTGTAGCATCTAGTAATGAATTATGAAGGTTTTGGGGATCATTCTGTAAAATGGTGGTATAGTTTCTAGCAAGAAAAAGTCATTTAAATGGAGTGGTTTGATTCTCAGGAACTGTCATACGTCGTTGGGTAAAACTCTTGTGTGGAGCAACAGTTCATAAAATATTTTGTAAGATATCTCTTTTTTAGAAGGTACGTTTTAGAAGAGAGATCATCTGATGTCCATAAGCTGCCTCAACATATATCATTAAGGCATCTTATATTCATTCAACAACAATCCCACACGTGGCATGTAATAAAATACGAATTTAGATTTTATTTACAGTTTTTATAGTTAGGTATGTTTCATGTGTAAAATAATCTCCAATTGACGCAAAATTAGGTGTAAGAAGGGATGACCGGCTATCTTTATAAGGGCTTGTATTCTCCAATTTTTACAGTGTTAATTCAACTAAATGTATTGCTGTTTGATTTCCATTGGTGGCGATTCCATGGATTGGCAACTATCTTCAGCTTCAATTTGGGGGCGTTTTAGTCTTTCCTTCATATTCTCCTATCGTCACTATAGAGTACTGCGATTTAATGTCAATTTTCAATGAGGTATTGTCTTAGTCTTCGAAGCTAAAGATGAAAGGTTGTGGTGTTCACAAACTGGGATTTGGTATCATTCTTTCATCACAGATAATGATATTGGTTGTTATTCGAAATAATGATGATGAAGGATTTTGGAGTCTCAGATTTCTAGATTGCAAGTCAAACAATATACTACGGAATAAGAAAGGTAAACTTGCAAACAAACAATGAACCACACAAGAAGAAGACACACAGATTTTTAACGTGGAAAACCCCAGCGGGAAAAACCACGAGCCCTTCCAGACTAGCAAAATCAAGCACTAATTTCGAACAGTTATAAAATATACTCACAACCCTTTCCAGCTAGTCCCTTGACTAAGAAGATGTAGTTCTTTTTATAAGAATCCACAACACAACACAGCCTTGCGTGCCCTGCTCGCTATGCTTGATCCAATCACCCCGATTCCATATGATGAGCAATCTCCTACAAGGAATAGAAGCAACAAACTCTAGAACTCAAAGCTTCAGCAAAATCTCTCCAATGAAAGCTCTAAAGAAGAAGAATGATCTCCAAAGTATAATCTTTGCTTAGAATAACGAGTTTTGTATCTCCAATGTGCATTCTCAATATCAAAATGGGAGATGGGAACCCTTTTTGTATCCCACAATTTGTGCCTTAGAAGAATACTCCTTATAAAATAAGAACTGGTAGTTCTGGCACAAACAAGAAACAAACCTAAATAGAAAAATTTTGTCCAATCCCATGAATTAGCCAACTACACAAAAAACCTTACAATCTCCCCCTTTGGCAATTCACAAAAAAAACTTTCTAAATGTACAATCTACCCAAAAATAAAAGCAAAATTACATTGAGTACATTGATTTACAAAAAAAAAAAAAAATGTACCATAAGCTCTCATCGAATTACCAATTGAACCATCGACAACTTCTTGAAGCTTCTTATCTCCCCTAGAATACCTCATTCTCCCTCCTTTTGTCCATAATTGACATAGATAATGATGTCAATATGCAACATAGCTGTTAATCAGGATCCAGCAATAGCTCCTCTTCAATTGATTCTCTCCCTTAATGATGATATCCTCATAGCAGCTGGGGATGGGAGGTTGATCTTCTTGATCAAGGGTTTTTAGATTTTGGTACCCACACTTGCGAATTTAGAAATTTCAACAATGTGTACCAATACATTGGGTAAATCATCTTGCTTGACCCGAATGGCTTTAGTGTTGATTTTTGGTTTAGACAATTGCTTCCTCCATTATGTTTTCTTTGGTAAAGCTCCTAGCTTGTTGCAATGGCATCGAATATGTCATTTAATTCTACAATGATGACATGTGGGTGTGACTTTAGGACTTGACACATTCTTCTTCTTTGAACTACTCACCACATGATTTGTGCGTGCGGCACGTAGAGCAGTTGGTGCCAAAGAATTTTAAAGCAAAACTTTCGACAAAAAGCAGTTTTACCTTTAGGCCTTGAAGAGGATGCACCTTGATCATAACGGAGATTGCATTTGTCATTAAGCTTTTTCTAAACGCGTATGATGTCATTAAGTGTTATCGAACCAGCGTTCATCTTGTCAAGCAATTCCTTTGATGCAGCCAGCTCTTGCATTGCCATCTTCAACGCCATTCAAATCAGTATTCTCAGTTTGACAAGTTTCCAGCTTTCTTCTCAACTTTTCCATCTCTTGTATAGGATTCTCATGATCAACAATCAGTAACTTATACTTTTTTCTACAACAATCAACATGTTAGCTAAATCATTCTTATGATTATCGAAGAGTTTTACCTTATCATTAGGTTCAGCTAATTCAACCTTCAGTGAAGAAATCTGTTCTTCTGCAGCTTGCCAGTTGATTGTAACCTTCTGATTCATCTTAGCCATTTTCATAGTTTTGTCAAACAAAATTTGATATTATTCCTTCCAATCAGGTTCATACTCTAACTCACTATTATCATCATCAAAATCAGCTTTAGGGAAAACACGTAAAGACCTCGTAATGAAAGCAACATACTTGGCGCTGGAGATGTCAAGTAGTGGATTTTCCGCATCTTCAAAATCATCAATATTAGTACATCTCTTCTTTTTTCTATTTTCACATTCAGATGTTCTATGGCCAAACCGTTTGCATTCAAAGCATTGAATAGATCTAGAGTTTTTCTTTGCAGACTCAAATTTGAGCATCTTCTTCAGGCAGATTTATTATCTTTCATAACAGAAGACTTGGTCGTAGATGCTAGAAATCTTAAAGGATCTAACACAATAAATTAGTGTTACCCACTCTGATACCAACTGAAGGATTTTAAGGTCCTGGATTTCTAGATTGCAAGCCAAACAATATGCAGTGGAATAATAAAAGTAAACTTGGAAACAAACAACCAGCTACATAAAAAGAAGACACAGATTTTTAACATGGAAAACCCCCATGGGAAAAACGACGAGACCTTTTGGACTAGTAAAACCAGGCACTAATTTTAAACCATTACAAGATATACTCATAACCCTTTATGGTCAGTCCCTTGACCAAGATGTAGTTCTTCTTGTAAGAATCCACGACAAGACTCAGCCTCGCGTGCCCTGCTCTCCGCGGTTGATCCAATCACCTTGATTCCACAAGATAAGCAATCCCCTACAAGGAATAGAAGCAGCAAACTCTATAACTCAAAACTTTAACAAAGTCTCTCCAATGGAAGCTCTAGTGAAGAAGGATGATCTCCAAAGTATAATCTTTGCTTACAATGATGAGATCTGTATCTCTAATGTGTATTCTCAATCTCATAATCGAAGATGGATGCCTTACTGTTGAGAGATGAACCCTTTTTATAACCCACAATTTGTGCCTTAGAATAATACTCGTTGTAGAATAAGAACTTCCATTTCTAGCAAATAATACTCATTGTAGAATAAGAGCTTCCAGTTCTGTCAAAGAATAATCATTGTAGAATAAGAACTACCAATTATGGTACAAACATGAAGCAAACCCAAAATAGGAAAGTTTTGTCTAATCCCATGAATTAGCCAACTACATAAAAAACCTTTTAGGTGATGATGATGACAACGGTGACAATGACAATGATGACATTGATTGTTTGTGGGTGTTACCTATGTGTTTCTTCTTCAGGAAAAGACTAACCACCTCTGGTGCAGCTGTGCAGGAAGGAGGTCTAGAAGTCACACTTCAGTCTTAAACTTGCTCTAGTTCTCTCAAGTTGCATCAATTGACGAAGATTGTCACCCCCAACATCTGTGACAAAGAGAATATTCACATGAAAGTATAAAAAGCTTGTACTTTTTCATTATGTTTAGTTATTATGACTCCTAATCCCTCATAATATTCAAGCAAGACCTCTTTGAACTTCTCGAGAAGTTAAGCACAAATTACTTGCTTCATTCTACTAACCCTCCTTGACTAAACTTTCCTTTTACATATTTCATGACAACTAGGATTCCTAGGTTTTCACTACTTTGATAGCATTTCATTTCACCCCTATCTAGTAGAAATTCCAACTATTTCTTAACTAAGCATTATTGCACAAAGTCAAGGCTGAATCCTCCAAGCATGTGACTGCATCACATGATACAAGTACTATAGTAGCTGGTCTATTTTGGAAAAAAAATTTCACAATTGCTCATCCCATTCATGTAGTAGCATTTTCAAATAGGTGCATGATAAATGAAGAAGTGTTGTCGTAGCACCTATATAAAGAACAAGGGAAATAGATAAAATTGTATTAACTATCGTGGGATTAAACTCACGAGTCAAATTATGACTATGAAACTACAGGGGAGAGTGATAGAGTAAATACTTTAAAACACCATAATATCTAAAAAAATGTTCATGACTAGGAGGTCAATTGGGGAAGTTATCTTCTCACTTAGGCGATTAATGAGAAAATATTGTGAGAAGAGGAAAAACCTGCCTATGGTCTTCATCGATCTAGAAAAAGCCTCCGATAGGGCACTTAGAGATTGAAAGTGGTAGGTTTAGTTTGAAGGAGTGTTCCAAGAGGTTACATTGAAATCATTAAAGATATGTATGAAGGAGTGGTAATGAGTGTGAGAACTACCTTTGGAGGAATAGGTGAGTTTCCAATGACCATTGGTTTGGGATAAGGTGATGATGATGATGATGTGTAAGAAACAAGAAGAAAACGTAATCAGCCTTTTTTTAAATGCAAGCCAGTTGCCGTTACTTGGAATCATTTTCTTCAATTATCATTTCCTTCAATTAATAAAGGTGAGTTGTTCATCAAGAAAGACATCATTATTTTCAATATGTGGATGGTATGTCTCCAAAGCAAAAGGCCAATATTTGTCATTTTAGAGCATTTGGAAAGGAAGGATCAGTTGTGCATATATCATGGCATGGAATTTTCCATCTTGAGGCTTATTCAGATTTTTAAGATTGCCCTTGAAGCTAGGGTATAGCAATGGAAGGATCAGTTGTGCATATCTCGTGGCATGGAACTTGCCATCTTGAAGCTTATTTGGGTTTTGAAGATTGGCCTTTAAGCTAGGGTGTAGCAACAAATGGGTGGCTTGAATAGTAGGTCAAAATCTTGGAATTCATATCCCAAATTGTAAGGAAAAAGATTCATATATGTTAAATAAATCCCATTTAGAGGTGAATCTTAGGATTCAAATGTGAATCTTACGATATGATACTTGTTTTATTGAATATTATGATTCTGGCAATTCAGATGAGTGGGAATAGCCATAACCAAGATGTTAATATCAGTGATCTTTTACTTTTATCTTTTTTTTTTTTTTGTAGTATTTTATTTTTAAATGGTTATTTAGGGTTAAAGGAACCTCTTAAGAATTTTTTCTATTTTGAGGAAGTTTTAAAAATGATTAAGGGAAAACATGTGATTACAACATTGAAAAGTATGTATGGGTTTTTTTTTCTCCTGCATTCATTTAAAAAAATTTTTTTTTTACTTTTTCTTCATCAACACTTTTTGAATTTCAAGAGATATCCTAACCATGCAAGGTTGATGATTTAGATTTCAAATTTATCTTTTGATTTAAAGAGACAAGAAAAACCATTGCAACTTAATTATTTTTACTAATAACGTTGATATCTTTAACATGTTTGGCTTGTCACATATTCATTTATGATATGTTAATATCTGTCAAACATGTTCTTCATATGGTTGTATCCATAGTCTATAATTACTTGGATCCATGCTATTATGGACAGATTATGAATAGCTACTTTGTTTAATTTACTTTTTATTTTCTATAAGAAAAATGAAGAATCTTACTATTAGAAGTACGATTGATGATATGATTTGATTCATCCCCTTAATCATTTTTTATGTGGCATTGCATTTCAAAATTCTTGATGACTGCAATTGTTTGTGTCACAGTGGGGATTCGTGATGACTGCAGTTGTTTGCATCACAGCTTTGTAGGTTGTTTAGCACTTCAGTTACCAGCCACTGCTGATTCATGGATGCTTTACACAGATTGGGCCTCCAAAGTGACCGAGGAGCAACCTGTATAAGAGGAATGCTAAGAACCTGTGACCATCTTCCATTTTGTGCCATGCTGGAGTTGTGGATACTCGTGAATCTTAATCTTTGGCTTCCAGGCTGCTGGGAAGGAGTCTGTTGCTTTGGTTTGATCACAATATTTAAAGAAATGGTCCTTCTCTTTATTAAAAGAATTATTGTAGATTGGACCTGCAAGAGTTATATATATTAAAGCAAACTAGAAAGAGGGTTGTGGAGGGTGCCACGTCAGCACCCAAGACTTCTCTTTTCAAGAAAATACTTTAGAAAAATATACACAACTTTGGCATTGATATGGTCCACTACAAGTCTACACCTCACCAAATCTCCTAAAATCTCTATCCCTTTCTTAAATTTGAATTCCTTAAAATATGTCTGAATCCACTAGAATCTCTCACAACTCATTTAATATTTAAATCTCCTCCCCATATGCTTACAGTGGTCTAGTCTCTGCCTATAATATCTCTTTACCAAAATCACCGAGCAATAATCTTATCTCTTCAGAGATGGATGAAGTGGGTTGTTGGCCAGATGCCATCACCTCCATTGTTGTGCTATCAAGTTGTAGTCATGCCGGCCTCACAACTGAAGGGCAAAGATTGTACAATAGGATGGAAAGGAATTTAGAATTTCTCCAACAATAGAGCATTGATATGCATGCTTAGTCAATCTCTCGGGTTGAGCAGGATGCATCAAAGAGGCATTGGATGTGGTGGAGAATATGGCAATGAGCCCAGGTGGTAGCATATGGGGTCACTGCTGAAATTAAAAAAATATCATAGTATTTTTTTGTAGTAGTGTTTGTAATGTCATGATGGTTGTTTGTAATTTCATGATGGTGCTTCTTCTTCTATAACATATTTTTCTTTTCTAGCATATTTTTTTTAAAGATGGTTTCATCTTGGGGTCTCTTACAAATGTTTATAATTTTATGAAATTAATCACCGTTAATCATGCCACAAATAAATGGTTTGGATATGAGACCATTTTTAGATTATATTCTCTCTGTACCAATAATGTAATAGTGTCCATACCAACAATTTAATACGCGATCTTTATTTCTTGCTTTTATTAGATTCAACCTATTTTATTATTCTTTTATCAATATATTTACATATTCTCAACTGTACATAGGCCCGAGTCTCTTTTCTTCTTGTTATAATTTTTTATTAATATTTTTAATTTAAATATATCTTTATCATAGGGCCCTTGTTAATTTATATTTTTAATTTTTATTAATATTTTCAAATAGCGCAGGCCTTTGTTTCTAGTGGGCAACTCAAACTTTCATGCATTATCAGGAGGATTTTGTTGGGGGGGGGGGGGGGGGGGGGGGTGGGTGTGGTCTTGTGTTAAAGTGGTTGATATACTTCATGTGTGTGGGTAGAGCACCTTATCCTGTCAGATTTTGTGAGTAGCATTATGAAGGAAAATCTGCCAGTTGCTTCAATGGTGTGTGTAGAGAGGTCTCATCAGTTGTCCCTTTTGGGCACTCTTTTTTTCATTTTCATTTTCTCCTTTTTTTTTGGGATTGGTAGCATGACTTGAACCTGCAACATCATGGTTATGATAATGAGCATCTTCACTAGATGTTTCTTTGCATTGGTTCTCATTTTATTTTAAATTCAGCATTTCATTATAAAATAATTAGAAGAAAAGGTTGCCACCATTTATTGTCTTGTATGAACTGTAATTTTGGTCTGATTGATTAGAGTTTGTCTATTTAATTTGAGATTGGTGGTCGTCTTGTTTCTGCTTATTAATTATTATCACTTAATAGCTTTTTTCTTTATTAACCAGATCCACTGGCCAGAGTATTATAGGTGGAATGTGACTTTGTGTTGCTTTTGTCTGTTTACTTATGAGAAGTTGCAGTTATTAACTACTTAGTTATCTTCAGGGTCAAGAAAATAGCTCTAAATAGGATGGATGTAGAAGTAGAAATTTTCCCAAGTAGATTGTAGTATGGTGCTTTTAATGATGATGATGTCAGTCTATGCAAATCTCTTGTCCTATTTTGCGGAGAGAATTTCTCTCTTTCTTTCTTTCTTCCTCATCCTCTTCTACTAGTTTTGTTTGTTAGGGGAAAAAAGAGTAGATTTTTATTGCTTCTCATTGTCACCTTTCCCCAGAAATCACATGTTTCAGCTTTGATTTGTATTGATCAGGTATGAACACATTCAGGTTCTGCTAGGGTTTTCTTGTTATTTGAACCACAAAGATTTATATGAAAGATAATGATGCTGCTATTATTCCACCGTGGTGTGTTCTTTGAGCTGACTTGTTCTTATTACATTGAATAAATAAGCATTTGAATTGAAGGAAAGTAATTTTCTTAATTTACACCAATCTTTCTGCACTGACGCTTTGCATGGTTTTTAAATTGCCTCATTGTGTGGTTTATTTATTTATTCTTATTTTTGGGTGGAGAGAGTGTGGGCTAGAAACAGAAGGTCTATAAATATTTTTGGGGATGTGAGTACTGGTATGAATGTTGTTGGCTCGCATGAAGATCCCATGCAGGCTGATATTGTTCCCCCCAATCACCTAATAAGATGCGGCTGGATTGTGTGGACCTCTGAGAACCATAGATACTGGTTTGAGAGGAAGGGCATATCATGGATCAGATGTGGGTCCAGAAATTGTCCCCCAGCTGGATGGTGATAGCCATGTGACAAAAGCCCCTCAAGATAGAGACATCACACGTCTGCAATCATTCATTTTTCCTCCAACAATCTGTTTTGTATGTTCTTTTTTCGTTGGCTATTGACTGTTATCATCAAATCCAGATGATGCTTAGTTCACAAGCAATTCTGTGCACTCTTCTTATTGGAAGGTCTGCTTAGAGAACTTCTTATTTCTACCAAAATAATTCCTGTTACATGTGATTTGAATTGAACTGAACATGTCCAAGTGAATTTTTTTTTTAAAGTGACGTAACTCTTTCATTGGCTCAAAATAGAGCGGAATAGAGAAATATAATTCATGTAGCCGACCCCAACATGATTGGGATAAGGCTTTGATGATGATGATGAGGATGTAATCCTTTCAACATCTCTATTCCTCTGTTAAGTATAGCAAATTGAGGTTAAACTGATTTTGAATTCATGGAAGCAGCTCATGATGGTACAAATTATCAGCAATGGCTAGCTATAACAACATCTACTACTCAAGAAGGACTACTTACCTTAATTGGGAGGTCACAGGTTCAAATCTTTCTTCCTTCTTTGCATATGTGAGCTTTTATTAGCTCGCATGCACGACGAGTGGTGTTTTGTCTCCTCACATATGCAAATTTCCATTACCTTGCATGTGTGTTTGTGTGTCTGGATGTCCTCGTATGTGTGAGTTCTCATAACCTTACGTGTGTAAGTTGTGTCGTGCCATCAACTGTCTGACGGAAAATGTCATGACAGTTAACTGTCTTTAGGTAGTTTAAGATTCTGTAATGTCAATATAACAGACAGCAGCAAATGTATAAATATAGTTCTCATGTATCTGTAAAGGTTATCAAATCAGAAATACATTTTCCAGATCTCTGTCTTCTCCGTTCTGTTTGGTCTTCTCATATGACCAATTAGTTATTTCATGGTTTATGCCCCAAATTAGAAATAATGTCTTTTGGGTGCAGGATGGTCTTTTACAAGGTGCAATTCGGTCACACCTTGGTCATTATACATTGGCAAGGTGTGCATGCATATAATGAAAATAAAGAGAGCTCCTGTACCTCCGGTAGTGATTAACCTCTCAGGGCCTTTTTTTCTTTTTTTTTTTCAAATAAGAGACACCTATGCATTGGAGTCATCAAGGATTCTGCTGTTACACCAAAATGCATCTCTAAAAGGAATTCAGGCATGTTTTCCTTGCAGCACTCAACGCTGGAAAAAAAAAAGTTACCGTGGAAAAGTATTTCACTGGCTTCCAAGTGCCTGGGAAAATGGGGCACCAAGGATGTTACTTTGGTCAGATTCCTCTCTCAGCACAAATGAACCCTTTAAGCTTTTAATTCCGCTTCTAAGGGATGATTTGCTTTTAACCTGAGATGCATAAGCCTTGATAGCCCTTCCCTGCTGACCTCTGTTTATGGCTTTATCCCAGCATTGTGGTGTCATTATAATCAAATGAACCATATAAGTTCAGTTCAAACCATCCCGCTGGCGGAGGTGTCCAGCAATATGGAGATAGACCATTGGAGTACTAAACAAAAATTCCAGGGGCCAATGATTTAAGATTGGAAGTTTGTTAGATCTTACCTATGTAGGGTCCTAAAAGATGGTTGACCCTGATCATGCAGCTATATATATTATTCATGTGGAACCCACCCATTGACACACGCAAAAGGACTAATGCACACGTAGGTGAACAGAGAAAACATATAAATTAGCAATTTTGCACCCACCGGTCTTTGATTAGAGTCTTGAAATGAGAGATTGCTCACTACCTACATGATTTTGTTTGCTTTGGCTCATGGATTTCAACCCAATCTTGCCTAATGATTTTGGAAGGCCTCATTTCATATAGAGAGAAATCATCAATGAAAGTAATGAAATATCAAGGGCCTTGTCTATTAGCCACGTTCATTGGTTCACAAATGTTAAGAGTGGATAATTTCAAAGATGGCTTTAGATTTTTCAACCTTGGAAAATAGTTTTCTTGTTGCTTTTCTAGTCACACGTAACACACATAGGGGTAACTGTACTTGTGTGAGAGATCCAAGCAGTCCTTCCTTAGCCAACCGAATCATCCGATCCCTTCCTATGGGCCCAATCAAGCATGTCATTTAATAGATTCAGAAGTTGTCATGCACAATAAAAGAAACAGAAAATCAAACTATAGAATTATTAAAATCTAAAACATAAGGCAACATCTGTTCCAAGACACGACAGTAAAATCTATCATTTTTGTCCCTCTCTCTTCCACTGTAGCAACGCTTGTGATGAGCAGAAATGGTTAGACATTTATCATTCGAACAAGAGGACAACCCCCAGATTGGATCATTTCTATTTGTTGACCCGGTGATTTGCAACTCTATTTACCTATAACTCTGTTAGTGGTCATTGCAGAGAACCAAAGAATCCTAAAGGAATGCACCATTAGGCCCCATGAAAACAACTTCACCAAATAACTTCACCTATTTGTGGTTTAACAAAAAAAAAACCTGTGTCTTCTATGCAGACTCTGTTGGGTGGGCACTTCTCCGATGAGATGAAGAAAAAATTTAGTGGAAAGAAATGGAGACCAACAAAAAGAATGAAAGAAAGAAACAGATAATTGGAAAAAACTGGTATCAACAATTTGCAGATAAAAAGAAGAAAAATATTTATCAAATAGATATATATATATATATATACTGCCGTGCCATGAAGACCCCCATCAGTTTTAAGGCCTTGGGAGTTTTGATTTTCCACTGAACCATATTTAAAAACACGTTCATGTCTTCTCTCGCTGTCTCACTTCACTTCCAGGTCTTTATTGTATCCCCCTTCCACTAGATAATAATGTATAAGAGGACTCAAGTTTCTAGATTGCCATAGGGAAAAAGAACTTTCTTTACAAAAAATTTAAACAATACACACTTAGCCTATTGAATATATCTTAAAATGGATGAACCAACTAACATTTCATTGATGACAGATAATGGGACATTGGGTGATGGAAAGATCTAATCATGATGGACACAGTTATCGAAAAAGGGGTCAATCTCATTCCTCCAACCCCTTGAACTGTGGCTTACGAGTCTAATAACTTTATATTGCAAAAAATCTTTGACCCTAACAAAATTCCAAGCAAAACTACTATTGAGTCTTTCCATATTTCTAAAACACTAACAGGTTCAAAGACCGTTTCACCCACTGAAAGGACTGAGAGGGGAAATGACAAACGACTGACTTCTTCCATTCCCTTTTGCCAACATATCGAACTTATTACATTCATGCAACTGCCTTCTCTCAACTCCTCACAACTCTCATTCCAGAACTGATTAATGAAGGCTAAAAGAAAGTGGAAAGAAACACACGCATAAAAAGAGAAATTGAAAGGAAACTGGAAACTAAATTAACCACGATTAAAATAAAGACATTAAATTCAAGAATTCCCAAGAAATACATGATTAAACTTCTGAACTATTATCAATGAAATATATGCCGTTTAGATCCAATTACAACGTCCAAAATAGTACATGCAGTGGCCCGCCATAAGCAAGATCCATAGCAGAAAGCCATTGGGGAATTGTGCAGGGATTCCAAAACTGTACAGTATCTACAACGGCAGCAACAAAGATGACTAAATTGTAGCAGTTGAACGTAGTTATCACCATTGAAGTGTAGGGTAAAGAACCCTGAACAAAAGCAAACTTCGTTTAGCACGTGTCAAGAACAGAAAACAATTCTCACCCAGGGCATTGAGACTCAGCTTAACAGAAGCAGCAACGGGTTTGTCCGAGGAAAATTGCACTGGAGTGCATCTTACTACATAAATGTGCAATATGTAGAAATACAATGAACGCACTCCCAGGACAAGAAAATTAGACACAAAAGTGGCTCAGAGATCCAGTTGAAACTTCAGCAGTATAGCGTACAGACAGCAGGGGCATCGCCAAAACCATGTTGATTTGGTTCAACTGAAGCAACTCCAACGTTAATCCCTTCTTTCTCAGACACAATATTTTCTTCACCAGATTCATGAGGTTTACACCAAGGAGCTTGAAGCTTATACTCAGATACAGCATCAACGGATTGAGGGATAAGCTTAGAGGTACAGTGCAGAGTTTCATCACAGAAGGTGTAGACAATGGGTTCAGCAGCAGCAACATCAACTTTTTCATCAGGAAGTGTATCTTGTTGACTACCATCAGAAGCATGGAAAGATGATGCTTCGAAAGTTGTCTCGTGGGGCTTGACCAGCCACTCACAGTTATTTTGCACAGGACACCCAGAAGAAGCATGGAAACTGGTTGCCTCAGAAGTACACTGAACAGAATTCACACCAAAAGAATGGAGGCAAGGCTCAGAATCACCAACTTCATTGCTTAGATCATGATTTTCCACATTAGGTTTATCTTCAGGAGGTGCATCAGTATCATGAACAAATGGTATATCTGGAGTAGAGTTTGTGGACTTGTTCCATGACTCATTATCACATGTAGTTTCCCCACCACAGGAACCCCCAACAGTATGAAGACCAGGCTCAGCAGCAGCTTCTTTCTCTACCTTACTAGCATCAGGGACAATGCTGTTTTCAGAAACAATTACACTGGGGCCAGCAGAGGAACCCCCAACAGTATGAAGACCAGGCTCAGCAGCAGCTTCTTTCTCTACTTTACTTGAATCAGGGACAATGCTGTTCTCAGAAACGAGAACATCGGGGCACGCAGAAAAGGCCTTGAGAGATGTGCTTGCCACATCACTTACGTCACAATGGGAGCTTTTAACATCCATGACCTTCACAACTACAGAAACAACCCAAGTCGTACAACTAGCTCAACAGGTGATAATGAAGGAAACTAATGAAAAGACGTTCAAAATTACCTAAGATATTACCTGCATCAGCAGTTGTATTTCTATCACGCTTAAGTAGAGGCTTCTGCAACATATCAGTTTCTGGGAACACCATCATGTTCATGGACCTCATTTCTTGCCTGTGTGATTCTTCAAGTGGCTTGAAGCCAAACACTTCAGTCCATGTATGCATGAGTTCAGATATAGCAGGAATAACGAGCATCTCAACATCAAGAAAGGAAAGAGCCTGCAAATAGGATTGTATCATTAGCAAAAACTTGTAATGCCCAGGCAAACTATTATTAATAAAATTAAATGCATATAAGTGAGCCAAACGCAGAACACTGTACAAAACTAGGCAAGAAACTAGAAAGAATAAAACTGCCAGTGGAAGGTCAGGATAAGTGATAAGAGATCAATTACATGCAGCAAAAGATACGCATGGAAATGGAAAAAAAAAAAATCAAGTGAGCACTTTCTGCATTGAATCCTAGTTTGTCAAGAAAAAGGGAGCATTTTCCCTTCTCCTAGTAGGTATAAAATCAAGTACATAAAAGAGTTTTTTACCATTATTTTTCTGGAGAGAGTAATGGGAAACAGATAGAAGTTAGTTGGAACAAGACCATTAAGAAAAAAGAGCAACCCCCAGTCCTAACTTCACATACAAGGGTATATCGAATGCATCTTAAGGTCATTTTCCATTTTATTTAAAAAACTGGAAAATAATGAAATACGCAAATGAATGTAGAATTGATGCAAATCGTAGCAGCTTGAAAGATCCAAGCAGTTCCCACAATTAGACCAACAAGATCCCAGGGCTAAAATCCTTCACATGCCCATGTTACTTATTGCATGTTATAGTTCGTGTTTTTCCAATAGATGCACATACTTAACATGTCAAGCAATGTTCAAACGACAAAACTAGGAATGTTTAATGGATTATGTAGCTACCATCAAATGGGAAGACAATTGTGCAATCCTGGCAGGCGTTAAAAAACATTATAGATTATTTTCTGAATATTGTATAGTGTAGTAACCAAGTTTCAACGGTCTAAATTTAATAACAAGACTCGTTTCTAATTTAATCGGTTGTATCAAGTTGTAAGTTATTAAAGAAAGTAAAACAAAGCCCTAGTTGGATTAGAACCTGTCTACTTCATTATAGAAAACAAGTCAAAACCCTAAAATCTGCCACTATGACACAGGCATTCCTTAAAGTCTTAGTCAAAAGTCAAACCCTAAAATCTGCCACAGGCATTGATTAATATATATATTTTTGCTCAAAAGTCAAAACTCTAAAAAAATGCCACAGGCATCCCTAAACATTTTTTGTCAAAAGTCAAAACCCTAAAACATATGCTCCTCTTCTTCTTGCTGGGGCTCGAGCTGGGCAACTCTAGCTTCTTTTTGGCCCGGGCTTGACAAATCAAGTTTCATTCGGGTTCAGGCTCAGTATCACCTACATGCAATCAAATCAGGCAAGACTTGAGCTTAGGTAAATACCGTGCCTGAGTTGCCCTATCTATAAATGCATCATTCAGTAGATTTACATGGTATCAAATCACCAATACACCACAATTCACAGAGGTTTAGTGTATTATAGTTGCATTTTCCCATTGCAACTGTCTGTCTGTTTATTTATTTATTTATACTAATGTCATGATGAAATTGAAGGGGACTCACCAGACAAGACCAACAAGGTTCTGCTGCAGTCAACTTTATAAGAAGAAAAGATTATTCTGGAGTTCTAAAAGACTTTTTGAGAAGTTTTAAGAAAAAAAAAATCAGTGGTTTAACTTCATTTTAGGAAAAACCAGAAAGATTTCATTCTAAGCTGTCCAAATATTTTGAAAATGGGATCCATGCCCTTATTCAAAATGGTACTTTGGAATTCATGTTCTAAAACTGAGTTTCAGTGGTCCTTTTTTATTTTTTTGCAGTACAGACTACACAGCACATAAATTGAAGAGAAATTAGAAAGGCAATGAGAAAGTGAAAAGCTACACAAACTTCAACATAGTGCTTAGTACAATTTGAAAATTGATCAAGGAAGGGTGCAGAACCACATTTAGGGGTGCAAACTTGGGTAGGGATTGGAATTAATGTAGCCCAAGCCTGGCCCAAACTGCACAAGGGTGAGCGAAGCTTGAGCTCAAAATTCGCACCCAAGCCCAAGCCCAAGCCACAAGCACACACACAAGCACGTGCACGCACACACACTTGCCAAACACACATGCATACATGAGATGATCCCATGCTTTGATTAGTATGGTGATGATAGTTGCGAAAACCTGGTTTATCATGTATGGGGACCACCCCCCCCCCCCCCCCCCCCCCCTCTTTGGTGTGATCAAATGTGCTCATTAGATGGAACATGCATACAGTAGCCTACCCACATTTCACCACAACAAGAGTGACACGAACCATTGTACTAATGATATGTGAAATACAGTCCAACAATATATGGCATTCCTTATGGAGTGAAATTTTAGATGCTTCATACATAGAAGGGTCCCATTTTAGACACGAGCAGGATTGATCACACAAAAGCCAACCCCACACAAGATAAATTAGGCTTTACCTGCCATCAGCACTGTCATGCCATGATCTATATGTGTATGCAATTTATAATATATACAAGTGAGCAAAACAAAACTAAAATTTAGGTAGCAGATGCCCAAGCCCCAGCCCAACTAGGCAGTCTTCAAGTCCAAGCCCAATCCCACATTGCATTTTCAAGCAACCTGAGTCTCGTAGGCTCAAGCTTGGCCTGGCCCAAGTTGCACCCAAGACTACATTCGACCAGGAAGGGTGCAACAGATATCAAACCACTTGAAATTGGAGTTTGAGATACACAAAAGGTATATGAAAAAATGCACACACTACAATAGTAAGACCAATAATAATAATAGCAGCCAAAAATATAAATAAAAAAGCAACAATACCAGTTTAATATATGACTTGTGTATATGAAAAAATGCACACTGCAATAGTAAGACTAAAAATAATAATACCTGCAACAAAATATTAATAAAAAAGCAACAGTACCAGTATAATATATGATACATGGCTCATTCGTCCACATAATATTGAATTAATTTTTTTAGGGGAGTCCCACCAGCCCTTATGTCTCACCCATGTGTTGCCCTATTGTACAGGCTTCACATGCCCCTATAAATAAATAAATAAAGCAATAAACACTTGTTCCAATGCAATAATCATTTTACACAAAACTGAGTCTTCACAATTTACCGTTTCTATTGCATTCAGAAGTCGTCGACACATGCCTTGACGCCGGTACATGTCCCGTGTCCCAATGAAAGGCATCTCCGCTAGCCTAGTTCCATGTATCCTATTTCACCAAGATGTAAATTGTTTAAAAACTAGAAACCTGACAACTACAAAATTAAGAGACCATAACCTGAGAATGTCACACTTCATGATGATATAGAAAGACTAAAATATTAGCAACTTAGACAACCAATAAATTAAGAAGTGCTAAGTATTAAGAGGACAAATCAAGCTAGATGGAAAGTATTAAGAGAGAGAGAGAGAGAGAGAGAGAGAGGAGGAAGGGGGGGGGGGGTGGTGGGGGGGTGGGGCACAGTCAATCATCAGACAATGCCATCACAAGGCAAGCAATAATGAACATAAGGGAGCAAGGCAACCAAGAATGAACTTAAGGGAGCAAAACAAGATGCACCCCAAGTTAAACCCTCACCCTATCCTGTTCAAAAGACTAATAAATTGCAATCCAACAATAAGAACAATAACTGTTATCTAATCTTTGCACAAGATAGGACACACTAAAAATATTTGAAACTCATATCTTGACCTAAGTTGAACCTATCCAAAGGCCCCAGTTAGTCCCAGTCAAATCCTTTTATCATCATCATTTAACCTCATCCCATCAATCTAGCTATGCAGTTGAAAAGCTGATCAAACCCTACATTCACAATGCAAATGAGACCCAAAACACAACCCAAATTCCATCCCAAACCCTAGTCCTAGCCTTCTCGGACTCTAAACTAATCCAACCCACCTCAGCCCTCAACCACAGTCCAATTGCAACCAAAGAAACATAACCCAAATCAAACTCACCGACCATTTATGACACAATCACGCATCCTATAAAAGTATACTCCGTAAAAGTGAAGTAGAATGGGCTTTGGATAAAATCCATTATTTTTATTGTCAAAGGAAGGTTAATATTTGAAGCAAAAAGAAAACCATAAAAATGGGAACCTCTGATTTCACAAAGTTCAATTCATTAATATCGTACAAAGAAAGGTGCTTTGCTAGTGACATGAGGCGTGATATAGGCTTTTCACACAGGTATAGAGTCTGGGATGTTTCCCATATTGGCTTTTTGGCCAATTTTTAGTCACTTTTCATTTGTTGTATTATTGTTGTTTCTAACTCCAAAAAAATTTATTTTACACTTCATATATATAGAGAAATGAACTCCACCAGTTTTGCTGCCGGTCCCAAGCCCGGGTAAAGGAGGAGGGTTGCGTTAGGTAGGTGACAACCAGCGTAAAACTTTGTCACAACCCAAACATGAATTCTGAACAAATGATATTTCACGATAAGGCTAGGGCATTTCCCGCTTTAAGCGACGCATTGCAGCATCGCCCGGCGGCAGTGAAAAGTGTGCAAGGGCTACCGCATAACTTTGGGCTAATGCGGTTAAAGAAGTTAGTCCATGAGAAGAAGAGGAGGAATAGGAAAATTAGACTTGCTACTTGGAATATAGGAACCTTGACAGGCAAGAGCACGGAGTTGGTTAAGGTAATGAAAAGAAGAAGAATTAGTGTGGCTTGTATACAGGAGACAAGGTGGAAAGGGAATAAAGCTAAGGAGCTCATGGATGGGTATAAGCTTTTCTATGCAGAAAAGAGTAATACAAGAAATGGAGTGGGTATAATTATATATAAGGATTTAAAAGAGAAAATTGTGGGGGTAAAGAGGTTTGGTGATAGAATTATAGCAATTAAACTAGTACTAGAGGAAGACATAATTCATATCATTAGTGCATATGCTCCCCAAGTAGGACTAGAAAAAAGTGTGAAAAGACAATTTTGGGAGGAGATGGATGATTTAATGCGAGAAATCCCAAATAGTGATAAAATTTTCTTTGGAGGGGATTTAAACGGGCATATAGGAAGAGATAATAGAGGATATGAGAGAGTGCATCGAGGGCATGGATTTGGAGAAAAGAATAAATTCGGAAACACTATATTGGACTTTGCAGTGGCATTTAATCTTATAGTAGCAAATACTTACTTTAAAAAGAGAGATGAGCATTTAATTATATATAAAAGTGGGAGTAATAGGAGTCAGATAGACTTTTTTCTAGTTAGAAAATAGAACCGATTGGCTTGTAAAGATTGTAAGATTATCCCAGGAGAGAGTTTGACTACGCAACATGCTTGGAGTTTTAGATATTAGCATTAGAAGTAAAAAGAGAACAGTAGTAAACAAAATGAACCCTAAAACAAGGTGGAGAGATTTGAAGGAGGAAAGAGCAAATATATTTAAGGACAAAATGATTGAGAAAAGAGAATGGAATATTGAAGGAGAAACTACAGTAATGTGGAATCAAATGGCTAATTGCATTAGGAATGTTGCAAAGGAGGTACTTGGAGAATCAAAAGGGAAGAGACATGTTAATAAAAAAACATGGTGATGGAGTATGGAGGTTCAGGAAGTTATTCGACAAAAAAAAAAAACATTGCTACAAAGTTTGACAGGGGACTAAGAGTATAGAAAATTTTGAGTTGTATAAGAAGGCAAAGAAAGAAGCTAAGAAAGTAGTAAGTAGTGCAAAGTTCAAAGCATACAATGACCTCTATAATAAGTTGGGAACAAGAGAAGGAGAAAAGGATATTTTTAAGCTTGCAAAAATAAGAGAAAAGAAAAGTAGGGACTTAGATCATGTCAAATGTATCAAGGACAATGAGGAAAATATTTTGGTGAAGGACAACGATATTATAGAAAGTGGAAAGAATATTTTAGTAAACTTTTAAATAAAGAATATTTGGGCGATACAAGAGTAGAGGAGGATACTTCATTACAAGAGTAAACTTTTCTCCGTAGAATTAGAGGGGTGGAAGTGAAGGAAGCATTGAAGCGAATGAAGACAGGAAAGGCAACAGGCCCAGATGGTATTCCGATAGAGGTATGGAAATGCTTATGAGAGGTTGGAGTAAGTTGATTATGTAGACTATTCAATAAGATACTTGTGACAAAGAAAATGCCGGATGAATGGAGAAGAAGCATTGTAGTACCTATATATAAGAATAAATGAGATATACAAAATTGTACCAACTATCGAGGGATTAAACTTATGAGTCACACTATGAAGTTATGGAAGAGAATAATAGAGCAAAGACTAAGAAAAAAGACTAAGATTTCGGAAAATCAATTTGATTTTATGCCAGGGAGATCGACTATGGAAGCTATCTTTTCACTTAGGCAATTAATGGAAAAATACCGAGCAAAGAGGAAAAATCTACATATGATCTATATCGATTTGGAAAAAGCCTATGATAGGGTACCGAGGAATTTAATTTGGTGGGTCTTAAAGAAAAGGAATGTCTCAAGAGGTTACATTGAAATTTTAAAGGATATGTACGAAGGTGCAATAACAAATGTGAAAACTACATGTGGAGAAACGGCGGATTTCCCGTGACTATAGGCTTACATCAGGGATCATCCTTAAGCCCTTATCTCTTTGCATTAATTATGGATGAGTTAACTGTGCATATTCAAGAAGAAGTACCATGGTGTACGTTGTTCGCAAATGATATAGTATTGGTGGATGAATCAAGAGAGGGTGTAAATGCAAAGCTTGAGAGATGGCGGCGGGCATTAAAATCTAGAGGCTTTAAAATAAGTCGTAACAAAGACAGAATATATGGATTGCAATTTCAGTAGACATATACAAAGTGTTGAAACCACTGTCAAAATTGAAACCCATGAGATACCACATAAAGATTTTTTTCGGTACCTAGGCTCGATGATTAATAAGGATGGGGAGATTAACGAAGATGTAGAGCATAGGATAAGAGCTGGATGGCTGAAGTGGAGACTAGCTTCGGGAGTACTTTGTGATAGACAAATGACAACAAAATTGAAGAAAAAATTTTACAGGACAGTAGTTAGACCAGCTCTGACATACGGAGCAGAATGTTGGCTAATTAAGAAGACACATATTCATAAGATGGATGTACCAGAAATGAGAATGCTTAGGTGGATGTGTGGTAAAACTAGGAAAGATAAAATTAGAAATGAGTGCTTTCGAGAACATTTAGGGGTAACACCAATAGGAGATAAGATTAGAGAAACTCGTTTAAAATGGTTTGGGCATGTTGACCGTAGGCCAGTAATGGCACCGGTGAGAAAAAGTTTAGATATACAGGTGAAGGGTCCATCAAGAGGTAGGGGTAGGCCGAAAAAAACATGGATGGAAGTCATAAATTCAGATTTGAATAAGTTACACTTATCGAAAGATTTAGCTCAAAATGGAACGGAATGGAGAAATAGAATTCATGTAGCCGACCCCAACATGGTTGGGATAAGGCTTTGATGATAATGATGATGATGATGATGATGATATATATATAGAGAAACTTTGAAGAATGAACATACTTATAATATGTAAAATTATCTACCCAAAAGCATATCCAAGTGTGAATAAACGAGAGCTGTAAATTTTGTTCTGCACAAGCATTCTATCATTCCTACACAGTGAGACAGCCCATTCCAGTCTATTATGACAAATTTAAGCTGAATAGCAAATTCTGGCTTTGTTTTATTATTTAACACTCCCAATAAAATTGAATAACTTAAAAGAAATGATATATCTATGAATGTGCTTTAATCATTCAGTTATGTACTTTGTTGCATTTGTTAGTCAATAATTTATCTTTTTTTTATTCCAATTTATGACAAATGAATGACCTTGACATGTATGTCATAGAAATAGCTACTTGAAGTGGAGTTCCTATTAAAGTAAAAAAAAAAAAATACACATTACTTAATGTTTTTATAGCTGAATACTATTTTTTTGCCTTCTCTCTTTCTTTTATTTTTTCTTTTTCATCGCTTCTTTTTGAGAAGCGAACACAGGATTGTTCCATTTCAAGGCCAAACTGGATGATGACCGTAAAAAGAATTGAGGGATCAAGTCTAATGAAAAAAAAACCCTATGAAATTAAGAAAATTTAACTAATTTTTGCATTTGATAATTAAATTACACCACACAGCAATGCGGCATTTTTATCAGATCTTACTTACATCCACACGAAACCGCACGAGCAGAAACAAAAACATTTGAATGATCCCATGGGAGTGTGCTTGCGCACAGAGCACCCACAAAAATGCATTTGAATGATCCCATAAACACAAGGTTTTAAAACTCAAACTCAGGGGGCTGACCTTAAGTCGACTTGGCCAAGTAACATGGGACTCAACCGAGTTGAATTGAGCCATACCCTAGAGCCCCCAAAATCTAAAAATATAGAAAAAAATGATTAAAATTATATAATGATTAAAATTAAAAATAGAGAAATGATGTCCTATGAATTTAAACAACATGTCTTTCAATTATAACCAATAAAACTAGAATAAAGGCAGTTGCATTTGATTTTTTTCATTCAGTTGGATGAAAAGAACCTGCAACATTTACATGCATAAATCTTGTTTCAATCTCCCAAAATCAATATGAAAGGACCTCAAAAGCCTCCAACATCATCTCACCATAAGAAAATAGTGAAAAAGTATCCCGTGAAAAGTGCTATATTCTAATCATCATGAAAGCATAACAGCCTCATTGCCACCTCCTTTAAGGAAGGAAAAATATCCATTTCCAATCTCCTCTTGCTGATAATGTGATATGCTTTTATGTGAAGCGTCAGCCATTTCTGCAAGACACTTGAGCCTTCTACTTGAAGATTTTCACAACTACTCAGGTCTTCAAGTTAATTTCAAGAAAATGTTCAATTGTATCCTTTGCCAACCACAACACGTCTATCCAAGAGGCTACATATAGCATCACGAACATTCCTATAGGAACGCTTACAATGAGGTGCCTTGGGCTCCCCCTTTTCTCAAATAGGTTATATCCAGCTAATTGTAGCCCCTTTTTCTATGGCAGGGAACCCCTTGACCCCACCTCACAAACATTGTTGTGCTGATGGTAAAACCCCGAATACATTGCACCACCCATAAACACCATGTATTGGTTAAGACACTCAAAGGATTCGGAAGGGTAATTATTGAGAAGATCAATAAGTTGGCTAGGTGGAGCGCTCATATTCTCAGTTATGCAGGAAGAATCCAACTCAGAAATAACATGAGAGGAGCCAAGCTAGGCTGAGGCATAACCAGGCCCAGCCTGACTTTAGAAACATAGGCCTGTATCCGGACCAAGCCCAACACAGACCATAAATGTCAGAGGCCGGCCCAGGCCAGGTCTAGCTGGGCTTTTGATCAGTTGTACTAGCTTTCTAGCAATTGTTTAGACAAACCATCACTACATTACAAGCACTCCTTACTCAAGCGAGTCTGGGCATTAGACTTTCTATCACTTAATCCAAGCCCCCAAATATTAAGCAGGTCAACGTTATGTATCCATGCCTGGCCCAAAGATGGCTGGGTCCAGGCTGGCTCAGCCCATGAGCACCCCCTACCTGCTTTCCTTTCACATTGACTGGTGCAATTGTTGACCCTCTTACTAAAGGGTGCATTGGAGAGACATTCAAAAGATCATTAGAAGGTTCCTTTGGAACTTTTGGGGAGATTCAAGATGCATTCATCTGATAGCTTGTGGATTTTATTCAATCTGAAAAAGAAAGAGCTTGGGGGATTTTACGCAAGCTGAAAATTAAAGGCAGGGTGGGAATTGTAGCAGTCAAAGATATAAATTCAGCTTGTATGCTAACACACTGTTTGGATTTTTGCCAGAGGGAAAAAATCTTGATGGATTAATTGTACCACTGCTAAGTATCTAACAGTAAAAAACTTTTGGGAAGCCAAGTGTCATAGAAATCCCTCATGGGGTTGGAAATCTATTCTTAAAATTTAGAAAAATTGCTCACATACAGATTTTTCATCTTATTGGGGATGGTAGAGCTACAAAGTTCTGGTTTGACTCTCAGCTCCCATCCAAGAGAATCATTGATTACATGGGCAGGAAATCTATTCTCAATAGCAATCGCAATCCAAACAGCTACGTAGCAGAATTTACCTTCCAAGGGCAGTGGCTATGGGACTTAATCAACAGGATTAATATTCAGGGCCTTGAAGAAATTAAAAATGATCATTAGTCCCTCCATGGTAAAGATGAGCTCATTTGGATTCATAATAGAAAGGGTAAATCGTCTTTAAAAACTGGGAAAGCTTGTCTTCCTTCACATGTCGAAGGCTATTATTGCGCTTGGAGTAAATGGATATGGTTTAAAAGAATTATACCAAAGCACTCCTTCATGGCTTGGCTTAGTCTTCACAATAGACTCAAAACCAAAGATCTTCTCTTTCGACTATAGATTGGTATGAGAATCGTGTGTTATCATTCGAGGGAATGAATCATTTGAGCATTTGTTCTTTAACTGCCCATTCCTTGAATGGGGGTTTGAACTAAATTGGCCTCTCCACAAATCTAATCACCAGTTTCCAGCCTCGTTTTAGCCCCAGCTATGCAGTGTCCAGCCTCCTCATGGCAGCCAATACCATTCACAGCCTCAAATTCATTGTTCTTCTCTGCTGCCCTGCGACAGTTTGGCATACTTGGACAGAAAGAAACCAAAGAATCTTCAGCAATTCAGTAAAGACCAAGGAAAAATTAGTCCAGTAAATTGTTAGAGACTCTCTTGGCATGCAAACTTTCCCAAACAATGGGCTCTCTAACGACTTCATTGCTTTGAGTTGGGGCTGTATGACACCTAGAACACTGCAAACGTTACTAGGCACAGACCCTCGCTGCATTATGATTACTGTTTTGCCTTCCTTAAGCTGCAAAACATCCCAAATGCCTCAACTAGCATGAATTTCACCCCTACTTTTGTTATCTCCCAACACCTTCATAACCACACAGCCTCTCGATCAATGGCTGAAGTCTACCTTCTGACCGTGAGGATCATACAGGAAGAAGTCAGAATTTCTGAGCAAACTCCACTTGGCTAGAAGGCCCATTGGAATGTGGATTTTTTTGGCTATCTAATCCGTCCTCTTCAGATTGGAAAATTTTCCCCTTAGTAAGAAGAGCTACAGCCCTGTTATCTGAATTCCAATGCTGGGACTACACTCCTTTGAGAGCCTGGACTGCAGCAAGGCTCAAATTGCATCACACTTAGCTCAGCTGAAGGCATTTTTCAATTCTCTGCTGGTGCATTTTCAACTGCTAGTCAGTTGTTTCGTTAGGTTTTGTAGGGTTGTTCTGTGGTTTTCTCAGCCTCTAAAGCCAAGAAAATCCTGGCAGTTCTATAGTTTGCAGTGGCTGTTGCAGCAGCCTTCAGTTGCCATTCAGCTGTAGTTTGTCGTTGGCTTCCTTTGTACTGCTCTTCTTGGATTAGCCTGCCCTCTTTGTTTTTTTGCTGGTGTATAGCTTGTGCTTTGAACTACTTTGGCAGTTGGCTTGTGCTTTCCCCTGTTTTTGATGGCTGGTGGAAGGCTTATGTTTTTAGTCTTTTTATTTTCAACTCGCCTAGCTTGTGGGTGTAGTTTAGTTAGTTTTCTTGGCTGTGGGTTGTATTGTGTAAGCTGGCCCTGTTTGTGGGTTATCTCGTTTCTCCCCTATTTTTTGGTCCTCTTCCTTCTGCCCAAATTAAAAAAAAAAAAAAAAACTTGGACTCAAGACCCAACTTGTTGAGGGCCAAGTTCAAGTCGAGTCATGCTGAGTCCTAATTTAAATTAAAAATAGTCAGCCGACTTCCATGCAATTGGGCCGACTACCATAATTCGAGTCTGAGTCCTATAGGACCCAACTTGTTTAGAGCCAAATCCAAGTCAACTTGGACTTGGCCGATTTTTTAATTCATGCTTCTGCCGCTGAAGGCAGCCATATGCCAAGGCACAGTTGGTAGCCTTCTCTGGGTGCTAAAACTGTTGAGAGTAATACATTTCGTATGGGTTCCCACCCTTTTGGGGGTGTTAATATATTCTAATATATTCTTACTCACATTCCTCCAAAAACAGTGGGGAAGTGCTACTTTTCGCCTTTTCCCATTAGGACGCCACAAACACAACTCGAGTCGGAAGGAGAGGGAGGGAGGGTCGGTCAATTTTTAAAACCATGCATAAACATGTGCATGCACACACACAAACATTTGAATGTCCCATTTCATGATCATCTTCATCTTAGTCTTATCCCATCAAGGAAGGGTTAGCACTTACAGGTTATCCTTGATCACCTTAAACCCTCACAGTACTCTCATTTCTATGAATGGCATGCACCACCTATAGTCATGCCACAAAACTACTCAACAACCCTTTCAATGCAATACCAGTTCATGTGTGCGTGCACACACTATTGGACATCAGTATTTTAAAGTAGAAAATAGAAGCAAATTACAATAAGAGATGTCATTATCATTCACTTATTTAGATAAAAGCAAAACCAAGAAGCAGAAGTATTACATATATCACCAAATACCAACGATAAAGCCTACCTGATGGATGCTGCAGATACAATTTCATCACCCCTCTCCAGAACGACAGTATAAAAGCTACTATAGTTCAACCGACTAAAGTTTGACCTGCATAAGAAACAAGTACGCAAATCTATACAATTATAATTAAATTTTAATTAACAAAAACATAAAGATTTTTAATTGCATAAAAGAAAGCAATCAATAATGAAAACACAAGTAGCACTACACCAAACTTTGAGGGGCATAATGAATATGACAAAGGATATAAACTTTGCATCTCAATGGCCGGCAGAACTTGATAAGAAACTTTCTTCTTTCCTTTTTTGTTTTGGCATGGAGGTGTGTGTGTGTGTGTGTGTTGTGGGGGGAAAAACTTAATAAAAACTTCATCCTGAAATGAAAATTTGCAGAATCATCAGAAGGAAAGCATAATTATAGGATATTTGTAGACCAAGAATGGCCCTCATTTCAACTTTACAAGAGACATTACTGAGGATCTCGAAAGGATGTTCAGGACAAGCATGTCAACGTGATGGTAGATAGAATGGATAGAGATAACATCCTAAGGAATCACTTCTTCCCATTAGCAACCAATGCACTGTCAAGAATTTACCCTTTTAACAAAAGATGCTTGTGTCTCTGAAATGATACTCGCAACACCCGTTAGAGTCGTTCAGCAAAGACTATAGCAATAATTTTATAAATAGCACCCATCAAGCTAATAGAGTGGAAGTCCTTAATTCCTTCGGCACCTACCTTCTTAAGGATGAAGGCAACAAAATAAAAAAAGCAACAAAATAAAATAAAATAAAGCACCTAACTCTTTAGAGAGGATGCCTCTTTCAAAGAAATTTGATAGAACGTCCATCACATAAGCCCTAGCATCCTCCTAAAAGGTCTCAAAGAAAGACATGGGAAAACCATCCGTATCAAGTGCCCTATTCCCACCTAAATCAAAGACCACTTCTTGCGCGTCCTCTTCTGAAAAAGGTCACCCAAATTGCTCAGCCTTCAGAGAATCAATTTGATTGAAAGCTAGGTTGCCCAAAACAGGACGATTCCACTCCTCAGAATATAATTTTGAAGAGAGAGAGAGAGAGACAAGAATATTCTCTCATCCTTCTTCAGGAGCTAATTACCATCGACTAGTTCTATAATTCTATAAAACGTGTTTCTCAGTGAAGCCATACTGTGTAAAAACTTTATACTCTTGTCTGTGATCCCTATCATAGCTCCAAGATGGCTCATCTCCTTGATATCCTGAAGAAGTTATTCAAGTTAAGATTTCACAAGCTCCACCACACCCTAGTGCTCTCCAATCAATTCTTTAAATTTCAATTTCAGAGTTTTCATCTTCTTTGCAAGCTTAAAGCCATCCCACCCAACCACCCTATACTCCTTCCACCATTGATTGATCAAGGCCATAAACTTTTTTTTTATAACATCGAGGCCATAAAACTTCTCTTCCTGAAACCAGCTTAACTTGAATTTAAATGGAGAAGGCCCTGACCTGTCAAAGTTGGAATCAAGGCAAACCAGGCAATGATCAAAAAGTGGGCTTCGGAAGATTAGCACTGCCCAATCCCCAGAAGATTAATAATCTGTCCAATCTTTCCATCAAAGGAGGATCGTGATTACCAGACAAAGTTGTCAATTTTGTTTCGTTTTGGCCTAAATGCCAAAACCTTTTATTTCAACCACTCAGTTGAAACAAACAGGGGGCACCAAACTTTTCATTCTGGAAATCATCCTGTACCAGACAAAATGTGAAATCTCATCCAAAAAGTAGTGTTTCGGCCCGTACAACCAAATTGGACAAAATGTTCAAATCCGTTTTTGTTTTTCAGGGTTTTTTAAAAGAAGAAGCAAAGTGCAAAACAAAGGCTGTCTTCCGTTTTCTCCACTTTCTCCAAAATCCAAATAAACTGGAACCCCAGCTGCCCCTTTCTTCTCCAAATCAACTCTACCATCCGGAGTTGGGCAACTGGATGCCATCAGAGCTGGACCTCAACCAGACCTGTGGTTGCACGCGCTGCCATCTATGATGCCTAGATACGGCATAAATACAGTGAGGACACGCCGTGGATATAGCAAGGACAAAAATTGTACACATAAAAAGTGAAGTATCGGATATGATACAACAAGATACATTACCCATTTTGAAGTATCTGTGCATCATAGGCTACCATAGCTCAATCATCGCCATCCTCCTCTTATAAGGGCATTTTCCCTTTCCATATTTGCCCATCTCTTTTTGTTTTGTTTTTTTTTTAAATGCCCTTTACCCATCTCTTTTATGTTATTTCAAAAACGCACATTGCCTATCTCTTTTTTTCTCAGAAAAAGACCCTTTGTCTTTTGGTTTTGGCCTTTAATTTTTCTTTTATTTTTTGTAAGGACCTTAGGGACCTATCTCTAGTTGGGATGTTAATCTAGTAGGCCTTTGTATAGTGTGTGTGGGTGTAATATGACCTTAGCTAAATACAAAAATATTACAAAAAATTAATATTTATTTTATTTTTCACTTATATAAAAATAAAAATATCTTTCCAAAAGGTTACTCGGAAAACTTTCACCGAAATTCAGAAACACCGAAATATTTCATCTTTGAGGCCCAACCTAATTGGGGTCTGAAATGAAATTGACAACTATGTTAACAGAACAAGTACAGGAAGCACCATTGAGCCTCAAATATAGGAGCAAATTAGAAGTAATCCAATCTGAAAAGGATTCCACATCAGCTGAAATTCTACACCCTCACAGTCTATTATCTGAAAGTCTCATGATGTTCCAATCCCCTCGTAAACACCATGGACCTGACCATCGGGATCTGAGTGCACTCAGCTCACTCCAGAAATCAGCCTGGTGCCCACGATCATTAAGACCATACACAGACGAAATCTGGCATTATTTCTGAATCTACAAATCCATGACCATTGAAAAAAAAAAGGAAAAAAGAAAAAAAAACCTGCGCACCAATCTCAGACTTCAACAGTACGACAATACCACAGTTGAAGCATGCACCCCCCCGTTAACAAAGCCTAATGTAACATAAGCCAGGTCCATTTATGGCCACAGTGCTATAGATCCAGGATCTTTTAGATTAGATTGGTCAAATTAGATTAGTATAAATTCCTTATATGCAAATTACAGTTAGCTTTAAGAGATTGTAATTACACAATGATGGAGCCTTAACTGAGGCAACCATGATGGTTAAGTAGAGATGGATCGTCCTTCTCAAAGGCATCCAATTCCATTCAGTTCTGGGTTCTTACTCTTCGAATACTGTGTAAATCTAATGACATGGTATCAAAGCCCCCGTCTTTGCTACAGAGTGACTAGAAGAATCTGATCTCTCTCGTCAAAAATTGAAGCTCCTCACTTCGCAATAGACTGTCAACTGTGTTCTGAAAAAAAAAGACATCGACTGTGTTTTGGGATCTCAACTGTGGGCCATCACCAACCCATCAGATCTGGTCAGAAGCTTCACACATCCTTGGTCGCCTGATTATTTGGTTTTTTTTACATGTATTGATGTGTTGCTGGCCCTTGGAGAACTTGTCAAGTTATCTGCACAACTGTGCATCGTCCCTGTTGCAACTCTGATTTTCTGCGGCCCCCCTTCGATCATCACAACTGCATCAAAGAAGCATATCTCCTTGGTCAACTATACTTTAGAGGATTACTGGAGACTTTTTTCGAGTTTATTTCAGATCAGTGGTAGGCCTTTTGATCACAGTTTGCCTTTATCCACTTTTGTAGTATCTTTTGATCTCAACCGTCTATTTCTCTGCACAAGTGTCTGATTGTTACAAAGCTTGGACCTCCTGTTAGATATTTTGGTCAAGCATCTTTTATTGTTCCTTGATCTAATCGATTGGATTCCCAGTGGGACCCACTGTTTGTTTTGGGCAGAAATTTTGGGTCCCCTGGACCTTTTTTTCCTCTAATTTCCCATTACATCATCACAGCATGCATATTTTATAGGATCTGTTGCTGTGAATTTGATTCGGGATCACAACTTTTCTGTTATTAAAGATCAAAAGCATTTTGCTCTTGATTGTGCCTGAAATCTGGGTCGCTTGGACCAGACTTTTGAGATTTTTTTTGTAAGAAGTACTGCTGTTTGTTCTGTTTTGAGATCTGCTGGCTACAAATAATTTTTTTTCTGCCACTGTTTTGTGATCTGCTGGTATTTTTTGATTCATTTGCTCTCGTTATTCTTCATATTTGGTTAATATCAACAACGTTGCTACGTTAATTTGAGCATGCTGCTGTCGTTTGCTCCTCTTGCTTGATATTGCACAATGGACAAAAATGACATGCAATTGATAAAATTCAATGGGAAAAACTACTCCGCTTGGGCTTATTAATTTGAACTATATCTGAAAGGCAAGAAACTACGAGGTCATCTCTGGTTCTTTGAAAAAGCCAACAAACAAAGACAAATTGGAAGATTGGGAAACTAACGAAGCACAAATGATGAGCTAGATTTTAGGATCCGTAAACCCTCAATTTTTCCTTCATCTTAAGCCTTACAAAACTGCTCCAAAAATGTGGGCATATCTGAAACGCATTTATTATCAAGAGAATTCAGCCCGTCAGTTCCAGTTAGAGCATGAAATTGCTCAATATTCCCAAAGTCACATGACTATACAAGATTACTACTCTAGATTTCTTGCTCTTTGGACTGAGTTCCCAGACATTGTATATGCTCCCGTCGCAGGCAACACCTTCTTAGGAGTTCAAGAAATCCATAAAATTTCTCAATGGGACCAAGTTTTAATGAAACTTAGGCCTGAGTTTGAAAATGTCTGCTCGAATCTCATGAGCCGACATCCATCTCCTTCCATTGAGACATGTCTCAATGAAGTCCTT
The DNA here is from genome assembly GCA_037013555.1 of Sextonia rubra. Classification (NCBI taxonomy): domain Eukaryota; kingdom Viridiplantae; phylum Streptophyta; class Magnoliopsida; order Laurales; family Lauraceae; genus Sextonia; species Sextonia rubra. The sequence continues at coordinate 20,246,348 of JASUAD010000006.1, forward strand.
TGCGAAGAACAATGCTTACTCACTCAACAACATCTTTCCCAACAATCTTCCAATGTTCCATTAGATGTTGCCTATGTGGGGAAGCTCTCAGGACACGGCACTCCATCCCGTGATATGACCAAGGTTCAATGTTTTACCTGTAAGCAGTTTGGCCATTACTCTTCTCAGTGCAAAAGGAAAGTTTGTAACCATTACAAAGCTAGCAGACACGTCATCTCTGAATGTAGAACCCGGCCGGAAAATCAGAAGTCCCGCACTTATTCTGCTATTACATCAGACTCTCAATCTGTGGCATCTGGTTCTCCATCTGCCTTCATGTCTTCACAACCATCTGTGCCCAACTCCTCTGTCACTCCTGAAATGCTTCAGCAAATGATCCTCCAAGCCTTTTCTACCTTGGATATCTCAGGTAAACCTCCATCATCTCCCATGTGGTATTTTGATTCAAGAGCGTCTAATCATATGACTTCTTCATCTAGTCTATTTTCTAATCTAACACCATATGATGGCAACCTTCAAGTGCATACTACTAATGGGGGTCATTTATCCATCACGGCCATAGGAGATATCCCACATTCCTTACACTTGAGTCATGTTTTTCTCTCTCCTGGTCTCTCTACAAATTTGTTATCTGTTGGCCAACTTGTTGATAACCATTGTAATGTGCCTTTTTCTTCTTCTGGTTGAGTTGTGTAGGATCAAAGAACAGGGAAGGTGATTGTGGAGGGGCCTAAGTGTGGTTGATTGTTTCTGCTTTGTTTCCCATCCAGAATCTTTTAGATTAGATTGGTCAAATTAGATCAGTATACATTCCTTATATGTAAATTATAATTAGCTTTAATAGATTGTAATTACACAATGATGGAGCCTTAACTAAGGCAACCGTGATTGTTAAATAGAAATGGATAGTCCTTCTCAAAGGCATCCAATTCCATTCAGTTCTGGGTTCATACTCTTTGAATACTATGTAAATCTAATGACACCCCCCCCCCCCTCCCTCTCCTCCTCAAACGCACGCACCACAAAAGACCCTGAAGCATTCAAGGCAGCAAATTCGACAAATTTACCACTTGAATTTTCTGATACTCGCATTGACAATCACCCTTTTCATCCTACTCCCTAAGCCCCTTATATTCCAGGAGATGATCTTGATAGAGAACTCTAATCAATTTCACCCAAACCCAATCCCTCTTACCTGAATCCAAGACTGTAGACAAACCAAATAATTAACTGACAAAACCAGATGCTGCAGCTCCCTGACCCATTTCTTCGTCTGCTTGCTTGCACCATACTCAGAACAGGTTAGATTGTCTCCAGAAAATTAGTAAAATATTAAGATCAGACCACGCTCCTTTGTTTCCCTGAAAAGAAATGCAAAATGCCCTTCCACACTCAGAAATTATCTGAGAGAGCTTCCACTCACCCAGCTGAACATTGTATGGAAAGAGCTCTGCCCTAACTTGATCTGCTGGAAGAGAGCATACCCCTTGCTTACTGCAAAGGAGAGCACATGAGAAGGACCCATCTTCAGGTGTAGAGATAAGCTCTCTCCTCAGTCCTCACTATTCAAGGCAACTCTGGGAATCAACTGAGCTGATCTTGGACTGTGAACATAGTTTGATGAAGAATGCCTGATGAAAGCCCATCCCCCTACAACAGTAAAACTGAATTCTATTTCTGCTTCATTTTCACGCATCATCTCACCTTCCAAGCAAGGGATAACAGGGCCAAAAGTGCTCCTTGGAACCACCACTAACATATTCGCCTCACAAGGGAAAAAAGGGAACACTAAGCCACCAGTAAATTCACTATCGACAGCTCCCATTTGGAAATCAGCAAGTGAGTCCTCCATGAGCACACTCCCATTAGAAGCAGCAGAGTATAGAAGTGTGTCAGTTAGCAAGGAGTCGCACCCGCAACAGTGGCCTTCCTCATAAGGTTCAGAGCCGCAAAATCACCTTCTTTCTTGGGGACAAACAACTTCCATGGGGATGCAGACCAACCTATTCCTTCAACCCAAAGGAATGAAACAGGCTCGAGATACCTCGTCTTCCTCCCTCCTCCCTTCCTGTGAAAAAAACCATTCGGAAAACACCCTTTTACCAAAAGGAATAAAACTGTTGTCTGGGCACAAAAGAAAGCAATAGGAATCTTGGACTTCATCACTATCAGCCTCCGAGAATTTTGCACTCAAAGCATCCCCACATGAGGAGGCCGAGAAGAATGAAAGATCTCCAGAACCTTCCCTGCATCTGCCTATGCTGTGAAAGGGTGATCTGAAAATGAAGAAGAAGGCCTTCTTATCAATAGCCTACAAAACCTGAGCACAGCTCCCATCAAAGTCGAAGGCCTTCTTATCAATAGCCCACAAAACCTACGCGAAGCTCCCATCAAAGTCCATCTTCCAAACCGGGGGTTACACACAGCCCAAATAAGGGTCCCAATACACAGACCAAACATCCTACCAAAGCCAAATAACTCATCCTCGAAGTCAAAGGCAGGCGATGCGGAATTTGAAATTGTATCTCTACCTGATACGTCGCCATCATCAACCTGCCTGAAGCAGCAATTCTCTAATTTATAGCAGCTCTTGTAAACATTTAAATGACAAAGCCTTCTGCAACTCCCAACTGAGAACTTCTTTTCCTCCACGCCAACAAAGAAAAAGACACACCTGAGTAGAATCTGGAACTGAAGAGGAAATCTCCTAAGGCCATCCCACTGGATTTTCACTCATCCAAAATGAAGCAACTCCATAGACAGATTATGCTGACTTCACTCCTCCAAATGAAGGCGCTCCATTGACACAGTATGTCAATCAATCTCCACAGTATCTCCAGTAAACTTTCTCAGAAGATCAAAGGTGCTCTTCTTCCAAGCGTGAAGAGAGACACCCTTGAATCTGAACCAGGAAACTCGAGACGGACAACCCAAAACTTCTATCCATCTTTCTAGAGAGAAGGAAGACGAGGTTTCCAGACCTGAAAATGACTGGAGGACCTTTCTCCGAAAGAGATTGAATCCAAACCACCCCTTCTTCTAGAAGCTTCACATCAACCAGCGTCTCACACCCTGTCCATCCATACTGAAGAGATGTTAACCGCATCCTCAGATTTGAGGTGGCCCACCAGGCCATGCCGCAGAGAGATCAAATCCTCGTCACACGTCAAATGCTCTAAATTGACCAATGTCACAGATCCCTGAAAAAGAATCTTGCTTTGTGTCACAGCTGCTTTCGACCAATGGAAAATAGGACATTGAAGACACTTCTCCACAGTAATTGGTTTCTCTTTCAGGAGAAGAGAGAGAAGGGAAAATGAATCCTCACTTCGAATGCCAGTTAGAACCAAATCTCACCATCCGCACATTGATTCTCCGTCCAAGCCAAGACTTGCCATTAGCCAGAGCCATAGCCCTATCTGCCCCCCTTTAAGGCACAAAGTGGACAAAAACAATACCCTGATTCTTCCTAGAGGATTTTTCCAAAGAATATGTCTCAAATCCTTCCTGCTCTGATGCACATAGCTGCCAACTCTATTTTGGAGATTCCCTAGGGAAAATTAGAGACAAGAAGAGAGTTTAGATCATCTTTCAGCCAACTCAGTCTGCTAACAGCAACAATACACATAGGCAGAGCTACCCTCCTGCTCGAACTGGAGGCACAGTAGTGTTGCTGGTAGCAGACCGAGGTATGGCTGTTACCAGAGCTGCTTCCTCCTACCAAACCAGCTTCCTCACAGTAGTGTTGCTGGCAATTCCCAAGAGCTGCTTCCTCCCACCAAACCAGCTTCTTGCCAAATACCTTCTCTTGTTCTTGCTTCTCTTTCTCTCACTCCATCAGTAGAAACAAGGAGTTTCTCCTCTTGTAAGTATGGCTGTCAAGTTCTTACCGTATATAAAAAAAAACCAACATATAGATTAACCATCGCTCTTAAGTCATAAAAGCTATTCAACATGTCCTGAGGGAAGTAATGGATGGGCAAATCCCCTATCTAAACAGGAAATTCTTGTTGTAGTTGATCCCATTTGTGGTTTTCTTTTCTTTTTTTTTTTTTCTATTTTCTTTAGAGAGGTATTGAGCTTTTATACTGAAACTCTCCTATTTTATCTCCTTTGCTTTTATGAAGTTTTTGTTGCTACCAATCCACAGAAAAAAAATATTATGCAAAAGAGAAGCAAACAAAAAAAAAAGGCACAGGAAAATAATTACTTATTACTCACAAGTGAAGGTCCATAAAGAAAGCAGCTAAAATCATAGCCTGCAAGTCATCTAGATAGCCGAGAGGAAGTACATGGTTACAGCCAACATTCAAATAGAAGCACCTACTTTTTATATGCCCAAAAACTTATAGCATTGCTACAATCGATTTACACATTCTTACATTACTTTATCTGTTAAGTAGTATATGTCAATAGTTTCTTACCCGCAATTGTAAAGAACATTTCGAACAATGTTTACACCAGTCCGATGGTCAATTATTGGAAAAAAGCACTCATTCATAACTGCTGCTGCGATAGCAACCTTAGAATTGCACTCAGCTCTTTGAGAAAGTCCAAGGGATAATGTCTCTGAGTCTTTGCCAAAACGATGAACAAGCATCCATGAAAACCCAGCATCCAAGTAATTCTTCACCCCAAGAAGCTTCTGCATGCGGTCAAAGAGCTGCAGACAAGGCAACAATACAATGATTACACTGTATTCCAGTTACAGATAAGAGTAAATAATAAAAGAGAAGTCCGTAAGAGCTCAACCATCACAAACCAAGGCTAACAACCAAGTTAGATATTTATCAAAAGGAATAAATTGGAAAAGATAATTATTTTTAGCCACATAATTGCAGATTCCGTTTTCTTGAAGAACATTTAAGTGTATTTCCTATTTCTTGAAGAACATTTAAGTGTATGTAAGTGTCCCACTAAATAAGCTAGAAACATGCAAACTCATACTTCATTTTGGAGGCTTGTGTTATTCATCATAAAACGATTGACGTCAAGCTGTCAACAGATTATCCCCAACATAATTGTTAACTTAAGAAGCTTAAGATTAAGACTCCCATTCAGTTAACTATTAAAATGTTGATGAAAAATTAGAAAAATTGTACAATGTTGATGAACCGGAAACCCCCTTGAGCCCATTGATCAGGAAAAACAGTTTTAAGCCTGTTTTTAATCAATTTAAGTATTATTGTTAGAAGTATGGTGGGCTGGATTGTTACAAGCAAACAGTAGATATGCAACAGCACCACCAGATAGTTATCGATTTTCAAGAGCACCGATGCCTGAATAATTTTTTTATTACCATCGATCAACTTGGTCAATTAGTTGCTTGAACACTGTCCTAGAGTCTCAGGAACTAATGTTAGTCTTCGTCAGATTATCGCTAGTTGCACGAGTAACAGGGCATGTTGCAATCCAACATGAGTACAAGATGTAAGAAGAATTGTGCCGTTTGCAAACTGAAGATGAGTAACCAATTCTCCCCCCTAGCAACCTTCAAACCCACCAATCAAACCAATGTCTTTTGCTTTCTTAAGAAGAGCTCCCATAGCTTCTACCACAATAGTGAAAAGGAAGGGGGATAATGGATCACCCTGTCTAAGTCCTCTCAAAGTCCAAAAAGGCCGAATAGGTGAACCAATCACCAGAACTGAGATGGATGAGGAAGAAATGCACTATTTGATTCACCTTCTCCACCCTTGGAAATATGTTTCCACCAAACATGAATCCCCAAGATCCCGCCATGGAAGAATGGGAGGATGATATGGAACAACAAATTAATCCTTGGCTTGCAAACTCCATGATCCCACCATATCATTCCAACACAAAAAATTTTCTTACCCAAAGGTCCACCTCAGCAACCCTGTCACCCTCTACATCATCCACAAACAGCTGCATCTAATGTAGCTCTTTCCAATGCTATGGACACCCCTACCTCCTCTAATCTCACTGCACAGATTCAGTCCATAATTGCTGAGTATTTTGAGCAGGTGATGCTATCTTCTGGCTCCAGATCTTCAACTTCATCTTTGACAGCCTTCCCCATTATTGCCCCTTACTCTCCCGGAGGTAACACAGTTGTCTTTTGATCTTTGACTCTAGTGCCTCTGGTCATATAACTTCCAATTCTTCACTACTCATTCACACTAGCTCACCTTCATACCCTTGTCTCATTTATATAGCTAACGGCTCTCATTTAACTGTTACTAAATTAGGTTCCATCACCACTGGTTTGCTTTGTATTTCCTCCATACTTTTCATTCCTAATTGATCTGAGTCATTGTCTATAAGCCAACTTGTTCAAGATGGATATGTGAATATTTTTTTCCTCTGTGTTCTGTGTAGGGTTCATCAACCAGGAGCCAGAGTGGGCCAGGGCATAAATTAAACGGCTTGTATTTTCTTAATTTCATTCACTTGCTTCATCCATCTGCTTTTGTTTTTGTTGCTATAGATAGCCTATCTTTATTTCATCTTTGGCATTCTAGATTAGGAAATGTGTTTGTTACTTGTTTATAACAATTAGTTTTTTATAGCATTTTAGGAAAATGTAACTTTTGACAATATATTTGATTGGTTGAGTTATTGTGCTTCTATTGTTTTGCCCTCCCATAGAAGTACTACACATGCTTTTGATTTGGTGCTCTCTAGTATTTGGGGACCTGCCTCTCAATCCACCAAAGGAGGCTCGTTTTATTTTGTTTTGTTTATTGATGATTATACATGATATACATGGGTGTATTTAATGAAAAATAAAAATGAATTGTATAACTTCACCAGTTTTTACTATCGATTTCAAGCCTACATAAAGCAGTAAGGTTGCGTTAGGTAAGTTGACAACTTGCGTAAACTTTTGTAACAACCCAAACATGAATTCTGAGTTGGAACAAGCCTATGATGATGATTGTGATGATGAAACATGAGTTATATGACACGTATTTCATTTGTTCATAAGATTGGAACCTAGTTTTCCACCAAAATTAGAACTTTCAAACCTGACTCTGGTTGCAAGTACCTCTCTACCCGGTAGTCCTCAGGTCTCCTTTCCTTATGGCCCTGAGTTAAATGACGCTGCTGAATGCAAACATCATCATCTTTTGGATACCATTCACACTCTATTTCATTCTTCTAAAGTCCCACGCTCCTTTTGGGAAGAAGCCCTTTTTAATCGCCACCAACCTCATCAATCATTATCCATCCTCTATTTTGTCTAGCCGCACACACTTTGAAGCCTCTTTTCCATTAAAAAAAATACTATTCTACCCTCCGTCCCTTTGGGTATCCCTTTTTTGTTCTTCTTCCACCAAGAGATCATTCCATGGATGCACACACTTTGAAGCCTCTTTTCCATAAAAAACCATACTATTCTACCCTCCGTCCCATTGGGTGCACCTTTTTTGTTCTTCTTCCACCAAAAGAACGTTTGAAATTTTCTACCAAATCCACCATTTGTGTCTTCCTTGGTTATGGGATTGAACAAAAAGGGCTTTGTTGTTTTGACCCCAAAATCAATCGTCGTTGTATCTCCCATCATGTCACATTCTGGTTCATTATACACCAAAGATTGACTCACTGAAGCTGTGATGAAAGCGCATGAAGAGAGTTCCAATGTGGCCTGTACTAGGGGAAGTATTCCAAAAGGGATTTGAGAAAAACTCAATTAACAAGAACCCCTTGGGTCATAGCCAGCAGATTATTAGCTTCCTGCTTTAGGTAAAATCTCTGTATTTATCTCTTTTTTGTCTAAGTTACTTTGGTCAAGTTTTCATTCATGTTAAGGGTTAAGATTGCATTAGTTTGGATGAATGTTTATTCTAGGGTATACTTCAAGGTTTGTTTTAAGTAAACAATATTGAATCGTCAGCTGAGGGATGTTTTCGAATTTATAAATTTCTGATTGCAATTTTGTGTGAAATTTCTCTCTTCATATTCCGTATGCATACTTGGTGACGCAGCCGGGGAAGAAGAATAGCCAATGGGCTATTCTCTAAGCCAAAAGATTTAGGATAAACTGTTTAGGCCTCATACCAAAGAAAGGAATTCAACACACAAGGAGAAGAAAACTGAATCTCAATTCAATAATAATGTAGTTCATCCCACGAGAATGTATTACATCTATTTATAACTAAACTACTCTCTAAATAAAGAAATTAACTAATTCAATCCAAATATAATCCAATTTCTAAAGCTTAAGAAAGCAACTACTATTAATCAAGCAAATATTATCAATAAAATTAATCTTCACTGCTGGGCATTGGACTTGGGCCTGCGGGTATAGACTTTCAAGCGGGGCTGATTAGTCTAGCATGTATCAGTCCCCCCCGAGGAAGAACTCATTCTCAAGTTCAGTAAATGTCCACCTGGCTCGAAAATCATTCGAACAAACTTCCGAATTGCTTATTGAGCTTCATTTTGAGGACACGACATGAAAGCGTGATTTGATCTTTTCTTCCAATTAGTAGTAGGTTTGAGGTGTGACTTCTTTGGATGACTACATTGTGCTTGAATGTATGATCTAACCATTAGATGCTTCGATTGTAGACGCTTTACCAATAGATCAAACTCTTTTATTAGCAATAGTTGATCTCCGAAGATGAAATCAATGTGGGGAACTTCAACAAATAAAGTTTCTTTTGAAACCAGTGAAACAACTGATTTATCTTCCGCTGATCCAATCAACTTTGCTGATGGTGGATGGTCATTTTCCTTACTAATCATATCTAAGACTTCAATGTTTGTTTCAACTTCTTTTTGGTGCCTGCATCTTTTGATCAACACTGTCCACAGAAACAATTTTGGGCTCCTAGTCATCTAATTCTTCTGAAGTATCATCCATTGTAGGAGTGCTAGACTATATCTCATTGGACTTTGTCATAATGTCCTCCATTCATTGATCTTGCTTTGCAATGTTAGCCTTGAGATTTGTTTCTTCTTTTGGCTCTTCCTTTGGCTCTTCAGTTGAAGGGGATGATGTAGACAAATATGGAAGAAGCGCGACGCATCATCTGTGCCACCTGAAGGTTTATGTGTTTTTTTCATTGTCATTGTGCACATTTCGATAAACAATCCATGGTTTTCCCAAAAGAATATGAGTTTTATTTATAGGAATTATATCACACCAAATATTATCTTTATATCCACCAATCTTGAAAGATACAAAACAACAGTGAATCACAAGAATAACAAAACCATTAGACCATGTAACTTTATAAGGCTTTGGGAGCTTCTCCGTAGACCAATTGAGTTTGTCAATAACCTCTCGTGCCACGAAATTGATAGCACTGTCATTATCAATGACTAGATTTGCTAACCTGTCTTCACACGTTGCTCGAGTCCGGAATATCATAGTCTTCTTCCACTCGTCTTCTTCCTTCTCATTTGTGCTAAGGAGTTTGTGAAAGACAAGTGTAGGAGTATCTTCTATTTCCACTACATGAGTGATGCAGTCTAGGCCCCACAAGTAGTCCATCTTCAAATTAGATTAGAATTATATTATTTTTATTAGTAGATTTCTAATTACATTGTTATTAAGGAAATTTCTATTAATAGCTTAGGGTTTGCTTAGGCATTAAGTTTGCTTTTACTATATATATATAGCATTGTAAAGAAAAGATTCTCACACTTGATTGATTAATAGAATTGGGTTTTATCCCCGTGAGGTGCATCATCATGTATTGAAGTCTTCTTGACGATTCGAAGTGTCTTTGGACATGTGCTTTGGCACCCCTACGCAAGCCCTAACCCTAGGGCCTGCATCAGTTTGGTATTAGAGCCTAACGATCCATCGTGATCATCTGGCATGTTACCCATGTCTATCCCCTGCAAATCCCTGGGTCACCCAAAATCCCCAATCCGGCCTCACCACCCTCTGGTCACTAATCGGAGCCTATCCATCCGCACCATCCATCATCACCATCAGTTAACCGAAACCCAAGCCGAGCCTCAACCTCAATCTCGAATCCCATCCCCTACCGAAACCCATATCCTTCTCCCAACTAAAACTCAATCCACCATCGGTCAACCGTTTACACTTCCCCGTTCCCCTTTCTACCAAAACCCAATCCCACCGTCTAAGAAGCCACTCTCAGACAAAAAAAAAAGGGAAGAAGAAGAAAAAGAAAGAGAAAGGTGCAGAGGAGATGATAGAAGATGTACCTGGACTATCACCATCGTCCATCGCCGTTGTCCACCTCCAACATTGCTGCCGCCCGCAGTCGCCGCTTACATGCCTCGCCAACACCGCCACCGTCCTGCGCCGATCCGTTGTTGCCACCTTCACTGCAACCAGCAATAAGCGCCATCGCTCAGCATCTTTCCACTGCCGTTACCATGCACCATCCTCCCTTCCTTCGACATCACCATCTCTTCTTCTCCTTTGTTCCAACGTCCCCACTAAGCCGACGGAGTTTCGCCCGCCGAAGACACCACCTCATCTTGTTGCAAAGGAAAGGGTTTCGAAACAGAAAGAGCAGCAACTCTTTTGTTTCCTTCTCTAGCATAAAGTCCAAGGAAAAAAAAATCAACTCACAGGGTGTTGGGCCTGATTTGGATCCGGCCAACTGTTGGACCCATCTGCATGAATATATTGTAACATCAAGGGTCAAAATTTATTTTCTTGATATCAGGCTCATCCGAGATCCGATTTCCAATCAATTTGCACCATTGTGCTAGTGGCACGCAGATCTACATATCAGGTCAATTAGATTTTAAATTTTGCAATAAAAAAAATGCCACCTAAGAAGCAAGTGGAAGCTGAATCTTCATCTTCTTCACTTCAAGATTTCGCTAGTGTCATTAGAAAATTATCCGCAAAAGTTGATAGCATACACACCACCCTACAACAATTGGACACTAGAGTCACAAATTTAGAAAATAATCAGCGTGTGAATCACAACCGTAATGATGGTGCAAATATTCGAAATCCACGAGATCCACCAGTCAATAATCCTAATTGAGATTTAGGGATTAAGCTCGTGATTTCCGAATATAATGGAAAATTGCAACCCGCTGAATTCATAGATTGGTTAGTGTGTGTGGAGAATATTTTTGCACACAAGCCAATGACTGAGCACCATAAAGTCACACTAATTGCTACTAGATTCCGTAATTATGCAACAACTTGGTGGGCTAAATTGCAAAGAAAACGGAGGAATCAGAACATGAACCCTATTGAAACATGGATTGAGATAAAGAATATTTTGAAGCAAAAATTCCTTCCTGTCAACTATGCAAGAGATCTACGTTCCAGCTTTCAAAACTTGAAACAAAGGTTCAAGACAGTTGTTGATTATTCTAAGGAATTTCTAACTCTGCAAACTCGTTGTGGTTTGAATGAAGATGATGATGTGGTTGTTGATAGATTTTTCAATGGGTTGACAATAGACATTCAGCATATCCTTGCCTTCCAACATTTTGATAATGTCGATGAACTCATCCAACATGCTGTCAAAGCTGAGGGAATTGCAAATCATCAAGCACAAAAATCCAAATGGGCTCCACCAAACAATTTATTTCTACAAGATGCTAAACCCAATGGTTCGTTGAGACAGATTTTTGCACAAACTAAAGGTCCAAATAAGATGATTTGTTTTCATTGTGAACAACACGGGCATTGCACAGCAAAATGTCCAAAGCAAATACATCTGATTGAGATTGAAGGTGCTGATAAAAATATCCCAGATGATACTAAGGATACTGAAACTACTCCCAAGGATGTTAACAATGGGGAAATTACTGAAATATATGCAAATACTACAGGTAAAGCTTTTACCGTCATCAAAGAGACTCCATCAATTGTTAAGAATAAATGGTTAAAAAAAATATCTTCCGTTCCGTGGGTATAATGAAAAAATATCTTCCGTTCCGCAGGCACAGTTCAGGGAAAACATTGCACAGTTGTTATTGACAGCGGAAGTTGTAAAAATCTCATCTCCCGAGCTCTTGTTGATCGCCTCTAGTTGAAAGTTTACAAGCACAATCACCTTTATTTTGTCAAGTGGCTGATGAATGATAATCAAGCGCATATTCGACGTACTTGCAAAGTTACTTTTGCCATTGGTGAGACTTACAAAGATACAATCTGGTGCGATGTGCTACCTGTAGATAGTGGTGATATCTTATTGGGCCATCCATGGATGTATGTCAAAAATAGAACTCATGGTATGCGCAACAACACCTATACCTTCATGCATGGTGAACACCGGGTTACTCTTCATCCCAAAAAATCAAAAGCACCAAAGAAGAATTCATGAAAAGCTGCCACAAAGGAAGTCCTTCATGTTCACCACATTTACAGAGGCAATCCAAAGCAGACTCGAGTTTGAGGACGAACTCTTCTTTCAACCCGGGGAGGATGATGCAGTCTAAGCCCCACAAGCAGTCCCTTATCAGATTAGATTAGGATTATATTATTTTTATTAATAAATTTCTAATTACATTGTTATTAGGAAAGTTTCTATTAATAGCTTAGGATTTGCTTAGGTATTAAATTTGCTTTTACTATAGATATGGCATTGTAGAGAATAGATTTACAGACTTGATTAATTAATAGAATTGGGTTTTATCCCCATGAGGTGCGTCCTCATGTGTTAAAGTCTTCTTGATGATTCAAGTGTCTTTGGACATGTGCTTCGGCACCCTTACGCAAGCCCTAACCCTAGGGCCTGCATCAATGAGCTCTTGTTCACTGCTAGAAATTTTCGTCTTGAGACTTAACTCGTCGCATGCAGGACCGTCGAAGCATGTGCTCAACACGAATAGCTTCGTCGTATGCATCATAAATAGTGTTGCAGTGATTCATCTTCTCTAAAATCCTTGGTGTCAATCCTCTAATAAAGAGGATCAAATTATGCAACTCATTTTGTTCCAATTCACATACTTGATGCAATTTTGATAACTGATCTAAATATGGGTTGAGATTGAGTAGTGATGGGTTCAGCTATGCTGGGGGCTGGGTTGGGACGATGACGAGGGTTTTGGGTTGGGTCTATCTTCGATGGGTCTTGGATAGATGGGGTGGGTAATGGCAGAGGGGTGTCTTTAGGGATTGAGGTGTTCATTCTGGGATGGGTTCAGGTGATGCAGATGGAGATGGAGTTGAGTGAGGGTGACAATGACGAATGATGATGGTAGGATTGTAGTAACGAAGGGAAGGGAATAGGGATACCCGAATTACCTCTGATCGGCAATTGGAGCTGCAACGGGAAACGGATCTCTACTTTGATACCAATTGAAGCAGCACAAGGAAGAAAAATAGCCAATGGGCTATTCTCTAAACCAAAAGGCTTAGGATAAACTGTCTAGGCCTCATACCAAAGACAAGAATTCAACCCACAGGGAGAAGAAAACTGAAATCTCAATTCAATAATAATGTAATCTATCCCATGAGAACGGATTACATCTATTTATAACTAAACTACTCTCTAAATAAAGAAACTAACTAATTCAATCCAAATATAAATCCAATTTATAAAGCTTAAGAAAGCAACTACTATTAATAAAGCAAATATTATTAATAAAATTAATCTTCACTGCTGGGCTTTGGACTTGGGCCTACAGGTATAGACTTTCAAGCGGGGCCCATTAGTCTAGCCTGCATCACTTGAGATAAGGCCTTTCAATCCATATTACCTTCCTTATTTTGTGCATAGACAGTATACCTTTTGTATTTTTCCTTCTTGATGCTGCTGTATGGAAGCTTATTCTTTCTTTCTTTTGTTAAGGTTAGAAGCAGCTGGCTGCCATTACTGCAATTAACTCAGTAAGCAAAAACAGGCTGGTACGGCCAAACAGGTTCTGGACACTATCAGATTACTAACCTGAAGGTTACAACAGCCTACAACCATTGAACTTCAACCAATCTGATTATTCATTAGTCACAAAATCAACCAGCAGTCCTAATCTTTGACAAAACAAATTAGGGACTATCACTTATTGGTGGCAGGTTGAGAAATGGGTTGAGCTTTGTTGTCTAGTTGCCCAAGTTTTAAAATATTTCTTTTTAATTTATGTACATGAAGGTGTAAAGGAGCACTCTACAACATGGTTTAAAAAATCGGCCGAGTCCGAGTCAGCTAGGATTCAGTCCATACCGAGTCGGATCCCAGGGAACTCGGACTCGAATCATGCGACTCGGCCATGACCAAGTCAGGCCCCGAATCCGTTTTTTTAAACCTTGCTCTACATATCTGTTTAGTTGCTAACAAGCAATCCCCCCCTCCCTCTCTTCCCTCTTCCCCCAAAACAACCAAATAACATAATAATAATAATAACAATATTCAACTAAATGGCAGACAAATCCTGCAAGGATGCCTCCATGCACACTTTACGAGAGAGTGAGGGAGCAGTAAGTTAAGCTTGATCATAACAGACAATAATTTCAACAATACAACATTAAAAGTAAAAATTAATAGATAGTGGCAAGCCATGGAATGAGCTGTAATACCTTCGGCAGTTCAGCCCACAAAAGTTAATAATTTCGACAATATAACATTAAAAGTAAAAAGTAAAAAGTAAATAGATAGTGGAAAATCATGGAATGAGCTATAATACCTTTCTGCAGTTCAGCCCACAAAAGTTAGTGCCTGGAATATTGGAATCGGCGGGTACAGCATCCATTTCAGGAATACACAATTGGTGGTCTACAACATGCAAAGTTGCTAACACATATTCAGCCTTCATTGCAAAATGAACATATTGATGAAAGCAAAAACAAGTAATCGCACATGACATATAGCCACACATTTTAAAATAGCATTAAAAAAAGGAGTGTGGCACATACATTTTCCTTCACATTGACTACAAGAGAGTAAAGAGGAGACAGTAACACCATCGTAGTCACAGGTGTTACCACCAACACCGCCACAAAATCTACACGAACAGTTTGAACAGTGCCAATCACCCGGAGGAAGCATCTGCAACAAGAGATGAATATTTCATGCACTGGATGAACCATTAAAGTTTTTTTCTAGAGGATTGTCATAATACCACCTATAAAGACATGCCATACCAGAGGAATATACCGATACTATCATGTAAGCAAGATAGTTTGGAATTTAGTTTGTGGACTTCTGCATGAAACATTTAACCTATTTTGTTTATTTGCAGTTCTCCTAAATGATGAAAGTTTGCAGACACCTTACAATGAAATATATTATGGCATGTCAGAAATAAAAAATCTGTTACGACATAGAATTTCAGGAATGATGAAATTAACAGTACAGTCATATTCAATTTAAATATTTATCAAAGTATGCTCATTATTCAGTTTTGGTGTATTTTCATGTCTGATGTCGTGCATAGTGCATACATAAGCAACCAGGTACATTAAATGATATAAATGTCAGTGAAGTTACTGGCAAGGATTTATTAGAAGGTTAAATTTCTCATGCTATTTCTGAAATAAAAAATGAATCTTAAATATGAAAATCTAAAATTATTTCATTCGTAAGTAATTGTTCATTTCTTGCATATGTGCAGGCAGACATCCTTTTTCATCATAGTACCTTTTTCCATTCTATCTAAAATACTCTCCATTTACCCACCTGCAAATTCCACATCATAAATAAGAAATCTTTTTTTTTTAAATGACAGACAAGAATTCAAGAATTCACTCCTTTGGTTTCAGTTGTTACTGGTACCCATATGGCATAAACAGCCACAAAGTTATGCATACCTGCATATTTAAGCAGCATTGATGAAAGGTTGATGGACAACCATCACAACAGATCAGATCCCCACCATCGCCGCAAATGCCACAGGTATCATCATTCGGGTCATCACCGTTGATGTCTACGGAATGAAACCAACTCTGTTCAGCTGCCTCTTCTTTATCCCATGCATCTAATAGGCACTGCAAAAGAGAATCCCCAGTGGATACAAATATGTTTTCGAAAGGCTGACACAATTTGCTTCCAGCATGAATCTCAAACTTTGAAGCTGGAAGGATTTTACTACAGCAACTGCAGTGAATGCCATCCCTTGTAGTCCGTCCCTTTAACAGTGCCCGTTTGCGCTTTTCATTCATATACTCTACCTTTGTATTCTCATATACAGTTCCCAAATCTATCAGCCAGGACAGAAGAGTTCGTTTCCCAGGGTAGGGAACAAAGTCATCAGCATCAGCATTCACTCCTTTGCCAGAACTACGAGCCAACAGAGCAGATCCTCTTCGTTTTTTATTTTGTCTTCCTTGCAGCAAAGGCGCCCTGATTAGCTTTAGCTTTCCCTCAACTGAGATCTGAGATGAATGACCTTCTTCAGTAAGCAACAACTCCCCGTCACAGGATTTTGGGTTCCTGGCAATGCTTTTCTTTTTTGAACCAACACAACTGCTTTCAGTGATCATTCCATTCTGTGACTTACCTTTCTGTTTCATTCTCACATTCTTGTCCTTTGTAAATTTCATTTTGCGAACTTTCTCAGCATTCTTACATCCTTTGTCTGACTTTGACTTCTTATTCACTCTGTTTCTTTTTAATATAATGAGAGCCTCCACTGGTATCAAAGGAAGCATAGACTTCGTCTCCATAAGGCTATGATTCCTGTCACTGCACGTCTCAGACAGCTTCTGCTCTTTCAGGTTTCCCAAGGAAGTGTCTTCACATTGTAATTCCTTTTGAAAAGCATAATAAGCCTTGGTGATTGACCAATGCTCAGTTCCTTTGGGGGAAATGTATACAGCATCTTTATAATCCCTGCTCAGCCGTTGCCTATAATCAATTGTCCAACCAGCATTCAAAAGAATCTTCTTTATCCGGTCACATAATAACTGTTTTTCTCTTCTACGGCCATTTTTATTTTGTGCTTCACTCTGTTCAGTCACTGGGAGAGTATCCATTTCTGAACTCTTCTCCTCTTTACTCTTTTCTTCTCCATCCTTTGTCCGAAATGCATCTATCCTCCTTGTCTCCACGGGCAAGGTCATACTATCTGCCTTTTTTTTCGAACCATGGGCTTTATTTTTTCCAACTGTGGAACCTTTGCGCAGCTGCAAATGGTTCTTTGATGATTTAAAGGAGGAACTTGATTTGCCATGGGATCTACTTTTTTCATGAAGTTCCCAGTTGGAACTATTTGCAGACCCAGATCCATTTCCTTTCTCCTTATCTTTCCGTAGATTATATTTTTCCTCCGAGACCCCCACCTTAGTCTTGCTATTGGATAGCAGCTTCAAAACACCATGTTTGCCCTGGACCCTAATAGCTTTTTCACAGGGAGCTCTGAACTTCTCTTTTGAAGCACCAGCCAGGCATACGTTCTCACCTTTGTCCAGCCTGAGTCTCTTCTTAAAGAAACGTCCAGTTTCCTCGCTTCTGTCAACAATTGAGACACAGTTCATATGTAAATTAGACACCTTTTTCTTAGCAACCGGGGTGACTCTGTCAAATTCTGTTTCACCTTCCTTCCACCGAGCAGTGGACCCCATGAGCTTGGGATTCAAAAGTCTGTGACCTTCAAACTTGGTTTCTCCTCCACTGCTCTTACAATTTTTTATCATTGTTTTTTTCTGAACAACTTCATCGTCTTCTTGGAGATCAAAAGAGGCTGCCCTGTTTCTCTTTCTCTCGTTCTCAGCCCCCACAATTCTGTCATCTTCAGCATCCTTCTGAGAGGAACAAGGATCTAACAAATCAGAAGTTTCTTCCTTGCACATCGAGGATTCAGTCTTTAACCTTTTTCTGTTGAATGCAGTGTCTTGTTTCGACATAGAACAATCGGCTCTGCATCTCTTCCTCTCATTCACAGTCACCTTACTCATTTTTCTATCAACCTTGCCGCCATCCTTGCAAATATGTGGTGGTTCTGAAGAATCAGTTTTTCCTACTTTACACTTGAAAGACCCAGAATTCAACTTATTCCTATCGCTTTCAGCACCCCCATTGCTTTTAAAACAACCCATCCTGCCTCTCCAGAGCTTTTCTCTAGCTCTCGTCATCGGCGTTTCAGCCTCTTCGCTTTCCTTCTTCCTATCTGTCACACTATCCTTCTTCGGGTCCGCGCCTTCCATCCCATTCACACTAGCCCCACGGCCAGACTTCTCTGGAGGAGAAACCAAGTCCTCATCAGAATCCGTTTCGACCAATATCAACCGCGGTCTCCTCTTCTCCTTCTTGACATCGACAACCTTCGCTTTCCCCGACAAACCACCACTTGCACCACTTCCTTTCCTCTTTGAACCAACCTCGCCATTACAAGCCTTATCCTCCTCCTCCGCCGCCGCCCCCTTCCCCGACCCACCGCCGCATTGCGCCTCCTCCTTCATCTCATCAAACAGAAACAACCCCAACTCCAGAAGCTGCACCCAAATTCACCCCAACCCCAAAACTGAAGCACCAAAACTGAAATCCAAAAACCCTAATTCAACACTCATAGGGCTGGATAGATAGATCTAAAATCCACCCCTCGATTGCAGAAACTCCTCGGATCTGAAACAACCCATGAATCAAACAAACAACAAGAGCCACAAAAATTTTCAAAAAAAAACAAAGCAGTGATCGAATGCGGTGAAGGAAAGGGATTACCGACGAGGAACGGCTCGAGAATTCGAGATTTCAGCGGCTAACGATGAGATTTTTCGATTTGGGGTGATGAATTCGCCCCATCTGTGAACGAAAATCGTGCGCTTTGGGTGCAATCAAGAGAAAAACATAAGAGAGAGGGAGAGAGAGAGAGAGAGAGAGAGAGATGGGACTTTTATATGTGAGCCGAGGGGTGCTTATAAAGAGCTTGTAATTTTTTTTTATCTCTCTCTCTTTCTCTTTCCCTCCAAATCCAATGGATTTTGTGAAATTGGGAGAAGTTTTGTCCGAAGATCTATAAGTCCTAATCCTTTCTGAGATGTATAATGTATTATTGTTGTACATATACGTCCGAACATGAGGATCAATATTCTTACCTTTTACATGCTGTTGGCACTTTTGCAGTGTACATCATGAAGAACGCAAACGTGCGGGAGATGTGTCAGCAAGGGAAAAAAAAATAAAAAACAGAGATGAGAGATGTGTGGGGTCCACCGGGGAAACTAGTGGGGCTATAGTCCCCACTTGGCACCCCACCAAAGGATCCCGACTCAAGGAATTGGAATGGGCTTTGGTTAGATTTGAGTAAATTTGAATGTGTTTAATTTGCAAGTGACTCATTTGTTAATTAAGTTGGGGATGTCAACCCAATATTATAGGTAAGAGTGGCAAGACATTGGCTTAGTGCTGTTCAATTTGACCCATTATTGACCCACCAAACCCGACCTGAAAAATAAATTGGTCTTTCATGGGTCAAATTTTTTCTACCCACAAAAAAAAAAAAAAAAAGAATGGTGTAAGGACCTTTAATTTTTTTTTATAAATTTAAGTGATAAGTTCAAATCCTAGAGAAGCAAAGCCCCAGGACAAAATGGGTCTCTATCGAATATTATTGAAAACTAGATGCCGAGGGGTAATGAAAGAAACCATCATGTTCTTAGTTCTTAGTCTACTCTCTGAAAGGAAACCAAGCGCTGTGGACAGTGGGTTAGTACTTCATTGAAAGGATAGTGCACTTTTTCCAAGAAAGTACAAATTCTACATGATTTACAAGTTGGCAAATGGCGCCGAGGTGCCTGTGATGAATTCCCTGTCATTGTTCATCAATGTCACTTTCACATGGGTGTGGGCTATTTTTCAAAGAATAACTTTTCAAAATTTGATAAATTTAATATTACCGAAGGCTAAAGGTTTATAGTTGGATGAGCGAAAAATACCTTAAATCATCAAAAAAAAATTAAAAGAAAACATGGGTGCTCTATTTCACAGCCACAAAATGATAATTGACCTCTGTTTCATTCCACTTTTACATTCATAAAACTCTGATTTCATATGTCACAGCTTATTTCCCAATACAATGCGTTAAAATGAACTTGGACCATGCAAGGGCCTATTGTTTTTTAACGATGAGTGAAGTTAAATAGAATTGAGTGTAAAACTAAGATAAAAATAAATATTAGAGAGTTAAACAAAAAATTACAAAATGGCAAAAAATGGTACTTTTATTTGTGCAACACAACCAAACAAGGTACTTTTCAAAAGGACAAACTAATAAAGAGGTATTCTCCCAAAAGCACAAAGATGACAACAATATGTATTCTTAAACAACAACAAAATGATAAATAAAAAAACATGTATTTTTCCCTCCAAGTCCCTCCACTTTATTTTATCTTGATTTTACACTCAATGTTGTTCCATATTCTTCCCTGGCAAACAAACAGGCTCACTGCGCCAAACATTTGGGAACGAGTTAACCCATTTTGATTTTCCAACCAGCTAATTTTTATTTATTCTTTTGGTAATGTAGGAACATAGAAAATTGACTGCAAATAAGATTATTCATATGATCCTACCCTGACCATTTTTCAAATAAATAGACTTACAACTGATGGTTTACTTGTAAAAATGGAGCATACTTCTTTATTACTATTGCAATAAAAAGATATAAGAAAGTAATCTAATAAATACTTCTTTATTACTATTGCAATAAAAATATATAAGCAAGAAATCTAATAAATCTCAATTATTTATTTCCTTCTCTTTAGACTGTTTTTCAATGGTCATGGTCGTACGTACTACGGAGGGGTGCAAATTGGGACAGGCCGGCTAAGCCCGGCATGCTTGTCACCACCATGGCCCGGCCCGGCTAATCCTGGCTAGTTTTCTTGTTGCTTTTTTTTTTTTGGGTTTGGGGTTTGTCTGGAAAGCAAAGGAAGAATTAATATTCAAGATTTTTGATGGAATGGAGGAATAATAATGTTCGTCTAGAAAGATAGAGGAATAATTAATCATGTGTGGCAAAGTGGATTTGCAACCAATCATGTGGTTTGAATCCTCACTGAACTTCAACTCAACAGCTAGCTTGGTGCAGTGAGGGAGAGCAATTTTGACAGCTTATGGTGTTGCGGAAGCATAATTCTAAATCACATGGCCGCTATAAATGCGATTAGGACAACATCATCTTGAATCAAGTGATAAACGTAAAGATTCTTCGCTTTCTATTAGAGATCAGCCACGTAAAATTCATTTTTCACAATCTCAAGATAAAGATAGACACCCTCGATGGAGAAGATCGTAATGGATAACTTATATCTACTTATAGTAGTTATCTTAAAAGATGATAGACTCCAATTCAAGTAAGCATAGGATGGGGAATGAAAGTTAGAATAACCTTTTTCAATTGGAGGTGTTAAAAAGATTAACTCATCTTCTCTTTCTCCAAATAAACTCGCGAGGGGTGTCTCTCTATATTAAGGATACCCATGTGTGGGAACATCGCAGATGCCAACAAACTTTCCATGCTCATACTAATAAATGCAAAGAAGTAAAGCTCAAATAAGAACAACCTGGCCAGGACAGCTCAACCCAATTGCATCATGGAACAGCTTGGACATGGGCTGTGGTTTATAGATGGGCCATGCAACTATGCAAGAACGGCACGGCTAGTTTACATCTCTAGCCATAAATCTTGCATTTCATCTTGATCTAGGGTCTTAAGATCAGTAGATAACTTCTAAACTTAGGGACTCTCTATCAGCAAAAAAGTTTTTTTTTTTTAAGTAGGGTTTAAAATTTCAATTTAGATTATTACACATGGAATCTGCTGATTTTGAACAACTCAAATTCATCCCATTTTGAATCTTTGATTAAATATCCAAATCCTCACCAGCCACTGTCCAATCAAAAATTTGGTAGGAGTTAATAATAATTATTGTTGTTGTTGTTGCTGCTGCTGGTACTGCTGCTACGAACTTTTAACGAACCTTGAAATTCACTATAGCCCATTTGTCTATATTTACATACATAAGAATCTACACTCATGGGGCTCCACCAAAGGTTTAGTAAAAATGTTGGGGTCAAGAATATGAGGAGAGGACAAAGGTGAGAGGTGAAGGATATAAAGTGAAGATTAAATGTAATCTCACTTTCATAGGATTTGAAGCTGTTCATCCTAACTTGATTTTTTTTATGGTCATTTTTTATATTTACTTTTATTTCTTCATTTTTAATCACTTTTAGAAAACAAAAATCGCATCATGCTCACGTAATCACAAAACCAGCCCTTAGTTAATCGTAGGACTCCTTACCATTCTTGAAATCTGCTCAATCAGAAATTCCCCATTGAGCTTATTGCGCCTATTAGTTATTAGATTTGGTTACCGATCTTTATTTGCCAAGTCTTTATGACTTTTACCAATCTTAGAATCCATTTGCTAACCCTCGGGTTTGAAATCAGCCACAATCATAAATTTTCTGTTAATTTTTTTATTTCTATTTGTTAGTACATTTTCAACTCTTTTTTAAAATTCATTTTATTAGTTATCACAAATGTGCACGCTAAGTATTTCAAGTTTGGGCCAACCGAGATTGGAGTAAATTTTGACCCACTCAGATTTTACTTTTAATTGGATCTGACCTCTGCTACTAATAAAATATTAAAGACATTTCCACCGGTCTATTCACACACTATATTTAAATTCAATTTGATAGAGGGACTGCTAGTTGGATTAAAATATGTCACTTCTATACTTAATCTTAAAGGCGTGTTTGTTTGAGGGATATAGTAAAATAAAGTAGAGTAAATTCAAAATCAAGAAAGAATAACATATGAGGGGATTATTATAATTTTTCTTAATTGTTTGAAATAAAATGTTTTTGAATTTTTGTATAAAAAGTAGAATTTTTTTTTAATTTAGTGATGACTTTTTTACTTAAAAAAAGAGAAAATTTTGAATTTTTTTAGAAAAATAAGGGAAAAATTTTGAATTTCAAAAATTTTATTTTACTCTACTCTACTCTACCTCACAAACAAATATGCCCTAAGGCTCACCTAAACTAAGACCACAATTTGCTTTCAAAGGCTTCGGGGTCAAGCTGCCCTATCACACTTGTGCTACATGAGATTTATCCGATTTTCCTTATGTTCAAAGGAATTAATCTAGCTTAAAAGATCGGAACACCCTCCTCCATCAAAGAAAGAAAAACTACTATATTTATGATCTAAAGATTGAGGCTCTTAGGCCGATTGACTACTGATTGGCGACGGGCTGATGGCTCGATGCCATATAAAAAACAGACAACATTAAATAAAAATAATAATTAATCAATGGATAGTTCCAATCATCATCTTAGATCCCATAGATGGCCTCACTTCATTTCATGGAAGCTGCATATTTAACAAGATTAGCTTTTTATATGGAGGCCACAAATTACCTAGCACCTAGCACCTGGCACTTGAAAATTACACTTTTATGGGACTTGCGTCACTTTTGCTTATGCTAGTTGTTGTCTCATCGTATTAAAGACTTCTTAGCTATATGAAAGTCACTTTCGTTAGTCAAACAAATTCAAAGTTGATGATAGCGGTCCCTTGACATTAACCTGACCAAATGGCCTGATGCGTTGACGATTAGTATCTGGCTTTAAATCAAACATTTGGAGACTTCTTAGTCATTTAATATGCTTATAATTATATAGATGTTCAAAACAATTCAGTTCAATTTAGGGAAATTTTTAAAAAAGTATGAACTTTTGGCTCATTTTAAAATAAAATACATATAGATTTGAATATTTTAAAAAAGTATAAAATTTTTCCACAATTCTCTCAATCAAGTCCTCCCTATGAGATTATAATTTTGAGAAATGACAAAATACACTTCTTTTATGGATGATTTGTCTTTTCCTAATCCTCATTTTTTATTCTGATTATTTATCCATTTAATGAAGCTTTTTTTTTTGTTATTTGAAATCTCTTTTATATAATAACCATTTAATGATTTTTTTTCTTATTTACAATCCCTTTTTTTAACCAAGGTAGTTAAAGATGATCTTCACGTACATTCTGTTTTTATTTTTTTATTTTTGAAAGGTAACAAAGGATTATATATATTTAACAATAAAAATACAGGCACAGAACAAAATAAAAAATAAAAAAAACAGAACCAAACAAGACGTCCAACAAAAAATTCGGTATAAGAGAAAAATACCAAAAAATATACTCTAAAAAACATTTTAAAACATTCTGTTTTTATATGAACCAAAAATTTTATATCTTTTTGAAAAATTTCCTTCAATTTAATTGTGGACTCCATCACTTTAGATTGAAATGATGTCACCCGGGTGATGTGCTGACTTTTTTTAGTTAATGAGGACTTGCTTTGATTACCCAATGTGGATATGTGGTAGTAGTCATTGCAATTTCAACACATAGGTTGCTATTATTTGGCATCCACCCTCGAATATTAATTTACAATAAATTAGAGAGAAGTGTGGAGGCTAGTGGCACATAAACCTAGCCAACAATAAGCAAAAAGAAACATATGGATTTTTAATTTATTGGTTGTTGTAACTCGAGGAAAAGTTTCAAAAAAGGCCTTCATTTTTTCCCTTATTTAAAAATGACATAATTTTCAAAAATTTTCAAATTAGTTCATAAGTTTTTGGTAAGTTTGCAATTAAGGACATCCAACAATTTAAAGGTATTTTTTAGTGATATTTTCCTTAATTTTTCTTTAATTTGGTTTTGAGCTACTGGATCACAATGAGCCTTTCGACTGAAAATGATGTGTACAAAGAAATCTAGGAAAATGATGTGTAAGAAGAAATTTACCCGCACCCAAAATCGTTGAAACCTTGAAATTACAACGAACCCCTCAAGGTTTCCCGAAATTGCAGTGCCCTCGACTACGCTCAAACTCGCTCCAAATGCAACAAACTCGTAAGCCCTACCCCTAATATTAAAACTGCTTCACTAGGCCACTAAGCACAACTAACCAGCTATACTTACAATTAATCAGACCAATCACATGGTCAAGGATCTTATAAGGACTAGCCAAAGACTATAAACAAAAGAAACATGATATATAAAAAATAACTAAATGAAGAGATCAAAGAGATCAAAACGGATCTGAGACTCGTCCCCTCTTCCTCTCCTTTCTTAAGGGCATGTCATGCAATGTGATTTTCGGTGAAATAGATCCACATTTACCTACTCTTCTACTGTTCTGAAGAGTTTTGTTCGGACTAACCTAAGATGCTGCAGTAAACTACGAATAAATAGCTACTGAATCCTTAGATTCCAAAGTGTAACCTCACCTAATGAAAAATGTTTTTTCGTGGAAGAGGTAACACCCGTTTGCTCTGTTGTGGATGTATACAAAAATGTCCTAAAGAGGAGAGATGGAAAACTACGAAAGGGTTTCCCTATGATTTAAAGCCTCTAAAATAACAAGTGATAGTATATAATAGAGCTGATTTCTGGAAAACAAACAATCTAAATATTTTACAAAATTCTTTAGTCCAAATAATGGTTATCAAAGATCAAATATAAATTTGAAATCACATTGCAATCATCATTTTTTATATTGTTAACTCCAGACTTTGAGCATAATTTTTAATAAGAAACATTAATTGCTTAAGCTTAGTTATAACTATCAAATGAAATAAAATGCAAAGAGCTTACCAAAATAAAGTGAGATGACTCGAGAGCAAAGTTCTCCCACCTTGATCTTAGTCAGGGCACATGTATGGTCAAAATCTCTGGGGCCGACGTGAGTCAAAATCCAAGAAAGTCCATTGAAGTAGAGTTTCGTCTACTGCTGATTCAATCCAGGTGCATTCATTATTAAAGCACTGGATCAAAAGTCACTCCAATCAAAGCTTGAAGTGAGTTGAGTTTTGCGAGGGTCATATAAAACCTTATTCACCCATGTTACAATTACTTGCCCTCGATGCAGTAAATGCTTAGTCCCCTCCCTTTGAAAGATATAGGTAATGTATGATTTGATTTGTACTTAAATGAAGTAACAAAAATATTTAATCTACCATCTAAAAAGTAGAGAATTTAATGGAAAAAACCTCCTAATGACTCATGTACAGAAAATGAACATGTATATTTAACTTCACAAAAAAGGTCTTGTCACAAAAATAAAGTTATTTTATTTTATTTTTTAAAAACAAGTGGGGAGGAGCGACGACATGCTCCATATATCCAACCCAAACCAACTGGACCCATTTCCTTCTCCCCTTTCTTGTGGCTTTCCCTTTCGTGCTGCGACAACAATGACCCCTTGCTCCTTTCTCCCACCAGTGGTCCTATAGATATTTTTGTGAAGATTTGACACTGCTTTCCATCTCATTGGGTCCTACTGAAGGTCATGATAGTGTCTTCACCATCATCTTCTTCTTCGTTGTGCATCAAACATTGATGGGTGCTCGTAGTGGTTTCCATCTTCCTTCCTCTAATCCGCCAACCTTCTTCTGATATTTTAATTCGTTCCAAGCTTGGGAACGGTTTGCCGAGTGGAACCCACTTGAAAGAATGAGAACAACAGAGGGTAGAGCTAGAGTTTTTTCTTTCTGGTTCAGCTGTGATACACTGAAACTTCAACTGGACCACCTAGATATCAATCGGTGCCAGAACCATTGAATAGTGTGTGTGTTGATGGGTAGAGCTAGAGGTTTGAAAGGCTACCTTGTAACCTATACATTTGTCAAAAACACACCCAAAAGTTTTCAACCTATAGATCTATTTTTTTTTTCACTTTTGCATCCCTGATTCATATTCTAAACCATTCAATATTTTCATATAAATGATAAGCATAGTTATATCATAAATCTTCATGAATTTTGAGAAAACATGAGAACAACTCTAATCAGATCAACTGAGAGACCACATGCCCACTCTCCATCCATTACCCTGAACTAGCTGATTGGTATGATCGGATGTAGCACAACCAAGGCTAAATAGATAGTCTGATCTGTATATACAAAATGCCTACCAAGCTATGATGCCCAGATACGACTTGAATACGATAAGGACACAGCATGGATATGAAAAGGACATGAATTTTACATATAAAAAGTGAAGTATTGGATATGATACGACACGATATGTTACTCATTTTGAAGCATCCGTGCATCATGGCTACCAAGTGCATGAATGCCTATCAACTACTAGAAAATCAAGCTACAAAGGAAATGCCAATTGGCATTCATATGCAATGCGTCTTGTCCCTATGAACGAAGGCAAGCAGCAAAGGCCAGTGTAAATGATACATCCAATTTTGAGTCATGAGATATACATACTAAAAAAGTTATAAGAGTTGTACGTTAGCCAAAGAAGTCAAACTTCTCATCTTCTTTTGTGAGAAAATGGTGCTTCTAGATAGATAGTAATATATTTCAACATATGAAAAATTGGCATATGAACGTTTTATATATGTAAAACATGTTTTCTCATCTCATGTGAAAAAGGCAAAGCCCTAATATACATTCTAGTTTCTACCCGCAAGGGATACCATGCGATCGTTTAAAGTTTTCCTCTGGGTCATGGTGTATCATTGAATTATGTGCAATTATTTTCATTCATCACTTCTCCAACTTCTACGAAAAATAAAAATTGACTCCCCCCCCCACAACCACCCAAGGGATTTGGAACTCATGCACCATGCATACTATGGATGTCTTAACTACAAACTGTCTTGGTAAGAGGAAGGAAGAGCCATCGGGCAAACAAAACGGATAAACCTCAGGCGAGATAACAAGGGCCCTCTAGTGAGGGAAAGGTGTTTACATTTGCCCAAGTTTGAATCATGGTCATGCAGGTAAGAACAATCACCGCTTACCTGTCACAACTCGAGCCCAGGGTTCGGGGGTTAGCAAAAGCCAAACCGATGACACACGTACTCCCGTGACTGTACATGTAGACCCGGTCTAAATGCACACGCACAAAGAAACATTCACACGTGCAAAACATGCACGCGGAAGCTGTAAATATAAGAAACATCAAACTAACAGTACAAGAAGAGAATACGAAAACCGAACTGACATATATACATAACTGAAGGTTTTACAAAATGAACAAAATAATATGTACAAGTCCTGACATGTACAAGTATGACAATCCTAAAAAACAAAGGAAGACTCTTATGCCATGCATGCCCAAGTCGCTCTCCAAGGGAGTGATCACATCCACTCCTCTAGGCCGGATGGGGCCTCAGGGGTCTCGGCTGAAGTCTAGCCGACCGGCGAGGGGTCGGCAGGGGTATCTAAGCCTGCAACACCAAAAACAACTGTGAATACAACGATTCAGCGAAGTATAACCATAACAAGTTAACGCACGCTGTATCTAATAGAATAAAGAACATCATGTAAATTAAACAGAGCACATTCGTATACTAGGCTGTCATGCAAGAAGGAAACATGCCATGTGAATCAATGTGTACATGCTGTGTACATAACTAGTTAGCAACTACATTGCCATATGCTCCCAAAAGAGGGATCTTGTATTGTGCAAAAAACACTATTGTCCGGGCCAGGGTACAATGGTCTCGATTTCCTGGGGTCCGGTTCCCCAAGATGTTTCCTTACTGCAGCAAGGCTATGAAAACTATACCAAATTCAACCCGTCGAGATACTAAGGTTGAGGCTAAGTAGTGCCTGACCATACAGAGTCAATCATGAAAACCCTGAGTAAATCGTGACAATCATATCATACGTGCATATCTTAGAACATGTCTTATACGTGAATTATCCATGTGTACTTAAGGTAAAGAAACAACTATGTGAAAGTATCTGAACAAGTAATCATGCGATAGAGTGGAGATCAATAATTCACAAACAACATGTCATGCAAACAACTATTAGTATAGTGAATTCCAGTTATTTACTAGCAGCCAGGTCTAATCTAATTATCCAGTGTTCCTAACCATGCATGATGATGTAGTTTTAAGTTATTCAATGCACCGTTGTCTAATGTTGCATTGAATTAGCTAATGCACCGAAGTCCCTTAAACCAACACCCATGGGGAGGTGCTTAACAGCTGGATAATGAACATGAATGATTCACAGCCCTCGAGATCAATCACGCATTGTATCATATTCCATCGGGCAAGTCCAGGTGTTCTACATTCTATCATGAAGGCCATATAGGTCTTTTTCTTACGCCTATTCTTGTTATTCATTCTTTCAGGGGTGATACGGCTTAACCGTAGGTGAACGTACGGCTTAGCCGTAGGCATCTTACGGCGTAACCATAATATGCACTGCGGCTCCCTCGCGGTTCCCTTCACTGTTCATCCGCAAGTACGGTTCACCCGTATTTTATTCCACGGCTTAGCCGTATATGTTCTATGGCTTAGCCGTGGCTGAGCCGTAGGAGGAACTGTCAATTGCTTGCTTTCAATTAATCTAGAAGAAGGCACCCTGTACTGATCTACGGCTGGGTCACGGCTGAGGTACGGCTTAGCAGTAAGGCAAAATACGGCTTAGCCGTGTCCTGGCCGTAGAAGAAAACTGGATTTTCACCCTCTCTGGACTTTAAGCCATAGGCGATATAAGGCTTAGCCGTACAATGCACGGGGTCAAATTCTGAATCAAGTGCAGAAAACCTGTAATGACATCAGAAGTGCAAATATCCAACAAAGAAAGAAGGAATACTAACCAATTGGGTTGTAAACACGTTTTCCATGCAAATTCATGTGAATTAACCAAAATCAAACAAATACCAACATGGGTTCTCACAGATTATGGTTATACTTGCCTTAATGGGGTTCAATTACATAACTTGCTGTCCTTGGGCTCAAACACAACCAAATCTCAACCATTGCAACATACATGCATGAGAAACAGGAGGAATATCAAGACACCTCAAGTAATCATGGAAACAAAAGGAAGGAGAATAAGTAGAAGAAGGAGATGAGGGAGATGGAAAGAACCTCAACTCACCTCAATCAACACAACAGAGAATGCAAGTAACCCTCATTTTGGCTTGGTCGATGATGGAAGAGAGATTTCAGGAGAGGGAGGGAAAGAGAGAACTCACATGAACAGTGAGAGATAAGAGAGAACGTGAGTTTATGGAATGGCCGGATCTCCCTTATATATATAACAAAGATGCAAATTTACATACAAGCCCAAGGTTAAGACAAATTACATTTCGAGTCAAATCCGAGTCCAATGGAATCATACGACATCGGTTGCAAATGACGTAGTTACGAGAGTTAACGAGCTAAACGAAAGACACGTGTTGGCATTAAGATGATGCAAAAATGACCATGTCTAAGAAAAGCTAAAATTACGAAAAAGGGCTTGGTCTACTTAATCCAAGTCAAACTCAACCCAACTACCTATCCATGACTCGCAACGAACCCAAAACACAAGTAAAACATAATTACCAATGAAAACAGGATTAATTAAGCACTAAACGAAGTCAAACTGGGTCGGAGTGTTACATTACCAATGAGGTCAAAGGCTGAGGTCTGCTTCCCTCTACTGAGGGTGAGGCCCCAACACCCTATATGAGATATCCAAAAAACAACAAAAGAACTATAAACCATCTCAATTCAAGGTAATTTAAGAAAAATAGACGTTCTTTCCATCTTTAAAATTTTTATAATCAGTTTCAAAGGCTTCCCTAATCCCTTATATCCTCCCTCCTAGCCCTTTCACTTCTCTCCTAGACTCAATCTGTTTTTTTTCTTTCCAACTATCCTCTTCCCCTCCCTACCGTACCATTAAATCACCAAGGTTCACAATATTAACCCTAATCTCTACAACACTCATTCCTCTTTCATGAATCTCTAGATGAATAGGTTTTTCCTTTTTAGGAGGAGAGACTAGGGTTTAGACTCGAGTCTTGGAGGAGGTCTTGCTTAGAAGAGAGGGTTTTTTTAGATTGGGAGTAGGAATAGCCCAATGGGAGATCTAATGGGATTTCAAAGTGACTGATCTAGCAAAAAAAAAAAGAAGAGAATAACTATGAGAAGTAGGGTTGTTAATCAAGCCCCCCTACTAGTGTATTAGCCTGCCTTAAAAAATCCTTAAAATGAGAGCTTTTGTTTTTTCATGAAATCCCACAAGGCTAGGGTAGGACAAAATCCTTGCAAGGAGGGCCGAGCTTTGACAATACTAGGCTCAAAGCAGCCCAATCCTTTTTTTCTATATGTGTGTGTAGATTTATTTGAGCATATATATGGGCTTATTCAAGTATAATTTTTATATGATTCTTAAATTGCTTTATTATATGATTCATATGTGATTTTATGTCACTAAGTCATGCATTGATTCTTATGCGTCCTTTTTTTTAATGATTTATCTACTTTCAGTAACCAACCCTAACATGGTTGGAATAGGGCTTTGATGATGATGATGATGATGTTTTATCTACTTTTAGTTGTATACATGTGAATATGATTCTTATTTACATTCCAAATAGCAAGAGATCACTTATCTACAGTTGTTGGATCTAATATTTGGCATCATCTGTATTGCGACTCTAGACCAAGATTAGGATTAATGCAATGATCTAAGATTAGCAACAGGTGTGTACGTGCATAATGTGAGCAAAGCTTACCTGCACACAATTTTCCATAGGTTTTTGCGGTGTGGACATCAAAATCTCACATATTAAGATACACGATTTGCGGAAGCTTGTAGCAAATCAAAACCAAAGATTCAATAATATATATGCAATATAAGGCATAATATCAGAGTAAGTCAACACAACTGGCTTTCCAAAAGAAGGCCAACAAAGGCCATACATTAAAACACCCAAAAAAGTGACATGCTAACCAAACCCAAAATGTTATCGTAGCTCTGTGCCTGATTGGTGTCTAAAGGACATCATCAGCGTGACACTCGAATCCTGGTTGCAACTCCTCAGCTGCCTTCGTGTACTCCTTGTCAAAGGCAATGGGCTTTGAATCTAAGCACCAAAATATGGATTGAGTCATATATGACAATCTGGCTAGTGAATGAATTAAACTATAATATTTAATACTAAAAAGAAATTTTTAATAAAATTTAACAAAGAATGTGGAAGATAAATGAGATACTAAACGATAATGACAAGTAAAAGAACAATGTAAAAAACTAAGAGTAAAATGAACAATATGAAACAATGATAATATAACTGCAAGGTGGCAAACCACAAAAAGCTAAAATCTCCCAAGCACATGTGGTGAAAGAAAGCATACACGATATCACAATTGCCATGAAACATTACATGTATAACCCAACATATAGTGGAGACCACAAACAATCATGGGTCAACAATGGATCTGACACTAGCATGATATACCAATCTATAGATGATCTGTGATAATAATAATAAAGGACTCCAACTCGGTGGATCAGGTCAGATGGGTACCTAAGCTTAATGGTGCCGACATGTGAGTCCCAGGGTATAAGATAAAAGAAGAAGATGGGCTACTTTCATAAAACACGCACAGTACATGAGGAAATACTACTGCAATATCAATGGCGGGTAGCCCTTCTAAGTGCAAGACCAATGAACGAGGCATGATCGAATAGGATCAAGTAAAACAAGTGTTTCCTTGAAATTCAAAATATGATTGGCTCAAAATGGTAAAATCAAGTTCCAAAATGGTAGAACGGGTCCATTTTCAGCAAAATGGGTGGTTTTTTTTTTATTTTTATGAAAACGGATTTTAATTGAAGAAAACAAGTTAAACATGCAAATCTTAGATGAAAATATGTTCACACTAAGTTTTTTTGTCCAAAAACAATCGGGCAGCATTTTCGACATGGAACGAGGAGCCCGAAATGGGAGAAATAAGGGCCATGGATCCAATGTACAAGGGTGGACTCAGCATGTCAATGTGCCCTACCAATACCTCGAAACACCCTAACTTAGGTTCTAGCCAATCCTTCGGACACGAGTGCACAAAGTGCCTTGAGTATGACTTAAGGGTTCCTGTAATTCATTGATTCAATTAAGTCCGGTTCATATATAAGATAGTCAATAGAATCATGTTGCAATCGTGGAACCATTACAAGTGTCATTTCATTTTTTTTAGGTCATGCATTATCATCAACAGGGCTAGACTTCAATGCCCATTCCACATGCATTTAAAACCCAAATGTTAGATTTATATAATCAATTGATGCTTCCAAAGTTTGACCGATATTACAAGTCTCTAAGTGCATGGACTCGAACTAAAGAAGTCTAACTCGTGTCTCCTGGATGTGTTCCAATGGGTAATCCACCTATTCATCATTTTAAAATAAGTTCGGTCTCTATCTCAAGGAGTTACGTGTACCTTTGATCAAGTTTACATATTTATTGTAAAACACACCAATCAAGTTAAATATTTCAATGACTGATTAGGAGGGAATTGGATGGCCAATTGTTAGTTCTTTATGTACATTCTTGATCCCCCAAAAGTTGCAAAATGGTGATGGAAAAGCCTTGAAAAGACTTCCCAGAATCCTCTAAAAAATCCACCTTAAAATAGGTGTAAACACCTCCTTCAATGGCGTGCCTGAGCCACTTGATCACTGGCTTTGGCATAGTGTCCAAACATGCTCGGTCACTAAGCCATGGGCCCAATCGATCACTGCCCAACTAGGCACAGTTGACTGAACAATTAGGGATTGTTTTAAGTTCCCATCTTAGCCCTTTTCTACGCACTTAAGAGCATCCTTTCATTATCTTTGAGCCACTTTTTGAGCCATCAAATTCCTCATAATGATGCCCTAAATCCATGAGCAAAGCTACATTAAATTGAATTAATTTACAAGATAATGATCAAGTGAAAAACACAAGAGTTGAAAACCAAAACTTGAATAAGCTTGCATGTAGTCTGTAACAGTCCAATTTAGTCACTTACCTTGGATTGGGGACTTTGAAAAACACCTTCAATTCACTCTAAAATGGCTGGAATTACTTCCTAAAACAAAACCCCAAAACAGTTCATAAATTACACATAAACACCTAAAATTGGAAAACAAGGAAGGAAGAAACCCTTTTGCATTTAACATAGAGAGGGTCTCTAAGACCTGCTATGGCTAAATTCAAAGGTTGGAGACCATCTCATAACTCCACGTGCTCAGACCAACAAAGAAATAGTAAAGAGAGAGATTTGACACTTCAATAGGTTTGAAAATAGGGTCCTTGTGAAGTTAGAAAGGTGGAAAGCAGGCTGGTGGGCTTGGGTTTTTTATTTGATGAAGCATGGAGCTTGTTTGAGGGAGAAAAGCAGGAAAAGGAGGAAAAGGAGCTGTTGCTAGACGTTCTGGGAGGCTACTGGTCGAGTGAGGGAGGAGAAAGAAGAAGAATGGGGGATGGGGTCTTATTTATAAGTGGGTATGTAGGGCCCATAATTATGTAGATCTTGTTATGCATATTTGAAAACTTGGTGGGGTTCAAACGGAAAAGGTCAAAAAACGAATGTTTTTCAAAATTAAATCTAGTTTCCAACATACCTAAGTTTGACCAAATTGGAATTTTCTGCAAAGTTTACTTTTTTAGCATTGACCAAACTGCTCCTAATTGTATGGAATTCACTGAAAGTGGATTTTTCGGGCTCCAAATTACTGTGAGATGAACATGAAAGTTTTTAGAATAATGTTTTTGGTCTTATAAGCTTAAGATTGGAATTTTAAAGAATTTACAAATAACCCCCTAATCTTGCACAAAATTACAAAGGGGGTCCTAATGTGCTCCAACTAAGTTCAATGGCTCAAAACTCTCCAAAGCTATTGAAAATTCAATCTAGCCCACAAACTAAATCAAATGACACCTAATCTCACTTAAAACTCTAATCAACACAATTAATTAATCCTAAGTACACAATTAACGAGTCGAGGTATTACAATCTCCAAATTCAACTTCAATTTACCTACCTCTTAAATGAGCCACAACTTGGAAAACAAATGCCACAAATTCTAATGGCATGTTGTAGAGGAAGCTATAAAGGAAAATTTTTTTCTTTTTCTTTTTTTTTTAATACAAGATCCATTTATTTGTTTGTCTTAAATTTATGAGAATTCAATGCAATGCATTCTATCAATGGCCTAAAATTAACGAGTTAAAAGATGAGATTCACCAATACCATTAAATAGGCTTCTCTTGGATAGTAAGTGATTGCCAAGCCATTACCCAACTAAATTAGATTGTAGTAAAGTGAGATTTCTAGCTAACACCAAGTTGCTTATTTCGTTGCATTGCCTGTAATGCAGAATGGAATACGAGATTGCAGGGCAAGCAGGATAGACTGATGGAGAGATGGGGGAATGGGTCAGGCGAACCTTAAAATTAGCCTCAAATCTAAAACTCCAATCCAGAGGCAAAGGAAGATCTCAACAAGAAGTAGAAGAACTCCAAACTCAATTTCATTAATCATCAACCATTATTGTCCAAGCCAAGAGGCTTTACATTGTATCGGAAAAGATAAACACTCAAATACATTGATGGCAATGATTAAAACATCTAACTTAAAAACAACTTAAAACATAAATCTCTCTCAATAAAATGAAATCGATAGGCCGGTGGGTAGGCTGGGCTCAAAGTACTAGTCAATCCATGGGAAACAAAATTTGTCCTACATTAGCCTGTACTAAGATTGGATCAAGTCACACTTTGTCCCCAGTAGCAGTATAGAATAAAAAATTGATTTACTTCTCTTCAGGCCCTGGGCCGTCCATAGCTTGTAATGGCAGGATAAAGCCTAGGTAGTTCAGACCCTTGGTATAGCTCTCCCTGGGACTACCTGCTGCCTGCATATGTAGAGGGGTTGGCCAACCCCAAGCGAGCCCCGTCCCTTTGACAGCCTCAATAGGGAGACATAGTAGGGCTTTCAAGCTAAAAGAAGAGAGAACAATAAAGAAAAAGAGTCAAGAAACTAGGGGTCGAAAGTGGAAAAAAGAGTTATTCCCCTTGAATCTTCCTTGAAACAAGTTATTGATCTTAAACAATGGAAGAGGGGAGCTGGGATAAGGTTTCTCAAGGAGAGGAGAAAACATCTAAGTGGTGCCATATGAACTGACCTAGGTGGACATGACCCGACTCATTCGGGCCTGTGTCCCAATCAACTCGGAGTTAAGCAAGTTTTAAAACACTAGATGCGATAACGGAATAAGGGGATATGAGATATTGGATACCATGCATTCCCAGATAAGTTGTACGAGTAAAGTTGTCGTATAATAAAAGTAGTACATGCCAGCTTATCATAGGAAAAAAAAAAGTTTGCAAGCACTATTTTAACAATATAAAAAATTTACCCAAAGAAAAAACTATATAACAAAATTTCCCATAAAACTTCTATTATAAGACAAGTAGCTTCTTTTAATTAAATTTGATTAAATAAATGGTCTCAGTGTAATGAAACAACTCTATTTCAAATAGATCCAATTAAATCAACTCTATTCCAAAAAGACCAGATTTTTCAGACAGGCCCTTAGACAGTCACATCCATTACAGCCATGCTGTACTGCTATACTTTATAGTTGACATATGGATTAGGGAACTGACTAAGAAATGTGTCATTTTGCCGTGCACTTATGCAGAAGAATGACAGAGACATAGATCCAAGAGAAGCAGGCGTCGGCAAGGGCGATGAATTTCCTATTGATTGGTCGGGTACAATTTTCTCCAGATAAATATCATCAATATTTCCCCCTGATCCAGCATTGTTTCCTATAGCAAGTGGTGCTAGACATGCACCCAATATAGTTCCATCATATGCCAGAAAGATGAAGTTCCAGACCATTCAATTGATAAAATCAAAATCTTTATAGGCAGAACTTGGGCAAGGGCTTGAATTAAAAACCTTATATTTGATATTAAGGTTAGTTATTCAATTGACTACTGGGGATCTTCCAATTCAAGCTCTAGGGTTATCGTTAAACCCTAGTTTGCAATATTATTGTTTTAGATGTGTTTCATTGATATTTAATCCTCAATCTGAATTCTAATTCAAGAAACTGGTTAACAATGTGACTTGGGGTAGCGTCCAAGCTCCAAATCCCTATATCTGCGACATTTTCAAAGCCAATCACAACTCGAGGGTATTTACACTAAATTGAACTCTAATACCTCAGTTTATCCAATCTCAAAATCAACATGCAATTTATGGTTCCCTAACTTTCAACTGCATCAAACACAAACGAGAGTGTTGGCGGCTAATAGCAGCAATTTGATATGTCCCTACTCAGATGGGTGATCCAGATTGATTGTTCATGTCATAGTTGACGGATTGATAAACAGATGTAGGAAACAAATTTGGAAATGCCTTTTTTTTGTTTCATGGCATTTGCTTTTCTCCTCACTTTTATCCCTCATTTTGTTATAGCATTTATGCATAGGGGCGAGAGCATGTTTCGGCAAGGGGAACAATGTCACTGCTAATTGATTGTAACCTTTTTTTCATTAGGTTTTTTTCCCTGATCAGAAACTGTGGCCGTTTCCAATTAGCAACTAGTACTACCTTCCCGTATCTGCCATACAACAAAGGAGCTTTTAACTGTTCTCTTGATGAATCAAAGATCTTCATGACACCTTTATGCACAAATGTCTCAAGTTGAACTACCATAACTCAAAAAAGATCGAGACTTACATTGATCTGGCAGACAGGAGCTACAAAACATCACCACATTATCATCAAAGACTTATAGACACTAAACATCACCATCATTATCATCAAAGACTTATCCCAACCATGTTGGGATCGGCAACATGTAATTTGTTTCCCCATTCCAACTTATCATGAGCCAGATCCTCGGACAAGCTATAGTTCTTCAAATCTATTGTTGCTACTTTCATCCACGTCCTCTTTGATTTTCTCCTTCCCCTTTGGAGGGCCATCATCTTGCATGGAAAAACTTTTCTTCACCAGTGTCATTGCTGGCCAGGGCTGGACATGTCGAAAGCATCTTAAACGAGTTTCTCTTATTTTATCACCTATTTTTGCTACCCCGAAATGCTCTTTAAAGCGCTCTAATTTTTTTCTAGTTCTACCACACATCTACCTCAATATTCTCATTTCTACTACATTCATTTTGTGCATGCATTGCTTTTTGTTAATCAACATTCGACTCAACATAGGTCATAGCTGGTTTAATCATTGTCTTGTAAAATTTTTCCTTCAATCTTGTTGGCATATGCCGATCACAAAGCACTCCAAAAGCAAGCTTCCATTTCAAATATCCAGTTCTTATCCTATGCTCAACATCTTTCTCAATCCCTCCATCTTAAGTATCCTGCTTTAACATCAGTATTAAAATTTTAAATGGGATAGAAAATTTAATACTAATTCCTTTAGTTTTAATAGTAGAAACAATAAGTTTCAAATATTTTCCATGGTAAAGCAACTATAGGGTAAGGCTAATATGATACTAGCATAATAACCCGTGCGCGGCGCAGTATATCCATGTATTATAAATTAAATCTTCATACATTAAAAAAGGTTGTGAGAGACTGTACCTCTTTCTTTAGAGCAAGTTGCATTAAATAGTAATAGAAAATTTGATGTAAAAGGAGTAAAAGAGATGGGGGTGGAGCAAGAGCTTTTACATAATGGAAAAGTAAAACTTTAAAAAGTGAAGAGCAAGCAAGTGGTCTGATGAAATAAAAATATGAGTAGGTAGTTACATAGTAGTGGGGGAGACAATGTGGAACATTTCAAAAAGCAGTGGTAACTGTCGGTCAAAATTACGACTGTCGATTAAAATTAAAACCAAAACGCTTGGTTTGACATATTGCAGGAAGGGAAGCTGTTGCTCCCAATGCATAGGTTTGCATACACACCACTGGTTTCCTAAGATATTTCTTAAGTACCATACAACCGGCCAAGTCACTGTTGACTTCAAAGACGCTACTGAGATTTAATTATGGACATGGAAATGCTTTATGTTCAAACAGAACAAAACAGATTGCTAAGACATGATAAGATGACCCTTATGACAAAAGCAAATTTATTGATCAAGAATAGAGACAAAGGAACTGATAAAACAGAAGGGAAAAACAAAATAAATTGTGAGTCTGTGTGTGTGCTTGTTGAGAGAGGGAGGGAGAGAGACAGTACACCTTCCAGGCTTCCACTATGTAAAACAAAACTGGAAACACCCAAATTATATATATACAACACAAAAATCTCACAATAAGTAGATGAATGCATCAATTGACACTCAATTTGATAAAAATACCTTGATGTTATTGAAACCACTACAATTA
The DNA here is from genome assembly GCA_037013555.1 of Sextonia rubra. Lineage (NCBI taxonomy): Eukaryota > Viridiplantae > Streptophyta > Magnoliopsida > Laurales > Lauraceae > Sextonia > Sextonia rubra. The sequence continues at coordinate 20,285,336 of JASUAD010000006.1, forward strand.
AATCAAAGAAAGCCGCTAAATACATCTCAAGCATGGAAGCAAATGACATTAGAAGAATTCTCAGGTCATCTATGGAATGCAAATCTCTCGCCATCCAGGGAGTTGTGCAAGTCCAACAAGGTATTATAATGACCCTGCTCAATTTGCTCCTCATTTGCTCCATGGAGTAGTAGAAGTTCAATAATACAATCCTCAGAATCGATATTGTGGGTTTCACCTCCCTGTTTCCACTCTTTCCTATCCTTTGATTGTTCAAATGAGGAAATATCTTGTTTTCCACCCAAACCAACAGCCTCTGGTTGCACAACCTTAGCGATTCGCAATTTGGCTGAATTTATCTTCGCTCTCCTTTTCTTGCGAGCCTCCACTCCAGCCACAAAAGATGGTGGAGGGGCATCAAACCCAACATTTCTCTCCAAAATCTGATCAAGCGAAAGCCTTTTACACAAATCTGAATTCTCCATCCACCAACATTCACACCCCAAAATCATACTTCCTCTCTTCCTCTTTCTGCTATGACCCTTCACAACTTCTCTCCCAGTTGACTCAACAGAAGAAAACCCATTTAAGTATTCTATGTAACGCTTCCACAAGCAATCTTCCGAAAGCTTAAGCCTCTCCAAAATGTCACAACACACCATCCCATTTTTGTCTCCGACACTAAAGTACTGAGAATCATTTTCCACCATATAACCATCCACACTATACTCAGCTTCCTTCCTCAAGCACTCACTCGCCATTTCTTGTAGATTGACTCTGATCAATTCTTTTGAATCTAATCCTGAATTCTTAGAGTCTTGCTTCGACTTCATTGCCATATACTGAAGAATCAAATGGGCATTCTTAACCAAATTTTTTTCTGTAACATCCTTTCCCCAAGGCAGTGCCTGTGCAACTTTAACTAAGGTTTCCTTCAACTCCTTGTATCTTATCTTGCTTGTTGTGACCCTAGCATAAATCTCCTTGGCGATATCAATGATCGTAACATCCACCTCATTAACCTCTGCAACAAACATTGACACTGCAGCAATGACAGGCATAGGCTGCCGCCCAGTCATCAAGGACCACTTAACACAGCATTGCAACAGAAATCTTCCCTGGTTCAACATCAGATTCAACTTCGCAGCAGGGGCTTTGGATAAGCAATTACAGGATCTGATCGCCCGCTCAAAGGAGGCCTCAACATCAAACTCGGGTAGTTTGAGGTCAAGGAACTCAGTCACTCGTGCAACCATTCGCCCAATCTCGTGCACATTAGAACCAGTGACCGAGGCAATCTCAGCGATGGATGCAGGGAGGCACTTCTGACGAATGACAACAAGGGCACAGGCAGCGATGAGGATGGAGAACCAGTTGCCAACCCCAAACTCATTGTTTGTAATCTGTTGGATCATCTCGTATATTTTGTTAGAGATCTGAGAGGAAAGGCCGAGGGAGGAGGCAACATCATTGATCTGGTTTTGGGCAGCAAAGCGCTTCTTGTCTTTGTAGTTGTACTCTGAGGAACCAATGCGGACGAAGGTGCCTGGGTGAGCATTGAATGAGCCTTCAAGATGGGATACTAAGATGCCACATTGCTCGAGACCGCAGGATGAGCAGACATAAGTGCTGGAAGCGGAGTCAAAGACAATTGCTTGCTGTTTGCAGTTCTTGCAGAGGCGAGATGTTTCCATGAAGCTGCAAGGAAAGAAACAAAAAAAAAAAAGGGAAAAGGGAATAAATTAATCTATCAATGGTTTCGTATCCTTTGGAATCGATGGTTTCAAATCCTGCAAGAGGATCTATAATTTAGAGCCCACAGGAGTCCAGAAAATTACGTTTGAACTTTTTCACAAATTTCTTAAAACCCATGAATACTTAAGAGTTAAGACAAGAAATTTGACTTCCTAGCCATTTTTAGCCATATAAAGAAGATCAATGATTCGTAATTCGGATCCACATGGGGTTGCACATAAGTGAAAACAATAAAGCTTTTTGATGGGTCCCGTGGGAGAAAACACTACCGTGTTTTTTCACTGCAGCTAAACTGAACCAGCACCTCTTTCTTCAGCTGGTGTGAAACGGTTTACCAAGGCGGAAGTTGTGAAAATTGAGGGCATATCTTCATATAAATTCTTAGACACTTGAATTTACAATCCAGAACATAATCCTTTAAATGAATTTATAATATGAGATTTGAAAGCCTAACGTTTTCATATAAACAAAAAGAAAAATAAAAAGAAGAAAACATATTTGAGTCATGGTCGTCGCAGATAGTCAGAGGAAAAAAAACATGAGGGTAGTCTCCCCATACAGCAATGTTTCTGGACTTTTTCCCCATATCAATTTAGGTGATCAACACCTAATGGTTGTTTGGAGCAAAATAGCTAAAAAAACAACACAGCAAGCTGCAGACTTGCTAAAACTCTAAAACTTGCAGAACCCAACATTCCCAACAAAAAACTGCATATCCATAAAAAAGGGCGGGATAAAAAAGGCGATTCATGGAACATGAGAGGTAGAAGAACAGAAAGATGGCTCTTACATTGAAGAGATTGGTGGATGGTTTCCAAGCTGTTTCTACTGCAATTCTCGCGCAAACTTAGGGAGTTTGAGAAAGACCCAATCAGGGAAGATGGCGTTGGAGTCAGGGATTCGGTTATCGAATTGCATTGGCGAGAAAGGAGGATTTTATCCTCAGTTCTGTAGGAAAGGGCATGGCGGGAACAAGAGGGACAACAATTATGCAGTTCTATCTGCTCAGTGGGGATATTCGAATTAGATAGTTCGGGTAAGATTGCTGGATGTAGTCAAAATTTTAAAAAGGCAAATTAGTTTAAGAGGACCATCATTCTGTGGTGTCAATGGATCTTGACAATCTTGATCCTTTACTTTCCCTAGTTACTTACAATAAAGCAATTTAATGAAACAAGAACTAAAATTTGTATTTATTCGTGGTCTAACCCTACAACAACAAGAGCAGTTACCAAAAAGGCATAAAAAGGAAACAGATTGGGTCAAGAAAAAGAAACAAACAAGGAAAACCCAGACCAATGGAGGATCCGCATGGACCCAAAACAAAGCAGCATCAAAAGGAAGAAGAGGAGACTGATACATACATATGAAAGAGAGAGAGAGGGGGTAGACCTCCAGGCTCCAAGTTGCTGCTATGCGTCTCCTCTCCTTCTCTTCTTCTTTTATTCCCTTTCCTCCTTGTGTTCGGTTTCCTCTCTGCACCCTCGCCGCTTTCTATTCTGCGGGTGGAAACGGTGGAGCATGTCCCTGATGAGATGTAGACAATTATTGAATAAATTTTAATTGTGTATAATGATTAATTAGATAGAAAATCGCAAAATCTGCATAGAAAAGAATTGTTTCAAATGGCGCATTATGTAATATAGGGTATAGAGCTAGTCACGTTTGGTAACACAAAATTTTGAATTGAAATAGACATTTGTAAATCAATGCTTGATAATTTTTCATAAATTTCTTCAGATTCATGCAAAAGCAAGCACTGGAAATTTACCCCATACATGTGTTTATCCTTACAATGAGAACTGCTGTTCCGATATTACGTTTGGTGCCTTCATATGTCGAAAAAAGTAGATACAAATATCTGGGCTTTTTGCAAACATCTCAAAATCTATGATGACCCAAAGGCTGCAATTTGGACCCATTGTCGTGCTTGACTTTTTAATTTATTCAGCATCTTGAATCATGATTTGGTGTCCTGTAATTAAAATAATAATAATAATAATAAACCGTCTATAGACATGTCCAAAACCCAATCACTAATGCATGGTACATCAATAACCCACCATTTTTTAAATTTTATTGAGATCCATGAGGAATCAGCCAATGAAGTTTTAAAAAAAACCATTTTATCATTCCACAAAGGATTCATGTTTCAAACCAATAAAATTTCAACACAACCATTTTAGCACTCCAAAGATGATTTATGGTTCAGATATTGTGTGTGGGGCTCATAAAAGTAAAAAAAAAAACTTGTTCTAAGGATCTGAATTATTTTGAAAATATCTCAAAATCTATAGTGATTCAAATGGTTGAAATTTAGAGCCATAACCTTGTTTCGCCTTATGAATGTACTCAATGGTTCGGATCATAATTTGTGGTCCCGGCTTAAAAAAAAAGGAATAAAATGTACAGCCCACTATTATAAGAAATTAAAAATCATAATATAAGCCCACTTTTTGTGATTGTTAACATATGAGTATATGACCTACATTAGGAATTAAGTAATAGAATCATTATGAGATGAGTATGAATCAATGTTCTAACAAGTTATTCTTTAATTTTTTTTTCTTTTCTCTCGAGTTTTTATGCCAATGGATTAAGATTCTAAGATTTCTTCCCATAAGACAAAAATTCGGAACAATAATTTACACACAGTAAACATATTTTCAACAGTCTTATGTTACGGTAACATGTGAACATTCCAATGGCATGATGTCAGATGCACTCTTAACTTCTCTCACTATCTGCTCTTCATTTCTCGAAAGTATATATCCAATCATGGGTAGAACTATGTAGTGATTGAAGGGGGCTGCCATTGGGCAGAACTATGTAGTGATTAAGCAGGGCAGCCAAAATTTCAAAAACCCTGCTATCATTTTAAATTTTGGTTTTTTCATATTGACTTCCCAAAAATTTAGGAAAAACACCATAATATTATAGAGATTTTTAGTTTTTTTTCTCTATATTGGCTCCCCTAATAATGTTTAGTTCTATAGCAGCTCCCCAAAGCAATTTTCCTAGTTCCGGCCCTGTATCCCATCCAACAAAAATTCGGCTACCGTTAGACATTTTCCTATCATGCCTATCCTTTTTGTTCTTCGTTCCTATGACATACAAGAATCATGCAATTCCGCAACAATTGTAAATCATGGATAATATACATATCATATCACAAATCTCTCAGCAACTCTCTATATTAAGCTGTGATTGGACTCCAACATCTTTATTGCCTCCGCAATCATCATCTCCAAAGCCCACTACATAATCCTTGGCTTTGCTACAACACTGCTTCAATCACTTGTCAGTGCCTCTTATGTATCCACCGCATATACTAGCCATAAGGCAGAGGTGATGCATCCTTCCTCTATTTATCACATTTCTTTTAATTTATGCTCTTTTTTTTTTTTTTTTTTTGCTTCCTGCTGTTGTATGTTTTGTCTATGTGCAAATAGTGGAGAGAGAGAGAGAGAGAGATGCAGTAGTGAGTGGAAATCTAGTATTTTTGCTTCTTAATTTATGAATTTGTAAATTTCATTGATAGCGTTTACTAAGATAATTTTGTATGTTAAAACTTGAAAAAGGCGATCATTGTTGCTATGATTTAATTATTTTATCAATTTGAGAATTTGTGATAGTTGAGTACCTTTCCCCGATGTATTGATTAAAAAATGTTAATGGTTTGAAAAGTGTGTTTTTTATTTTTAGCTTTCAAAACAAAATTTTCCCTTTTTCGTGAGATAGCATGACTTAAAATTTAAGTAATTGGCGGGCCCCATTCCACGAACCTGACTCCTTATTACTGTGTCGATACACGCTCTCACGTCAGGAGCAGGACCCAAACTTTCTCCGGAGCCACTACTGGCAGATCTACAATCTCTTGGCACTGCCATGGAAATGACATCCTTCTCCTTCTCCTTCTCCTTCTCCGTGCGCCTCCTGCCCTCTCCATAACCCTAATTTACCTTCTCTCCTGGAGGATCCAGTCCAGACCACGCTTTCCCAAATCGAAAATGGCGTTCATGGCCGTCCTCGAAACAGATCTGCGCGCCCTGTCCGTCGAAGCCCGCCGCAAGTTTCCCGCCGTCAAAGATGCCGCCGAGCACGCCATCTTGAAGGTATATCTAGATCGATCTCCTCCGTCAGATCCATGAGTTTCTATCCGATCCGTTGTTGTTTTCATTCTTAATATCTTCCGTCGACTTGATCGAAATCTGTTCAATTGTTGTTTTTTTTTTCTCTATCCCAAGAAGGTCGTATTAGATTAGGCGAACAAATGATTATATCTAGTTTAGCATTGTTCAATTTTTGTTGGTAGACGATTTAGTTTAGCTGGTAGAAGGAAGCTCGAATCTGTAGTTGAACTCGTGTCCCAAGTATGTGGAGGAAAGGAGCCTGAAAGTGTGGGATTTCGTTGATTTTGTAATCGATGCGGACGTCGTATGAGACGGAATAGCATTTTGAACTAACTTTGTAATTGTTTAGCAGGATTCAAATCCACTTTCATGGCTTCCAATCGCCTTTGACTACATTTTGTGGTAAATTTATTTGTTTACCTGACAGGAGGACATATTTTGTAGTAGTAAAAAAAAAAAAAAAGTAACCGAAAAAGATTTGAGGATAACTTTGGTTCATTGCTGTTTTGGAAGCTGAGGACTCCATTTTTGATTTTTAAATCTCCTCATTGGAACCGCCAAATCTTTTGAAACCCTTGAAGTAATTTTATTCGCTCCTAAATGGGATCGTCCGAATGGAAGAATCGTGAAAAAAATTATGGAAACATGGTTAACTTTTCATTTGGTTCTCTTGACTTGCTTTTCTTCGCGAAATTAAGTTTTCCTTTGCTTCCTCTATGTTGATTATGCTTTGAACTTGAAACTTGAGTTGGAAGTTCATGTTTGCTTGGTTGTTCTGCAGCTCCGTTCCTTGTCAAACCCCAGCGAAATTGCACACAATGAGGATATATTGCGCATTTTTTTGATGGCTTGTGAGGTTAGATCGGTGAAGCTGAGTGTTATCGGGCTTTCATGTTTGCAAAAGCTTATATCTCACAATGCAGTTGCACCATTTGCTCTGAAGGAGATACTTTCTACTCTAAAGGAGGTACTTGTTTCTAGGATTTATGTTCTTTCTTGAATGTTTGTACTACTTTTGCAAAATTAGCCCCTCATCATGATAGGTTCATTCATGACCATACATTTACCCACACAGTTAGTAAGGTACGGATGGTGTACAACATAACAGAGGTGTAATCCTTCCATTTTCTTTCAAGTTTCAATGGGTTACACCTATGATCCATCAACCCCCTACACACTCACTACTCCCCTGTGAATTGATACTCACCCACTGTGACACTCACATGATTGTTACTGTTGGATTGAAAACCCAAAAGATCAAGGGGTTAGGACGATGCAGCTGATGTTTTGCACAGTCCTAAGAGGCAGTGAGATCTCCCCTCCCCCTGAAAATTCTCATGCATTGAGGTGGGCCCCCACAGTATGGGTTGCACTTAATTTGGTGCAAATGATGCACAAAAGATCACTGTATACACTAAGAAATGGAGTTTTGAAGTATGGCTGTTACTCATTTGACTTGTTGCATTATTTATTTTGTCACAATTGATGAAAGCAAAAGCTGATCCAGTTACTTTGAACTTATTTGAATCTCGCTTATGAATTGGTACGCATGGCATTTCTGATTCCCCAAATATACAGATTAAAGGTGGGCCTTGCAATTGTCTGATTAGGAGGGTTCCATAATGACTATGTTCATTAGATGGTTCCTAAATTGTCATTAGGTCACAAGTCTATTTTATAAATAAATCTTATTGTGAGAATCAACCTTTAATCTTTGGCACCATGGGCTGATGCCAGATGGTTGCTCGAAGGGTTGTTTATTTCTACTATTTATATACTTTTATATGTAAATGTTACATATGCGTAATACGTTTGATTGCAGTCATTTAAATTTTGGTGGGACATGATGTGTAAATGGGGCCATTTTCACATCAAGATCTTTAGCTCTCTAGGTGTGAAACCTTTATACCCCTCACACTAAAAAAAGGTGTGTATAGGTTGTATGACCAAAATCCATCAACCACCTTTTATTTTTTGTGGTCTTGTAGGCTCTAAATTATAGATCCTTGCACACTCTTTTTTTCTTCCTCACATGTCAAAATGGTATTCCTAAAAAATCATGGTAATATGTTTTGCAAATGTAATTTGACAGATGTAAATACCATTTTCATGTTCCATGATAAAAGACGAAGGACCCCTTAGGCTTATAATTGCAAACTGGAGAATGTTCTGCTAAGTGGTACCTCTCATGGACTTGCGTGAGAGGTAGCCTTTTTACTATTGCATGGGATACTCCATGACAAATTCAACCCCGTTACTCCAATGAATTAACTAGTACTTACACAAAGTTGACACTAATTTGAATCATAATCACCAACAAATTAAATTTCAATGGTTTCTTAAGTTATTTTTTTTCTTAACTTAAGAAAATATTAAAATTTAATTTGTTGGTGATTATGAGTTAAACACATGGTCTTTATCGATTTAGAAAAAGCGTATGATAGGGTAGCAAGGGATTTAATTTGGTGGGTTTTGAAGAAAACGGATGTCTTTAGAGGTTATATTGAAAATTTTAAGGATATGTATGAAGGAGCAGTAATAAATATGAGAACTATATGTGGAGAAACAGGTGGATTCCCTGTGACTATAGGCTTGCATCAGGGATCAATTTTAAGCCCCTATCTCTTTGCATTGATTATGGATGAGTTAATTGCGCATATTCAAGAAGAAGTACCATGGTGTATGTTGTTTGCAGATGATATAGTATTGGTGGATGAATCAAGAGATAGTGTAAATGCAAAACTTGAGGGATGACGGGGGGCATTAGAATCTCGATGCTTTAAAATAAGTCGTACAAAGACAGAATATATAGATTGCAACTTCAGTGGACATATACAAAGTGTTGAAACCACTGTCAAAATTGAAACTCATGAGATACCATGTAGGGATTCTTTTCGGTATCGAGGCTCGATGATTAGTAAGGATGGGGAGATTGACGAAGATGTTGAGCATGGGATAAAAATTGGATGGACGAAGTGGAGACTAGCTTCTGAAGTGCTTTGTGATAGAGGAATGCCAATGAAATTGAAGGGCAAATTTTATAAGACAGTGGTTAGACCAGCTATGACATATGGAGCAAAATGCTAGCCAATTAAGAAGACACATATACATAAGATGGATTTGGCGGAGATGAGAATGCTTAAGTGGATGTATGGTAAAACTAGGAAAAATAAAATTAGAAATGAGCCCTTTTGAGAGCATTTTGGGGTAGCACCAATGGGGAATGAGATTAGAGGAACCCTTTTAAGATGGTTTGGGAATATTGAGTGTAGGCCGGTTATGGGACTGGTGAGGAAAAGTTTGGTTATCCAGGTAGATGGCCCATCAAGAGGCAGGGTTAGGCCGAAGAAAATATTAATGGAGGTCATTAAATCAGATTTGAAAAAGTTTAATTTATCTAAGGATTTGGCTCAAAATAGAACGAAATGGAGAAATAGAATTCATGTTGACTCCAACATGGTTGGGATAAGGCTTTAATGATGATGATGATGAGAGTTGTTTAATAGGAGAAACTATAGATTGCTTAGGGGTCAAGCCGCCTCTGTATAACGATGATTGGGCCTCACTGTAATGCAATGTTGATTATAAATGAAATTTGACTTTTTAGATTTTCTCTTATATTATGGTGTTTCCATTATTTTGAGTATGCCCTAGAGGCTTAATCCACCCCTAGATTCGATCAATCATTTGGGAGATTGGTCTATTCGTCGATTGCAAATCTGGTGCTACATCACTCTTAGCATAATATTATATTACCCCATATGTATATATTATATGAGCACTTAATATGATTTAGAAGGTGCACCTCGTCCTGGGTTCAAGTATATTTATTTTGTTACGAACAGATGGTAACTTATTTTGGATTTGGGATTTGCAACCTTGAACATTTAATAGTCTTTTTTTCCTTTTAGAAAATGGTAATGGTGATGCTAGTTTTATTGAAGAACAAGCAACACTGATGATACATCAACAAAAATGGGAAAGATGATATAGTCTGTAAGCATCAATTATTCATGCCACAACATTCTAACCAGACTCTTTTGTGAGAAGAGCCCAAGATATGATACTTTCCAAGCCTTTCCACTGTTGTTTCCTCTCTTCATTTTGTGTTTTTTTCATATTTTAATTCTATTGTCACAGTGCAATTAGGTTCACAGTATGAGGTTTGGGTAAGCACTGATTTTTGTGATGTATTATCTGAGCAATTTGGGTCAACTGTCTGAGGATTCTAACACTGTTTGCATCAGCTTGTTACTATTTTCACTTAGTGACAACTTTTAGGTATCTATATTAATCTATTATTAAAATTATCCATAGTATATTAGTACTTTAGTTTGGGATGAACCTTTGGATTGGCTATTGTTATTATTATTATTATTATTATAAATTACTTTAGAATGATCTATGGGCATGAAATTTTTCAGAGAGGTAGAGGTCATCAAGATCACTGACTATGTGTGTCAAGTATCCTTTTAGCATTGAGGGAATCTAACATTTGGTTGATACTTAAAAAGGAGGAACATCATGTGGATATGGTTTGATCTCTGTGGATCTCCCGTTTATAGTTGGGCTTTCCAGTGCAAATTCTCACCAATGGTAATAAAATGGATTTTGTTGTTTCTTGTTTTTCTTTTTTTTTTTTTTTAAACCTTGTCTAATTGTTGCACTATAGCTTGCCTATGTTTAAGGCAGAGTAATCGAGTCTTTGATTTCTGTTGCTTAGAGAATGGTGTTTTTGCAATGCAAATGATTATTTCCTGATAAATTTTTTTTGTCAGTGCTATGTAAAAGTATCTTTTACATCACTTTGTTTTTTTTTCACTTGATATGGTTACTACTAATATTTTGACCTTTGACATTTTCTGTTTGTGTGTGTATGCCTGCGTGTTGTTCTTCTTTTGTACAGCATGCTGAAATGGCGGATGAGAGTGTTCAATTGAAAACCTTGCAGACTATATTGATTATTTTCCAGTCTCATTTACATCCTGAAAATGAGGTGAGCAATTCTTGGTTTTGTGTCTGCTTTCAATTTTTATGGTGTAATGTGAAGGTGGATATTGTAGTCCTGATACAATCTGGATTGCCAAAACCTTATATGGTGAGTGGTGACATGAACGACTGAACCGCTTTGATACTACTGATGCAAATTGCTTCCACCCAATTCACTGATACATATCAAATTGTAAAGAGCATACTTGGGAGGGTGGACAAAAATAGAAGGCAGGAAATAGTAGACATGAAACTACTAAAAGAAAAGGAATAGTAGAAATGAAGGGGTGTGATGTAGAAATATGGGTACACTCACTACAGTGAATGGGGGAGAAAATTCGAACAAATAATGATAATCACTGTGAGTTGTTAATAGCTTATAGTAATGATTGTCTAAATTCATACTTCCAGGTTCCGTATTGATAAGCATCTAAGGCAGCTTTTTTTTTTTTTTTTTTTTTGGAAGTGGTTACCTAAATTTTGTTAGAGACTAAGCAACAAACAGATTGAAATAACAGGATAAGGGGTATAAAGTGGCAACATCTTTCGTGTATGTTGTTTGCAAATGATATAGTGTTTGTTGATGAATCAAGAGGGTGCAAATGTAAAACTCAAGAGATGGCGGGAGGCTTTAGAATCCAAAGGCTTTAAATTAAGTCGTACAAATACAGAATATATGGGTTGCAATTTCAGTGGGCATATACAAAGAGCTGAAACCTCTATGAGAATTAAAGCTCTGGAGATACCACGAAGAGATTCTATTCATTACCTTAGTTTGATAATTAGTAAGAATGGGGAGATTGATGAAGGTGTTGAACATAGGATAAAAGTAGGATAGTTGAAGTGGAGACTTGTTTTTGGAGTGGCTTGTAATAGATGAATGCCAACAAAATTGAGGAAAAAATTTTACAGGATAGTGATTAGACCAGCTATGTCGGGCAGAATGTTGGCCAATGAAGAAGCAGTATATGCATATAATGGATGTAGCAGAGATGAGAATGTTGAGGTGGATGTGTGGTAAAACTAAGAAAAATAAAATTATAAATGAGTTTTTTCGAGAGCATTTTCGGATTGCATCAATAGAGATGAAATTAGAGAATCTTGTTTGAGATGCTTTGAGCATGTTGAACGTAGGCTGACAATGGTGTTGGTACAAAAAGTTTGATGGCCCACCAAGGGGAAAGGGTAGGCCGAAGAAGTCGTGGATGGCGGTTGTAAAATCGGATATGAAGAAGTTTAACTTGTCTGAGAATTTGGCTCAAGATAGGTTAGAATGGAGAAACATAATTCATGTAGCTGACCCAACATAGTTGGTAGAAGGCTTTGATGATGATGATGGTCATTTAATGATGTAGCAACATTTAGACCATCAACACAGATGGTCGGGAGTAGAAAAATCCAATGAACTTCTTGGTGGACTTAGCTCAAGAGATAACTCTTGCACTGGACTTTCTCATTGCATCATCTACTTGTCAATTCTTTCTGACCATAGTGACTTCAAAACCGCCACTGAAGAGCAACCCCAGAGTGTACCTTGGATGATAGGGAACCCTACATATTTTGAACAGTGTCATGACTATATCAACCAATGCTGAATGAACCTCAAAAAGGCACGGTGCACTCTTAGATCCTCAATTGAAAGTTTAGACCAATCTCCCAAGGGATTGATTGCTTCTAAAGATGAATTCCAGCGCTAGGGCTAAAAATTGTGGAACACACCATAATTGTAGAAAACTCAAGAAATCTTTATTAATTGGAAGAAGCACATCTTACAATGAAGCATTGATCATCCTTATATAGTTTAGTAGACTTGATCCCCAAGCAACAAAACTTCTTATATTTGAATAATTAAATTAAAATAAAAAATTTGCAAATATTAATCCTAATAAAATAATAATTAGAAATAGCGATATAATTAGAAGTCCATAGCAGCTCTCAATCCAATTAGGCTTGTGGGTTGAACCCAAATGGATTGGATTGACCAATTGGGTCAATGGGCTGGCCCTAATGTCTTTTTGGATCTAAGCCTTGTCTCATGTCTGTACTACATCAAGTCTCCCCAGCTTGGGGAAACTTAACTCCAATGAGTTAATCACTTAATAACGCTCATAGAGATATGGATTGTGGCGCTAGAAGTCTGCAGTTGTAATCCATATAGCATTAGAGAGACGACAATTATGCTAGCAAACGTAGAATTTCTGGAAACCTCCTTGACGAGAGTAGAAGTAATTTGGTCATCAAGCACATCAACAATCTCGTTAGCAAGTGGTATATGAACATGTAGGGCAATAGTATGCTTTTCAATATCGCCATCATTGTCATGCAATTGTATAGTGTAAGATCCTCTATGTTGAAAGTAGAATTGATGCCCGAGTCTGATGGTACGTCTAGAACATTGGCATTGGAACTAATCTTCTTTGTAATCTTGTATGGACTTGCATTGCATGGATGTAATTTTTATTAGCTCCCGGAGGCAAACGTTCTGGATGGATACCGAATATGATCATATCTCCTTTAGCAAATTCAACAAATCGGCAATGCTTGTCAGCTTGTTGCTTATATATATATCATTGCAGGATTGCGCACTTTTGCTTGTGTTGAAATAAGTTTTCAACATCTGCACTTATTCTTGCATCTATAGGCAAAGGCACAAGCTCAATAGCTAGTTACAAGCAAACTCCTGTTATGGCTTTAAATGGTGAAATTCCAGTTGATCAATTGACCAAGTCCTACTAAAGGGTTTTCAATTTTCATGTAGAGGAAAGAGGCAAAGGGTGGTGGGATGATAGAGGTGAGGCTGTGAGGGCGGCTGGGATTTGCGGCTGGGGTTGGTTTATGTGATGAAGGTGAGGCCGTGGGGGAGGTTGGGGTTTGTATTTGTTCTAGGGTTGGATTTGGGTGGAGAAGAGGAATCTCCAGATAAGGTCTGGTGATGGAGTTGAGGCCATATGGGAGGTTGCGTTTGGGTTTGGGTTGGGTGATGGAGAAAAATCAGTGGATGAGGTTTGGGTTGGATTTTGGTGGAGGAGAGAAGTGGATGATGAGGTTTAGGTTGGGTTTAACTTTTGAGTGTGACGAGTGAGGCCTTTGAGGTCATGAGCGAGGTGGCAGTTGATGTGGGGTGGAGGAAGAGAGAGGAGGAAGTATGGACCCCTCAGATTGATCATCTGGTGGGCCCATGATTAGGTGATTATCCGTGTGTGTGGAGAGAGAGAGAGAGAGAGAGAGAGAGAGAGTGGATGTTATAGATGGGGTGCACGGTGAACCCATCTGAATGGACTGGACCTTGGTTTGACTGCACTTTTTTTTAATATAAAGCTGTTGCAATTTAGGATGACCCCCAAAATTTTGTACACAGGTAGGCGCCACCTAGATCCTCCAATCCCACCTGTTCCCGTCCCCAGTTGAGCTCCACTGAGAGATGTGCATTGGGATGCTCACACTGGATCAGTGCTCTATGTTATACTGCACACATACAGGGCTGTTATCCTATATGCGTGGCGCACACGAACAGTGCTGTGGGGCCCAAATGCTGCCACATCTTGGGCTGATTTGAAGATCTACCTGAGCCCCTCCCATGTACAAAAGATCAGCGCCATCCAATCATCCTAACCTTGTCATCTGTGGTCCACAATTTCAGTCCATTCAGATAGATGTATAGTTGATCCAATGGTCTAGTCGATTCGGATGCATCCAAACCTAGGGAGCATGTGTACTGTTGGGGGTGGGATTTTTTTTTGTCCGCTTAGATGGACCAGAAGTTGGGCCCCAGCAGGGGTTAGCATTAGGCACACCTGGTGCAGAGGATAATTTTCCTATATATGTATCTATTTTGCGATTAGGCAGGTTGATAGGCAAACTTGTGATTCTGCTGAATGTAAGCACAGTTCACTTACATGGTGGATAGTGAACCGTATGTATTTCTAAGTGTGGATAATAAAAATAAAAATAAAAATAATGATAATATCATCATCATCATCATCATCATCATCATCATTAATAAAAATAATGATAATATCATCATCATCATCATCATCATCATTATTATTATTATTATTATTATTATTATGCATTTGAAAGTACCATATTTTTCTAGTTACTGGATATGAATATAATGTCATGGCACAGTTTGTGTTTTATATCTCAGGATAATGCGGCTCAAGCACTTGGGACATGCCTCCGGCTCCTTGAAAATAACCGATCTTCTGACAGTGTGCGCAAGTAAGTTGAATTGTGCTGAAATTTTGTAGAGTTTTTGTTAATTAACTTGTTCCTAAACATGTGAATCTTTGATCTAGTACTGCTGCAGCCACCTTCAGACAGGCAGTTGCTTTGATTTTTGATCATGTTGTTAGTGCTGAGTCACTTCCTTCTGGTAAGATGGGCTCTGGAAACCAAATTACTCGAACCAGCTCTGTGACTGATGATGTTAGCCGTGGTATCAATCTTTCAGTGTATGTTTTTGTTCCTCGCATGCACCCTCATATGCACAGATGTCTAAATATTTTCACCACCAGTTCATCTTGTATCACTCTATCTAATTCAAGCATTCACAGGTCATTGGACAATGAATTTATTTCTGGAGGGCCATCATCCATGCGAGCAGGCCTAACTAAAACCGGAAAACTTGGGCTTCGTTTGCTTGAAGACCTGACAGCTCTTGCTGCAGGTGGATCTGTATGTGTTAATGAGATGCTATTAGCCTGTTTACTAACTTGTAACTACACCATATGTTCAAGTCTTCAATTATCTTAAATCTTGCTCAGTGGCATCTAAATTCTGATTCTTTAATTGGGTCTGTTTGGTAACACTCCTTGTAGAGGATTCTGCGCCAGTTTTCCTGGCTAGCGAGGAAAATCCATGTTTGGTAAAACCACGTTTTCCTCTCTGCAGAATCTCAAAATCCACTTAGACATAGATTTTTCCAGTTCGACCCTCCCCCATCGGATCTCATAAATCATTGATTTTTCAGGGGAGATATAAAAGGTAAAATCTTCAGTGAGGAAATGATCTGCTCTTGCTCTAATCGCTTGACTTCTCTCTTGCTCCAAACGGTACTCTCTGCCTGCTGCAATTTCTCCTTGCCATCATTTTCCTTGAGGCCAATCCTCTCTCTCTCATGCTTAGAGAATGGCAATTTTGGAAGACCGGGAATTAAAAAACCCTAAAATTGCATAACCGTAACAACTCAGATTTTCACAAATCCAGCCCTCACAACGCCTCCCTCCCAAAACCCTATCTGAAAGAGAACCCAAACCCACCAAATGAAGGAGCATGTCCTGATATCAATGTTTTTTTAATGCTGGATGCATGTTTGGGAATGGATCGTTTATCTCTTTTCTTGCTTGTTGGATCCTTATAATGAGTACCCAGGTCGGTCATCTCTTGTTCGTTTCTTGTTTTATATGGAGGGGTTTTTGCTGATGTGCTCCATTAATATACATTTTTTGTGTGTGTTTTAAATGGAAATTTTTGTATCTGTTGCATATTCCGGGAAGAAGAGGTTTTTTTCTTTTTACTGAAACTTGACAGTATTAAATTTTTTTCTTATGTTCTGGAAGTGGAGAAAGGAGAAAGAGATAGACGATTTTTCTAGGTCCTGATTTTGGTATGCTTACCAAACATGGATAGAAGAACTCATAATTGAGTCCAACATTCTAGCCCAACGTGATTTTGGTATGCTTACCAAACATGGATTGAAGCACTCAATTGATTCCACAATTCTAGCCAAACGTTGATTGCAACAAATCCTCACCTTATAAATCCTCACCAAGGAAAGCCTCATTCCAGCAGCACTAAGGAATCCTCCAAAGGGAGGATTCCTCTTTTGTTACCAAACATGCCCTGTTTTCTTATGATATGCTGTTCATCATGTACAATTCCAGTTTACTTTTAAGTGGTTCTATTAATATTGTTGACATTCTCACTGTAGAAAGTTTCTTTTAATGATATCCCCAGGCTGTCTGGTTGCGTGTCACATGTCTTCAACGAATATTTGCACTTGATATACTTGAGTAAGCTTTCTTGCTGCATTGGTTACTTGTATATAGTTTGGTCAGTGAGATTTCATGTTTATTTATTTTTTGATACCTTATATGTTGCTGGGAACAAGCTTGAAACTATAATACTGGAAGGCTTATCAGCTACTTAAAGTTGTACATATCAGCGATGTCAGAACTCTGATCTGCATTTTTATTAGAAAAAATATGAAAAAATCCCCAAAATGAAGAGCATTAGAAAATGCTAGATTTTTATGTTGATTTGCATTATTAGGTTAGTTTATAAACATGTGTTCGACGCTAAAATACCATGCAGGTCACTTTTAGCTGTCTGGTTTTAAATGAATAGAATTGTTGAATTTGAAAACCTTCAGTGATGTTCTTCAAGCTATTGGTTTAAATTGCTACTTGGAAAGTATGTTCTAATAGACATACAAGCAGTCAGATACTGAATGAATGCTAAATAGTAAGTAGAACTTTTTCATGAAGCAATAAATAGAGATATGGTACCTATGACGTTGAACTATTGAATTGTATATATAGAGTTGATCTTTTGATCTTTGCTTTGGATCTATAAAAACTACAGGTCTGGGCATAATAAGCCATATGAACTGACTGCATGCAGGAAC
The DNA here is from genome assembly GCA_037013555.1 of Sextonia rubra. Taxonomy (NCBI): domain Eukaryota; kingdom Viridiplantae; phylum Streptophyta; class Magnoliopsida; order Laurales; family Lauraceae; genus Sextonia; species Sextonia rubra. The sequence goes on from JASUAD010000006.1 coordinate 20,302,820, forward strand.
ATTGCACAATATTTCATAAATGGTTGAAGCTGCTCGCTATTGACATTTTGAGGTTGTGGGCTCATGTCATGTTATTTACCAGAAAAAAAAAGCATTTCACAATAATTCTATAAAATGTGGGAAAAAAAACCTTAAATAATAATCTCAAATAGCGAGAAATTGAGTAAAACATGCTCTTAAGTTTCAGGTTTTTTTTTGGTGGGTTTTATTACAAAGTCTTCACCATTATTGACAGGAAAATGTAAATCTTTTTACTTATTTATTTATTTATATCAGATGAAAATGCTTCCAATTTTTTTGAGATTGCCCTGCCGTATCAGCTTTGATTCACTGATATGGGGCTTCGTACCTTGTTTTTGATGTCCATTTCACTGTTCTACGACACTCATACCTGTTTGTTTAAATGATAGGAGTAAAAGACTCAAATCATAAATAAAGGTAAAGAAGGCGGGGGCGGGGGGGTGGTGGTGTTGTTGTGGGGGTGTGTGTTTCAAGCAATAAAACATTGCAGAACTACATCTTAGTCCTCCCAACTGTATTTGGTTTGGGGAGAGGGGACAGGAAAACAAAGTAGGGAAAAGTGGGGTAAGATCCCTACATTACATCGCATTGAAACTTTACCCTCCCTTCTTTTCATTCAAACATGGTGCAAATCCTAGGGTTAGGATTTGGATCGTAGGTCCACAGCACAATGATGGTTTTCAGCAGAAACAATAGGGTTAGGATTTGGATCGTAGGTCCACAGCACATTGATGGTTTTCAGCAGAAACAATCTCACTATGAAGATACTCTCCAATGATAAAATCCCAAAGGGAAAATTATATTAAACTTCGACTCTCTCTCTCTTCTAATACACTGCTGATATAAATAGGGAAAATAAACCTTAGGGGCTAAGAATCCTAAAAAGACTAGGAAACCAAACAAATTGGAAACTATCCTAATTACAACTCATTGATTAAAATTAGAAACAAATAGCAATTAATTAAATAAAGTCAGAAAATTTCTGAACTTTCTTGGGTTGCACATGTGGACCATGGGTCTTGTAATGACTTATTGTTACTGCTACATCAAAACACCTATAGAGTAAAAACTTTATTTCACATTAGTTTTACTCTACTTTTACTTATTCCATGCAAACACCTAGAAGTAAAACTTTATGGTGTTTTCCCTTGTTTGTTGTTTTTTCCATTGTGTTTTGTTTCTGTCCATTTGTTTGGTGGAATAAAAATTTATCTTCTATCCCAAAAAAAAAAAGAAAAAAAGAAAAACAAAACATTTATTCACCATGCTTCCACCGAATTTTTAATAACAAAACTTGGAGAAACTAGTTTAAATTAATCAAATAAATTTTTAATTACTGCAAATTAACAACATGGGGTTTGGGTTTTTACATTATGTGCTTGGAAAAGTTAAATAAGATTGTCATTGGGATGGAGATATTAAGAAATCTAAGATGCACTTTGAAATGTGAGTATGTAGCAAAATCAATGTCTCACAAGGATTGGGTTGGTAGGGATTACAAAGAAAATGGACTTTGCTTAGCTTGTGGTAGTGGATTTTAAAGTAGAGAGAAGGCACTGTGGAGGAAGTTAGTGGCACAAAAATCCTAAATGTGCAAATAGGACTTGATCATTTAAGGTAGACTACTGATAGGAATGGAAGGGTCTTGGTAGAAGAAGAGGAGTTCAAATACAAGATTTATTTTGCAGCCCTATAAATCTTGTAATAGGCGAATGTGAAGGATTTTTTTTCCTCCTAAAAGGTAACTAATAACTATCTTAATATGGAAAATAATGAGTGGATATTTAGAATCTATTCATCCCCGAATGAAGCTTTGATTTATTTGGTGAAACTAGGGATTGCAAAGTGGGCATTGGTAAAAAGGGAGTTTCTTAACATTAGATTGAATGATTTCCTATTCAATTTGGTGTGTGGTGTGTTATGCGGTTAGGAGAGGAGAGTTATTCCTTGGTCTCTACCTCTACCTAAGGTTTTAAAGTTCAACTGTTGATGGTGCATTTAGAGGCAAACCGGTACTAGCATTGGAGGTGTTCTTTGCAATGGTGAAGCTAAGCTAAAGGCCAATTTGGAAGCACTCCAGATTTTTTTGGCTTCATTTTAGGGTATGGTTGTGGAGAGTGATTCTTATGGTTTGGTTGTGTGGGGTTTCTCAAAGTGGTTCAAAGCCTTGGAAGTTTTAGTTTCGTCTTAACATAATTAAGGATTTATCGTCTAACATGCTTGTCGTTTTTTATCATGAGATTAGATCTGCCAACAATATGGCGGATGTTTTAGTGGAATAGTGGGTGGATAGAATATCTCTGTAGGGGTTCATTATGTAATTGTTTGTTAGAGTGGGGTATAATCTCTTATATGTTATTTTCTTTTTAGTGTTTGCAGTGTGACTTTTTCCATTTATAATAAAATTTTACCTACATACTGATGAAAAGAAAGGATGGAAACAAACAACCAATACACAAAAACCAATCCACTAGATTAGAGCTTAAAGGTATAAGAGCATCATATTGAGCCAAAAAAGGAATAAATTTACTAAGCAAGAGCAACTGAAGGAATCTTCCTGTCAACCTGTTGCTGTGAAGCATGGGTACACGTACCCGTATGGGGTTTGGGTATGGGTGCAGTTAAATACGTATCGGGCATGGTCAAACATACCCGGTACATTTTGTTTTAAAGTTTGACTTTTTAGGTACAACATGGGTACATACTTGGTACGGTATGGGTACTTTTGGGGAATTTGATTCAAAATTTGATTGAGTGATTGAGCCAATTGTTTGGTGATGTGCACATGGGTCTTCCGTACCTATTCTCCAATCTTGAGCATTGAAATTATGTAGGTAACCTTGTTCATCATCATGTTGTGAAGGGACTTGGAGCACCTACACTTTCATTCATTCTATGAGAAGAACAAAATGACACCACAGCGTTGTGAACACTTGGTCTTTGTGCTTAACAATATTCGTCTCCTATCAATGAGGAGTCGACAATACATGTAAGGAGAAAGCAAGCTGTGGGACATTGATGGCGATGCATTTGATTCATTGGAGGGTGCTCGCTTGCTTGAAATTGTAGATCTTTCACTTAATAAACCTGACATGGAAGCTGTATTATTTGATGATGGTGATGAATGTGAAGTTGATAGATAATTGGATGTGAATCCTAAAGATTCTTAGCTTGATAGGACTTGCTTTGATGTTACTTCGTTTTTAGTTCTTTGGTTTGTAGTTTTTGTTGTAATGAGATTAAACTCTTGGCTTGTATGTGCCTTTTGACATTAAATTATGGTTTGTAGGTTGAATTTGTAATGGTATTAAGTAATTGTTGGCTTGTTGCATCTAAGGATTCTAAGCTTGATTTATCTAAGGATTCTAACTTATTTTAATTATTAGCATGTTGCATATTGAAATTTTAAATCATATAATTTTTAATGGACGTACTATAGCCGTACCCATATCCTATTTTTTTAGAATTTTGCCTTATCGGCGTATCCGTACTAGTACTTGTATTGGCAGCTGTGCTTCATTGACCTGTGTCCGGCCCAAGCATCGGCCATCCAATTTACAACTCTCCTCACATGCTTGATGCGTGCACCGACGGATTAGACTGACTGTCTGACAGTAAACATGCTATTTTTATTGGAAGAGTAATAACCATCTGTTAAAAGGCTGCAGAAATAAATTGGACAATTTCTCCATCTGACTGTATAACACGTTCATGATCTGACCTCCAAATTCTACAACATTCCACATGCTTGGGATCATGGTCTCTATTGAGTATTGATGCCTGTTGAAGTGCACTAAATTCAAGTGTATACCTCTTAGCCTTGCTACATTATTCTATTTGTTTAGTCTTCATTGGCCTGAACCTGGTCTAGATTTTAAATATTCCTGCATTCTCTTTGTTCTGTCCGTCTTTCCTTGTCCTAGTTACTAATTCTGAGCTAGGTTACTAAAAATCTCATTAGTTTCTGTAGAAGTATCTGAAAGCAGATGTTATTCACCATTTATATTAGTTTGTTTAAATGATTTGGTTAGTTGTATGGGTGCTGATGCCTGGTAATCTTCAGATTCATTCTTTCGAATTATGTGGCTGTATTTCGAACTTTGGTATCATATGAACAGGTGTGTTACTCATATTTCTTTTGTTTTATTGATAAGATCATGTGTTGATTGGCCATATTTCTGACCTTCATGGCTTTACTAAGGTTGTGTGAACACTTGTCAGGTCTTACGTCATCAGATTTGTTCACTACTTATGACTTCACTTCGTACGAATGCTGAGGTAATTCTCTGATTCAGAGATAAATGGTTAGACTGGTTTGATTAAAATTTTTTTGATCGGTATGGTTTGATCAATTTTGAACATATTTTATGCTTTGCAGTGAGAATGGTTATCTTGTAACTTTGTTTTTTTTTTTTTTCCTGGTTTGCTCTTTCCTTGTGTTATTATCAGGTGGAAGGTGAAGCAGGGGAGCCTTCTTTTCGCCGCTTGGTCTTGCGATCTGTTGCACATGTTATCAGACTTTATAGTTTATCTCTGGTTACTGAATGTGAGGTGAGTTATTAGTAACAGTTCTCCTTCCAATGTTTGGGTCATTGTACTGTCAATCAATTGTTAATTAGAGCAGTATTATGCATTTAAAATTCATTGAGATAACGATACGAACAGATTAACTACAACAAAGTCAAATTAATAATTTATGCCAGACCAATGGACCTTATTTTCTTTTTCCAATCGGAGTAAACAATTTCAACTCAATACTTGTAATATTTACAGCATGAGTAATATTCATAGTTTATAAAGGAATAAAATGATTGTCTTTGTTTCTTTTTAATTATTTTTTATCAGTTCTTTTGTGAGGGTTGTTGTTTACCTTTTATTTTCTTGTTTTTATTTTTTTGTGAGGGTCGCACTTGGGTAGCTTTGTTTTTTATTTTTCTAAATTTTTTTCCTTTGATTTATTGACCTTTGATCCGTGTTTGATGGAGGGGGTTTTGTTCTTCTTCTTTTTGTTATTTATTTTGTATGGAGGCCACTTGCATTTTATATGTAGTTCATGTAGTTATTGTTACAATTTTAATGAAAGTTACCATTAAAAAAAAGAGAGATTATTGTTATAATTTTGAATGGTGGTTAATTCTCATTAGAGCAAAAGAAACAGTGTAGGGTAGTATAATTGGCTGTTTTATGCAATCAACTCTAAAATGTTACAACAATGGACATGAATCATGAAGAGGCACTTCAGCCAATTAAATCCTTCACAGCTGCTTTTTATGCATTCTGCTGTGTTTCCTAGACCTTGAGGTATGGTGGGTGCTACGTAAAATTATGTGCGCACCTCAAATCTAATTAGTGCAATAGTGCATTCTATTCTCCTTAGAAACCCTGCTCCACATTTAGCTATGCTAAGTGAGTTCCATCATCAATTATCTGCAGTGCTTAGTGCCTCCCAACCCGTTACCATATCTGTAGTCCTGGTCAAATCATAATTTCCCACAAGGCCCAAAGGAGACTTGGACTGTCTTTTAATAAACTACCAACCCAGCTGGGCCTGCATTTGGAGCTTTTATAATTGTTAAGGTCACATTTGGCAAGCAAATCCCCGGGGATTCCTCACGACTTTTATCAGAAGATTTGGAAAATCTGCATTTGGCAATTGTAAATCTTCAAGGATTTTGGCTAGTGGAAATCCTCATTTTGATGATTTTCAAGTCTGACCTACCCTCATAGGATTTGCAAATCCTCAATTGTGCGGATTATGCACCATTCTCATCTCTACATACTGATGTTGTAAGGACCTGATTTCTCACTTTTATTTTAAACTAATTTTTAGCTGTGGATTTAATCTTGAGTGAATCCCAACCATTTAGTTAGTTAGTTTACTTTAATTTGAAGAGTGCAAAAATAAAATATGAATGTAGGATAATGAAGAGTGCAAAAATAGGAAAGTACTATGACATTAAGCCAAGAAAGAAAAGGCATGTTGAGCAAAACAAATAGTAAACATTTAAAGAGAAAAAGAACTAAACAAAACATGAAGCATTATAAAAAGAAAGAAAAATAGGAATGCATGTGTAGAGTGATAACATGGAAGCATTTTAGTGATAGAATCTTTCTAAAAGAAACAAAAGGACGATGAAAGAAAAGATGAGAGAGTTACGTGGTATCGTATGAGAAGGAGGGAGGTAAAGAAACAGATATTTTTATAGAAAAAAAGAAAAGAGTTCAAAAAGAAGTGGTAGGCTAATGCTAAGCTAGAGGGGCCGGGGGGATAGAATTGAATTCGAAAACTCAAGATACTTCCAAGAGGTCTATCATTCCAAAGAGCCTTATCTTATCCTAACTCAACATTAGATGGGGCCTTTTCTTGAAATTAAAGTTCTCCTATCCTTGCGTGGATCCCACTAAAATAATTGTTAAATTAAACTAAAAAAATAAAATATTTGCTAAATGGGTGGGGTCCACTCAAGATTAAATCCACTGTTAAAAATTAGTTTAAAATAAAAGTGAGAAATTGGGTCCTAAACAGATATTGATGTGGAATCCTCTGCTATACAAATCCTTAGTGTGGAATCCTCAATTCTGTAAATTCCTCACGTGGTCCTTACCTGTTAACAACCATGCCCTAAGAATTTTTTTTTTAAATTTGAAAATTATAGGGACTGTTTTTTTAACACAATGAACTAGATTTATTATTATTGTTTTTGAAAAGGTGTAATAATATAAAAGCATAATGATGGTCACCCCCATCCAATTTCCCTTTTTATCTGTTTTTCTATCTTCCGATTTCCTTTTTAATCTGTTTTTCTATCTTCTGATTCCATTTCTCCTCTTAATAACTTTTTCCCCTGATTTTTTTGATTGGTTTTCCCCCTAATTTTTCAGTTCTTTCTATTAAAAATCCAACAGTAATTCAGTTCAGGGATGCCAGTACGTGGGCTGAGGGGACATCGAAAACCTTAGAAAGCCAGCCAGTTAGAAGCCCACTAAAGATTCCAGTGCAGAATCTCAGTATCAGAATGACAGATATTAGAGAACTCTGGGCCAGGAGATATCCTAGTCCTTTTTTCATTCATGAATCTGGGCAGTGGAAGTAGGTTAAGTATGAAATTGCCCCCTTTTCTTTTATGCTTCCTTCAGGTACTCCACAATACTGCCCTGTTACAACCATATAAATTAGTTTTCCCCAGATCAAGGAAAACTCAATGTTTCAACTATAATGAAGCTCTCATACAGGGACTTGGTTGCTCGAATAATGAGGGGATACCAGGATTTTAAGGTCTGGTGCCGGCTGGTATTGAAAAAAAAAATGGAAGTCAAGAAAAATAAATAATAATTGAAAAAAAGCTAAAATGTGTGAGTTTGATGATTTAATTGGATCTTAAATCAATTAGAGTGACATTTATTTTCTACAGGCAAGCACATTATTCTAGGAGGATCATTTATTCATTTAACACATACTGAGCATAATTACCATTATATATTAACTATTGGTAACTTAACACCATATACCAGAGTAACAGTAAAATGACAAACTACAAACCATACAATAAATTGAGGGATGGGGATCTGTTGCCATGGGAGCAACCAATTCTTCAGCACATCATTGAGTTTTAAGTTGTCTCGAACCTATTGCCATCATGATTACCATAATCTCCACTCCTTGTCAGATACCTGTGGGTATTATCTAAAGTTATCAGAGAACTCCATGTTCACGCACTTAGTGAAACTGAACCTGCTTGCCCGTGTGGAACTTGTGCAACACATGTGATTGCCACACTAGTCAGCCTAACTCACTCAACTCTCTAAGTGGCAAAGACACTCAAGCTTCACAAGCACACAAGAGAGATAAGATGGAAAAGAGAGCACTTTGGAGAAGAAGAGCTTGTCACTCAATTCTTCTGGATGGTTACAATGGAGGGAAGCCACCCTTATTTATAGTTGAGGCCTTGCCCAATGAGTGGTTAGAGATGCATACCCATGTCACCATTTTAGTGGGTAAAGAACATTCTAGAGTTCTCTACCCTAATATGTTGAACTCATCATTCTACATGTTTCTACCAAAAGGTTTCTAGACTTTCCAAGTCTCTACGAAAGGCTTTTAGACCTTTCAAGTCTATACATAGGTCTTGGTCCCTCTAGAAGATTCTAACGAGCTAGGCCAATGAATAATGGGGCTTGAACTTGGGATTTTGGCCCATTTGACCCATTAAAGAAGTATGTGACATCCAGCTCCATCATCATATTGATAACTCTAACATTGATCATTGATTTCTTTCTGTTTATACCGTATCAAACCTGCTTGTAGGCCCAATTGTGCATTTTGATTAGTATAAGATTCTGTTTTGGGTTCCATAGAAGATTCTGTTTTGGGTTCCATAGTGGCATATTACCTTTTACCTCAAAGTTGAGAGTGGAAAATAGAAAAAGATGAGTTCCTATATCTTTTTTTAGGTTGAGTTACTGTTTGACAATCCATACCAGTTCTGTAGTAGTTTGTGCCAATCTCATGCCAGTCTGTACCAGTTGCTTGCAAGTCTTTGTTTGTTTGTGCTAGTCTCGTGCTGCTCCACTCATTTGAGGTGGTGCTAACTTGATGATCTAGTTCGAGTCAACTCAGTGATGATGAGATTTCAAACCATGGGAGATAATAATGAGTGTGTAAATGCTTTCAGCTTTTCTTTTGATTGGGGTTGCAGTAGAGAGCACCTTCCACCGGCTCTTTCCACTTGAACAATTTTCTACAATGTCAAACAAATTCTACAAATGAAGAGGCTGTATTTTGTATAATTTCAACAGTAGCCTTAAGGAGTCAGTTGCCTATTAGAGGAACATGATTCCTATTGTATCATTTGCTCTTGTAAATTGTGTTGCTGTATTTTCCGCATCTCTATAGCACTCTAGGGTGGTCAAGTATGCTAACAAATGCTCCATCTGTTAGCATACAATTTTATTTATTTTTGCCGGTTAAAAAGTGGGTATGCTAACAGATGGAGCATTTTCATAGGTGTGGCTATAATGACTCGATGCTACTCTTGTTCCCGAAACTGGTTTCCAGTTTTGGAGTGTTACCTTTGTCCACTCATGTAATAACTGTGCAGTGGACAAACTTTTTGTGCTATATGTATTCTAGTTTATTTCTAAGCATATTTTAGTTCATTATTATATTGCTGGCTCATGGTCAATGTTGTATTGCTGAAACTCACTCAGATTTTCCTAGATTTTGCACCTACTTGTACCTTCAGTGAGATTGATTGTGGATTGCAGGTTTTCCTCAGTATGTTGGTAAAAGTTACTTCCATTGATTTGCCACTGTGGCATCGCATTCTTGTTCTTGAAGTCTTGAGGGTAATACCAACAGCCTTGTGTGAATCGGCATATACTAGTTGATATATTATGTTGTGGACCATTTATTTGGTGATTGAGTGGTAGTCATTAGTCCATCAGGTGATGACAGATGATAAATGTCTTTGTTTGACAGGGCTTTTGTGTAGAAGTGCGGACTTTGCGTCTTCTTTTCCAAAACTTTGACATGTAAAGTTTCTACCATTTGAACTGTTGTGCTTGTCATATTTGATATTTGAAAATAATTTTTTTTAGCTAGAGGCACTGATGGCAGTAGTAAATATTAATATTTTCCTGTGAATATTCTAATGTTGATTTTAATATGACCTGTGTGTTTTCCAATTTAGTTGCCAACTTGTACCATTGATAGTAGCCACACATTGCTTTCCAAAGGTCTTGTCTCATTTTACATTTTTTTTTGGTTGACATAGGAAATTGATTGCTTTTAGCCTGTATTCATTCCATCAACTGCATTGCACCCATTATTCTTTAAGTACTTCTGTTTGACTGGACCTGAAGAATATTTTTTAAGATGAATTTTATAGTTACATTTGTCAATTCAAGTTTATGTTTTGTAATAAGTAAGTTGTTTGGTTTGTTAGCAAATTAAAGTCTAATTGATTTAGTTTATCCTAAGAAGACAGATGCTTTGAACATTCATTAATAAACTCAAAAAGAAAACAAAATCTTAAGCACATTTTTGGTAGGATTCCCTGTGATTTGGAAGGAAGATTCTTCAGTCCTTCTTGGGGCCTCTGAGAATTAAATCTGTCAATGTAGATGATGACGACTTTGAGGACTAGCCTTTGAAAGTCAATTTTAATTTATTTTTATGGTAATGGAAAAGTATTATTAAAAAATAGAAATTGCAACAAATGGAGCTCAAACAGACATGAGCAATGTCCACTAGGTCATGAGTGATAGACCCAACCCAAGACCCCTATGCAATGGAAGCAATCCAAGGAGCAACCCTATCTACCCTGTCTTAGCTAGAGTGTCCACCGTACTTTTTGTGACTCTAACTTAACGATGAAATATTATGATATTAAGATAAGAGAAGTTTCTTGATTGTGTTGAAGTAAAACTGGATATTCCAGCATGGGTTTCACTGTGGGACACCCATGCAATGGTGCAACCATGTTAGACGAATTCCCTCCAGAACGAAATCTTCTCGACAGCGACTTGAACAGATATGAAGGGCCTCAAAATAGCCATCACCTCTTCTTGGTTGGAGCCTCTAAACTCGTACGTGCTTGGAGATCATAATATTTGTCATTGCGAAGCATCTACCTGATACCTATTGTATGGACTTCTCTCTAGCTGCTCTATCGACATTAAATTTTGGAACTTCCTGCTGTAGAGTTGTTTGAAGCATCCTCTTTCTTTGCTTTGATTGTCCACAAACCATGCTAGCTTTCAAGTTGTATAAAATGTCATTGATCTTATGATCAGTGATCTCCTTCCAGATGGACACTCATTTTGTAATTCGTAGAGTAGCAGCCTAAAGGAGGGCCTGCATAGAAGATGATGCATCTTTAAAATCCTTTCACTCCTTTCTATCCAAATATTCCAAACGACTACGAAGGGGACCATTCTTCAAAGTACCAGCCCACACTCATGACAACGTCGTAACCCCCATGCCTCAATCACCTCCGGTAAAGTACTAGGGATGCACCATACGAGCTTCACTTCTATCCAGAAAATGGATCAATATATGAGAAGCTACCTCACAATGAATAAATAAAGGATTGTTTGACTCCTATTTCTTTTTGCATAGCACACAAATATCAGAGATGTTTTCTGCCACCAAACCTCTCCTCAAGATATCTGCTGTAGACACCTTTCCAGCTATTATTAGCCAAGAAATGCCTCCACTTGATGAGCCAACTCAACAGGACCAGCACACAAGGGGATCTTGGTTGAGTTTGCACTACCATGTGAAGAAGACACATTATGGGTATGACATATCTCTTCTTTTTGGCGTTGACCTAGTTCCTCGATCGAAAATTTAGACCAATCTCCCAAGAGACTGATTGAGTCGAGAGATGGATTCTAGCATTAGGGCACACTAACAATCATAAAACACACTGTAATTGAAGAGAACTCAAGAAATCTTTGATTAATTGGAAGAAGCATATGCAACTACAATGAGGGTTTGAACTATATATAGAGGAATGGTATTCTTTCTTAGCAATCAATACTTTCTAAATAAAGTATGAAACTGCCTAATCCTAATCTTACGACAAAATTAGAAATAGTTTCTTGATAAATCAGTGAATAAAAATAGAATTAGGATAAGGGACAGGCTTCAATACAGTGTCACTGTATTATACTCTACTGTAGCTCCTTCATTCCACGTCAAGAGTGTCAAGACACAGTTTCCAAAACTTTCTTTGCTGTAGCGTTATTTCAACACATTTATCTTATTTCCCAAAATGCCAGTTTGAAAGACCTTCAAACATGATACTCATTAACTTTCTTGTATTTTAAAAAATATCCTTTGTTGCTTGCAAGACAATTTCACTTCCCTTGATGTGGCACCCACCACAAATTTGACGTACTTTATTTTTTGTTACTTATTCAAAATTACATCAAATTGTTCAAATTTTAAAAAAAGTTACAAAGGTGTATTTTCATATGTTACTTATTCAAAATTATGTGGATTTGTTAAAATTAAAAAAAAGTTACAAAGGAGTGTTTTCATATATGGGCTTACCTCAGCAAAAGTGAGATTGTCATTTTGCAATCTAATTTTTGAAGGAGGATGTTTGTTTGAAAATATTCTTTGCAAACAAATCTTTAGGGTAGAAATTCTCTTTGCTCTTATCAGTACACATATGTAGGGTTGTAAATTTGGGTGGGCAGCCCAAGCTCGGCATGGCTTAGCTCGCAAAAACACAGGCCATGGGTTGGCACGGCACGGGTCCGCGTGCTAGGCTAGGGGGCCCTAGGCCGCGGCACAGCATGGCCCATGCCTTAAACATGTCGTGTTGGTCCAGGTGCATTGAGCCGCAGCACAGCATTGCATGGCACGGGGCACGACTCAGTACAACATTTATATTTAAAAAATATTTTTTTATATAAATTAAATATCTAACTTAAACTAATTGAAGTTTTTCTCTTCATATGTAAATTAGGATCCATATTTGTGCATTTATCATATTAATTTCAATTTTATTTCAAGTTGAAAATCCTAGAAGTCGGTAATGACTCCTTTAATTTATATAAAAAATAAGAAAAAAAAATTAGGAGGGGCGTGTGGGCCGCCCGTGGGCTGCACAACACAACTTGGGTCGTGCCCAGTGACGTGCTGGGCTACCTGCTAGCGGCTTGGGCACCACACAACATGACCCGTGAAATTACAGAGGGCAGCGGCCGGCACAACCCACTTTACACCCATACACATGCGTACTAAGTCTAAGTCTCTATTATAAAGTTCCATGACCCTCAGTATTAAAAATCTAGTTTTACAAAATCATTACGTTAAAGATAACCTTAATAAAATAATTTTCTTTTCTATAAAGTGATCATCTAAATGAATAAATTGATGATTACACTTGTTATGTCATCTTTTCTCAATTTTATAACACTGTTTAGAGATTAACTTTAAAAAGGGTAAACAAACTAATAGATTAATATCTCAAATACCTTCTTTCTCCCCCCTTCCTCACCGAGATCTGAAAAAACCATACACAAGTTTGAATTTGCAGCTCCTTAGAAATGCGTCAATGGCTATCTACGTGGATGTGTATCTTTAAATTCTAGCATCAGTTTTTCCTGTGTCTCCTTTGCAAGGTGCCACTCCCAACACCTTACCCTCTTCTCAATATCTCAAATACCTCCACCTCCCAGCTATGCAGATTGCAGAGGAATACCGTAGCATTGCACCCAAATAATCCTTTGAGTGCAACCAGGACCAGGCAGCCATTGTTCCAAGGAGACAAACTAGTGATTATGTTCAGAATTGGGGTTCTTAACTACCTTCATAATCTCCTCAAGATTGCAAAAGGACAGCAGACCTTCTTGGCCCCAAGCTAAGCTATACCTTCACTTCCTGGATTCTGTATGCTTCTCACAGGCCTTTGATTGAATCTATGGCTCCTTTCCATGTAACAATTTCTATCTTGCTATTTGATGACAACCTCGAGTTCTTGTTGACGACATCCGTCCAAACTGATAAGGGGATCCCTTAGCTTGACATCACCTTTGCATACGTCAATGCAGCTTATCCCCTACCTTGCTCTTTGACGTAGTCTCGATTTGATGCAATTGGACTAAGGGCCTTGATAAACCATACCAGAAAATATTCCAGCCATTACAGAATTTAAAAGATGCAAGAAATCAAGCAAAGAAACCCAAACACTGACCTAGAACCTTCTCAATCACCAAGCATCAATGCATATGATGCAAGGGAGAGGAAAGGAGAGCAAAAGAAAGGCACTTTTTTGTCTTTCTTCAAATACTGTAGTAAAATGAAAAACAGGTGAACATCTCTATCCTAGGAGTCAGCTACTGTTACATATAAGTAGGCACTTAGATTTCTTTCTATAATAGTCCTATTATAATTAAAAATCAAACTTTCTAATTAGAAAACTGTAAGAAATTTTTACAGAATTTGAGAATCTCCAGAATCTGGTCGTCCCCAGACATCATGAGAAACCTTGTGGACCCCACTGGCCCACCTAATGAAGCTGGGGACCCCATGATTTTAAAGTGGGGACTTGGATGGCCTTGGTGGAGCAATCACTGTGTGGGTTAGGGCGGTTCTGTCCCATGAAACTGTGGGCTCAAATTGACGACACGGCTAGCCTCTGAGTTTCTGAAAATTAACAAAAACAAGCCCGGTTTCTTCTTCTTCAAACAGCACCTAAACTCCAGTTTTTAGGTAAAATTGTGGACTGTTTGCACCTAGTTCTCGATCAAAACTTGTTGAAACCCTTGCAGGCCGTCTTGGGATGCTCCCATTCCAACAGATGAGCTTCAGCTATCTCATTCATGATGAAAACCCAATCTGCCTCATTCATGATAAAAAGAAACCCTATCTGCATCATTTTCGCCCGGTTGGAAAGAACTCATCCTCGAGTTTGTGTCATCATATTGCCACTTGTGTTGGCACTTTCTCTTCTTGCGAAGCTTCTGTGGTGGAGGTTGAATCTCGAACTGTTGCTTTGGGAAACTCTCTAACCTTCGCTTGAAACTATCATCATCTTCTCATGCAGCTTCTCTTGCAATGGATGAAATTGACTTTCCGACTTGCAGTGTGACTTAATATGCTTGGTCTGATTCCTCTTGCTGCCATTGTACCACTTCCTAGTATGGATCAACATTCGGACTTAAGAAGAGCTTCAAGAGTCACAACCAGCAGTCTGCAATCTTGCTCGGGTGTAAATCTGATGCGACTTTCACAACTGGTGGACTGTATTTTGGCTTTCACATAAATTCTGGTGCAACTTGATTTTCAGCTACAACCATTTGTTCGCCTTGGTCTTTCTCAAAAATCTGATTTTTTTGTTTGATTAAAATTGATCTTTTTTGGGCCTATTTATAATCAGATTTGGCTTCCCTAGCTGTCTCACTCTTCCACCTGCATTATCCACTCGAGGGGCTTCTATATTCATCCTTGTAGGTCTGGCTTCTAAGAGAAGATGACGCCATCCTCATAAACCTACACTCAATACCCTTTTTCCTTCTGTCTCTAAGGAAACCACCCATATTTGGCAAGATTTCCCTATAATCTTCTTTCACATAGGTTAGTACCATTCATGCTTTGAAAGCTTTGATTGCCAACCTTCTTTCCTTAAGCCTTGCAAAAACAAAGTACTCCCCTTATCCTCTCCTTGACGTAAGATTGGATAACCGTCTTTATAAACCTACACCCAATACCCTCTTTCCTTCTGTCTCTACGGAAACCACCCATATTTAGCTAGATTTCCCTATAATCTTCTTCCACATAGGTTAGTACCATTCATGCTTTGAAAGCTTTGATTGCTAGCCTTCTTTCATTAAGCCTTGCAAAACCAAAGCACTCCCCTTATCCTCTCCTTGATGCAAGAATGAAGTTATCCAAGACTTTCTTGGAAGGAAAGAATACCAATTTTGGCCTCTCCTTCGATGTTTATTTGAAATATATCCCACAAACACGGAAACCAAATCCTCCATTGCTGCACACTCCTCCCTCCCCTTGTTCCAATCTGCCCGCAGTTACTTCCCCATGATTCCTCTCTCTCTCTCTCTTTCTCTCTCTCGATCGAAAATGTAATACATTCGCAAGGCCTCTCTCCTGAATTGTTTCCACATAATAGAGTCCTAGGAGGCTCCTTTATGCACCGTCAAATGGGGCCAGTGGCCAGAGTTCTGTTCCATGGGGATGGTGGATATGGTAGAGTGGTTGACGTTTCTGAAGGCATTCATGTCTTACTTCCTCATGTTTTAAGGAAAGCAAACTCGGTGGCTTTCTATCATCATCATCATCATCATCATCAAAGCCTTATTCAAACCATGTTGGGGTCGGCTATATGAATTTTGTTTTTCCATTCCGTTCTATTTTTAGCCAAATCCTTAGATAAGTTAAATTTTTTCAAATTTGATTCAATGACCTTTATTAATATTTTGTTCCGCCGACCCCTACCTTTTGATGGGGCCATCCACCTATATAGCCAAACTTTTTCTCACTGGTGCCATTATCGTCCTACGTTCAACATGCCCAAATCATCTTAAATGGGTTTGTCTAATCTTATCTTCTATTGGTGCTACCTCTAAATGCTCTTGAAAGCGTTTATTTCTAATTTTATCTTTCTTAGTTTTACCACACATCCGCTTAAGCATTCTCAGTTCCGCCACATTCATCTTATGTATATGTGTCTTCTTAATTGGCCAACATTCTGCTTCATATGTCATAACTGGTCTAACTATTGTCCTATAAATTTGCCCTTCAATTTCGTTGGCATTCGTCTGTCACAAATCACTCCAGAAGCAAGTCTCTACTTCAGCCATCCGGCTTTATCCTATGCTCTATATCTTCGTCAATCTTCCCATCCTTATTAATCATCGAGCCTAGGTACCTAAAGAATCTCTAAGTGGTATCTTATGGGTTTCAATTTTGACCGTGGTATGTCATGGGTTTCAATTTTGACAGTGGTTTCAACACTTTGTGTATGTCCACTGAAGTTGCAATCTATATGTTCTGTCTTTATACGACTTATTTTAAAGCCTCTAGATTCTAGTGCCCCCCGCCGTCTCTTGAGTTTTGCATTTATACTATTTCTTGATTTATGCATCAATATTATATGATTTGCAAACAATAAACACCATGGTACTTCCTCTTGAATATGTACAGTTAACTTATCTATAATTAATGCAAAGAGATAAGGGCTTAAAGCTGATCCCTGATGCAAACCTATAGTTATGCGGAATCCACCTGTTTCTCCACATGTGGTTCACACTTTTGTTACTTTTCCTTCATATATAGCCTTAAAAATTTTAATATAACCTCTGGGGACATTCCTTTTCTTCAAAACCCATTAAATTAAATCTCTCGGTACCCTATCTTAGGCTTTTTCTAAATCTATAAAGACCATTGGTAGATTTTTCCTCTTTGCTCGATATTTTTTCATTAATTGCTTAAGTGAAAAGATAGCTTCCATAGTTGACCTTCCTGGCATAAAACCAAATTAATTTTCAGCGATCTTGGTCTTCCGTCTCAGTCTTTGTTCCATTATTCTCTCCTATAACTTCATAGTATAATTAATAAGTTTAATTCCTCGATAGTTGTACAATTTTGTATATCTCCCTTATTCTCATATATAGGTATTGCAATGCTTATCCATTCATCCGGCATTTTCTTTGTTACAAGTATCTTATTAAATAGTCTATATAACTAACTCACCTCAACCTCTCCTAAGCATTTCCATACCTCTATCTGAATATCATTTGGGCCTGTAGCCGTTCCTGTCTTTATTCGCTTCAATGTTTCCTTTACTTCTACCCCTCTAATTCTACGGAGAAAAGTATGCTGTGGTAATGAAGTATCCTCCTTAGCTCTTATATCCCCTATATGTTCTTCATTTAAAAGTTTGTTAAAATATTCCTTCCATATTTCTTTAATATCATTGTCCTTTACAAGAACATTTTCCTCATTGTCCTTGATACATTTGACATGATCTAAGTCCTTACTTTTCTTTTCTCTTATTTTTGCGAGCTTAAAAATATCCTTCTCTCCTTCTCTTGTTTCAAACCTATTATAGAGGTCATCGTATGCTTTGAACTTTGCACTACTTATTATTTTCTTAACTTCTTTCTTTGCTTTCTTATACAGCTTAAAATTTTCTATATTCTTAGTCCCTTGACCTTCATACTCTACCACCATGTTTCTTTAGTAATACGTCTCTTTTCTTTTGATTCTCCAAGTACATCCTTTGCAACCTTCCTAACGCAATTCGTCATTCGATTCCACATTACTGTAGTTTCTCCTTTAAGATTCTATTCTCCCTTCTCAATCATTTTGTCTTTAAATATATTTGCTTTTTCCCCCTTCAAATCTCTCTACCTAAACTTGGTGGCGTTCTATGATGCTCAAATAGGGATATGGGTACAGACATGGGTATGGGGACTAGGATATGACTTTTCACTTTGAAAATCTAGGACATAGGTATGGATACCAGCGTCCTAATTTCTCCTTTAAAAAACTTTTGAATAAATGTAATTATCGTTTTTTATGTTCCTCTACTACGTACATTATATATCGGCACAGTGCCAGGTACCAATATGGCTGTCAAGTTGTCTTAAGTATTAGTGTGTCAAGTGTTGGGTTTTGTGGTGATCCTATAATTCCCCTGTAATTGGCTTGTCTATTCTTTTATTCTCACTGTAAATTTTAGAATTACATCATTATTTGAGTAGAATAATGCAGTGGGATAAGCTACAAAATAGACATCAATGTTTCTCCATTGTACTCTTAGTTTGCATCCTAAATGACATGAACACCCTTAATGCAAATACCCCAGGGTGGATTCTATTACCAACTGATATGTAATATTAAAAATTTTCATAACAATTTCTAAGTAAATTGAAAATGTAATAGATATGGGTGCGACTAAGGTGGGTCATGCTAGGTGGCCCAACTTAAATTTGACTACCTGATTTGCCTAAACGAGCATCCAATCCTAACTGTATTTCAACCCCACTCCCCAGTTGGACCCCTGGTATATATTAGGGTTGATTCCATCCATTTAAAAATGGTGATGGACAGGCTAATGATCTTTCCAAACAAGGTTATATATATGTATGGTGATGGACGGGCTAATGATCTCACCATATGATGGGGGACAAACCCACCTAGGGCCCCACCGTGGGGGGATAAATGAAAGGAGATATCTTGGATGGGTCCATATATCAAGTTTGGGGTCTATTCCATGCTTCTAACCCCTTCATTTTTGGCCTACAAATTTGATGATTTTATAGTAAAGAAAAAAAAATCTGACCCCCTTCAATCTACTGGTCCAATCCATTTGGATTAGTGAAAACTCAAATGGATCCAGTGTAATTGAGGGGGTCCCATGTGTGTGGATGGTTCGGATGGATCGTAAAGTGAGCCCCACTATGTTGCCTTCACCATAATATGGTGAGCGATTGATGCACATGAATATTTTCCTATAATATATATAACCTTGTTTAGCAACATTATATATATAAATATATAGTACATAATTTATAACATTACCTGAACTTGTTAACTCCTGTGAAACAAGGTTTTACTTGCCCATCTTAAATGTTTAAGGGTGTATTTGGATGTGGGGTAGAGTAAAATAGAGTAGAGTAAACCCAAAATCAAGAAAAAATAATATATGATGGGGTTATGATGAATTTTTGTTTTTACTTGCTTAATATGGAATCTTTCTGATTTTTTGTATAAAAGGTAGAGATTTTTTTATAATTTAGTGATGACTTTTTGACTTTTTTTTAAAAAATGAACGAAGGAAATTTGATTTTTTTAAAATAAGAAGGGGGGAAATTTGAAAATTAAAAATTTTATTTTGCTCTACTCTAATCTACCTCACATCCGAACACACCCTAAAAATGTAGGTCTTTTACCAATGTAATTGCCGATGTTGGTTTGTATTGCAACCTTGTTCTCATGTTGGGGACGAGGGAGGTCTGCTCTGAACGGTGTGGCTTTGCCTCTTTATTTGTATCATCTTTCCTTCTAGTAAATACTTTCATTATTCAGGAGAATGTGAATGTATTATTTGTTATTAAAATTATGTATTGAGAATATTTAGCTTGGTTAAAACTATTTGCTTTCCAATCTAGTTTTTATTTCATTTTGTAATTTCAACATTTTTCTCCTTCTTAATTTACCTTGTAGGCACCCGAAAAACACTAATGTTGTGGAGAATATGGTAAAAGCACTTGCACGAGTGGTTTCAAGCGTACAGGTGGAAGTGACTATGCATTGTTTAATTGATTTTTGTCTATTTTGATATTTTTACTAATTTCATAGTTGTGCATGTTATATTAAGGGGAATTTCATCAATAAGCTGTCTTTAGAATTGATATCAAAGTAAAATTAGCTAGGTAGGGGCAGGCCGAAGAAAACATGGATGGAAGTTATTAATTTAGATTTGAACAAGTTTCACTTATCAAAAGATTTAGCTCAAAATAGAACAGAATGGAGAAACAGAATTTATGTAGCCGACCCCAACATAGTTGGGATAAGGCTTTGATGATGATGATGATTAAAGTAAAATTAGTTCAAAATATCTTTTTACGTGGTACCATCGAGATAAATTGTCAATGAAGATTTTCTTGTATAGGGGAGGTCTTTGGAGGTGGGTCCTATAGCAAATTTGTTTAGTTTCAGTACGTAGACAATGCAAAACAGTCCATATTAATTTTTAGAAAATATTTCATTTTGTTTCAGCCGAAATTGGGTAGTTGCACATACAGGGAAGCTAATTAACTTTTGAATTTTTTATTTTTTAGTTTTCAAAACAACCCCTGTAGTAACCTCTGATGATTTGGTTTGTGTCCTTTTTGCATTTTGAGCAAGATTAAGTCTCTTTAAACTAAGGTTTTTGAAAAAATAAAAGGAAGAAAACTTTATCTCTCTCTCTTGGTTTTGTCTTTCTACCAAAACATGAAAGGCCACCACCTATGTGGGGTTATTCGATTTGTTTTTTGCTGATGGAGAAATGATTTAGGGATCATTTGGCCTAAAATGATTCATTATCTTCCTGTTCATCCTGATTTTGAAGAACTATTAGTGTGTTTTATTAATTTTGGCTCTCTCTCTCTCTCTCTCTCTCTCTCTCTCTCTCTCTCTCCCTTTGGGCATAATCTTCAAGGAGTGAGTTATATGGATAAAACAACATAGCCTCATTTTTTTATTCTGTAATTTTAGTTTTTTAATTTTATTTTTCTGAAACCAAACAGCTAAATGTAACACTAAAGGAGAGTAAACCAACATGGGGACTGTTGGGAAATTGACCAGGGTCTATTTGATGGCATGTGCCGGGGAAGAAAATCTTTTAGGTCAAATTTTCTGTATGGTCAAATCTGATAAGCTAGACTCAGCAATTTTTGTTTCATTTGAGGGCAAGCCAAATCATTGTGGTGGTGATTACTAACTGGCCTTTTAAAAGAGAGTACTGAAGACGGTCAAAATATTTCCATACTGACAGATGGGGTGGGTAGATATCCTTTTGAAACCTTAAGAGTGCAATATTCTTAAGCATCTCTAATTCTCACTTGACAGTAAATGAGATATTGGGTTTATCCTCCGTAACACCATATTTTTGTGGTTCTTGACGTTCCCACGGGAGAAAGATTCATATCTGTGTCAATACCCCTAAACCTAACCTGCACTGTCATGGTCATAACATGTTGGTATTCATTGAGTTAGAGGGAATTTCACTGACTGAATCCATCATTAAACCTAGACATCTGTAAACTTCATAGCTAAAGCTTTGGGACGTGATCCAGACAAAGGTGACTTTTGGATTCTTAAGTTCCTATAAAATCCAATCCTTATGGTTGAGGTTGACCTTGATTAATCATATTTATAAATTTGGGCCTGATCATTGCCAGATCAGAGACAGTTATATTTAATGGTTTAGCCCTTTTCCACAGTGGGCTCAATCCCTGCTACAATGAAGCAATACTCACTGCTTAGTTAAGTAAAAATGCCATTAAAGCTGCTGGAAATTAATGGTTTGTTAAGAATTAATTTTTTTTCCTATAGTGGAACCAAGGGGTAGGGGTAGGCTGAAGAAAATATTGATGGAAGTCATTAATTTAGATTTGAAGAAGTTTAACTTATCGAAAGATTTGGTTCAAAATAAAACGGAATGGAGAAACAAAATTCATGTAGCTGACCCCAACATGGTTGGGATAAGGCTTTGATGATGATGATGATGATGATAGTGGAGCCAACTTTTAGGAGACTAAAGCACTATTTCCGGCCCAATGACTATATTTTCTGCCTAATAGGAGTGATAATCGCTATTGAATCATACAAAATTTGATTTAGCAGTGGTCCTTACTTGGCTCATACCTAATGGTCAATCTTACTGCAAATTACATGAAATTTTTGGTATATACTAGTAATGGAGGGCTTGGATCCATGTTAGCAGGGCCCCATTGTTACATCAACTCAACTGTAACCCTTTCCTGACCATACTAGGTAGGACGCGTTGTTTATGTCTAGCGAGTTGTCTGAACCCCTGTGTCATTTCTCTCTCTCTCTCTCTCTCTCTCTGAGTGAGCAAGCGTGCGTCTGTCACCTCAGATCTATTAATTTATCATGAAGGGATCAACAATAATATTATCATTTTTACCTTACCCTATTTATCTAGGGTTGACTCTGTGGGTTCTACTTTGCTTAAAACCTTATTCTAAGCAATGCTTTTCAAGTCTGTCATTCACTTTGGGTCCCATTCCATTTTGACTCTAGAATGGAATGTCATGTTCAATTAGGCATTTCAGTGTAGGGTTTGTTTTGCTTTGTTTTGTTTTTTATTTATTTATGAATTTATATAATTAGAAATATGGAATTAGTGAAAAAAACGTGAAATTGACATATGTACTACATATATTCAACTCATTCTTCTAAATAACAATACAACATGTTACTTTTACATGCCAAATGAATAATTATAGGCCATGTTTTTATGTGGAAATGTGAAATCATGGCATCCATTCTCTGCTGTCATCTCCAATCATTAATGTGATAGCCTAAAATATCATAAACTAAACACATTCTCACAGTCGCACTAATATATATCATAAACTGAGCACATTCTTGTAATCACTACACTACAATAGGGCAAACTAGTACCTAAATGAAAAAGCGAAGAGTCAGTTTTTTTTTAAATTGGAAACAAATTGTTATAGTCCCAAATTGGCCGAAGTCTGGAATGAAACGGCCAACCCTGTCTGAATTCTGGGGCAAAATTTTATACAATGCTTTCTGATTAGTCACCTGAGCAGACTGGCCAGTTTTGTCTTGCTTGGCTGACCCAAACCAAGATTTACTGTTCTAGACCCATATCCTTTTTATGTAGGCTTCTGGGACTGGGTTCAGGAATCCGAAACTGGTTCATTTTTCACCTTTCTCTATACACTTTCCATTGGATATCATTATTTGCATGTCGTCATATACTGTGTACATTTATCTGTGTATAGATTTTTCCTTCAATTAATGAATCTCTCTCTCTCTCTCTCTGATAAAAGGTTAAAATTAATGAAACGCTCTTGCCATTCCAATAAAAAAAATCATTTATGACAAGCTCATCTTTATGCTTTTAGATCTATTAAGCTTGCATTTTCTTATGGTTTGATCTGCTAATTTCAATCTATTCGACTCAAAGTTTTTTCTTAAGTTCTTGCTTATACTATTCTTGCTTTTCTGTCTGACAAAATTAGAAATCAAGGCTTTATGGATTGAAGACAGGTTAATTGTCTTTGCACATTAATAATATCCATATTTTTCTCCATTGAAGATTGAACCTTCAAATATGATTTTGGCTGCAAGTAATGTAGAATATGAAGTTAATGCATAGTGTGGGACACAAAATTGGTTGTCTTATTTGTATTGTCTTATTTCATTGCTTTCTTTACCAAAACTGACTGGCATTCTACTGCAAGCACCGACACTTAGTTTTTCCGTTGTTTCATAAAACCTATTGTCTGTTCTAGGTGCCAGATTCCAGTGAGGAGAGCCTGGCAGCTGTGGCAGGGATGTTTAGCAGTAAAGCAAAAGGTATTTCATTTCTTACATGTTAATTTATTAATTTTTTTTATGTATCTTGAAACTATTTACTTTTGTTATATGCTTTGATTAATACCCAGTTTGACAACATAATACAGACATCTAAAGCGAAGAAGAAAAAAGATATATCTCAAAATTTGTTTATTCTTAAGGTGTACAATAGACTAATGTCATGCCAAAAAAAAAAAAAAAAAAGAGAAAAGAAAAAGGTATATATATTTTAAAAATCTGCCGAGTCAGAGTTAGCTGATTTCACTCTATGGTTGTCAATTTAGTGGCTTCATTTTTATCAGTGAAGAAAAATAATCAATTTCCTCAACAAAAAAAATCAAGCCTCTTTCTAGTTGCACCTTCCTTTGTAGTTTATCAATCTACGGAGTTCATGAAATGTATTGGATTGAGCATAAGTAACTAAATTTTATGATTTTATTTTATTTTATTTTATTTTATTTTTTTATATTTTTATTTTTTGTGTATCAGCATGTTTCATGCAATTTCTTCTGTAATGCCTGTAGGAATCGAATGGAGCCTGGACAATGATGCATCCAATGCTGCTGTTGTGGTTGCCAGTGAAGCTCATGCAATAACTTTGGCAGTTGAAGGACTGTTGGGTGTTGTGTTTACTGTGGCTACTCTGACAGATGAAGCTGTTGATGTTGGTGAGGTAAGACTTCTCTGTTTCTTTCATTTTATTTGGAAATAACTTCAATTTAATACTTCTAATTCTTTTCTGCTGCTACATTCAGATTGAATCCCCTAGATGTGTTACTGATCCTCCAGCAAAATGCATGGGTGAAACAGCTGCTCTCTGCATTTCTATGGTTGACTCAATGTGGTTGACAATCCTGGATGCATTGTCTCTGATTCTGACAAGGTAGAGGCAGTTGTGCCAGTGTTGTTGTTTAAGAGTTGCACATGAATTTACTTGAACCCAATATGACAATAGACTATTGTATATCACTATTTTTGGCACATTGGTAATCTACTCTTAGACCTCCCCACCATCCTTTATTGTGATTGGCAAGCATACAAGTGGGTCCTGCATAGGGGTTGCAACCATATGACTTTGTGGATGTTATCTTTCTTTGCGGCTGTTTTGTTCCTCTGAAAAGAGAGAAACAATAGGTGCTTTGAGAGCAAGTTGTTGTCCATGCAAGCTCTCATAAACTTCCTTAGGAGGGTGCTCTATTGGGCCTTTTTTTCCGAGCTCCTCTCTAGCATTCAAGTGCTACTTTTTTTTTTCAACTTGGCCTGAGGTGATTGGAGATGTTAGCACTCCTACGCCACCTCTCCTATCTCAGATTGGGGGAGCTTGCCTCTAGCTTGCATAAACCTATTGAAGACAAGGATTATGAGCCAGTTGGTCTCTTCAAGCTCAATTTCGATGCATGTGGCCTTGGAAGCTCGAGGGTAGCGGGGGTTGAAGGATCGATCAGGAAGTCTAATGGGTCACTTGTCCTTTCATTTAAAGGGCCAGTGTGGATCTGCAGCATCAATGATGCGGCAGCTAGAATCATGCTTATAGGGGATGGGGAGGTGAGAAGTTAAATTTATTCCCCTTGGTCACTGGAGGTGGCTTGGTGTGCGATATTTCATGGGCTGTGGGAAACTGTCTACTGTTGTGGAGGATGGCTTTGGTTGTTGATGACCTGATGAATATTTTTGAAGGCCACACTGCATCTTTTCTTATGTCCATGGAAAAGCTAATGACAGCATGGATTAAATAACTGAAGGATTGCATTTCTCAACTATAGTGAGTGTGAGTGTTACATCCTCAGATTCTTGCTTTGCTTGTTCTTTTGTATCTGTAGAAAGGAAGACCTCCTTGGCTGCCTTCACTACATTCATTTTTAGTTTGTTTCTTCAATAAAATCAGTTACCATTGAAAAAAAGTGCTCAAAGCAGACCCTTGGTGTAATTAGCTTCAACAGTAAACTCGATGCCCCACACAGTCCTCAAACTGATTATTGCTCCTTCATGCATGCATTTTTTTTTATTATCAGTAACGGGTAGAAATTATATTAGAATGAGAAGAGGCTCCTCTGTACATGTCTTGTATGGTTTTGATACAAAAACTGGGGGTGAATTTTTCTTTAATTTGTTCCAGATTAACTATCTTGATACAAAAATTGGGGTGAATTTTTCTTTGATTTCTTTCAGATTAACTATCTTGACACTTTGCTTACTTTCTATATCATTGAAAGCTGTATGTAAAATTTTCGTACGCTGTGCATACTATGAATAATTTCAAATTGGTTCTACGAAGTGTTTGATTCTTGTCCAGGGCTTAAGATTGATCATAAGTTTGATTTTTTGGTAGTTGCATAGTTTTGAGTCTCCCTTTGTTTGTATAGAAAGCACAACAGTTCACTTTCTCTAACCATCAGATATTCTTATACTGCAAAATTTATTGAGTCATCCAGTTAAAAACTGGACCTTGATTTTGCTCATTAAAAGCCTTATTTCTTTAAGTATGCCATCTACTTGTAATGCTTTATTTTTGCTTCATCTTAGCAAAGGCTGTCTTTATCACATTTCTTTGGTTATGTCTTGACTTGTTTCTACTTCATTGTTTTCTTAAAATTAATATTTCATATTTAATAGTTCGTGAATACATGGCCTATCTATCTTTAATTTCCTCTTCTTTTACCAATTTCTTCTATATACTATATAAGCTTATCTTGTGGAGCTCATCCAGTCTTACTTTTCACTGATTCCCTAATTCCATCATTATCAATGGTCAACATTGATCCCAGTTGAAGTTACCTTGCCTGTTCGGCTGAAACCTTGTTTTCCAGAATTTTATGCTGGTTGGGGTTTTGAAGTTCTTGCTTATGATGGCCTCATTATATTGATTTCTGAGGCATCCCTAATATATGCTTAGGTGTTCTCTCGAACCCCTTCCTTGTATTTCCTCTTGATTGGTATCGTGCCAGGGGGCCTCATGGAATGCCCCTCATATGGATATATGGGAGGCATCCCTTAAAAGAAAATCACCTTCCACAGAGTGTCCCTCTTATAATTATAGGAGGAAACAGTGGCACAGAGTGATATTGAGATTATAATAATATCTTTTTCATTTTTGATTTCATAACAGTGGCACAGAGTGATATTGAGATTATAATAATATCTTTATCATTTTTTACTTCGTAATTCTTTACTCATTTGTTTTGAAGGTCTCAAGGAGAGGCTATTATATTGGAAATACTGAAAGGATATCAGGCATTTACTCAGGTAATCAGAATTTGATGGTGTCCCCTCCAACACAAACTCTGTTCACTTTTTAGAGGTGGTTGCTCAAAGCAATCATGGGAAAGTTCTGTTCTGTGCTGCAATTTTTTTTTGACTTACTGTATATGGTCTTATGACTTGATTTTCAGTGTTGCTATTCTTAGAGGAATGGCTGATTTTCTTATTGTAACTTCTCAGGCATGTGGTGTTCTTCGTGCTGTAGAACCATTGAATTCATTTCTTGCATCCCTCTGCAAATTTACAATAAGTTTCCCTAGTGAGGCTGAAAAAAGGAGGTAGATAATCAGACTCATTATTTGAATTTATTGAAATTTCAGTCTCATGTTTATTCTGAAAGTATAATAAAGCTTTACTAAATGCATTTATATGTGCATATTTTAGATGATGGCAGTGATTTATGAAAGATTTTTGCAATCATTTTAACATTACAGTTATTGTATATAGTCAATACTTAATTGCTGCATGACTTGTTATAGTTGGTCTTGGTATCTAGCTCTTCACAGAGAATATTTGCGGAGGGTAGTATTATTGGATATTGATGGTATGGACATTTGTCTTGTTCTCTAACATATAGGTTGTCTAACATGACAACTTCATGATGCCTGGTCTGCTGATTCGTATAACTCCTCATAATATTAGTTATCATTGAACCTTTATCCTATTTGCATTAAGGTTGGCTTTCTGAGTTTTGTTATTGATGCTGATGATTTTTTATTTTTATTTACTAATTACATGACTCGAACCCGCAACCACAAGGTTACAACAGTGAGCACCTTTTGCTGGGCCATGCTGATGATGATCCCATGCGAGTATATTTAATTGATAGAAATACCAATTTTAGTTATATCTATATTAGACATCAGAACAAAAGCAGATATACATAGCCATGACTATAGTTTGTGTCATATGCTGACTATTGTTTTCTTAGTATTACATTTAGTTTTGTCTTGTAGTTTTGGACCAGTGTACTTTGATCTTGTATGAGTACTCATTTATTCCACAGTATGTTATATTTCTTTGTCTCTGTATTTTTATTTTTATTTTATTTTAGTTCATTTGATATTTCGAGTTAGATTCACCAGACCAGCCAAGTTTTTTGGTGATTCTGTGCTTAGCAATGCATGATTTATATATGTATATATTTTATTTTTCATGTTACTTCCAAATTAGGTTTTAGAATAGTGCCAGTTGCATGACCAGAAATCTGGGGCCCTGTTGGATTCCGTATCGCGTTCAATAAGTAGCATAACACCATCATAAATCAACTCAACATAAACATAATTAACCAGGCATTTACCTAATTAATTCAATCTTTAATTTAAATGATAAATCCATATCTCAATGTTAAAGAATGATCCAGAATGAGAAATGAAAATATACAAATCCCCATGAATCAGTCGTTACTGTCTCTAATGAATTAAACTAAATCATCTAAACTAAGCCTCTAATTTAATCTTTGAGTCCCGTTGTCACTCAGCCGCAGATATCGAATCCTATCATTTCATTATGGGGATCCTCCTGTTTTTCTACATTCTGGTTACACTAAGTGAATAGATTTTTTAATCTACATGTATGTGTGTAAGCAATGACATGATGATGAAAATATTTAACATGTCATGTAAAACTTAAGAACAATGAGGTTTACTTGTTAACTCTGGTTAAGGTTTCTAATTCTAACCTTGGGACCACCACCTAACCACTGTATGTACAAGACTTCAATTTACGTATCTCAAGGATGCTTCCTATAACATAGTTGAGCTATAGTCACTTGAATGGCTGACCTATAGCTGGTAAAGCAACGTAACTGACCTAAAAGTCAGAAATTGCGTGGGCTGCCTAGAAGTCACATAAGCAATCCATCTCTTAGCCTCATGTGCTAGTGATCTAGGGGTGTCCAGTGGGTGGGTCCAAATTAATCGAGTTTTGATTCCTAACCCCTCACGGAGAAGAGGTGTGCATAATTCACATTTTCTGATGATTCTCTACACCTATAACAAGGTAGTTTTGATAGCAGCCCCTTACACAATTCCAAATTTGTCATGCCTCACACCATGTCATTACTGGTATTTGATTGTGTAAGGGCTATCGCATAACTAGCCTCAAAAAGTTTGAGATGTTCCATGGTTCACAATATGAAACAGGAGAATAGTCTATACCCCATCTTAGAATCAGACAACAAAATCTTATTCAATAAGTAACATGAAGAATTCCATAATCAATGTTTTAATCATCACTTAAGCTTATCAATGTAGAATAACATCGAACTTTAGGTTCATCAAGTGTTTTAAGTGTAACGACCCAAGAATCTAAAGCTCTTTAGATTGTTAAGATATTAACAGGTTTATAAAACAATGACATTCATAAGTAAAATTCCAAGAGCATTAGTTCAAGCATATATTCAAATTTAAATCTCAACATCAATGTCTCAAAAAGTCATTAAAGGTTCAACTAGAAGGAACAATCCTTTAATTTAATCCAAAAGAAGATTTTTAAAATATAGGCTGGTCCCATAAAAAATCTAGGATGTTCTTCGTTCTCTCAGTCAGCCATGCATGCCAAAGTCTGTAAGCTGATCTCCGTTATTTTCAAATTCCACTACAAATGCGTTACCTATAGTGGGGTGAACCACGGGTCAGTAACATTGGTGAGTATAATTTCTAAATTAAAGAAAATTATCTAGCATAAAATAAGTTTAATGTCATTCTCATAGAAACATGAAAGGTATGCCATAGATTTTATTGGTGTGATTGACCTATTAGTTCTTTCCCGAATATTCTTCTGCATTTGTGTACTGCTTGATTCAAATACTCCATGCGGGAGTTCAAATGTTCATAGGCTTTCCTCAAAAGGAAATTTTATAAGCTTACTTTGAAGGGAAAGTTCATAATCACATATAACAACATGGCTTGTTGTACCACCGTGATTGTTATCTTATAGTTCCACAAGGGAAATTCATATTCTTGTCGTGACTAGTTTGTCACCAATCTTAATTCAAACAGTTGTTATACTTCTACGAGGGAAGTTCATATTCTTGTCGTGACAAGTCTGCCACTAATCTTAATTCAATCAGTTCTTATACTTCCACGAGGGAAGTTCATATTCTTGTCGTGACAAGTTTGCCACCTATTTGTATTTCAAAGTCAAATCTAGTACCAGAGGAAAATAGACACCCCATAGCAATTCATAATACAAATCTTCAATTTAGCTCGTAAACTCCATAATAGGTATCATCATACTATTTCTATTGGTCAGTCCTTCATACTTTGGGCTAGAATCTCGCCCCACTCATAATCGTAATTGGTATCCCCAGATATGTGGCATTAATCATATCTTTGATATTCTATTTAGTCATAGAGTGAATGCCATACCCATATAATCTACATTTAAGCTTGATCTAATCACTAGGATCAAGTGCCATGAGAGTCCCACATTAATTATTCACTCTGTACATGGCTACCATTGATAATATTAATTCTGGATTATGAGGTCAGAATTAGAGCATCAACATTGAGTAGTAAAATGTTGAGCGATAACAATAATAGTACTTGCTATTTGATTTGGTAGCTCGTACTATTCTAATGATCTCAATAGCTTATTAAATGAAAGGGGTTCTTCATATCACCTAACTGTAAAGTCATAACATGTTAACACACTATGAGAAATAAAACAGCTACAGCTGAATATCATTGGTGAAGAGAAACAGTGGAAGGAGGACTCATGCCCAGTCCATTTGGATCCTTTGGATGGAGGAGGCTCAATGGTCCAATCATCATGGGTCCACCACCTTAGTGGTTGCCAACTTGTCCCCTACAAGATGTGGGGACCTTATCCTAGATCAGTTGGGCCACATGGGCCCACAACCCACAAACAGTCAAGCCTCTTTTTGGCCACCGAACTGGTATTTTTCAGTTCTGAATTTCTATACACAATAAAACATCATATTCTATGATAAAAACAGTCCATAAGAAGTACATCAGTTCATAGGATTTGATTAACCAATCATCTTCACAGAAGGGAATGAGTTTGAGCCTTTATTCCCCATTACAGACATGTCGACAGTTTTTATATTTGCATCCATTCCGATATGATGTTGTTATAATGGACTCTCAATGGTTCAAATCATAGAGGGACCTCATCCCTGTTGTCACCTATCATCCTCAAAGATGGAAATGCATCTCGCTCCCCCAACACGTGTCAACAGAATTTTAAATATTATAATTGGCTCAACTCAGAAGAATAGATCATGAAGGACTAATTATTTGACAGCATTACATTCTATTGAGTAAATGGGAAGTTCTACTCACCTTGAGTACACAATTGTGGTTTGTGTTGTAAGTGACCTCGAGCTAGACGTGCGCTAAGCAATTTATTCTTTGTTGTGATCCACTGCTTCCAATATCAACTGGTACAGATTATCATCAAATTCCTCTTACCTCTCACTGTTAATCTATGAGAAGTATCCAAGAAAGAAAAGGTTCCTCCTTATATACAATCTTGGACGTCCAGTGAAGGAGTCCTAATAGGATTTCTCTTCTTTGAAAGGTCATATGGGGAAGGATAAAGGTCATATTTGTTGGTGTGAAACGAGGAGCTTTCATTGGGGAACTAAACAGTCACATATAAATGGTTTGGGTCATATTTCTGCACCTAATAAAGACCTGAAGCTTTTGGCCTAGCAGCCCAATCCGGTCTTGAATTGGGTTGGCCGAATGTGGGCTATCTATGCCAGGTTGGCCCCCCAAGTTGGTATAGGGTTATTACACTAAGTTAAGCATATATGCACAGAATACAAAATTATATTCAACCATAGATCCGATTCAAGAATTTAATTTGACAATTCTAAATGACCATTTGACATCAACAAGCATAATCAGAATTCAGGGCTATGTTCATTCAATATACATAAACCTGTTACATAAGCATAACACATCAGTTATGAACAATATACATCATTGTTGTAAACATTAAGCCCCACATTGTTGTAAACATTAAATCCCACATTGTTATGGAAGTGACACCATCCACCCTAAAGTCCTTAGTTGTGTGTTTGGACTCTCTATTCGATTTTGGGTTTTGAACCCCAAATCTCCTACCAGCTACCTCAGTCATCTGTAACATTATTCAGCTACACCAATTCACAAACATTTAACAAGCGGCATTCCAAATCCCCCATATTCCAATCAGCCATGGAGTTTTGAACCTAAAACTTCAGTAGGTTATGGGTTTTGAACCCTAGGTATAGAGTCAAGATTTTTTGAATTCCAATCCCACCATTCATCACAAAACATAATAATCTTGCCCCACCAGCCATCAATACAACAGGCTATATCATTTATGGGGAATAAATTGCTGTCGCCCCATATAAATAGACTATATATAATAGCTGGCCATAGGAAAACCTGCCCCATAACTCGGTTGACCAGCCCCAATTCATCATTGTATGAGTTGACCAGCCCAAATCTAAGGTTCTAACATATCAATCATTAAAAAAAAAAAATTCATACTCACAAGCCCGGGTAAAGGAGGAGGGTTGCGTTAGGTAGGTTGATAGCCAACGTAAAACTTTGTCACAACTCAAACATAAATTCTGAGGTAATGATAGTTTATGCTAAGGCTAGGGCGTTTCCCGCTTTAAGTGATGCATTGCAGCGTCGCCTGACTGCAGTGAAAAATGTGCAAGGGCTACTGCATGACTTTGGGCTAGTGCGGTTAAAGAAGTTAGTTCATGAGAAGAAGAGGAGGAATAGGAACATTAGACTTACTAAGTTCATGAGAAGAAGAGGAGGAATAGGAAAATTAGACTTGTTACTTGGAATATATGAACCTTGACAGGCAAGAGCATGGAGTTGGTTGAGGTAATGAAAAGAAGAAGAATTAGTGTGACTTGTGTACAGGAGACAAGGTGGAAAGGGAATAAAGCTAAGGAGCTCACGGATAGGTATAAGCTTTTCTATGCAGGAAAGAGTAATACAAGAAATGGAGTGGGTATAGTTGTGGACAAGGATTTGAAAGAGAAAATTGTAGGGGTAAAGAGATTTGGTGATAGAATTATAGTAATTAAACTAATACTAGAGGAAGACATAATTCATATTATCAGTGTATATGCTCCCCAAGTAGGATTAGAGGAAAGTATGAAAAAGACAATTTTGGGAGGAGATGGATGGTTTAATGCGAGAAATCCCAAATAGTGATAAGATTTTTCTTGGAGAGGATTTAAATGGGCATATATGAAGAAATAATAGAAGATATGAGAGAGTGCACGGAGGGCAAAGATTTGGAGAAAAGAATGAATTTGGAAATACTATATTTGTACTTTATAGTGGCATTGGATTTTGTAGTAGCAAATACTTATTTTAAAAAGAGAGATGAGCATTTAATTATCTATAAAAGTGGGAGTAATAGGAGTCAGATAGACTTTTTTCTAGTTAGAAAATAGGACCGATTGGCTTGTAAAGATTGCAAGGTTATCTCATGGGAGAGTTTGACTACGCAACATAGGCTCGGAGTTTTAGATATTTGCATTAGAAGTAGAAAGAGAGGGGTAGTAAACAAAATGGACCCTAAAATAAGGTGGAGAGATTTGAAGGGGGAAATATCAAATATATTTAAGGACAAAATGATTGAAAACGGAGAATGAAATATTGAAGGAAAAACTACAGCAATGTGGAATCAAATGGCTAATTGCAGTAGGACCGTTGCAAAGGAGGTACTTGGAGAATCAAAAGAAAAGAGATATTAATAAAGAAACATGGTAGTAGAGTGTGGAGGTTCAGGAAGTTATTCAACAGAAAAGACATTGCTACAAAGTTTAGCAGGGGATAAGAATATGGAAAATTTTGATCTGTATAAGAAGGCAAAGAAAAAAGCTAAGAAAGTAGTAAGTAGTGCAAAGTTCAAAGCATACGATGACTTCTATAATAGGTTGGGAACAAGAGAAGGAGAAAATAATGTTTTTAATCTTGCAAAAATAAGAAAAAAGAAAAATAAGGATTTAGATCATGTTAAATGTATCAAGGACAATGAGGAAAATATTCTGGTGAAGGACAACGATATTAAAGAAGGTGGAAGGAATATTTTAGCGAACTTTTAAATGAAGAACATTTGGGCGATATAAGAGTTAAGGAGGATACTTCATCACTAGAGCATAGTTTTTTCCGTAGAATTAGAGTGGTCGAAGTGAAGGAAGCATTGAAGTGAATGAAGACAGGAAATGCAACATGCCCATGGTATTCTGATAAGGGTATAAAAATGCTTAGGAGAGGTTGGAGTGAGTTGATTATGTAAACTATTCAATAAGAAACTTTTGACAAAAAAAAATGCCGGATGAATGGAGAAGAAGCATTGTAGTACCTATATATAAGAATAAGGGATATATACAAAATTGTATTAACTATCGAGGGATTAAACTTATGAGTCATACTATGAAGTTATAGGAGTACCTATATATAAGAATAAGGGATATATACAAAATTGTATTAACTATCGAAGGATTAAACTTATGAGTCATACTATGAAGTTATGGGAGAGAATAATGGAGCAAAGACTGAGACGAAAGACCAATATCTCTGAAAATCAATTTGGTTTTATGCCAGGGAGATTAACTATGGAAGCTATCTTTTCACTTCGGCAATTAATGGAGAAATATCGATCAGAGAGAAAAAATCTACATATGGTCTTTATCGATTTGGAAAAAGCCTATGATAGGGTACTGAGGAATTTAATTTTGGTGGGTTTTAAAGAAAAGGAATATCCCCAGAGGTTACATTAAAAATTTTAAGGATATGTATGAAGGAGTAGTAATAAATGTGAGAACCACATGTGGAGAAACAGGTGAATTCCCCATGACTATAAGTTTACATTAGGGATCAACCTAGCCCTTATCTCTTTACATTAATGATGGATGAGTCAACTGTATATATTCAAGAAGAAGTACCATGGTGTATGTTGTTTGCAGATGAGTGTATGTTGTTTGTAGATGATATAGTATTGGTGGATGAATCAAGAGATGGTGTAAATGCAAAACTTAAGAGATGGCGAGGTGCATTAGAATCTAGAGGCTTTAAAATAAGTTGTACAAAGACAGAATATATGTATTGCAACTTCAGTGGACATATACAGAGTGTTGAAACCACTGTCAAAATTGAAACCCATGAGATACCACGTAAAGATTCTTTTTCGGTACTTAGGCTTGATGATTAGTAAGGATGGGAACATTGCAGAAGATGTGGAGCATAGGATAAAAGTTGGATGGCTGAAGTGGAGACTAGCTTCTGGAGTACTTTGCGACAGACGAATGTTAACGAAATTGAAGGGCAAATTTTACAGGACAGTGGTTAGACCAGTTATGGCATATGGAGCCGAATGTTGGCCAATTAAGAAAATGCATATTCATAAGATGAATGTAGCGGAAATAAGAATGTTTAGGTAGATGTGTGGTAAAATTAGAAAAGATAAAACTAGAAATGAGCGATTTCGAGAGCATTTAGGGGTAACACCAATAGGGGATAAGAGTATAGAAATTCGTTTAAGATGGTTTGAGCATGTTTAGCGTAGGCCGGTAGCGGCACCGGTGAGAAAAAGTTTGGCTATACAGGTGGATGACTCATCAAGAGGTAGGGGTAGGCCGAAGAAAATATTGATGGAGGTTATTGATTCAGATTTGAAGAAGTTTAACTTATCTAAGGATTTGGCTCAAAATAGAATGGAATGGAGAAACAGAATTTATGTAGCCGACCACAACATGGTTGGGATAAGGCTTTGATGATGATGATGATGATGATGATTCACAATAGGCTTTAGAATTCTACTCGCCTTGGTTAAACTACCAAGGCTTGGTTGACTTGGGGAAAAATATAAGACATCCACTAAGCTTCCAGATTGCTGATCTCCTCTTCCTCCTTGGATCTCCTTCCAAGAGTTTGGGTTTGGGTTTTGGAAAGGGTTTTGCATGAGAGAGAGAGAGAGAGAGAGGCTAGTCCCTTTGGACTTGTATGTTGTGTGCATAGTGTCCCAGTCCCATCTTGTGTGGCCTAAAAGGTCTCTAGGGTCCCACAACTAATGCCTAGTAGAAGAATATTTAGTCCATGCAATTTAATGGGTCTCACACAACATAAAGGGATCCTACCAACCTATTCAAATAATGTGTGCATGATGCTAGTAATACATTGGGTCCCACAAGTGATAGGAGTTAGAGAGGACTTATTTGTAATCCAAACACTTGTTGGGGTCTTTATGTAATTAGTAGGGAACACATCAGTTTTTGTAGTTTTTCAAAATTAAATCTTTAATAAATAGTGATGGTTGCCCTACTCTAGTTTATATGACCATCTCCTTCCCTTGAGATTTCTCCTCTCTATTTCTTCTCTTTTCTGGTCTTAAGGATTTTTTCTGATACCTTAGGAACAAACCTTAGGTGACTTAGCACCAATCTCTAAAACTTCGTATCAGGGCCCATAAACTGGAAGAAGACTTTCATAAGGATGAATCCAGTGCAGCAGATCTGAAGAGATTCAATTTTTTAGAGGTGGAAGTGGAACTAGACATCAGGTTCGGCTGGGCTGAAAGATAGAAAGGTTCAGTTTTTCAGTAATTAGGCAGACCTTTCCTACCCTTTCTGGAGTTGTGGTGTAGGGAAATCCTTCTTTGGAGTTTGGCAGACTTTGGTTCTTCTGTTTCTAAGTTCGGCAGATAACAAACAAGGGTCTTTCTTGCTTGTTTGATGTCGAAAGTGGTTTGGCAACACTTTTTTCTCTATCCTTTGAGTGTGGACGACATCAAAGGAGATCTACAACATTCCCTATACATCTGAAAGAGCATATGGAAGTCAATGATTTGAAGTAGTACAAGCATTGGAGCCAAGATTACCCAAGAACAGCTTGGCAGCCCTGCTCAGGAGTTTCTATGAGAAACCGTTTTGATTGGACAAACTTTGCATTCCTGTACTTTTACTATGAAGCCTGGTGGAGGATCCCAGGAAGAAGTGTATGTGGATACTCCACTAGGATTCATAGTAGGAGAGTCAGGCCCTGTTTGTCGGCTCAAGAAATCTTTGAATGGTTTAAAGCAGTCACCTAGGGCTTGGTTTGATAGGTTCATTTAATCAGTAAAAGGAAACGTGTGAGTGATAATACTCGTCGTCTTTGTTGATAATATTGTAGTCCCCATGCAATGATGGTCATGAAATTAAGAAACTAAAAGCCTATCCAAGAACTGAATTTGAAATCAAGGATCTAGGAGCACTGAAATACTTTCTTAAAATTGAGGTTGCCAGATCGAAGAACTACATTGTCATTTGATAATGCAAGAGTGGAAGTGCATACTGATATTGGTTGTGATGGATCCAAGAAAGGTAGCAGGTCCACTGGACCACTACAGAATATTTTACTATGCTTTGTGATAATCTGTTTCTTGGAAAAGTAAGAAACAAGTAGTTATTGCAAAACCAAGCATTAAAACAAATGTGATGATGCATGACAATTACACGTGGTTCATTTTGTACAACAATTATGCATAACAAATCTACTTCAAAAGGATCACCCTAGGAATCAATTATCTAAAGAAGAGGAGTTGCCCGTAGAAACCGGCAATCATAATCTAGTCTTGCTAGTTGTTACAAATTAGATTTCTGGACTTGCAGTTGAATCTGGATGCTTTATTGCGGTTTGAGAGAAAAATGGTAAGATAAACTGTTACAAGTTAGAAAACCTCCCTGCACTCCTTTTAGATAATAAATAATCTTCTATATATATTGTCACCATTTTCAGTGTCGTGAACGAACTGATCCTTGGGTATTGTAGATACTTTTTTTGTTTGTGTTTCTGATTTTAATTTTATGAAGTATTATACTTAACTACTTAATATCTATTTGTTAAGTTTTTACCCATTGCCTCTTTTGAGACATTAGCATGCTGACAAAGTTGAACCAGTTTCTTATTATTGTTGCTGTTATCAGTGCATCATCTCCTGCGTTAAAGCGT
Source organism: Sextonia rubra (assembly GCA_037013555.1). Lineage (NCBI taxonomy): Eukaryota > Viridiplantae > Streptophyta > Magnoliopsida > Laurales > Lauraceae > Sextonia > Sextonia rubra. Next base: position 20,340,677 of record JASUAD010000006.1, read on the forward strand.
TCTGAAGCTTTACTTGATCAGCGAGATAACATTGTCCTTACACCAAAAAATGTTCAGGTTATTCGTTCGGCTCTTTTCCTTTCTTTTTTTCTAAACTCTTTTTTTTCTTTTTGTTTGCTTCATGTGGTCTTGTGTGCTTATTCTTTGTTGTTTAATGTCATTGATTTTTTTCTTTGTTTGTATTGTAGGCTCTGAGGACTCTCTTTAATGTAGCACACCGGTTGCATAATGTGTTGGGTCCATCATGGATTTTGGTATGTGTGCCATATTCTTGATATCCATTGTGAAGTGTGTATTTGGCTAATGCTGATTGCAATTGTGTAGGTACTGGAGACTCTAGCTGCTCTAGATCGTGTTATCCATTCTCCACATGCTGCTACACAGGTTCCGATGAATGCAAAAATTTCTTTCCAATCAATGTTTCATCATTTATTTTTTCTACAGATAAATGAATATATCATTTATTGTTTGCTTGAGTTCCACTGAAAAATTCCCTCCTGAAAGTAGTTAATTTCACTATAGTTTTGGTCAATCAATATTTTTATTTTTATTTTTTTTATAACATATTGTGGTCTCTGTTATGTGAGTATGTGGGTTCATTGTACTTATACTCTTCCTTTAGGTTATAATTCTGCTGTTTTCCTCTCCAGTCATTTCACATTCCTTCTATTTTATTGACCTATGCTTCCTTTCCATAGTCTAATTCTTGATCCAGCGTGTGATTTTTGCTACTAGTGAGCCAATTCAAACAGAAGTCAATCTGATTTATAGGTCCTAAATAAGTCTAGGAATGTGTTTGCAGTTCTATATCTGAAAAATATCATGAAACTATCTTAATCGAATCATGATACCATATATATAATGCTGTCTTTGTTTTCTGTGCAATATGAAGTTATTCTTCTAAACAATTTCCTAATAGCTACTCTGTAAGAGCTAATGCCTTCTTTTTTTGTGTTCAGGAGGTCTCTACCCCTGTTCCGAGGCTGATGAGGGAAACATCTGGTCAATATAGTGATTTCAACATCCTTTCTTCTTTGAATTCACAGGTAATTGAGGAACGTGGAAACTTTGCTATGTTAACCTTTTCAACTTAATGTGGTCTAATGTATCTTTGATGTCCATCTGGAAGCTGTTTGAAAGCTCAGCGCTGATGCATATATCGGCAGTTAAGTCCCTGCTTTCGGCACTCCGCCAACTATCAGATCAGTATGTGCCTGGAAATTTGAGTGGTTTAGGACAAACTTCGAGTCCGCAAATTGGAAGCATCACATTTTCGGTGGAACGGATGATAACAATACTTGTAAACAATCTGCACAGTATGTGTTCACTATTTTGTTTTTGTTATGCATACAGCTTTTTTACTTAAAACATGGGTGTTACTTGGAAGTTGCAACATTTCTATTTTGCAATTTGGAATGCACCATGTTGCTGTTCTGCTTTTTGCACTCATTTTTGATCTTTCTTGTAAAGAAAAAGTAGGAAGTCCTGCCTGGCACACTCATTTTTATATATTGTTGATACATCCTACATACCTGCTCGCTTGGGTTATTTAATTTTTAACTGGAATGTGGAAAGCATCTTTTTCTTGTTCGGTCCTTTATTATGTTTAGTTGCTGCTTTCTTTTTCTGTGATTGTTAACTTTTTTTAGAGGGAACTGGCAATTGTACAAGTGTGCCATAAAGCTTGGGGATACAATGGAGTGACACTCTCAGGTCTCACATCTCAGTAGCTAGAAATACATGAGATTAGCCCTTATAGCTAAATTAAGGCTTTTCATCATTACACAAGCCACCTTTTATTTTTTTTTTTAGATACCATAATTTTCTTTAACTAGGGCTGTATTTAGACATGAAAGGACATGCTTGTGGAATCCGGGTGGAAGAAGAGTTGTACGTAGAAGGGAACCTGGTGGTGTATTACCAAATTTCGAATTCTGTTTCTATAAAGAAATCATTGTGCAAGAAATGGTAGAAGATGAGAACCTATGATGCCTCGATACAGACACAGATACGAATACCGGTACGGGGAACGGAAATTCGACATGGCAATTCCAAAAATTTAGGACACGTAAACGGGAACGGTATCATTTAAAATATGATATGGATACGGGATAAGATACGGATACTGGTACGAATATTACATTTTAGTAGTATGTGATACATCATACTTGACCAATTACTAGAAGTGGGTCCCTAGAAATCTCAGTCTAAATTGGGGTGATATGGTCAAACTTATAATCTTAAAAAATTATAGCTATCAAAAATTAAAATAGAGGGGGGTAAAGAAGTTTCAACTTTTCAAGAAGAGGAAAATATAATTGAAATTGTGAAAAGAAGAATATTGAATGGCATGACAAGAAAGGCCACTTCCCCATCCAATAAAAAAATATAAATAAAATGGCAAAACTTTAAATATGAGAGTGAAAGGGAAGAAACAACCATCAAATATATAGTGGGTTTTGAGTTTTGCAATATTAAAATAAAACAAATGGGGCTAAATGTAAAAATGAAAGTACTCTTTTGAAGTTATAACCAAAGATTTTAGACGAGATTTGTTGACTAGCTCAATTTTGGATAAATTCCTCCAATTTTTCCTTTTTCTTTTTGTAAAATACAAGACAGCCATATCCTAAAATAATGAGCCGTATCCCAGCCGTATCTTGCCATATCCTGTACCCGTATCTGTATCGGACCGTATCGGTCTGGATACTTCAAGTTAAATGAGGTATCTGGGTATCATAGATGAGAACAATGGAAGGTCTAGACAGGTATAAGTAAGTGAAAAGTGGAGCCAAGCCGCAAGTGAAGTCAAGAATGAAGCTTATGACAATTTGTATGTTTAGTTGGGAACTAAGGTGCAGCCTATCCAAGGATTTGTTCCAGGATGGATTGGAATGGTGAAATGGAATTCATGTGGTGGACCACAATATTATTGGGGGGAAGGCTTTACTGATGATAAGTTGGGAACCAAAAAGGAGGAGAAGGGTATCTCTGAGCTTTGTGAAGATCTGACAAAGGAAAATTAGAGACTTCAAATCGCGTTAAGGTTCATTAAAGATGAAAATTGAAGGGCTTTGGTAAAAGAGGTGGACAGAGATAAAGACTATAGTGGGTATGTATTGTAAGGGATTTTCTAATTACAAAGTATTCAAGTGAAATAAACTTTGATTTAGAAGCAAAATGATGACTTATTGGGGAAAAAATCTAGAATAAAAATAACAACAACCTTAGCTAAGATGAAGGGAGGTCTAGGACAATAATATAGAACTAAGCATCTGATATGCAACATCTGGTAGCAACTACAGAGAAAAATAGATGGATTGAGTTTGATATACCAAATGAGGCAAGTTTTGGATGGGCAAGGTGGAGACAAACAAGTGGATTGTTCTGAGTCCCAACAATTTAGTGAAACTAGTTACAAACTTTCCTTTTTAAAAGGAAAAGAAAGTAAAACACTACAAAAGAACAAGGACTTGTAACTGAAAGACTAAACAAATCTCTAAATTCTTACTTCTCTCTCCCTTTTTTAATAAATTATTCTCTTATTTCTTTTATGAGTCCTTCCAATGTAGTGAATGGAAAATAAACCTCAACAACTTTTCTTTCCAATTAAATGCACAGTTGATCATCCTTCAATCTTATCCTAAACCAACCATTGGGATTCCCATGTTATGTAAAACAACTGAAGAAAGTGATGCTGAAGTTTGTTTGTTTGTTTTTTTTTTTTTTTTTTTTTTTTACCATTTTGACATTCCATACATGTTGCACATGGTTGGACATACATGTATACCTTATTTTTCTTTTTGAAATGGAAAAAACCATGGAATGTATTAGATTTTTTTTGCATATTTTAATCTCCCTTGTTTCCTTTGCTTCTTTCTCTCCAAAGGTACATGGCTTTTTCTTTACCTTATATTTCTTTTTGAAATGGAAACAGTCGTGGAAGGTATTAGATTGTTTTTTGCATATTTTAATCTCCCTTTTTTCCTTTGCTTCTTTTTCTCCAAAGCTACATGGCTTTTTCTTTATTTCTCTTCATCCCCCCAGCCCCCCTCCCCTTTCTTTCAAATGTTGAGGTGTGAAGTGAGGCATTCCTATTGCCCAAACCATGAGATGCAATGAATTGACTCGGGTTGACTTAAATTTGATATGGTTACAATGGCCTTAATTTTTAAAAGAACTTTGGTGTTTTTAAATGTACAATTTGACCCTCCTTTTTTCGTTAAAGCATTGTGTTTTGAGGACTTGTATTGTATGACCCAAACACATTTCTTGGCTGAAACTGCATGCTTCATCCAGAATGTACTCCCGAATTATGCCTCATACTATGTGGTGTCCCAAATGCCCAAATGCAAGCTGCGCCTTGCAAAGGCTTGGGATGTTTTGGAATGATTCACCCATCGCAAGCCTCGTGGTGTCAGACTTAAACCCTTCTAAAAGCTGTATGCTTGCACTCCAAGGATTTTTGGGAACACTTCTGTATAAGATGGAAATTCTTCTGAAACAGTGGTTTTGAATGTAGGTAATATCACTAAATTTTATCTTAATTGTCTATTATTTATTCTTTAAAGGGGATAGGATTCCTTTGTGTGGGAGAACATGCGCTCACACACCCGCACACACATATATATGTATTTATTTTTAATCCAGTCTGAACCTTGCATTTTCTTTCAACTTGGACCACTTATAATCCAGGCCGCATTTTCTTTCAACCTTACATTGACTAACCCCATTTGAATTTCCACTTACTCCAATTTGACATGTAAGAGTTGCCACAACGCAAATTCCGGGGCCCTGTCGGAATCCAGGTTGTGTAGGAATAGATTGCATGCATAAATCAAATAGCATTTAACAGAAGGCATAGGCTTTACCTACTAAAATCAGTCTTTCAATAAAAGGAAGCAAACCAATAAATAAAAGTAATGATGTCTCAATATCAACCATCTCATAATATAACCACTAATATGATTCCCAATATAAATCTATAAATAAGATTCTATTTTTTTTAAGCTGCTGGATCTTGTTGTGATGCTTTCTTCAGCCATGGATGCCAAAATCCATAGGCTGATCATCGCCAGAATCTTGCTCTCCCGCATTCTGGTTTCTTGAAGGGGCGACCCAACATTAGTATAAACTAGTGAATGAATTTCCTAATCTAGCATAGGCAATCACGTCGTAAGAAAGCACCAATCCAATCAATAAAAATCAGCAACGTAACTTAAACCATGTCTTCAAATTGTTAAAATCTAAATTTTTTTTTTATTCCAACTCATGGTCCCTCTCATAACTACATTCTTGCACCTCCCCACATCACTGCGCCACCAAGGCATTACAGCATGACACACAAGATGCGCTGCCAGCATGCTTATACTTCCACTCCGCCCCTCATTGACTTTGTCCATCTTAATGGCCCTCTTAAGCCCATATCAATAGCCATCTCACCCACAGGTTATACATACACATCCTGACAACAAGGTCCATAACCATCACATCCACGATATAAACCCAAGTACGGGGTCGACACCTCACACCGTGCTGGTAGTTAAGCGCACCATGGTTTCAATTAACACATCATATCTCCATTAAATCAACTCAATGTTTCTTATGAACATGCACATAGAGCCAACATTATCATTCATATATGATTTCACATTCTTGGATTCAGATATTTCAATTAATCCTACACTCCTCGTAAAACTTAATTGCCCCACCTTGCATCTGAAGTTTCGGTTGCTTCGCATAGGATTAATTACAATACCTGAACCCCTATCAACTTTAATAAGGCTGAAACAGTTTACCATCATGTAAAAACATTATAACAAAACAGATAAATTACTTCTACCCATCTGAAGACAGTTATAATTCACAACAGAAATGTCAGCAAACTGGTAATATGCATTATATAGTGGGATTTCAGATTTATGCCTCAGATCTGGCATTCCATCTTCATGTCATTCTTCCCCATTTTAATACTTTGTAGTTTGTACTGTAGGCATAACTGGATATCCAATTTTGTATTTTTAAGTGGTGCTCAATTTACAACCATATGCGTCTACTTGTGAAGTTTCACAACTCAATGCCCATATCCCCACCAATCCCATTGTTTGGGCACAACTGACTCTCCCAGAGAGATTCAATCCTCTCTTCTACATCATTTTGGGGAGTGAGATCAAGTGTCCCTTTTTATTGTTCTGATTTAAACCTTATTATTCAACAAATACGTTATATTCCCTTTTTGTTTATTTGACTTTCGTCCATTCATCCAATATTCATAAACGTAATGAGGACAGTAACATGAATCCTACAATTAGAAGATCTGAATTCAGCCTATCTCCATAAATCTTGCCTCCTGATTGTTAAATAATATCATCACTATCATAAGAGGTCCCAAATCAATCCGTATCCTTTGAATGCCCAAAATCTAGGGTTCCATAGTGAAGATTGGAGATTTACCCATTCTAGGGTTCAAGTCAAGGCTGAATAATCCCTGCATAGGATTTGGCCACCATCCACAGTCTTTCCTAGGGGCGACTGATCCAAGCTTTCAGCCCTAGAATCTGGTCAAATTTAGCGACCTAGTTTACGTCGCGACCTAGGTTTTTGAACCCAATGCACCTTTCGCCAGGGCATTATGGTCTTTCATCTCATTTGGGCTGCGAATGATCATTCTTAGAGCATACCACAATTCAGTCACAGCACAGTAACACATTAAGGTGTGATTATTCCCTTTTTTGCACAATTATCTACATCAGTCATGCATGCTTCATAACTAGAGCCTAGACTAGAAGAGAACAATTTCATAAACCACCAGATTAGCAGATTCACTCACCTCTTGTGGAAAAGCATCCCGTTCACGATATGTGGGCGAGAGTAGGTCATCCACTAAATACCTTATGCTAGCTGTATTCTCCTTCGTGCAAATCCTTGCTTTCTCCTAGGGTTCCCGCCTCTCACACTTAGGGCCTATTTGGTAACTTTACTTGTAAAGTGAGGGGAAGCCTCAAATCAAGAGAGTATAAAATATGATGGGGTCTAATTATAATGTGAGGGTTTTTTTTGTCTTTAGTGACTTGATAAGGAATATTTTTGACTTTTTGTGTAAAAAGTACATGGTTTTTTTTGTCATTTAGTGGCTTGAGAATGTTGCTTTTTGACTTTTTTTGGAAAAGAAGTGGGGAGTTTTGTATTTTTGGACTTTTGATATAACCCCAACATCTTTTCATGTCTCTTAAATGGAGGCTCCACTTCACTCTATTCTACTCTAATAAATATCCGCAATCCCCAACATCTTTTCATGTCTCTTAGGGTTCTCTTTCTCACAAATCTCTCGGTAAGGAAATAATACTAGAACATTGGGGAGAGAATGCCTTTTATAAAAACTAGGATTGCAAAAGCCCCTTGGAGGAGTCGTACTACACTCCCTCCTCAAGGAGGTGTGCGCAAGTCCTCCTTGGGCTTGCTCAAGTCCCTTTGGAAGAAGGGGTTGTCATGCAATAGGTGGGGTCCCACTATTTTATAAGTTTTACAACTTAAGTTCAACTCACTTATTCTTTCATGGGGTCCATCACTTAATTTATAACTTATACAAAGGCCTCACAGCCAACCCTTTTCTATTAGCAAGGCCTCCACTTCCACCAATAATAACATTTAGTTACGCTAGGGTCGACCAACAAAAGCAAATAAATAAACTACTCAAAATTCATAAAACCTGAATTATTTCTGCATAAAATTCTGGGTCCCCATAAATTCCTGGGATATTACAGGAGTTATGTTGTTTGTCGGATAAAACGCATAATATTAATGCCTTAAAAATCCTTAAAACTTTGAGGGCCAACAAAGATTAAGGGGGAGGATGATGTGATGGTGCTATTTATTTGCACAACCCTTATTCTCATTGAGATCTTTCCAATCCCCTCTACCCCATTAATGCAGCCCAAGAAGGCTGCCACAATGGCTTTTGGATAGTAGGCAAGAAACAGCGGAAGCCCTACAGGTCTGGCCAATGAGCCAAATAACAGTCATGTAGAAGAAGAGGCCCATGGCCCTCCAAACCTCTAATTGCCATATGGAGCCGGTTTACTCAGGTGTGCTACTCTAACACTTATCAAATGTGTCAGATAAGTAATATGGTCCCCAGCCAACTTGACTGCAAGTCATGCGGGGCTACCTCTGATTGCAAAAATTTTCTATAATGGAGCAAAACGAGATACTGTAGATGCATCCTTCAAGTGATTAAATCTCTTATCAGTTTTTTTTTTTCAGCTATGATTACATCATTTCCTTTGCATGAATTCCTTACAATGCAACTTTGTTTGATGTTTTACCAGGGGTGGAACCCTTTTGGGATCAAGTTGTTGGCCATCTTCTTGAGGTGATAAGCACAGTGCACACTTTGCAAGTTTATTCTTAATATTTTTGTTCTTGACATTTCATTAAATATATGCAGCTTGCAGAGAACTCCAGCCCAGTGTTGCGCAATATGGCGCTTGATGGATTAGATCAATGTATTTGTGCTGTCTTAGGTTCTGATTGTTTTCAGGGTATTATGCCTAGACAGAGTCTGGCAGATCATCAGGTGAGAACTTTTACTTCTAAGTCAAGGTTCCATACCTTACTAAAAATAAGGAATCTAAAACTTGTAGTTACTGTCATCCCCCCTTTTCTTGTAGAAGGAAACCATTGATGCAGAACTAAGATCATTTGAGTGTTCTGTTATATCTCCATTAAGAGTCCTCTATGATTCTACTCTAAACTTTGATGTCCGTGCTGGATCACTGAAGATTCTGCTGCATGTTTTAGAGGTAACCTTGTTCATGTTCAAGGCAAAGGTTTGGTGAATCTAATATGTTTAATAGTTGAAATTTCATCCATTGTGAAATTGCTTTTCAGAGACATGGAGAAAAGTTGTGCTACAGTTGGCCTAATATCCTTGAAATGTTGAGGTCTCTTTCATACTTGTTCAATGTATTTGTTTTTCCTTGTGTTATAAATTTGTAATCTTTTGGCATCTATTTTTTGATTCTTCTTGCCTTTACTCTTGTTTTTCCCCAGGTTAGTTGCAAATGCTTTAGAGAAGGATCTCATCTCCTTCGGTTTCCAGGTATTTAAAGAAATGAAAGTGAAGATCCTTAAAATTATTGGTAGAGATTGTGTAGTTCTCCTTTTATTGTTTATAGCATTTGCATTTGATGCAATCTAAGCAAGATCTCTAAATTGAAGTTTAAGGATCAATTGAAAAAAGGATTTGGAAACTAAACCCAACTTGCATTACTAGCTGTCCTAAATTCCAAAAGAAATCAAAGTAATTGAGGTCTAGGGGTTTCAGATAGTTACAATTAGATCAGTTTTGGAAGACAGATGTTAACAGGAAGAAAAATCTTGGACCAAACCTGCATCAAATCCGCTGAAACCTTAATGCGTGCAACTTAATATAAACCCAATTTTCTCCCCAAAAAACCATGTTTTGAGATAATTCTTGTATTTTTAGGAAAATTATAGCTTTCGCTCTCTCTAGTTTTGGTTTCTAGGTTAGGTTTCCAATTACGAACTTATAGAAAAGTATTGTGTATATCAAATTTGAAGTAGGAAATCATACTTAGTCAAACAAATCTTCCTCATTACCAATATCTAGAGCAATTCTGGATTGCATCTGGAGTTTTGGATGCAAACACAAGGGTTTCTATATGTTATGAGGATGGGGAGTAATTTCTTTGCTTTTTGTTTGGGTAAAATTTTCTCATTTATCTTTCCTTGAGCCCTTTACGTCATCATCATCATTATCATCATCATCAACGCCTTATTCCAACCATGTTGGGGTCGGCTACATGAATTATGTTTCTCCATTTCGTTTTATTTTGAGCCAAATCATTAGATAAGTTAAACTTCTTTAAATCTAATTCAATGACCTCCATCAATGTTTTTTTCAGTCTACCCCTACCTATTGATTGACTATTCACCTGTATAGTCAAACTTTTTCTCACCGGTGCCATTACCGGCTTACACTCAACATGCCCAAACCATCTTAAATAGGTTTATCTAATTTTATCCTCTATTGGTGCTTCCTAAATGCTTTCGAAGGCGCTCATTTCTAATTTTATCTTTCTTAGTTTTACCATACATCTACCTAAACATTCTCATCTCTGCTACATCTATCTTATGTATTTGTGTCTACTTAATTGGCCGACATTTTTCTTCGTATGTCATAGCTGGTCTAACCACTGTCTTGTAAAATTTGCCTTTCAATTTCGTTAGCATTCGTCTATTACAAAGCACTTCAGAAGTTAATCTCTATTTCAGCCATCCAGCTTTTATCTTATGTTCCACATCTTCATCAATCTCCCAATCCTTACTAATTATCGAGCCCAGATACCGAAAAGAATCTCTACGTGGTATCTCATGGGTTTCAATTTTGATAGTTGTTTCAACACTTTGTATGTGTCCACTGAAGTTGTAATATATATTTTGTCTTTGTACAATTTATTTTGAAGCCTCTAGATTTTAATGCCCTCCGCCATCTCTCGAATTTTGCATTTATACCATCTCTTGATTCATCCACCAATATTATATTATATGCAAACAACATACATCATGGTACTTCTTCTTGACTATACGTAGTTAATTCATCCATAATTAATGCAAAGAGATAAGGGCTTAAGGCTGATTCCTGATGCAAACCTATAGTTACGGGAAATCCACCTGTTTCTCCACATGTGGTTCTCACATTTGTTATTGTTCCTTCATACATATCCTTAAAATTTTCAATATAACTTCTAGGAACAATTCTTTTTTTCAAAACTCACCAAATTAAATTCTCCGACACCTTATCATATGTTTTTTCTAAATCTATAAAGACCATTTGTAGATTTTTCCTCTTTGCTTTATATTTTTCCATTAATTGCGTAAGTGAAAAGATAGCTTCTATAGTCGACCTCCCTGGCATAAAACTATATTGGTTTTCAGCGATCTTAGTCTTCCGTTTGAGTCTTTGCTTCATTATTCTCTCTTATAATTTCATAGTATGACTCATAAGTTTAATCTCTCGATAGTTGGTACAATTTTGAATATCTCCCTTATTCTTATATACAGGTACTATAATGCTTCTTCTCCATTTATCCGCCATTTTCTTTATCACAAGTATCTTATTGAATAGTCTACATAACCAACTCACCCCAACCTCTCCTAAGCATTTTCATACCTCTATCGGAATATTATCTGGGCCTGTAGCCTTTCCTGTCTTCGTTCGCTTCAATGCTTCCTTCACTTCCACCCATCTAATTTTACGGAGAAAAGTATGCTCTGGTAATGAAGTATCTTCCCTCGTTCTTGTATCCTTCATATGTTTTTCATTTAAAAGTTTGCTAAAATATTTCTTTCATCTTTCTTTAATATCGTTGTCTTTCACTAGAACATTTTCCTCATTGTCCTTGATACATTTTTTGAGCTCCTTATGTAATTTCTAATAAATTGGGGCCTACTTGTAATTGTAATTACGTAAAATTTATGTTTCGAATCATATAGGATTGTGCAGCACTTGATACCTACATGGTATGGGTGTCTCTTCTCTTAAACTGTAGCACTCATGTGCCTCATGATTTTCTCCCTTCTTCCTTTCAGACTTTTTCATTCTCTTTCATATATATTTTTTACTTCCTCTCTTCTTTTCTCTTTCTCTCTTTCCACCACAATGAAAGGGTACAACATTCCAACTGCAGCAGGCAGACCTGGACAGTTCAAGAGCAGGTCTGAGTACTACTCAGTTCCAGTATGCAGTACAGGCTGCTGAATATGCGGTCAAGGTTGCAAAAGCTTTTATATGCAGTAAAGCAGCACTAAAGCTGTTAATGTTCTTGGCAATCCTGTTTTATGTGCAGTAAAGTTTTGCAAAGATTGTTCTTGGGTTTGTCTGATAATCTTTTAATTTTTGTCTATGGTTCCCTACAACTGCAAGGCATACTTTCAGTGTGCTGTAATAGCCTTTACTGAAATTGTTAGAGATTCTTACTGTATTGAAGATCAGTGCTTTCTATGTTTTGGTGTGGTGAATGCTGATTGGGAACAACAATGGTATTGGAATCATGATAAGAAATCTACATTGCTTTACCTTGTTGCTTCTTGGCTCCTATAGATTGTTGCACAATTTGCAAATTAGTTCTCATGATGTATGATGGTTGTCCTCATCAGTTGTTACTCCTAGTGATCATGTTGACACTAGAAGTTTTAGTAATGGGAATGCTAATTTCAGATTGTATTGAAGGTGCTGTCATAGCCTTCATTGAAATTGGTAAAGATTCTTATTGTATTTTAGGCCAGTGCATTCTAGTTTTCTGTGTGATGAATGTTGATTGGGAACACCAGTGGCATTGGAATCATGATAAGAATAAAGAAGTCTACATTGTTTTACCCTGTTGCTTTTTGGCTTCTATAGATTGTTGCGTAACATTCTCATGGTATATAATGGTTGATTGGTCTTCATCAGTTGTTATTCCTAGTGATCGTGTTGATACTAGAAGTTTCAGTAATGAGAATGCTAATTTCTTCATTGCTCATAACAAACTCACAACCACAACGTTTCTACCAATGAAGGACAGTGGTAGATATATTTCTCTAAGGCAGATCTAATGTAGGTAGATATATTTCGGGCAGATCTAATGTAGGGTATGCTACGGGTGGATAGAGAATCTTTGGATGTCATGGATGTTGGACCTTATGGGGACTGATGATACGAACGGCTTATTCAAATTGACATTGGCTAAGGAGATTTGCGCACACTTCATAAGCTCGACTTTTATAAAACCAATATGGTATTAACATATGAACTGCTGCAAGCTATTGCCGGTCATTGACAAGGTGATTCAAAGTGGCCAAGTATTTTACTTTGTTGAGAAGTTACTAGTAAGAGTTGGCTTACGTTGATAGGACAGGTTTCCATTGCCTTATAACTGTGGAAGAATTGAGAAAAGGATGGAAGAATCAGAGATATGAATTTCTCATGAGACTTAGTCAAGAATTTAATCATGATAGGTCATAAATTCTCGGCAACATTGATCTGTTGTAATGTTTTAAAAATTAGACTCCGGACCCGACTCGGCTAGGGCCAGTCTACTGCACCGAAAATGTAGAAAAAATATGGAAAAAATTAAAGGAGGGAACCCCAGTACTAGCCCCAGCTCCAGTCAACTACTGACCTCACTGCCTGGCCCCAGCTGACTTGTGGAGTAGATAAAAAAAAAATCCAACAATGCTGGTGAGGTGGAAAAACCGAGGAATAGAAAAAGAAAAAAAAAATAAAAGAAAAAGAAAAGAGGAGAAGAGCAGGTACCTGGCTCAGCTGGTAGCAGTAGCAAGAACAGAAACAGCAGTTGCAGGAGCAGGCAAAGGTACAGCAGCAAGCAGGCAAAGCAGCAGCAAGCAGGCAAAGCAGCAGCAACAGTAGGAAAAGCAGCAGCACGATGCAGATCAGCAGTTGCCTCTCTCCGTCTCTCCCTCTTGCCTCTTTATTCCAAAGCCCAATACCCTCTTTTTTCTCCCTGTATACTCTGCTCTCTCTCCTCCTCTTTCTATTTTAAGTAATTTTTCGAAACCCCTTTTTGTTTCATTATTATTTTTTGCTTTTTACTTTATATTGCATGTAAGTGTGAGTCATGTCTGAGCCATTGTAGGCCCGACTAGGTCATGATTGAGTCCGAATAAACTTAGATGCGGCCAATTTTTAATCCATGATCTGTTGTCCTCAAGTGGTGCATATTCTCTTGTGCTTTGAGGCTAATGGTGTATGGCAGTCATGACTCATGCTCATTTCCACACCTGAGAGGTCTGTGTTCGCAACAAAAAAGGGTGGTATGCCTGGCATAGGTTGTGGTTTTGGAAGAGAACAAGCAGATAAATATGGTGGCAACTTTGGTAGAGGTAGTGGAGGACACTGGTATTTTGTGTATTGTGGTTGACGGAATCATATGGTGTACACTTTCGGGACCTTCATGGGTATCCCCATTCTTGCACTACTAATTTAGTTACCACAGATTTGAACATTGATCGGCTAGAACTCCATATCCTACTACTGCTATCTTATAGCCTTTAGGTGATACATTTCGATGAGAGAGGGTGAACATGTAGCAGTAATGCAATAGATGTTTCCTCTGAAGGGCGCGTCTTTCCACTGCTTTAGTGCAATCATGTATATAAATTCTATTCATGTCTCTTTCTATTCGAGTTGTTAGGTCAAATACTCAGGAGTTACTATTTGTATGTCAGCATACTGCTTACTACTTTCGACTATAATACAAAATTCTAACCTAGGTAAGGTGAGACCAGCTGATTGCTTCTTGACCACTGTTGGTCTGAAGGGGAACTATAGCTTCTCACCTTCATTGCCCTCATCATCAGTCTTGCTTGTTTCTAACGCATTAGTCAATCTATTGTCGAAGGGGTTGAGTTGCATTTTGTCTTTTCGAATGATGAAACCACCTGATGATGCCCCCAAAGAAGCATTTTAAGGGGTTCATTCTCTCCCTCCCTCCCTCACTTAGGGGATTCATTTCCAGGATGGCCTTTGTTTTCGCGGGTTTAAGCTGGATTCCATCTTTTCGAATGGTGAATCTGCTCGACGATACCCCAACGAAGCATTTTAAGGGGTTCATTCTAAGGTTGTATTGGCGTAACCTTAAAAATGTCCATTGAAGATCATTTACGTGGTCTTCCTTCTTTCTGCTTTTGACCGCTAAGTTGTCAACGTAACACTCGACTATCTTGTGCAACATGTATTCAAAAATTTTGCTCATTGTCCTTTTTTACGTTGCGCCTGCGTTCTTCAACTCAATGGCATTATAGTGTAGCATTAAATGGCAAATGGAGTATGGAAGGAAGTATTGCGACCAAACATAGACAAAAAGGCTATAGAGGTATAAGAGTTATGCCGAAGCAACCAAAATGGAAAATCAATATCATGTAAGAGCAAAAGAGAAGAAGATCTATCCACTCCTAATTTAGCCATGGAATCCGCAAAAGCATTAGCTGACCATGCCAAATGCTTTAACTCAACTTGATCTGAGAAGATAAAAATTTGACCTCATTAAAGTTAAAATGAAATCTCATAGGATAGAACATAGAAGATGACAACCAAGAAACCACATTCATTGAACCGCTGTCAATAATAAGTTTGGAAATAAAATGAGCATTAAAAACTTGTGATCCAAGAATTGCCAAAACGTCCAACTGATGCAGGCCATAATAGTGGGCCCTATACCAAAAGGTTCAAGCCCAACGAGGCCCAATAAAGAGGAAAGTCTACATTGTCCACAATTCTAGCTTTCTTTCAAAGTTTGCAGGCTGCAAGAGAAGAAACTCTGCACCGTCCTATGATGCTACCTATGCTATATAAAATATTTTTCTTAGATTTTCTTGAATTTCTGGGATATGTTGTTAGGCTAGAATAGTGGTTAACTAGTCTCTATAAGAAGATGTAATCTTCTCCGATTGGAGATTGAATATGGAAGAAAAAATGAATTGAGTTCTTTTTGAGATGAGTTTCTTGTCTGTGGTGTGACACCAAAACATTTGATCCTTGTGGATCCTTATCCATAAGCCATTTCTTCCTTACTCCTACCCTGCGTCACCAACTCATTTAAATCCCTTTTACCAACATGCTTTAAAAAAATACACAAGAACTGACCCATTGCCATTGCAAAGCACACCACTATGGTTCAAAATAATGGCCAATATGTAGCATAGTGGCGGCATTATCGGCCGTAGTGGTTGAGGCCGCTATGCTATTTTGAAAATAGTAGTGCTACGGTCTAAAACCTGGTAAAGGCAAATAATTTTAATTTATAAGACTATTTTTCCTATTTCTTCTCCTCAATAGCCTCTCCTATAGTTGTTTCTACTCATACATGGTTCCAAATCACTAACAAAACACAATATTTGCTGCTTTACAAGATTTAAACTTTTTGACGACTTAAAAAACTCACACTACTATGCCGCTATGTAATGCCGCAACTACTATGTATCGCGCACTACATAGCTTTTCAGCAATTGGCTTTTATGCCTACCGCAACTGCTATGTTTATTCTTGCATACCACCTATACCTGCCGACCCTAACTTACCCCTAGTCACTCCACCAACGTTGAGTTTTATTGTACCAATTGTAGGAGGTGTACAATGCAAAACTCGTCTATCTTTAGAGCGCCCACAAAGCAAAGGTGCTTCTCAATTATGCAAAATATCTTCCACTTTTAGAGAGTCGAGCTCTTTCCTTGAAGAAACCCATTTTTGCTATCCTCAAAGTAATCACATGAAGGAGATCATCAATAGTCAACCAACTAAGACACTTCACTAAAGATTCTATCATTTCTCTCTTTCAACACTGACCAAAGAATAAAAAAGAGCACAAGCTTCCAAAGAACTGCTTCACATACAATAAAAGGAACCATCTTTCCAAGCCACTCCTAAAGCCATCAAAGAATCAAGCAAGCACCAAGAAACCCCACAGCAATCTAGGAAGCAAAATCAAACATAATAAGCAAACTTTTAGTGTACAAAAAGATGATCAATTGATTAACCGAACCCATCACATAGAAAGCAAAGATCTGAAATAGCCTCCAAAGATAAGCCTCTTCTTCTAAGATTGTCCACAACCAACACCTTTGCTGAAGTGGCTAGCCAACGGAAAGCCTCCACCCTAGGGGAAGCCAAAACAAGCAAGCTAGTGGATTTAGCACCTGATAATCCTTCCAATTCCCGATAGAAACATTTCATACACAATTCTCCCAACAGACGTGGAGGAAATATGTGCACATCCACTTTTCCCTGCAAATAAATACAACAGCAAGACAACTCAACATTGACTCTAAAACTGATACCTCACAAGATACATAAAGCCCTCCTAAAGAACACGTCCTAAGCCACAGAACCCCCAAACCATTCCCCCCCACCACCCAAAAAAATAAAAATAAAAGTAATAACAGTGTTTAACACACAAAACTTGTTAGATGCCAGCCTAAATAACCTAGGATAGAGAGGACAGAGAACCCACCCCAACCAATCATCCACCCAAACCCTAACCTTACCACCCTCTTCAATTTTGGAACCCACTCCCCTCTTCACCACCGCCTCCCACACCTTAGTTTTGGACCCCACACCCCTTTACTATTCTTCATTCTTCCTTTTTCTAAACCCTTGTTCTGATAAATTAATCACAAAGCAGCAAGATATTAGAGAATAAAAGAGAATCATGATATCAAATTGCATTCGACGTCAGGGCATTAAATATCATGACAGTATCTGACTATCATTTACAAATCTCCTCTCTGTTAGCATAGTAACCACTGATAAAAAAGTCCTTCAGGCTTAAAGGGAGGATGAAAAATGTTCAATTCATTCTCCTCTTTATCAACTTCTTTCTGTGCATATTTTATTCTTAAGTAATATAATGAAAAGGGGGAAAAAGCTACAATGTTTTGCACTTGCTTAGTGAGAACAGCCATCCTCTAAGAGAGAGAGAGAGAGAGAGAGAGAGAGAGAGAGACGTATGCATGCAGGAGTTTTTGGTGTTAATTTTATTAAAAGAAGCTAGTTGAGGTTTGCGTGTCCCAATTGCATCTTTATGATCCTGATGGAATTCAGGTGGTTTTTTTTTTCTTGGCTGGGATCATGCTCTCAGTCCGTACAAATTTATGTTTGCTTTTTTATCATAGATTCTTGGGTTTAGTAAATACTTGGCCCATAATTTAGTAATGTTATTTTGGAACTTTTGTGGCCTAAGGGAAGGGGGTCCTTTTATCTCCTTCTTGCTTCTTTAGTTGTTGAAGCCTTGGTTCGGTTTCTGACAAGGGTTAAGGAGAGGTTTTTTTCTTTTTGCTTAAAATACTTTAGGAAATTGAGATTGCTCATCTTTTGTCTGTAGATGATATTACTATCTTCTATCAAGCGGATAGAGAGCAAGTGTAGAATCTAAAATGGATCCTTATTTTGAAGTGGCAGTTGGTCTAAAGATAAACTTCTATAAAATGCGAAATCATATGGGTTCAAGTGAGTCAAGGTAAACTAGAGCACCTAATTGAGATCTTTGGGTACATGTGTATTTACCCGATGATTAGTAAGGATGGGGAGATTGACGAAGATATTGAGCATAGGATAAAAGCTGGCTGGCTAAAGTGAAGATTAGCTTCTGGAGTGCTTTGTGACGGACGAATGCCAATAAAATTGAAGGGCAAATTTTATGGGACAGTGGTTAGACCAGTTATAACATATGGAGCAGAATATTGGCCAATTAAGAAGACGCATATAGGTAAGATGGATGTGGCGGAGATGAGAATGCTTAGGTGGATATGTGGTAAAAATAAGAAAGATAAAATTAGAAATGAGCATTTTCGAGAGCATTTAGGGGTAGCACCAATAGGGGATAAGATTAGAGAAACTCGCTTAAGATGGTTTGGTATGCTGAGCGTAGGCTTGTAATGACACCGATGAGAAAAAGTTTAACTATTCAGGTGGATCGCTCATCAAGAGGTAGGGGTAGGCCAAAAAAAAACATTGATGGAGGTCATTAATCAAATTTAAAGAAGTTTAACTTATTTAAGGATTTGGTTCAAAAAAGAGCGGAATGGAAAAATAGAATCCATGTAGCCGACCCTAATATGGTTGGGATAAGACTTTGATGATGATGATGGGTACATGTGTATTTACATGTTGTAATGTACCGCATCTCAGCATAGATATGCTTTGATAATTTATGAAATTGTATTAGGTCACAACATTCAGTGTTTTTTTTTAAATTTTGAAAACAACAATATTCAATGTTTTTCGGTGTTCAAAATTAAATTACTTATAGTCACATCTCTCTTTCATGATTGTATTTCATTCGAAAGTGTTAACATGAGCCCATGGACATTAAATGGGCCTTGACTCATTATAGTGATAGGATCTACACAGTCAAAGATGATTATTATGTACAACATTTCTTTCGCTTTTTGTATTATACTGTAGTTGTGTACTGATTGTAATTGATTAAATCAAGCCTTGATTAAGGCCATACTGGATGATAAAAGGGAGAGTTCATCGACTCTCAGAGTAGGGTCTTCTTTGCACTTACAATATTTCTCTCTTTTCATTTTGTCTCTGCACCTTTGTATTATGAATGACATGGTATCAGAGCATATGCATAAAGATGGAGAGTGTTCACTGATTATGTAAGATCAAGGAATCCTGGCACAATTTCTTGTTTCTTCCGTGAACCTACACAGTCCAGCATTTGGAAATCAAGCACGTCAAGACCACGACCCACCATTGATCACCTTTACTCAAAAGGAGCACAACATGTTGGTTGACTGGAGATTCTAAGATTTCTAAATAATTTTCTTGTTCTTTTTTATCATTAGAGGTAGGCTATCTGCCCTGATTTGTGTTTTGAGGATTTTTTGCAGTACTTTTCATCAAATCCTTATCCCATCCTTCTAAAATTTTGTTGAGAGGATCGCAACTCAGCTACCTTCAAGGTTCAAATTTCTAATTTTGTTGTGGGGCCCATGTGATCACCTGATCATAATATTTCTGCTTGCCTGGGGTGTTTTTGGGCCAAATCTGTGTTCCAGTCACAGAGCTGCTCTCTCTACTATTGTATTCTTTGCATAGTTCAAAACTCTATGAATTTTTGCTATTTTAGTTGCTATTTCTTGGTATGGATTGCCTTCTGGATGCTTGATCTACTTATTCCTCTTTGATTTCTGTGTCTAAAGGACACTTCTGGCAATATTTCTTCTCTGTTGGTGATTGCAATTACTGTTTACTTTACTTTCCAGTAATATTTTACTCATGGAGAAATTTGACATTGTAATCATCAAGTTTACTAGCAAAAACTACACTTTTTGGGCCTTCCAACTACAGATTTATCTTAAGGGTAAAGAGCTATGGGGCCATATAGATGGTACCAATGATAGACCTACTGATAATAAGGATTTGGCCAAATGGGAGACCAAATCATGAGTTAGATTCTAGGGTCTGTCGAATCTCAGTTTATTCTAAATCTTCGGCCCTACAAGACTGCTAAAGATATGTGGCATTACCTGAAAACTATTTATTAGCAAGAAAATTTTGCTCGTAGATTTCACTTAGAGCATGAAAGATCCCAATTCACTCATGGAAATCTATCCATTCAAGAATTTTACTCTCAATTTATTAGCTTATGGACTGACTATACTAAATTGATTTATGCGGACTTTCCAGCTACCTCCATGGCTATTATTCAAAATATTCATAATACCGGTCAGAGGGATAAATTCTTGTTGAAACTAAAGAGTGGAGTTTGAAGCTATAAGGTTGAACCTCATGAGCCGTGTGCCCTCTCCTTCCCTGGAGATATGCTTAGTAGAACTTATATGTGAGGAACCAAGGATTACCACTCAGGCTGTACTTATCTAAAAAGCCCCTGGAGGACCTATTGATGTTGCATATGCTGCACGCGGAAGACCATAGGGTCAGGATATGAGTAAGGTTTAATGCTACAGTTGCCAGAAATATGGACATGTAGAATCAAAGGTCATGTTCTTCTTGAATGCTGGAGGCGTCCTCAGAATCAAATTTAGCAAGCCAATCTTGCCACTATGATAGAATTCTCTTTTGCATCTACCTCTGTTGCTAATACGTCTGTCTGCGCTTGCTGCTTCGCCTTCACTCACCCCTGAACTTGTCCACCAGATGATCATCAATGCTTTTTTTGCTCTGTGTTCTAGGTAAAACTAAATCGTTATCCACTTGGGATTTTGATTTAGGGGCTTCTAATCAGCTGACATTTTCTTCAAAAAATTTATCTCATCTAAATAAATATGATGGAAACCGTAGAATCAATACCGCTAATGATGGCAGCATTCCTATTACTGCTATTGGTAAAATTTCTCATGCCCTACCTTTGAACGATGTATTTGTTTCACCTGAAATTGTTTGTCTGTCAACTTGTTGGTAATGATTGCACCATTTCTCTCTCGTTCTGGCTGTGTTGTGGAGGATCAAGTGTTGGGGAAGGTGATAGCGAAGGGACCGAAGTGTGGATGTCTCTTTTCACTGCAACTTTCTACATATGACAGGATTAAATTTGAGACTGCTTTGTTATGTGATTCTAGGATTAATAAAAGCCGATTGTGGCACAACAGATTAGAACATCCTAATTCTAAGACTCTATTGTTTATGTTAAATTGTACTTTACTTCATGATGGTAATAAAATTTCTTTCAATAATGTGTCTTTTGATTGCACTAGTTGTAAGATAGGGAAAAGCAAAACTCTACATTTTCCAACACATGACTCTTTAGCTCAAAAGAGTTTTGATCTTGTTCACAGTGATGTATGGGGCATTGCACCTGTATTTTCTTACTCAAATTTTAAATACTGTCACTTTCATGGATGACCATAGTCTGTACATGGATTTACTTTCTTCACTCCAAATTTGAAGTATTTTCAACTTTTCAAGCTTTCCTAACATATGTTGAAAACCAATTCTCCACTTCCATTAAAATCCTTCGTTTTGATTTTGGAGGAGAATATATGTCTAATAAGTTCCAAAACTTTTTACAGCAAAACGACATTTTCTCCCAACAAACATGTCTATATACTCCACAACAAAATGGAGTGTCTGAAAGAAAGAATCGTCATTTACTGGATATTGTTTGTTCACTGCTTTTGGAATCTTCTGTTCTTGCCCGATTTTGGCTAGAGGCACTTTCTACAGTGGTCCATATCATTAACAGGTTGCCTTCTGCTCGCATTGCAAACATCATCATCATCATCATCATCATCAAAGCCTTATCTTAATCATGTTGGGGTCGGCTACATGAATTTTGTTTCTCCATTTTGTTCTATTTTGAACTAAATCCTTCGATAAGTTAAACTTCTTCAAATCTAAATCAATGATCTCTATCAATGTTTTCTTCGGCCTACCTCTACCTCTTGATAGGCCATCCACCTGTATAGCCAAACTTTTTTCACTGGTGCCATTATCGGCCTACGTTCAACATGCCCAAACCATCTTAAACGGGCTTCTCTTATCTTCTCTCCTTGGTGCTACCCTTAAATGCTCTTGAAAGCGCTCATTTCTAGTTTTATCTTTCCTAGTTTTACCACATATCCACCTAAGCATTCTCATTTCCGCTACATCCATCTTATGAATATGCGTCTTCTTAACTGGCCAGCATTCTGCTCCATATGTCATAGCTGGTCTAACCACTGTCCTGTAAAATTTGCCCTTCAATTTCGTTGATATTCGTCTGTCACAAAGCACTTCAGAAGCTAGTCTCCACTTCAGCCATCCGGTTTTATCTTATGCTCCACATCTTCGTCAATCTCCCCATCAATACTAATCTTCGAGCCTAGGTACCGAAAAGAATCTTTACGTGGTATCTCATGGTTTCAATTTTGACAGTGGTTTCAACACTTTGTATAGGTCCGTTAAAGTTGCAATTCATATATTCTGTCTTTGTACAACATATTTTAAAGCTTTTAGATTCTAATGCCAACCGCCATCTTTCAAGTTTTGCATTTACACTATCTTTTGATTCATCCACCAATACTATATCATCTGCAAATAATATATACCATGGTACTTCTTCTTGAATATGCACAGTTAACTCATTCATAATTAATGCAAAGAGATAAGGGTTTAAGGTTGATCCTTGATGTAAACATCTAGTCATGGGAAATCTACCTGGTTCTCCATATGTGGTTCTCACATTTGTTACTGTTCCTTCATACATATCCTTAAAAATTTCAATGGAACCTCTTAGGACATTCTTTTTCTTCAAAATCCACCAAATTAAATTCCTCGGTACCCTATCATAGGCTTTTTCTAAATCGATAAAGACTATGTGTAGATTTTTCCTCTTTGCTCGATATTTTTTCATTAATTGCCCAAGTGAAAAGATAGCTTTCATAGTTGATCTCCCTGGCATAAAACCAAATTGATTTTCAGAGATCTTGGTCTTCCGTATCAGTCTTTGCTCCATTATTCTCTCTCATAGCTTCATAGTATAATTCATAAGTTTAATCCCTTGATAGTTGGTGCAATCTTTGATGTCTCCCTTATTCTTATATATAGGTACTACAATGCGTCTTCTCTATTTATCCGGCATTTTCTTTGTCACAAGTATCTTATTGAATAGTCTACATAACCAACTCATGTCAACCTCTCCTAAGCATTTCCATACCTCCATCGAAATACCATATGGGCCTGTTGCCTTTCCTGTCTTTATTTGCTTTAATGCTTCCTTTACTTCTACCCCTCTAATTCTAGGGAGAAAATTATGCTCTAGTGATGAAGTATCCTCCTTAACTTGCATTGTAAATAATACTCCTTATTTCCGCCTCTTCCAGAAACAACCTACCCATTCTCATCTTTATACCTTTGGGTGTGTGCATGTTGTTCTTCTTCCTCCCTCTGAGCGGCCAAAATTATCCGCTCAATCATCTCGCTGCGTGTTTTTAGAATATATTACTGACCAAAAAGGGTTTCTTTGCTATGATCTACTGGTGCAACGCATTAGGGTCTTTTTGAGAATCAGTATTTCTTTAAAAATCATGTTGATAATGTTGAACAATCTCAAATGTCATTTTTTCCTGACTTCTCTAATTCCATTTCTCTTGCTGTCATAAGATTTAAACTTGATATTGTGTATGAAAGGCATAGACTGCAAAGAGACACTGCACCGGAGTCACCTGATATTGTTATCGACGCTACACTTGGCCCTCTTTTGTCTTCTCCACAAGCTCCCCTAGTTCTTTTCCATCGGTCAACACAGACTCTCGCAGCCACTTGATTGTCTCGGCTTTACTCATACATTTTTATTGACAACTCTCTCATCTATTTAGATTCCTATCTCTTATGGGCAAGCAGTGCAGCATGATTGCTGGTGAAAAGCTATGCAGGAGGAATTTGATGCTCTAAAGGAAAATCACACTTGGGATGTTGTTCCATGTCCTCCTGCCCGACCAATTGGATGTAAGTGGGTCTATTTTATCAAATTAAACCCTGATGGCCTGTTGGCTCATTAATAAGGCTCAGTTAGTGGCATTAGGGAATTGGCAGTAAAATGGGATCGATTATGTCGAGACATTTGTTCGTATGGCCAAGATGACTACTATATTAGATGGATGTAAAAATTGAATTCCTCCATGGCGATCTAAAAGAGGAAGTTTATTTGCGTCTCCCACAAGGCTATCCATCCAACTCAATAAATGATGTTGCACGGTTACACCGATCCTTATTTGATCTTAAGCAGGCACCCCGAGCTTGGTTTAAAAAGTTTCATACTACTCTGCAACACCTTCAATTTTTGCAAAGTCCTTATGATCCATCTCTATTTACTTAAATCCAAAGGAACTGACATACTGTTAGTGTATGTCCATGATATCATTATCATCGGGACCCATAGTGTCATGATGCATTAACTTCAAATGCTTTTCATATGAAAGACCTAGGTCCCTTAACCTATTTCTTGGGCTTGGAAGTTCAACAAAGCAAGAAAGGACTTTTCTTTCACTAACATAAATATCTTGCTGACCTGATTGAGTTGACCAGCCTTCAAGATTCCACTGCTGTGGATACACCTCTAGAAGTGAATATTAAATTGTGTAAAGATGAAGGTGATCTTCTTCTTGACCCGACGACTTATCGTTGCTTAGTTGGGAGTCTGGTATACTTGACAATTACTTGACCCGATATCTCCTATGCTGTGAATATGGTGAGTCAGTTTATAACTGCACCACGGCATCTACGTTTGGCCTCTGTGAAGGTCATCATTCGTTATGTCCTTGGTTTTCTGGCATGTGGTCTCTTCTTTTCGGTTGGCACACCCCTTACTCTTACTGCATATTCTGATGCTGATTGGGCTGGATGTCTGGACACTCGTCGTTCTATGACTGGATGATGTGTTTACTTAGGGGAATCTCTCATCTCATGGAAATGCAAGAAGTGAGATAAAGTATCAAATCCTCCCTCGAGTTTGAGTATTGGGCTTTGTCGGCTGCCTGTTCCAAAATTGTTTGTTTATGCGGTTTGCATTCAAATCTTGATTTTCCACAGACTACTTCTACACTCTTCTATGCTGACAACACAAGTGCCATTCGTTTGACTGAAAATCCCATTTTTCATGAACTAACCAAGCACATTGAAGTAGATTGTCATTTCATTTGAGATGAATATGATCGCAAAGTCATCACTCTTCCACATATCTTTACTAAACACCAGCTTGCAGATATCTTCACTAAAGGCCTTCCTAGGCCACATCATGAATTCTTGGTTCACAAATTGTTGCTGATGGACTAGCATCAATTTGAGGGGGGATGTTAATATTAGCCCATGTGCATTAAATAGGCCTTGACCCATTATAGTGATAGGATGATCTACACAGTCAATGATTATTATTATGTACAACCCTTCTTTCCCTTTTTATATAATACAGTAGTTGTGTACCGATTGTAATTGATTAAATGAAGCCTTGATTAAGGCCATAAGGGATGATAAAAGGCAGAGTCCATTGACTCTCGGAGTAGAGTCTTTTCTACACTCACAATATTTCTCTCTTTTCATTTTGTCTCTGCAACTTTGTATTATGAGTGACAGAAAGCTCCTATTGATAGTGTGCTTTGTTCAATGCTTAACTTTAGGTGCAGCAGGACGGAAACTATAGGTAATGTTCAGAAATCTATGTTTAAAATGATCTTAAAAATCTGCTGTATGTTTGCATTTAAAAATCCTATTATGGGAGGATAAGGTCAAGAATAGCTTAAAAACTGCTTGATAACTATCCACCAGTTCAGTTCATCTATAACCTTATGCTATTTAGTGTTTGCATGTTCTGCTACTTTTGTGTTGTTGTTTTTGATGTGGTTACTCTTGGCATTGATCTGGTTGGTGACCTTATTTTTGAAGAACATATAGAATCATTTTTTTCTCTTGAATACTTCTACGATGGAAAATTTATTTTATGGTCTGAATTGTCCTCTTAATTCTTACTTTTGGAACATGGACAATTACCCGAGTAGTCTAACCCAATTGATATATTATTCTTTGCAGAGTGTACGTGTTATAATGAATGATGGACTGTCAACTATACCTGCACACTGTCTTGATGTGTAAGATTCTTCATTCTTTGGATCTAACTATTCATTGGTTTCTTGTTCTCAATTATATGTCGCCTAGCAGAATTTATTACTGACCGTTTTCATGGGATACGTATAGAAAATGCTTAGATCTGTGTCTCTGTCTGTCTGTGTTCGTGTCTCTCTCTCTCTCTCTCTCTATATATATATATATGTCTTTAAACAAGATCTTGTTGCATCAGGAAATGAGCAGTATTCAATTCTGCATGTCATGGACCAGTGCTTCAACTGATTAATGAGAGCATGTTGAATTGTTTCTCTTTAGGTTGAGACCTTTAAACACGTAGACCAATCAATCTTTGGATTGGACCAACTAATATTTGGATTCAATGTATGAAGTAGAAATCTCCTTAGTGGCTTTCATTTTTATGAATAAATTGTCATTCAACTTTGATCTGCTTGGTTGTCATTAAACACAATATATTTGGAGTATGTATGGATGCTTGATAATCACATCCTATTTTCCAAGAATCAGAAAGTGGTTGCAGTCCTGTAGAGGGCGGATTGGCCACCCTCCAAAATGATCAATCCGCCCTCCAAAATGATATGTACTGGGCTGATACATACCAATCATCGATGTGAATTTAGATGGGTGTTAAATTGTTCAAAAAATATGAAAGAAGATTAGAATATTAGAAAGTGTTAGATTTTTATCCGTATTTTCATAAAAATCTAAAATAAGTGAGATATCAGACACTTAATTGTCACTGATGGCTTATATTGCTTTATAATTTTAAAATAAGAATAATGATGTTGAGACCTAATAACATTTTAAAAGTAAAAAATTATTACGTAGTATTTAGTATGTTCATAGTATGTACTATCACGACGTTAGGAATAATGTCCTATGTGCAATGAGTATCTAGCATGCAGTATACAAGTGCTTAGATGTTACTAACTAGTAATTAGTGTTTTCAACTTACTAGTTAATGACTACACTTAGATCAAAGGATCTTTGGGGGTGTTTTGATTGCTAAAGAGGATCATCTTTCTATATTCCCCTTAAGATTGCTAAGTGGGCTTTGATCAAGAAGGAACTTTTCGATATTAATTTAACAGATATTTTGTACAACTGGAAAGCTTGCATGCATCTGGTTTGGGCTAAGAGAAGGGAAGGTTTTGTGGAGTGTTCCTCCCGTAATTGTGAAATTCGTTTCATCTCGGACAAAATCTCCAAGAAATTTCATTCCGGTCTACACACTAAAAATGAAATAGACCTATACAACTTTTGCCTAACTTTCTGGTCAATTTCAGAAATTTTGGTGGATTTCGGTCAATTTTGGAAATTTCAGCCAAAATGACTTTTGAAAGGACTTGCTTCAACACCACTGATCTCATTGGAATTTTATTGACTCAGTGGCCCTCTTAAGCCCTATACTAGAATAAAAATTCCACTTTAAGTAAATCCCTTTTCAAATTTCTACATGTGTGTGTGTATATATATTTAAAATTTTATTTTTCCTGAAACATATGTCCGAAAAGTTTCACCAAAAATTCTGAATCGGCGAAATTCTCATTTGGACGCCAAACCGAAATGGCATCTGAAACGAAATTCACAACTATGGTTCCTCGTGTATTCAAGTTTAATGTGTTTGGGTCAACTAAAGGCAAGTTGAGTCTATCAAGTATTGGAGGGATGAGGGGTGCTTCGTAATGATAAAGGCAATGTTCTAGGTTTTTCAATTCACTTGTAAAGTGAATTTGAAGTGAAGCTTTAAATTAATAGAGAATAAAATATGAGGGTGGTCTAATCATAATATGATGACTTTTGCCTTTGGTGGCTTGATAAGGAATTTTTTTTGACTTTTTTGTGGAAAAAAGTAGATGACTTTTTGTCATTTAGTGGCTTGAAATTGTTACTTTTTGATTTTTTTTTTTTGAAAAGAAGGGGGAAATTTGAATTTTTGTACTTTTGATGTCACCCCCTCATCTTTCCATGTCTCTTAAATGGAGGCTTCACTCCACATCACTTTACTAGTAAATTATCCAAATGGACCATAAAGGGGTAGGGATCACTAAGTTCTCTAATTAACAAACAATTGTTGCTATGAGGATACTTAGAATAATATGTGAAGTCTATCTGTTTCTTTTTTACTTTATTCTGAAATCTGAAATGCTTGCCCATTGCTCTTTATTTTTTCTTGTGTCTCCTTGGTATTTAAATCAATTTTAATTTTTTTAATTATTTAATTTATTCAATTTAATTTTCAACAATATTTTTCTAATAATATTCTCAATTTCTGATAAAATACAGCAGTTGGAATTTTATCGTAATATTGTCCCAAGTCCCAACAATGATATGTGCAAGTTACTGATATATGCCTGTATCATTAAATGCCTTGACTTTGGGAGGCTTTTTTTATAATTTTAAATTTGCTTAATTGTATCAAGTTTAGATGTCTATAGTGTGTGCAAAACTGATTCTCTCAATAGCTTGATCAATGTTTGCTCTGTTGATTGTCAGGACATTTACTTCCTGAATATCTTCTTTATCGATGATCTTCTAGTAGGTCTCTGCGTTTTAAATGAAGCATGTATGAAACAAAAAAAAATGGGGTTGTTGTATTTCCATGTATTGTCCAATGTCAAGGCATTATATTGATATGGGTTGATGAAATGGCCAATGTATTGGCCAGTATGGTTTATAAGACCCCTTTAGCAACCTTCAAATCCATATTTTTGGGCTTCTTTTGGGCATTAAAGCTCGAGAAAATGGTAGCATAAGATTTTGATTAAAAAAAAAAGACAAATCAAAGATGTGCATGTGAAATTGAAGCCAATTCTCAACACATTAACGTGGTGGATAATTTTATATTAAAAATTTATTTTTGTTTGTTTGAGAAGATTGAGTGCTAAAGCGCAGTTTCAGCTTAAATTTGCTACATGCATTATTTAGGACATTTTGGAGGTTTTTTGGGGAATTTTTGTTTTAGTATCCTACTTGTAAGTACTTCTTAGTGCAAACCAGTACTGATGAAATATTATAGTGCATATTAATGTGTCTAAGTTGAAACAAGTTTTACGCCGGCTGTCGCCTACCTAATGCAACCGTCTTTCATTTGGGCATGGCACCTGCAGTGAATGAAAAATTTCACCAGTGCATGTCCGCAAGTGAAATTGTAATACCCAAGGTTGGAATTTTGAATCTGGTTTAAATATTTAAATTGTTGATTTGCATTGGTGGGTCCTATTACCGTTCAGTTATTATTAGGATGAGTTATTTGATTTTAACATTGTTTAGAGGGTGATGGGACCCATAACCTTGTTAAAACATTAGTAGTTTAGTGGCAAATTATCTGAAGTGCTGTTATGTTAGAAGGTGCAATCATGGAGTCTTTTTCAGTATGTGAGTATTGAATGATTTCACATGATGAATTGTTTTGTTTTTTATTTTCCTTTTTCTTTTTTTTTGCTCCCAAGAGTCTCAATGACATGATTTTTCTTTTTGCAATGTGTTCAGTTGGTCTTCACTTCTAAGCCTTTGCCTCTAAAATGGCTCTTTAAGTCATGGGAGTCTGGACCAAACACTTACCAATACTTTTAGTAGGGATTTGACAGTCGTTGAATTTGATATAAAATATCTGGCTCCTCTTTGAATAGTGTACCAGAGGAGGTCAAAAACCTTGAGAATTTTCTTTATACTTTTTTTTTACCTTTCCCTGCCTGCTATACTTCATATGATTTCTTTTGTTGACCAATTTTGCAGATGCATTGAAGTTACTGGAGCATACAGTGAACAAAAAACTGAGATAAATATAAGCTTAACATCAATAGGACTCCTCTGGACTGCAACTGATTTTATTGTGAAGGGGCTTGTTCATATGGATAATGAAGAAAAGAAAGCAGGTTCTTCTTATTATTATTGATAATGAACTTCTATCTAAATGTGTTCATGAAGATCCTCACACACTATATAATAATTCTGTAGGGGTCATGTTTGATGTACAGTCCACTCCTAGGCAAAACGAACATGATGAAGAAATAGAAGAAATGATTACTCATGCTACCATTGATGGTCACGAAAGGGTTCCCATAGTAGATGGAATTGACCGTGGAAGGTTGCTATTTTTGGTTTTCTCTATACTTAAGAAGCTTGGAGGGGATGAGAGGCCAGAGGTTTGGTTTCTCTTCCAACAACTTGCATTTGCATTTCCTACTTTTTTCCTTTATCTTTTTTTTTAATAATGGTCAAATCTTGGTATACTTAGATGGACTTGCTGTTCCTGTTGTTGGAATGGTCCAGCCTGTTTCAAGACCCAGCCCTCGGGCCCCAAAGTGATCTCCAGGTTGGCATGTACTGTGGATGATTATTATCATGAACATAAGTATTAGAATGTAGGCCAAGGAAGGACCGCTTTGTGAGCTCAGTCAATTGCTCCAAATTATATAGTTAAAATATGGGCATACCATCCAGCAGACAAGAAAAATAGAGCTATGAAACATTTAACTGAGTGTGACATAAGCCACAAGAAACCAATAGCAAGTCAATAAAAACTGGAGGCCAACCAAAACTGGCCATTCTATTAAAGAGTTCCAAAATAAAAGCTGTCAATAAAAAAAAAGAAAAAAAGAGAAAACATTATCCGAAGAAACTATCACATTATCCTAAGAAAATGTCTCCAAAAGTCTGCTCTCTTGGGCAACAACATTGCGGTCTAGACCATATTGTCAGCACTCCACTCTCTCGAGCCCTACGGGGTCTCCACAATCTCCTTGAACTATGTAGTGGATCCTTCACTGATGTAGGCCAGATCCAAGATCCAGCCCACATCACGGGCCTATAGATATTGATGGGCCCCACTTGATCCATGATCTGTCCAAGATCAGGGATCTTATCTTATAATTAAATAGCTTCTACTTAATAGATTTATTTCCTATTTTATAATAGATTAGATTTAGTAGTTGTTTAATAGGATCTAGTAATTGCTTAATTTATTTTTAGCATGTTTTGGTTATTTAGAACGTTGATTCCTATATATAGAGGAGCTCTCATTATAATTAGAAAGCTTATTTCAATAAATTAAAATTATCTAAGATTTATCAGTAGTTATGGTGTTTTTCTTCTTGTGATGGTGCCTTAGGGGCTGGAATCCATATCTGGATTTGATCATCCTTTGGGAGATTGATCTATACTCGATTGGAGATTCGGTGCTGCACTAGATCGGTATCAAGCGGAAATCTGGTTACCGGGGAAACATCTGTCTTTCCTGGAATTATTCTTCTCACCCGTGATCACCACTAACTACCCTTTTTCCACCCTACCCGAGACCCATCTCGACCCCAATCCCCTGCCATAGAAACCATATCGCTGGTCCATCATCCTAGCAGCCCCAAAAATCTCTCCATCAAACCTAGATAACCGCCATTACTCTTCCCTAAGTATTCGAAACCCCAAAACCCTAATAATCACTCCCGCCAGGTCCCAGACGAACCCAATCTCTCCTTGAACCACTTTCCCCAATTCCCCACCATCCTTTCAAACCCATTCCTCGGAGCCCAAAACCACCGAACAGAGCCCAAAACCAATCGACACCCCAAAACAATGATCCATGAATCCACCCAATCGCCCTCCAATCATCGACCCATAGTCCACGGCCTTTGGTCGAGACCCCCAACTCCATTGAAACACTCCTCTAACCTATCTCACCTCCCTATCACCATTGACTCCACAAACTCCATCCACAAATCGCTAATCCCTTCATCCCCAAGCCCGAAACCATAACCCATGAAGCCCATCGATGCTTAGAACCTTTTCTGGTTCATCCTCAACCTCCACCCCCTCTCGAAACCACCCCCATCATCCCGAGCCTTTCGCTTTCTCATCCCCAACCAAGGATGACACTAGAAACCTACATACCACCCACGAGAATGGATACCCCTTCGACTTCTGTCAAAATCCTAATCCAGACCCAAAAAAAAAAAAAAAAGCAGAAGAAGCAGAGGTGGAAGAAGGAGAAGATCAAAAGGAGGAGGCATACCGTGCATCAACGACAACCATTGCATCATCATCGACTGTTGATCTCTGCTACTGGAGTCACCTCATCACCGCCGTGGGGTCATTGTCAATCCCTTGAACTCGTCAAAGTCTAGGCTGGCCTTGCGACCGCTCCACTGCAATAGCCTCTACATCATCATTGCCATCTCGTCAAACCGCGGCCCCCCCTCGTCGCAGCTCCCACTGCCTTCGACGCCTCCTCTTCATTGAACAAGTAGGCCCTCTTCCACCTTCTGTTTCTTTCTAACATGATAAAAAAGAAGTTGATGGGAAAGCCATCACGTGATTCCATCACATGTGACCAGCACCAACGTTTTGGTTGGGCCTAATTCGGGCGGACTTGACCCAGTTCTACTTGCCTACTAGTTGGACCTGCAATTTAGGTCCAACCCGATCCAAATCCATAAGAAAGAAAAAAAAAACCCTGGTCCAAGGCCCATTGACCAAGATCAGAAGGTCTAGATCCATGATCCTTCATCGCCAACATACTGCAATCACAAGATCTACAAATCAAGTCCGTTTATCCTTTTTCAGGCAATTGAATTTTGAATTTGAGTCATGATAAGATTTTTTGGACACTCAATTGAAATTAAAAGATTTATGTATAAATATAAATATGGAGATTGGTATTTTGACAATGAACTCTACTTTGAGCAATTTCTGAATTGAAGCAAGAAGACTTAACGGTTGATGAATAAACCTGCCTATTTTGAGAGTTGCAAGATATCTGTGAATTAGAGGAGATTGAGACATTATTTGGGTTGTTATATCAGAGGCTTGAGACCAGACAGTTTGGAGAATATGAATTGTTGCAAAACTAGTCAAGAGGCATACTTAGAAGCTTTTCGCGTTGAACAGATGCTTAGACAATCTCGCATGCGACAATATACATCTCAATAAAGACTAAGGGCACATGTTGTGGAAAGACTTTTTGTTGGAGAAGATAATCTTATAATTTTCATTCATCGCCTCCTCAACACAAATGAGAAGGAAAAAGAAAAATGAAGACAGGCGAAATAATTTTACATGTGGGTGAGAGTCAAAGATAGAGCCATTAATTTGATTATTGACAATCGTAGTGCAATAAATTTTGTGGCACAAGAGGGTATTGACAAACTTAATCCATTGAGAAACTTCTGAAGCCCGACCAAGTTATATGGTCTAATGGTTATATCATCCCGTGACTCATAGATGCTTGGTAGCATTCAAAGTTAGCCTTTATGAAGACAAAATTTGGTGTGATGTGATCCATATGAATATTGTTTATATTATTTTTGGATGACCATGGCTTTTTGACCAAAAAGTGCGTCATGATAAAGAGATGAACACATATACCTTTTCAGTTGGATGGAAAATGTTTGTAGACTCCCTCCATCGCCATCAATGGCTCTGTCTTCATCTACATCATCATCTTCAACTGAAGAACCAAAGTAAGAGTAAAAAGAAGAAATTTAGAACAATGGCATCATGATTGCACCAAAGGAGATGCCAAGCATGACAGCTGACATTGAAGATGCTACAACTAAGTAAGGTCAAGGCAAAGCTGATCTCATGAAAAATTTAAAGTGGAATCTGATCAAGGTAGTTTGACTCAAGAGCCACCAAAGGCAAAGGAAGAACAAAAACAAGGGCAAATTAAGACGTTGAGCAATGTAGAAAGGAGATTGAACATTCAGTGTATATGCCGTTTCCATAAAATTCTATTGGGTCCTCGGAAATCAATTCAGTTGATTCAGTGGGTTTGCAAGTAGATCAAATTGTTGAAGTTCCCCACATTGACTTCATCTTTGGAGACCGCCGTTGGATATCTAACGATTGTAATCTATTAGTATGGCGATGTTCAAGGTACCTAATGGTCCGTTTGCAGCATATACATGTCATACAATACATCTGGGATAAATTCATTTATTAAAAGAAGTGACACGTTCAATGTATTTTTCCATGGATTAAATGACCACGTCAAACTTTCAAGCTATGTCATGCAAAAGCGTAACAAAAGACACGGTAGATGTTTGTGCAACTAATTTTCAACCATGGAGGAAGTTTTTCCTAACTTGTAGTTGAATTCATCCCGGCACTTCTTATGTTGGTAAACTCGTCGGAGTCGAGTTTTTCCAAGCTGGGAAGAGTTGATGCAGGCCAGATCTAAGATCCAGCCCAGATCACAGGCTTGCAAACATTAATGAGCCCCACTTGATCCATAATTTGTCTAAGATCTGGGATCCCTATCTTATAATTAAATAGCTTCTACTTAATGGATTGATTTCCTATTTTATAATAGATTAGATTTAGTAGTTGCTTTATAGGTTTAATAATTATTTAATTTATTTTTAGCATGTTTTGGTAATTGGGAACATTCACTCATATATATATAGAGGAGCTCTCATTGTAATTAGAATGCTTATTTCAATAAAGTAAAATTCTCTTTGAGATTTAGCAGTAGTTATGGTGTTTTTCTTCTTATGAGGGTGCCCTAGGGGTTGGAATCCATATCTGGATTCGATCAATCCTTTGGAAGCACCACAACATGGGCATGCACTAGTGTCATTAAGCACCCTTTACAGGGCTCAATTTATGGCCATAATGAATATAATTAACGGCGGTAAGTCTTTGATCACCTAAACACACTACATTGCAATGGGTTTATATATAAATCAGGCTAAACCCAAACACAGTCATGCACAATTGCGTCGGATCGAAGCTAAGTGAACCCAGCGTAGGAAACTAAGGACAAGGGGCGAGACTACACAACGGACAAGAAGTACTATTCCAAGTAACCAAGACTAGCTAATTCTCCTTTCAGATTTGAGTAGTCCAATCTAAGTCTTAGACTCCATGAATTAAGCCAACCATTGCAGGTACACTGAACGAGGCAAATTGTGGGGAAAAGAAAAGGACTATGCAAGTCAAAACATGGTATAATAGCCAAACCAGGTAAAAAAAACTGAAAAACGGTGTCTAAAACTCTCCAGCCCAATTATGCTAAGCCTAAGCCCCAAACGGGCAGTATTCAGTGGGACCTAGTTGACCTGAAGTGGGTGAGAGAAGGATTGGATCTGATCAGCTTGGAATGGTTTATTGCAATTTAATGTGAGCCTACCATCCAAGCTAACCGTACTTTAGGATTTGGTTGCATCAAAACGGTAGAAAGCTTGCAAGAAAATGTGAGCTAAGCTGAGGGACTGACTAACGAAGCCCGCCTAAGGTGACGACTGTGTGGGTACAGCCCTGCATGTTAGAAAAAGGGTATGGGACCCATTCTAGGTCCTAGGGTCAAGACAAGTAGCATAAATGGGAGACAAGTCAAAACAAGCTATGATACATGTATAGTAAGTGAACCTATAAATGAAAGGAGAAGCCTACATGATACGATGATGTTATGCGTAAGGAAGTGATTGTGCTCCAAACCTAGATTAAAGATCGCCATCCGCATGTGAGCGACAGTGCCATTCCACACGCTTTATTCATTGGACCCCTACGTGTCCATTGTATGTTTCACTTGGCGTATTGGATGGTTATTGACACCTAAGAGTGTTTGCACACCCTTGATGTGGCAATGCACTACACATGGTTCTCACATGATCCATAAGCGAGTGTCAAGCTCAACACACTCCTTACCAATAGTCTCAAGTTAAAGGCATTAGTGTTAAAGTTAGGGTCCCAAACTGCCCAATTCCTAAGTCACAATCCCCAGCCAAAAAAGGGTTTGTGGGCCTTAAAACCACCTAGGGGAACCCGAGGAGTCCAAGGGAGTAGGTCAAACAAGGGGCTTCACTAGCTCCCCACAAGCCATTTGGCTGGTGGCTGCAGTCCACTACCTGATTGCATAGTGTAGTCATGCAGTCGGTTGGTGGTTTATATGCCTCCAGGTGAGGGGCTGGGACCCAAGGGTCGTCCACACCCCCTCTGAAATCATTTCCCAGCCTCCTAATTTCTTGAATCTGATGTCCCAACAGCATCCACACAGTTACAAATAAGGGAAGAACTTGAACAAAATGGGTTTCTACACATGGAAGGCACAAAATCAATCACACTCACAAACACATGGTGGCAACTTGCCTTGGCATCAAAATCACTAAAAATCGCTGTCCCACGCTCTAAGGTCAAAAACCCCAAATCTCTACAACCTTAGGGTACTGGGGAAAACAAGAGAAAAGATGAAATCATCACTTGCATGCATGAATCTAGGGCCAAATTAGATTGAATCGAAGAAAATTTAGGGGAAGAACTCGCCAATAGCAGGAAATCAGAATTGGAGGAAGGAAATGGTGGCTGGTTGTGTGTTTTTGGGATTGCTGGTCACTGGAGATGAGAGGGTTGATAGAGGTGATGATGATGGCAACGAAGTGAAGTTCGAGATGGTGGATACCTAGCCTTTTGGCAACAAGGATTACTAGAGAAGTGGAGAGGGAGGAAGGAAGAAGAGATAAAAGGAGAAGAGAGTTGCAGCTGCTGGAAATGAAAGACGAGGATGGGTATCGATGAGTTTAAAGGGGTTTTAGTGAATTTCTGGAAATTACAAGAAAAGG
Organism: Sextonia rubra; assembly: GCA_037013555.1. Classification (NCBI taxonomy): domain Eukaryota; kingdom Viridiplantae; phylum Streptophyta; class Magnoliopsida; order Laurales; family Lauraceae; genus Sextonia; species Sextonia rubra. Next base: position 20,377,340 of record JASUAD010000006.1, read on the forward strand.
CCTCACAATGCATGGTATGGAAAATTGGGTTTTTGGGGACTTTGTGGGCCTTGTATGGGGTCGGACCTCGGGGTCTTGATGAAAATTGTCTGGAATCACGAGCTCTATCTATTGAACCCCAAATTGCAAAGTTTCTGAAAGTGCAGACGCCCTCTAGGGTTTCCTGAAATTACAAGTAGGCCCTCAACTACATCAAACTGGGTCTGAAAGTTCTTGAATCACACCAGCACACTATTCTAACTATAAAAACAAATCTAATACCTTCTCAGCTACCAAACACAATCTAAACAAGATTAATTACTCTAAAACAGAATTAATTACACTAATACATGCTCAATTAGAACAAAACGTTGCAGCCTCTGTGGCTGATCTCCCTTTCCACAATTCTGGGCCCCCTTCTCTTTCTCCTCCTGTCAGTCTAAACCACACACCAACTATATTGCTACTCGCCAAATTGTGACATTAATCCAAGCTTTGTGGGCCCAACTGGCCACAATTGATTATGCAAAATTTGGGCGAAATCTTCCCCATCTAATGGTTAATATTTGGAAAACATTGAGGCCCTCAAGAGAGTTCCTCCCTTGATTAGATTGATTTCCATATGGGTCCCACAGAATGGACCTTTTCTTTTGCACGAGAACTGCCAAACGTTCTTGAATGTAACTGTACATGTGTGAATGAATAATCTCCTGAGTGACATCGCTCGTACGTTAGATTGAGCAAAGGTGGACTGCAGTGGTGAGATGCACGGAGCAGTTTTGAATACAGATGGCATTATGTGACCCTTCCCAAACATGTCATTTCTTGGCTGACTGTATCTCAAGTTCCTTGTCCACATGAGCTTTACTGAAGTGCAAGTTAAATATATATATATATTTTTCTGAGTTGTGAATGACTTGGACCCACGACCTTGAGATTTCAGTAGCGAGCATCGTCACATGTTGCATGATCTCTTCAGGTGCAATTTGATTCTCTGGATTTACTTTGTTTAGTGGAGGCTCTTTTGATTCTAGTTTGGTTAATTTTAGCCAGTCATTCAAGTAAATTCTGAATGATTCTCCCTTTGATTTCTGGGTTATTTTGCAACTGCAATCAGATTTTCCGATGGTATTTGTAGGTAAAATCTTACAGCACTAGCATAATCAATTTTTTATTGGATTGTGTTTCAGGTGAGAAATTCTGCAATTCGGACTCTTTTTCAAACACTAGGAAGTCATGGACAGAAACTTTCAAGCAACATGTGGGAGGATTGCCTTTGGAATTATGTTTTCCCTATTTTAGATAATGTCACTCGCTTGGTAGGTTAATTTGTTAGTACGCTATTATTTAAGTTGGTTTTTCTTTGATTTTTCATAAAATTCTGTGAACCCTTGCCATGCAGGCAGCAACTTCATCGAGAGATGAATGGCAAGGGAAAGAACTTGGCATGCGTGGTGGAAAAGCAGTTCACATGCTCATACATCATAGGTATATTAAGTATCCATTTCTCGTAACTTGATGTATCACTTCACATCCTGACATTTGAGTCTTGTATTTTTAGAATATCATTTATTTATTAAATATTTAGTGCAATTTATCAATATATGGATTTGCAGTCGCAATACAGCTCAGAAACAATGGGATGAGACACTTGTACTGGTATTAGGTGGAATTGCGCGTATTCTTCGTTCATTTTTCCCGACTCTTAGGAGTTTAAACAATTTCTGGGCTGGTAAGTTCTCCCTTTGGGATTTATTTTGTGGACACTTTTGGTTTTGTCTAAGTTATTGTTTCATGGACTCTTGCACTCTCCTTAAAATGTCATTTCTGTAGGTTGGCAGTCTTTACTTCTTTTTGTTCGAAATAGCATTTCAAATGGTAGTAAAGAAGTTGTTCTTGCTGCAATAAACTGTTTACAGACTACTGTTCTTTCTCATTGTCCTAAGGTAATTTATTGTATTATCTATCTCCAGGAGTACTGCTACTTAACTGTGTTTATTAATTCATTATTTCACAGTTTTATACGCATGAACAGATTGACATTGACAATTTGATCTTTAATTATTACTTTTAATTTATGTAGTTTACTAGTTTCTGTCTTGGGACAAGTGCATGCTTTATGATAGAACTGTGCGATTTATAAGACTTACATCTTTGTGGGAACAGACTCACTTCTATGATTTAACTAGGGTAATCCACCTATGCCTTACCTCTTAACTAGGGTAATCTGCCCATGCCTTACCTCAAATCAGTGCTTGATGTATATGAATTCGTACTCCAACGGACACCAAACTATAATAGCAATGCTGCCAGCAAGGTGAAGCAGGAAATATTGCATAGTCTAGGTAATGCACTAGTAGATAAAAAGTTGTATTTCAGTACATTTAGGCTCTGTATTTGGTTACCTGATGGGAAATTTTGGTTGTTAACTTTTACAGGAGATTTATATGTGCAAGCACAGAAGATGTTTGACACCGACATATACTTCCAACTGCTAGAGATTGTAAATTTTGCAATGAGGCACCCCAAGAGTACAAGTGATAACTTTGAAGCAGAATTTGTATGTATATTTATCGACACATTTACTTGATTTGCATCTACCTGTTTTATTCCCTCCTGTTTTTGGAACTTGCTGCTTGATTCTTCTATTTGGATTTCACCCGGAAAAGTGTTGTTCTTGTGGCGCTGGCTGGTAGTTGTGGTTTTAGTTGTCATTATGTGTTCTTGGATTGTCAAACGATTATGCTAAGTTTTGCTTCGCCTTTTCCACAACAGGGAAACATCCCACCCTTGCAGCGTACAATGCTGGAAATTATACCTCTGCTGCGTCCAACGGAGCACTTATCCTCAATGTGGTCCCATTTTCTTCGGTGGTTGTTACGTTATCTTGCAGGATCAGAAGCTCTTTCTCAAGTAAAAGAAGATGATGCAGAAGCGGCAGGCAGTATAAACCATAGTTCAGAATTTGTAGAAATGGTATCTCACCCTGATATTAGCTCTGTTTCTCAAACACCTGTAGCTGTTTCTGAATTTATGCTAAGAGGAACTCTGAAATTGGTGAAGTCTGATTTTCCCAATGTTACTGCTAGTATTTCCCAGAGTAATACTGAAGATTCTGGTATTAATTCTGTCTCACCCACCTACAATGATGCAATGGTGGGAATCTCCAGTCATTTGTTTGGTGAAAAGCTCGTGCCCATTCTGGTAGATCTTTTCCTGCTTGCTCCTTCTGTTGAACGGTGCAACATATCTCCTGACATCATTCAGGGACTTGGCAGGTATGTCATACTCCAACAAGCTTCATCATTTTTTACTTTTGGTTTAAACATATGTTAACCCACATTCCCTTGTTGGATTCTTCACAGTACAACTGAATTCAAGTACTTGTTTACATTGTTGTAATATACTTGCTACACCAGACTCAATTGGCTTAAGCTTTTAGAGTAAGTGGCAGATAGGGAGGTCGAGTGTTTGAGTTCTGAGGGTTGTGTTGTACATTGTTGCCATGTATTCTCCTATGAAGAGTGTTGTGTGTATGTTCCTGTGGGGAGCCCACACGTGCAGGGGTGGGGATGTTGTGATATACATTATTATACCATTCTCTATCAGCTCAAGCTTTTAGGGCAAGTTTTTTTTTGAAAATTTTAATTTTTTTCTTGGTTTTTTCACCTAAGAAAAAAAGAAATGTTTTTTTGCTTGGATATCTATAGGAACTTTTGTAATTTGTTCTTTAATTGGTGTACTTGTTCTTTAATTGGTGTCATTTTTGCATATCAGTTGTTTTTAGAAAAATGTATATTTATGTAACTTCAGTGGACATATACAAAGTGTTGAAACCATTATCAAAATTGAAACTCATGAGATACCATGTAGAGATTCTTTTCGGTATCTGTGCTCAATGATTAGTAAGGATGGGGAGATTGACGAAGATGTGGAGCATAGGATAAAAGCTAGATGGCTGAAGTGGAGATTAGCTTTTGGAGTGCTTTGTGATAGACGAATGCCAACGAAATTGAAGGGTAAATTTTACAGGACAGTGGTTAGACTAGCTATGACATATGGAGCAGAATACTGGCCAATTAAGAAGACGCATATGCATAAGATGGATATGGTGGAGATGAGAATGCTTAGGTGGATGTGTGGTAAAAAACTAGGAAAGATAAAATTAGAAATGAGCGCTTTTGAGAGCATTTAGGGGTAGCACCAATAGGGGATAAGATTAGAGAAATCCGTTTAAAATGGTTTGGGTATGTTAAGCGTAGGCCGGTAATGGCACCGGTGAAAAAAATTTGGTTATATAGGTGCATGGCCCGTTAAGAGGTAGGAGTAAGTCGAAGAAAATATTGATGGGGGTCATTGAATTAGATTTGAAGAAGTTTAACTTATCTAAGGATTTGGTTCAAAATAGAATGAAATGGAGAAACGGAATTCATGTAGCTGACTCCAACATAGTTGGGATAAGGCTTTGATGATGATGATAATGATGATGGTATTTATGTAACCGGAAATATTTGGGTGAAAACTAGTTTGCATGGTTCTTACTGTGCAAACCTTGTGTTGGGGCCCACCTATCACCAATCTAAACCATGCACCAATCAGGGACCCCTTGATAGTCACCAATCCCTTAGTTTGGCATTCATTTGAATGGATTGGACTTTCGGATGGTGGCTCAAAACTTGTTTTTGAATATGAAGCGGTTAAACTTGTAGGCCACGCATGAAGGGGTTAGAGGCGTTGGGTTGGGGTCAAACTTGGTGTGTGGGGTGGTCCCATATGGGTCTTTCTGTCACATGGGACCCACAGTTGGCTAGACAGATGGTTTGTGCCCAAATGTTTTCCTTTTTAAAGTTAATTTAAATATTATGTTGAATCTATGAATCCTATTCTTTATGTTTTTCCAAATCAGACATCTTGTACTTGTTTAGGATTTCGTCCCAGAACTTAGCCCCTAATCCATCTAATTACCTTCTCTTACCCATCCCCTGCTTGTACATTATGGTTTAATTAGACATTGCATAACCACATTTAGCGTTTTGCTATATAGGTGTATGAGTACAAGGAGAGATACTCCTGATGGTTCACTTTGGAGATTGGCAGTTGTGGGCTTCAACCGCCTCCTTGTGGATGAAGTAAGCCGAGGAAATGCTGATCATCAGATAGACCAGTCTGCTAGGGTTCGTCTGTGGAAAGAAGTTGCAGATGTTTATGAGATATTTCTTGTGGGTTCTTGTGGGCGTGCTCTTCCTTCTGATGACCTTTCTTCTACGGCACTCAAAGCTGATGAATCTCTGGAGTTAACAGTTTTAAATGTTCTGAGTAATACTATTCTCAAGACACAATCTGATGCTCCTATTGACGTAATCAACTGAATTTCCTTTTATTTTTGACGCATGTTTAACCTGTGCCACTTTAGGTGTAGGTTGTAATCACCCTTCTTTTGACATTTGATATATGTAGATTTTGGAGCGGGTAGTTTCTACTCTAGATCGTTGTGCATCCCGGACAGACTCTGTACCTATTGAGTCTGTTGGACTAATGCCTCAGCACTGTAGTAGATTCTCCTTGACTTGCTTGCAGAAAATATTTTATTTGTGCAGGTAAATTTCTGTTTCTGCTGAGATGGTATTTTTTTCTGCCTTTTATTTTAGTGTGGTTATCATTGGTAAAATGTTGCTAATGGTTCAACCAGCATAAAAAAGGCCATTGTGCAAGTGGCAGAGCTTCAAAACTGAAAACATGACTTCAGCCAGAAGATCCTCAGTTCAAACGTGAGGTTTTGATCAATTCTTGCCAAAGGCTTGTAAGAGTACTTAGCAGTTATTAAAAAATATATACAAGTTAATAGAAATATTAAATATGTAAAATATTTAAATGTTAGATATCAGGCTATTTATAGTAATTTTATGACCAATTGAAGTCTTGACCTAGTTTCTAACTTGGACAAAATTCAGAACTTGTCCTAGCTTCTGACACCACTGGTAAAGATGCATAAAAAGTCTTAGAGAGGTTTTTTTTAATTTTTATTTTAAAATAAGTTTATTGGGCAATGTTTCATTTTGATTTAATGACTTCTACATTGGTTATGTGGTTTGTAAGATTTTCTTTGGTGAACCATCAATTTGTGCCGTGACAAATCAATATTGATCGACTGGAGTGACTGGGCCCATTCATGGGCCATGGGCCTAATCTGTTAGATTTTAAATCTGTAGACAAAATCTTGTAAACAAGTGTACATTCCTTTTTAGATAAGATATTTGTTGTATTTAACCCCTATCAAAAACGGGGGGGGGGGGGGGGGGGGGGGGTGGTTGGGTTTGTTTATATTGTAATCCTTACAGTTATGGCAACTAATGATATATAAATTTAAGAGGCCATCAAAGGATAGGTACCATAGTCATCAATTCATTTTTGTCTCCATTTCAGTCTGGCCTCGAAAATGAAATATTTCCACGTTTCGAAATTTTTGGAAAGTTTTTCTGACTAACTTCTAAGAAAATAAATCTATATGAAAATACCTTACAAATACTTAATTTTAGAAATTATATATATATGGATTAGGTCCACTTCCTATTAGATGGAAATGGCCCAGGAATTTATAAGTGATTGTTTAAGTCATTAATGATGGGCCCCCACTGTGAGGGCAATGACCTCAGCCACTTAGTATAAAAAGAAGAATGATTAGTTGGGCCCCATTGTAGGACCACAATCTCAGCTCCAAAAAAGACTTTCGAATCTGGACTCTGTTCCCTTCCAAAGTCTCATATCACGTGATCTGATTCCTTTTGTCTCGTCAATTGTCTGGAGAGAAAATGAAAGGAAAGGAGGGAAGGAAAACAGGACGGAAAGGAGGAGGGAGGTGGTGGCTACCTGTGTCCGACAACTGGCTGCGACTTCATCTACTTCTTCTCCTTCTTGTTCTTTTCCTTTTTTTCTTCACTTGGGAGATGAGATTCCTAACCATGTGCTGAAGTTAGGGATTCGGCCATTTGAAGAAAGCTCACCCCCCCCCCCCCCCCCCCCCCCCCCCCCGCCCCCCCTCTTTTTTTGCCGATATAGACTGAATTTAGGACCGAAAAATTTTAGGGCTTGTTTCGTTTTATCCAAAATGAAACGGAATTGACAACAGTGATAGGCACTCAATCAATTCTCTAGAGAACTTATTTTTGAAGGGTCCCTTCCCTGTCAACAAATGGTTTAATCAGTGGAAAAGACAGTTGTGTTTTCGAGATCTATATCTTTCCTTTATTTTATTTTTAGTTTTTGGGTGATCCTATATCTACCCTCCTAAGCTACCCTATCTCGTCTCGTTCTGTTCTTTCTTTCCAAGAGGTGCCACAGGATGATATCGGCCCCAACCAACCCAGGCATGGATGTAGCTTTCTTGCATCGTCCTTGGAGGACTTTCATGTCCCTTAGAGCTGGTAGCCCATAATTGAGACATACTAATTTGGATAGTCTTCTTCAAATAAGACAAGGTGTTTCGGTCCCTACTAGTACATCTCACATCCAACTGTTCACTCTAGTATATCTTTTAACCAACTGCATATATTCCATTTTACCAGGTCATACATTATCCATGTAGCAATTTCCAGCCCCCTGCATCAAGAGCAGTTGAACTACAGCAGCTTTGCATTCTGGGAGGATGCTAAGTGCTAACTTCATTCAAGATATGCTCCATCTCAAAATAAGTTCCAATCATGATTTTCATAGTCCAAGTTAATTTATGTTTACCCTAGTAAGCTGCACTTTTGAATGATTCTTTTCATGTGTCGTTGAATCGAAAATCAACTTGGGAAGCTTTGAAGGAACCACTGTTTTTCTCCAAGTTTTCCTTTTCTCCTTATGGAGCACGACTTTCTTTGCCCTCACTTTTTTTTTCCTTTCCCTATATCCTCTTTTTTACTTTTTGTTCCTCTTAAGTCCATTATTGTTTGTTAGCTACTCATCTCTTTCACCTCTTCAGTCTTCAGTGTACAAGCTTCATGCACTTTCATTAATCTGTATCATCTCAACAGGGGATCCTCTGTAGATTGATCTTAGCTCCAAAGGAAGATTCATTGAGCTGTCCTAACCTCTGAAGACAGAAATCTGTTTGTTGATTATGGACCTCTGATTGTTTTCAGTTTAACCAACCATTTGATACAAAATTAGGATGGTAGCTATCTTAGAATATGTATAATATCAAGTTATGCTTCATCCATCGTAGAGCCCATAATAGTTTGGAATGTGGTACCTGTATGTGGCATATTGCATGTTCATTGGCCGTGTGCATACTTATCTATCATCTAGCTCAATAATCTATCTTTCCTTTTTATTTTTTATTTGTTGTGTGTTTCTGTGCACACGTGTGGTTTGCTATATTAGATCAGGGTTACTTTACTGTGGACTGATTTAGGATAACAGGGATCATCCCCTGTCGTCCCTGGGATGTGAAATGCCTCTACCATTGAGTTATTCTGTGGTTTGGCAATTTATCTTGTAATTATTGTTGTCTTTTATGAGTAAAAAGAAAAAAGAAAAGAGGTTATCTTTTAAAGTGGGTCGCTACTCAATAGTATGTTTTCCTTCTATTGTTATAACTTTTTTTCTTAAATTTGTATTTTCAGTTGCAGTTTGGTGAATTTACTTGAGTAAAACTACTCAGATATTTCTCTGTTTCTTAAACCAATCTTTTTGAACTTTTACTCTGATGTCTATCTAACTGCCTTTGACTGATTGTCCAACAGCAGCACACTTGAAAACGATGGAAGACAACTAAAAATTCTGTCATTGGAGAAGTAAACTTGTCTGGAATCTTGGCAGTCTGCATAAGTTCAAGATGCAATGATTTCTCATAGAATTGATCAAATACTATCCTTTGTCCAGTAGTCAATGGACCCTCTATAGAGTAATATCATTTGCAATTCTCAAAGTTTCTTGTCAGTCCTACTTTAGCAGGGACATTATCTTCCTCGTTAAGCCATTTTGTCACTCCCTTGGGTCAACTTTGCCTTTGTATCATTTTTTTTAAAAAAATACCCTTCTAGAACTCCTATATCTTCTTTTGCCTATTAAAGTGCATTATGATTATAAGCCTCCTTTGTAATTAGTAAACCTGATTTTCAATGGCATGGGAACCCAAGTTTCAGCGCTAACAACAAATTTGCTTTTATTTTATATTATGAGGAGCATTTAATACATATTTATGAAATACCTTATACATTGTTAAGAGTGTGACGATGAATCTCGCAAAAGATCTTGAATTTATCCATTTGGTGGTGACACTCACCCTCCGAGCACAACAGTTTACCCCCCAAAATTAGTATCGTAGGTTGATTTGTACTTCCTGCATATTTTCCTTTTTATATAACTACTTGACAAGTACATTTGACTTGACTGGTTAATGTTTCTTTTGTTCCAGTTATAGCAGTGGAGATGAATGGCATTCAACGAGGTCAAAAGTTAGCAAAGTCTCAATCTTAGTGCTTATGAACAGATGTGAATATATACTGAAACAGTTCCTTATTGACGAAAATGACCTCGGTATCATCTGTATACTTGTACTGTTATTTCAGTTTGCTTTATTTGCTGTTTGGAATTTTGGGTTGCATGCAGATATTATTTTCATTTTCGAAGAACAGTTGGAGAACATTTGAGTTATAGTGCATCATGTTTCATCTTAATTTCATAATTCTTTAGGAATTCATTTATCTTGCAGGTGACCGGCCATTTCCAATGGTGAGAATTGAAGAAATCATTTGTGTTCTCCAAGAGTTGGCCCATTTGGTCATCCATCCCGATACAGCTTCTGCTTTCCTGTTACCACCATTTCTGAAGGAAGGCATTGCTAAGGATGAGAACTGTAATGGACGTGCACATCTCTTTTATCTCTTTCCATCATTTTGCGAGCTTGTTGTGACAAGGTCTGTGCCAAAGAACCTCCTCTTGCTTTTGCTCTTATTCTTAACACTCATAGGGAACTTTTCCTAGAACAAATGGCATTCTAAATATAGCGATGGATTAGAGAGAGATTGTAAGAGAGAACTAGAGAGGATGGCAATGCAGCAAGGATTTAGATGAGGGAGAGAGAGAGAGAGTTGATTGCTCGTGGCTATGATTGACTCTCTGGTCACTTCTGTTCCTTCACTCCTTCATTTCTTTCCTCTAGGATCTTCTGTTTCTGTAACTTTGCATCCCCCAAAGACCAAGACTTTCCAAATCCTATCCGCTTGTGTTGCAAGGAGACATAAAACAACATGGGCTGTTTGATCTTAAAATAGATTTGATGGCCATAACTCTCACACGTACTCTTGCAATTGGGTTTGCTGGAGAGGATCTCCTAATATGTAGAAATGCTCTTGTGCATTTACCTCTCACCATTTTATAGTGAGAAGTAGCTTGATGGGGACCACTTGGGGGCCCCACTTGTCAAGGGACGGTGGAGGATGGAAAGAGCAATCTTGAATGGGCCCAAATATCAAGTTCAAGGTCAGTTGCATGCTTTTAACCCTTCATCCATGGCCTACATCTTAATGGCTTTATATTAAAGAAAAACAAGCTTGACCCTCGATTCAATGGTCCAGTTTATTTGGGTCCAGTTTATTTGGGTCGATATAAACCCAATGGATCTGGTGTAATTTGAGGGGTCTCGTGTGTGTTGTACAGATTGATAATAGGTGGGCCTCGACATCTATGATGCCCAGATACAGATACGGGTACGGACACCAATATGGGGATCAAGGATATAACTACATTTTTGGAAATCTAGGACATGGGTATGGATACAGGTGTCCTAATTTTTTCTTTAGATCACTTTTGAATGAATCATTTATTGTGTTCCTCATAACGTTTGTTTATGTTGAGAAGTAACAAAATTAAAAAGAACTATATGAGATAATGGAGTTGGTAGGTTGGATATGCTGGACCGATGCCCTAGAAGTATCCATGTAGTATGAGATACCAATGCGAGTATCGTCTCAGCTTGATACAGATACATTGGGCTTGCACTGGTATCATGGTATCATAGCTTGGCATGCTACCTCTCACCATAAGATGATGAGAGCTAAATGCACATGCGCATTTCTCTATATACACGCCTCTTTTGTGCTCATGCGCTCACTCATCTTTTGCGTGTGGGGCCCACCTGGAACCCCATCTGGTGATGGTACTTTCAAATCACCAACACTGTCTAACCCACCCACCTACTTGTGTACAGTGATAGAGGCTCAAATGATCATCTTAACCCCTTGCCTGACAAGTTTCCACATTCCAAAATGAGTGTACAGTTGACCTGGCGGTTTAGTCCATTTGGATGATTGCCAAACCTCAGGATAAATAAATATCATGGGAGGGGTCCCTATTTTGCTCATTCGATCAAAAGCAGTGTGGGACCTGCTGGGTAAAGAGTCTTCTTTTGTGTATGTCAATTATTAGATGTGTGAGCAAAATGATCTAGCCAATTCTCGACCTTTAGGCTTTAACCTCGCTGCTCAAAATTTACTGCTAAGAAGTTGTAATGTGCATTAAGTTTAATGTCAGTCTTTTACACAAAAAAAAAAAAATGATTCAATAATTAACATATAATTTTCATGAAAAGGCTAAGCTCATGATTATTTCATCATTTTGCTAATAAAATGTTTTTTTTCATTTACATTCTTCAATTGGGTCATTTAATTCAATAATTAACTTATAATTTTCATGACAAAGCTGAGCTTATGATTATTTCATTATTTTGCTAATAAAACTTTTTTTTTCATTTACATTCAGCAATTAGTGCATTTAATGCCTTATATAAAAAATCAATAGATTTTCTTACTTATATTTGATTAACCGCCACTTGCCTCGCCCCAATGAGGGCATCATTTCTAACCGTCCTTATCCATTTTATAGAAACTACTTTTTGTGAGTTGGTATGAAGCCCAAGTTTGACACTTCACTAACTTTTACTCATCATTGGATTGTAATAACAAGAAGGTGATGCCTCTAAACCATTAGACATTGGGACCATGGATCTAAGAGTTAGAATAATCTAATAGAGTTGAAAATTCTCACATAGGTAGATCTCATTTAGAGGCATTCCATGTTTGTCATATGCCATTGTGAGTCAAATAAGAAAGGGCATTCTTTGAAAAAATAAGTCCCTAGGAGTTTTTTAGCGCTCCCATATAAATATATATGTAAATATATATAAGTCATCTAGTGTGTGGTGCGTGCACTAGAGCTCCGTGCGCACCCGATTGTGGGGCCCACCTAGGGCTAAACTAGGGGGATTGGAAGATTGGGGTGGGTCCTACCCAATTACTAAGTTTAAGTCCCATTCAAATTGGTGTACAGTCAAATTTGTGGGCCCAGTCTATTTGGTTGGGTGTTAAACCCATGGAACCTATGTAATTTATGGGTGTCCTATTTCTTTTGTCATCTGGATGGATCAACAGTGGGTCTCATAGGCACTTGTGCTCATGTGAGGATAGTCTCTCAAGCTTACATCGCAGACCACCTAGTGGGGTCCACCTTAGGACCCCACTGTTCATGGGATAGAGGGGGATAGAAAGATCCAAGTGGGGCCAACTTAGATATCAAATTAACCCTTTTGTCCATAGTGCATAAGTTTAACAGCTTTATGTCAAACAACAAAACTTGATCCTTAGTCCAATGGTCTGGTTCATTCGAATCTGTGCAAATCCATGGGATGGGGGTATGTATGTGTGGTCCATTTAAATGTGTCATAAGGTTGGTCCCTTTAGGCATTCCGCACTATGTTGCAAGATTTGGATTGGATGATAGATGGGCCCTACCTAGACTTTTCACGAAAAATAACGGTGAGGGACATATGCACACGAATGTTGTCATCTATATATTATGTATAAATTTTCAGGAATGCCCCCTTTAAAAAGGGACGTTTCTGCCCTCTTTCTATCCTCCAATGAGGGACAAGTCATTTGGTGACTTTTTCTCTTTTTTAAAAGTAATATTAATTGCTTTTCTACATTCCTAATCTCCTATTCATTGCAAAAAGGGGCATTTTCACTTTTAAAAAAGCCTGGGTGTTATCTAGCGCTCCTCATATATATATATATATACTCTATAGGGGCTCTCTCCCCTAAGCTCAAGCTTTGGGTAAGGTGAGCTCCAGTGTGTGGTTTTCTATGTGGGACCCACATGGGGATGGGGATGGGGGGATTTGAAGGACTCCCTGAGACCGTCTTTTTTGTAAAAAATCAGCCTCAACTGTGGTTTTTAACATCTCCATTTGAGCTCCAAAAGTTTAATGGTCAACAGTCAATTTGGATCGGTGCACAGTCGATCCAAGAGTCCAGTAAATTCGAATATGACCAAAAATTGGTGAACATGTAGAATTTAGGAGGGTCGTGTGTTTGGTCCATTTGGATGGACCAAGGGTGGGCCTTAAGGGCTCGGGCTTATGAAATTTCTTATATAAGCTCAAGCTTAGGGGAACGTTTTCCATATATATATATATGGTCAATATTCAAGTGCATACATCCCTCACCAAAATGGTGAGGGACACTCCTTTTTTGGACGGTATTAATGTACAAAAAGACAAAACCATCACACATTATGACACATTTTTTACCTTGTTAGGTCTAGAAAAGGAAGTGTCCCTCACCATTGGACGTATGCAAATGAATATCCCCCTATACACACATACACACACATCCCCTTATATGAACAACATTATGGAGCCCACATGGGCACTAACCTATTGCCTATGTACATTGGATCCATTGGATTTGCGCTGATCCGAATGGACTTCTCTGATTTAGTGGTGTCAGGAGAAGATCGTTAGTGCTATGTTAAGTGTGCATCCAACTAAGAAGCATGGACACGGACACGGGACACGGATACGACACGACACGGACACGCCGATACGGCATTTCTCAAAAAAGCAGGACACGGACACGTCAGGGACACGTGAATAATATATATTAATTTATATATATAATCATCTACTAAAAAACCAATATCATTTTAACTTTTTTAATCAATTTAGCAATCAGCAAATAAAAATTCACCTATCAACTAGCAAACATATCAAATTATTAAATATCAATACAATACTAAAACATAATTCATAATTATTAAACATGAAATATCCATAGTTCCATAAAATCCATATAAAGAAAAAGGCGGATCATCTCTTTCCCCTCCCTTAAAAAAAAAAAAGAGCAAAAGAGAAGCCAATCTTGAGGCCTATTCTTTAGTGAAATATTTATTTGTCTTTTGCTTGTGATATGATTGATATTTACAATCATATATTTTTCTATGGTATAAAATTGTTATATATCAAGTTTACAAGTTTTAATAACCACGTATTAACAAAGTGTCTAAGAGATATTAGCCACATGTTTATTTTTTAGTCATAGACACGAGCTAGGAATTGTGGGACACATTGCAAAAAGAGTATCAAACAAGTGTCCGAAATTAAGATTTTTAGTTCTTAATTATGGACACGGTTAAATAGTATCGGACACGTGTCCGAGAGTGCCCGAGGAGTGTCGGTGTCCGACACGGACACGTCACTTTCTTAGAAGTGTCCGTGCTTCTTAGGCATCCAAAAAGCATCATGTGTGAGCTACCTTCTTTTTGTTCTTTTTGGGTTTTTGTAATATAAGACTTAGAAATGATTAGCATTTAGGTTTTTTGTGAATGTACAAAAGATTTGAAGATTTAAGCTTAATCTAGGGAGGTGTAGTCTTCTTTTTTATATTTCAAAGAGTTTTTGAAACACTTTTGAACTAGAAAGCACGGACACCTCTCCGGGGCCAGCGCGTCAGTGTCCGACACGTCTCGGACACAGACACGCCCCGAGCATGCTTGAACACGTTCGGGACATGTGAAAAATGCTGTGTTTTTTTAATTTATTTTTTAAATTAAGAACATGGCTCGGACACGGTTCAGACACAGCGGGATAGGGTGCGACACGGCTTGGACATGGCGAACCCAAAAAAATTAGAAAATTGTGGTCTTTTTTGCATTAAAATTAGAAAAAAAAAAAAAAACCAGGATGGGGTAAATGAAATTTTAAACTAAATAAAGGATGCCCTTTTGGATCCCGAAACCCCTTTTCCCCCGTTTTCCCTCTCAAAACCCTTTCTCCCTCCTGAAACGCATCTGCACCGGAATCCCATCCTGGCGGCGAAACCCGGAGCGCATCGAAGCTCCATCTCATTTGCGAAACCCCGGAACCCATTGAAACCCCATCACCATCGACGAAACCCCATCACTGTCTGAGAAGTAGAAGAAGAAGAAGAAGTAGTAGCAGCAATAGAGAGGGAAAGAAACCCAAAGAGGAAAAGAAAAAAAAAAGCACCCATTGTTTGCAAAACCCCATCACCATCTGCGGGAAGGAGGAGAAGAAGAAAGAGAAGAAAAAGAAGAAGTGAGGGAAAGAAAAAAAAAAGGCAACAGAGAAATCCCATCACCGTCTGCGACTCTATGGGAAGAAGAAGAAGCCATCACTGTCTTGGAAACCGCATCCACCATTGTGTCGGTACTCCTGCTCCTTCCTCGTTTCCATTTTGTTTTTAAGAAGAAGAAGGTCTGTGATTTCTTTGTTTCTTTTCTTTTTCTTTTTTTTTTAATCCCTCTTATGTCGTTCATTTTTTAACTATGTGTTGCGGGGCCTTTTTTTATAAAATGATGTGCTGCCGTTCATTTTTCTTATTGTGCTGCTGTGCCTTTTTTTAATCCTTTTTTTTTAATTTCTTCTTCCTAGTGATTTCTTGTTTGCCTTTGCCTCTTTTTATGAAATGATATGCTAGGGCTTGTTTGCTGTGCAATATCTTAATACTTGGCTGCTTTTTTTTATGAAATGATGTTGAAAGACTTGCTTGCCTTTACCTTTGCCTTGCCTTCCTTTGCCTGTATGTGACTTTTTTCTTCCTGCTATGCATTGTACTTTTTTTAAAATTATTGTTAGAAGCTTTTTTCAATTAAATCAATTGATAAACCCTGTTTTTAATTTGCTATTGCATGTGATGCTGTTACTTTGCTGTTGTCTGTTGTTAATTTGATGCTATGTCCTGTTAATTTGTTGTTAATGCTGGTGCTAATTTGTTGTTATATTATATAGATTTGAAATTTGGCAATATAAGTTCTATTGGTTGCTCTAGCTCTAGCACTAGTTCCATTGGCAATATTTATTTTTTGATTGATTATATATTTATAAATAAATATGTATTAGTAACGTGTTCCCGACGTGTCCGTGTCCAACTTTTTTGAAAACTCCCGTGATGGTGTGTCCGTTTCGTGTCGTATTTGTGTCCCGTGTCTGTGTCCGTGTTTGTGCTTCATAGCTTTTGAGTGTAATTTAAGTGCATCTCATACATGCATGCATATGTTTGAGTGTATTAGATTTTGTTTGAGAGTGTTTGTCTGCCTTAGATTTAGTAATTTTGAGCATTTTTATTATTATTTTGCATTTGCAAAGCAAATTGTAGCACTTTTTTGAATCATTTCATTTTTCTCAAATTGTAAGGAAAATGAATGGATGGACTTAATATTAAAAATCATCTTGTTAAGTAACACAATGTTATCAACTCATTGCATAATTTTTTTAACATTTGGCAAATATGTCTAACTCAGTTACTAAATTTAAACAAGTTCATTGTTTTTGGTAGACCAAAACTAGATGCATACTACTCTTGGTGCTGATAAATGCCTTAGTAATGGCCTTGAGTGGTTTTGGCACATCAGTATCACACACGTCTAGGCTTTGATTCTTGGTTTTATTAGGTTGATAGAATTACTCCGGGTGAGTACGCCAACGTAGCAGGAAAAAACAAGGCCTTAATAATGTGCTCAAATGGAAAGGTCGTGGGTGTGTATGTATGTTTAGGCAGTAGTGACAGCAAGAGGTAAATTTAGGCCATTCTCCTATTATAAGTTTGATGAAGACTTGATTTAGGTTGTCTCTGGCAGTATTCTACAAAATGCGGTCCTTTAATCCAGTTATTTGTTCAAATTTTAAAGTGAAATAGTCAGTGATTCTTTATTCCTTTTTCTTTTCAGGGAAGCTAGAGTGAGGGAGCTTGTCCAAGTGTTGCTTAGACTCATCGCAACAGAGCTGGGACTCAAAAGGCTTACATAGCAGGTTAACATTAGAGAAACTGGTCAAAACACATGGTTTGTAGATTATGCTCCATTTCTTTGGTAAAGGAGAGCCACTGAAGGAGCTGGAGGTATGAGAAGGCTGTATTGTTGCCCTCCCATATGAGTGCATTTATGTACTGTTTCTTGATTTTTTTTGATACAGCTGTGGTTCAATTTTCTGTGTCTATTTGTCTGTACATTATAAAAATAAATATAAATGCTAAATGCTAATCATAAATTGGTGTTCTAGTGAATGTGAAAAATTATGTTAGTTTGTAGATTATGCTCCATTTCTTTGGTAAAGGAGAGCCACTGAAGGAGCTGGAGGTATGAGAAGGCTGTATTGTTGCCCTCCCATATGAGTGCATTTATGTACTGTTTCTTGATTTTTTTTGATACAGCTGTGGTTCAATTTTCTGTGTCTATTTGTCTGTACATTATAAAAATAAATATAAATGCTAAATGCTAATCATAAATTGGTGTTCTAGTGAATGTGAAAAATTATGTTAAGTACCACATCGATAACAAAAACAGTGTTTACAATTGGTAATTTATGCAAAGTTTTCACAGTTTCAAAACCATTGTATTATTACAGTTGAGCACGGCACACTATCCTATTATTGAATGACATTTTATCTTCTACATTTGTTTACAGTAGTACATTATAGTTTCCCTAGTTTCACTCAATGCTATAGCAGAATCAGTACCATCCATTTTGTGTACTCCTGTTC
Organism: Sextonia rubra; assembly: GCA_037013555.1. Classification (NCBI taxonomy): domain Eukaryota; kingdom Viridiplantae; phylum Streptophyta; class Magnoliopsida; order Laurales; family Lauraceae; genus Sextonia; species Sextonia rubra. The sequence goes on from JASUAD010000006.1 coordinate 20,395,138, forward strand.
TCATATGTTCTCTACTGAAATCCACTTTGATTAATCTTCTTGTTTGTCCATTTTCTCACAACCTTCTTTTTGTTTTGTGAAAAGAAAAAGGAAATGGCTAGGATCATTTAGTTGAAGTTTTGCTTGTATTTAAGGTGGGGCTTTAGTAAATCCAAGGATCAGCTATTCAACTTGATGATTGGCGCATTTTTTTTTTCTGATGTATTAATCTGAATGAATGAGCTTATCTATGTTGACAGTCCTCCCAACTGCCAAAATGTCACTGGTCTAGTGTGGACCGGATCACTTTGAATGATGTAATGGGGATGATGAGAGTGTTCAGCCCTCTTTTCTAGGGAGAAAGATTGAAAAGAAGAATGCTATCACCATTTTCTCTGTGAAGGTTGTGGGGGTGGCTCGTTGGATGTATCTAGATTGGGTTTGGTTCCCCAATGCCAGAAGAGAGCGTGGTGGGGTTTGGGTTTTTTTCCATAGGTAGTATTTGTTAGGGGCCTACTTTGTCTTCCCAGTTTGAGGAAATTTGTGATTCAGAGTTTTGGAATCTTAATCAGTATTTTTTTAATTGATCTTTGTGTTTGTTTCTTTTTTTTGGTTAAATTGCATATTGTGAGTCCGAAAGAAAATTCTACTTCCAGTAATTAAATCCCAAAAAACCTTTTTAATTCCAAATTCTGTTTTTGAGACTTCAGGATCGTTTTTTGCTTATGTCCAAAATTGAACTGTAGATAGTTTTCCCTACTTTCTGGGTTTTATTATTATTATTATCTAGATTGACCAATAGATTTCAAGAGCGAACACATGAATCCTTGGGACATTTTCACCTTGAGAGCTGCAGATCCTTCAGATTTGTGCCATTCTACTAGTAGCTTAGTTTTGAGGCACTTACCCTCATCGAAACAAGCAAATGATTGATCCCTAGTAACAGGTGCTGATGGTAGTTGACTTGGGCAGTGTGTATTGTACATTCACCGTGGCTAAAAAATAATCCTTGCAGCGTCGCCATTTCCTTTAAGGTGCTGTTTTGTATGAAATTGAATATAAAGGAATTATGGTTGCATGGACTCCAACGGGGAGTTATTAAAGAGATTTAAGTGTGAAAGCTCATCGTCATTATCATCATCAAAGTCTTTTCTCAACCATGTTGGGGTTGGTTATATTAATTCTGTTTCTCTATTTTGTTTTATTTTGAGTCAAATTCTTAGATAAGTTATACTTTTTCAAAGTAGGTTTAAGACCTCCATCAATGTTTTTTTTCGGCCTACCACTTCCTCTTGATGGGCCATCCACCATTTAAGTGTGAAAGATATCAACTGGAAATGTAGATGAGATGTTGACTTTCCTAGGATTTGATTTAGTGGGGTGATGGCTAGGTTTTCATTCGCTAGAATTCATTTTTGATTGAAGATATTATTTAATAGTATTTTTGGATATTCACCTTTGTTTTTTCAATTTTAACCGTTTTTTGAAATATAAGTTTTAGAATCCCTAGTAATTAAATTAGATGAAGTAATCAGGCCCGAAAACTGTTTGTTTGTTTTCTATTGCCTTGAGATTGTGCGGATGGTGGTGGGTACTGGCGCTAATGACTAATGTCTAGCCAATAGGTGAGCCTAATGGATTTTGAGATATTTCCGCAGGAGGATTCTTTGAGTTGTAGCGTCACTTATGATACAGATGGAAGAGTTCCTAAGGCAGGAACCAGAGCCCTGATTATCTTATATACAGGAAGCATTTGAAGGAAATTATTTTGTAAACTTCCAATAATGTTCTCAATACGGTCTCGAGGTCCAGATTTATCTACTCTTGGTTAAAACTTGTCACTTGCTTACTGGTTAAGCATCTAATTAAATTTACTCGGTGAAACAAAACAGTTCACATTGTCCGTCTTTTTAGGTCAACAGGTACAAGTGACTCTAATAGGGTATGGATTCTGACTTATTTAGGACCTGTTTGTTTGGATGGAATTGAATATAGGACGTCATGGTCAAATGGGCTCCAACAAGGGTTAGTAAATGGTGAGGGATAAAAGATACAGATGGGAGTCATGGATCTTGGGTTTCCTAGTACTTGAATTGCTAGGGTGATGATGGTGTTCATTTCCCATTTTTCTTTGATTCATTCCTTAAGAGGTGAGATTGGCTATTTGATCTTCATTGATTCACTCCATCATGATCATTTTTAGGCATTTACCCTTGTTTCTTCAATCTTAACTACTTTCTGGAAAAAAAAAAAAACTAGTCTTTGAAACAAATGGGCCCTTAGTCCCATTTTTACTGACCAAGGTATTGGTGATGAATTTTGACTACCGACTACAAAATCATTCTTGTTCCATTTTCTTCCAACATTGCTAGTATAAGACGTCACGATCCTTCTACTGTATTGAAGAGAGTAAAAGAGTGAAAATTATCCTTCTACCTCGGTAACTTCTTTCATTCTATTCGTACATTTTTCAACCTTTTAGCAGAATTACGACGACGATTAAGAATTAGAATCACACCTTACTTGGTGATCGGTCAAGGCCATTGGGTTGGACAACCAATCTCATTGGTTTTTTAAGTGCCACCATTAAGGACTTTGACTGTTAATTGCAAATATTGGGCTATCATTAAATCAGAAATGACAATGCCAATGTACCACCGATCTCTGTTATTATTATTATTATTATTTTGTTTCTTTAAAAAACAAGGGGGCGACAGTAACCTACAAGAGCATGTGGGCCTCTCCTCAATGTACGTTCTCTGTTACCCTATTTTTTTTCTACATCACATGCTTTACAAAATATTTGTTCTAGTTTTAAGGTAAGGATAGCCCCACCTGCCTGATTGGATGATAACCCGATGATTGCAACCAAGTATCATATCAAGGACATAATGATGGCACTTAGAAAAAGCTCGTTAAGGTTGGGGAGCTCCAATCCAATGGCCTTGACTGATCCATCAAGTAGCCCATATTGATCCTTCATTTGTTGCAGTAACTTGTTCTAATGTTAAGGTTGACTCTTTACTCTTGTCAATACCGTCAACAGTAATTGTAAAAACCCTGGAACCTTTTTAATTGTTTCGTTTGTTTCTGGGGAGGGTCTCTTTTCACATTACATGATGTATGGCAAATGAGGTGCAAACAAATATAATGAATAAATCAATTGAACTATGTAAGGACAAACAAATGATGTAAATGGGGATCGACTTCGATGGAGGCAGTTATGAGTGGCCGATGAGCACAAAGGGTGAGAAATGCATTGGAATTTCGGAAATTACTTTAAACATTTTAATTATTTCCAATTTTTTTTAAAAAAAATTTAAATGGGAAGGTAGATGCTTATATCTTTAACTTTTTCGCCGTTTATGTGAAGTCAACTTGTAATAATTTGAAAGCCCGTATTAACTACTTGGACCATTCACATGTCGGATGCTCAAACTTCATACAACTGACATAAAATTTAATTAATTAAACAAAGGAAGGGGTAAGCTTGTTCGCACCAGGGGATTAAACCAACAAAGATCAAAATTGAAATTCTTGACACACGCACCTGAAAGTATCAGGTGCAGTTTGAACACGCAGACACTATGGCAACACTCTAACCAGAGATCACATACATTGGAAAAACATATATATATATATATAGAGAGAGAGAGAGAGAGAGGAAATGTGCATGGATGAGCAGCTTCGGCTTCATGTACCGTTGTTAACATTGTGATATTCTTGGTTGAGTCTAGCAGCAGCTGCAACTGATGCAGACACTCCAACTGGATGGGTGACAGTCATTGGGCGTTGTTCCACAGCTCAGCCTGCTTTACCGCTTCTGCGTCCCCCTGCGTGGCCACCTTGTCCACCAGCAGCTTCATCTTAGCATCCTGCATCCAGAATTCATCTCATTCATTAAACGAGAGAGAGAGAGAGAGAGAGAGAGAGAGAGAGAGAGAGAGAGAGAGAGAGAGAGAGAGAGAGAGAACATCAGCTAGCTTGGTCCTGTAGTCATTATGTGAGATGAGTAAGTTGAAGGTGGCAGCAGACTGGGCTGCAGCAGCTACGCCTCCAGGAATGGTGACGTTGAGGCCTGCAGCGGCTCTCACCTCTGCCGCTAGTATTGCAGCGGCATCAGTTGGGCGAACGGGCTTGTCTCCTGCTGTGAGTGCGGCCGCCTCTAGTGCCTCTCCGATGGTTACGATGTCCCCAATAGTAACCTTATAACCAGCTGAGACTGGCAGAAGGTAGTCATACGCTGTTTCTGGCTCATCGTTCACTGATTGTGTTGGTTTCTTGAGTACCATCTGTTATACGTTAGGCAGCCGTGCGAGGGCGGTGTATATGAAGTGTAGGGGTACCCGAGGTTTGGACACATCAAGGTGAGTTCGTACCCGTGGCGAATTTGGCGGGGCCGACTCCTCTGTCGCAGCTATGAGATAGAAAGAAGCTTCTACGGGTTTTCTAGAAGCCCATCGAAATAAATTTGATCCTCTCCATAATTTTTACCCTAGCTGACTGCGATTTGAACTCTGAGTAAGCTACCTCTTTCCCTTTTCACCTGTGTAGGATTTCTTTTCACGTGTGCAAACTCTTTTAGTCCCAGTATCCTTGCCTGGGTAATCCCAAAAAAGAAAAAAAAACCAAAAGAAAAAAAAAAGAAAAAACACCTAGGCATAAGATTTTTGAGCAGTTTGGTAGAGGGAATAACGTTGACAGTACAACTCCTGGCCAATAGGCCAATCTATCATAAAGGAAAATAAAAAAAGAATTTTCAGAGAAAAGGACAAATCTCAATTGTCTGCAAAACCAAGGTTGTGCCAGTCATTTTCGAGCAGCTTATTGCATATATTTTGGCATGACAAAAAACTATAGCCTATGAAAGCAGGGACCCAACCCTCGGGTGAAGAAGAAAGGTGGCAAGTCTCGACGCACCACCCGAACGAACACGGATGAAAGTTGCTAGTCTGGACGCACCATTTGAACCAACACAGATCAAAATTGCAACTCTCCACTAGAAAGTATCGCACACACCACTTGAAACTATCATATGCACTAACTACTATGTTATTCATTTTTTAAAACATGCACACACCACGGCAACAGTCGAAGCAAAAGCCAGTTGCCCAAACCTCGAACAAAACCAAACACGATGAGAGAATATAGACTAGTGGCCAAAAGATCATATACGTGGCACCACACAAACAGGGAGGGAGGGAGGGATATGTGGACAAGCAGCTTCTGCTTCATATATCGTTGTTAACGTCGTTATTTTGTTGGTTGAGTCGAGCAGCAGCTGCAACTGATGCAGACACTACTACTGGATGGGTGACCATCATTGCCGGGTTGTTCTGCAGTTCAGCCTCCTTTACGGCTTCAACGTCCCGCTGCGTGGCCACCTTGTCGACCGGCATTTTCATCGTGGCATCCTATATGCAGCAATTCATGTCATCCATGTACACTAACATGCTTTAGTTATTGGTATTATCGGAAGAAAATCTCAGGGAGAGAGAGAGGGGGCGGGGGGGGGGGGGGGGGGGGGGGGGGGGGGGGGAGATACCGTGAGTACATCAGCTAGCTTGGTCTTTTGATCGGAGTGTATTATCCCTGCGTTGGCGGCAGCAGCAGACTGGGCTGCTGCAGCTACCCCTCCCGGAGTTGTGACATTCTGGCATGTGGCTCTCATCTCTGCTGCCTGTACTGCAGCGGCATCGCTATGGTGGACGGGCTTGTCTCCTGCAGTCAGTGCAGCTGCCTCTAGTGCCTCTCCGATGGTAACGAGATCCCCAGTATATTTACCAGCTGAGACTGGCGAGGTTGGAGAGTCCGTAAGCGGCGCAGGCCGTGAATACTGCCCAACCACCTGCACCGGCCCACTCTCAACAGCACACTTCCTTAGGTTTGCATTTATAACACAGATATGTGAAATCTTTATCTTGGAACGTACCATTAAAATCTTAGAAATATCTATGTGAGAACTTCCAGGAAGGCCCATCTTATGATGCATCTAAATCGTTCGCACGAGCCCCCATTGAAGTCTTTGAACCCCGAGGTATACTGGATAGGTTTGACTATTGGATCAATTTCGTTTTTTTTATATATAAAGCCGTTAAATTGGTCTGCCATGAATGAATGAGTTAAAAGGCATGAGATTAACCCCATTGTTTGACGCTAGAGATCTTTCCATCTCCAAGCCCAGGTTGTCCCAGCGGCTGGTGCGAATAAGCAAGAGCATTACCCTTATTTATTATTTTGATATGATTAAGTAATATTCCCAAGGGCATGTCGGGGCTTGCCTTGGCCCTCCTCTGGCCAAAGGACATGGAGGGATCGAAAAATCTCCCCCCAAATCTCCCGTAATGTGCCCTGTGTTTGATCAAAAGATCACTTGCCCTACTTAATTCACCGCCAACAAGTTTTCACTATCTAAAATGAATGTACACTAGATTCAATGATTAAATCCATATGGAGAATCCATCTAAAATGAATGCCACCATGTCTTGTGTCCAGGGAGCATACAGTGAGCGTTATTAGGTATCATAACGTGAGTGCAGGTGCTTGGACGAGGAATCATTATCATCATCAAAGCTTTACTTAAAATATAATTCTGTTTCATTATTTCCTCTATTTTGAGCTAAATCCATATATAAGTTAAACTTTTTCAAATTCAATTTAATAACCTCCATCAATATTTTCTTCGGCCTACCTCTATCTTTAAATGTGTCATCTACTTGCCAAACTTTTTCTCACTTGATGGGTTTTTTTTAATCTTATCCCCTGTGCTACCCCTAAAAAAAAAATTTTTCTCGCTAAAATAGTGAGGTAAATATGCATATAAATGTTTTCATATATATATATATATGTGAGAGAAATTATCGGTAACAGCCATCCCCAATATACACATAAATATTCTCATATATATATATATATAAACATATGAGAAATTATCGGAAACAGCGATCCGTATAGAATGGGAATGTAGTTCCATTTGACTATCTAGGCTATAATATCGTAAATTAGTTTGATTCTCTGCTCGAAAACTTGTAGACCAGACCTGGTCCGTGACGGATTCTGTTACGATGCCGCGTTTGGGGAGGTCGGATTTTGAAAGAGTCACCCCCTCGTCTCCTACAATGTCCGTCAAGTCTGTGTGGCCCACAAAGCCAGATCTCTCATTGGGCGTTGCCGCCGATTCCATGACGGCTGCCGGGCGATGCCCCACTGTTGTGCCAAGAACAAAGTTCCCAGCGGACTGCATCATGGAGGCATTTTGTGGGGCGATGGGCTTGTCGGCGAGCTCCCGGGACACCTCAAAGACATCTCCATACTTGATGGGCTCGTTGGCTATTGGACTCCGGGGCTGTTGCTGGCTCATCTTTTGATTCTGTGATTGTGGTTGTGGTTGTGGTTGTGGTTGTTGGTTTCTTTAGAGCGATGGGCTCAATTATATGTACTGCCCTTTGGCGTGCCATGGGGGCGTACGTATATGGGGGAAAGGTGTGCTCCTGAGGTTTGGACACATCAGGTTGAGAGGAGTGACACGTGGCGAATTGGGTGGGGGTGTGAGCGTTTGCATGTCGACGTATATATGTGTAACGTGTTTGAATTCCATCGAGGAAGTTACTCGGCTACTCTTTTCCAGAGCAGCAGCCTAATCTTTATAGCTTATCAACAGGAGGATCACCTACAAAAAAATAATAATCAGATCTCCTCGAGAGAATAATTGACAATCTTGTTTAACAAGATGCCGAATACTTTCCAATGCAAATAAAATTCAAGAGAAGTAGATTGAAATAAATGAGTGATTAATTAGTTTTTTTTATTAAATGTTGGATGATTAAGGTAGAGTAAAATAGATTTATTTTTCATGTGTTTGGGTAATATAAAGTAAACTATAAATAATAAATTGCGTAGTAATAAATTCAAGGATAATGGAAATTGCTATCTAATGGATCCCACTATCAGTAACTCATTGTAGGACCACTTAATGAGTTGTGATCTACAAGATGAATGTCCTTGATCAATATATGTGGACACGATGTATTTATTATAAGGCCCATCCTGATATAATGTAATCTTAACCATAGGTTTTTTGCATTTTTTTTAAACTAAAAAAAGGACATTTGGTATGTTTGTAGAGCCTACTAAAAAAATCAAATATCTTAACCGTAAGGTTATTTCAAATTCATGCCATAGAAAATGAAATGAATAAATACTAGATAAAAAGTGTAATTTGAAATATCTTATTATTAGTAGAAATGGGTAAACAAGTTTTCCTTCTACTTTGTCCTGCTTTGTAGATGTTTTTTGTATTTCTACTCCCCCATTTCTATTAGTACGCCGTTGTAAACAAGTCGGTTCCGATCTAGGCCCATGGTGGACTCGGAACCAAAACCGTTAGTGAGAGGATGGACCCGAAATCGGAACCGTTAAAGAGAGGATATGGACCCAGAACTGAAACCAGAACCGTATATGGGGAGGGTCCGGCTCCAACTCTATATAGAAAATGCTTTAGAGAAAAGCTAACTTTTAGGAGAACTTTTTAAAAATTGGAGTAATATGTTGGGTCTCAAGTCTATGAGTCGGAACCAATGTGGAACTAGACCCGAAACCGTTTAGATTACGGGGTCGAAAATAGGATCCCGACCCAAATCCATTTATTTATAGGGACCTAAATAAGGATATAGACCTGGTTATTAATGGGTCGGAACCTTCGGGTAATTAGAGTATCGAGGACCCACATACAACACTAGCTATTAGTCAAACAAATGAATTATCTCATTGGGAAACAGATCATCTCGTTCCCATCATATAAAAAACGACACGATCACCAACGCAACGTCTCAGATTTCGTATGAATCCAATGATTTGATCAAATAAGAATCATTTTTCACGAAGACAACCATTTCGACAACTATGATTTTTCTTTGCATCCCAGATCAAGATATATTTATTTTGACTTCGAAAGAGAAGATGTTGAAAGAAATTAAAATAAAATAAATAAATAAAGGAAAAATTACATCCACCCCCCTGTATGTTGCGCTAATTACAAGAAACCCCTTTCATTTTCTGAAATTATACTCCATCTACTTCTAATTCATATGTAGGTTACATCCGTACCCTCTTCCGTGATTGTCATTGCCGATAACTCAAAAAAGTGATGATGTCAGAAAAAAATTCATAGAAAATCACAGGGCAAGATGGGAGATGTAAATGTATTAAAAGAAACAAGAGAAGATAGAGGAAAGACTTGTCCTCAATAAGGGTGAGGATGCCTTTTATAGACAGAAGAGGGGAGCGGACTTGAAAACATTTGAAGTCCTTAGAAGGCGCTGGATGATGCGCCTGGCAAATAAGCTTGGATATTGTGAGCTAGCAGATAAGATGTGCTGGATAATGCTCGAATATTGTTCTACCATTTCCCATCACCAATTAATTTTGAGAGAAGCAGTAGTTCAATCGGTCTGAGATCCTACAAGTAAAATTAGAGCCTGGTGAAAAATTATGGACCTGAACCCAGTTCATGTCAATGCAGGCCATATATATTAACAGGTAAGCAACAAGTGCGTGCAGTAAATAGAGAGTCTGGGTCATCTTCCAGGTTGGCAAACCAGTTTATTTTCGGGCTAATATGGTAGGAACATAACAGATTTATTAGCCCCCCTCAAATTAGAATATTGGGCGGCCACTGATAACAACATAACTACCAACATGCTAAATAAATTTGAAAGCAAAGCAGGGAAAAAGAAGAATCCAGAAATTTAAGAAATAGGCATCGAAGTAAAAAAATGTCGGAGAAATCCCTCTAGAAAAAATGTTGGAGAAATCAGTTGGAAAATAAATCACAAAATAGAAAATTACAAAGCTAGTGGAAAACAAACTGTGAAGCAATAAAAATCATTTAGCTTCTGTATTCGATTTTAGATTAAATTAGTAGGTGTAGAAATTTTACTAGAAGCAATAAGAATGCTACTAGTGTAAATAATATCTCTATAATCAAATCTTATTTTGAACAAGATTTATTTTCAACATTATGCTGAAATGGCTAAATTATAAACACCTTTTACCCCTTCGGACCCTCCGCAACTACACGAGGAAAAAAGAATGATGTCTGAAATCTTATGAAAAGAAACTAAAAGTGATTCTTCCTCCTCGGGTTCCAGTCACACTGCTGTTTCTACAAGTTCTTTGATTAAACTCCCAAATGAGTAAACCAATCTCGATCTACAAGTTCTTTCAATTAAACTCCCAACTGATTAAGCCAATTTCAATCTGTAATGGTTCATGATTTACTAATAATTCTAGCATTTACAATTGCACCTGAACAAGTGCACTTGAAAGACTTTACTAACAATATGTGGACAATGCTATCAAAAGTAATGGTTGAGACATGCATATGTGACAGAGATGGACTCCTAAAAGAGAAGCGGAAATAAAATTTGACGCCAAAAGTAGAAACAGAAAATCGACTTTTCAGCATTAAATTTATTATAATATTCACAAATTTTTCATAGATAAAATTTGATGCGAAAGAAGAAATATAAAATCAACTTTTCAGCATTAAATTTATTATAATATTCACAAAATTTTCATAGTTGTAATTTTTGTAAAATCTATAACTCAAATTAGACACTTAGAAATTATCATCATAGTTGTTTACAATGAATTTGCATGCTTATAATTTTTATTTGAAGGTCTTCCATATTATTATCAAAGTCATTGTTAATTTTGTTTTAAAGAATAATTTAAATCATATTTCTCTCAAGAAATATTTATGCGTTTATTATAATAATTTTATTTTATTTCAATTCAAATTTAGAACTAAAAAATAAGATTTAAATTTAATTTAAAAAAAATGAGTGAGCCATGTCCTGGGCCATGCTGGGTCCACACTACTCTAGCGTGGCACGACATGGGACGGCCTGTTTTACACCCCTCATCATCATTCATATTAAAAAGGAAGTCATCAAATGCACCATTCATATTAAGGGATTTGACCATACAGAATATAAAAGACCGTAAAATGGTGTTGTCCAAAACTATATCCCAACTGTGGCTTTTTTTCTATGGTATTTTTTATTTCCATTTACACCCTTTTGTGCGAGATCACACAAATTGAAAACATAAAAACGTTTCATCTTCAATATTGTCGTCCCTTTCTCCCCTTCTTTTTTTTTTCTCTCACTTTCTCTATTCCTGCAAAAGTCTCCATCGTTAATATTTTCAAGTGTGTTTTTCCATTAGTCTCCATCGTTAAAGGAGGTTTTCAAGAGAATTTCTTCACCTCGTTTATTTTTCCAAAAGAACTTGAAGATATCTCCATTACTCTTATTCCTTTTTTCTTTTCCATTTGGATTTAGAAAGAATTTATATATCCCAATATTTTGAATTTTCATATTGGTTTTTGAAGTGCCTCGTTGGATTTATTTGACCACTGTGACATTGTCCTCTGTGAATTCAAATTAAAAAGATAAAGAAAGAAGAGTAATGAGGATACTTTCATATTCTTTTGAAAAAAAAAAAAAAGGTGGAGAAACCCTCTTCAATACCTCCTTTAACGATGGAGACTTTTGCAGAAATAGAGAAAGCAAGAGGAAAAAAAAAGAAGGGGAGAAGTAGAGGACAATATAGAAGAAAAGTTTTTTATGTTTTCAGTTTGTGCGGTATCGCACAAAAGGATATAAGTGGAAAAAAAAACAGCCATATGCAAAATAGCTACAATTGAAATATAGATTTTGTCGACAACTATACTTTTGGTCAACACTGTTTTTAGAAAATAAAAAAATCTGTTATATCCCCTGTGGTCAAATCCCCTTCATATTTATGTTCTGCACTTACTCTGCTGCTGGCACAACTGCAAACAAACCCTACGGGGCCCAAAACTAACCACCACCGTTACATTATAATTCACAACACAGACTACAAACTAAACACCAAAAGACCACATATATACAGTGTAAAGACCACCGAGCTTCATCACTATATGTTGACGTTGTTTTGGTTGGGCCTAGCAGCAGCTACAACAGATGCTCCCCCAGGATGTGTGGTCATTCTGGGATTGTTCCTCAGCTCAGCTCCCACTACCCCTTCTGCGTCCAGTTGGGTGCCGCCTTGTCCGCCGTTAGTTTCATCGTTGCATCCTTCATGCATTCAATTCATTTCATTCATGAAAAAAAAAATCCCCAAGAGGATGCAATAACAGGAGATATATCATCATCATCATCATATCATCCAAATGATAAAAGAGTACCGTGAGAACATCAGCTAGCTTGGTCTTGTCCTCGTCGCGTATGATCCTTGCATTGATGTCAGCAGCTGACCGGGCAGCTGCAGCTACACCTCCAGGAGTGATGACATTGCTGCCTGTGGCTTTCACCTCTGCTGCTTGTATGGCTGCGGCGTCGCTTTGGTCCACGGGCTTGTCTCCCACTGTAACTGCAGTTGCCTCTAGTGCTTTTCCGATTGTAATGGCGCCCCCTGTAACTGCAGTGGAGGCAGGTGCAGCAGGCGACGCCATTGACAGCGGCCTAGGTTGATCATACTGCCCCACCACCTGCACCCAAAAAACCGCATACTGGGGTTGTGGTCCTCAAAATAATTGAATTACATACGTGATACAAGATGTGAAACTTGTTGGTTATGGTCTTGTATTCCGGTTTACCCGGATCAATATAGGTTAGCCAGAATTGATGTTAAGGGTTAATGGTATTTTAGTCATTATGTATTGTAACTCTAAATTCAGGGGATCATGATAAATGAGATTTTTCTTCCGTATAGGCAAGGTTGTCGAATTCCGTAAAATTATTGTGTTCATGTGTGTGATTGCTTGACAGTTTGATTGTGTGTTCATCGTGGTCGATCCGTCGATTGTAGGTTTCTGCTGCACCGCTTCTCCCAACAAAACTAACTACATTTTGCAATCCATTTCAGATTTTATCCAAGTCTAAAACGAGAAATTGGACTATGGTGCCCACCTTGGGACCCTGATCAATTAAATCCCTTGACCGTCAAACCAATTGTTGTATACTTTGAGCCACCAAATGGTTCATCATGAATTCTAGATCCTTAAGATCTTCGAAGGCTCCACTAATAAAAAGTTCAATAAACAAAGAAGAATAATGCAGTCAGTGAAAAACAAATCTTCCAAACCTGGCCGGTAACGGACTCCGTTATGACATGCCGTCCAGGGAGGTCGGATTCCGTGACCGTCACCCCCTCTTCTTCGACATCGTCAGTTAAATCAGTGTTCCTCACAAGGCCTGACCATTCGTTGAGCATCGCAGCCGACTGCATGACCGAGGCGGCGCCACGCTTTCGGGTTTGGGGTTCTTGGCGGACTGCATCAAGGAAGCATCCTGTGGGGCAATGGGCTTGTCTGCGATGTCGCCGGAGATCGCAAACACATCCCCGTCGGTGATGGCGTCGATGGTTTGTGGCCTCCTCTGCGGCTGTTGCTGGCTCATCTTTCCTTATTATTTCTCTCCAATTCTTTCACATCCAATGATGATGGTTTATTTCTACTACTAGCTACACAACAGTGAAGTGAAGTGGATTGGATGGTTTATTTTGTTGTGCGCGTGTGTGCAAAGGTAACTAAGATCAAACAATCACCACACAAGAAGACAAGAAGATTTACGTGGTTTGGCAAAGATGCCTACGTCCACGGGAAACCAATTTCCACTGAGTTCTCCTCCAATCTGTGAAACCACAGCCTTGGAATCTCAGCCACTCTCAGTCTCTATCTAGGGTTACAGATTACATCATATATATAACCATTACATCCTTATCCCCCAAGAACTCTATCTTAAGAAAAAGGAAAGTCCTAACCTATTAGAAAACTGTTGTTTGACAAAACAGAAAATTCCTAATATCATTAGGGAAACCACCCTAGATACTGAACCCACTAATGGTCTGGACTTACATGGCCAACAATCCCCCCCTCCAGACCATAGGGAAGATGCCCCGAACCCTTTACTGGGCATTCAGCCCTGCCAACTCTGAACACAGCTCCAGCTTTCCCTTAGACACAACCTTGGTCATCATGTCCAAGGGATTCTTGTCCGAATGAATCTTTTCTAGCTTCATGAAGTTCTTCTCGATCACCTCACGAATCCAATGGTACTTGATATCAACGTGTTTCATGCGACCATGATATGTAGCATTCTCACTAAAATCTATAGCACTTTGACTATCACAGTAAACTACATATTCTTCTTGTTTCAAACCTAGTTCTTAAAGGAATCGCTTTAACCAAAGCATCTCTCTCCCTGCTTCATTAGCAGTTATGTATTCCGCTTTAGTTGTAGACTGTGCTGTGCATTTCTGTAACTTCGATTGCCAGGAGATAGCTCCCCCTACGAAAGTAAACAAATAACCAGAAGTCGACAACCGACGATCAAGATCGCTTGCAAAATCAGCATAAGTATAACCTTCCATGACTAGTTTTGAGCCTTCGAAACATAAGCACACCTTGGAAGTACCTCTCAAATACCTAAAGATCCACTTCACTGCTTCCCAATGCTCTTTTCCAGGGTTTGCGAGAAATCTACTCACTAAACTCATAGCATGAGCAATGTCTGGCCGTATACAAACCATGGCATACATGAGACTCCCCACAGCAGAGGAGTAAGGAATACATGCCATCCGTTCCTTTTCATTATCTGTAGTAGGACACAAGCGCTTGCTTAGTTTGAAGTGACTGGTTAGAGGTATGTTAACTGGCTTATCATTCTTCATGTTGAACCGCTCTAGCACTCGTTCAACATATTTCTCCTGTGACAACCACAGCTGCTTGGAACTCTTATCACAACGTATTTGCATGCCCAATAGCGTTCGTGCGGGACCCAAGTCTTTCATGTTAAATGACTTTGACATCTCCTCTTTTAACTTGCCAATCAACTTGCTATCTTGTCCAACTATTAGCATATCATCTACATATAAAAGAAGGATGATGAACCTGCCATCGATAAATCGACGAACATAGACACAATGATCTGCAGCTGTCCTCCGGTACCCATGACTCAACATGAATGAATCAAATTTCTTGTACTACTATCTTGGTGCTTGCTTTAGCCCGTAGAGACTCTTCTTCAGCTTGCACACCATCTGTTCTTTTCCTTCTACCTCAAACCCCTCTGGTTGAGTCATGTAGGTCTCTTCTTTCAAGTCACCGTGAAGAAACGCGGTCTTCACGTCCATCTGTTCAAGCTCAAGGTCCATGCTGGCGACTAGACCCAAAACGACTCTAATAGAAGTCATTTTCACAATAGGAGAGAAAACATCACTGAAGTCGATACCCTTCATCTGTGCGAAGCCTTTTACCACTAACCGTGCTTTGTGCTTCACTAGTTTTCCATTCTCATCCTTTTTCAGCTTGAACACCCATTTGTTTTTCAAAACATTCCTATCTTTAAAAAGTCGCACTGGCTCATATGTCTTGTTCTTCTTCAAAGAACTCATCTCATCCTGCATAGCCTTCATCCACTCATCTTTATCAGCATGAGTCATTGCTTCTCGGAAGCTCTCCGGCTCTCCCTCATCAGTAAGCAAAACATATTTGGATGTAGGATACCTAGTTGATAGTTGACGCTCTCAAGTAGACCTCCTAACTTGAGGTTTCGTGGTTTCAATCTGAGGAGACTGCTGCTCCCCCTGCTCAACACCCTCATCATCTGGCAACCCCCGTGCCTCATCACGATCCGGATCGTTTTGTCCACCTTCTCCACCTGTAGTCTGAACCGGAGAAGGAGTCGGTATGAGATCAACCACTCCATCAACTTTCTCAAAAGACTTATCAATCTTTTCAACATCTCCAAAGAACTGGTCTCCATGGAAAACTAAATCCCTAATTCTGATAAGTTTCCTCTTCTCTGGATCCCATAATTTGTACCCAAACTCATCTCTACCATAATCAAGAAAGATGCAACTCACTACCTTATCGTTCAACTTGGTACGCTGCTCCTTTGGTATATGTACAAACACTTTACACCCAAACACCTTCAAGTGCGAATAGGAAACATTTTTACCTGTCCATCTTCTCTCTGGAAGATCATAATTCAAAGGAACCGAGAAAGATCTGTTGATCAGATAAACGACAGTCAGAACAGCTTCACCCCAGAATGACTTAGGCAACCGTGCTAATCTTATCATGCATCTCATCTTCTCAAGAATAGTGCGATTCATTCTCTCTGCCACACTATTGTGCTGTGGAGTACCAGGAACTGTCTTTTCATGTCGAATGCCATGCTTCAAGCAATAGCTTCTGAACTGGTTGGATGTGTACTCTCCCCCATTATCTGATCAGAGACACTTCAAGAATTTACCTGTTTCTCTTTCAATCTTGACATGAAACTGTTGAAACATTTGGAACACTTGATCCTTTGATTTCAATGGATAAACCCAAACTTTCCTAGATGCATCATCGATGAATGTGACAAAGAACTTATTACCACCCAATTATTCTACCTCTATGAGACCACAAACATCAGCATATACCAAATCCAATACATTTGATTTCAATTTTGATGTCAAAGAGAAAGCAACCCTATGTTGTTTGCCATATAAACAATAATCACAAGGGTCAAGGGACATACCTTTGGAGCAATGAATTAAATCCTTCTTTGCCAACATCTGCAAGCCTTTTTCACTCATATGACCAAGCCTCTTATGCCACAGATTCAGAGAGGAATTGTCTTGAACTGCATTCAATGTATCTTTGCACAGCTTTACTTGTGTTTTATAAAGAGTATTACCTGCTGTTCCTCTCGCAATAACAAGAGACCCTTTAGTGAGATTCCATCTGCCATTTCCGAAGTAATTCTCATAACCTGCACGGTCCAATGTAGTCCCGGAAATCAGATTTAACCGCAGATCAGGAACATGTCGCACATCTTTCAGCGTCATTGTGCAACCAATATCGGTTTTAATGCAGACATCACCGATACCAATAACATCTGAATGACTTGTGTTGCCCATCTTCACAGTACCAAAGTTACTTGCATTGTACGTCGTGAACATTTCCTGCAGGGAGTAGAATGGTAGGATGCTGCTGTGTCAACAACCCACTCAATCTGACCATCTGCAATACTCAAACACTTATCATTATCGCCGGCGAGCACCACTACTTCCTGTTCCAAAGTAGCTGTAGTGTTATCACTGTCATTCTTCTTCTCATTGTTGGATCCTTTCTATTCATTCATGGCAAAATAATTTTTCCTGACGTGGCCCATCTTGCCACAGAAAAAGCATTTTACAGACTTTTTCTTGCTCTGTGATTCACCTTTAGACTTGCCACGACCCCCCTTTGGTCATCTACTCTTACTCCTCCCCCTGTTCTCAGTAACAAAGGCCTGTGCATTATCTGTCCCTGCAGATTTCCGTCTCGTTTCTTCATTCTGTAGACTACTGGTAACCTGACTCATGAATAACACACCATCTGGAGTGGAGTGGAGTGGAGTGAAGTGTATATAAAGTGCAAGGGAGGTGATTGTGGTTTGACACATGAGATGGTACGTGGAGAAATGGAGTTGAGGGTTTGGTTGCTTTTGATAAATAATGAAAAACAAGAAGAATTGCAAAGATCTTAACAATGAATTGCTTGCTTTGATGATCCCCTTGCAAGCCTTTAAATATACAAGGATTCCTATAAATGAGCTAATTTACAACTGTGCTGAAAAAATAAAAGGAAACTACAGCAATCTACATCAATCAGAATCTCCCTATACATGGTAATGTACAGCAGTCTACAGATCATAATTACAGATTTCCTAATCTGTAATTATCATACCAAACGGGCCGGCCCATTGGACCGACCCAACGGGCCAGCCCATCGGGTCATTCAGTTGACCCAGTCTTTTTACACCCCTCCTCAAGCTCATGGTGTTGCAGCAGCAGGAGTTTGTTCAAGGAAGACGAGAAACGAGCAAAGGTCTGAGATTTGGTAAAGAGATCAGCAGCATTATCAACTGAACTGACGAAGTGGAGTGACAAAGTACCCGATTTATAGTGCTGGCGAACAAGATGACAATCAATTTCAATATGCTTAGTTCGTTCATGAAAAACTTCATTCTGGGTGATCCGAACAGCACTCTGATTGTCACAATATAATGGTGTAGGAGCTTGAAGAGAAACACCTAGGTCATGTAGTAACCACCGAAGCCAGACAATTTCAGAGGTAGTATCAGCAAGAGCACGATATTCAGCTTCTGCAGAAAACTTGGAGACAGATGTCTGCTTCTTGCTCCTCCAAGAAACCAAGGAATGACCCAAGAATATGCAATAACCAGTGGTTGAACGCCGATCATCCACATCCCCTGCCCAATCAGAGTCAGAAAAGGCGCGAAGATGAAGCGAACTATCGGAAGAGAGAAGCAAGGCATATGATGGTGGAACAGAATCCTGATCTCCAGGAAGAGTGGGGACTTCAACCACATCAGAAGGGATGGAGTCAGGTTTGGGCCTCCGTTGATAGACAAGAAGTGGCGGAGGATCAACAGAAGTTTCTGAAGTAGGATAGGTCTCAGATGGAAACAAATCTGGAAAAGGATCAAGGGGGTGTACAGAGGAGACAGGCTGTGAGGATGGTAAGAAGTAATAAGGTATATGTTCCATGAAGGTAACATTACGAGAAATGCGTAACTTGTTCAATTGTGGATCATAACAGCGATATCCCTTTTGTTCTATACCATAGCCAAGAAAAACACAAATAGCAGACTTGGGAGAGAGCTTGTGTCGCTCACTAGAGGGAAGCAAAACAAAACAAGTACATCCAAAAACTCTTAGATGAGAGTAAGTAGGTTTTGTACCATAAAGTTTCTCGAAAGGAGTGGCCCCAGATAAAACAGAAGATGGCATTCTGTTGATGAGATAAACTGAAGTGAGAACAGCTTCTCCCCAAAATGTAATGGGCACGGAAGAGGATTGTAGCATAGATCTAGCCGTTTCAATGATATGTCTATGTTTTCGTTCGGCTACCCCATTTTGTTGTGGAGTACCTGGGCAGGAGAGTTGAGCTATTGTACCATGACTGGCAAGCAGGTTTTGAAATTGTTGTGACCGATATTCCCCACCCCCCCCCCCCCCCCCCCCCCCCCCCGCATCGGAGCGAAAAACTTTGATCTTAGCAGAAAATTGGGTGGCGATCATGGTGGTAAAGTTCAAGTATGTACGGAGAAAATTAGATTTGTGTTTTAACATGTATAGCCAAGTAAATCTGGTGTAATCATCCACAAAGATAACATAATAACGTGAGCCACCCTTGGTGGGTTGAACAGCAGGGCCCCATAGATCAGAGTGAACAAGTGCAAAAGGTGCATTGGAAACTGAGGTACTTTTATTAAAAGGCAAAATAGTTTGCTTTGACAACTTGCAACCAATACAACCAGTAGATTCAGAGAAAGTGACTTTTCCAAGACTTTTATTCGCAAGTAAAAAATCTAATTTTCCTTTGGACAAATGACCTAACCGAAGATGCCATAAGCTAGAGGATGAAGTTGATGTAGATGCTGCCAGAAGTGGTGAGGAAGGAACATGAAGAGAGGTCAAGTGATATAAATTCCCTTCTTTATGGCCAGTCCCAATCTGATTCCCGGAGCGAGGATCCTGCACAACACAACCAGTGGAGTTAAACGAGACAAGATAACCCAGATTAGTAAGTTGATTGATGGAAATGAGGTTAATAGCAATTCCTGGAACATACAAAACATTCGGTAAAGATAGTCGTCCAGAGGAAGACTGAGATGTGATAGTACCAATGGTGGAAACAGGCATAGTGGTGCCACAAGCAGTATGAATGTTTAGAAGAGTAGAAGGCTTTCGACTGATACTTAATAATGATGAATCAGAAACCATGTGAGATGAGGCACCTGAGTCAAATATCCATGATGGAGTTTTACCAGAGAATGAGGCCATGGCAGAATTAACTGTTTCAGCTTGAGTAGTATTGGGACCACTGGAGGAAGTGAGGAGGAGCTGCTGCAGTTGTTCATCAATCATAGTCTGGATCTAAGTAGAAAAGTCAGGAGGTGCTTCAGCAGTCACTGCTGCTGTCTGGTTATGTCCAGGACGTTGACCGGGACGTCGATTTGGCTCTTTCTGATTCTGTTTCTTTTTCAGCTGAGGACAGTCTCTCTTCCAGTGTCCTGGTTCTTTGCAATAATTACAGATGTTGTTAGAACCGACAGGTTTACCCAAAGAGGATGACTTAGCAGCAACGAGGACGTGATCGGACTCAACGGCTTTGCGCTTTGATAAGATCTGTTGAGTTTGTTCCTCTGCTAGAAGTTCAGACAAAGCCACATCCACATATGGCAATGGAGATCGATGTAATAGTATACCCCTAATGTGTTCATACTCAGGGCGAAGAGCCATAAGAAACTGAACTAGTCAAGTTTCCTGCCGATATTTTTCAAAAGTAGTTGAGTCGGCAGAGCAGGTAAACTGGGGTTCCATTAGAGCTAATTGATCCCATAATGCAGTCATTTTGACATAGAATTCATGAATGGACTGAGAGCCTTGTTCTGCAGTTTTAATTTCCCATTCAAGTTGATAACGGCGGGCGGAATTGGATTGAACATATAACCGAGCCAAATAATCCCAGGTATCCTTCGGATGAGAAAATTTAGACAATTGATGTCCAATGGAGGGAGTGACTGAATTTACAATCCAAGAATTAATTTTACCCACAGATGCTTACCAATCCTCATAAGCAGGATCCTTGGTGTCAGGTCCTGGCTTCTTTTCTATCACAAATTTCCAAAGTTTCTGCCCCTTCAAAAAATTCATCATGAGATGGGACCAGTAAGCATAATTGGTCCCATCAAGAATAACACTAATACCAGTCACCTTCTCAGCCATTACAGATGACAGCAGAAGATGGAGATGCAAGAAAAACAATAAAGAAGCTCTAGGCGTCCCCGTTGACAGGGTGTAGAATGGCTATTGGACTACCAAAACCCAATTAGTTCACAAATTAGCTTACAGAAAGCAAAGACTAACCAATTTTCGCACCCAACAAGCCTTGGTTAAGTCTGATCCAACGGCGGATTACAAAACTGGACGGTCTTGATGAAAACAGTCCGGCATAAAATGCTGAACAGAGATGGCCACAAAACAGTACCTTAATGCAGCTCAAAAAATCTGAAAAAATCACAGAATATCTCCAATAAGTGGTCGACCACTTTGAGCTGGTGCGCTCCCTCTCTGATCAAGTGTGGACCCCACCTCTGTAACCCAGCCAATGTCAGGAGGCGTGACCAACGTCCGATCTCCCCTCTTTCTCACAACAGTGGCTCTGATACCATGATAAACAATGAAAAACAAGAAGAATTGCAGAGATCTTAACAATGAATTGCTTGCTTTGATGATCCCCTTGCAAGCCTTTAAATATACAAGGATTCCTATAAATGAGCTAATTTACAACTGTGCTGAAAAAATAAAAGGAAACTACAGCAATCTACATCAATCAGAATCTCCCTATACATGGTAATGTACAGCAGTCTACGGATCATAATTACAGATTTCCTAATCTGTAATTATCATACCAAACGGGCCGGCCCATTGGACCGACCCAACGGGCCAGCCCAATGGGTCATTCAGTTGACCCAGTCTTTTTACAGCTTTGATGTGGAAGAGGTACACGTCTCTGTTAGGTGTTGGGGAGTTGAGTAGGTAAGGGAGACATGCGTCGAGCTTCTGAGAGTGCACTTTGCTGACCAATCGACACTCTCAGGATCGTTGGTTTGATGGTGATGATGAGGCTTTCCTTGGCTGGATACAGACCAACCGACTAGACAGCAATATATTTTACATTTGATGTTTGAACTAATAAATTATGTATTATGCAATATCCTTTTCTTTTGTTTCCTCATTATAGTATTCCTTTGCATATATATATAATTAATTTGAATTGATTATAATGAATGCATGTAAATAATATATATTTATACGAAAATATTTACGTGCATACATCCCTCACTATGACACTCCTTTTTTGAAAGATATTAATGTATAAAAAGATAAAATTATTACATATTATGATACTTTTTTTCACATTGTTAGATTTAAAAAGAAAGTGTCCCTCATCAAAATGATAAAAATTATATGCACATGAAAACCCCCACACGAATACCCACCTTATTTATATATTAAAAGTATTTGATCTATTTTAAAATATTTTTAAATACCTCTCTTGAGTCACTAGGTTGACTCTATCCAAATCAATGTTTTTTACATTGGAAGAGTGGAGCCCAAGTCATGAATTTTCCAATCTTGATTAATATATACCCCAGCCCAATTACAATTGGGCTGGACCTACACTGTAGCTCAGAAACGGCAGTCCGTGTCATAAGGTCATAACACATCCAAAGTTCACTTGTAATATATCATAAACTAAATACCCTTGTGCTACCTGGCCTCGGGCTTGAATAGGTTGCACAATCGAATTTAGGTTGAACCCAAGTAGCACCCTTGTCAAGATGACCTTTATTTTCCTAGGATTTGAATCACTAGGGTAACAACTGCATATTCATTTTCTATCTTTCCTTTGATTCAATGTCCAAGAAAGGCCAGGCTGCTTGATGGTCATATTTACATATTCACCTTTAACCTTCAGTTTTAATCACTCGGAGTGGACTCCTGCATATTCTATGCAAACAAACACACACTAAACACCAGTTAAGGATGGTATTATTTCCACCGCCTATGATTTAGATCAGATATTGATAGAATGAGTATTGAACTCAAGATATGTTACAAAATATCCAGATTGAGTTAGAAAGAACTGTACTGATTTCAATTTTGCCTGAGCCAATTATGTTACCCAAAAAAAAAATACATGAATAAATAAATAAAAACCGCTGAGAACAAGCAAAAGGTCAACCAGCCTTACAACAAATTGGTGCTGCCACATTCTGAGCATCTTTCTCCAGTTTCTCTTTTGAAAGACATTTGTGTAAGTATAGGGAGATGTATAAGCTTAAAAATGTCACCAGTAATCTCTACAGGAACATTGGTTATCCTTGAAATGATGAAACCGGTTATTGTCCCTAACAATAATCTCCCTGCACACAATTCCTGAGATGAATTTGAAGGCACTGTGGCAATCCCCACACACCCGAAGGTTCTTGGTGATCCTTATGGGAACCCCTTCAGGTACACAAATCAGCCCAAAGGCCAATGCCAGCTTCTCACTGTGGTAAAACACTTCAGTCTCTTTCTCTTCCTCTTCCAGATCAAAGAGAGCATAATTAGTGTCAGGGACGTACCCAGCAGCCTTCATCTGTTTCCTCAACTTTGCCAGCATAGCATGGATTTCGGTGTTCCTCTTGTGGGACGAGTCCTTGGCCTGGAAGACATGGACCTCATTCTTTATGTTGATCCAACTGTACCCTGGCCCCTTCTTTATTCCCACTTCCTTCATCTCCTTCCTTACCTCTGTGGCCTCTTCCCACCTATACAGTGTCATGTTAGGAGTAAACAGTTAGTTCAATAAAACTGCAATCAACTCCCCAGTCAAAAAAATCTGCCAACTGCCAAGCATGATGAAGACATGGATGTTCTTTGATGTGTGAAGGACCCTATCAAGAATGAAAGATAGACCAAACATTGTCCCACTTAAAGCTGATTCTAAGGCCCCATTTGGATCCTTGGAACACAGTTGCCCTGCAATCAGGTTGCCAATAATTTGGCAAGGAACAAATCAGCTGTAGGTTCCAGGCAGCTCAGTCTTATCCAAGCACGTCATTTGTGTAAACTGAAAAAAACCAAATGGGGCATAAAAATCCAATCGAACACTTGTTGAATGTGGGTCAACTGCAACTGGCAATTGGATAATTGGGAGTCTTGGATGATGATGATAAGGGTTGCATCACCAAATAGAGTATGGCTTTGATCATAATGATGACAAATTGGAGAACTAGGATCACCAAATAGGGTAGATATTAAAACATAAAGAACAACTTACTTGACACAATTGCATGATTCCCACTGAATACCTCTTTCTTTGGGAACGGCAAAAAACTATTGAATACCTAGGATTCCAAAGCAAATGGTCTTTTATCAAGTGACGCAGAATGATCAAAGGTGGGAGATCTACAAAGGACCATTATACTATGCCCTCTTCACTTTCCAAAGGAAATGATTTGGCGACATATGAAATTAAACAATACAAATTCGATGGTCACAAGTAGATCTCCACCCTCGGTACATTTTCTCTTTGCAACTTTGATAAAAAGATCTTCCTAGGAATTTTAAGGATCTAGTAAAATTTGCAGTCAAGGCAGGTTACACATCTAATCAGATTTTGGGCCAGCTCCACTGGCTCCATTCCTTCCAAATCAGTGGAATAAGGCTAAGAGGATTATGTTAAACATGGGCAGGACAGACATTTGCTGTCAAAGACCCCCAATCGCTATTCCCTCAAAACAAAGTGTACATTTTGAGCCGACCTTCTGGAGCTCCAAACTGTTCATATGTCAATCCAGGGCATTAGCATAGAATAATCAACTATGCATGTTTGATGTTTTTCAAACATAGCACGTGTGCATGCAACATATGTCAAACCAGGGCAGTGGCATGGAAAAACCAACCGTGCACGTTTCTCAAACATAGCATGTATGCAAGCAACCCAACTACCCAAACTAATTCACCCAAATTCCATGTACATGGCCTAGCCCACTTAAGCCCCCCACGATGTAAGGTTGTAAACATTATGGGTGCAACTTGGGCCCATGGGGCACCCACATCTGGACCCAAACCACTATCAAACATAATTACATACATTATCATGCACATAGTATGTACATACTTTAATTACATCAGTATATAAGACATAAATCACTTTATATAACGTTGACAAAATGGGGCCGTCAAGGCAAAATCAAATTCATAGAGGTGGGGTCACTCTCTAAAGATTTGAACCATTCAAGTTATAGCTGCCCGCCACCGCCCACACCGCACCCACCCCCCACCACCAATTTACCTTACTGGCTTGAGCTTGTCCCTAAAGAAAGCAATGTTAATGGTTGATTAAAAATTATGATAAATCACTGATTAGTAATGGATAAAAAAATAAAAAATGGTTTATTAATATTTGTTTTTATGCAAAATGAGTCGAATCTTTTGGTAAGGCGGACTGACCATTAGGTGTGCAATTTTCCCCCTCTCAAAAACACGAAATTTCATTCCAATTGAAGTTATATTCAATGTTGGATTAGACAAATACAATTTCGCCATTTTTTTCACGTGTGTCCAATCTCATAGCTAATCTTCATTTCAAAACATGGAACATTGTTATATAAACTTGCATAGAAAATTCAATATTATTAAAAAAATGTGATTAATATGTTATTTAATCACTTTGACCAAAATGGTATGGCCTTGATATATGCATTTTCTTATGTTGGGCTTGATATACTCATTTTCCTATGCTAATTATATATTTAAGGTAAATGGTTATACAAGCATAATCCACACAAGACCCAGACACGGACCAATTGCTAATCAGGCCACGAAAAAGGCCCATCAGATTTACTCATCGTGGCTCTAGGGTAACCAGGCATTAGGGGGCTGTTTGAGCTCATCTCCATATTCCTGGGTGATTTAGGCCAAAATCAACTTGAAGCAGAAACAGAACATCCCCACAAACTATCAAACATAGTTCATACCTGCCAGCAGCAGCAAACATGTTTGACAGAATGACATGGTTGCCTGAGTCATGGGGATCGAGCTCAAATAACTTCTCAGCTGCAACTTGCCCCAATTCCGGCTTCCCATACACCCTGCAAGCTCCAAGCAGCGCCCCCCACACCGACACCGTTGGCCTTATTGGCATCTCCTTTATAAACTCGTATGCACGATCTACCATCCCAGCTCTTCCCAGCAAGTCAACCACACAACCATAATGCTCTGCGCCTGGCTCAATCCCATACTGCCTTTTCATTGATTCAAAAATCTCAAGGCCCTTCTCCACTGACCCCGACCTACTACATGCCGATAGCACGCACACCATTGTAATGTAATTCGGTGACACCAGACAACCACTGCCACCCTGTATCATCTCCTCAAATGCAGCAAGCGCCATTTCTGCAAACCCATGGTGTGCGTAGCCCCCTATCAATGCATTCCATGTAGTCAAGTTTGTCTCGGGCATTTCATCAAACACTTGCTCAGAGTGTTCAATGCTGCCACATTTTGCATACATGTCAACGAGCGCGCTCCCTACATAGATGTTAGCATCAACACAGCACTTCACAGCAAGAGTGTGAACGGACTTCCCAAGCTCCAGCCCAGCTAGCCCTGCGCAGGCGCTGAGAATGCTGGACACCATGAAATCCGTCGGTTCGACTCCTGCCTTCCGCGCCCGCAAAAATGTCAAAAACGCCTTCTCATCTTCATCATTCTGCACAAACACCACAATCAGTGAGCACCAAGAAACAACATTTGGGGTGGAAGTTCCTTCAAACACTCTCGCTGCTGAATCAACTCGGCGGCACTTTCCATAAAAATCAACCAACCCATTTGAAACGGATACATCCGCATCAAACCCAACTCGGACAACAAACCCATGAAGCTGACACCCCAGACGAAGATCCCCCATATCAGCGCACGCGTTCAGAAAAGCGCAGAACGTGATGGAGTCCTGCTGATTGCCCATTTCGTGTCTAAAGCTGATAAATGCACATACAGCTTCTCGGGGCCGACCGTCAAGAACAGAATTGGAGATGAGGGCATTCCAAGTAGGGACATTCCTGTGGGGCATTTCGTCGAACAGGCAGCTGGAGTGTTGGCGGAGGCCGGCTTTGGAGTACATGTCAAAGGCGCTGCAGGCAACAAAGACGTCGTAGAGGAGGCCAGACTTGAGGGCAAGGGAGTGGAGCTGGACGCCGGCGAGGGGGAGGCGGAGGGCGGCGGAGGCCTTGAAGAGGCAGGGGAGGGTGAAGTCGTTGGGGGGGACGGAGGAGCGACGCATGAGGGAGAAAAGGCGGAGGGCGTACAGGAAGTGTCCGTTCTGGACGGCGCCAGAGATGAGGGAAGTGAAGGAGACGACGGAGGGGTTGGGGTCGAGGGAGAGGAGGGAGAATGCGGAGGAGAGGCGGTCGAGCTTCGAGTACATGTTGAGGAGGTGGATGCAGAGGAAGCTTGGAATGGGGCTGAGGGTCTTGAGGATATGGGCGTGCCCGGCTCGACCGACGAGAGGAGACCGAGTCGACACGGCCCTTTCGACGACCGCGGCGAGAGCGTTGGGAGAGAGGAAGGGGGGCATTGGCATTGGCATTGGCATGGTGAGTTGTTGCAGAGGAGGGTCATGGCCGCTGCGACTGCGAATGCCAATGCCAAGGCTGGAGCATGGGGAAGACAATGAGAGAATAACCAAAACCAAAAAACATGTAAGCTTTTTAAGCCTGTGGGAATGGGATCAGCAAAGAGGGAGAGGGACTTCTTTAAATACAATGAATGTGGCGGGAATTGTTTGAATTAGGGATGCAGACGGGTCAGGTCCATGGACTGGATCCAATTAAAGCTCTAAACTTGAACACAGACCGACAAAGCCAAGAGCCAACTCTCAGCCCACCTCAAATTGTTATTTATAGACTTTTAATCAATTCTTAAGTTTGAATTTTCTTAAAATCCATCAATGTTATCTAATCTCTCTCACCCATTTCTCTCTCTTGTCTAGGAGTTGCATTTCTTTTCAATTTCTTTTACTTTTCACCATTCATGAGCTTTTGACGTATTGGACACCATCTTACATCTTTTCCCAAGGATCAAATATCTATCTCACTAAGTTTGACATGTGGTAAATCCTAACTCATCACGTCATGAAGAGGGCTGCTTATCAAATATATAATAATAGAGACATTTGCCAAAAAGTTCCAATAAAAAAGGGAACCACAAATGAGGAGGTCCCAAGCTTTTATAATGTTATAGGAGAGCCTCCTACCAAGATTTTCTTTTTTCCTCCTTTTTGTCCATCATATCATTCAATGATGTCAGCAAAAACCCATAAACCCCAAATCAATAGAAAGAAAGAACAAAAAAAAAAAAAAAAAAAAGAAAAATGTGAGGAGAAGAAGAAAAACTTAAGAGGACCCATCCAAACGAGATTTATTAGCTTTATCTTCCGTCATCTTCATCTCTAATTTTTTATCTATCCATCTATTTCATCATAGTGTTTCTTACCCACTTCAATTGACCCGAACCCTATTAACACTACCAAACCTGCCCCATGTTCGAGCAGTTAGTGGTAAGTCAAGCATTAAACAATAGGAGAAATAAATATAAATAAGAAATTAGAAAACAACATTTCTCACTAGCATAAATAAATTGGAGCTGCAAAGTAGAAACAAAATTTGGCTCTTCTAAGCACAATTCTCTCCAAAAACCATTCTAGACAATAAGGAGGCATTGTTATCCATAAAGGCGGATGAAATCTATATGAGCACGAAGTTTTTCAACAGTACCATCTTCGAGATCGAAAACACATGAATCACAGTATTCATATGGACTATGGTAATATCTTTCCAAAAGATTGTCTACAAAATATATGTGATTTCCTTTGAAGGAAGGAAATTGGCTAGCCATGACAATAATGATCGATTTACACTAAAAAACAATACTCGATCAACCAAGCTTTCCACCTTAAAATACATTTTGAACTTTCCACTACGTGCTCTCTTCCGCTCCCAAAGGAGCCCCGTAAATGTCAAAATGCATCGTTTTGTGAGGAGCTCGAGATTGGCTGGCATCTTCATATTGGAGATGCTTAACATTTCTAGTGATCACATACATGGTATTAATCAATATATCCGGTGCCAAATATCCAATGATGGTGTAGGGAGGAGGAGAAGGAGGAGGAGGTTCCAACTCTGGAGTCAGTTGTTCCCCATGGGGATGGAAGCCGTCGTCAATGTGGAGAAGGTAGACTGCTGCTACCTCATCCACGGCGTAGAAGTGCCCCTGTGATATATGACATCTTCGACTAGTGCAGGGATGTCGATATTAGTGTAAGCATCATCTCCAGTTCTGCATAAGCCCAAATATCCAAGACCGTGTTGGAAAACCACAACGTTGCCATCATATGATAGGGCGACCATGCGTATGTGCTTATCACGAATCTCTTCCTTGCTGTAGAACTCCTCTGTGTAGTTCTGTTGTATGAAAGTGGACTGGTGATTGGTGAGGAATGTTGAATCCACAGTCATCAGCTACCCGTTTTGGAAAGAACCACAGCAGCGCTTGCCCCGTATTTTTGGGAGATCAATGTTGTAGATTTTCTGGTTAGAGAGACTGAAGAAAACACGAGTGTCCGGATCTTCTTTTTTCTTTGTGAGGAAGCGTCATGAGCCATGGAAGCTCACGGTTTATGCTTTTCTTTAGCATTGAATGCCATGTTTTCTGGTGTAATGCAAATATGTAAAATTTTCTCTAAGAGCTCTTAATTGATGAAGATCAACCCAGTTGGCCATAAGAAAAATAAATACAAAAACTGATGAACAGATTAGAATAAACAGACAAAAAAAGTTATACAGGGAATAAACAGTACAGAAAAAGAGATAAAAGAAGAGAACAGATGAATGGACAAAGGAGAGAGAAAGAAGTAGAGGGGAAAAAATAATTTTTTAAAGTAAAGGGATGATGCCACGTTAGGGTTTAGGAGTCGAAATCCTCTTACAATTCCGATTTAGACAAGTCCCAGTTTACATTTTAGGAGTCACACCGATTTAAACAAGCCCCAGTTTAGAAGGAATGAAACTCTAAGTAGGGCCACATACAGCAAATTAGAGCTGCCTGAGTAAGGTTAGTGAAACGATTGCAGATGGATTGGGCCATTGTCAAGAACCCCAAGTCCAATTCCACTTGAATAAGATATAGGCTGATGTTTAAATCCAACATAAATTGGCATGATATATTAAGGGTTGGGTATAGTCTGGAGAGCCATAATTTCAAAGGATGAATGACGGGCAATAACATCATCATCATCGATAGAGTTTTTTATTTTTTATTTTTTTTTTTCCATCTATCTAGGTTAAGCTTGTTGAACCTAATTTGTTATCACATTATAGAAGGTACAAGATCAAAAAGTTCAGCTATAAACATTTAATTTCACGTTTTCACTCAATGTGCTTCCAAGCTAAGAAGCATTTTGCTGAGAAACACAACTACTACTCGTTGCATTCTAATACACCAGAAATACTTACAATCAGAATTATTACATTACTTCCAAGATCAGCTTGCTAATAAAAGGTCAAAAGAGATGGACAAAAACTTACCAGGATAAAACTTTCCAACTAAAACATTTATATTATAAACCCAGGTGATCTTCCACTTTGAAGAATAAAAATGAAAAAAGATGGCTTGAGAATCAAGTCTGTCAGCTGTTACTCAGTAAAAGGGGTCAATGTAGTTGTAAACGTTATTTACGTTCAGCTCATCCGTAAGTTAGCCAACCTGACAACCCCGACTGATCAAGACATTATATCTCAAGGTTTAAAAAGTTGAGACCATTTAATTCATCAAAGAGTTGTAATCCATCCACTCAGGTGGATGGAAATTTCACTCCACCTATGTCAGTTACTACGGATGTAGCTCATAAGACGAGATCCTAACCATCATTAGATCATTCTGAAGTAAGCTATAGGTAAGGAACTTCAATATCTGCTATAGCTCGAGACATTTAATGAGTAGGGGCATGTGAGAAGTAGAAAACAACAAAAACGATACATTCAATGGGCAAGAAATCTCTGATTGGATGGTTAGGACTAAATATTGAATGAGTTTCTGTTAGTAACATGCTAAATAGAATTATGATACACGTGCATCGCACATAAAGCAAGTTGAAGAAATTTCCTCATACTTTGGTGCATGGGGCCAAGCTCTTCACTAAATTTCATCATCTGATCACTGGATCTGGCCTCCACTTCCCTTACTCGAGAGAATTCGAAGGGACAGAAAATCATTTTCTGAGGAGCAAACTGCCGTGCTTTCATGTACACATCTGTAAGCTGAAACTTTTTGCAGCAACAGTTCAAATTACTATGAAACCCCAGTATTCTTCAAGTCTTTCATAAGTAAATCCAATCTCTCTGATAAATCAGCTCTCCGATACCCAGCAACCAATAAATCTACAGTAGACTTGGGAAGCTTGTACAAACCACGTATTTGGTCCAAAAATAAATCTAGCCTCTCATAAGCTGCCTGACGGAAGTATGAACAGATTACTGCCTCGATATCCACTGGGCAAGCAAACAGGATTCCTTCCTCCAACATCCTTTTGATAGAGTGCTCCATATCATCCAACCTATCCCACAAAGCATGCAATCTAATTATCCCAGAGTGCACTTGTGCCAAAACACCTGATTTTTTATTCGACATTACTAAAACCAGTAGCTCCTCCATCTCTTCAAGCTTTCCAAGCTCAGAATATAACCTCAGAATCTTATCAATCATGACTTCAGTCACATCCCATCCCCCATCCTTGAGGAACTTCAAAAATTCCTTGACATCACCAATTTTCTTCTGTTTGCATAGCCCTTCAAGAACAAATCCCAATATAGTTTCATTAGGTGTCATTCCAGACAATATCATCTCTTCAAAACACCTATCTGCATCAGCAAACTTCCCCACTTTAACAAAACCCGCAATAAGGAAGTCATAGGTCAGAACATCAGGTGAACACCCTGCTGCCCTTCCAGCCAAATACCAGGCCTCCATAGCTTTAGCATCTCCCATTTTAGAATATGCAGAAATGAATGAATTGTATGTGGCCAAATCGGGTTTACAGTCATTGGTTCCTTCCATGATCTCAAATAAGCTTAAGGCAGTCATCACATTACCTGCCAACAAGCAGGCAGAAATCAGTGCATTGAAAAGAACGACATTAGGTCTGATTCCCTGCGCCTCCAATGAAGTAAAAACCTGTATAGCAAATGGGATGTTGTGAACCTTTCCACACAATGAAATCAGCTCTGAATAATGGTTGTAGTCTCTGTTGTTCTCCATCAATAAACTGTCCAACTTCCACTCTAAGACCTGGTTCAGAAATGAGTTAAATATGTAAGTTTAAAGTGGAAAATTTTTTCTTGATCACCAGTCATATATTCAAATTTCACAAAATGACAGAACAGAAATGCCTCGATATTCTGCAAACAAAAAAAAAGAGATTATTATACAATGTTTTACTAAACCAAATTGGATTTTTTTTTTTTTGCTTGGACCAGCATTCCCTAAAGGGGTTGTTTGTTTTTTATACATTGGATATGTCAATGAAATTCACATGGGTAAAATTCATATATGTGAGTT
Organism: Sextonia rubra; assembly: GCA_037013555.1. Classification (NCBI taxonomy): domain Eukaryota; kingdom Viridiplantae; phylum Streptophyta; class Magnoliopsida; order Laurales; family Lauraceae; genus Sextonia; species Sextonia rubra. The sequence continues at coordinate 20,427,397 of JASUAD010000006.1, forward strand.
TTGCAAGTGCAAATTTTACATATGTTGAACATATTTCAACAAACACCATTTTCATATCAGTATCATTTTATCACATTTGTTTTAACTAGATGAGTACATATACAAAATTAAGAAACTACTATATGAGGGCGGCATGAGGAAGAAAGGATCCATCTCAGTTGATGCATTTTAGCAGGCTCCAGGACTCCAAAACTTTTCTACAGATGAAATAGTGAGTCTCAAAGACACTAAATGGTTCGGATCATGATTTGAGGGCCAAAAAAAAAAAAGTGAGATATAGTTGTTTTTGCATTTTCTTTTTCACATGTTTCTCAAAATCCGCGAGAATCTAATAGATGAAACTTCACGACTCAAGGTTTATCATTTTTATGAGAATATCGATCGGCTCATATCATTATTATTATTATTATTATTATTACCGGGGGGGGTGGGTGTTGGCGCAAGAAATTAAAAAATTAGAACTAGTTGCTTTTATGCTTTTCACATATTTCTCAAAATCCATGAGGATGTAAGATGTCAAACCTCGCAACTCGGGGTTTAGTAATTCTATGACAATGTTGAGGCCTGAGGGGTTATACACATGTGATATGTAAATTAAATTTACATATGTAAAAGTTCCATGATATGCAAGTTTTGCATATGTAAAATTTACATATGTTGAACATATTACAAAGTTTGTTTGCAAACATCATTTTCATACCATTTTCACTTGCAATTCATTTTTCATGTTTTTTTTTTCTCTTTTAACTAGAAGTGTAAATATAACAAAATCAAGAAATTAAGTAATCATCAGTCATCACACTTCCATTTTGAGCATAAATAGATGTTGTTGCTTCATGTAAATCAAGTGCTGGTGATGAACGTCCTTGATATAATCCAAGTTAAGTGTTTCTGAAAAAAAAAAAACAACATTTTCTGTTGGCATCGCACTTAAAAGTAGCCCCATAAAAAAATCTCGGTCTCAGTAGTATCCGTGGTGGCGGCCATTTCAGTACACCATGATTTTTTCAAGTACAATATGTCTTCAAATTTTTTGTGTGAACTTCCAAAAATGACAGAAATGAAACTCAGAAAATAGGAGTAGAAAATAATTTTAAAAAATATATGAGTTGAGGCCTGTTACTAATATCACTATCTTAAAGACATTTTACCCCACACACATAATCTCTACATGAGAAAAGATGTAGCTCCTCTTGGGGTACAATAACTCTCTTTCTCACAATCAAAACTCGACACCCCACCCTCCTCAATTCTCTCTTCTTTCTTTTCATACAAGAGGACAAACATCTTGGAATGTATATTTCTATTTTCGCCCCTACTCATTTTTTATTTGTATTCATAAGAGAGTGACAAATTCTCTAAGATCAGGGGCATTTTCACCATTTGCCTCACTCCAAAAGATACTTAACATATCTATACGTTAATTTTCTACTTGAATTCGCTAGATTTGTCCCTCATCAAAAGTAAATCAAGAGAAAAGTACTCTAATGTGGAGCCCCCCTTAATGAAAACTCATTTGGAAATCTAAATTGCTATCCTTTAGTGGGGCATTCCATGTTTTTATGAGCTAGTCTCACCTTAATTTTAAGCATATAACAATTAACATAAATTAATGTAAAAAATTAATAATATAAACCATGTTAATCATTCAATTGACTGTATGCTTAATTTTATGATAGGAGCAAACTCTAGTGCAGTAAATTTTGAGGATATCCTATAGATGGGATCCTCTTGGGCTCTCAGACATTTTGTGAGGGTCTTGAGTGGAGTCCAGCTAAGAAGAGTAGGAATAAGTGGCATAATTCAAATCCTATACAGTTTCGGTCATGAGAATTTCCTGATGCCCTTAAGTGGGGCCATTAAGAAACATGAACATAGAAAAGAAAACATTCCACACTTACGAAATATCAAAATCCCATAAAAAAAACCCCACTCTCTATTAAATTTAAAACTACCTAGGCCCAACACAAGATATATCTATACAAAATATTAATTTTTTTATGATAATTTATTTAAGAATTTTAAAAGTTATCACTCAAAGTGGGCTATTTCATTTTGAGTGAAATCTTATGAGGAATAGACATAACATAAGGAAGCGATTTTCTCATTGACTTAGAATTTTCATTAGTGGGCACATTGAGTGGTCTCCAGAAATTCTGTTGGTGCTCTTATGTTGTTTTGCATAACACCGGCGCCCCCCCCCCCCCCCCCCCCACCACAACATTGCGCTTTTGTGTCTACAGTATAAATGACCTTGAAATCGTTAGCAAGCCATGAAAGAAATGCCCACTTTGAGGAATTCCACTCTAATATAATTCAGCACCCCTGCTAGATTTTCTCTTCTTTGTCAACATTGACCATAACTTGCCCCCTTTGAAAGAAAATCCTAACTTTGCCATTGCTGGTGTGCACATGATCTAGAGCTCAACAGAACACCAGTCAACTTTTTAGTTTGCCAGCAGTAGCCAGAAAATAGAGGAATAACGGAAAATGAAGAGATGTTTCTGAAAAAGAATAGAATTAAAAAGAAGGGGAAAGCTTTTGAAGAAGCCCCATGACATCCCTTGAAAAAGTTGAATGGCTGCTGCCAAGTGGCATGATCTGGTTCTCTCTCGAAACGGCAACCAACCAACTAAGCGCAACTTGACCCAGGCTGGCATGGCTCAGTCAATGCATGCATGTAAAAGAAATGTTTCCAAAGCCCCACATCTTCCTGTGTTTTAGGCTAGCTCACGACCGGCGAACCTATAAAAACACATCTTAATATAGGAAGTAAAACTCCTTTAGAGTTTAATGAAAACACTTGTATTTTTCCTATGTCTTAAATCACTAAAGTGGTCTATCTAATATGCAATACTGATCAGAACTCTTTCACAAACATGTCACATTTATGTATGTGGCGCAGCCCTGGATCTTGGATCGATAGTAGAACAATCTCCCGAGGGATTGTTTGAATCCAAAAGGATTCCCAAGCACAATGAAACTCATGATCACACTGGAGAGAGAAAATCTCTGGAAACTGAAATTATACTGATAAAAGCATACCTATTACATTGAAGAACTGCTCCTTATATAGGAGAGATTAATTCTAAAATAGAAGGCCTAATTGTACACAAACATGAGCTACTAAAAATAAAAATAGGAAATAGATAAGGTTAGGGATCCTTGAGGAAGCCAAGGATCAATCGGATCTGCTGCGGGCCCGTGATCTGGGCCGGACTTGGGTTCGGCCTGCATCAGCTCTCCCCGGCTTGGAAAAACTTGACTCCCGCAAGTTGAGCGCTTGATATCTCTTATAAAGATCAGGATTGATGCGCTGGAAGTCAGTAGCTGTAATCCATATAGCATCAGAGATAGGACGATTCCGCCAGCGTACATAAAACTTCTGATAACCTCCTTGACGTGTAGAAACAATTTGATCATCAAGGACATCAATAATTTCATCAGGAGGTGGAAAATTAACTGGTAAAGAAATAAGCTGCTCTTCATTTTCTCCTTCAGTATCATGGCCACGATAGAGAGTAAGATCCTCGACATTGAATGAAGAACTGATGCCTGAATCAGTAGGGATATCAAGAATATAGGCGTTGGGATTAATCTTCTGGAGAATCTTGAAAGGACCTGAACTACGAGGGTGTAACTTCTTGTTAGCTCCAGGTGGCAACCTCTCAGATCGGATACGCACCATAACCATATCACCTTCCTTAAATTCAACAAAGCGACGATGCTTGTCAACTTGCTGCTTATAAATATCATTGCTGGCAGATATATGGCGACATACGTCATTGTGGACTTGCTGCATGTGCTGGAAGAAATGTTCAGCATCAGCACTCACTCTGGCATCAACTGGTAATGGAACAAGATCAACAGGGAGTCGTGGACGAACTCCTGTAACAGCTTCAAATGGTGAAAGTCCAGTTGATCGGTTGACAGAATTATTGTAAGCAAATTCTGCCATAGGGAGCACTTGATCCCATTTTGTAATTCCGTCACGTACAAGACAACGTAACAATTTTCCAAGACTTCGGTTTACCAACTCTGTTTGTCCATCAAATTGAGGGTGATAAGCAGTAGAGAAATTAAGCTTGGTGTTAGACAGCATCCATAATGTCTTCCAGAAGTAGCTCATAAACTTCGCATCTTGATCAGAAACAATAGTCTTTGGAAGCCCATGTAGCCGAACAATTTCTTTGAAGAATAATTTGGCTACCTTATAAGCATCAGCAGTTGCAGTGCAAGGAATGAAGTGTGCCATCTTTGAAAAGCGATCAACGACAACGAAGATGGAATCAACCTTTCTAGCAGTCGTGGGTAAACCGAGCACAAAATCCATGCTAATGTCTTCCCAAGGAGTATGCGGAACAGGCAAAGGCTGATATAATCCAGCGTTCTTCTTGTTTCCTTTGGCAATCTGGCAAGTTTGGCATCTCTCACAAATATGAATCACATTAGTTTTCATGCGAGGCCAATAATATCTGTCACTGACAAGAGCAAGTGTTTTGTCGCGACCCAAATGCCCGCTACATCCACCTGCATGCAACTCGAGCACAACATATTCACGAATAGAAGTGGCTAGAAGACAGAGTTGCGTACCTTTGAATAGGAAGCCATCATGAAGACTATAATGAGGATGTTGAATATGACTATCATTAAGGAGATCCACATAAATAGAACCAAAATCTTTGTCGGCTGCATATAATCTTGTTTGATTTGCTCAAAACCAGGCACATTAATAGACATGGCATTCAAAAGATGTTTTCTCCGGCTTAATGCATCCGCAATCAGGTTATCCTTTCCAGCTTTATGACGAATGCTAAATTTGAATTCTTTTATATATGCACTCCACTTAGCTCGGTTAGCGCTGATCTTCTGCTGAGATTGTAGATGTTGTAGAGCATCATTATCAGAATAAGTACAAACTCATTACCAATCAAATAATGTTTCCAGTGACGAAGTGTTTGGACAAGTGCATAGAATTCCAAATCATAGGCAGTATACTTTCGCTTGGCATCCGAAAGCTTCTCACTAAAGAATGCAATAGGATGTCCTTCGTGGCTAAGGACACCGCCAATGCCAACATTTGAGGCATCGCAAGCAATTTCAAATAGCTTGCTAAAATCAGGAACCTGTAGAACGGGTGCTTCAGTAATCTTGTGCTTGATCTTCTCAAAAGCCCTGGTGGTTGCATTGGTCCACTTGAAGTCACCTTTCCTCATGCAATCAGTAATAGGAGCTATAATAGTACTGAAGTTTCTGATAAACCTTTTGTAAAAATTGGCAAGACTATGAAAACTGCGAACTTCAGTAAGGGTAGTAAGAATTGGCCAATCAAGAATAGCGCTTACTTTTGCAGGATCCATCTTAATTCCTTGTGCCGATACTACATATCCCAAGAAAACAACAGAATCACTCATGAAAGTGCATTTCTTGAGATTGATATAGAAACGCTCCCGGCGGAAAAGTTGGCAAACCTTATCTAAATGCTGAAGGTGATCTTCTTTTGACTGGCTGTAAATAAGAATATCGTCGAAGTAGACGACAACAAATTTTCCAATATAAGGCTGCAATAATTGTGTCATAACCCACATAAAAGTACTAGGAGCATTGGTTAAACCGAAAGGCATAACCATCCATTCAAAGAGACCATCTTTTGTTTTAAAGGCAGTTTTCCATTCATCTCCTGGTCTTATGTGAATTTGATGATATTCGCTCCGCAGGTCAATTTTGAAAAATATATATGTACCAGTCATCATATCTAACATATCATCCAAACGAGGGATAGGGAAGCGAAATTTTACCGTGATTTTGTTGATTGCACGGCTATCTACACACATTCGCCAGCTTCCATCCTTCTTCGGAGTGAGAAGTGCTGGAACACCACATGGACTGAGATTTTCCTTTATATAACCTTTTTGAAGCAAATCATCAAGTTGCCTTTTTAACTCTGTATGTTCTGCTAGGCTCATCCGATAAGCAGGTAAGTGAGGCAAAGAAGCTCCCGGAACCAGATCAATAGCATGCTGAATGTCCCTTAGTGGGGGTAGTTCCTTGGGTAACTCATCAGGAACTAGGTCGGCAAATTTGTCCAATAATGGCTTCACTTCCTGAGGAATAGCATGAGAATCATCAGTAACTTGTTTAGTAACTAAGGCATACATGACACCTTGCTCTTTGCTTTCAACTTCAAATTTCTGCATGGTTAAAATAAGTGATGTAGGAGAAAATGCGGCGGCGGCGGGAGAAGGGATAGGAGAGGATGGCAGAGTCTGCAATGGACGCAGTGCGACCCGTCTACCTTTCCAATTAAAAGCATAGGTATTGTGTTCATGATCTGTAATCACTTTAAGCTTCTGTAACCATGGCCGTCCAAAAAGGATATGTGTAACGTTCATTGGGATGACGTCACATAGAAGAGTATTCTCATAAGTGCCAATCTTAAAAGGCACACAGCATTGCTGACGAACACGAATGGAATAGTTATCAACCCATGCAACTTTATATGGCCTTGGATGCTTTACCGTGGGAAGTTTAAGTTTTTCAACTGCTTCTTGGGAAATAACATTCATAACACTTCCACCATCAATAATCATATTAAATGCTTTGTCCATACATCTGACACAAGACCGAAAAATAAAAGCATGATTCCAATCTTCTTCCTCTTTAGCATCCACTACTAGCAAACGACGATCAAGAAAAAGGAGTGGAATACCATCATCAGCGTCTGCATAATCTACCTGATTTGCTTGATCTTCATAAGGAGGATATATGTCAGCTTGCCTGATTCGACATGCTCATCATGCTGAGTATCAATATCAGGCTCATTGGAAGTATATAAATTACGATGAGGGCATTCATTGACATAATGTCCTCGTTGCTTGCAGGCATGACAAACAATATTCCTCCTGTCTGTTCTGGCATAAGCACGATTATCAGACTGGTTCTGTGGACCCCTCTGATTCTGTTGGGGATTCATCTGTCTTTGTTGCATCCCTGGCCGAGGATTCTGGGGAGGCTGCTGAACTTGACGCTGAGGAGGAGGCCTATAAACTGTTGCTTGATTGCGATTATAAGTAGGATCAGGACCTCTTTTTATGGAAAACTCCCCGGCTTGAAAAAGATTACGCTTCCACAACTGAATTTCATGTTGGGCTTTGCGGGCTTTATTGAATATTTCATCCACTGTGGTATAATCAAACATTGCCACCTCTCGTCTGATATCGGCACGCAGATTATCCCTGTACCTAGTGATAGTCAGACGATCATCAGTCCTCAAGTTACAGCGAACAATGTATTCGCGAAACTTGTTGGTATATTCTTCCACAGTCATAGTGCCTTGCTGGAGACTCAGATATTCTTGATGAAGTGTATCCATATAATCAGAAGGAAGAAAATTGCCCTTGAGCTTTTCTTACATAATATTCCACTGGAGAATCAGTTGGCCTACTGCAAGCTCATTGTTTTCAACACCATACCACCAAATACGAGCAGGACCTTTCAGTTTCACCTTGGTAAAGGCTATCCGCTGTGCATCATTCATACCATACCAAGCAAAATAATCCTCCAAAGAGTTAAGCCAATCAACAAAAACTTTCGAGCTCGCATCACCACTAAAGTCAGCAATTTCAATTTTGACTTTCCTAGTGATGTCATCAGGTGGGGGTGCAACATGGTGAGCTTGATGATCTCGTTCAGCCAGAAGGCGCTGCATAAAATCACGAATGGATTTATGATTTTCAAGTCTTTCTGGTTAGACGGGTGTGTAAACCATAGACACATTGGAGGATCCTTCTTGACTAACAAATTACTTTGTTTGTAGCTCAGCAATAACAGTTTCTGCAATTTTGAAACGTCCTGTGACATCTTCTAATTCTTGACTTAGTTTAAGAATGGTTTCAACCCTTTGGCGGTCGGTCATCTAATGCTGAAGATCATCACCACGCCTAGGCATGATTGTTTTTTTTTTTTTTTTTTGAAACAAAAAGGTGGGTCGGACTTTTTTTTTTTTGAAACAAAAAGGTGGGTTGGACGGGCCGGAGTTGTGATGGGCCGGACCACTTAGGTCCGTTTACAAAGCAATAGACACAGCTTGGGGTGGGACACGTGCTCGGTCCGCCCTCTTCCATTGATTTCGGTGCGCGTGCAGAGAACGAAATAAAGAGAGAGAAGGGGAAACTTATCTGCAAGGAGGAACAAAATGGAAGGGGGCAGAACAGTGGCTTGCGCTCGTCGACAAAGATCGTCTGGAGGTGGTGACGATCGGCAGTGATGGCGACGACGAAAGCAACTGAATGAGGAGACGATCGGCGGAAGCGTGCTGGATCTGGCGCACGAAGCAACAGAGACCCTAGCTGCGGTGACGGGGACGACGAAACGGCTGGAGGCCGCCGCTGCTGCTGACGGTGATGGCGAGGTCGATGGTGGAAGTCACCGGTGCCGGGCATGCTGACTCTCCTCTTTCTTCTCTTCGCTCTGCTCTCTCTCGTTTTTTTTTTTTTTTCACTCTGGCTTGGGGAAGTTGGCCGAACAGGGGGTTTGAAGAAAAGTTCTAGGTGTGGCGGCGAGGTCAGCAAGTGGGATCTGGGTTTTCGGTAGTGGATCAAGGTGAGGGTTACTGATGGGGGTTTTAAGAGTTGAAGAGGGATTTGGTTTGGAGTCGGTCGTCCGTAAAGGCACGGGATCGACCGAAAGGGGCCGATGGGGGTTGGATGGGTTCCGGCGAATGGGTTGTAACAGAGGCGTGGGATTAGGGTTTCGGCTTGGTGTGGGGAGTTAGGGATTTGGTACGGAAGGGGTAGGGGTTGTGGATTTGGAAAGTGACAGGGAGATGGTGTCGGCAGGATGGTCGGCAGTATAGGATTGGGGTTGTCCGAAGAGGATTTGGGCTGCTGTAGTGCTTCGGTGTTGGCGGTGGAGATCGGTGATGGTGATGGTGGTGAGGAATGGGATCTGTCGTGGTCTGGGAGTTGTGGATTTGCGAGTGAGGCAGGGTCGACTGGTGGTGGTGGAGAGGATAACCGGTGAGCGAGTGGATGGATTGATGAATTCCGGAAACGACAGAGGCTTCCGGCGACCGGATCTGGTCTCTGATACCAATCTGGCGCAGCCCTGGATCTTGGATCGATAGTAGAACAATCTCCCGAGGGATTGTTCGAATCCAAAAGGATTCCCAAGCACAATGAAACCCACGATCACACTGGAGAGAGAAAATATCTGGAAACTAAAATTATATTGATAAAAGCATACCTATTACATTGAAGAACTGCTCCTTATATAGGAGAGATTAATTCTAAAATAGAAGGCCTAATTGTACACAAACATGAACTACTAAAAATAAAAATAGGAAATAGATAAGGTTAGGGATCCTTGAGGAAGCCAAGGATTAATCGGATATTCTGCGGGCCCGTGATCTGGGCCGGACTTGGGTTCGGCCTGCATCAGTATGGCAATAAAAAAAATAAAAAATAAAAACCTGAAAACCCAATTCAATCATTGCGTTGATTATAGTTGGTGTTCCCACCCAAACTACTAAACCAGCCCCTAAATGGAAGCAATCAAGCAGAAACCTTCACCAACTAGCCCCATATATTGCTATTTCAGTCCCCATCCATTCAGCCTTAACCCAAATTGCCCAACAGCATTATTTTACCAAATATAGACCTTAACCAACATCATACAGTCCCTAAAACAGCCCATCAACCTTTCTAATAGCAACCATAACTTGCTGTAACAATCCTTTGACAAAAGTAGGACCATTACCATACCACATCAGCTACCTAATCGGCCCTAAACAGCAAGTCCCACGATCAGCCCCAAACTTATATGGCAATTCCCACCATATAACAACATTTTAGTGCTCGTTTACAGTTCCCATTCAGTTTCATCCATCAGGTGGCTCTCGTCTCTTAGTTCCTATCTTCACTTCACTGTCTATGTCCATTAGCACTCAATTAGTATGAATCAGCAATTCATTGATTCATCCATTTCATAACTAGTTGTCGGCTTTGGTTTTTTATCACGTACGCTCATGGTTATTATCATTATTGAGGGATACAAGTTGAGGGAAAGAGATAATATGTGCCCACATGCATGGCAACTTTAATCAAATCAAGTAGACAATTGTGAAAGAATAGAGTACATATTAAAGAAAGTCATTACTGAGAATGAAAGGGAAGAAATTTGCAACCATCAGTTAGTTCCAAGGAAGAACATAGAGAGTTTTGCTCGCAGATTATTGATCAATTAAAAATTGGTTGAATGGCAAGATTTTTGCACATGTGCATGGTGTAAAGATCAAGGATGTGATTGTTGATTAAAAAAATCACCAAGAATATAGTCTCACAGGCAGACATTGATAAGTTGTTAACTTTAAGTTCAGACAAACAACTATGGGTAACTAACACATAAATCTTGATCAGTCAAAACTCAAAAGTGTTTGATCAGTCAAAACTCAACAGTGTTTGATCATCATTAGATTTGGAACGAATGAATACAACATTTGTTGTGATGTGTCTCCAATTAATATGACTCACATATCGTTGGGCAACTCACATGTTGTTGGGCAACTAATGACTTAAAGCAACAAGATGCATGCCGTTCCGATGAAGCCAAAACTTCATCTTCAAAGGACATAAGAAATGTTGAAAACCTATGAATGTATTCCAAGCATTACTGAAGAATGAAGAACAAAGGAAAGAAAAAGAAATTAAAATAGTTGCAATCGAATCAGAAGAGCTTAACAAAATCCTTTCAACTCACAGAAGATCAAGGAAGGGATGAAGCTAGAGAAGAGATAAACAAGTTATGGAAGAGTTATAGTGTTAAGCCCAAAAACCAAAGATCTACACCCTTTGATTGGTCAAGACATCTTACAAGCTATGATGCACGGATACTTCAAAATGATTAACGTATCGTGTTGTATCGTAACTGATACTTCACTTTTTATATGTAAAATCAGTGTCCCTAACGTATCTATGGCATGTCCCTGCCGTATCCACGCCGTATTTGGGCATCAGAGCTTACAAGCACCAACAAAGTTATCAGATGATAGATCATTGTTCATGTTGCTCCTGATGATGTATAATGTATCCCACCATTGACGACACACAGGTTGACTGTGTTGGGAGATTGATGATGGACTCATGCAAATAATAGTTTGATGGACATATTACAATCTTTCATAAATCAGATGGGTAGATCCATTGTTTTGAAAATCAAAATCATATCATAAATCATTCAAGAGGATGAATTGAGTCGTATCGTGAATTGTTTCGCGAACTGTGGGATTTTTTAATATAAAAATAGAAAAACATTTAAAAAATAAATAAATAATAGTTATTCATAATCCATCCATAACAACATACATATAGTGACAAATAAGACTATGATACAATCATCCAAAGAGCATCACTAACACATCTTTATATATCTTAAATGATACATGCAAATAGTTAAATAGGTTTAAGATATCAATGTCACGAGGAAATAAACAAGTTACAAACTTGCAATAGTTCTTTTTGTTCTCTTCATATAAAAACCTAAAACTAAAATCCATATCATCTTACATGTCTTACAAGTTAGGATGTCTCCTAAAGTTAAAATGTGTTCATGAATAAAAAATTAAAAAAAAAAAAAATAAACCCCTTTGTATAATCGAACATCTTAGTTGGACGCGTGTCCCTTAGTCATCTGTAAAACCTCTCCAAAATCACCAAAAAAACATTAATAAGAGGTTTTATTAACGACTAAATGACCTTTTATGATGGAAACAATTAAAAAAAAAGAACAAAAAAAGTTAAAGATTACTAAGATTAACCTCATCGCCGTGGCTACTATCACTCAACCGAATCACTTGCATCATAAGATTCATTGAAGCAAGTATCAATTTGTAAGATTCACACCTAAATCTTAAGATTTGCTTTGAAATGAGATTTGTTGCATAGATACAAATCGTTTTTCTTAGAATTTGATACGATCATAGGATTCTAACAACAATGGGTAGCTCTAAATCATTAGTCGATCCAACAATTAGATGTCACCATCAACTCTACTGACACCGTCAAAAGGCACCGCCCCTTTGTTTTTATTCCAGACAGAGGAGAAAACCATGTGGATCACTAAACTAGCAAAAGAAACAAACATATAAGATGACAAATCAGGAGATGATTTAATCTTTGATCCAAGAGGATGCAATCCAAACTCAAAGGAGTTGAGTTCTCTCAAGCTGGGGACAACTGACATACACAAAGTGCATCATGGGCCTTAGGACCTACAAAAGGAGGACCAAGAAAAGGCCCAGAACCAGCCAGCCCATTGGGCCAACTGGGCAAGACCATCGAGCCTGACCATAAGTGGCTAGCCCATGGACAGGTCACAGGAAGCTCAATAGCTCAACTATGCTTTATGTAGCTTTCCAATAAATTTCTAGATCTAGATAATATCTAGCAAGGTAATTGATTGACAGACATGTAATCAATTACGATTATTGTCCAATGTACCAATGGTTCAATGGCATAGGCGTACCAAAATAAGGAGGCAACTTGGGTAAATCCCCCACTCTCCTAGTTAGTGTTCCACTCCCTTGCAAGTGGGTAGTGAGGCACTCAACAAATAATAATAAGAAGAATAATAACAATAAGATTACTCATTGATGCAAGAGTGGAAAGAAAGTCCCAACAACTAAAGATTACTCATTGATGCAAGAGTGGAAAGAAAATCCCATCAACTATAGAGAGATTGGCTTATAATCTTTCAGAAAAGTAAAAGATCCTATGTAGACCCCTAATATGCAGGTATGACCTCCACTCGTCTAAATATACCATGTAATCTCATATTAGTGGAACAATCAAAATTTTTCTCTTTTGCTGTCACTGTTATGAGTCCATTGAGAAACTGGTTCCCTTGTGTGAAGTGTCAAGACTCATTCGATTACCAATGGTGATGACTCCAAAGCCCGGGCATCTATTGTGAGTGAGTGAAGACTTCATCCAACAATGGTTCCCATTAGGAACTATGAATAATAATCTCATGGATTCCTTCCCACCCATCCACTCAAACACTCACCCTACTTGCACAAACGAGCATGTACTGATTTTTTTAAACTTATAAGGCCCCCAACAAAGAATAAGCTATGGGCAGAAAAATCCTCCAGTAATGATGTCAGTACCACAGTGACAGCAACTAAAATCAGATGTAGCCCAACTTTTTCTTGATCAAACCTGCTCACATACTAGGCCAAGTGAAATCCACCACCGGATTTATGAGTGTGAAATATATAGCTATGCATTACAACTAACCATAAATCTAATAGTGTATATCACCCAAGTGAATTTCAAACCAATTCCTATTAAACACGGAGTGTGTCGTGTGATCCCAATTACTAGACAATCTGTGTCATTGGCCCAGAAAATTCAAAACCTAATCAATTTGAAGAGTTTAGAACAGTAGTATTCTCTAATCAAATGGTCACTGGTTATAGATAGAGCAAGCATCCAAATTAGAGTTCTTGGTCTTTACCAGCTGAGCTTTCTTGGGAGAAGAAGATCTGAGATATGAAACGAGAGATTCCCAGAAAGATGCATCCGTTTTGGGCATCTGATCATGATCCAAATCCAACGCCATTTTCACGCCCGAATCAGATTCCTGGAGTAATTTGGAGAGCAGACAAGTGGAGCCTGAGATGGATTCTTTCCCATTCAAACTCGAAATCTGTTTGGCAGATGGAATTCTCTGCAACTGATTCCTTAAACCCCATCTGATGCCAATTGAAACCCTAGAAATCGAGACCATTTGAACACAAAACCCTGGTTGAGAGAGAGATGCTGCTGTTGGCTATGGACAATTTGAAAGACAGAAATAGATGAGAGGGTGGAATTTTCCAAAATAGGCCCTCTATTGTCACTTAATTACTTGAAAGTCCTCCTAAGATTGAAAATTATTCTTTAGACCTTCACTTTTATAATCTTTTGAGAAAGGTCCTTTTAAAGTAGGAATTCTTGACAACACCCGACGACCTAAGTAGATATGGGGTTTGTAAACCTCTTTACTTTTTGGTTGGGTTTAGATGTTTCATACTTTTTATAAGATAAACTAATAAGTTGAGGTTGGACTGTTGAGTTCATTTTTATTTTTTGACATTCCAACCTAATTCTACTTGATTAATTGAATGTGAGTAAAGTTTGGAATGGGTGCCCTTTTTACACACTTTGAGATCCATGACCCTTAGGACCCTCGCTGATATTTTTCATTAAAATAAATTAATGAGATTTAAGAACTTTATATTGGGTCACTGTCATCTATGGCTGTCAAAGGGCAGGCCCGGGCTGGGCCCAAGGGTATCCAACCCTATCCTCAATATATTCAGCGTTGGAGCTTGGATGAGCCAAAACCCTCAAAGGGCCTGCAGTACCTAGGCCCTCCTTACCCTACCCTTAACAGGGTAAGGCTCATGGGCTCAAAATATTATTTTATTATTATTTTTTTATATTATCACTAAGAATCGAGAGTGCTAACCGAGCATTTAGAAAATATTTGGAGGATAAAAGTTATCTCTAAAAACTTTGTTTTATCGGACAAAGCCATGCATGCTTTGGTGAGTTGGGTTCTAAACATATGAGTTTACTTCTTTTGTTAAAGAAGGAAAATAGTTAAAAAGTCTTATCTATTTCACACCTCTCACAAGAGTTTTCATGTATGAAAAAAAAATTTAAACTATTTACATTCACATACCGTTACCAATAGGCATTATTTTCTATACCCTTTTACCCATGGGCATTATTTTCAATTTAACACAAATTTGACTATTAGGCGTTGTTGGAGTTCAGTCACAAAAATAAATACATTTAAAGTTGAGGATTTTACTGGAAAAAGCCCCTTAGATTTGCATTAAACACGATTAGGCCCAATTTCTTAATATCCACGAATTGAGTCAATTGTGCTCGAATTCGTGCCTGTGTGTGTGACTTCACTTAGCTGTACATAGAAAAAAAAAACGCAGAGAAGAAAAGAATAAAAGAGAAAAAAGAAGAAAGGAAGAAGAAGAGAGGAGAAAGGAAGAAGAAGAGAGGAGAAAGAAGAAAGAAAAAAGGAAGAAGAAGAGAGAAGAAAGGAAGAAAAAGAAGAAGAAGAAGAGAGGAAGAAATGAAGAAGAAGAGAGGAAGAAAGAAAGAAAAAGAGAGGATGAAGAAGAAAGGACAAAGAAGAGAAGGAAAAAAAAACCCTGGTTATTAACCCCTTCCATTCTTCCTTTCCTCTTCTTATTCCTTTCCTTCCTTTCTTCCTCTCCTCTTTTTCTTCCTTTCCTTCCTCCTCTCTTCCTCTTCCTTTCTCCTCTCTTCTTCTTCCTTTTTTCTTTCTCCTATGTTCTTCATTTCTTCTCTGTGGTTCTTTTTTTCTGTAGGGCGTCACTCAGCCCTGAATTAAAAAAAAAAAAAAAACTCAGCCTTGCAAAAAAAATGCAGAGTAAAAAGGAAGAAGAGAGGAGAAAGAAAGAAAAAGAGAGAGAGGAAGAAAGCAAGGGATTAAGGGTTTTTTTTTCTTTTTTTTTTTTTCTTTCTTCTCTTCTTTGTCCTCTCTTTTCTTCATTTCCTCCTCTCTTTTTCTTCTTCTCTTCCTCTCTTCTTCTTTTTCTTTTCCTTTCTTTCTTCTCTCTTCTTCTTCCTTTTTCTCTCTTCTTTCTCCTCTTTTCTTCTTCCTTTCTCCTCTCGTCTTCTTCCTTTCTTTTTTCTTCTCTCTGCTTCCTTTCTTCTCTGCGTTTTTTTTTCTATGTACAACTGAGCATTACTCAGTGACACATGCAAAAAAAAAAAAAAAAAGGTATGAATTCAAGCCCAATTGACCCAATCAATGGATATTGAAAATTTGGGTCTAATAGTATTTAATGAAAATCTAATGGGTTTTTTCTAGTAAAATCTTCTTTAAAGTTTTGCTTATGTAACATCTTTTACATAAGAATTCCTTCTTGCTTTGTCTTTAATAGACTATCTAACTTTTTGTAAGGTTTGAGTGTTGGAACATTCTTTAGGTTGGACAAAACTTGGAAAAAATTGAATTGTATTTTTTTATCTTTTAGATTGGACTGCTATTGTTTCATCAGGTCTATTAAATGAAGGTGTTTGGATTAAAACAGTCATATCTCTAAAATCACATGTTAGATCATGGCAATCTATCTACCATTGAAAAGCTCATTCGTGGAGACCAAGATTGCATAAGTTAGAGCTAAAACAATAAAGTTATGGCTTTCGAAAATTTGTAGAATTGTGCTGTCTATATTTACAAAAATACCATCTGTTCAAATGCTCAAACAGAAGTTCGAACGGACAAGATAGAATGTGTTTTTCAGTTTGTTTTTTTTTTTTTCTGCTGAATTATTTATCTAATAGAGTTGATGTTTGAACGTCCCTTTGTGTATTTGAACAACCATGTCGTTTGCATATTTGAGTATTTTAAGCAAAATTTCTCAAAGGAAATAAAAGGAATGAACTCTAGAGGATACATGCTACCCAAAGGCTAGAAAAGATGATTTGTCGCTCTGCAAATCATCTCTCTCCTTATTCAATTCACAAGAAATCCATAGGAGATATTCTTTAATATCCCTAGAGCATCTTGAAAGAAATTTGTGCTGAAGTTGCTGCTCTAGTAATTAGATCTACTGTTTTCCTCAAGTAGATTCGTCTTAAAGAAGCTTTCAAGGCGGTATAGATCAGACACGGTTAAGGTGTATAGCGAGTTGTAGGCAAGATCGGTGCAATTCATAGGTTGAGTCGCTAACTGGGGATGGTTCTGTGAGATCCTTGTAATATTTATTTCATATAGTGCTTAATTTACTTTTAGTCCATGCGAAAGGCCGATGGTTTTTCCTGAGTAGGGTTTTCCATGTTAAAAATTATGCCTCTTATCTTTGTTGCTTGATTTATTGATTGCTTGTGAGAATATCTAAATTAACTAGATCTATTTAAATTTAAAAGGAAATTTGATTAAGGGACATTAACCCAATCAGCGGTTTAAATTGGTTTTTCACTTTCATCTTTGCTAAGAATCAGATTGTGTTTTCTTTAGTTTCCCCACGAACCTGTCTAACACGGGGGATCAGATTATCTACAGCATTGGTGAACTAGAACTTAATAGTATCCCCTGTCGCATTTGGACAACAGAAATCGATAGCATCCTCGATTTGGACCTCTCCCCTTTCCATAGATCAAATAATCACTGTAACATAATGATGCCCCATAGAACGAATAATTCTGATTTTTCTTAACAAAAATGTTGGATTGTCTTTTCAACTTGGCGACCTTTGATTATTTTTGTCTCTAACTAAATGCTTAAATCAGATGATACTGATCATTTCATGTTTAACATAGGAAATGAATGGTAAAATGAAATTAAGCAAATTTCGAGATGGCTAGGGTCCCAACTCGCAAGTTTTGCCAGTTGCACATGGGATGTGTCATATTAGAACAACACTATTGTCTTGGTATGAAAATCCAGTCTAATATCTTCAATCCCACTTTAGATAGGGTTGAAAAGAGTATCATTTATATATGCTTCCTTGGATAACAACACTATTGTCTTGGTATGAAGGTTTTAGGCTTAGGGCTGGGCTTGGAGCTTTGAGTGGGTCCATTATTTTAAAATTTATTAGGCTAGCTAACTCTAGTTGGCCAAGTCTAATTTCGGGCTGATTTGGGTTGCTTTTGGGCTGAGTTGACCCAATCTTTTATTGGACCGAGCCAGACTCCTAATGGAGCAGGATCGACTTCATGGGCCTATAGTTGACCATGAAGTTTTAACTGTCATGTGGTAGTTATTGTCCTAAGTATCTCTTCACCTCTGATAGAGAGGATCTGTCCAGTTTTATCTTGAGGCAAATTTGTAGGTAATCATTTTGCAAACATCAATATGGTGTGGGGGCATTTATCTCCTTAATGAGAGCTCAATGAAATTTATCTATTTTTTCTAACACTGGTTAATGTCAAGAAGAAATTACTTGTGTATGTGAGAGATGGTTAATATCAAGAAGAAATTACTTGTATATATGAGAGAGAGAGAGAGAGAGAGAGAGAGAGAGAGTACTATTGGTAACATGACACAACAAGGATGATTCTATAAAGCATCTCATTTCAGACACCAAATGGTAATATAGACTTGGGGAGACACCCAAATAGCATAATAGACTGTGAGATTCGTTCCAGCTAGCCTTAGAAATTTACCAGCTCTGAAAGAGCTAACAATCCTTAAAAAAAAGAAAGAAAGAAAGAAAGAAAGAACTAACAATCCCATCAAAGTAGGTAAGGGACGAGTTTAAAAATTCAGTAACTCAGTACACTCGGAAAGTAATTTGGTTGAGTAACTTGGGTGCAATGGGGGATCTAATATTTTTATTTGAGTGGTGCGGGTGATGGTCGGGTGAAGAAGTTGAATAATTAAATCAATATTTTTATATTCTAATATAAGGGGATTTCTCGAATCATGCAAGTATGGTCGCAATTGTTGGATATCATAGGTGGTGGTCTACGTGACCACCACTTTTTTTGATTTATTCAATAACGGATGTCTTCTCCATTAAAGTCATATTTCTGGAAAAACTTCAGTCATGCTGAAGTAGAAATGCTTTCCGTTGATGGAGAAGAAAGTGTTAACGCAGCCTATAAAAGGGGTTTGAGAACTCTCTCATCTTTATAGATACAATTGTTTGGTATTTTCATCAATCAGCAGGCATTACGAGAAGAGTGAGAGAGTTAAAGTTTGTTAATTTTGTCTCCGTTCCATGGATTCAAATACACTATTTAAATTGGTTGTCTTTTCTAATGCAAATCACACCATTATAATACAAATCTAATCCGTTTAAGTTTTTCAAAAAGGGTCATTTTGGCTTACAGCACCCTCGTGATTTTGCTTGGGTCCACCCCTCCTTGCGTGAGTCTATCCCAGAACTCATTCAGATTTAGCCAGATCCATTCCACTAGTTTGACTCATCCTACTTGGTGATTTGTAAAGAAGAGTTGACTCGCCCGAACTTGGGTGACTCAAAATGAGTTATTAAGCTCAGTATATTTTATTTACATTAACAATGGAAGGAGACATGAGTCATAAATTAGACAAAAATGTGGCAGAGAAACCTCAGGGCCAAAAGAACTGTCTCGCACCAGCACTGCCTTATTACAGACCAGAGGTGGTCTGCACTCTTTTTCTTTTGGTAAAGCAAGTGGTCTGCACTTGAAATCCTCACATGGGCCTATCTCATTTGCACCCCTAATTATTAAAATCAATCACCATCAATCTTTGTCCTCATTTATTTTTTCTGAAGTTCCTTCCATTAAAGCACCATTACTTAAAGCAACATGATTTAAACCACTTACTTGGGCCCCTCAACCAACTTTGAATTGACTCCAACATATGACCAGAGTGTGTCATTATCTCACAGAATGTTAATCAATGGCAAAGGTAATTATATTGATTAATATTGGGTTATTTCAAGATAATATGAATTTAAGCAATCGGCTCTCTATCTGATGAAAATCACAAATATCTAAAAGACTAAAACCATGCCTTTTTTTTTTTTGTTCTAATAGGTTCTAAAACAACTGAACTGTCATGAATTAAACAGATGCACCTGTTTTTATCTTAGATGATAGTGATGCCCATGTTGTGATTCATTTTTTACAATAAGAACGAAACAAGGAAAACAGCCATTCTTCTTCTTGATGGATTAATGTTGCTAAATCATTATTGAAGACGGAATCATACTAAAAGAATCAAAAGGGGTCATTATTCATTTAGCCATCTATGTCCTAATATATCATGAAAAGTGGGGTGCACATGAACAGATTTGGCTTGACCTCACTATCGTATGTACATGTTTGTCTTGACCTCATTATCATGTGCAGTCAATTCTCATAACAATTCATTAAAGGAAAATAGAAAGATTGAAAAAGGATAAAATAAGAAAAAAAAATAGTTTTATGAGTATCGGATTAATAATTTTCAAAGGTCATGCAAAAGGTGCACTTTAGGAGCTTGTTTGAGGAAGGACTCCATGTTTTGATTTTCATTTTCATGCTAGAAAGGAATCTTGCTTTCCTACTGCCCACTGGAAAGAAAAGAAAAAAAAAAAAGAAAAGAAAAGAAATCCTTTCTATCATGGAAAAATCAATTAATTCCATTTTCAAACAGTGAAGTGATGCACCAAACAATAAGAGAAGTGAGCCATGCAGAAATTTTTGGCAATCTCCCTCTTTCTTGATCACGATTTACTCTTATCGCCCAAACATGCTTGGCATGTTTGGGTATTTAACTAGTAGAGTAGAGTTCAGGCTCCAGTTGAGAGACATGAAAAGATGATTGGATTATATCAAAAGGAAAAAAATTTTAAGTTTTTCTTTTATATTAAACTTAAAAAGTAACATCCTCAACCTACTAAATGACAAAAAAACTATTTACTTATAAAAAAATAAAAAATATTTTTTTATTAAGCCACTAAAGACGAAAAAAAAAACCTTCACATTATGATTAGACCACCTTATATTTTTTCTTTCTTGATTTGATGCTTCACTTTACTTCACTTTATAATATCATTAAACAAACAGCGAGGATAAAAGTAACTTTATCATATGAGCAAATAACATATTTTTGTATGGGTCCATCTCATGGGACCTACTTAGATGCATTCCCAGAAGCAGTGATAGGAAAGGATGGAAATTTTTCAATGATTAAGGGTTAGGCAAAAAAATTTCAGCCCTAGAAAATTGTTCCAACACTTGAATTAAGAGCTTCAAAAGTTTAGCATTCTTTCAATTATTAATATATATATATATTCAATCCAATCGTGAGTTTAGTTTAGAATTGTATTGAATTGGGCCTGGCACCAATCCATGGTGTTAGTAAGGGTCAAGAAGGTATGTATTCTGAATAAAGTCCTGCCCAAGTGGGTCTTATAGATCTGAAAGGGCAGTTGAAAAGCACACAAGCTAGAAGAGCAGTAAGAATACAAGCTCAAGTGTCACGCCCCCATTCTGTAAAAGGGGGATTATGCATGAGATTAGGAGCCACTTAAAAATTTTTCTTAATAAACCACATAATGTGGCCCCTAATCAAGGTCCCACGGGATTGAAGTTTACAGTGAGGTACAAACATTTCCTTTCGATAACTATAGCAAAAGCTTCACATTAAACAGATGGTACAATGAATCATTTTAGAGTAAGCACATCATATAATCACTGAGGTTAAGATTTACAAGATAAGACAAAAATAGTTTAATTTATTGCCTCTTTAAAAACATAGGCCAACAAAATGATAAAGAAAACTATCCTAAAGTGATGGCACTTGTGTGCTAGTCATGACCACTCAGACAATGTTGGCGACACACCACTCGTGATCATCATCAGATGCATCTGTCTAAAATATCCCTAGCGCCTCCTCGAAATAGGCAGCCTCAATACCTATGCACTAAAGCGAAGTATCATCAGACTACAAATAGTCGGCAGGTAAATATACATATATAGCAATAGATATGCATTATCAAAGCGAACTAAAGATAATGTGATCACATGAAGTTTAATTATAGGAGTCTAAACATAAAACTCGAGTACCAATAAACAACAACCAATAGAAGAAAATAACTTATCATAATACTTTAACAATTTGGGTGGTCCACATTTGCTAATCACTATGGGATATTATGTCATTGCCTTCTCCTCTCAAACTGAACCTATGGAGAATGTAACAGGAGAATGGCCCCAACTAATCAATATTCAATGTTCAAAATGGCCCCGGACGTGGCAAAACATCAAAACCTTGTCTTTTCTGGGTTACCCAATGGTGTGCATCCATCGTAAAGTTCAAAATTGATCTGTAGTTGCCTAAAGTTCAAAATCAATATTCCATGGTCCTCACATGGAGTTGCTCTACCGTGTTGGATGTTAATAGCTAAGCGGTGTCTAACTCAAGACAATAATCCACAAACCCTGGCCACAAGGCACAAACCCACTTACCTAGGGTTAAGAGGAATGGAGGGAATTCTTGAAAATTAGATGGATGTGGTCGTGGGGCCTGGAGGAGGATGATGGTGGTGAGGAAGCCTTGGATCTCCACCCACACAAAGAAAAATGAAGGACAAAGAGAAAATAAAGTAGAGGGTAAAAAAGAAGTAGCAAAAAGTGAAATGAAGGGAAAGGTCATCGTGCACTAGAAGCGTTGGAACTGGTTTTGGCTATTTTTAGTTTAATCCCTAATGGACTTGGGTTAGGGATTTGAGGGTCTTCGAGATATCTGGTCGAAAAGTGATTGAAGGGAAAACTTCGGAAAATTAGGTCATGTACCCAATGGGCTCAAAATCTCACAAATCAAAAATTACAAAAAAAAAAAAAGCCTCCAAAACTTTTCTAAAACTGCAATCTACCACCTACAATCCTATTTTACCCAAATGAACTCAGATATCAATGAAACTTTGCACACATGATCCTAACAGTAAGCTAGACTTGCTCAGCATCTAATCGAACTTAATGAACTAACATACAATTAACTAGTGCTAATTACACTGTAAGGGGTCGGGACCTAATTACACAAGTGTCCACATGAAACTACCATGTCTGAACTAGCTAAAAGATATACCAGTTTGATTTTCTGGATCAACTAAACTTCAGTAAAGGATTGGATATATCTGAGTGTGAAGCCCAAGTAGGCTCAGGCAAACTGTCTAACACCATTGACTTGAAGAAGTTACCATCCAAAAGAAAACTGGGATGAAGCCCAAATCTCCATTGAGATAGCATCCTTTGTACATAGCAGAATAACAAAAAGAAACAAAAAGCAGAAAGGAAGAGAAACAGAATAGCCATGGAGGGCAGAGATTATTCCCAAAGAAAGCATGCTTTAATTATGAAGCGAAATAGGCAAGATTTTCCACTTTCCCTGTGCTTGTTGATCTCATGAACTTCTCTTCAATGACGATGATGACGACAAATCTCCTGATCTCCTCCTAAGCATCTGCTTTAAGCCATCAGCCACTTGAACTGCTGGGTTTGATCTGAATTTTCTGCAAAAGGACATGTGGGCCTTCACAGCCTCCTCCACCCCACAAGCCTTCTTCTTCCCTCCTCCCTTACTCAGCTCATCTCTCACAGCCTCAGCGCACAACCCGCAGAGCCATTTCTCGTTGAATCTCGCCTTCACCCCAGTAATGTAATCTTGGGTGCAGTCCTCTTTAAGTCCACAACACTCACATCTCACTGCTTCAATTTCCATGTCTTCTCCGTGGAGCTCTCTGACTAATAGAGATCCAAATTATCAACTGGTTAACTGGTGAATTGTCACAAAATGGGCTATTTACTTGAGTTGCTTTGAGTAGAATTATGGTAAGGAATGGGGGTTAAGGGTGTTGTGCTCATAAGAGAGCCAAAGCAAGTGATGAATTTTGTGGGGGGTCTTTGTAACTGAGGGGTGTTGGGTTTTATCAGGGGAGTTTTTATGGCTGGGGAGAGGGAGGAGTTAGAAGCAGACCATCCATTTATTCATTTATCATTTCCTTCATGTTCTTAGGAAAGACGACAATATGGTTGGGGTCATGCATTTAAACCAACATGACGAGTTCGGGAATTTTTGGGAGTTTGATTCTCTCTACACTACTTGATGTGATTTCACTCTTCTTTGGTTTTGGTAGAACCATCTGGTTGATGTTGATGTGATTTCACTTGTTTGTCACTTTTGCGTAAGTGGTGGTTGTTTGGAAGTTTTCCCCTCTCTCTCTCCGCTGTAGCTTGGCTTGGCTTGACTGAGCAAAGGTGAATGGCTCGGTTAAGGATGGTCATCGACCAGAGTGACTTCAAATTTTTAACAAGAAGCTTCTGGAGTAAAATATCAAATACAGGCACCTACTGTTTATTATTGGTGTTCCGTAAACAATACTATAAGGAAAAAAAATCGAAAAAAGGACAGTTGACGCTTGGACCATCCTAACTGACTGATTTCTGGGTGCTGGGCTCACCAATGGTTGATGCAATCCATTCACATACGCACTTAGAGTGATCTCAGGACCCAGACCTTAGAGTAATCTACACTTGTCCATTTGTTTTTTAAGAGATGATAAACTCTATTGTAAATCAATCCAGTAGTGAGATTTGGGGCAGTGACTGGAAAGGACAGGTTATACTTGAATGGGCTAAATCAACCAAGAAATGGGCGCTACAATTGTCAAATAGGTGGTCTGAAGAAAACTATAATGATAACAGTTTAAAAAATTCATTAATGATAACAGTTTAAAAAATTCATTCTTTTAAGTCCTGCATATTAACAACATTTAAGCATTAAAAACTGGCTTATAATGGTGCTTTTGGAAACATTTATGACAAAACAATGGAAATTGTGGCAGCTAAAGTGATATTTAATGGTCAAATCAAACTTAAAAAAAAAAAAAAAAAAGTAGACGTTGCCACTGTTATAACACTCCACATCACTGTATCACGACTCACAAGGCCATTTCTTCTTCTTCTTCTTCTTCTTCTTCTTCTTCTTCTTCTTCTGTTTTTTTGGCATAAAAAAGAAACGAGGCAAAGTCTCATAAATGGCTTAAAAGCTTGCAACATGTCTTAACTTAATTAAAATTTCCACTTTGACCGGACAACATTTAAATGTGATGTTTATGTACACCTAAAAAGTAACTGAAACTTGTTCCAATACCAAACACTAATAATACCACCCAAAACCTTCTGTTGGAGACTTAGCAGAAAGCCTGCATCTAAAAGATGATATTTATCTATCCTGACAGAAGGCCTTAATTTGAAGACCTAATGTGATCACCAGCATTTGGGAGACCGACTAAAACTACAACTTTCCTGGGCGCCTCCTTAACCCATTTAGATGCATGATAATCCATGCTCCTTGTTCGAATCCTTGAAATGGCAGATCCAGTATTTATGTTTGAGGGGGCAGTCCCAAGTAGGCACGACAGTGGGCTGGGCCGGGTTCGGGCTTAGGCATAGATGAACCTGATCCACTTGGTACTTAACTGCTTTATATCCGTCTCGACCCATATCAGGTTTTATGGTTATGATTCCAAACCCTTGATGGTCAAGTTAGGCTGGGTTTATTAGTGGTTGATTTTAATATTGTCGAAAATGATATGAAAAACTAAATGTGTAGGTAACGATTTAAACCCATGCCATTTATGAAAATGTCAATTATTACTATCGCCTACGCGACATTTTTTTATATAAAATCTTATATAATAAAATATAAAATAAAGACATATGGGATAGGCTAGGTTAGACACACCCACACCCACTTCATAACTAACTTAGATTAGTGTATGGGAAAATCAAACCTGAACTGAATCCTCCTAACACACTATAAAACCCATCTGGAAGAGGATCGGGGCAGGGCGGGTCCCATTTAAACCCAAATTTTTATACGGGTTTAGGAAGTGGACCCATGTTAAAGGCTTATTATATGTAGGTCTGCCTTGGTTGGAACTCACTTTTCCTGTCTGCAAGTTACCTGCATAGCTGAGAATATGGCAAAGAATAACAACGCGTAAAATTTAAGTGTAATTAAGGTTATCTAAATGTTTGAACCTTGGGTAGCCCCCTTCTTTCCGATTGTATGGGCTACTTTTCTACTTACGTGGGTTTCCTTTCCAGGTGTGCCAATCTATCTTTGGGTCCTAGCCTCTTTAGTTGGGCTATCAAAAAAAAAAAAAAGTCAAAATCAAATGATTATAATTTTAGGACCTAAAGATTTAGTAGATAAAAGAGTGTGAAGTACTTATGGAATTTAATCCAATGGAATTTACTCCAATTATGCATAGTAGTACTCCAATTATGCATAGTAGTCGAATTGTTGGAATCGTGGATAGATAATGCCATTAATCTCTCGATTGAGTTTAAATTGTTAGCGACAATTATAGTGTGCTTATCAGTAAGCTTTTTTTGTAATTATATGATTTAACTAGGTTAAGTGATACACGTACGGAGTCCTAATCCCATTAGCATGTAGCGAATCCAAGTTGGTTTATGTAATTGGGTTGGATCGTGGGTGGGAGTCATTGAAGAAAACAAAAAAACTGGGTGTAAGAAAACTTAGATTTAATGTTAGTTTTAGCTCTCACAAGCAATTTGTATTGGCAGCTGCTATTTTAGAGATCAATGTCATGTTCAAAATGTTGCCTGAGCCTGAATGTAAGTATGGTGCACCCACTTGGGAGATCATGGGTCAAAATCATGGTCATGACTGGCATTGCGGTTGACCCCGCAAAGTGATATCATGCGGCATCACATTACAGTTGGCAGCCCAACACGTTACCAGTCAAGCGAATGGGTTTTTGAAGATCTTGTGTAGAATTGAAAGAATAATTCTCACAAAATTGTATTTCTTTCATTCATTTCTCAAACTTATTTTGTATGGGATCGAATGTTTTGACATTATTCGTGCAAGTTGTTTACATTGCATTTTACTACTCCCCCATGTAGCCTTAGATGACTTCCAAATGACTAAAATACATTTAAAAAATGTATGAAAATGCAGTGAACCGACGATCGGCAGTTCTAGCACAGTTAGAATTGTTCACATTTAACCTCTAATCTTATTTGGAAAGCCCTAATAAAACAGTTTGACTATGGATTGCCAAATCTGGATATGAATTAGATGGCTTTCACTGCCATTAAACATCTTTGAAAACTATCACTTGTTTTTTTTTTTTTTTCTTTTTGGGGTGTTTGGGGGGGGGGGGGGGGGGGGGGGGGCGCGGCGGCACGCAAGCTCTCCGTGCAGTGGGGCCAATGTTTGCTTACCCAAAACGATATACACAACGAAATAAAGACATAAAAAAAAAAATCTAATGTGAAGAAAATAAAGAAAGTCTAAAAGACTTGGGGTGGCTTTTGTAGTGTTTAAGGATTTTGGCATAGTGTATATACTAAATTGAACCCTTTCATTACTTTTTCAGAATTAATTACCTTTGAATGAGTGTATAAAGAGGTTGAGAAGGGCTGTGGACAGAGTTTTCTCTTGAAGTTGAGGGATTTGGTTATGTATGAGAGTTTTTATAGAGTGCATGACTATTAGCGAAAGTCTAATGCCTAGATTGCTACCTAAGGTAGGGGTGCTCATGGGCCAGGTCATCCCGAGCTTGATCTGAGTCCAGCTTGCTTTGGGTCGGGCTCAGATAAAGTGATAGAAAGACTAGCCTGTGTAAGGTATGCATATAATTTAATTCAATTAGTCTAAATGATTGCTTGGATACTTACAAAATTGATTTAACAAAAAAGCCCAGTTTGGCCTGGCCAATTTGATTAAATGGGTGGCAGGCTCAACCAAACTTTTGCAGCCCGTGTCGGGCTTGGACCAAGCCTGGGCTAGTATTTTTATAGCCTGGATGAGCCTGGATATACCTTAGCCCGGCCTAGCCCGGATGATGAACACCCTAGCCCAAGGGGTCTATTTATAACCACAACAAGTAGCTGCAGCGATTGGAGAAGGGTTGAATTCGAAATGAGTGTCAAAAATTAATTTTGATAGTCTGGGTGACCGATAGGCAGTTTGGATGACCCCTTGTGTTCATTTCATAGCTGCTAATTTCGTTTCAAATGCCATTTTTGTTTGGCTTTCAAATGAAAATTTTTGGCTGGTTCAGAAATTTTTGTGAAACTTTTCATACTTATGTTTCAAAAAATTTTTATATATTTATATATATATATATACACACACATATATACATGTAGAAATTTGATTAGGATTTATTTTAAGTGAAATTTAATTAGAGAATTTATTTTAAGTGTAACTCCTCTGCTTCTTTTGATTTATTCGTTTATTTCTGGTCAAAAGAGGGCTTAGGGCAAGGGTTGGGGCTTTTAAGAAAAAAACTTGCAACAGACCCTTATTTTTTTTTAATAATTTTGGATGAAGTCCATTGAAATTGAGCAAAAATTTTCAAATTTGCCAAAAATTAAAAAAAAAGACCAAAATCAACCAAAATCTTAACTAAAAAGTTGTGTAGGGTTGTTTCGTACCACTATGTAAACCAAAATGAAATCTCTCAAAAATTTTGTCCAAGACCCAATGAATTTCACCACTATGATTCATATTCGCTTGGTGGTTTAGAACAAGTAGCTATATTTTGATCTTCTTGGGCTAGATTCGGCCTTCATTTGTTATGAAACATTGAGGGGATCTTCTTGGATATGTCTTTGTTTATAACTAAACTTTAAGTTTTGATCTTTATAGTTGCTTGAATTCTAACTTTCAACTAGGCCGAGGCTCAGGTTTCTTGCCTCAATCGCTGCTCACAGGAAGTTTGTTATTTGTTTTTATTTATATTAGTGAAACTTTCAACTAGGCCGAGGCTCGGGTTTCTTGCCTCAGTCGCTGCTCACAGGGAGTTTGCTATTTGTTTTTATTTATATTCATGAATGAAATTTAATTTAGCAAAATGAAATAAACCAATTTTGCTTGTGCTCTTAATTTCTCTCCTCCCTTCTCCCTCAACACTATTCTTGCCAGAGTTTTTTCCAATGGTATAACCTTATTAAGATCTTGGTTAAGTCCATCTTCATCTACTAGTGTATCAGGTCTTGAACCTTAGACCCAATCCACTGGGTATAAACTTGAACCCCGAGACATGACACTTTGAAGGGACTTAGGTTTCCACCTAATCCAGTAATAATCATAAGCCCATGTTTGTACCAAAACCCAGACCTAGACGTAACACGTCTGACGCACAAGATTAGGACCTCGTCCTGACTTTGTTGGACCTGAATGGACATGGACTTGACCCCTACGGCCAACTAATTAATATCTATGTCCAAATTCCTCTATCACCAACTCTCTTTTGTGAAGCATCTAGCTAGGTGGTCCCAAGTGAAGTTGCAATGTCTTGAATTGTCTGCTTCTTTTTTCATTTTTTTTCATCCTACATTTGAACGGGAACTATTGTGAAAACGATTTACGCGCCTAGGTAGTTGCCACCACCTACAGCCTTCACAAAAGAGAGTATCAATTTCTTGAATCAGCAAACCTAAACCATTGAAAATCATAAGGCTATTTACCCACCTAAACAGGTTTGAAAATGATTTATTCACCGTTTTCATAGCTAATTATGCACTACATACGTGTCCCCAGACTCTTTGAAACTAGTCTCCTGGTTCATGGCCAGTCTACTTGGACCTCAAACCTTTTAATAGCCTTAACAACTAGGATTTCTCAAAGAATATCTATAAATTTACATGTCACTTCAATAATATGTAACATATTAGAAACCAAGCTAAGGAGCAAGGCCGTTTGTGTGTGATTTTTCACAATAACAACGAGTGCCAAATGAAATTGATGTGGAAAGTAGTCAACATAGAATGCAAATTCGTTTTTTCATTAGGATGGGGTTCTAATGAGGTTAGACTCATTCAATGTATATTACTAATCCAACCATAATTTTTGCCTGCATAATCTTGTTATATTCAATTTATGCTTTAAAAGTAATTCTTTGGTTGTTGCCTTGGTGATACAGTAGTGATTATGGTAATATACATGTACGATTTATTCCTAAAACCACTCAATTTCACATCTATGCTTCTCAACATAATGAAATGCAATAGTCATTTTTTTATATAAATATATCATGATATTCATTAATCAACAGAGCAAATAGTGTCTCTCTAAGCTCATTAATGATGATGTTAGGATCTTTAATTGCAGTTGCACTCACAGTGTCTTCAATGGTAACTGCACTTGCAATCCTTTTTAACTATTGAGTATGGTTATTTTAAAATTTCTCGAAGCATTTTTCAACACAACAATTTTAATAGGTTAATCGTGATTGGCAAGAAATTGCAATAGTTTAAGAAAGTCTTCTTGGTTGTTCTCGAGTACCCAGAACTATCAGGATTACGAAAGCTAATATTTGACATAAAATAAACCGATGCAATCGATTGATGCATTTTATATGGGCTTTATATTCCATTCAAGCTTGGTATGATTGCTTAGGGAAAAAAATTAAAATGTGCTTCTTTTGATTTAAATAACTCACCACTTTCTATAGAGTTTGATATAAGCGTTCTTCAACCCTCAAAAATAAATAAAAAGCAAAATTAAGTAAATCGAACGAGAATTTCTTGAGGTAGTCAGTGGGCCAGCCTACTTATGAAACATCTCATTCATTTAAAATTTTCCCCCTTCTGTAGTGTATTATCCAATTTAACTCAAATGACCCACCTTCATCTTAATAACTTTTACAACACTCTAGTTAAATGCCCATCCTAGCCCTGCAATATTGAGGAGTGATGTAAATGGGGTTGATTCCTAACATATGCCTTTTGAGTTACACATGATCATGCTAAATATATCCGACCCAATATGCAAATCAGTCCTCACGTTGCAACGGACAAAGTAAGCAAATGTTTTTGTAATCTTATACAATATAGGAATCATGTTTATGACAGTGGATCAAGTAGAACCTTTTGGTATATTTTGTCATCAGCAGCATCCAATAAGCATAGGTTATTGAAACAAAGGGCCCGTTTTCTTTAGCAGAATTACTGACTAGTCCTCATCCAATCACTTGCAAATGAGATTTAAGATAAACTGAGATTATTTGGTATTTGATGATAAATGATTAGCACCTAAATGGTATGAGTGTAAGAAGGGTCTATTAGGTCTAGTGGAGCAAAACAATGGTGTATCCACAATCTGAATCCAGTTTAAATGGTGGATCCTTCTCCAAAATTAGATTAAATTCCTAAATGGATTCTGTGTATCAGTCCCAGGTCTAGAAAGAAAAAAAATGGTCTGATTTTATTTAAGGGAGTTTGTTCTCCCACCATCCTCCATGCTAATCTTCGTATTGAAGAATGGCAGGTTATGGGCTTTCTTGGTTGTTTAATCCGGGTTTAATCCGGCCAACTCCCACTAGGAATTTAAAAATATTGTTTCAAGACACTGCTACCTCCTCCAGGAGTTCGATCATTCTATGGTCAGTACCATCACTAAATCACTAAAGCAAATAGGGTTAGAACTACCCAGCAATGGGGCCTAGGGACCCATATGATGATTGGTTTATGTAGGGCGGCCCCCCTACTACGGGCACCTGTAGGGATTAGTGCAATAGTGCGTGAGACCGCAATCCACAAAACCTTCTCTCTGACTGCTAGCCTGTATTTGTTGTCTGTTTTACTATTGGGTTGGTTTAGCCTGTACATGGGCTCCTGGGCTCTTTGACTTTCCTCATCTTTGCTCCCCTATTTTGGGTTGAGTCATATGTTGTAGGTCACCATGTGCCTCGGCATAGTTGTTCGTTTTGTTGGCATGGCTAGCTATTAGGGTATGTTCATATGCTTAGTATTTGTGGTTGGGGTGTATTTTAATATATTCCACAAAAAACCAATCAATAATTGATCATTGATTCTGTGTTGGGTAGGAACTTGTGGTGTGCATGGGGGCACAAGTATTTACAAAAGCTAGAATCATGGAAGAGGTCTCAATTTTTCGAACATGTTTATTTTTATTGCAAGAAAGCTTGGGAGTATTTTGGAGATTGATAATAATAGAATGCTCTAATACAAGCAAACTACATATGTAGTCTAACTCAGTGAAACCCACTTGTGCCAATCTATGATTAGTGCAGCTCCTTTTTTACCTTTTTTAATCATCCGATGATTTAGCATGAGACCAAATTTTTCATTCAATATTGAACCATCACTTACAGCGAGATTGAATCTCAAAGTAATTTAAGATTAAAATGCCACTAAAATCTATAGTTGTTAAATCATAGGCTAGGATAATCAAATGAGACTGATTTTTAGCTCTCCCTTATTCATAAAAACACCTTTTCATTTGCAAGTCACCCTCCTAATATAAATGTGTTTAAGTGGGCCCTATGAGATGATATGCAGTCTACTCGTAGGAAAACATTTCCCCTATTGACATCCTTAATTGTAAGCTACAGTCCCCCAAGCCATCATATGAAAATATATATATATATATAGCATTAGGCTTTTTCCCAAAATTTAGGTATATTGGATATCATCAGTTGTCTGATCTAATCTAAAGTATCAATGTAAAACATTCACTTGTTTTTTTTTTTAGCTATCTTATTTATAACATTGGGTTGTATTACTAATGATTAATGATAAAAAGAGTATCATGATAACTGATTAATTGTTTTTTTTTTTTTTGTTGGGTTGGGTTTTTGTTGGGGGGGGGGGGGGGGGTTGAAGATATCAAGGTGAAAGATTAAAAATGAATATAAGTGTGTCTTGATATGATCAAGCGGTGACAAAGAATTAAAATGACATCCACTTAGTATATATATATATATATATAGATATATTTTTTAAGATGACATCCACTTGGTTGAAAATCACTTGAAAATTGTCTTTTTGTGATGGCCTTGGCCTTGTTAGGCTGAATTTCATTTGTTTGCTTCCAACACCGCAATCAGTTTCAGTTAGGGCTCTAGGGCGGCATTATCGAATTGGCCCCACAGGGATGTTGGGCGGGCTAGACTTTTGGCTGTTTGTGTTTCTGTGTTTGCATAGTGTATGCGCATGATGAATTATTGGCTGCGCACCGTCTGCAACTATGGACAGAAAAAAGAATAGATGGATCTCCATATTTACTTGCATTAGAATACATAAAAATTAATGTAGAGGTGGATTAAAATGAAGATTAAACATGAATTTTCAAAAATAAATATCAAATAATATATTCATTTGGAGAAATAGAATCAAAATTAAAAAGGTATTATTCAATGCTGATATATATATTTTTAACCTGGCGAGGGGCTAGGACCCATATACAAACACTAACACGATATCAATACCAACTCGCACATGTGAGGTAATGGGAACTTGCATATGTGAGGGACATACATATACATAACTCACACATGTGAGGTAATGGAGACTTGTACATGTGAAGGACACACACAACTCACACATATAAGATAATAGAAACCCGCATATGTAAGAAAATATAACACAATTTGCACATATGAGGTGATAATAACGCACATATGCAAAAGGGGAATGTGAGGTTTAAATCTAAAATCTTCTAGTAAGAACAAATTAATACTCTTTACCATGAAGGTAAGGGCTGAAATTTTGGTTTTATTCTTTATTTTAAGCACCACACGTATTTTGATGACCTCCAAAAACAGCATTTGAAAGTAATCTTAACCGTTTGATCTTTGGCCCTCGAAAGCTAAAACCATGACCCAGACATTACCAGTTGTGCATAGTTATCCAAGTAGTAATATAAACGGATCAATTCCAACTCAGATCCGAACCAATAATATTTTGGCTCAGATATAACTGAGTTTGACTTGAGATGACCTTGACCTGAACCTTTTGGCAGTTTGGCACTCCTTTATTCATCCCAGTTAGTATATTACCCAGAATCTGGATCCTCTCCCGCTTCACACGACTCTCTAATCTTTTCTAATGGACTGTACTTCACATTTGATTTTATGTGACCTATTGGCCTCACTAGGTGCATTTTGTATGATGTCTAGCTATAAAATATTTGTGTGGTCATCAATTTTATTCAATTTGATTTTTAGTAGATGACTATTGCACAAAACCCTATCCCAATTGTATCTAACTATACATTTCCAATGACGAATCAAAAGTCATAACTATTCTGTAAAGGCGCATCGTAATTTTCAAAAAAAAAAAAAACAAACAAATAGACAGCTAGAGAAGGCATTTACCCGACTCCTCCCAGGACACCCTCCATTTAAAAAACAAAATAGCTACAGAAGAAGTGAAAAATAAGTAACCAGTCTAAATTTGAACGAAGGATAATTTCTCCAGCTCTTCCATTCAAACGAATCCCGACAAATGATGAAGTCAACAGTACACACTCTCTCAAGGTCCTTCAACAACCGCTATAGTCTAAATAGTTGATGGTTTGGTGAAAAACGGTTCCGCAGGGATTGTGCATGCCTCCAAAATGTCTCCATTTAATATGTTACAATGCCATGTGAGACCTTGAAGACTACTATTATTATTTTTTTCTGGGTACCAACCGAGGTGGCTGTAACTTTTGAAAGACCCAACCACGTGGGAGTGAAGTACTCTAGAACACACTAGGGAGAAGATCAAATGCAGACGCGAGAATCGCGAGGGAGATGATCAGGAATTGAACTTTGGGCATCGGTGAGAATGGGACGTCCAACCACTGGGCTTTGGAGCTATTTGATTTCGCAGTCAAGGTTGCTGCGCTTGATTAAAATTTCAAAGATAATGCACAATGAGTCAAATATGAAATATGGGCAATGTGTACATAATTAATGCATAGTTCTTTCCATCAATCATGGATGGGGGGGTCATGTGGGTCCTACCATGACTTTTTGGGCCATTGAAGCTAACAGGCACTGCATGTTTCAATTTTAGATGGATCTAGTTTGTTTGAAAAATGTGAACAAGGGAACAACAAAAGCGCATGATTTTGTACCTAGAATCAAGATAGAAAAACCCATACGATGCAGACCTGCTGCCAAATAGGGTTCATTTAGTTGACGTTTTATTGTTATTTTATTTTATTTTATGTATATTACTTTTCAATCATTTCTGTGGTGTTTTCTCAAACTAGAGATGCCTTCTTTACACATAAAAGTAGTGGTTATATATATAGGGCTTTAATTTTGTAAAAACTATTCTCACGTACCTATTATGAAAACTTTTTATGGAGCTCACTTGTGGATCCCATTTAATAATGGGAGTAAAGGGATGGAAAGATCTATGTGGGACCACCCCACATATCAAGTTTGGCCTCAATCAGATGTCTCTAACGTCTTCATTCGTAGCCCACAAATTCAGTCCATCCCCATCCCCAATCAGATGTCCATAATCATATATATGTATGTATAAACACTGTCACCAAAGAATATTATCTCTAGAGGTTATTGTCGAAAAGAAAAGAAAAAAGATAGCTTTGTGTTGCAGAAAACCCTTTTAACTTGAATTTCCATTCTAAAATGCTAGCTACCTTACCTGCAGCACTGGTGAAAGGCAATCTCACTAATTAAAGTCGATGTGCTGCTTCAAAGTGGAAAAAAAAAGAGGAACGTCGATGTCGACGCTGGGCTTCTACACTTCAAAAAATATAAAAATCTAGCTCATAGGGCCACTGCCGTTCAAGCATATCCACTGGGGCCTTTTTCATTCACTGGATATCTAGTTGTTTTGAAGCAAAATCCACTAAATATAAAAATGCGACACTACTTGCCTCAGAAAAACGATAGCAAAAAGGAAAAAAAGCTACTTTTATTTTTTAAAATATTTTGAAATAGTTTCATCACCTAAAGTTTAAAGTATCACACCTAACCATTCGTCCAACTTAGCTAAAAAAAATGATAATATTTTACCCTGTTTTAAGTGAGTTTTTAGATAATAACACATTTTACTGCCCTCGTAGGCTTTAAGTGCCCTTTTTTTATCTACAATCTCACAATTTGGATTCTTTTCCTTTTCTAGAGGCCATCTTCTACCAAACACAAACGCACAACTGATCATAACTACAGAAAGAAACTCTAGATATCAGAGAAACCTATTATACCTGATCCAATCATTTAGAAGGTGATTACAGGAGTTCAATCCAGCAAATAAGCACTAGTAGTGTTCAAAGGACCAAAGCCGATTACTTGAATAAGGATACTACAAGCACCATTGTCTGTCTTGAATGACCACTGTCAAAATTTTTGTCACCACCAGATATTTCATCTTCAAAAATATTAAAGCATTCTCAAATCTGGGGGTTTCCTTAAGTTATGAGATAAGGTTAATTCAACATTAAAAAAAAAAAAAGGGGGCCACGAAAAAGAAAAGAAAAAAACATGTCAACCTTCAAATAATTATTACATAGTTTTTTTAAAACTTTTAGTGCAATATATTTACAATGCATTTTCATTTTTGCTGATATTTTGAAACAACACAAATACACAATAGTATTTCACATATGTTTTTAACAATGTAAAAGACAATGGTCACTCGTTGCAAATGTTGCAATATTACCAAAATATTCTAGCGTCGTCAAAAATAAAAATATCATGACAAATCACAAAATATTAGAATAAAATATAAAAATTTATAAAAATACTTAATAGATACTTACATTTATTTACTTTTTATTTTAATTAATTTATATTCAATGGCATTATCCTAAAGTATCCTAGGATTTTATTGGTGATTACTGGGGCAATAATTTGTTGGTGATGACACTTGTGACAATAATTTTGATTTTTCTTGAACTGATTGGGACCACATTCGCGAAGCACGATTTAGGACTAAGTCACATGCAATACAGAACTTATAAAAAATTTAAAAATCACAGTTTCTTGTCATATAACACCATGACTCAATCAAATGAACTTTAGCAGTTTGTGTTGGGAAAATCTCAGCATTGTTTGGTACTAATCAACTATATAAATTGATGTATTATAACTCTAGATTAAGGGGAAATTGAGATGACATCATGATAGATGAGTTCTCTCCTCCGTGGATGTAGACAAGGTTGCCGAACCACGTAAAATTATTGTGTTCATGTGTGTGATTGCTTGACGGTATAATTGCTTGTATTTATCGCGGTTGATCCATTGATCGCAAATAATTTTGCAACACCGCTTTTACGAACAGTTTGAACTTTGACTTCTGTCTGTTGTTAAACTTCATAGAGGACTGAACAAGCTTGGACATCACAAGGGGTGTCTCTTCATATTTGTTCTCCATCTGAGCCTATGTCCCCATCTTTTCCAATGAAATTGAAGGTCCTGTGACATATAGAAGGTCCACAGGTACACTTCCTCACCATCTACATCCTCTTGCTATTGACACTACCACTTGTCTTGGTCAAGTTATCGACAAGTGGATTCTTGTTGGGCGGATGGCAGACAGTACAAGTGGCCACCATACCATTGCCCAGACCATGTTTGATGTTGGCAGATGTTTGCATTTAGTACCAAAATTCATTATACGGCCAATCTAGGCCAAGCCACCGATGGATAAGTGGCATCTAATTTGCATTGAAAATTTATTAGTTTAGGGACACAGGCAGTACTTGTGAGAGAGTACATAAATTGAGTATTTACCTAAAAAAGGATAAACAAATTTATACAAAGAGGTGCAAATCATGTGATAATTTGGAAGGTTGTTCTACATCCCAAGATTTTGCTTGGCACTTTCTAATACAGGGGGTCTCGCTTTTGTGAACGGTAGAGACCGATAATCCAATATGATCCTTGTGCGGGACACCCCTATGAAAATTTCGCCAAACAAGATCACAATTCCTGCATCCGGATAGCTCAAGTTACAAGTAAATCCACATTTCTTTTCTCTATTAATGTTTTTATTTAATACAACTAACTTGGACATTAATGAAATAAAATAACAAATAACCTTACGTACCCCAATACTTGAACAGGTGTACTTGGACCCACGATGCCAATTCACACCTAAAAAGGTGTCCGCTTTTAGTGTAAAAAATTTCCAACCGCTTTCAACTAAGCTTAGAGGCTCAAGCCGGAATAATGAGCTATGGGCCAATCTCATCTTGATCTTTCATGAATTTATTATATTTCGTGTTCAACGGTTTTGTCCATTTCTTTCCATATAATCAATGACACTATTCTTTTATACAATCATGGTTTTAGCTCTAAATCCATTGTTCAGAGCTCAATGATTTTTCACATGGGTGGTGTCGCTGGTATTGTTGGGTTCCCACATCATCACATGAACACAGCCTAGATTTAATAAGTGCTACCTATATTTAAAGCTGGGCACATGCGCCCCCCACATGCATCCTCTCTAAATTCCAAACATGGATTTTCTCTCCTCGTCACACTAACAATTAATCATTGGAGCACTTTAATTGTACTAAGATTTGATAAAACGTTTATTTTTCCACTTATCTTGTGAGATGAAGAGCAGAAGAGCCTTCTGATCAAGAAAGGTAGCATGCTAAGGAGTTGATTCTTAGGGAACCCAAGTAAGAATTGACGGATCTTACGACTGGGGTAAGATGTCATTCTCCTAATTATATGGTTAGAGTTTGGAAAATGAGATGTGTTTAAAAGGTTTGATGGTGTAAAACTTACAATATTGCTAAGGGTAAGTTGCCTCATTTGAAAATTAGGGCCGGCTTAAAACAATTTAAAGCCTAAAGCAATAATCCTAAATGAGGGATTTTTTTTAAATATTATTATAATATTTTATTTAAAATTTAATTTTTTTTCCATTTTTTGTAGTGCAATGTTACTATTTAAGTTTTTATATTCAGATTTTGCTAACATATTTTTTTCAATTGATAGTATGTCTAATCTATTTAATCTTTTTTGTGACATTGTTGATCTAAAGTAGGATTTTATCAATTTTAATTTTGAAAAACTTCTTCTTATAAAAGTAACAGTTACAAGTATTGTTAATATTTTTCTAGTAGACACATTAAATATTTATAAATTATAACTAATAATATTTACAAATAAAACGAATACTAACTATAATAAACATATAATGTGAGCTTGTAATTTAATTTTTTTTACAAGCATAGAATCACAGAAGCTAATTTAGTGATTTATCAGTGTTGACCACAAAGATTATAGATGCAAATTACTTTTGAATTTGATGCAACTTCTTCAATATGAAAAAAAAAGAATTATATTTGAAATTGTCTTCTAAGGATTTCAAGTAGCATAGATATAGAGGGAAAAAAGGTGCAAACGAGAGGATTTTCATAATATAAAATGATTTCTTGCTTATTGTGATTTTAGAGTTTTTTTTTCTTTTAATGGCAATATTTTATAAAGCCTTATTCTTTAGGAGAAACTAAACAATAACAATTGCTTTTTTTGAAATTTAAAAATAATAAAGTTGCTACAATTACATTTTTAAAGCCTTATTTTTTTAGATTGAAAAAAAAAAGATGAAATTTACTTTTTTTGAGGCCTTATTTTTTGGGGAGCCTAAAGCAAAGGCTTTTCTAGCTAAATGGTTGAGCCACTCCTGCTACATAAATTTTTCTACATTCCGTTCTATTTTGAGCTAAATCTTTTGATAAGTGAAACTTCTTCAAATCTGAATTAATGACTTCAATTCATGTTTTTTTCGACCTACCCCTACCTCTTGATAGGCCCTTCACCTGTATATCCAAACTTTTTCTCACCAGTGCCATTACTGACCTAAGGTCAACATGCAAAAATCATCCTAAACAAATTTCTCTAATCTTATCCCCTATTGGTGCTACCCTTAAATGATCTCTAAAGCGCTTATTTTTAATTTTATCTTTCCTAGTTTTACCACACATCCACCTAAATATTCTTATTTCCGTTACATCTATCTTATAAATATGCGCCTTCTTAATTGGCCAACATTCTACTCCATATGTCATAGCTGATTTGACACTCTTTAATTGCTTGACTAAAATTCTAGAATTATTATAAAAATAAATAAAATCACTGAGCTCTTTTGTTGGCAAGGAACTCAATTTCTAGGTATTTTAAGAAATTTACTTTTAACGGTGGCTAAGATTTAAGAAATAAAAATGCGTATTCATAAACAGTTATCCAATAATCTTTCCTTTAATTAAAAATGAAATATGGGGAGATGGTAGCTGAAATCCAAGCCATCACTCCAGTATATCATTTCCCCTAGTCCCTCGGTTTATTTTCATTAAAAGGGCGATTATTTTATAGCTATGTCTGGATGTTCATCTTTGTTAAATCAGTTTCAGCCACCTAGAGAAAAGAAAATGCTTAGAATTGCAAGGAATTCAATTCCTTGGAATCAACGTAGCATCAAATTTGTTCTAATGTTAATCCACAGTACCTTTATTTTTATTTTTTTTGGGTGAGAGAGAGAGAGAGAGAGAGAGAGAGTCGGCTAAATTAGGACTAGCTTCGGATAACTATAACAGGAGAAAACCGAGCAATATTGTTTGAAATGATTTAGGAATTGATCAGAAGCCCAAGTACAACCACTGCAATACGTATTGAATAGTTAAATGCTCAACTAAGGAAGAGACCAGAAAATACCTTAAACAAAGTGGTGCGAATCAAGCATGATAGATTATGGAGTTACCCAATACATCACTGACTCTCCGGAATAGGAGAAATAAGGCTTGGATGAGTAGGAAAAGAGTTTAATTTCTGTAATAGGTGTCAACTTCTTAGTTCTCTTTCATAGATTTTTTTTTTCTTTTTTGAATTTCTTGATCACTTTTCAGTGAAATTAGAGTGCTTGTCTTCCCTTTATTTTATAACTCGCAGTAGAGCCCAGTTACAATTTCCACGAGGCAGAACAATTTACAGGCTACCGTGGGTGTACATAATTGGACTGTACAAATACAACTCATCTGCTTTGAGAGAGATCCTGCTTTACCTTGTGAATACCTTCTACCTTTCATTTTGAGAAACAGATTATGAAACAACACCAATGCCGGACAACACCACCAGACTGTTGAGTTCCATCAGATGATTTTTCTTTCCAGTTTAACTCGTCTCAATTCATCTTTGCCCCCTCGATATCTGCGTCCCCTCCAGTTAGAGAATCTGTGTTCTCCCTTGGAAGGAGGCCAAGGAGTGGCAGAGGTAACAATGAGCTTAGATTGCATAGAATTATCAAGAAAGCTAAGTTATCAAAGTTGTCCTTGGTGACTCCAAATAGCTGAGTTAGACCTGCACCCAATAGTCCTCCAGCAACACTGCCTCCATTAGAAATGGACATGAGGGTGGCAAAGAGGGTGGCCTCCATGCCCTCTGGGCATAATCTTGCAGCCAAGACCAGGACAGGCATGAATGATGCCTGCAAAACAATCCTTATCATAATTTTCAATACAAACAAAGCCCTACTAGTGAATTCTGTAAAAAGTTTTTGATTTCTCCTGTGTGCGCAAAATCAGTTCAATTATATATATACAGGTTTTTTTTTTTTTTTTTGGTCAAATGGCTCAAACCTGCAACCTACCAACAGTGCTATGGCCTCTTGTCAAGAAATATACAGACTTGGGCCCATAATGTTGTTCAGTTTGCCTGAGTTCTCATTTCTAAGGGTCCTCCCATTATTAGTTATCCAAACAGCTGTCTGATTGGGTACCAATTCTGGTGGACACTGAACGGTAGGCCCACTTGAATACTCACTAAAAAGGCAACTGCAAAACTTCATTGTTCATGGTAGAATGCAGTAATACCTCCCCTCAGCAACAGAAGAATTATCACTTGACTGGAATAGAAAAGAAAAAACAAGGAACAGCAGGGCTCTGAGAATTGATAATTATTGCAAACATGTTACTAGGTTCTCTGCCAGGTTAATCTGAAGTTTGCTCTGAGTACAACCCCACTATTTATAAAATCCTACAAAAATGTTCTATCTTACAAATATCACAAAGGCAATTGCTCACCACACATGCACCACCCAACCCCCATACCCACGACACCCTGACAGTGGCTAGATCTTGTGGTTGACACCCATAGAATGGACTCAACCATTGGATTAAGGGTCGACATACTTTTAAAATATAAAGCCATAAAAATTATGGGCTACGGATCAAGGGCTTAGGGCATTGGATTGATCCTAAATTTGATATCTAGGGCCTACACATACAGATCTTTCCATCACCCCTGCTCCTATGAATAGTGGGGCCCTATGTGCGCCCCATCCAGCTTCCTCTCAAGGTACCATGAGGTGTTCTCACTTCTCACAACAGTAAACCCCTATAGAACTTATTCTATAATCTTTTTAAACTGGTCAATGTAATGTGTATGAGTCTTTAAGTTTAGTTTAAATAAAAATGCACTCAAACGCAATGAGTAATTTCTCTTGGCCTTTATTTTGATGCCCACGCCTCTACATCATTAGTGTCTTTTATCCTAATCAGCCCTGAAATCAGAACAAGAATCTCACCATCATTATTTTGCAAAACACCACCTATGCCTTGGGAGTTGGGACCCAATTCTCCTCCAATAACACCATTAATGTTGAACAATAGAATACCACTTTTCTTTCTTACTAATTTCTTGATGATGTGGGTATCCCTCAGGTCTTTGACCCAACATGACTAATACCCCCGGTGGCACCCGCTAGACCCACACAAACACGCACCGGGCATATCTGGGTGGTTTCAAACACAATACATGGGGAGCAAACCCATACATTATGCCTAGTAGAGGAGGTTTCCACCGAAATAAATCCCTTAAGGCTGCCCTTATAAAATAGAAGCTTCCCAATTAAAAACACCTATAAATGAGATACTCTCTAAAACTCATTGATCAAAGGCCATTTGGCAACACTCCCAACTAGCCAAATATTCTTTTATCTCCTGCAAATTATCTTCCTTGTAATTCAAGATTCAGCTGTTTCTTTGTTTTCATAAAGACCAAACCGTTGGCAGGAATGATAATCTCCACAAAATCTGTCCGCAACCTAAGAGAGGAAGACCATACTGTGTCCCTGAAGTAAGACTATGGGAGCTAGGAAAAAACCACTTTAGGTCCCATATAATCTGATGAGATGGCACCGAACTTATCATGAGAGATCACAACAAATACATGATCTATAGATTCTCTCTCCATTTGGCACAATGCATAATTATTTAACATATTGCTAGAAGAAATGCCTCACACCTTTTCAGATTATCAACCATTAATTGGGACTGCCCGGAAAATGATGACAGAGGGCCTCAACCCTAAGAAAAGCTGAATGTAAATTGTCATGTTTAATCTAAGTCAATAGTATTTATAGTCAACCTTGGTCGACTACTATTCTCTCTCTCCCTTTCTCCCCTTCCTTTTTTTTCTCTTTTCTTTTACTTCTACTTTCTCTTGATTTCTTTGTTTCCAGCATTCTATAACATCTACAAGATTACAGTGACACCACAAGGATATAGTAAGAGCCCAAACTGCCTAATGAATCGCACAATTTACAAAATAAAGAAAGAAAAAAAAATTATGGAAGGATAGCACAACAAAGCCTTCTATACTATACATAACAAGATAACATCATAAAGATTCAGATTGGCTCTAATATCATTCTTCTCGAGGAAAATTATGCTATCAAAGTTTCTTTTTTTCCCTGATCACTTACAGTCCACATTCATGTCCCCCATCCAACCTCTACACTGATCAGCATACCACAAATTTGTCTACAAAATCTAAAAAGTTCATCAACAGTGTAAAAATCTAAATAACTCCAGGCAATCATTCTCACAAGATTGGATAACTGGTCAAGAAGTGGTGTTAACAAAGTGAGGACCAAGGATCAATCCAGATCGGTACTGTGAGAATAATGTGCCTTTCCACAGAGTGGCCAGTGGTTTGGAAATCTCCCAAGTTAGTTAACAGAAATGCATTTAACAGGATTTCTAACCTACACTAGATGCTTATCATTCTTTGCAGCATTAGCATAAGGGTGCAGAAACTAGTTTTTTTTTTTTTTTTGGTTGAAAGCAACTAGTTAAATGAGTCATGTTTCCATGCGTAGCTCAGTCAAAGTACATAGAAAGCAAGAAAAACTAGTAATCGTTAAACTATGAGCCCTCCACATTGGTTATGAAGAATCCATGCTTACATATACTTTCCTAACTTCTACATTTAATTTAACCAAGTGGGAGATTTCGATAACAATGTAGTAACAAAAAAATAATACAAAAAAAAAGGTCAACCAAAATTAATAATTAAAAATTTTTCTTTTCCTTTAGGATATAGAAGATGACAAAGTCTCAAGAAAAAAAATCACCTGACTGAGGACTGTTATAACTAATGAATCTCCAATAGCAAACCATTCGTCACTTACACCAAGCTGCCGATTTAGTCCAGTAACAAGGAAAACCTGATATGCGATGGCATCATATAATTATCATTATTGTTATAAAAATAGTTCCTTCGTAGTTAAAATATTGACTTAAAAAAACTCACTTCCCAATTCCAAAATCATTGGATTAAATCTTAACTAAAGGAAAAATAGACACCTGTGTCATCCCAAGAGCTGAACCAATAATAGTTGTCAAGAGAAATATCTTCCGCAAAGGAACACTCTTCAAGAATCCATTATATATCCCAACCCCTAGCAAAGATGCCACTGAAGTAACAAGCTTGACACGCCCTAGAAATTCTGGAGTAAAACCAAGTTTAT
Organism: Sextonia rubra; assembly: GCA_037013555.1. Classification (NCBI taxonomy): domain Eukaryota; kingdom Viridiplantae; phylum Streptophyta; class Magnoliopsida; order Laurales; family Lauraceae; genus Sextonia; species Sextonia rubra. Next base: position 20,471,484 of record JASUAD010000006.1, read on the forward strand.
TCGTTCTGAAATCCAAACAAAACAATGGTAACATGTTCTAAGATATTAAGATGCTCAGAATTAATAGATGACAAAACAGAGAAAGTAAAGATGCAGCGGGAAAGAAAAACTATAGGCAAGTAGAAGCTAAGGGAAAAAAATAAAAAAAACAAGGGCATTAACCAATATTCCTAATCACGGGCTAATAAGGGCAGACTACCAGACAGAAGTCAACACTAGATATTAGTCTTGAGATGTTTCGCTAATATGGGAAGACAATGTAAAACAAAAGTGTGTGATATCTGAAATTTTTGTCCCTACAACGTTAAACCCCAGAGAGGATCTGGATTCATGTATACCCCTTTGTCCCTACAACATTATCCTCTCTCTAATCTCCCACACTCCCTCGTGTTGTATATTTCTTCTCTCTCCCACCCTGGACAAAGAAAACAAACAAATGCTCATGGGCATGGCATCTGCTGCTTCCCTCTCCCTCGCCTCTTCCCTCACTGAAAATTCCTTATTCTCCTTTGGGGCTCTCGTTTCATCTCCGCAACTCACCTTCTCACCATTTCCTCTTGCAGGTCAGCAATAAAAATCGCATCTTTTCTGTCTTTTCTAGGAATTCTCTGCTCTTTCCTTATCTACATCATTATTCTTTATTTCACATAATCACGCGATTGTATTGAATTGCAATAATCGATTCAATTAACTTTATTAGGCTTGAAATTGCATTCATATCATGTTGGGATTGGACTTGGAAGATTGGAACTACACTTTTCTTCTTTTTCTTCGACTTTTCTTCTTCTTCAATGGTTTCCATATCTGATTGTCTAGGTTTGGAGGGAATGATGCTAAATTTGGTGGGAGATGATTATCCATTTCAAAGAAATGAAGGAAAATCAAAATGAGGTGATGAATGCATCAAAGAAGAAGGGTTTGGTTGGTCTTCCACACATCATATAATGAAGTGTGTTCAATCCATTCACTATCAAATAAAATAAATAGGTTTAAAGATTCCAGGTTAATGAGGAAAAAATAACAAAACACTCTTGGGATTTAAAATATGCAACCAGATAAAACATTATATATATATATATATTACACTTCCCTGATATTTGGAATTTAACAAAAGTATGAAAAAAAAATTGTAAAGAAAGTAACTGCAGTCCCAGGTAAATGGAATTAGTGAATAACAAGAAAAAAAAAAGTGAATGAAAAACTGAAACATGAAAGTTATTTAACCTTAGTCCTTAGGTACTACATGCCCAACATATCTGGGTTAGACCAGTATGATACTCATATTGGTACCCAATAATACACTGAGACTTTAGGGTACAACTTTAGCATAGCCTACCTACCAAGTCCATCATTCATACAGTTCTTTTAATTTTATTATCTCTCAACATAAAAATTGATAGAAAGGAACATAAAAAATGATATTGCAATAATTCAAAAGTGATTTAAAGAAAACATTAGGACACTCATATCTCTATCCTTGTACTAGATTTCCAAAAGTGCAAAATCATATTCTTGATCCCTATATCCATGTCTGTACCCATATCCATATCTGGGCATGATAGATCTAGATCTGTCATAGGCATCCATGAACAATGGCACAACCTTACGACACCTCAAATCTTAACCTCTAACATTTTTTTAGATGGTAGATCTTAACTTCAACATCACACCATACAGTTTACGGTGCGGCAGATTTTTAAAGAGAACAAACAGATACTCCTCTCCCTCATATGTGATATAGGTTGGAAAAGTAACCTCAAGGATATCTTTGTTTCACCTGTCCTCAAGGAGTACAATCTAATAATATTTTGTTATTTTTAAAAAACACAATCTAATAATATTTCGTTATTTTTAAAAAACACAAGTTGGCAAAAGCATCGCCCGTAACTTTGGGTAAAAAAATTAGAGAACATAACAATTACATGTAAAAGCATCATTGCCAGCAAAATTATGATATTTCCTTCTGGCAGCAAGCATTAGCCGAAAATAGCACTCAGTGAAGATGATAGGGTGTACCCCTAAAGGTTAGACGACAAACAAATTACATTATCATTATCATCAAAGCCTTGTTGCAACTATGTTTGAGCCGGTTACATGAATTATTTTTCTCCATTCCAATCCAACTTAAGCCAAATCCTTTGATAGGTTTCACTTCTTTAGTTCTATCAGTACTACTACCATCCATGTCCTCTTTCACCTATCACTCATCCTTGGCAAACATCAACCTGCATAGAAAAAACTTTACCTCGACAGTGTTGTTATTGCCTTGCATTGGACATGTTCAAACCATCTCAAACGAGTCTCTTTACTTTATCACCTATTCATGCTACCCTAAGTGCTCCTAAGAGCGCTCATTTCTTATTCAAACTTTCTTAGTTTTACCACACATCCATCTCAACATCCTCATCTCTACTATACACATTTTGTGCAGTGCAAATAACCAATATTTTGATCCATTCATCATAGTTGGTCTAATCGGTAACCTATACAATTTTGCCTTCAGTCTTGTTGACATGTTGTGATTATAAAGCACCCTAAAAGCCAAGGGATTGGAATGAATCTCTTTGGTGTATCTCTTGGGCTTCAATTTCATGACTTTTCAGCTCTATGCACATATCTATTGAAGTTGCAATTCTTATATTCTATCTTTGTATGACTTATTTTAAGCCCTTAGATTCGAAAGCCTCTCGCCGTTACCCAAGTTTTGCAATATGCCACAAGAGTAGCAAAAAAAAAATCATATGATTAGGGATTCAATCATCATCATTTCAACTTTAACATATTCCATAAAAAAAGATAACTTTAGCTGGAAAAATTAGACAAAATTCAAATGAGTATTTAGAGATATCACCATTTTAAATCTTAAACTAGTGAAAGGCGGCCATGCTTGGCACAGGCAATGTAATTGACAATATTAACTATGTAAAAAATATTACTAAATATAACAAAGTATTTGTAATTGAAAGGCCTAAAACAAAGAATCACCAAGAAGTAGTTTTAAATAAATATTCCTCATTTTGCCATATATATTCGTCAACGATCTTTTACCAAAAAATATATATATATACCATCATCAATCTTAAAATGAAAGAAGTGATTGTTTAACCTAATATAGGGATGCCAACATCATTTCAGATGCCAACAGACCTGATACAAATGTAGTATACAACCAATGTATATCTCTCATTGTATCCATCAATAATTGTAAAATAAAATCCAAATATAAGTTCGGACTTGTAACTAAATTTATAATAAGGTGATGCCTTTTAATTGGCTAAGGAATGCATTACTAAATGTAAGTTTTAAGTCAACCTAACTGAGCTATGGAAAGATATATGCATATTTTTGTTTTTCAAGATAGTGAAATAGGACCCATGATTTTTTCTTTTTCCTAAATTAATCTTCAAACTGAGAGACTGATGCAGGCCAGATCCATGATTGACCAGGCCATCATAATGGGCCCCGATTGAAAGTCTACACCCGCAGGCCCAAAACATAGTAGAATTGTATTAGGATTATATTAATAGTAATTGTTTGATTTTGGCAAGTCCAGTTGGATTTGATTCCAGTTGGATTTGATTTAGGATTTCTTATCTGTTTAGAATTAGGTATTTCCTTTCTTAGAAAATTTTATAGTTATAAATAAAGGTTGTAATCTCTTCAAGAGAGATAGATTTTGATATTGAATAAAGCTTTGGGCATTGGTTCTCAGTTGAGAGAGTTATTTGTCTTTGGTGAGACACCTAGACAATTTATCCCTAAGCCTTTTGGCTTGGAGATTAGCCCGTTGGCTAATCTTCTTCCCCTGCGCTGCTTCAATTGGTATCAGAGACAGGTTCCAAGTTCGGATCGCCATCTGATCGCCGATTCGAGGTACCTTCTTTCTCCCGATCGCCTGCTCTCCATCTGTCATCACCCATTGTGCATCTTCCCCATCGCATCCCAGCGTCTGTCATCGTCATCTTTCTCCAATCCTTTACGGCAGAACCCACAACTTTTCCAACCCCGTTGACACCCACTGCCTCCACTGTCTCCTCCACCCCCGCGTCCCCACCCCTCCGATCCTCGCTGCTCAGCCATCCCCAACCCAGCAGACATCCACAAAACATCCTCACCGGATCTTCCCCATCCCGAAATCCGCCACCGCATTACCGACCCCTCTTTTCCCTCATCCATCCATCCCCTTTCCCAGACTTCTGCTCGCTGCTCAGCAACAAAATCCCCAATCCTCACCGACCGCTCTTCCCTTCATCCTCATCACCATCGCCTTTCTGTTCCCTCACCGGCAACCCGACCCCCTTTCATCTCCTAAAATCCCACCGGAACCCATACACCCATCATTGCCACCAACCGGCCTTTTTACAACCCTAATCCACCATCCGAAAAACCTAATTCCCCAACCCTAATGATACCCCCCCTTCTACTGCCACCCAAATCCATTCACGAAGCCCGCTGAAACTCCTCCACCAACCCTCAACCCTTTCACCCGCATCCCCCTCCAAACGAAACCCACACCAAACCAACCCATCTCTTCACCGACACCGACCAATCAGAATCGGCCCCCTCGGTTGCTGTCCACCATCCCCAAACCCAGAAAAAAAAAAAAAAGAGGACGAGAAAGACAGGGACCAGAGAAGAAGAGAAGTAATAGAAGAAAGAGACTAGGGCAGCGTACCTGGCACCAGCATCGACGGCCGCCAACATCAACACCTTCCTTCCACCGTCCGCACCATATCCGGTCGACGCTGCAGCCACCGCCGACACCATCCGGACGCGTCATCTTCCCTGCAGCGTTGCCGTCGAAGGAAATCCTGCAGATACGCTCATCCATCCTTTCCTCTCCTCACCGTCAGCAGCAGCGGCGGCCTCCAGATCTCTGTGACCGGTGACTTCCACCGCCGCTAGGGTCTCTGTGCTTCGTGCGCCAGATCCAGATCCACCGCCATCACCATCGGTGACCCTAAACCAGAAATCGCCGTAGCCGCAGCAAGGGAACTCTCTCCGCGACGAGACCGCCCTGCAGCAAGGGAACTCTCCTTCGCCCTTCGTTTCTGCCCGCGGTAGTTTCTCTTTCCGCGACGAGACCGGTGATTTTCTTCTCTCCATCGCCTTCCGTTTCTGCATCAGCGGTGAGTTTCTGTTCTCCTGGCAGTCTCTTCTTTCTTCTCTTCCTTTTCGTTCTGCAACAGACGAGACAGCCAGGGAAAGATATTTTAGTGTTGGGCCGTACCAGTTGGGCCAACCTGCTGACCCGCCACCAGCCCACTTTGCTTCAGTCCGGGTCTGACCTGACCCAGACCTGACCCGCCTGCCTGATTCAGGCCACACCCACAGCAGCTGCCCTGTTCAGCCCCGGCCCACTGCAGCCCAGGCCCACTCCAACTATTCAGCCCAGGCCCACTCCAGCCCAGGCCCACTTCAAAATAAAAAATAAAAAAAAAATCCATTCTTTTTGGATTGATTGATCTCAGCCATTGCTTCTCAAAAGATGATATTTTGGTCTGATTCACGATCCATCTTCACTTGCGTATTTTTGTCTACAAGATCAAGCCATCAGGTCAGTCAATTTTGAGTATTCAGAAGATTTTTTGAATTTCTTACAGTAAAATCAAAATGCAAATCTTTGGACCATCTGATGAAATTCAAAACATGTTATATGAGTATAAATATGGAGATTGGTATTTTGCAAATAAGGTCTACTTTGAGCAGTTCCTCAATCTCAGACAGTCAAATTCGACAGTTTATGAATATTTAAATCAATTTTCGAGACTGCACCAAGTTTGTGGCTTGAAACAGAATGAGCTGCATGATTTAACTCGCTTTATCAGAGGTTTGAAGCCAGACATTCTTGAGAAGATGAAACCATATCACAGTATTCATGAAGCATACAAAGAAGCAATTCATATTGAGCACATGCTTCAATGGTCCCACCTGCAACAAGTCAAGCCTAAGCAAGAACATTCTCCACAACGAATGAAAGATCATCTGATGGGAACAAAATTTGAAGGTAAAGATACTCACACCCTTGTCATTCGCAGACTTCTCACCACCAATGAACAGGAAGACAAAGAGTGGAAACAGACTATGATATTCCGGACGCGAGTAAGGTGTGAAGATCGATTAACTAATCTAGTTATTGATCATGACAGCACTATCAATTTTGTGGCACAATATGTTATTGACAAACTCAATTGGCCTACAGAGACTCTTCCAATGCCTTACGAAGTTACATGGTCTAATACTTCCGTCATTACTGTCACTCACAGATGTTTAGTATCTTTCAAGATTGGTGTATATGAAGATAAAATTTGGTGTGATGTAATTCCCATGAATATCACTCATATTCTTTTGGGACAACCATGGCTTCTTAATCGGAAAGTGCAATATGACAAAGAGAAGAATATTTATTCTTTCTATTGGAAAGGACAATATGTTGATCTTGTTCCATTACAAACAGCAACATCTTCATCTACCTCATCACTATCAATTGAAGAGTCACAAGATGAACACAGGGAAGAAACAAATTCCACCGATGATGTTGAAAAGCCCATTCATGGAAAGGAAGATCTTATTGTAACTTCAAATGAGAAGCAAGAGATAAAGCAAGATGATGTACAAGCAGACAGTAATCATCCAATTGATCTGATTGCCACATCGGGTGACAAATCAATTACCCCAGTGGTTTCGCAAGAAGATATGTCCACATTAATTGATGTGCACCATATTGATTTCATCTTCAGAAATCAACTAATGTCAATCAACAATTATGCTATCTTATTACAGAGTCTACTATTAAAGCATATAATGGTCAGATCACACTGTCAATGCAACCATCAACAAACACATCACCTCCAACCTACTTCTGAGTGGAATAGAAGATTCAATTCTGCTTTCAAGGCATATTATCAACCTGATGCTCAATCAGCGACACAGAAGTTTGTTCGAATGATTTTCGACCCAGGTGGATATTTACAGAACTCGAGGACGAGTTCTCTTCCAAGCGGGGGAGAACTAATGCAGGCCAGATCCATGATTGACCAGGCCATCATAATGGGCCCCGATTGAAAGTCTACACCCGCAGGCCCAAAACATAGTAGAATTGTATTAGGATTATATTAATAGTAATTGTTTGATTTTGGCAAGTCCAGTTGGATTTGATTTAGGATTTCTTATCTGTTTAGAATTAGGTATTTCCTTTCTTAGAAAATTTTATAGTTATAAATAAAGGTTGTAATCTCTTCAAGAGAGATAGATTTTGATATTGAATAAAGCTTTGGGCATTGGTTCTCAGTTGAGAGAGTTATTTGTCTTTGGTGAGACACCTAGACAATTTATCCCTAAGCCTTTTGGCTTGGAGATTAGCCCGTTGGCTAATCTTCTTCCCCTGCGCTGCTTCAGAGACTCAATGAATTGATGATAACTCAACAAAATATGTAGTTAAAGATCAAACAACAGCAAATGATATGCAGTATATAGTTCAAATACCATATTAAAAAACTAATTGTTAAAATTCCAATAAATGTTCATTCTGTCCAATGATAAAGGAGAAAAAAAAGCTTCGAAATATACCCTTTTTAGCATTTGAAAATTTAAATATTTTTATATAGAGATATATGTTTGTTTTAAGGTATAGAATGATTCAATCTAAAAATGGTTGATACATGAGGCCCATTGTTGATCTGTATCAATATCTATAGGTGACAATTGCAATGTTTTTATGAGCTTTTATTGTTGTGAGTTTCGCAGTCCTCATGAAAACTATAGATTTCCTCTTATTATAGAAGTGGAAGCAATACCATCATTTCTTGATGAACGTCATATCTTTATTTAAGCTTAATCACTAACAAAAGGTAAAAAGCCATAGACAAAAGTAGTTCATCAGAGAAATGAGTGGCTTCACAGAAAATTTACTTATGATTAGGGTCATTTTAGTTGGTTATTTAATTAGAGTTTGAAGGCCATTAGACTGGCATTTTTCCCAAATAGTGAAAGTTATTATTATTATTATTTTTTTGTTACTTACAGCTCTCTATTTTCTATTTGTTTGATATATTCATTTTTTCTGTTTGCTAATCATTATTCCAATTCATCGTGTACATCAAAGAAAACAAAATATTTTTTCAACACAAAGAAAAATCTTTGATACACAATAAAAATTAATAATCTACTATAAACAATTGTTGATGGTTGGTTTCCATTTTCATCCCCACAAATAGGATTGAAATTAGTAATGCACTCTAAATAAATTATTGCAGTCATGGGAGACTAAAAGCAACAAAATAAGTTTTTAAATCAAAGAAATAATGATACAAGCTTATTCCAAAATAAGTTTAACAAAGTAATTTTTAACTCAACTAGGATGACTTATGAAAAACACATATTTTTTTACAAAAAAAAAAAAAAAAACAGTGAAATGGACACTTTTTTTTAATTTAACTTTGAACTAATACAGTAAATATACAAACAATAACTAAACAAAATATGTAGTTTAAGATCATACAATGGGATGATCTGCATTATATTGTTCAAATTCCATTAAAAAAGCTAATTTTTCAAATTCTGATAAATGGTCATTTGTCAAATGATAAAGTAGATAAAAGCTTCAAAATCTACCATTTCCAATATTTGGAAATGTTAAATATTTTTATATGTTTTTTAAGATATAGAAAGATCAAATTTAATAAGGGTTGATACATGCTATATATTGTTGAACTGTATCAATTTCTACATGCAGGAATTGCAACCAATTTTATAAGCGTTAATTATCACAATCCTTGTGAAAACTATATATATCCTCTTATTGTACCAAACCAAGGTATCACTTCATATAAATAGATTCTAAAAGCATGCCATTATATATACATTTTTCCAAACAGTCAAATACCCATTTTTTTTCTACTTAAAACACTCTATTTTGCAAGTCTGTTTTGTATAATTCATTTCAGTTTTTTTCCTATCTACTAATAGTTATTCCAATTCACCAATTGAAATATAGGAACAAATATTAAATATGATACCTGTATTTCAACATGAGGTGATTGCTAAGGATTCCAAGGAGGCAACCATTATTAGTGTTCTGGTGATGATGAAGAAGCAGTGGAAGGTGAAGAGCAGTGAATGCATAGGCTATGAAAGTTGTACACAGAAAGAGAGAGAGAAAGAGAGACAACTTTGACCTGAACATCCATGGAGTTGTTCTCTATGATTTCCATAAATTACCCGAATTGAAGAAAGTTTTGTGTTTGTTTGTTTGTGTTCTTTTTCTTAGGAAGAAAATCATATTAAACCCAAGAACAACAACAAAGGAAGGCAAGGAAAAAAAAAAAAAGAAGCAAAAGATATCAAATGGATACAAAAGAAAGCACAAACATCTTGCAAAAAGCACACCCCAAAACTGTAAGCCATTAACTTGGAGAAGCTTGTAGAACATTGGCTCTCCATTGGATGGGTAGGCTTCTGGTAACTTCTAACCATGGTAGTTATTGCAGGCAAAGTATTTTGAGAAAGAATTGAAAGTGCAGTTTGCATGTTAGAGAAGATGTAGGGTTTTGCATGTTAGAGAGATTAATAGGAAGAGGAGTTAGGTAAAGAGGAACAGGAGAAATTACATTTTGCATGTTATAAAAGAAAATATTTGAAGAAGATGAAGATCTAGAATATATTTAGTCGTGAAACAGCCAAAGAAGCAATCAAAAAAGCCATAGAGGCGGTCAAAATCAAATTGGATGCAATCTATCTGTTTCTGCAATTAGAATCAATTGGCTTCATATATATATATAATTGTTAATTCTCCAAGAGTATGAAATAGGGTAGTGGAATCCAAAGAGAACACTAAGCATTTGTGAAGGATGTCTGAAAGGATGGTCACATTACAATACAGTTGGAGACTCACGTAAAGAAGAACATAGCAGAATCTGATTGTGGTGTTGCTTGCCACAAGAACATAAACAGCGTAGGTAAAAAGATGTTGGGCCGCCTGACAGCGTTCCACAATTGAATGACATTCTGCCTGGAGGTTTTGATAAAACCTGTATTGATTAGAGAAAGATTATGTCCCCCAACAGCTCCCGATATACGCTGTTCACTAACAAGAACTGCAACTGCAGATGTTATCAAGGGAAGAAATGCAGTGACCCCAAAGACAAACCTGCAATTTACAAAATAACAAATATTGGTTGTTAAGATAAACACTTTGCATATAAGAAATAATACATACCGACAGCTCCACTAACAAGCCCTTTTTACTGGGAAAAAAAAGAGCAACTAACATGCCTTACACCATATGTATCCACCAGGGAACCACTGAAGTAAGCGCTTACAATTCCTCCAAATGCAGAAGATCCCCAACATAACGACTGCAGAGAACCAGATGTACTTTGAGACTCACCACGAGCCCTTTCAACAACCATAGAATCTACAACCTGCGTCATTTGTTTCAGTTTTCCGAATGAGCTTATGGCATATGCCATAGAGAGGTATGATAATATCATGAATTGCCCTTTGCCATGTGTCACTAAATCAGACATGTAAGTATCAGGTAGGACCCCATTTGCACTTAATATGTGGAAAATTAGCATGCATGTTTTTACAAATTTCCCATTTTTTTTCCTTCAATCTGAGACCTGTTTATAATTTGTCAGGTATCTGAATGGCTGACATAATTGAGTGTTGAATTGGATGCAGTACACTGTACGCTTGTGCAACATCTACAAGCCTGGGACGGATGGAAATTGGCATGGAATAGAGACATGCGACATTATCACACCTCAGCCAATATTAAAGAGAATGCTTTGTCATGGCAGAGTTGTGAAATCTATGACAATGTTTCAGGCACACCAAGGGCGTAATATCACTGCTTTGTCAGTAAGCCGAAAGTTGGTGAACAGAATTGAATATTTTCTACATTTGTCCAAAAGAAAATAAAATTAAACATTCCATAATAAAATAGGAGTAAGCAGTTATACTCTTAGTATCCCCTTCTTGTACTTGCCAACTTGCCATTTGTCACATCTGAATAAATATATAACCATTTAAAATAAGCAAGAGTAGTAGTTGCAAAAATTTAGATTTCAGTGCTGAAGTCCACAGTCAGCACGAGCCTTGGTACAACTTGACCAGGTCATGCCACTGAAAAAGTAAAAAATAATAATATTAACTGTTAGTCTCAAGGAATTATTTTATTTATTTATTTATTTGAATGGTACCCCTGAGGAATAAAGCCCAGTGCCAGTGACTAGGTAACCACCAGTACCAGTATGAGTTCACTGAGTCTCAAATGCAACTGGGTCAAATTGTACCAACATGTTAAGTACTGCTTCTGGGTGTCTAGTCGTGTCATCAACCAGAATCTTCATTCTGAGTAGTCCCATCTAAAGTAAGGTCAGAACAAGTTGTTGTAACTGACATTGGCTTGTATAACGTAAGAACGAGTTGTCTTAATGAAAAGATTAAAGGACATTCGTTCGTATAAAGCATATGTGGAACTCCCCCAAGGACCATCATCACCATCTTCTTAGTCATACCCCATCAATATGAGGCCGCCTCAATGTGTATCACTTAAAGAAGTATCTAAGCCCTTAAAACCCATCTGTGAGTGAATGTATGGGGATGAGAATGAGAAAAGGATGTAAAATGGTACACAAGCTAAATATCCTCACCATCACGATTGCCTAATACCAATTGTTTAAGGCCGCCTTTGTGAGTTTCCACTTCTATTTAACGTCATGCTCACAATAAATCCAGTCTTGAATGCATTTCCTCAGTGCTCCACCCAAGGTCATAATTGGCTTCCCTTCTCCTAGTTCCTTGGATTCCCGGCAATTCAACATCATACAAGGCTTTTTGAAGTATTCTAGGCACATGTCCAAGTCATAACAGTATTCCATGTTTTCTTGTGTTTTTTGTAATACAATTGAAGTTGCCAATAGGTTTCTTATTCTCTCCTAATTCCTAATTCTATCCACATCCATCTCATCATTCGAATCTTGGCCAGCAGCACTTGTATCACTTCAGCTTCTTTATATCTATATCCAATTCAAATGCTCCATTTTGCTCATATTTGAGTTTAGGTACCAAAATTTTATCACATTGAAGTACTAACTACTAAGACCTCCTCAGTTTTGTTCAACTCATCTTCTCTACTTAGAGACCCACTAAGCTTGAACTTGAAATACTTTTTGGCCTTTCATCCATAGTAGTGAATTTCATTTCAAACACCATTTCGGTTTGGCCTCCAAATGAAATCTCTTGGCCGATTTGGAAATTTTGGTGAAATATTTTGGTGTATTGTTTTGGAAAAATAAAAATTAGAAAATTATATATATGTAGAAAAATATGAGAGTAATATGTAGCTAGGGCCCATATAATTATTAGTTAGACATTTAATTTATCTCAACATAGAGCTCAAATATGGCTAGGGCCCATTTAATTGTTAGTGGGACAGTTGATTTATCTCAATTTAGGGTCAAATATTCTTACGGCCCATTTAGGTGTGTTTGGTTCGGCTGGACAAGAGCCCTTTTAGGGCTCTTGCTTTTCCAAAGCTCAAAAGTTCAATAAAATATGTTTGGTTAACAGGGTTTTAAAAGGGCTTTGGAAGAAGTAAAAGTGATTATTTTGCTTTATCATGAAGCAAACTAGAGAGCACTTCACATTGCAGGAGTGACTTATTTGATTTTGCGGGAAGCAGTGAGGTTTGTGATGGAACTATGGCGGAAACTGAACATCTTTTCATCTCTTTTTATTGGTTTTTTTTTTTTCATCTTTCCCTCTTATCTTTACCTTCCTCCTGGCCATGGCTGTCACTCCAACACTGAGATCTTAGGCTCTCACAGCATCTATCCTTACCTTCCCTCCTCTCCATAGCCATCACTCCAAGACAAGGAAGATCCGATTTTGTGATTGAAGTTCTTGCAGTGAGGTTTGTGATGGAACTATGACGGAAACCGAACATCTTTTCATCTCTTTTTTTGGTTGTTTTTTTTTTTTTTTTTGGCATCTTTCCCTCTTATATCTTTACCTTCCTCCTGACCATGGCTGTCACTCCAAGCCTGAGATCTTAGGCTCTCACAATATCTTATCCTTACCTTCCCTCCTCTCCATAGCCGTCACTCCAAGACAAGGAAGATCCAATTTTGTGATCGAAGTTCTTGCAACAACAAGAAGATTGAAGAAGGAAGCACAACCCACTGCTACAACTATGGTTGTAGTGGTCAAATTGCAGTGATCAGATATGGATGCCTGGTTTCACAAATTGCACGGAATCCAGATTTTTGTCCTCGTAGAGGATCCAGGGCGATGGTGATGGGTTCTCCATGTACAGAATAAAAAAAAGTTTGCTCTGTTTACTTGTGCTTGGACTTGGAGAAGGCGACACTGCTACCACAATCATAATCACCGCTTCCCTCGCCAATATCCATCATCGCTACAGCCTTGCTGATGCAGGACAATATGAAATCTATCCTAACATGAAAAGATTAGATCTGAATGAACAATTAAAATTCAGTTATAAGCAATCCAAATAAGTTAAATATTGAATTTCTAGTAAATAATAGATCCACGGTCCAAGGTGATCTCACAGATCCCGCAGTAAACTCTTTCTTGGTATATAAAATAGTAGGATCTTAACGGAAAATGGAACTTCCAGGTTGCTTAGGGCCAGTAGTGCACATCCAATGATCTGGACAATGGTCTAGGGAGACGATCTAGGATAAAAAATTCAAATCCAATATTTTCATATCTAGCAAAGGTTCAAATTTAATAAAAAAAAGTTCAGATCTGGAATAAGTTTCAAATCTAAAATGGTTTATGATTCAAATCTGAAGTTTAGTAACCAGGGGATTCTAGATCTGCAGGGGTTCAGATCTGAATAGTTCAGATCTGATGTCAATACCAAGATGGCTCTAGATCTAAGTGATAGTAACCAAAAGTGCTCTTGGAAAGAAGAAAAGTGGAAGAGATTTAGATACCTTTATTGGGCTCTCACCAAACTCCAATCCGGAGGCGTTAAAAGAGATATCAAGAGAAAGGTAGACTCAAGAGGCTTAAGGAAGAAGAAGAAGAAGCTTCTCTTTCATTCAATATCATATCATAACATAACATAATGAAGAAGAAAACCTAGATCTAAGCTTAATATGTTTCTCCACACAAAAAAGGAAAAAAATCCAAACAAATAAGAAAAGAAGAAAGAGAAAGAGGGGGGAATGTGCGCAAGTTTGGAACTTGTGCACCTTGGGATTCGTGCGCAAGTTCCAACCTTGTGCACAATCTTTTTTTTTTTTAAATGTGGTCCCCCTTTTTCCTCTTACTTATTACATAGGACTGATACGGGTCCCTTTTCACTAATAAAGACGTAACATGGGACCAACCAACTAAACAAATTAAAACTATGGGACCAAACAACTAAACAAATTAAACTATGGGACCAAACAAATTAAAATATAGGACCAAACAACTTAAACAAATTAAACTATAGGACCCTTCCACTTTATTTCAACCCATGCGACACTTCCCTATGTGGGGTCTTCAATGAGATTGTGCACATGGGGCCTTCAACACTCCACCAACGTGATTATCGAAAATCCAACCATCGGATCTCTTCTGGGTGACAATCCAACGGTGGATTTATACTTTTTTTGTGATCAAAACCTGGGTAGTGCTTATCCATCCAAATTAAAGCATGATCCGCTGTCCAGCGCCCTCTTCTTTGATACACTTTGTAAGAACGAGAGGGATCAGATCTGATGTCCCCATCACTTGCATCATCGCCCGAGAAGGCAACGATGAAGCCTAGTGCCCTTTTGTTAGTTACAGAGTTTCTGTTACAAAACCCACTCGAGCAATAGAGAACAATGGTGATTTTTTTCATTGAAGAGCATTCGTCGCCGGAGAAGGCCAAAGCAGAGGGCAGCCACACTACATTTGTTGTCGCTTGATTAGAAGAGGCTTCTCAATCAACACACGGTTGCAGGATTCCTAGTTGCAGAACAGAGAAATCTAATGAGTACTGTTCGAACACTGGTGGGCCACCACATTCAAAGAAGAAGATCGCAGTTGATCTCCAACAGTGAGAGTTTAAAAAAAAATTTACATATTAATTTTTCTTAAACATAATTTTATAGAGAAGGCCAAAGCTGAGTTCAAGACACTGAGAATGATACATCTATGATTTAGTGTTGGATCATTTTATTTACCTACATAACACCTGCATATTATGTAATTTTTTGATAAACAAATTACGAATTTTTTTTTATAATTTAATGTTCAAAATTGCTTTTAATGTATCTAATCAAACTACGTAGGATATTTTTGCTGTAAAAAAAGTTAATATAGAAGTTGAGCTAACCAAACAATCATTTTGTTTTAAAAAGTTGCTTTTAAGAAGTAGCTTCTTTAAAGTTATTTTACAAAAAGCACATTTGACTTTCTACAAGCCAAACCAAACACACCCTTAATTATAAAGACATCTAATTTGTCTCAATTTAGGGATCCAAAAAAATTGGGCCCATTTATTTTATGTTTATTTGGAATGGCCTGGATTCTATTTAAGATGGCCATGGCCCGCACATATTTAGACAATGAGTATAAAATCCTGAAAAGGGAGCATTTTGAGTATTCAATGTCTCCTTTCGTCACAACTCCCAATGCAAAAAAAAAAAAAGGACCAAAGTGAGAAAGAAGGAGGAAGAAGCACACTTGCTCGAGGAATCTTTAACATGCTCCAACGACAGCTCCAAAAAGCTCCCATAATGGCTCCAGCAAGCACCAACGACAAATCCAGTAATGGATGCACCATATGCCAACAAATCCTCTACTTCCTTGATGCGGACAACAAATCAAGATGCAAGGTGGGTAGAGAGATGGAATATGGAAGATGGGTAGGTCAAGGAAACCCTAAAAATCTTGGCCTAGAGCCAAACTCTCTATCACAAGCAAGGAAAAGCTTCCCATCGAGGAGAGCAGAAGAGAGAAAAAGCACTCTAATAATTTTCATTAATCATAATCTGTCTTGCCAAGGAGGCATTGCATCCTTTAAATAAGCAAAAGGGAAAACCTAAGACTAATCTAGACCATTTAAACACATCAATGGCCAGCATTAAAACATCCACTTAAATAACTTAGACATAGTTAAAAATATAAATAAAATAAAAAATAAAACTGATAGGTGGGCTTGGCCCAAAAGACTATGTCAAGTTGGATGGGCTAGGCCCATTGGCAAGTCAACCCATAGGGACCATGCCCGCCCCCTCCTCCCCTTAATCTTCTTCCTTCTCCTCCTCCTCCAGTCAAAGAGTCCTTTTTCATTTCTTTTTTCAAAAAGAAAAAAGAGGGTTTTGGCCAAATAGGGCATTTTTTGTCCAATTCAGCTGAATTCATCAATTTCAAACCGAAATGGCAGAATCAAACTGAAACTTTCACTAAAAGTTTAGGGATCATTTCAGTTTACTGGCCGAACTGAACAAATTTGGCTATTGAATCTGAGACGAAACGATTTTCGTAACTATGCTTTCATCTACTAATTCTAATCCACTTGATTCAACGCCTTTCTTCAAAATTCAAGTTTATTTGCTTAAACTCATAATTATTTGTCTGATACATACCAACCCTGCCCCATTGCCATCCCTAATTAAGTGGGATCTATACGTGTTGCTAATGATTTTGGATTTCTGGCCATGACAAATATGTCCTCAATCTAATGAGAGAGACACCCTCCTTTGCTAGTTCATCCGCCAATGAGTTGGTGCATCTATTAAAAATGATAGAAAAAGACCTCAAGATGCTTGGCTAGATCCATCACCTCTTCAACCTCATGGAGTAATTTTCTTGACAAAGAAGATTTTTCTCCTTGTGAGAGATTCCCAATCAAATTATTAGCCTGAGCAAATCAATGATTCTCGAGTTAGTGACATCAAGGATTCTATCACCGCCAGTTGAGCGGTTTCTAGACTCAACATCCTACCATGAGTAGCATTTCCTACAGCTATCAATTACCTCATCAGCTATCAGCATCTGAAACCTAATGGCATTGGCCCATTTCCATTTATTTTGTCATCTTTGTTGCCTCCTCCATGAAACTTAGATCTCATGGCTCACCCTCACAACATTGGCCACCTATCAATTGAAGTCCAATGGGTCCTCAGATATGAAGCCATCTTGTCGCTTTGAAACATAACCAAGAGACTTTCAAACCAGTAGCCACGATGACTACTGTTTGGTCTCTTTATACAAACCTCATACAATGACAAAATTCCTTCCAGCATTGTGATCTCAAGGAGAGTAAACCAATGCATCCTCCTACCAGCCTTCAAATCTCAAGTCCAACTATGTTTGCAAGCTTCAGCTTCCAAACCTATCAGCACCAAGTAGATAAGAGGTACAGAAGAATCCCCGGCTAACATATGTGTTTACTAAATGAAGAGTATCAATGGTCACTGAGTGCATTCACAACATTAAGTAATGCTTAATACTTACAACATCTGAAAAGGCAACTGAAAGAGATCCAAGTAGAATGCAAAACGCAGCACCATATTTGCTGTCAACAAAGGTGGACATCAAAGTCCAAGAAAGTGCTCCTAAAAGCCCTGAAAGAACAAGATACGACCTTCTCCGGTAGCCAAAAAGAGGGAATGAATCACTGCCACAATCAAGAATTTGTTAGATAAAAATTTAACAAACTCAACAAAAAAAATACTTAAAAAGGGGCTAGGAAAACAATTAAACTCGAACCTGATGAACCCATAAAGAGGCTTTATAAGCCATGGCAAAGCAGACACACCAGATATAACTGCTGTCTGAACTAACCAGACATGTACAATTAGTCAGTATGATAAAAATTCTCATTGAAACTGCCACCAACATTTCATAAACCGCAATCAGAAGTTAGATCGCAAAATGGAGAAAAAATGCCAGAGATAAAAATGGAAGAAATTATGAAAAGCATGAAACTTTATCGAGGGATCAATCCGCAGTTGTTTCTATAAAGATGCCTCGCCACTGAGCTATCAGAAAACAAAATAAGGAAGACGTACCTCGGCAGGATCGAGGCGCAGGTCATCTTTTAAGTAAAAGCTCACAGCAAGTCTAGAGAGACCTAAAACTCCCTGGACAAAATATACCATTGCAACCGCAATGTTATCTGGGGACAATTCCACCCCAAAATATTTCAAATTACTGATAATGGATCTTCTCCTGGAACGAGCATTTTTATTAGAGTGTGATGTCTGTCCTTCGGTATCATCTATTCTTAGCAACTCTTCTTTCCCTGAGACTACCAGGTTCCTTGTCACTGTACCTCCTAGGTCAATAACAACCAAGTAAATTGTAAATTTTGCATATGTCAATATAAAAAAATAAAAAATAAAAAATAAGAAAAAAAACTCACGATTTCTAGAATCTTCGGAAGAGGTCATCTCGCGAGCCTCGAATTCGACTGGCTCTAGAAGATTCCGTTCCTCCGGCGTGTTCGCCATCGGGATCTTCCGCTCCAGAGCCTGGCGACGGAATCTCCGGCGGGATCTAGCCGGACAGCGGCGGGGGATTCCGGCGACGATGGCGAGGGAACGGGATTTCCGGCGGAGGGGGCAGAGTGGGAGGAGAGAAGAAGGGTTTCGGTTTGGGGAGAAGAAATGGGAGAATGAAATGAAAGGATTAAAGGAAGAAGCCATGGAATTTTTTTTTATTATTATTATTTTAAAGTACTGAATGCATTCTTTATTGACTCTCCTACAGTTGAGGAGGAGGAGCAATGGTCTTGGCATTGGGACACGGTGCGTGATTGGTGGGGCCCAACGTCGGTGGCAATGATGTGGGGAGGGTGAACCACAGGGGATGCACTTGGGTGGAATATGGCCATCGGTGATCCAATTTTGCCGTATCTAGATTAGACGATAGGTTGATCTGATGTGGTCAACTCAAGTGGCTCACCTAGAGAATGCGTGGGCTAATAAGTCTTGATCGATCTAGATATTTACGCGAAAAGTTAAAAGGAGTCTTTATTAAATCAATATGGAGAAATGAATTTCATTATTGAATGTTTAACAGATGATTCCTTGGTCTTCATTTGTATTTTTATGCAATTATTATCGATTGAAATGCCCACCCCGGAAGATGGTAAAAGGCTTTTAAGAAAATGATATGCTTTAAGAATATTTGACATTTAAATCATCTTCTTGTAGTTTGAATAATATAGAAAACCTAGCATGTCACCGAAGGAAGTCCCTTAATTTTTTATCTTGTCTCATTCTTTCTTATTTATCTTGCCAAATCTTTTCATTAGAAATTGTCTTCATATAGGTCGTGTTGTTTTCAGAAGAATTTCTAATGGACTTCTAGTTAGTGGAGGTTTTTGGAGGCATAATCCGATGGCTTGGTTGGTGGAATTTTTAAATTTTATATTTATTGCACAAAATTTTAAATTCTAGCCACTTAAAATGACTTAATTAGCTTTGAAAATTTTAAATTTCTCTCTCCTTTACCTTTCGGTGGAATTTCTGAATACTTAAGTATAAATGAGCATTCAGAAATTCCACTATATCTGAAATTTTTAAAATTTTTCAAACATAAGTTCTAGGAATTCTCGCAAAAGATTAAGCCTTATAGAATTCAGACCCTGTATGTCCAATCATTAAAGAAGCACTCTGCAACATCATCATTGAAGTCTCATCCCCTCTATTCACGTCTGTTTTATATTTTCTCCTATCCTGTTTAGCGATATTTGCAATCATATTTGTAGTATCTCCTTAATGTTATAAGATGTATTATCATTGGTGGATGCCCACATTGGGATCTACATAAGATAAGGGGATTACTTAGGGTTTGAGTCTTTCCCTATGAAGTTACTTGGGGAGGAAGCAATCTTGTTCTATAAATAAGACCTTCATCCCCCCTTATGATGTACACATACCGATCTCATTAATAAGAGCTCTCTCTCTCCCTCTCTCTACTCTTCTGTTTTCTATTCTAATACGTTATCAGCACGAGGCTCTCTTCTTCTTCTTCTTTCTCTTCTTTCTTCCTTTTCTTCCTCCCCCTTTTCCCTCTTATCTTTCTCCATTGTAGAAATTGGAGAATCAGTCTATTGAATTTCCATCTAGAGTTTTGATTTATAAAAAAAAAAAAAAAAAAGGAAGACTAGATCCGAGGATCTTTCCAGTGGGCTGCCACTGGTTGTTGCAGAGATCAATTCAAATCACAGATGATGGGCCTCAGCAAATCGAAAAAAAAGGGACTAAATCACAAACGATTAAGTTGCAGATCACTGCCTCAAAAGAAGATCTATGGTGGGCGCAAGAGAAATGGCAGTCATTCCCCTGCAACTTCTGCCAGTGTATTGGTTCTGTTGATCTCCACACTTCTGCAAGAGATCCGGGAGTCGTTCGATGTCCTCAAATGGGTCTTCCCCTACAACTTCCTCGTCTTCGACCTTGACCATGACTTCCCTAACAGAGGTGGGTTCTACTATTGATCCCTCGTTGTAGTAGACATTGACTCGCTCCAGCTGCAGATCCGACGACCCGGTGTAGCGCCCGGTTGGATGGATGCTGTGCTCGTCGCACACCACTTCCCAAAACTTGGACCCGATCAGGTTCCCCCACTGCTCGCCTTGAACATGAAGGATTTCTCTCATCTTCAACAGATTTGAAAGGAAAAATAAATGCAAGTCATATTTAGAGAAAAGGATTAGGCCCTTTTGTGATGAAAAGGATGTGTGTCCGGGTTGGGTTCCTCTTGCACTCCTCATGGCCCCAGGTTAAGCCATTTACAGCAAATCGAGGGGAGATTTTAATAACAAAAAAAAAAACCTTACTGGAACCAGCCATCGTTGCCGCTGGTGTAGTTGCCGTCGCCGGGGAAGCCGCCACCGTCAGCCGCAGCCGGATCTCTCTGGTCACCCCATGTCTCGCTGCTACAGATGGAGTGCAGGTGGGCGCTGGGTTTTGCAATAGAACCCAGTCTTGTAACAAGGAGAAGACAGGAGAAAGGTGCCAGTCCGGGTCAGGTCGGGTTGATTTGACCTGCTACAAGGAGCCCAACAAATAGATGGGTTGCAGGTTGGATCAGGTCCAGTCAACCTGACCCATCTGCAAGCCCTGCTTTTCAAAAAGCCAAGTGCCTGATGTCATCCAGGTGACGTCAGTATTATGTCAGCACTCTTACGGTCAAAACAAAATTGGCAAAATCGATGCTTGAAACTTGTATATGTGATATATTGATCATCCGGAGTCCGATTTGAGATTTGTTTGTACCTATAGAAAGCTCGCAAGCAGATTTACACATTGGCACCAAAATGAGGATGATTCAAAAGGTTAAGTAATTTTTCCTTATTTTATTATTTTTTATTAATTCAATAATTATATACATGCATTTATCTTTATTCCTTTTAGATCTGCAAATATTTATAATTTTAATTCTTGTGATGACGATTCATTTTCTTTTATTGAAAAGAGATTATGATAGAATATAAATAGAACTAGAAGTTTTATATAATTAATTGGAACCTGAAGTTCCAAACGATATTTAAAATTAAAAGTTCTATATGGAATCAACAACTCGGACTCGAGATTCCGTAAATTATTTTAGCTTATGAACCAGAAGTTCGTTTGAATCCGAACCAGAAGATCCGTTGGTTATTTTACTCTGAAACTAAAAGTTTTCAAATCCACAATATGTACTCGAAGTTTCATATAATACTTAAAACTAGGAGTTCTATATCGAATAAATAACCTGAACCTACAATTCTGTATGTTATTTTAATTTATAACCAGAAGTTCTAACCCGAACCTGAAGATCTATGAATTATCCTAATCTAGAACCTGAAGTTCTAATTTGTACTGAAAGATCCATGAACAACTCTAATTCAAAACCATAAATTCTGATTCTTAAGTTGAGAACCTAATGTTCTAAACTTCAATTTCTCAATTCTTCATCACATTTTTGTTATTATCTTTGATTGGATGTTAAGAACCTGAAGTTCTACCTTTTATTTCTGTTTTTCACACACATTTACTTTTATATATTCTATAATATTGTATTGCATGCTTGATATAATTACTTCGGTATAATTATCACTATATAATTATATGAAACTTTAGTTTTGATGAATTTGTTATTGTCAGAAGCAGTAGTTGTATATAATGGAACCTGAAGTTCTATATCAACTGAATAACCTAGACCCGAAGATCCATAAATTATCTAGAACCAGAAGTTCTAAGATTTGAAATATGAACCTGAAGATTTATATTCATAATCAAACTTGGAGCTTTGATTCAAACTAGTGTAGATCGATACAAAGGCCATGGAATCAAACCTAATGTTTTGAGAGAACCAAAAGTTATGATTCAAACATGAAGCTTTGATAAAACCAGCAGTTCTAAGAACCTGAAGTTCTAAGTCTTAACAGAACTAGAAGTTCTGATTCATCAGTTAAGAACCCGAAGTTCTAACTTTCTAATTGACCAATTCTTTATTATACTTTGTCATCGGATATTGAGAACCCGAAGTTCTATTTTTATTTGATTATTATTAGTAAATCGATCTTTATACACTCTAAAATGCTTGGTGATGCTATCAAAGTCGAAAATAAGATATCCCTGGTGGGTGTGACATATACTCTTATTTTCTATGCGATTATATCCTATTAGCTAAGGATGATCACCCGCAGATGATCATACACCCAATGCTTGAAATAAATGCCAAATTAGTCAATCAAAATCCCTCCAGAAGAGGGAGATATAATATGTTCTCCAGTAGAGATGAAACAAACCACCCCATGAGAGGTGCTTGAGAAGGCATTTTGTTTGGCAATTGGGTGAACCACCAAACATGGTTTAGAAGACCAACAACTACTTTTATGAGTTTAAAGATTGAGTTCAATTTTCGATATTTTGTTTGATGTTAGACTTATTCTTTTATCCCCCATATCTTGTATTTGCATACTATATTTGTTTTGAATGGTAAATTATTTAGCTGTTCTCAAGTTTTATTTTTGTGATGTAATTAACTAATTATGTAAGTTTATTATTAGTTGTTGTATGGATCATGGAATGCATAAAACTGAGAATAATATCTGTCCGGCAGACAGTGTAACAAAACACACTACATTGAAAAAACTAGAAGTTTTTCTCAGAATTAGTGTTTAATTTGTGCACGACATTGATCATAGCTGGATTTGTACAAATACTTGAATGCTCCAGAACAGTCCACACATAATATTTGTACATCATTACTAGTATTGACAACCAGAAGCTGATACTAGAAAAGTTAAGTGCATTCTCCTTCAATCTCAGGGCTATATTACAAGACAATCTCTAATATCGAATCACATTCAATTATGAGCAAAACGATAAAGTAAAGCCAGAAGCTTACACTAAGCCCTAAACTTAATGATCGTAAGGCCTTAATGCTTTAACATGATAGGCTAGGTCATCCTAAGGGTACTATGCTAAGGCAAATTATTGATAATTCTGTTAAGTACTCCTTAGAGTACTATCCATGACCATCGTTTCTGTAAAAGATATAGTGTGACATTTGTGAACCCATCAAATCCTACCTATTAGCACAAATTATTAAACCTATGGTACACTTCTTTGGTCATGTTTTTAAATTTATAAGGCTTGATATAGTAGGTTTGTGACCTGCATGAAGCCACAACGTATATTGAAAATCTATGTTAGTTATTATTCACCCAAATTATTAGATAACTAGACCCAATGACAGGGGATGTATTCTTGCTCGTTTTGCTGATTGTCATCTTGATGAGATAGTCTTCTCGCCGTTAGGGGGAGATAAGAGAGTTCCTGAAGAACACCTTGTTCCTGTAGAACACCAATTCCTGAAGAACGGCGAGAATTAGCGTAAAATACTTCCACTCTGTCTAGATCTATATACTTCACAATGTGAGAATGAAGTACAGAGAATTGTGCACTTAATTACAAGCGAATTCCCTGATGCTTTTAATGATGCAGCAAAAGTGACTAAGTCACATATATCGGCTATGAACACACAAACATGAATTAATGTCCCTATAGGACAAGCACAAATTAATGTTCCTGTACAATACAAAGTCCAAATATGACAACAAATGAATCTGTACACGCCAGAAGCGTGGTGACTTATACATTTCAAGGACTCTGCTCCCCAGAAGAGGAGAAATGAATAATCATATCTCAATCATACTCCAGAAGAGGTATACTTGCGAAGAGTTTATGACAAAATCCACTCTCTCTAAAATTCCTGAAGTAATTAATGTCCCAGAAAAGACACGAGTCCCAGAAGAGACTCTAAAAGCCCCTGAAGAGGCAGTGGGTACTCAATAAATAAAGAAATCTCTATACTTTATAATTATTCAAGAGAGAGATGGGATATAAATGAAATTATCATCGATAACGCATTTGTATATGTGGTAGCTACTCAAATATCAAAGGAAAATGAGAATGATGATTGGGATACGGAACCACCTTCTATAAATGAATGTCGACAAATAAAATATTGGCCAAAATAGAGAGATGCTATTAAGGAATTACAGTCTCTTAATAGACGTGGTGTATTTGAATCTATAATACAAACCCCAAAAAGTGTTAACCCTGTAAGTTACAAATGAGTGTTTGTAAGAAAAATGAATGAAATGCAAACTTGTGATACAAGGTTTCCTATAGAAACTTGGGATTAAAAACATATACAGACATATATATGAAAATCCCAGAAGGATTTGCTTTGCTTGAAGCAAAGTTAGAGAGTACGCACTCAATATAAGAAAAACGTTCATTGTATGGCTTAAAGCATTCCAGAAGAATATGGTACAATCGTCTTAGTGCATATTTATTTAAGAAAGGGTATGAAAACAATCCCAATTGTGCATGTATCTTTATAAAATCTTTAAATGGATTTATAATAGTAGAGATTTAAAAATATAATAGGGACTCCAGAAGAGCTCGAAAAAACTATTGACTATTTTATCTCGACCCACAGATCGAGAGCAGTTCTAGTGAGATTTTCATTCTTTATAAATATGCTTCTCATATATAGTTTTGCACCAAGGCTTTGGATTGGTATTAAACAAATGCTATGATATTTATGTCTGTTTTATTCTTATGGTTGTAAAGACTCAAATTTTGTTGGATATGCAGATTCAGAATATATTCTTGATCCTCATAAGGGTCGATCATAAACATGTTATATGTTTCTTCATGTCAACATCATTATTTTTTGTATTATACTAAATTGACTATTGGTAGCTACTTATTCTAACTACACTGAGATTTTAAGCCAGTGGGGAATGTGTATGGCTAAAATCTTTAACTCAGCATATATGTAGTTTTTGTCAATTGCCTCTTAGTACAGGTACCCCGAGCATTATTTCCGAAAACAATGGGACATGTATTCAACAGATTAAAGAATGACACGTTAAAGATGACAAGCCGAAGTACATTATACCAAAGTTCTTCTTCACTCATGAGCTTCAGAAGAATAGCAAGATTAAAGTCAAGCAAGTTCGTTCAAGCAACAACCTGGCTGATCAGTTTATGACATCTTTGTCTAAATCAGTATTCTAGAAACTTATATTCAAAATTGAAATACCTAGCTATGTGAAAAGATGTCATCATCAGCCGGAGTAGTCAATCAGGGGGAGGCATCCTGAAGTATGCTACCTAGGACATCTGTGTGTTGTACTCTTTTTCCTTCTCTAGGTTTTGTCCCACTGGGTTTTCCTAGTTAAGATTTTAACGAGGCAGCATTATGCATGTCCAACACCAAATCAATGATCCTGTAGAACGTTATACTCTTTTTCCTTCGCTTTGGTTTTTATCTCACTGGGTTTTTCCTTTGCAAGCTTTTAATGAAGTAACTGTCATTGAATGGTGGTCATTTAAGGGGGAGTATTATAAGATGTATTATCATTGGTGGATGCCCATATTAGGACCTACATAAGATAAGGGGATTGCTTAGGATTTGAGTCTTTCCCTATGAAGTTGCTTGGGGAGGAAGCAATCTTGTTCTATAAATAAGACCTTCCTCCCCCGTTATGATGTACACATATCGATCTCATTAATAAGAGCTCTCTCTCTCCCTCCCTCTACTCTTCTGTTTTCTATTCCAACACCTAATCCATTATAAGTTTCCCACGACTTCACTTCATGTCTGTTTCTTTCCTTTTCTTTTCTTTTTTCCTTTGCAGTAACTTTCATTATTATGGCAAGCCAGTACAAAGAGGGCAGTACTAACAAGCTAAAACACCAAACAAAGAACACCAGCACGAAGAAAACAACACACTACAGGAAACATAAAAAACATATAAACATCCAAGAGAATCCCTCTTTATCGAGCCCATTAGCCACCTCATTTGCCAGTAGCTTGACATGGCTAAAAGAAACATACAGTCTTCTAGCCAAATCAGAGACCTCTACCATTGCTTTTACCTTTCAATACATTTTCCAAAGGACTTTCCGGGCCTTTTGTGCTATGCCCACCATTTCAAGTGATATTCATTGTTTTGTCTCTTGTATGTGCTTATTCCTGTTTGATTCTTCTTGTAACCCCAACATTCTTATTGGTGCACAATTCCAAAACATGAACTTTTTTTTTTTTTTGGTACATGGCTAGTTTCTACATATCAATGCCCACCTAATGCAATCATGCAAACTCTCCTTTATTTAAGCTTGGGACTGACATAACAAAAATATGACACACAACAAAAATCTCATAGAACTCTAATTAATAAAAATTGAAATTCCACTCATACATGCATAGATAAATGCATAAGCTTTATTATGTGAAATGTCCCAAAACAACCTCTACTGAGGTGTACAAATAAAAAATTAATGAACGCTCATCTACATAAGATAGACAATCACTCATGACCCAGCCCATTGATCAAATTCAGAAGCTGGTGAGAGTTGAAGCATATGATGCAACAAAGAAAAGGGAGAACAACAGAGAAATGGGCAACGCAGTCGTACTTCCACCTGATGAATCCCCGCCTGTAGATGGAACTGTTTTAGATCCACCTCCTGCATCCACAATCATAGTAGCATTAAAGCCCATATAATCTAGATTTTTTTAGTCACCATTATCAGGAATATTGTTTGAAACGTTGGATGAATTTCAGCTAACATCTAGTTGAAGTCTCCTCAAAATATTTATTATTTGCTTGTTATGATAAGACAAACAGAGAGCATATTCCTTTCAACCATAAAGAATTGGCATCGATCATAGGCCATGATGCCTAGACATGGCAAGGATGTCAGGACATAGATTTTACAAATAAAAATGAAGTATGGGATACGACTATATACTGGTACATAGCCCATTTCATGGTATAGGGGGACAGCATTTTATTTTGTATCATTCATAGGATTTTGTGTGAGTCGACAATCTTAAATATTAACCTAGCGGCAAGTAGGTCCTAATTAGAATTTTTTTTTTCTCTTGTCACTAGTCGCACATCTACACATAGATTACCCAAGTCATCCATTAGAATTTGACGAGCCAAATCATTTGTTTGTGGAAAACTTGATGATATTATTGATCTGCCAATAAGAAAATCAGCCAAAATTGCTGGCCATCCAGGGTTTTGTTTTTTTTTTTTTCATTTTTTGAAGAATAATCTCCATATGAAGGGTAAGGATTATCTAATCAGCTTGGGTTTTGGGAGTCCCACAAAGTAAACAGTTGGTAGTCATACAAGTTTGTCACAGTTGGATAGAAATTGAATACTTGTATTTTTTCATTGAAAAAGGAAAGAACTAAAACAGAGAAAGTGTTCTTGAATGGGTCTATTTGGATGAGGAGGAATGGTGATGAAAACTATCATGGTAGCATCTGATTTCTCCACATCCCCAAGTACCCAAGTTAGTACTTGAATGTCTAAGTTCAAAGCAATTGTTAGAGTGGAATTGGACTCTTCTTAGGATAAGCAACGGCCAAAGTGGTTGTAAGGATTTTTGTGTTGGTTAATTCCTAGGTTAGACAAAACTTGAGTCCATTAGTATTATCTTTTACATATCTTTGAGTATGGACAATGATTTGAGTCACCATATGCACTGAAGTAAAGAAGTCAAAGAAAGAGCGACAAATTGACGTGATTTTCTATGGACAACATAGTTTAAAAAAATGTCATATCTCATAAACTGAGTGTCGGATATGGGCAAACGACCTATTTTTGGAAAGGTCGTTTCGAATAGATATCTGTAGAGCTCAAGATTGCCTCAATCGGAACTAAAACAAGAAAGTTATGGCTTCCGTAAGTTTACAGAAAATATGCTGAAATTTAAACCGTTGAAAGGTTTAAGCTGACCGATCGGACCATTAATCTGACCGATTGGACAGGTACAGAAAAGTTCGCCGACTTGTAATTTTTCAATCTGATTTGAAGAAGAACTTGCCTGTTTCATATTAACTTCTTTCTTGATTGAAATATACTTATGAAACACGAATTTGGGGCTATAAAAAAGGGTTCTCTCTCAACCCTAAAATAGAGATCTCATTGTTCTAAGTAAGGAATATATTTTGGAGATCATTTCCTCTAGAGTTATTTTCATTGGAGAGTTGAAAAGCTGAAGTTCTGCTCTAAAGATTTTTGTCTTCTATAGCTGTAAGGATTTTTGTGTTGTCTAATTCATGGGTTGGACGAAACTTGAGTTTATTAGTGTTGTATTTTACATATCTTTGAGTATGAACAATGGTTTGAGTCACAGGGCACACTGAAGTGAAGAAATCGAAGAAAGAGCGACAAATTGACGTAATTTTCTACGGACAACACAGTTTAAAAATGTCATATCTCACAAACCAAGCATCGAATATGGGCAAACGACCTACCGTTGGAAAGCTTGTTTCGAGTAGATATCTGTAGAGTCCAAGATTGCCTTAATCGGAGCTAAAACGAGAAATTATGGCCTCTAGAAGTTTACAGAAAATGTGCTGAAATTTCACCCGAGTAGTAGCTTAATCCGACTGATCGGACCATTCATCCGACTGATCGGACTGGTGCAGAAAGTTCGCAGACTTACGATTTTTCAGTTTGATTTGAAAATGAACTTGCTTGTTTCATGCCAACTTCTTTCTTGATTGAAATATACTTATAAAATACAAATTTGGGGCTATAAAAAGGGATTCTCTCTCAACCCTAAGGTGTGAAGCACAAATCTTATTATTCTAAGTAAAGATTGTTTATTAGAAATCACCTTCTCTAGAGTTTTTTTATTGGAGAGTTGAAGAGCTAAAGTTCTACTTTAGATATTCTTGTCTTCTACTTCTCTGAGTGTAGAAGATTGTTGTAGGGAGTCAAATGCTACATCTAAAAGGCGTCTAGGTGCTTTGATCTATAACAGAGAATGGCAGGTGGTCATTGCAGCAAGCAGCTATGCAAGGGAATTACAAAATCCTTAGGTTGAGCGATAACTGGATAAGGGTTGTGAGTATTCTTTTATAACTGTGGTATGATTCATAGTGCTTGATTATTGGCCGTGGTTTTTTCCTAATTTGGGTTCCCATGTAAAATCTGTGTCTTCTTGTGGTGTATGCTTTTATTTGATTTATTTCCGTTATGTAAATAATTATTTAGACACATAATATTAAGGTTGATTGTATTAATTCATTCTAGAGGGTCTCTCCCAAAAAACTTTCAATATTCTTTCTAGGAAATTGTCTTCTAAGTATAGAAGATCTGAGGAGTCAAGATAATAACTAGAATGCATCTAGTTGATTGCATTTATAGCGGGCAATGACAAGCGGTCGTTGCAGAGTGATTCTTTATAAGAAGTTGAAGTTACAGAGTCATGTGGATGTCTGTAAATAGCTTATAATTGCGTGATAATACATAGTGCTTGTTTATTAGTTCAGGTTGAACTCGTGATTTTTTCCCAATTTAGATTTCTACGTAAAATTTATGTCTTTTTGTGGTGTGTGCTTTGCTTGATTTATTTCCACTGCATAGTTGATTGTTTGCATACATAATATTGAGATTGATTATATTAATCTATTCTAGAAGGTCTCCTCCAAAAACCTTCATAGGTGGTTCCCAAATAGGAGGAGGCATGAAAAACTAAGAAACAGGACTGATGTTTGGGCAGAAGGATCGTGCAACTAACCAATAATTGAAAGTGAATTCAATAATTTGCGTTTAATAGTAGAATTGATTGGATCATGCTTCTTATTACCTGCTGGAGTAGTTGTACTTGGTGTTCCTGCTGGAGAATCTGCTGGAGAATCTGCCGGAGAAGTCGGTCCACCGGCAGCTGCCCAAAAGAATCAATTTTGATCAATTAAAGAAACAGAGTTTTTATATCTTAATAGAAGCAGCCTTGCAACCTATCCCTCTCTTTATATCTAGATAATTAGAATTACAATAACTGATGGACAACTGATTTTTCATGGCACTTACTGTTACAACGGCTAACCGGTGGAGTTTGGACATTGCAAGCACCAGGAAGGGCCAGAGCTTTAGTTTGGTTTATATTGATCCCCAACGACGAGCCGGCTCCATTGAGGACAGTGCAAAGGCACTGCGGCGAGGATGTAACAACATTTGCAAGTACACTGCAGCAAGAGGATGATGGAGTCGACGAATTCCCCTGTATGTAGTTCAGACATGGCGACAAGCTAATAAGTGCAGTTGTGCAACCTGATTGAGCTGCAGCTCCAGCCCAAAGCATGGCCACAAGGGTCATGACCAGACCCATCACCACATACTTCTGTGCCATTTCTTATTGGAGTTTCCTGTCGCCTGAAATGTTGCAAAATGAGAAGGGTAAAGACTCAAGACTTGTGTGGCGAATTTGGCAAGAGATGCTGGGAATCTGGAATGGTTGGAGTTGAGGGAGGGAGTGGGAATTTAATTTATAGAGGGTGAAGAAGGTGACAAGTCATATGGATTGTGTGGGTGAACTACTTCTCCAACTTGTTTACAAGTACTTCCTCAGCTAAAATTAATAATATGATTCAACAAACTAGTGAACTACACGGCAAAAAGGACTAACGTAAAGCTTTGTGTTCTTCTGACTTCTAGTGCCTGTTTAGGTGGTCTAACCTCAAGAAAGTTGACCATGTTTATGGATTGTGGTATGGACGGGTGGCAATTGATTTCAACTAGGTAGCTATCTTAGATTCACATCTTTGAACCTCTTAGTTTTTCCATCTGAGCCTGGTTGGAGCCCATGGTTTTAGTACCAGAGTATTCTTGTGGGCCTTGGGTTGACCTTGCTCCAGAAGTAAAGAATAATCTTAATTCACAGTCCAGATATGGCTATTTCATGTTGTTGAGTTTTGGTACAACTGCCCTTCTACTACTAGTGACCGTGTCCTACAAGCATGCTGCTTTTACTCTTCTATCCTGTCCAGTTTGTGGAGTCCACATAGATGCATTCTTGATGAGTGGAGTTGGGGGGATGGAAATTGGAAAGGTCTCATGTGTAGAATTATGGGAAAATTCAGCCTCTTTAGTTTATCTTAACCCTCGATTATTTATTTATTTTTTATTTTGGCTGACAACCCTTGATTTAATATCCTCAAAACTTAATGGTCCTTCGGGTATCAACTTTTTTTTTCAATCAAATTTACCTAATGGTGATTTAAGATCAGAGAAATGTCAAATTAGGCATTGGTGCCTATTCATAGGATAAGTGTGTATTAAATTTCCTCACTTAACCATTGTTACCAAAACCTCGAAATATTAGTAGAAGCAGAAATGTTAGTAAAGGCAGTAGAATTCCCCATTGGATGGAGCCCACTCCTCAATACTCTCCATCGGGCTAAACACGGTCGGCATTTTGTGACACGCATTTCTTAGGTGCCGAGTCATTCCTCTTGGAATTTCAATTCTCAACCGGTTGGCTGTAATATCATATTAAATTTCTTCACCTAACCATTGTTAACAAAACCTTAAGGCATTAGTAGAAGCGGAGATGTTAGTAGAGGCTAACGGAATTCCCCATGGGATGAGCCCACTCCTCAATATTGTGGACGAGGTAGAATTATCATAGGTGGGCGCATGTGGGCTCTGAGAGTCAAGACTGCATATGAACAGCCATTTTAGGTGAGTAGGGCCAAGAGCAATGCTGACATCATTCTTGGAAACTTATCATATGGAGAAAGTGTCCAAATATTTTTCAGATTTGAGGCTTTCTCAAGAGACTATTGGGAAAATGTCAAAATAATAATAATAATAATAATAAAACTAATTAATTAATTTTCAGATAAGAAAAATAAGAAAAGAAATTAAATATAATTTACTGCTAGACATTAAATCTGTAAAAATTGTACCAGTTTAATTTTAGGTGTGAAGAATTTACAAGAGACCACCAGCATACCCCACCTTTGGTAAGAAATGATGGCCCCCTTTGAGTTTGCTTGGCAACAGTGTCAAACGAGACAAGGAAATCCTAAAACTGGAAGTGCCTTAATTATCTTCTTCTTCATATTGTTTTTTTTTTTTGGGGTAAATGATCTTCTTTACATTGTTGAAAAGGAGTTCAGACGACCCATTAAACGAACGGTTAGATGCGCCAGAGGTCGAAGCCTGAACCCATTTTCTGTGGCCCAGTGCTGCTTCAACTTGACGACAGTCTTGGATTTCAAAATAAAAATAGAAATAAAAAATGAATGTTTCATTTGATGAAATAAGGTATATTTTCATACGAAATATGTGCATTAACAAACAGCGGATAATCCAACGCAACAGCGCCCAAACAAGCCCACGGAAATCCTAAAACTGAGTGGTAGAACAACAATTGATTTTTTTTTTTTTGGTATGCTTGCTATTTGATTATTGAAAAGAGGACCAGGCAACAAACTTAACTAATGGTTGCAATGGGCTAGAACGCAGAGGTCCCAGCGTGAGCCCATTTATTTGTGGATCCAGGCCTTTTCAACTTTAGTGCTACCACCAACCCCAATCAATTTGACAGTTTTTGGAAGCTTGGATTTTAAAATAGGAAAGAAAATGCACCTTTTTTTGTGATGTAAGATACATTTTCATGCAAAAGTCTTTGTGGATGAAAAAGTATGATTCTTTCAAGCCATTGCCCTCTGTTTCTGTGCATTGGTGGAGAAAATAAAATTTTCCTTATACTGAAAATAATACATTTCCATGAAAATGACTGAACAGTTGGGCAAAAACGAAAAAAGAACTGCAAAATAAGCTTTTCGCAAAAATTCCAAAGAAGGGTCCTTCCAATAGCAAATATCATCTTAAGTCCTAAAATTCACAAAAAATCATTCAATTATGGGATCCACTTAAAGATTTTCAAACCATGATAAATAACTGGCCCACTACATATTGGCTGAACCAAATTGCACTCAAATAGGAGTAAAGCTCACCCTTAAATTGACTACATGGAAAACAAATGTCGATCAATCTAATGGTGATTCCAACTCATATGTAGTTACTTTTGGTTAGGAGTGGTTCTATTTAAAAAGTTCGAAATTCTCTCTTTCTTTTTTTTTTATAAGCTATGGCTGCACTACCGAATTAATGGAATGGACCTGGTCTCTTGTACTCCTGAGATGATAAGCTCCAAACTCTTTTGAGAGATGAAACGCATGCCATTTTGCTTAAAGATGTCATCTCCTATGGAGACCACCTGGGTGCATAAAAATGCCAGGAGGTCAAAGAGATGAATATCAAGCCAATTAAATGATCTAAGCTCTTAATTTTTCAACTGTCAAACTAAGTGGCAATTTGCTCATGGAGACTCGTTTTTATAAAATTTTAATGGCTACTAATGTTTGATCAGCATGAAGTTAGCACCAATGCCTAATCGAATGGGACTAGTTATGTGCGTCTGAGACTGAGTCTATATCTTCTAAGACTTTGACTAAAAGAAAGCCTGACATGAATAGCAAAACTCCACAATGGAGTCCAATTATTGAACATCCAAGCTGATCAAAACAAGCCTTTCAGTTTATCAGCTCATATTTACAATACGTGGCCCCCTCTGTGGACCTTCAACACTTGATTTCTCAAATTCTGTCTCCCAATATGAAAATGAAAAAAGAGTTCATATTTTCTTAAACACCCTCAAGGTTATTAAGGCACTTAATGATGGTAAGGATTGATTTTTTTAATTCAATTATTTGGATGCATTTTGAAATTTCTGGATTGAAATTTATTTCTAGGTCTTATGATATGGAGGCCAACGGTTAGCTAATATTAGAAAGAGAGAAATTGCTAAGATCCTAGGAGTAAGGCTTATGTTGAACAATGAGAGTTGCCTAGGTAACCCCCTCATCATCAACATGAATAAAAGCTCTAATTCTCAATCTTTTATTACAAAAATTAAGAGTAGAATCATGTCTTGGCAAACACCTCTACTCTCACAAGTAGGAAGAAGTACTTTAATAAAATCAGTCGCCTATACTATCCCCATTTTACAACATGTGGGTGTACCAACTGCCAACTAGAACCATTGACACAATGTATAAAATGTTTAGACAATTCTTCTTCGGAGACTCTCCAAAGAAAAAAAAAACATTCACACAATTAGATTGGGTGACATTGGCAACCCTATTGAAGATGGAAGACTAGGGATTCGAAACACCACAGATAACAACCTTAACCTAGTTCTCTTGACTAGAACTTGTTAGAGGTGCCGTACTAATGGAGACCAATTGAGCTCTAAAATATTAAAAGCAAAATATTGCCCAAACAAACCTCTTCGGAAGGCCAATTTTAGAAAGGCCAATTCTTGATTTTGGAAAGGGTTTGTGGAAGCAACTAATTTTATCAATGATAAAAGTAGGATGGATTATTGGTAATGGAGATCAAATCTCTATTTGAAAATACAACTGGATTCTATTAGATAGGGGCCTCACTAAACCGCGCTCTATGTGACCAACCAAAACCTTATGGTTAAAGACCTATGGAATTCAGATAAGAGCTTATTAGAAGTGTTTTCAAGAACTCTTCTGATGTTGACAATATCCTCAAAATCTATATTCCTCGAAGTATTAGAGATGACAAGAGAATCTAGCCCTCTATGAAAAGGGGGAAATTATCAGTAAGGTTTGCCTACATAATTATTCATAATGATAGGACTTGTACTCCTACATCGCCAATTAATTGGAAGGCTTTTTTGCGGCTTCCCCTACCCCAAAGAGTTCTTTTGTTTGGTTAAAAATGTATTAACAATGGAATCCAGTTGTGCAAATTATTGCATAGAAAATCTATTTCTGTAGATGCCCCCAGTTCTGTTTGCGACTGCTCAAAAGAAATGTCGAACTTTCTTTTTTCTGATGCGAACATGCAAGAGCCACTTGGTTTGGATCAAACTTAGGGATGTTATCTCACTCTATGGTCCCTTGTGCAATTAGGATTCGTGGATTGTCTTTTTGGATTTTTGAGAGACTTCGGTCCATTCTATGCATCATTAAGCTAAATCTTTGGTTTTAGCCATATGGTGGGCTTCGTGGAAAAGCAGAAATGATTTAATTTTTAGGGCCAAGAAAATTCAGCCCCTTGGTACTATTGATATTGCAAAAAGACTAATTTTTACTGGTAAGGAAAACGATAAGAAATCCTACTTAGGACCATAGGACCACTTGTCCTTTCCCATGATTTTAGCTTAAGGATCCCTAGAGACATAGCTCTTGTGTTCTTTGCTACTTCATTAAGAATTGTTGATGGAACAATAGGCTTCGGCCTTGTATTTTGGTTTGATAACTCTTGGGGGTATGCAGGATAGTAGGATGGATCCAAGGCTTTCTCTCTAAAAGAAGTAAAGGCAAGGGCAATCTTAAATGTTCTAAGGGAGTCCTAGTCAACGAGATTTGGCAAGATCCCACTTTTGTCCGATGCCTTAGAAGTGGTCAGAGCAATTAATGGGACTCCGGATCCCCATTCATTCTATTTGTTAGACATTAAGGATTTGGTTTCTGATTTTGATGATATCACCTTCTCTTGTATCCCTAGAACGCTTAATGGCTTTACTTATGAGCTTGCTAAGAGCACGTATGGGATGAGTGTTTTTGTAGAGGATGAAGAGGTTGGGTTGTTTTGTTTTGGCAAGCAGTGGTATCTCTTTTTGTTTTCTGCATAGCTATTTTTTGTTCTCTCTCTAGTGAATTTTCTCAATTTATCAAAATAATAATAATAATAATGGGTTGTTCTCTTGCCCAACAGGTGGGAGACTTTCTAAAATGAAAGTAAGGGATGGTTGGTGCTTTGTAGAGATGGTTAGTCCTTTGTAGCTTGGCTTGCTTCTTTTTTTTTTTTAATTGTGTTTATATCCATTGCGAACTCAAACTCACGTGCTCATACTCATACGCTGTTAATTTGCTTGTTAAATAAAGAAAAGCAAATAGTAAAATCAAAAGAGAATAAAAGTAAAGTGGTCAAATCAAATATGTATGGTCCTTTGTTATTTAGTGGCCTGAGAAAGTATCTTTTTAATTTTTTTTGTAATAAGTAGATAGTTTTTGTTATTTACCGAATGAGAGAATTATATTTTTTTTAATTTTTCATAAAAAAGAAGAGTTGATTTTTGAAATTTGATACTTTTTTATGTGACCCCTTGTCGTTTCATACCTCTTAAATTAAGCCATCATTACAGTACACTTTATAAGTGAATTACCCAAATAGCCCCTAATCGGCTGACTTGCAGCTTGGGGATAGTTTATGGTTAGTTATTTCTTTTCTCAAATAATGATCTTTCTACTGAAAAGAAAAAAAAAGGAAGAGTTCAAATTAAGGAAGCACCACAGAATTTGCCAGAAAAAATCAACTTTATTTGATGTATGATGGATCAACTTTATTAAAGGCGTAGGAATTCAAATTAAGTCTTGTGTCAACATATTTCAAATCAATATTTTGAAAAATCATTAGTATACCTCTTTTTAGATAATAAATAATTGTGCATGAATTGTGAAGTCCGTGAATTTGCATCATTTATACATCATTTTAGGATAAATTAGGTGAAAAGGATCAACTTTCATTCAGTGTTATCATTTCATGCATTTTCACCTAAATATTTAAATTTGCACAATTTCGACACATTCACTGCAATATTTAAGATTTTTTGTTGAGGAGTCCAATTTAGAGTAAAACTCTACTTAGACTGGTCCTGCTTCAATCTAGGCTCTTCAGTATTTGATAAGTTTAATTATAATGTGCAAGAAGTTTATGACAGCAGAACCCCAGAAAATTTCAATCATTATGCTACAAGGAAGCTAATCCCGCTTTTCTCAGAATAATTTAAATTAAATAAGGCATATCTCTCAAACTGTAGGCTTGATTAGCACAATCTTAGTACCATTGGAAAGCTTATTCAAACTAGATATCCGTAGAGTCCAAGATCATGCAATTTGGAGCTGAAATGACTAAGATATAGCCTCGGGAAATTGGCTGCAATATTTATGCTTGGGATTGAAAATTTTCATCATAAAGTGGACTCCATGAAGTTGCACACTTGTCCATAAAAGATAATCACTTACAAACTAAAGTCTTCTCCCCAACTAATTCTCAACCACTTACCATTAATATCATTCCATACCTCACATACCTCTCCACTGTAGGAAAAAAATAAGCCCAGGATTTGCAGATTAACCACGGCATACACAAATCATACAATATCAAGCAAACAAACAAGCAGCCATGAAGAAGATGATATGCAAGCAATTACGTGGTTTGGCAACCTTGCCTACGTCCACTGAGAAAAGCAGACTCTATTCTTTTCTCTCTCTGTTGTGTTCAACAAAACTTCACCTCCTTAGGGTTTAGGGTTATACATCACATTAATATATAGATCCCATTTTTTTGGCCACCAAGAAAACCCAAATAAAATGTCTAAAACACCCCTAACCCTGAACTCAAGTTCTGGCTAACCCAAGCAACCGATCTGGCTAAACCGGAATACAAGACAAAACCTAACAATTTCCACCTTGGCTTGGTTTCCGCAAATCCCTGGAGCCACTTTGAGATACCCGGTAATGTCTTCGTTTTTCCGTACCTTGCTGAAAGATACGAATCCGCACGTGCTTCAACCAAGCACTGCTCCTACACCGACAATCTCAGTATTGTCCTATATTGATCAAGTCCGACCTGACTTGAGATCTCCCGTACCTCGCTGAAAGGTACGCCTCCGCACCCGCTACGATCGAGCGCAATTCCAGCACCCCCTTAGCTAGAAGTGCACCCACATTCTTATCAATGTGGTGTGATGATCAAGTCCAAACATGGCTTGAACTTCTCCTTCGTCGACTTTCCAAACACTATCTTAGTTTTCCGAAGTGATCCAGTCCATCTGTTGCTATCCTTACTAACATCCTTACAACAATAACTCATCACCTTCATCTGGTAAAGCAAAAGTAACCCTCCTTTCGATTGTATGTTTCTTTGGGCATGCAGTATTGAGGATCTACCGCACTTTACCTTTAACCTAGTATTCATGCAGTTTTGGTTATCTGTTAATGGCCTTCTTAGAAATGTCAGTTGTACCATCTTCCAATTTTCCACCTAACTCCACCTCAATTGACTTTTCCTTTTTCCTTATAGCTGCTCCACCGGTAATTGTACCTCCTGTTAACCTGTAGAGAGCATTGACTAAGTCACCTTTCATGATGAACATTGCTCCATTAAGCACCTTCATAACTCCACCTACTACAATACACTTGCAGCCCTCTGAGTCTAAGGCCCCCAAAGAAATAAAATTTCTTCGTAAATCCAAAACATGCAGCACATTCGTCAGGGTCCATATCATCCCGTCAAACATCTTGACTTTCACTATTCCAACTCCAATGCACTTGGATTCCTCATTGTTTACCATAAAAATAGATTTACCCTCACAAGATGTATATGCGTCAAACAGATCTCTACTATAGCACATATGATAGTCACAACCAGAATCGAAAATCCATGAACCTTTAGTGTGATCCATAACCA
Source organism: Sextonia rubra (assembly GCA_037013555.1). NCBI lineage: Eukaryota > Viridiplantae > Streptophyta > Magnoliopsida > Laurales > Lauraceae > Sextonia > Sextonia rubra. The sequence continues at coordinate 20,510,347 of JASUAD010000006.1, forward strand.
TTGATGACAGAAGCAGATTCTACCAAACATACTACCTCGCAGCCATCTGAACTTTTTTTCATACTCGTACTATCTGAATCAGATTCTGCTTCCTTCTTCAAGTCCTTTTTCGCTTTGGACAATCTTTCTTGATATGGCCTTTTTTATCACAGTAATAGCAAGTGATGACCTTGCCTTTGCCCTTCGACTTCGATCGATTCCGATCTTCTGATCCTTTATTCTTAGATCTAGATCTCCCCCTTCTCCGGTTTGAACTTGATGCTACATTAATACTTTCTTTGTTAGATTTTTCACTGTCACTTTCCATGATCTCACTGGAGAAAATAGCTGCAATAACATCATTCATGTTCAAAGTATCTTTCCCATACATCAGCGTTGTCACTAAGTGCTCATACGACTAGGGCAGTGAAGACAAAAACAATAGTGCTTTGTCTTTTTCTTCGAGCTTGACCTCAATGCTCAATAGTTATACCAAAAGCTTATTGAATTCATTGAGATGCTTTGACAACCGTGATCCTTCTACCATCTTCAAGGAATACAACTGTTTCTTAAAAAACAGTTTATTTGTTAAGGACTTGGACATGTACAGGCTCTTTAACTCTTTCCATAATTCCAGAGCAGTGTCAATCCCCATGACGTTGTAGAGAACGTCATCGTGGAGGGTAAGACGAATTGCACTCACTGCCCTTTCGTCTAAATCCTCCCAATCATCATTGGACATCTTTTCAGGCTTCTTCGACTTACCATCTAAAGCCTTCTTCAGACCCTTCTGAATTAAGACATCCTTTATCCTCCATTGCTAAGGACTGAAATTGTTCAACCCAGTGAACATCTCAATTTTATACTCATTGCTTGAAGTCATTGTGTATCCCGATTTGTGTCTCCCGAATTGCTCCCTATTTTATATCTATCAAACAATCAAGCTCCTTTGCTTGTCTGGTAGATCTCGTCACCACGAGCACACTGGAAGAAACGAATCTGAAATCCGACTCCAGATGGCTTCGATATCGCAGAAACAATTTTCTACACTCCGATTAGTCAACTATCCCTGTTAATCGTCAAACTACCAATCTTCTTCCACAGACGTGTAGATCTCCTCGAAACTAGTTCACGGAACAAAACAGGGCAAGAATCTGAGTAGGATACCCCGAAATTCGCAAAACAATTCTGGCCGTTGAATCTGGTCAAACCTGCCTGTTGACCAGTGCTGACGTCCCTGCTGACCTCACTGTAGTTATTCCGCTAGGCTTCTGAAGCGGACTCGGGTCGGGTTCACATGACCCAGAACTGAACTGAACTAAGCGCTGGGTTGGACCTGCCACTAACAGGTCGGGTCAACCTGATCTGGAATAGGACCCGACCTGGAACCTAGTTAACTGGGGTCTCTGCAGAACCGGGTTCGGGTCCAACCTGACCCATAACCTAACCTGCTGCTCATAGATCGGGCTTCACGAGTTAGGGTTTAACCCAACCCGAGACTGACCAATGCCGAAAACACGCAACCTTCTTCCCTATTCGATCTGGTTCTGCAAGAGGGGGGTACGACCCTTTCTTCTTCGATGATGGCAGCAGGGTCACGGCTGATCTGGCAACAGCGTTCACCGACGATGGTCGGCGATTGGAACGATGGTCCGGAGATGGCAACTGCGGCGAGGTAACTCCAGCGATAGGGGACGGCCGACACAGCGGCAAGAGCGGCGATCGGCGAGTACTCCAACCATAGACCGGTGCCAAACAGCAGCGGCTGCCCCCTTCTTTCTTTGTCCGATCAGGCAAGGTGTAATCTGTGTTTCCTGGTTGGGCAAACCTAACACAGAAACACAAAAAAACCTAGATCCTCAGCAAGTAGCAGTCCGAACCAACCCTCTTGGTCCAGATACAATCCGAGCACGATCCTCTCGCCACACAAGCACCAAACTACCAAATCCTAGGCTCTGATACCACTTGTAGGGAAAAAATAAGCCCAGGATCTGTAGATTAACCACGGCATACACAAATCACAAAATATCAAGCAAACAAACAAGCAACCACGAAGAAGATGACACACAAGCAATTACATAGTTCGGCAACCTTACCTACGTTTACGAAGAAAAGCACACTCTATTCTTTTCTTTCTCTACTGTGTTCAACACAACTTCACCTCCTTAGGGTTTAAGGTTACACATTACATTAATATATAGATCTCGTTTCTTGGCCACCAAGAAAACCCATACAAAATGTCTAAAATAACCCTAACCTTGAACTCAGGTTCTGGCTAACCCAAGCAACCGATCTAGCTAGACCGGAATACAAGACAAAACCCAACATCCACCCTATATATACCCCTCCCCCATTTCAAACACAACACACCCCATGGGACTTGCTCCTTCCTCTTTCCTCTTTTCTATTTCTAATGTATATATTTTCTAAGTTATTTTTGGGTATTCTAGAGCCTATTCCAGAAATTAGGCTTAAAAGAGAGAACTTTGAGAGATTTTATTGTAACATCTAGAGATTTATTAATCATGAAGTTTAGAACTTCTATTTTCATGAATGAGTAGTCCCATGAATCAGAATATCTTGATGAAGTTAAGTAGCTATTTTAAGATCTTTTTTTATAAAATTAATTTATTTCATTGATTGTCTCTATGATATGCAAACTTGTTGTATAATAAATCTACCTTCATATCTATAACAAACCTCTGTATAAATTTTTACTGAAATATTTTTTTGATCATATATATTTGTTTTAATAGGTTATGCTTAAACTTTATTCTTTTGATGATCTATGTTTAACTTAATGCATGATGCTTAGAAGTTTCAGTCTTTTATAAGGTGAAGGAGGTTTTGGCTTATATTAATTTAAGATAAATTTACTCCTTTGATAGTTAAATTACCCGGATCAGAGCACTGATTTGTCTCTGATTTGAGATAAATTACAAAGTATTTGAATTGATTGCATAAAAATTGGTTAAATTGTTTGCTTAATAGAATCATGATATTCTGGTCCATTTCCGTCATCATTATCATCAATCTTTTGCACTTTAGTTTTATTTTTAAGTTCTCATTCACATCTCATTCATCACAATTTATTGTTATAAAAAAATCAGATTTTAACTAAAGAAATCAAAAGTGCTCGCTATGAGACTGACCTGTATTTGCCACTATCATAACAAGATAACTATGCACTTGCAGTATTAAGAGAATGGGAAAAAAGTCCACATCATGAATTACTTAAATAAAACATTTATTAAGATGGAAATGGAGAGTATTTCATATGGGAATTCCTCTTGTTGGAAATTCTTATAAAAAAAATGCAATGGCTGTCCTTGGAAAATTATAAATTCCTAGTTTGATTGGGTTCAAAGGGGGAGAGTCAGCCGAGCTGGCCATGTGAAAAGTTACTATTGACCCAATAGAATTCTCAAAATTTTGAGAATTTTTTTCTAATTTTTTATCTTTGTATTGGTGAGTACTCACAAAACCAGCCACAGGCCACACACACTCACTCAAGTCCCTTTATAAAATCATCTCAATGGCCCAGGATATTTTGTCTATGGAAAGGAGGTGCCTCAATAGCTGTGGATTTCAAAATTTTACTTTTTCCGTGAGTATTTTGAGATTCTACTTTTGAAGGATAGCATTCGGTATTTCCCAAATCCACTGTACAAGATACCTCTAAATGCTTACAGTCAAACATGCCCATTGTGATCTGTGGGTTAAAAGATGGTGGTGATGGTGATGATGATGGTGGTGAAAGTGCTTCATTGATGAGGAAGTTTAGTCAGAAATGGCCCAACTGAAATATGAAAGTGGCTGCCATTTGATAAATAATTGTATTTTTGTTATCCTCCCTACATAGTTCAAATCGATAAGATTACACTTCAATTGATTGATTGTAGCCGTTGGATCAAGGAAAAACTGTTAAGTTTAAATGTTGAGTGGTACAAGTCATTAGAGCCATTAGAGCTGGCATCCACAGGTAAGGGACCCACTTTTTGGATGGCCAGATCTCTGGTCAACCGTTACATGCTTCATAGAGTTATACTTCATGTTTCTTAAGCAACAAGTTGATTATTCGATTGGTTTATTGACTAGCTATGTCATTTCCTGGATGTTTCCTCATTGATTGTGATATGAGTTTTCATCAGCAAAATTTTGTGGTAACCACTAAATCAATCAAACTATTTTATGCAGTTAAGTTATCCATTTTCTATCAAGGACATACTTATCAATCTATTTGGATGATCGTTTGAAATGGTTATAATCATACGAGTAATACAGGTTTCTGAGGTGCCACATTTAGAATGTGGGCCACCACTTTGCAGTTAAGATTCCATTGATGTTTTGAAATGCACCTTCCCCCTTCCCCCAACTAAAGTAAAAACCAGGAAGAAAAATAAAAGAAAATATAAAAAAAGTTATAGACTTTACACGAGGGTAAAATTTACTATAAGTATGAGGCTCCCACAAAGAGTCATGCTTGCTAGCTGTTACTGCAATGGCTCTTAGAATGCATTAATTATCTATTTGTGTTATAATGTATCATCGTAGGTGGATGCCCACATTGGGACCTATATGAGATAAGGGGATTACTTAGGGTTAGAGTCTTTCCCTATTAGGTTGCTTGGGAAGAAAGTGATCTTATTCTATAAATAAGATCCTCCTCCCCCCATTATGTACACATTCATCTCTCAATAAGAACATCTCTCTCTTCCTCTCTATTATTCTTCGTTTGACTCTCTTTTAGTTTTCTAACACGTTATCAGCACGAGTATCTCTCTCTTTTTCTGAAAAAAAAATCTATCTCTCCTCTCTCTCGTATCGCTGGCGCACACCATCACTTCTCTTACACAAGAATAGAGCCTCCTCTCTCTCACTCAAATCGTCTCATCTCAGTGTCAATGAGCAGGGCCTCGTCTCATCTCTGCGTCAACAAGCAGAGGATCGCTCTCTCGTCTCCTCTGCGATCTTCGTCGCTCGCTACGACATCACCGCCCATCGCCACATCCATCGTTATTGGAGGATCACGGCCGTTGCAGCAATTAATGGAGCACCATCACCACTGCAAGTCATCAACAGGGGAACCCAACACGCAAGTTGAAGAGGTTCTTGTTGCAGAACCATCTCCGTTGCCCCAACAGAAAAGGAAAGGAAAAAGATGTCCTGTTTGGGTCAGTCCGAGTCAGGTCTGGGTCAGTTTATCCTGACTCATTTTCAGAGCTGGCTTGCCAAGGCACAATTGCTGACGTCAATATTACTTCATCGTTCATACGGTTAAAAGCATATTTGACTAATTTGACGGCTGAAACTTATTTTTATCATATCATGTGCATCCGATGTCCAATCGCAGATCCATTTGTGCCTATAGAAAGTTCGTGAGCAGATCTACACATTGACACAAAAAGGAGGAAGATTCAAAGGTTAAGTAATTTCTCCTTATTTTATGATCTTTTATTAGTTTGATAATCATACACCTTCATTTATCTTTATTCCTTTTAGATTTACAAGTATTTATTATTTTAATTCTTGTGATGAATGATTCATTTTCTCTTATCAAAAGGAGATTATGATAGAATTGAAAATTATGGATCATATATAGAACCAGAAGTTTTATATAATTAATTAGAACTCGAAGTTCCATACGGTATTTAGAACTACAAGTTCTATATGGAATCAATAACCCGAACTCGAAGTTTCGTAAATTATTTTAGTCTATGAACCAGAAGTTCTTTCAAATTCAGACCAGAAGATCCGTTGATTATTTTACTCTGAAACCAGAAGTTTTTCAGATCCACAATATGTACTCGAAGATTAATATTATTACTCAAACCTGAAGTTTGATATTTAGATCCAAAAAAAAAAAACCAATAGGCCATAATATCAAGCTCGAAGTCTTAATAGAACCTGAAGTTCTAATTCATGATCCTGAAGTTCTAAATTAAATTTGAAGTCTTGATAAAACTGACGGTGAAAAAGGAAATTTTTGACTAATCAGAGCGTAGAAAATTATTTCTACAATATCAGAGTCATTCAGAGTCGAATTTCAGATTTGTTTCTTTCAGCATATTCATGGCAGCGAAGAATATACAGTATGAATCAAAAAAAGATAATCTAACAGTCAAACACAAAAAAGGTCTTGATCAGCGATAACGATCAGTATATCTAACTTTCCCTTTTTATTTTATTCTTTTTAAATTATAGTTATGTTCAGTTGCACTGCATGTTTGATGTCATTACTTTAGTACGGTTATGTCTATATAGTTATATAAAACTTTAGTTTTTGATGAATTTATTATTGCCAGAAGCAGTAGTTGTGTATAATAGAGTTTGAAGTTCTATATTAAATGAATAACCTGGACCCAAAGATCCATACCTTATCTAGAACCAGAAGTTCTCAAATTTGGAATATGAACCCGAATATTCATATTCATAATCAAACTTGGAGCTTTGATTTCTAAAGATTCAAAGTAGTGTAGATCGATACGAAGGTCATGAAATCAAAATTGAAGTTTTGACAAAACCAAAAGTTGTGATTCAAACCTGAACCTTTGATAGAACCAACAATTCTAAGAACCTGAAGTTCTATCCCTAACCTGAAGTCTTAATAAAAGTAGAAGTTCTGATTCATCAGTGAAGAACCTGAAATTCTAACTTTCTAATTGGCCAATTCTTCATTATACTTTGTCATTGGATATTGAGAATCTGAAGTTCTATTTTTGTTTAATTGTTATTGGTAAATCAATCTTTATACACTCTAAAAGGCTTGGTGATGCTATCAAAGTCGGAAATAAGATATCCCTGAAGGATATGGAATATGCTCTTATTTTCTACAGCATTACATCCCTGTTAGAGAGGGATGATCACCAGCAGATGGTCATACACCCAATACTTAAAATAAATGGCAGTTTAGTCAAACAAAATCCCTTCAAAAAAGGTAGATATAATAGGTCCTCCATTAGAGATGAAAATAACCACCTCAGGAGAGGTGATTAACAAGGCATTTTATTTACAAATTAGGAGAACCACCAAGCATAGTCTAGAAAACCTATACTACTTTTATGAGTTTGAATATTGAGTTCAATTTTCGATATTTTGTTAAATGATAGACTTATTCTTTTATCCCCCACATCTTATGTTTGCATGCTATATTTTCTTTAAATGGTAAATTTTTTAGTTGTTCTCAAGTTTTATTTTTGTGACGCGATTGACTAGTTATGTAAGTTTATTATTACTTGCTGTATGGATCATGGCATGCATGAAACTGAGGATAATATCTGTCCGGTAGACAGTGCAACAAAACACACTATATTGAAAAAAACCAGAAGTTTTTCTTAGAATTAGTGTTTAATTCGTGCACGGCATCGATCATAACTGGATCTGTATAAATACTTGAATGCTTTGGAAAAGTTCATATAATGTTATCAAATGGTACCTACATATGTATTAAGGATGCATTATTATTTTTTTTTAGTAGTTCCTGATAAAACTTGCTTAGATGTAAATACATCAAGATGATTGGGTACCACATATAGATACTATAAATGAAGGTAACACAAAATATTTATACATCTTTACTACTATTGACAGCCAGAAGCTGATACTAGAAAAGCTAAGTGCATTCTCCTTAGATTTCAGGACTATATTACAAGACAATCTTTAATACCGAATCACATTCGATTATGTGCAAAACAACAAAGTCAAACCCGAAGCTTACATTAAGCCCTATACTTAGTGACCCTAAGGCTTTTAATGCTTTGGCATGATAGGTTAGGTTACCCTAAAGGTACTATGTTATGGCAAATTATTGTTAATTCTGTTAAGTATTCCTTAGAGTACCATCTATTGACCATCCTTTCCGCAAAGGATATAGTATGACATTTGTGAACCCATCAAATCCCGTCTATTAACACAAATTATTAAACCTAGGATACACTTCTTTGAGCATGTTATTAAATTTATAAGGCTTGATATCGTAGGTTCGTGATCTGCATGAATCCACAACGTAAACTCTATGTTGGTTATACTTTACCCTCAATTATTGGATATTTAGACCCAATGACAGGAGATATATTAATTGTTCGTTTTGCTGATTGTCATCTTGATGAGACAATTTTCTCGCCATTAGAGGGAGATATGAGAGTTTTTAAAGAACGGCGAGAATTAATGTGGAATACTTCTACTCTATCTTATCTAGATTTATGTACTTCACAATGTAAGAATGAAGTACGGAGAATTGTACATTTAATTTCAAATGAATTCCCTGATACTTTTAATGATGCAGCAAAAGTGACTAGGTCACATGTACCGGCTATAAACACACAAGCACGAATTAGTGTCCCTGTAGGATAAAATTCCAAACATGGTAGCAAATGAATCTGTTACATGTCAGAAAGTATGGCAAACCTATAGGTTCCAAGGACTCAGCTCTCTAGAAGAGGAGAAATAAGCAATTAGTCGCAATCATACTCCCAAAGAGATTATGACAAATTGTACGCTCCTGATTAGGTACAACATTTTACTAAATAAGAGATTATGAAAAAATTCACTCTCTCTAAAATTCCTGAAGAAATTAATGTCCTGGAAGAGACACGAGTCTCAGAAGAGACTTTGGAAGCCCCTGAAGAGGCAATGGATACCTAATAAATAAAGAGATCTCTATATTTTATAATTACTCAAGAAAGAGATGGGATAGTAATGAAATTATCATTGATGATGCATTTACATATGCAGTAGGTACACAAAAATCAAGGAAAAATGAGGATGCTGATTGGGACACAAAACCACGTACTATGAATGAATGTCAACAAAGAAAAGATTGGTCAAAATGGAAAAGTTTCCATCAAAGAAGAGTTAGAATCTCTCAATAAACGTGGTGTATCTTAACCTATAGTACAAACCCTAAAAAGGTGTTAACCTTGTAGGTTACAAATGGGTGTTTGTAAAGAAAATGAATGAAATTACTAGATAGAAGGCAAGACTTGTGATACAAAGTTTAATGTAGAAACTTGGGATTGTAAACATATACAATGAAAATTCCAGAAGAATTTGCTTTACCTGAAGCAAAGTCAGAGAGTACATACTCAATATAAGTAAGACGTTTATTGTACGGCTTGAAGCATTCCAGAAGAATATGGTACAATCGTCTTAGTGAATATTTATCTAAGAAAGGGTATGAAAACAATCCCATTTGCCTGTGTATCTTTATAAAATCCTTAAATAGATTTATAATAGTAAAAGTTTATGAAGACGACATAAATCTAATCGGGACTCCAGAAGAGCTCGATAAAACTATTAACTATTTACAGGAGAATTTTGTCTCAGCCTGCAGATTGAGAGAAGTTCTAAAGGGATATTTCATATGCTTGTTCTATATAGACATGTTGTATGTTTCTTAATGGCAATGTCATCATTTTTTTTATATTTAACTAAATAAGACTTTTGTAATTACTTATTCTAACCATGCTGAGATTGTAGCCCTCTACGAAGCCAGTGGGAAATGTGTGTGGCTAAAATTTTTAACTCAGCATATTCGTAGTTCTTGTCAATTTCCTCTTAGTATAGGTACCCCTAGCATTATCTGCAAAGATAAGGAGGCATGTATTCAACAGATTAAAGAATAATACATTAAAGATAACAAGACGAAGCACATTACACCAAAGCTCTTCTTCACTCATGGGCTTCAGAAGAATAGTAAGATTGAAGTCAAACAAGTTCGTTCAAGCAACAACCTGGCTGATCAGTTTACGAAGTTTTTGCCAAAATCAGTATTCTAGAAACTTGTATATGAAATTGATATGCCTAACTATATAAAAGGTTGCTGTCATCGGGGGGAGTAGTCAATCAACGGAAAGCACCCTGAAGTTTGCTATCAAGGACATATGTGCGCTGTACTCTTTTTCCTTTTTTAAGTTTTATCCCATTGGGTTTTCCTAGTTAAGGTTTTAACGAGGCAATATTATGCACGTCCAACACCAAGTCAATGATCCTATAGAGCGTTGTACTTTTTTTTAGTAGTTCCTGATGAAACTTGCTTAGATTTAAATACATCAGGATAATTGGGTACTACATATAGACACTATAAATGAAGGTAACACAAAATATTTGTACATCATTACTACTATTGACAGTCATAAGCTGATCTATACATGCTAAGTGCATTCTCCTTAGATCTATTATTCTCCGTCTGACTCCCTTTTAGTTTTTTAACAGTTTACACGAATTTTGAGGATTCTTGCATGGAGAATTAAGAATTCTTCAAGTATCGTAAATAGTTTTCAAAATGCTGAAGTATAATTTATTATTTTGGAAGCTAAAATACTGAGAATTTTAAATGTCAAAAAAACTTTCAAAATGTGGGTTTTTAAAATTTTAATGTTTTGTTGGAGAATTTCAAATGCTCTCAAGATATATTAATTTAATTATTTATAATAAGCAATCCTCTATAAATATTATTAGTTATTTAATTAAAGAAAATAAAATCAAGTAATAAATATGAAAGCAGTGAACATTTGGGGATCAAAATCTTCTATTAACAGGTCACCACAATTCTGTATAGGCCATTCTCTACAAAACTTATAGTGTGACATCATTTTTTTTTACTCCTCATCAATTCTCTTTCTATGTCCCATAAAATATTGTAATAATATATAGTCCAATAAAATTTTTGGCAAAAACTGTTTTTAATTTACGCTCTTTTTTTACCGCCAATCTATGCTATTATCCCACCAACGGCTAGAGCTAAGGGCAGACCTAAGCATTGGCCATTGGGGGCACTTACCCCTCCTAACCTCACAAAAGCACGAAAGGGCTTATGGCCAAATGGCCTATGCCTTCTAAAAAAATAAGTCGTCAAGCCTCTCAAACAATAACATAATAAAGAAAATAATATTATGTCCATTGTATGTCCAGTCAAATAAAAATTTTGAATCCGTTATGAGTCAAACCCTTTGTAAATGTACTACATGGTGGTTATGAGTAGAACAATTACAATTTACCACATCACCAAAAATACATTCGCCGTGCCCAATTGTTAAAGAGGATCCGGATTCGCTATTCAAATAATGATTATACCACCGCTACTTTCAAAGTTTGCAAAACTTTTGATTGTGCGCATGTGGAAGAATAGAATTGCAGTCCAACCTCTGTTTCAGAATAGTCAAACAAGGTGGCCTTATTTGGTTGCATTCGAAGACTCGAATTCCAACCAGTGTAGGCAACCAGGGACGAAAAGGGGCGGCTTTAGCAAGTCTTATCCGTTTATAAATATTTATTCAACACCTACAGACCACAAATCCATCTATCATCAAAAAGTCACTATAACATGAAAAAAATGGAGCAGACTCCTCTCCAAGCCACAGTACAGAAAGAGCAAAACAGCCGAATAGTTTCGATCACCCTCCGACCATTCAATCTCTCAGACATAGACGATTTCATGGTCTGGGCCACAGACGATCGCGTGTCCCGTTTCTGCAGTTGGGACACTTACACCAACAGAGAGGACGTTCTCAACTACCTCAAAGAGACGGTCCTCACCCATCCATGGTTCCGGGCCATATGCATCGAGGACCGTCCGATCGGAGCCATCTCAATCATACCTGGGTTCGGCAGCGATCGATGCAGAGGTGAACTGGGGTACGTCCTATCCTCCAGGTACTGGGGCCAAGGGATTGCTACAGTTGCTGTGAAGATGGTCATCAACACCATCTTTAGCGAGTGGCCACACTTGGAGAGGTTGGAAGCCATCGTGGACGTTGACAATCTGGGGTCGCAGAAGGTCCTGGAGAAAGCTGGGTTCGTTAGGGAAGGTCTGCTTAGGAAGTATTTCATTCAGAAGGGAAGGACCAGGGATGTGGTAATGTATGGTCTTATTTCTACTGATCCTAGGCCGAGTTATGATGGATGAATTTTGAGTTGTAGAAGGGGATTGATGTATGGGTGAAATGTGTTACCTTATGCTATATTTGATTGGCTATTATTGGTAGCAGGGATTATTCATGGTAATGATAAGGATTAGGTCAGGAAAGAAACCATAGGGGGCCATATGAAGCATGGTGAGCCACACCTCTTATGTTTAAAGTTTTAATCTTTTGATTTTGGTTAGATCATTCATCATCAACATGTCTACTCGATTTTCAATCATCTAGAGACCTCATGATTTGTTTGATTTTAAGAAGGTGGGCAGAGTGATGGGCTATTATCATTTTCTTACAAGGTAAACGCTCTTTGCACGACAGATTAGCTGGACCACAGCATGTATGTACATGCATCTAGAAAAAAAAAAAAGACTCGGTCACAGCAGAATTGATTAAGGGTAAAGGGTCGACATTTTGAAAATATGATTTACTTTACGAATTAATCATATTTAAAATTGCATCGTTTTCAATTTTTAAAAATTTAGAAATTGAAAAGCAATAAAACCTGGGATTTTTATGGATTACTTCCCCTTAATCATGTTTTCCACAAGTTAATGACACCATTTCTGAAAATGTCACTGGAGTCATTTGACTCCAGGTTCCTTGGTCGGTCTTATCCACAAGCCAGGATATCATGGGTCATGATATTAAGGGATCTAAACCTATTATTTTTCCCCTTTTTTTCCTATCTATTTTCATTATTAATCGTCCTTCCTTTCTATTCTCTGATAGCTTCTTCCTCTGTGATTAAAATGTATACTCTTCATTGTAAAAATCCCTCATTTTCATAGCTTTCAGTGAGTGTGAATTCTTGTTATTGATAGAAGTTATGATATCATGTGTTGCCTACAAAATTTGTGAAGCATTTTTTTCGGTTTGCTTGGTCTTATTGACCGGTGACCAGATGTCAACTATTTTTTAACATATACAGATATAGGAGACTATTTCTATGAATCATTCCCACTCACCATGTGGAAGGGACAATGATGTAGTTTTCCCTCTTTACATATGAAGATTTTTTTTTTATAATACCATAAATAAATTTTCCTCTTTTATAAATAAATCTTTTCAAATATGTATTTGTCGATCGCTAACCACATATGGTGAAGGAAGGGTATATAGTAATATTCCTTTATAAATATATATATATATATATGTATGTATATTGTAGCATAAAGGAAAGAAACTGCACATTTCTTACAGCCTTCGGTGACTATGATTTCGGTTTACCAACAAAAGGCATGTTATCATAGCTTTATCCCATGATACCATGGGTTCTCTAAAGAATTTGTAAATCATTTTTTCTAGTATCCTTGGCCTTATTGGGTGATGACCAATTTTCATTTTTTTTAGAAATAATTGTGGCCACAAAGATAAAAATCTCACATTTCTTAAGGTAAAAATGGAAGAGGAAGGAGATGAGCATAGGAAGGAATAGAAAAGAAAAACCCTCTAAGGTTTCTAATATTTGTAAATAAATTCCTTTGGTTTCAATATTTGCAGATAGGCTTTTACTTTAGCATTTTAATACCTCTCATTTCCCAAAACATGTAGGTTTGATGATAATAAGCAACTACCATGAGGATTTAGTTTTTATCAAAATGGCACTTTTTCCCTTACAATCAATTTTTTGTATATCACCCTCCTAAGGTTTTTAATATTTATTACCACCCCCCCCCCCACCCCCCCAACACTCCACAAAAGGTAGATTCAATAATAGATCCGTTAAATTGTCTTAAGACTATAAATGTGTCACCTACTCCTCTCTTATTTTTCTTAAATTTTTATTAATGTCTTTAATTTATTTCCTATCAGGAGCACAAACGCTAACCATGTTTTGAATTAATTACAGTTAGAATCATTTTAGCAGAGCAAGTGATTGAGTAAGGAGCCATTTAATCTAATATGTCTACTAAAATTTCATATATTCATCGAATTGGGCTGCTCGAGAGTAGAGACATTAAAAAAAAATTTTTCAAATCCTTATCTCCTATATTAATTTAATTTTTAAATTTTAGAAAAAAAGGGGGTCTTTAAAAAACATTTTCAAATGTTTTAAATTGAAGATAACAGATACAAGAATAGACTGTAAAAACAATTAATTCTACGAGAACCATTATGCATAAAGATGACCAACATAAATTCCTAAAATCCATAAGGCGTGCTTACCCAGCCCTTAGAAACATTATCCAAAGAAATATATATATATAGAGAGAGAGAGAGTAAGATCTAAAACTATTTCTAGTATCCCTTATCATGAGAATTGTTCCAAAAAAAAAAAAACTTGATGCCAATTAGAAGTCCTAAGATTCCAAAAAAAACTAATAAAGTTAAGGAAAAAAAAATTAAAAGATATCTTAATGTTAAAAAAGCAGATATCGACTGCCGCCTACCATGAAGAACTTGGGCTTAGTTGAAAATGAAGAAAGTTAAAGTGAAAAAAAAAAAAGAAAGAAAGAAAGAAACCTTATGAAGGACAAGGGTTTTTTAAGTAATAAATAAAGGTATGGGCAAAACTGTTAAAATCAAAGACAACCTAATGACCTCTTTTCTTTATTATCAAATCTACTTAATTAGGGATATGAAAGGTATAACAATGCCTAAGCAGGGGCCTATTTACAAATGCTGAAACCATATGGGGCCTATTTATAAATATTAAAAACCTTAGGGGGTATATAAAAAAACTAGAAAATAATTGGGTTTATTGGAAATCCCATAATCATATCCCATCGATTGCTACTCTTTAAATACAAAAAATTTCTCTCTTGAGACAAAAGAAATTTAAAAAAAATTCCCAAAATACCCCACACACATCTTTTTCCCTCCCTCTTCTCTCCTCTCCCTTTTCCCTCCAGCCAGCAAGATGAGAGCTCTCTCTCCCTCTCTCTCTTCTCCTCTCTCTCCCTCTTCTTCTTCCTCTTCCTATTCCTTTTCTTCCTCCTCTCCTCTCCCTCCTTGCTCCTCCTCTTCCTCTCCTCTCCCCCCTTTTTCCTCTCCTCTCCGTCCCTCTTAGTTCTCTTCTTCCTCTCCTTTCCCTCCTTTTTCCTCTCCCCTCCCTCCCTCTTCCCCTCCATTTTCCTCTCTTCCTCTCCTCTCCTCTCCACCCTATTCAGCCCTACAAGGCCGAACATTATACTAATGTTTGGCCTTAAAAGGCTGAACAACAACCTATCTTTCAGCCCTCCAAGGCCAAACATCAGTGTGATGTTTGGCCTTGTAGATCCGAACAGGGTGTAGAGGAGATGAGGAAAGGAAAACGTAGAGGAAGAGGGAGGAAGAAGGAAGGAGAGGAGAGGAGGAGAAAGAGGGGGAGGGGACTGTGAGGAAGAGAGAAGAGGAGATGAGAAGGGGAGACGAATAGGGAAGGCGAGGAGAGGAGAGGAGAGGAAGAAGAATGAGAGGAGGAAGAGGAAGAGGGAGAGAGAGAGGAAGAGAGAGGCAGAGGGAGAGCTCCCCTCCCACCGGCTAAAGCTCATCACTAGTTAGAAGGAAAAGGGAGGAGAGAGGAGGAAGGAAGAAAGATCTGTGGGGGGTATCTTGGAGATTTGAATTTTTTTTTTATCTCGAGAGAGAAATTTTTTATATTTAAATAACAGCACTATATCCCATTTTATCATGGGGTAATGGGTAAGATTGGCAAATGGAAGAGAACTAGAGTAAAATTACTCTGATGACATGTTTTCAGAGATGTTGTCATTAATTCATGAAAAATGTGATTAAGGGGAAGCAATCCGAAAAAACCCCCTAAAACAATGTAGGATTTTATATGAAATAAGAAATATGAGCCATACAACATCCTTGGCGGCGACTAAGATACCGATTTTGCATCAATGGTAGAGGTTGTGGAGTAAACAAGGGCTGTGGCTGAAGCTTAAGCTGAGAAGAGTTTTGCTACCGATCCAAATTGTGGGTAACGGGTAGTGGGCTTGGGTTTCTCTAGGTGGGCTCGACTTCTTAAGAATGCGCAAGAATGCCAAAAGTACTAGTTGTTGGCCAAGTGAGTTCAGATCAATTGGATTCAGTATTTTGGGTGGTTTTCTTAATTTTATTAAGAATTTCTTGTTTGATTAAACAGTAGTTTCTTAGTAGGTTAGGACTTTTCTTTTTTTAAGATAGAGTTCTTGGAGGATAAGAAAGTGATGATTATATATATGATGTAATCTGTAACCCTGGATAGAGGCTGAGATTCCAAGGCTGTGGTTTCACAGATTGGAGGAAAACCTAGTGGAAATTGGTTTTCCGTGGATGTAGGTATCTTTGCCGAACCACTTGAATCTCTTGTCTTTTTGTGTGGTTGATTGTTGATCTCGGTTGCTTATGCACACACCAACACAACAAGTGGTATCAGAGCCTAGCTAGGGTCTCCTAGGGCTTAGAAGTTGTGCGTGGAAGATCGACAGCTCGGATCTCGTCTGTGGATCCGAATTTCTGCGCAATCAAGAGATCAGGATGATCTCTATTGTCCACAAGAAGAAGAAGACAGAGAATTGGGTTCTAATTCATTGGTTGATCATTAAAATCCTGTGCAAATTGTTGCTTGTTGCCTCGCTAGAACACTACCTTGCTAGATTTGAGAAGAAGGGCTACCAGATTTCCAAGGAAGATGGGTTTAGCCGTCTGTAAAAAAAAAAAAAAAAACTCACATGACGCCAGCCGCCGGTCACCGTGTGCTTGCCACTATCACCATCACCATCGCCTCGAGCCGCCACTGGTCACTGGACCAATCCGCCGGAGCCGAAGCAGACAGGGGCCTGTAACCTTCTCTATTCGATTGCAGGACAGAGACGTAGCAGTGAGGAAGACGACTCTCAGACGGTTTCGGGTTTTGGGTTGGGTCAGACCTAACCCGTCGAGAATAAGCCCAGGTCAACGAGTGCAGGTTGGTTCCAGGTTTCGGGTTGGGTCGACTCAACCCGTGGTGAAAGACCAGTCAAGCAGCACAGGTTGCAATCAGGTCAGGTCGGGTCGACCTGAACACATTTGTAATCTGTCCAACCCGTCCGCCGCTGACGACGTCAGCAGAATGACATCACTAGGCTGACATCAGCTCACGTCATCGGACCAACAGTCAAAGACTAGAGTTGACGGCAAAATTTTGTTTCTGCGATATCTTGATTATTCGACGTCCGATCGGAGATCCGTTTGCTCCTACGGACTCGTTTCGAGCAAATCTACGTGTTTGTGAAAGAAGATTGGCTGTTTGACTTTCAACGAGGAGTTTGACCAAAATTGGAGCGCAGAAAACCGTTTTTGCGATATCAGAGCCATCTAATGTCTGATTTCAGATTCGTTTTTTCCAGCGTGCTCGTGTTGACGAGATCTACAACTTGGTGCAGGAGTTGAGGTCAGTGTTAATTATTTATTTTTTCCTGTTGCTTAATTTAATTAAGATGGAGAACAACACTATCAACACTACCATGGTTAAGCTCAACCATTCCAATTGATTGATCTAGAAACCAAATATAGAAGATATTCTTTATGGTAAAGACCTTCATGATCCCGTTGAGGAGGGTAGTTCCTGACCAAAAGATATGCAAGATACTGAATGGAACAAGTTGCATAGAAAAGCGATTTGTCACATCAGACAGTGTGTTGATAATAGTATATTTCACCACGTGTCTAATGAAATCAATGCGAATACCCTTTGGAAAAAGCAAGAAGCAATGTATGATAAAAAGACTACAGTGAACAAAACATTTTTTATCAGAAAGCTTGTAAATATGAAATTCAAGGATAGTGGTTAGATTAAAGATCATATCAATGAGTTCTAAAGTGTGGTAAATTAGTTAGCCACTATGAAGATGGTCCTTGATGATGAGATGCAAGTTTTGTTGCTTTTGAGTTCTTTGCCGGATACATGGGAGACATTAATTGTTTCCATGAGCAATTTACTCCAGATGGTCTGTTGTCTATGAGTCAAGTTACCAGTAGTCTACAGAATGAAGAAACTAGAAGAAAATCTGCAGAGATAGATAATGCAGAGGCCTTTGTTACTGAGAATAGAGGGAAGAGTAAGAGTAGAGGACTAAAGGGGGGTCATGGCAAGTTTAAAGGTGAATCACGGGCCAAGTCTAGCCGTGAATCACAGACCAAGAAAAAGTTTGTGAAATGTTTTTTCTGTGGCAAGATGGGCCACATCAGAAAAAATTGTTTTGCCTTAAAGGAACAGAAAGGATCCAACAATGAGAAGAAGAATGATAGTGATAACACTACAGCTACTTTGAAAGATGAAGTAGTGGTACTCGTTGGCGATGATGATAAGTGTTTGAGTGTTGCAGATAGTCAGGGTGAGTGGGTCCAGACCAATTGGGTTTAGTATCTTGGGTGGTTTCTCTAATTATATTAGGAATTTCCTATTTGATTACACAGTAGTTTCTTAGTAGGTTAGGACTTTCCTTTTTTCTAAAATAGAGTTCTTGAGGGATAAGAAAGTGATGATTATATATATGATGTAATCTATAATCCTGGATAAAGACTGAGATTTCAAGGCTGTGGTTTCACAGATTGGAGGAGAACCTAGTGGAAATTGGTTTTCTACGGACGTAAGCATATTTGCTGAACAACGTAAATCTCTTGTCTTCTTGCGTGGTTGATTGCTAATCTTGGTTGCTTACGCACATACGCGCACAACACTAGTGACCTCCAGAAGAGGAGAAGAAAAACCTGTGATAATACCTAATGGCATTTATGAATGGACCGTCACTATGAACCTTTTCTTTACAACCCAGTAAGCTTTTAAAAAAAACCGTGAGGGTTTGCTTAAGTTGTCGGAGGGTTTGTAACCCTCACAACATTAGGAACTGGACATTTGTAGACACACAAACTTGAAAAAATAAAAAAGGAAGTAGGAAAATGAATCTCCACAAGTAAAGAAAACAAATTCCACAGAAAACCAAAGATTCCACAGAAAATGAAAAATTAAGGAAAATGACTGTCATGACAAGAGATTATCGAAAATGAGTTCACAATGCAAAAACAAAAAAAAAATATTGACACAAGTTAAATAAAAAATAAGGACCAAAAGATAGTAAGGGGCAAAAAAAAAAAGAAAAAAATGCTGCATCTCAATATGATGCCAAGGGTCAAGATTTTAAAATTTACAAAAGAAGTCAAAAGTGCCTAATAAAGCATAGTCCCCCCATCCCCCGCAAAAGAAAAGTCGAACAATCAAAGGTTTTTTTTTTTTTTTTGTTTTTTTTTTGGGGGGGGGGGGGGGGGCGTTGTACTTATATCTTCTCCAATATTAGTCGGATTGGTCGGACCACTAATTTGGAGTCTATTAGTATCTATGCAAAAATACCTCTCCAACAATGTATAAAGGACAACAATCCAACCGAGACACATTGAAAATCATGCCTGATCAAAATTTTTACAGTAGTTTGAAAATAAGGAAAAATGTAGTTTACGCAAGGAAGGCACCCCTCTTTCCCCAAGTCATTCGATTAGAGGATGAAAACGCACCTCCTTGCCAAGATTGACCAAAGACTACATGTGGGAACCACCATACCTCTCTAACAATGTATGAAGGACAACGATACAACCGAGACACATTGAAAATCACGCCTGATCAAAATTATCGCAACAGTCTAGGCAAGGAAGGCATTAGGCATCTCTTTTTCCCCAAGTCATTCGATTAGGGGATGAAAACGCACCTCCCTGCCAAGATTGACCAAAGACTACATGTGGGACCCACCATTCCTCCTAAAATGAGAAGATATTGTGATTGCGAGTTTTAGTTGAAAAAGAGTAAAAGGACGAAATCGAGCCTCGAAAAGCCCTCCCCCATCCATATGCCCCGGGCATGGAAACAAATTCATCAATGCCCAAGCTCTGGGCGTGGGGAAGCACTCCCCCATGCCTAGCATGGCGGTTAAACTGTGGAAAATTCTCATTTCCTACCCAAAAAAAAAAAAATAGAGCAAAAATTGAAACTCTATATCTCCTTTGATGCAACTCTAATGGAGACAAACTGTAGAGATACCTATTCAAAATGATCTTCGAACGGTGAAAAAGATATTAAAATCCAATGGTTAAACTGAATGTTTTCGCAGTTTTAAATTCAGTAATGCAATAAGAAGAAAAGGACTAAGCCAAGCATGGAAATATATTCTTCCACGCTCAAGGCCCAGGCGAGGGAGAACACCGCCCCATGTCCAAGCCCTAGGTATGGGGAAGCACTTCTCTAGGCCTAGGAATGGGTTTTGGGTACACAATATCATGCTGCCCCTCCTTGAATTGCAATAGTCAATTTTCTGAGGCCGTATC
The DNA here is from genome assembly GCA_037013555.1 of Sextonia rubra. Classification (NCBI taxonomy): domain Eukaryota; kingdom Viridiplantae; phylum Streptophyta; class Magnoliopsida; order Laurales; family Lauraceae; genus Sextonia; species Sextonia rubra. The sequence continues at coordinate 20,530,506 of JASUAD010000006.1, forward strand.
TCCCTAAAAAAAGCAGATCAAGAATGCCTTCGGCTCTATGAGTTTCTACTCAATAAGAACTTTCTACTGGTATATAGAAAATCTTGATCCATTGGTTAGATTAAGGTCATAGTTATTTAAAACTTATCTACCATGAAAAACCCGAGAGAAATCTTAGGTGGGAAGGGCTCTCAAGCATCCCCACGCAGAAGAGAACTCCCACATGTCCAACCAAGGCATGGAACAAGCCCATTCCATGCCCAAGGCCTTCATTGGAGCTCTCTAGCGTTATAAATTTCCCCTGGATAGGCTGACTTCATCCATTTGGCTCTTTCCTTAGGCTGATGAGATCCTTGAATTTTTAGAACTATCCTCCTCTACATAGTCCTCTTAGATGTGTTCTAGTGTGTGCATCTCTGCCCACTGGTGAAGCTACTACTTGAATAGTGACCCTTTAGAAGAGTTTGCCCCTATCGATTGTGGTTCTTGCCTTACGTTGAGGTTTTCAGAGCTATCCCTCCCTTTGCAGTCCCTTGGACATGTTCTGGGTGCAGATGTCTTTGTCCATTGGTGAACTCTACTATTGGTATTACAACTGTTGTTGAGATGAAAGCTACAAAATGCGGTAAAAATACAAATAACTGAAAGAATAGTACCGAATTATCTGCAGTGCTGTGGAGGACATGTTCTGGGTGCAATTGTCTTTGTCCATTGGTGAACTCTACTATTGGTATTACAACTGTTGTTGAGATGAAAGCTACAAAATGCTGTAAAAATACAAATAACTGAAACAATAGTACCGAATTATCTGCAGTGCTGTGGAGGGCTGTTGTGATGGCTCAAATCTGCGAAAGCATGAACAGCAGTTGTTGGCCGAGGCACGTCAGCGGACACTTTCTTTATGACGAGTTCCGCTCCTCGGGATAAACTCAGGTGCGATGAGGTTTTCAGCAAAAATCGCCTCCAGGATACAACAACCTCCACACTACGATCTCCCCTGGTTGCACACCAAGTTCAGACCGGCCGAACTCCAACAGAGAATGCTCGAAGGAAAGAAAACTGTGGAAACGAGAGAGGGAGAAAGAAAATTCTATGTATTTCGTTTGAACCTAGGTGCCCTTTTTATAATAAAAATTGACATTGGGTTTAATGACAGGCATTTAAAATCACCATTAAAAGGCAATTAAAAAAAACGTTTCATCAATAAAAACCATTAAAAAAAACGTTGAAATTTTTTAACGTCCATTAATTAAATGCCCAACATCCCATTAAATTAAAAAAGTTTGAAATTTGAAATTCAAACTTCGTTTTTAATGAGCTTTAATCAACCCATTAATAAAACGTAAAACGTTTAAAAATAAAATGTTTTAATTATTTTTGGCAAAAGTATGCCATTTCTATATCACAACATGAGTCCCCCGAGGAAGGCCGGCCGGGATTTGCACCCCCCCCCCCCCAACGCGATAATCACGCAGGCGCACCTGGTTAAACAATTTCCGGATCGAGATCATCGGGCCAAGCCCGGCTCGTGCACGCGCATAGGGCTTGTAGCAAAAAAGCCCAAAATAACTTGAAGTGTAAAAGAGAAGGAATGCATATTTAGTGCTTCAAAGAGTTTACACTTTTCCAATGTGGGACTCCTGAAAAACCACAAACCTCTCATGTATAATACTTAATTTTGAAACCTCATAAAACCCAACAATCTCCTTCTGTTTCAAAATTTCTAAAGAGCAGTATAGTGGTAAGGTGACAAAGCTTGAACCTCACCGTCATGATAAAATTTTCAAACTTGTAGGAGTTGAGGTGACCAGAGTCTTGAACGTCAACTCTTTATTTCGGTTAAAAAATATACCAAGTTTTATATGCTGGAGTCCATAGGGCAGCACTTTACGGCCATGTGCTTTTATCCTGGATTTCATGAGTGCCCTAGAGAATTTGCCCGAATTCTCATAGAAAGCGCCCCCACTTTCACACTCATGTAGATGAGTCTATCAATGGTGCTCCTGCAGTTGTGTACCCCACCATTTAGGCTATAAATCTTATTAAAGATTAAATCCAATATCACTCGCTACAGGTAATGTACTGACATTTAGTCTCTCATAACTTAATATTATAGGGATGAGTTTTTTGTTTTGAGAGCCATATATTCCCATTATGTCAGTATTCCAACCATCGAGTTAGCTTGTTTTTCCCATTGAACCTAATTCTCGGGATCTGCGATCATTTGGTTGGGTTTCCGCTATTGATGATTTATGAGCTTAAGACCCATCCCCTTATCCCCTTAGTTGTTTCTTTAATTTTATCCCTTGCAAGGCCTTTTGTCAAAGGATCTGCTAAATTGTCTTTTGATTTCACATATTCAATTGCAATCACTCCTTCACCGAGTAATTGTCTTACATAGCTATGTTGTAGGCGTACTTGTCTAGACTTGCCATTGCTGCAGTGTTATCACAATGAATAATAATAGGAGGAATTGGTTTAGTCCACAAAGGAATATCATATAATAAATTTCGAATCCATTCAGCTTTTGTTGCAACAGCTCCCAGAGCTAGGAATTCGGAATCCTTAGTGGAATGCGATATTGAAGTTTGTTTCTTTGATTTCCAAGATATCGCAGCACCTCCCAAGGTGAAAATATATCCACTTGTGGACTTAGAATCATCTAATCCGAGTTCCAGTCAACATCGCTATAACACTCTATTACAGCTGGATAACTAGAATAACATAATACATAGTCTATAGTATGCTTTAAGTATTTAAGTATTCTAAATACAGCATCCCAATGTTAAACACCAGAATTACTAGTATATCTACTTAATTTGCTTACAGCATAAGCTATATCAGGACGAGTATAGTTCATAGCATACATTAAACTACCAATCACACTAGCATAATCAAGTTGTGCTACACTATTACCAGGATTTTTGACTAATTTAACAATTGGATCAAAAGGAGTAGCAACCAATTTACAATCAAAATGATCAAACTTTTTAAATACTTTTTCAATGTAATGGGATTGGGATAGTTTGATGCCAGAATCATCTCTAATAATTTTTATTTCCTATATTACATTAGCTTCTCCCAAGTCTTTCATATCAAAATTATTTAAGAGAAGTGCTTTAGTATCTTTGACACACTCCAAGTTTGTTCCAAAAATCAACAAATCATCAACGTACAAGCACAAAATTATAGTCGAATTACCATGAGATTTATAATAAATACATTTTTCAACCTCATTTATTTTGAAGCCATTAGAAAGCACAATTTCATCAAACTTCATATGCCACTGTTTTGGTGCTTGTTTTAGTCCATATAATGATTTTATCAGTTTACACACTTTATGCTCTTGTCCTTCTATCACATAACCTTCAGGTTGATCCATATAATTTCCTCTTCTAAATTACCATTTAGAAAAGCAGTTTGAACATCCATTTTGATGAATATGCAAATTATGCACAGCGGCTATGGCAACCAAAATTCTAATAGAACTAATTCGAGATATAGGGGAATAAGTGTCAAAGAAGTCTACCCCCTCTCGTTGCCTAAAACCTTTGGCTACTAGCCGGGCTTTGTACTTCTCTTTTAAACCATCGGGCCTAAGTTTTTTCTTAAAAACCCATTTGCTTCCTAAATGTTTTGTACTTGAAGGTAGGTCAACTAGTTCCCAAGTATTATTTGCTAGAATGGATTCTATTTCATTATCCAATGCTTCCTTCCAAAAGGCAGCATCATGAGCAGACATAGCTTCTTTAAACGTAGATAGAACTTTTTCTACTAGATAAGTTTCGAAGTCAGGACCAAAACTACTAGATATCCTAACTCGCTTACTCCTCCTAAGTTGAGGTTCATCTTCTGCTGGAGTTTGTACAACTCTTTTAGATGAGACAAGGTCGATTATAATCCTAGTTTTAAAGGGAAATACATCTTCGAAGAAGTTTGCATCTCTAGACTCAATTAGATTTTGGTCTGTTATTCTAAGAAATCTATAAGCAGCACTATCTTGTGCATATCCTATGAATACATATTCCCATGAATGGGGTTATAACGTAGGCCTTTTTGGATCTATTATCCTAATATGGGCCAGATAACCCCAAACTTTAAAATATCTAAGATTAGGTTTCCTTCCCTCCCAAATCTCAAAGGGTGTGCGTTTTGTCTTAGAATGCAAAGTCCTATTTAATATATAACATGCAGTTAATAGAGCTTCACCCTATAGATTTTTGGACTACCGGCCGAAATCATCATACAATTAACCATTTCAATCAAAGTTCGGTTTTTCCTTTCTGTTATACCATTTTGTTGAGGTGTATAGGGAGCGGTACTAGTTCTTTTGATTCCTTTAGCTTCATAGAAGTCTAAAAAATCTGTTGAAGTGTATTCACCACCTCTATCACTTCTAAACTTAATCACCTTTTTATTTAATTTATGTTCAACTTCAGACACAAAGATTTTAAATTTAAATAGAGCTTCATCTTTTGTTCTAAGTAAATATACATAGGTATATCTAGAACAGTCATCAATAAAAGTAATAAAATAATATTTTCCACCTCTGGTCATAGTATTGCTTAAATCACATATATCAAAATGTACTAACTGAAGTAATTCAGATTCTCTTTCTACACTATGAAAAGGCTTACAAGTAATTTTGGATTGAGAGCAAATTTCACATTTCTGATATTCATCTTTATATTTATCAATCAATCCATCTTTACTCATATTCTTCAAAGTTCGAAAGTTTATATGACCTAGTCTACCATGCCAGTTATAAACAGAAGCAACCATATAAGCAGAAGAAGATGCATTATTATTGACAACGTTTAACTTAAACATACCATCAGAAGCATAACCCTTATCAACAAAAACACCTTTTTTGGTAATTACAAATTGATCAAACTCGATCACCTGCTTAAACCCTGCTTTATTCAGAAGATAACCAGAAGCTAAATTTTTTCTCATCTCCAGAGCATGGAAATGTCACAGTCTTCCCAGAAGTGAACTGAAGTTCTACCCTCCCTTTACCAATCACTTGTGTAGTAACGGTAGTTCCGAGAGAGAGTTTGCAATCGTTTTTGACTTCTTCATAGGTTTTTAATGCACCTCTTGTCACAACCCGAGCCCAGGAGTTCGGGGGTTAGTAAAAGCCAAACCAATTGTCACGACCCGAGCCCAGAATTCGGGGGTTAGCGAAAAGCTAAACCGGTGACACACGTACTCCCGTGCACGTGCATCCAAACCCAGTCCAGATGCACGCACACAAGGGATCTAACACGTGCGAACTAAGCGTACGCGGAAGCTGTACATATCATAGCAAGCAACAAAGGAAAATAGCGGAAGCCAAAACAAATGCGAAACGGAAAAGACAAGATAATTACAAATGGAAAACCAAATACAAGTCTGAGTACACGACAAAATAAAGATGTACAAATATACAGAGTACAAAGTTCAAAGTCCAAAGTGCCCAAATATAAAATCTCAAAAGACCAAAACTCCAAACAGAAGGCCACTGATATGCATGCACGCACTCGGCAGAGATGATCAGGCCCACTCTGCCAAACCGGAGGGTGCCTCTACACTCGGCCCTGCAGCCTCCTCGACCGCCGGGGAGCTGGGCAAGGGATCTGTGCCTGCAATACCACAGATAACACAAATGAATACAACAATCCAGCAAATACAAGTAACAAGGCTGAAACACTCATAGTATCAAGTAGAATAAGGACAGAATAGGAATTTTCGAGTTTCATCTTAGTATGCTAAGCAAATCGTGCATGGAAGTAAATCATGATAATTGAATCAAAGCAGAGAAATACTGAACTAAGTGGCTACTACGTTAACCATATTCTCTCCAATAGAGAGCAAAGCAGAGCAGATGAGAACACCACTGACCGGGCCAAGGGTACAAGTGGGTCTCGGTTTCCTGGGTTCCGGGGTCCCAAGACAAAGCGACACTGCAGTGATACAGAGATACAGAGATCTAAGCCAGAGGTAACCCCGTCGGGCATCCTAGGGCTGAGGCTGAGTAGAGCCAGACTAATACCAATCAAATCAAATCTGAAAGAGGGGAGATTATCCGCTTTGGACTCACCGATGGCAAAAACCGGATCTTATCCTCACGTGTTAATCTCTGGGCAGAGCCACCAGGGAATACCCAAAATATACAAAGCCAGAATATATAAAGCATAGCCAAAATACAGATCAGAACATAGATTAAGTCAAAGCACAGCATAGATCAAAGCGTAGTGCAGATCGAAGAATAAACAGACATACAGGACAAAAGCAAAATGACTGCGGAATGCATAGACATAGATTGGCAGAATAGAGGGCAAAACTATAAACAATATGCAATGCATCTCAGATTAATACGGAGTCAAGGTTCATTACAAGCCAGCCCTAATATAGTTATTCACTGTCACTAACCGTGCATGTTGATGTAGTTTTAAGTTAGTCAATGCACCGTTGCCATCAAAGTGTTGCAATGTAATCTTTGAGTGCACCGACGTCCCTTAAACCAACACCCATGGGGAGGTGCTTAACAGTGATCAACGCTCACATGAATAAGTCACAGCCTAATAGACTCTTCATGCAATCCAAGGAATCCATTGGGCCGGTTTACATGGGTGGTTAACCTGTATGTGAGCCCTACAAGTCTCACCATTATCCTAAGGTATATTTCAGAATTGCCAGGCCTAACGGTTTAGCCATGAGGGACCTATGGTTGAGTCGAAGACATCTTACGTGCTCGTCGTAATATGCACTACGGCTTAACCGTGGTTCCATTGAAAGTACAGCTAAACTGGTCATCTTCCACCTCTGATTTGATACCTTTTTCGGCTGATCTACAGTCAGTATACGGCTTAGCCGTAGACCAATCCACGGCTTAGCCGTAGCATTTCACGGCTTAGCCGTAGCCACACCGTAGGAGTACTGTATTGGAAAAGTTTCGACTGATCAGAGATTTAATTCACGGCTGGGTTACGGTTGGGTGTCGGCTAGCTTACGGTTCAGCCGTAGGACAATTTACGGCTCAGCCGTAGCCTAGCCGTAGAACAAAATCGAAAGTTCAAGTCTCTGGAACATGAGCCGTAGAAACTTACGGCTTAGCCGTACAATACAGAACACGAATTCGGGATAGTTACAGAAACTGAAATTCGGTACAGAAGCTTAACAAAACAAGCTACAGAGGTTCCAAATTCACCAATTTTTTGCTGTAAAACATTCTAAACAAAAATTAAGATGGAATCAAAGCAATCAACAAAACACCCATATGTGTTTTCAAAGCCTGTACTTATACTTGCCTCAAACTCTGTCAATCCACTGAATCAAGCTCCAAATCAACTAAAATCAAGACAAATCAAAGAAATAAACCATGCATGAGATGAAGGAAAACACACACAGAGCTTGGAGAAGGAATCCAATTGGAAAAAGGAAATCGAACCCACTTACCTCAAGCAATAGACAGAGATGAGAGAGAAGAGGAAACCCAAATCAAGATGGGTGCAAGCTCCCAACACCAACCAAGACCGAATAAGAGAATGAAGAGGGGAGAAGGAGTGGAAGAGAAAACGTGGAGCTCTCCTTGCATGCACGTTGAAGCCAAATGAGCAGGGAGAGAGACACCTGGGAGCTGACTCATTTATATATAAAGGTTTTGGAGTTTAAGTCAAAGTCCGGTAAGTTTCAGTTATTTACAAATCGAGTCACACGAGGGTCCAACTTCTCCAATTGACTTCAAATGGGTCTGACACAGTTATGGAATATAACGAGCTCAACAAAATACACGTGCTGACACCAAGATGATGCAACTATAATGCAGGCAAAGCAAAAGCAAAATTACGAAAAAGGGCTTAGAACTACCTATTCCAGGTCAAAGGTTACTCAACTACCTATCCAAGGCCCAAAATCAAGTCCAAAAGAATAACACAACAGAAACACACACTAATGAGCCACTAATCCGGCTCAAAGGGGATCAGAGTGTTACACCAATGATACACGTACTCCCGTGCCTATATACGTAGACCTGGTCTAAATGCACAAGCACAAGGGAAGGTTCACACGTGACAAACATGTACGTGGAAGCTTTAGATATCAAAACATCATACTAAACAATGCAAGAAAAGAATACGAAAACAGAACTGACATATATCGATACAGGTTTACAAAATGAAACAAAATACACATGTACAAATCATGATAAGATCCAATTGTGACAACTCTCAAAAAAAGGAAAACTCATATGCAACGATGTTCATGGCGCTCTCCGATGGAGTGATTACATCCACTCCTCTAGTCCTGATGGGACCTCGGGGGGCTCACTTAGAGTCTGGCTGACCAACGAGGGGTCGGTCTGGGTATCTGAGCTTGCAACACCAAAGAAAATTCGTGAATACAACGATTCAGCAAAGTATAAGCCATAACAAGTTAACACACGCTGTGTCTAATAGAATAAAGAACATCATGAAAATCATAACAGGGCACATTCGTATACTAAGCTGTCATGCAAGAAAAAAACATGCCATGTGAATCAATGTATACATACTGTGTACATAACTAGTTGGCGACTACATTGCCATATGCTCTCAAAAGAGGGATCTTATATCCGTGCAGAGAACACCATTGTCTGAGCCAGGATACAAATGGGTCTCGGGTTCCTGGGGCCCGGATTCCCTAAGACATTTCCTTACTGCAGCAAGGCCATGAAAACTACACCAAAGTCACTCCATCGGGATTCTAAGGCTAAGGCTAAGTAGTGCCTAACCGAAATACATCCGGGAACTCACGTACTACCGAAATATTGCTCAACTGCTTCACCTCCTTCTTCTCCGAGACGAAAGCAAGAAAACCTGCACAACCTCTACGTATCAAACGATCCGCCTTGCATGCGGAGATGACACGCCTCGGGCATCTCTCCTGATTGCCCTCGAAACGAAACCCCTTCGCAAAATCGAAGTAAATCGACCTGTTGTAACAGTTAACACAGGCACGATACCGCGCTAGCCAGTCCATTCGAAGGATCACATCGAAATCCAACATGGACAACAAGATCAAATCAACTGGCAGCTGGCGACCTTCAATCACCACGTCGCACAGAGGGTAGTATAGACTACACTCCACTCTCTTGCCCACAGGAGTGGACACTACTAACACATAGGGTAGCGGCTGAGGGGGTTGCGGTAACTGTTCCGCAAAACGAGGTGCAACATACGAACGCGTAGATCCCGAATCAAATAGTGTATGTGCTTCAGCTCGGGCAATGAGAACTTTACCTTCCACCACTTTCGCATCTTCTGCATGATCATGGGAGGCTGCATACACGCGAGCAGTCTGACGCTGTGGCTTCTGGCTCTGGCGAGACGGATGGGGGCTGTTCGAAGCTGCTGAACTGAGAGACTTGGAGGACCCCATAGATCTAGATGACTGGAAAGTCCTGGTCTTCGGGCACTGAGCTATCTTATGCTCCATAGATCCGCAACTCAAACAAGCTCCGGACTTCTTCCAACATTTCTCCGTCGGATGTCCAAATCCACAAAACTCGCATCTGCTCCCCGAAAAACTCGAAGTGCCTTGCTTCCCTTTCCATTTCTTCTGGATCTGTCCCTTGGAACTCACTGGTGCACTTCTCTTAAAGTCCATGGCTCTCTCTGCTAGGTGGTTGGCTTCCGCAGCGTGTGCTCTGTCAACCGCATCATCAAAAGTAGCTGGTCTCTGAAAGGCAGTCACAAAATTCGCATATCTCGGATGCAGACCAGAAATAAAACGATTCACCTTCTTCTCCTCGGTATTGATCATGTCCTCAGCAAAATGGGACAACTGGGTAAAGCGGTGAATATACTCCGAAACGGTCAGCTGCTGCTGCTGTAAGGCCAGAAACTCAACCTCCTTCACACGCCGGACATGAGCAGGAATGAACTTCCTTCTGAACTGCTTCTGGAACGTCTCCCACACTGTTTCACTAGGCATGGTCAGATAAGCTGCACTAACACTCTTCCACCACGTCTTAGCTACCTCTCGGAACATCGATGCCGTAAGCATAACCTTCTGCCGGTCATCACAGACAATGGTCGAGAAGAGATCTCCGGTATGCTCTAGCCACTGATCAGCCTTCAATGCATCTTCATTACCATAGAACTCTGTGGCTCCACGTTTCCTGAATTTATCGTACAACGCATTCGGATCGCTCTCTTTAGGCTGAAAAACCACTGGCTGCTCTGCAGGCCGAACTGGCGTTTGACTCTGTCGGTCCACTAACGAAACGACCTGCGCTTGCAAAGAATGGATCGCCTGTAGCATAGTCAAGAAGCGCTCGTCGAAATTCACGAGTGGCTGTGGAGCGGCTGATCCACTCTCGTTATCTCCCTGATCATTGTTGTTGTGTGTTCCAGATCCCGATGCCATAGCCTGCAAAACACAAAAGTCAATCTGCTATCACACTAGGTACTCACACAGACTCACAAGACAAGGAGACCACACACAACAGTCCAAAACTGGACTACGAAATCTCACCACGTCCTATATGCCTACATGCTTACACACTAAGATAGAGACAATGCCCTGAAAGACAAAGCTCTGAGAGACAATGCTCTGATACCATACAATACGTATGTCACGACCCGAGCCCAGGGACCGGGGGTCAGAGAAGGCCTAACCAATGACACACGTACTCCCGTGCATGCACACCTAGACCCCGTCCAAGCATACACACACAAGGGATCATTCACACGTGCAAACAACTGTACGCGGAAGCTGTACGTATCAAGGCATACCACAATATACCAAAAGACAATGGGAGATTACAAAATAACATGAACTGGCAATAAGAACCAATACAAGAACGTATGACCAAAATAGTGGGCTTACAACGATCAAAATCAATATACAGATATCACTCAAGCCCACATTACAATTACAGAAAAAGTCCCCTCAATAGACTCCAACACAAAGAATGGGGAAATCCAAAATGATGCAAACCGTACTCTGGAGGATGGATCAAGTCCACTCCTCTAGGCCAGAGGGGGCCTCGCGAGCCTCTCCTGCAGTCCGGTCGACCGACGCAGGATCGGAAGAGGGATCTGAGCCTGCAACACACAAGACAAACGCATAAGCACAACGACTTAGCAAAGTATAAGCCAACAAGAAGATAACACGAATTGTGTCTAAGACTGAAGAATACTGAACAATAGTCATAATGCAATATCCATAGAAAACATGTTCGTATACTAAACAATTATGCAATGAGTAAGCATGCTATCAGGATCATAAACAGATAACAATCAAGTGGCTACTACATTGGCCATTTTCTCCCTTACGAGAGCAATCAGGATGAGAACACCAGCGACCGGGCCAGGGCACGCATGGGTCTCTAGTTCCCGGGGTCCGGAGTCCCAGGACAATTCACTCTGCAGAGGCAAACACTTAAACTAAACCAAAGTTAACCCCGTCGGGTATCCTAAGGCTGAGGCTCAGTAGTGCCAATACCAATCACAATCAATCGGATGATGCACCTCAATCAATCAATCAATCATGTCATATCACTTACAGATCTCGCATATCATACATAGCATACTGAACGAACAATAGGAAGTGCATCCCATAAACTGATACAGATACTGAATGCAATAACAAGACCGAATGCCGATAAGCAGTTACCAAGAACAATCTCAAGTACTAATAACAATTATGCAAGTACTCCAGTGGAGCAACGGTATAACACAATACACAATAATAGAATGGTTCCACCCGGGCTTCGCTCTGGGGTTGCTGCATTTCCCACAGAATCGAGAGGTCCAGCGTAGAACACATAAGAGGGCATAAACCGTAATCAATATGCTGTACAAATCAAACCAATCCAGTACTTATACGAATCAAGGATCCATTACAAGCCAATCCTACACTAATTATCCAGTGCTTCTAACCGTGCATGTTGATGTAGTTTTAAGTTGTCCGATGCACCATTGTCTAGTGTTGCAGTGTCTCGAGTGTGCATCGAAGTCCCTTAAACCAACACCCATGGGGAGGTGCTAAACAACTGGATAACAAGCATGAATGATTCACAGCCCATGAGATCATTCATGTCACTCAACATTCCATTGGGCATGTCCAGGTTAGCTACATTCTAACATAAAAGTCATATGCGGTCTTTTACTTAATCCTAGTCCCTTTTCATTCAATTCTCAGGGTCTCACGGTGCAGCCGTAGGTAACCTTACGGCTTAGCCGTGGCATCTTACGGCTTAGCCGTACTATGCACTGCGGCTGAGCTGAGGGTTCCCAAATATCCATCCGGATTTACGGCTCAACCGTATTTTGCTCTACGGCTCAGCCGTATCCTGGTCCACGGCTTAGCCGTAAGACAATGTACGGCTTAGATCAAGCTGGGCCGTAGAAGAATGTCAAATTGCCAACATCCAGTTATTTTCAGCTAACAGTCTGTACTGTTCTACGGTTTGGGTTACGGTTGGGTCTCGGCTTAGCCGTAAGCCATTTTACGGCTTAGCCGTAGCACATTTCACGGCGTAGCCGTGAGTGCACGGAGTCATTTTTCCTGAACTTGTTACAGTCATACAGAAAGTGCACAAAACAGCTGGAAACGGACACAGAACAGCAAAATGAGCTGAAATAGGCTGTCTAACACTGAGAAATACAATGAAGCATAAAAACACAACAATCAAATCACTATCAATCAGTGTTCACACATCTTGGGCTTATACTTGCCTCACAAACGAAATCCACACGCTGATTGGCTCAGTCCACTGGAATCACACACTAACGAGCTCCTTTTCTTCCTCCCTCAAGCAGTCGAACAGAGAAGGAGAAGGAGAGAAAGAGAGCTGTCGAGAGAGAGAGACGAACTGGAGCGAGAGAACGAGAGCTGAGAGACGATCGAGAGAGAGACAGGGAGTTGGTGGGATATTTATACTTAATTTGAGTCCAAATTGCACTTAGGTCCAAGCAGTTTACACAAATGTCAGTTCGAGTCAAATGACGGTCCAACGAGAACAAACGAACTCATTTGGATCCAAGACAGTTACGAAAAACGACAAGCTCAACGAAATACACGCGCTGACGTCAGAATGACGCAAAACTGACAAGGTCAATCAAAAGCCAAAAATTACGAAAAAGGGCTCGATCTACTTAGACCAAGTCAAACTCAACCCAACGATCTCTCTACGAGTCAAAACCAAAGGAAACAAAATCTAAACACTCTTAGCGATAAAAACACACACAATTACCCACTAATCCGGGTCAACTCGGGTCGGAGTGTTACACATTCCTTGCTCATTTCTTGTTCTAGATGATAAGCATGTAGGCATGTAGGATCGTGGTGAGGATACGATTTTCTTTGTGATCTTTCTAGATTTTGGGGCTGGTTGGGCGCTATTGTTTCGTGTTTGTGTCTGACTCTTTCCATTTTTCAGGATGGCATCAGGTTCGGGTTCTCAGCAGAATGCCGGAAATAATGAAAGCGGATCCGCACCGTCACCGCAGACACCGAACACAGATGAACGCATCCTTATGCTATTTCAGTCCCTTCAGGCACAATCGCAATCAATGCAGAACTTGCAAGCCCAAGTGACAACCATGTTAGACCGACAAAGTCAAGCCCCAGTTCAGTCACATGTAGATCAGCAGGTGATCTTGCAGCCTCGAGAGAGTGACCCGAATGCCCTCTACGGTAAATTTCGCAAGCGAGGAGCTATTGAGTTCTATGGAACCGAAGAGCCACTGAAGGCAGAACAGTGGTTAGAGCAGACAGAAGATGTTTTTGAGACCGTCGTGTGCACGAACCGGCAGAAGGTCGGACTAGCAACTTCTATGTTCAGAGACGTCGCAAAAACTTGGTGGAAGAGTGTGAAAGATTCATACAGAGACATTCCTAGCGCTACAGTGTGGGAGATGTTCAAGCAACAGTTCAGGAGGAAGTTCATCCCGGCTCATGTGTTTCGAGCCAAGGAGGTTGAGTTCCTAGCTCTCCGCCAGCAGCAGATGACAGTAGCCGAATACGTGAACAAGTTTATGCAGTTGTCGCATTTTGCTCCGGACATGATCAGTACTGAAGAAAGGAAGGTGAACCGGTTTGTTGAAGGTTTGCATCCTCGGTACATGCACCACGTGACTGCGTTTCAGCGTCCGGCTACGTTCGATGATGCAGTGGACAGGGCCTATTCCGCTGAGGCCATCCACCAAGCTGCTAGAGCCGTTGAACCTAAGCGACAGCCGCCCTTCAGTGCACGAGGACAAGTACAGAAGAAGACCAAAGGCCAGCAGAGTACTTCTAGTTCTACCGGAGTGACTTGTGGATATTGTGGTAAGAACCACGCGACTGATGCGTGTTGGAGGAAGGCCGGTGCTTGTTTTATTTGCGGTTCGAGGGAGCATATGATAGCCAATTGTCCTCGACATAGAGCCTCCGGTATAGCTTCATCTGGTCCTACTTCCGGCGCAGTTCCTAGCAGACCTAGTGCACCTCCAGCTCCGAGCAAGCCACAGTCAGTTCGTCCCGGCTCGAGACAGCCTCGCCAGACAGCCCGTGCTTACGCTGCTACCCACGAGAGTGCCGAGGATCCACAGGTGGTTGAAGGTACTGTTTTGATTTCGCGCGTCAAGGCATTAGCATTGTTTGATTCGGGATCTACACGATCTTATGTAGCACCTCATTTTGCCGAGCGGTTACCTCAGCCGTATAAGCCGTTGCCATATGTGCTGGTTGTATCCACCCCAGTTGGCAAGCGAGTGGAGTGTAGTATGTACTACCCCCATTGCGACGTGCAGATTGCAGGTCATCAGTTACCTGTTGATTTGATCCTGTTGTCGATGCTGGACTTCGACGTGATCCTTGGTATGGATTGGCTCGCTCGATATCGTGCCTGTGTTAACTGTTACAACAGGACGATCTTTTTCGATTTAGGCAAGGGCTTCCGTTTCGAGGGCAGTCAGCAGAGATGCCCCAGACGTGTGATTTCGGCGTGTAAGGCAGATCGCTTGATCCGCCGAGGGTGCGAAGGCTTCATTGCCTTTATCTCAGCAAAGAAGGAGCCGAAGCAGCTAGGTGAGATCCAGGTGGTCTGTGACTTTCCAGATGTCTTTCCAGACGATGTGCCAGACTTACCCCCGGTTCGAGATGTGGAGTTCGCCATTGAGCTTGTTCCCGGCACGGCACCGATCAGCAAGGCTCCGTATCGCATGGCCCCAGCAGAGTTGTCAGAATTGAAGAAACAATTGCAGGAGCTTTTGGATAAGGGTTTCATTCGCCCGAGCGTTTCACCTTGGGGAGCACCAGTCTTGTTTGTCAAGAAGAAGGATGGTACTTTTCGGATGTGCATAGACTACCGCCAGTTGAACAAAGTGACTATCAAGAACAAGTACCCCCTACCCAGGATCGATGAGTTGTTTGACCAACTTCAGGGCGCAGCTTACTTTTCGAAGATTGATTTGAGGTCTGGATATCACCAGTTGAGAGTCAAAGAAGATGATATTCCTAAGACTGCCTTCAGGACTCGTTATGGTCATTATGAATTCCTCGTGATGCCTTTTGGACTAACCAACGCACCTGCAGCTTTTATGGCATTGATGAATCAGATCTTTACTCCTTTCTTGGACCAGTTCGTAGTTGTGTTTATTGATGATATACTGATCTATTCTAAGTCAGCAGAGGAGCATAGGGAGCATTTGAGAAAAGCCTTGTCGTTGTTGAGAGAACATCGATTGTTTGCTAAATTGTCGAAGTGTGATTTTTGGCTTGAGCAGGTGGCATTTTTAGGTCATATCATTTCACGAGAGGGATTGGCAGTTGATCCATCTAAAGTGGAGGCAGTAGTGAATTGGCCTAGCCCCAAGACGGTGACAGAGGTTCGCAGTTTCCTTGGCCTAGCAGGTTACTATCGTCGATTTGTCCAGGACTTTGCTAAGATCTCTTCTCCTTTGACGAAGTTGACCAGGAAGAATGTACCATTTGATTGGACTGAGGAGTGTGAAGCCAGTTTCCGGATTTTGAAAGAGAAGTTGACTACAGTCCCAGTGTTAGCCTTGCCAGATGGTAGTGAAGAATTCGTGGTTTATTCAGATGCTTCTCGAGTTGGTCTGGGCTGTGTGTTGATGCAGCGTGGGAAGGTTATTGCTTATGGATCGAGACAGTTGCGAGAACATGAGAAGAATTACGCCACCCATGATTTAGAGTTGGCAGCCATCGTGTTTGCGTTGAAGCTGTGGAGACATTATCTGTATGGTGTGCAGTTTGAGGTTCGTTCTGACCACCACAGTTTACAGTACTTATTCACACAGCAGGAGCTGAACATGAGACAGCGGAGATGGCTTGAGCTTATTAAGGATTATGACTTTCCGATTAAATATCAGCCAGGCAAGGGGAATGTGGTGGCAGATGCGCTCAGCAGGAAAACAGAGTCAGTGCAGCTATTGAGCAGTTTCCTCTTAGAGTTTCGTGGTCTCCCTGTTGAGGTTAAACTAGTGGATGAGTGCGTGACGTTGGCTAGTACGCTAGTGTTTCAGCCTGAGTTGATTCAGCAGATTAAGGACAGGCAGTTTAAAGATCTGACATTGAAGCGCATTCGAGACCACATTGGAGACCGACCCGATTTCAGACTCGAGGATGGCGTACTCTACTTTCGGAGTAGGTTGTGCGTGCCAGCAGTTGATGATTTCAAGGAGAAGCTGATGAACGAAGCGCATTACGCCCGATATGCGATGCACCCAGGCAGCACGAAGATGTTCCGGAATCTCAAAGATCGCTTCTGGTGGAACAACATGAAGAGAGAAGTAGCAGGATTTGTTGCTCGCTGTTTGACATGCCAGAAGGTGAAGGCAGATCATCAGAGACCGCCAGGCTCGTTGCATCCTTTGCATATACCGCAGTGGAAGTGGGAAAACATCACCATGGACTTCGTTTCCGGGTTACCGCCGACGAGCAGGAAGAACAACGCCATTTGGGTGATTGTAGATCGATTGACGAAGTCAGCCCATTTCATTCCTTTTCGGAAGGGTATGACATTTTCAGAGATGGCTAAGAAGTTCGTGGATGAGATCGTCAGACTCCATGGTACCCTCGTGTCAATTGTATCCGATCGTGACAGCCGTTTCGTTTCTTCTTTCTGGAGAGCTTTCCAAGAGGCTTTGGGTACGAAGTTGAGTTTCAGCACGGCATACCACCCACAGACGGATGGGCAATCAGAGCGGACGATTCAGACTTTGGAGGATATGTTGCGAGCCAGTGTGTTGAGCTACGAGAAAGAATGGGATCTTCATCTATCGTTGTGCGAGTTCGCCTACAACAACAGTTTCCACGAGAGCATTGGGATGGCACCATATGAAGCGCTGTACGGGAAGAAGTGCAGGAGTCCGGTTTGTTGGGAAGAAGTTGGAACTCGAAGTTTTCACGGACCGACGATCATTGCCGAGACTACGGAGAAGGTACAGAAAGCCATTGAGAACTTGAAAGTTGCTCGGTCAAGACAGAAGAGTTATGCAGACACCCGCAGACGACCCTTAGAGTTTCAGGTTGGCGAGTGGGTTTTTCTGAAGGTCTCACCGATGAAAGGTACGATCCGTTTCGGCCAGAAAGGCAAGTTAGCTCCACGCTATGTCGGACCGTTCGAGATCAAGAGTCGGATTGGCGATTTGGCCTATCGATTAGAGCTTCCCGAGATGTTTTCAGGAGTGCACAACGTTTTCCACGTTTCGATGCTTCGGAAATATGTTCATGATCCCTCCCATGTCATTCGTTACGATGAGATTCAGATCCAGCCGAGCGCTGCATACGTTGAGCGACCGCTCCGTATCGTGGGTACCCGAGAGCAGATACTCCGCACCAGGACAATTCGGTGGGTCAAAGTGCTTTGGGAGCATCACAGTCCTGATGAGGCTTCTTGGGAGCTAGAAGAGCAGATGGCACGTCAGTATCCCGATTTGTTTTCCCAGGTATGAGTGAGTTAGTGTGCATTCCGAGGACGGAATGATTCTCAAGTAGGGGAGGATGTAACACTCCGACCCAACTTGACCTCGTTTAGCGGTTAGTTAATCTTCTTTTAGTGGCTAATCGTGTTTTGTTTGTGTTTTGTTTTCGTTACAGGTCATGGATAGGTAGTTGGGTTGAGTTTGACCTGGATTAAGTAGACCAAGCCCTTTTTCGTAATTTTAGCTTTTCTAAGACATGGTCATTTTTGCATCATCTTGATGTCAACACGTGTCTTTCGTTGAGCTCGTTAACGTTCGTAACTACGTCATTTGCAACCGAGGTCGTGTGATTCGCTTGAACCTGGATTTGACTCAAACTGAAAATAGACTTATGACTTGGCCCTTATTGTAATTTGTATAACCCATTACTTATATAAACTTCATCCATCGACACCAACACATTTTCTCTCTCGTTTTCTCTCTTTCTCCTCACTGTGCACGTGGAGCTCCACTCTCTCTTCTCCTTCACTTGAATTTCTCCCCTCCATCGATCAAGAGGAATTGGGTTCTTGCATGTGAGGTAAGTGGATTCTTCCATGCCTCTCCTCTCCATTCTCTATCTCTCCTCCTCCTTGTTCTTATTGGTGTGTATGTCTTTGGAATTCTCTCCATCCCTCATGCATGCAGATGGTTTTGGGTGTTAGGTTGTGTTTGGCTTGAGGACAACAAGTGTGTCATTGATTTCCAAATTGAGGCAAGTATAACCATGACTTGAGAACCCATGTTGGTATGCATTTGACTTGGTTGATCTTACATGAATTGGTATGGAAAACATGTGTTTACAGCCCATTTGATATTCAGTTGACTACTACTTGTCTATCTCCCTTGATAAATTGCAATTTGGATGCTTTCCCAGACATTCTGTACATGTTTCAGATTTCTGAATTCGTGCAGGTACGGCTAAGCCGTATAACACCTACGGCTCACAATCCAGAGAGGAGAAAAACCCAGTTTTCCTCTACGGCTAGGGCACGGCTAAGCCGTGGATTGCCCTACGGCTAAGCCGAAGCCCAGCCGTGGCCCAGCCGTAGATCAATACAGGGTGCATTTTCTGGAATAACTGAGAGTCAGCAGCTGACAGGTCATCTACGGCCCAGCCACGGCTAAGCCGCAGACCACACACGGCTAAGCCGTAGCACACACACGGCTAAACCGTATTCACCCTAGACTAAGGAAAGAAAAACAAGGATAGGTCTAAAGAAAAGACCGATATGACCTTCATGATAGAATGTAGAGCACCTAGACTTGCCCAACGGAATGTGATACTACGCGTGAATGATCTCGAGGGCTGCGAATCATTCATGTTTGTTATCCGGATGTTAAGCACCTCCCCATGGGTGTTGGTTTAAGGGACTTCGTGCACTGCCCGATTCCATGCAGCACTAGACAACGGTGCACCGAATAACTTAAAACTACATCATCATGCACGGTTAGAAACACCGGATAATTAGATTAGAAATCGGTTTGTCATTACAGATGATTCGATTTCGCATGACTTGTTGCATAACATATTGCATTCGATCATTGATCTCAATACTCTACCTGATTACGTATGTTTCGTTACTTTCACCTTGTGGTTTATTTACCTTGAGTATGCATGTATGGTATGTTCACTCGTATGAGATGTTGTCACGATCGACTCAAGGTTTCCATGATTGACTTGGTATGGTCAGGCACTACTTAGCCTCAGCCTTAGGATCCCGACGGGGTGAATTTGGTATAGTTTATATGGACCTGCTGCAGTATGGATTTGTCTTGGGGAACCGGACCCCAGGAAACCGAGACCCATTGTACCCTGGCCCGGACAATGGTGTTCTTTGCATGTTATAAGATCCCTCTTTTGGGAGCATATGGTAATGTAGTAGCCACTAGTTATGTACACAGCATGTATTTATTGATTCACTAAGCATATTTCTTCTTGCATGACAGCTTAGCATAAAAAAATGCCTTCTTTAATCACATGAAGTTCTTTATTCTGCTAGATACAGCGTGTGTTAACTTGCTATGGTTTATACTTTGCTGAATCTTCGTATTCACAGTTGTTTTTGGTGTTGCAGGCCCAGATCCCCCTGCCGAACCCCCGCAGGTCGGCCAGGCTCTAGATGAGACCCCCGGGGCCCCATCAGGCCTAGAGGAGTGGATGTGATCACTCCACGGGAGAGCGCTTATGGCATGCATCATTGGAGTCTTGTTTTGTGTGGATTTGTAGACTAGTATTTGGCATGACATGTCATGATTGTATATATTCTTTTGGTCCTTTTTTTTGTAAAACTTCATATGTAATTATGTCAGTCCTTTCTTGTATCCTCTTCTTGCATTGTTAGTTTTATGTTTCTGATATTTACAGCTTCCGCGTACTTGCTTGGCACGTGTGAATGTTCCCTTGTGCGTGTGCATTTAGACTCGGTCTACATGTGCATGCACGGGAGTACGTGTGTCATTAGGTTTGGCTTTTGCTAACCCCCGAACCCTGGGCTCGGGTTGTGACAGTAAGCTTGATAACATAAATACATACATACTCAAGGTGGACACATAGTACAACTTTCGATGTTACATGTAATGATCTTGATAAAGAGTGGAGATCAATGATCGAAATACAACATGTCATGCAAGCAAATCATAGCATATCGAATCACGTTCATTTACTAGCCAATTCTAATATAATTATCCAGTGTTTCTAACCGTGCATGATGATGTAGTTTTAAGTTATCCGCTGCACCGTTGTCTAGTGTTGCATTGTATCAGCTGGTGCACCAAAGTCTCTTAAACCAACACCCATGGGGAGGTGTTTAACAATTGGATAACAAACGTGAATGATTCACAGCCCTCAAGGTCATTCACACATTTTATCATGTTCCGTTGGGCAAGTCAAAGTTACCTACCTTCTACTTTAAAAGTCCTACAGGTCTCCTTCTTTTCCTATTTTTCTTACTGTTCATGTCAGCCAGCTCAACCGTAGGTAACCCTACGACTTAACCGTAAGCTTTTTACGGCTTAGCCGTAGAAGTCTGCACTGCTTAGCCATGGCTAAGTCATAGAGGAGTCGCAGAATTGCATACTCTCAGTTAATTTCAGGTGTCACCCTGTATTAATCTACGGTTGGGTTCACGGTTAGGTCACGGCTTAGCCGTAGTGTGTTTTACGACTTAGCCGTAGCACATTTCACGGGCTTAACCGTGCATGCATTGGGTCAATTTCTGAATCAAATACAGAAAACCTATAACGACATCAAATGAGCAAAATTCCAACAGAGAAAGGGAGAATGAACTCAAATTGGGTTGTGAACATGTTTTCCCTGCAAACTCATGAGAGGTAACCAAAATCAAGCAAATACCAACATGGGTTCATACATATTATGCTTATACTTGCCTTAATGGAGTTCAATCACAACAATTGTTATCCTTGGGGCTCAATTCACTTCCCAACACCACTTACAGCTATCATGCATGAGAGAAAGAGAGAGGGAGTTCATGAGTACAATAATGGAGAATGAGAAAAAAAAAGGATAGAAGAAATCCAATACATATACCTACCATGAAGCACAGGAGGAAGGAGAGAAGACAAACAGATCTTGTACTCTCCTTCTAGCTTGACTGAATCAAGGAGAAAAGAAAGAGGAAAATCGAGAGAGAGATAGAGACGAACGTGAGAGAAGAGAAGAGAGTGAGAGAGATTGAGTCCATGGAATGGCTCTTATATAAGATAAGATTAAAGTTCAAATTGTAAACAAGTCTAAAGGTTAAGGCTAATTACAGTTCAAGTCAACTCCGGGTCCAACGAAATCATACGACATCGGTTACAAACGGTGTAGTTACAGAAGTTAACGAGCTCAACAAAAGACACGTGTTGACACCAAGATGATGTGAAAAAGACAACGTCTTAGAAAAGCTAAAATTATGAAAAAGGGCTTGGTCTAACTAATCCAGGTCAAACTCAACCCAACTACTTATCCATGACCCGCAACGAAATTAAAACAAAAGCAAAACACAATTAACAACTAAAGCAACATTAATTAGTCGCTAAACGAGGTCAAGTTGAGTCGGAGTATTACACCTCTATCAAAGGTTATATGAGTAGTGGCTCCCGTGTCAATCCACCACCCCTCGCTCTTTCTTGTGCTAACTGTGTTCGCTTCAGAGATAACAACCACAAAGTGATCCTCTTCAGTGACATTGGCTTGAGGTTTGTTGGATTGGGACTGTTGTGGAAACTTCTTCCGGTGACGATATTCTTTTGCAAAGTGGCCCGGTGTGCCATAAACAAAACAGCCACCCTTAGATGCTTGTTTATTAGCCCCTTGATTCTGATTCTTATTTGGACCTTTTTTCTATTTGGGTGCTGCTTCTTGAAAGAAGTTTTACTCTTTTTTGTTTTTGCCAAGATGTTGATCAAATTTGCCTTTTTTTTCACTGTCACCGCTTGCTTTAGGTTCAAAAAAATTTATTTTTCCACTATTCTCAGGTAGGGAAATTTGATCACATATCTGGGCTTCCTCCTCAATTCTCAAGTATCACTGAAGACGTTCCAGTGAATAATCTCTTCCTTTATGCCTAAGGGTTTTTTTAATATCCTTCTAAGTTTGTGACAATTTCTCAATTATTATTGTTACTTAAAACTGTTCATCAACTCAAATTCCTTCTTTGATAATTTCATTCACTATGGTCTATAAATCATGTATTTGAGGAAGAACTGGTTTGTCATCTACCATCTTAAAATTTAAATAACGACCGACTACATATTTTTTGGCCCCAGACTCCTCTATCTTATATTTTTTATCAAAGGCTTTCCAGAGATCTTTTGCAGTGCTGGCATCAGAATATAGGTTGTAGATGTTATCTGCAACCAAGTTGAGGATATGGCCTTTGCACAAATAATCATCTTCTTTCCATTTTTTCCGTGCATATGAGCCTCCTAGCGGCTCTTCACGTTCAGGACATGGTTCAGTTAAGACATATGCTACTTTCAAGGCTGTCAACAAAAATAACACTTTCTGTTGCCAACGTCGGAAGTTAGACCCATCGAAACTATCCAACCGGACCAGATCCTAATGCATAAACTTAACAGCGGATGTAGCCATGAAGTCGTCCTAAAATTTTTGTTGAGATGAAAGCTACAAAATGCTGTAAAAATACAAATAACTGAAACAATAGTAACGAATTATCTGCAGTACTGTAGAGGGCTGTTGTGATGGCTCAAATCTGCGAAAGCATGAACATCAGTTGTTGGCTGAGGCACGTCAGCGGATGCTTAATTTAGGACGAGCTTTGCCTTCGGGATAAATCCAGGTGCGATGAGGTTCTCAGCAGGAATCGCTCTTACGATACAACGGCCTCCACACTACGATCTCCCCTGGTCGCGCACCAAGTTCAGACCAACCGGACTCCAACAAAGAATGCTCGAAGGAAAGAAAACTGTGGAAACGAGAGAGGGAGAAAGAAAATTCTATGTATTTCGTTTGAACCCAGGTGCCCTTTTTATAGTAGAAATAGACGTTGGGTTTAATGACAGGCATTTAAAATCACCATTAAAAGGCAATTAAAAAAATGTTTCATCAATAAAAACCATTAAAAAAACGTTGAAATTTTTGAATTTAAAATTTTTTAACGTCCATTAATTAAATGCCTGACTTCCCATTAAATTAAAAACGTTTGAAATTTGAAATTCAAACTTCGTTTTTAATGAGCTTTAATCAACCCATTAATAAAACATAAAACATTTAAAAATAAAATGTTTTAATTATTTTTGCCAAAAGTATGTCATTTCTATATCACAACATGGGTCCCCCGAGGAAGGCCGGCCGAGATTTGCACCCCCCTATGCATGATAATCACGCAGGCACACCTGGTTAAACAATTTTGGATCGAGATCCTCAGGCCAAGCCCGGCTCGTGCGCGCGCATAGGACTTGCAGCAAAAGAGCCCAAAATAACTTGAAGAACAAAGGAGAAGGAATGCATATACAGTGCTTCAAAGAGTTTGCACTTTTCCAATTTAAGACTTTTGAAAAACCACAAACCTCTCATGTATAAAACTTAATTTTGAAACCCCATAAAACCCAACAACAACCCCCTAAACGGCTTTCCCCTTAGTGTCTAGACTCCTTAGAGGAAAACCATCAAACTAGAGTATTTATAATCGAGAACTTCAGATCTAGAGACACTGTGATTAGGCGGGTTCATACCAGCGCTTAATATTGACCCATATTCACTTGTGTAGTTGGTAGTCTTGGTGTGTCTCGTCTATGCAGTTAGTCGTCTGGGCGTCTCTCTTCTCCTCATTTGTTTTCTGCTATCTGCTACTTTTGGTTCCATAAAACTTAATTACTACAGCAGTAACACACAACAACAATAACAATAATAATAATAAATCAATAATTAGGATTGTAAGGATTTTGTATGTTGGCTAATTCATGGATCGAACTAAATTCTAAGTCCAGTTAAGATGTATTTTTATATTTTTTAGATTGGATTATAGCGTACTTCACCGAGTCTTTTAAATGGAGGTGTTTGGAGAGCAATGATTATATCTCTCAAACCAACCATTGGATTGGATAATTTATACGTACCATTGGAAAGTTCATTCCGAATAGATATCCGCAGGTTCCAAGATTGCAGCAATCATATTTAAAACGACAAAATTATGGCCCCATAAAGTTTTCAAACTATTTTTGAAAATGCCATCTGCTCGGGCGCCAATTTCTCCGCTCAAGCGCACACTTGCGCGCTCAAGCAGCCGACAGAAAAAGCCCCACCAATTTGCACAAAAACTTTTTCTATTTGTAACAAAGTTGCCTATTTTGTTCTTACCTGGATTTTAACCCTAAGGTACAAATTGTGGGCTATAAAAAAGGTGTTTTCCTCAGTCCTAAGGTATATAATTTGAGTTTAGATTTCACATTGAAAATTCCCTCTATAGTTTCTATTGGAAAGTTGTACTGAGTTCAAGTGCTAGATCTGTAACTTCTAAATCTTCTTAGGAGATTGCTATCTCACTTAAGAAATTCGTTTGAGGTAGTGATAAAAGCACTAATAGCAGGGCACTGAGGGACTGCATGTTGAGGGAATCTAGCAAGTACAACTATAATGTCTTGTATCGAAGGATTAACTATAAGGTTATGAGTATATCTTGTTGATAAGTCCTTAAAAATGCATACTTTGATGTTCATTTTAGGGGATTTTAAAGACTTATTCATTAAAAATCTCTTCATTTAATTGGAGATCAAGCTTTTACGATTTTAGAATTCATTTTAAAGTTTTTGTTGAAAATCATTAATTTTCCATAAAATCATAAAACTTTCCAGTTTTGGATTCTCATTTTTGGAAGGTTTTTCAATTTCAAGTTTTTACATAAAAATGACAAATGTTCTTATCATCATTAGTTATTTAAAGATAAATCTTGATCAATGATAAAAATTTATTGGGTCATTTTATGTGAATTGGGTCCACATTAGTGCAATTGTGACTTTAGGTTAAAATTATTATTTCTAATGAAAAATTCACTTTTGTGTGAAGGAAAATTAAAGAAAGGGGCCCATAATTAAGATTTGATGCTAAGGAATTATTTGTGAAGTTATCCAAGAAAAATGAAGAAAAGAAGAAATTGAATCGCAAATGGGCCCTACTTCGTCAAATGAAGTCACTTGAAGGTTTACTAAAGGCTATCAATGAAAATGGTTTTCAATCAACAATAGGCCCATTCAATGGAGAATTATAGGAGACATATATTTAGAAAGTGTGTGTTGGCATGAACTCTCAAGATTGGTAAGCTAATTTCTCCCTACACTTCCTATTTTTTCATAAACATGGAGCCAAAGAAGAAACTCATACTTAATAGAGTTGTTTTAAAGCTACAAACTTGGAGTATACAAGGAAACAAAGAGGATTTCAAGTACACATCAGCCACTCTTTCCAACCCACTTTCCATACTTCCACTTTCCCATATTAGACAATTACTATCCATATTGGAAAAGAATTCCAGTAACACATGTCACCAACACACCATTCCACGCCCAAGTTCTCCCTCTTATGTATATATTAATCCCAGCCACCCTCCATTCCAATTTTTATTCAAACCATCTTCAACACACATCACCAATACATCTCTCTACTCTTACCCATTCAACCATTCATCCTAGCTATCTATTTCTCTCCCTCACATCTCACGTCCCACACCATTTCTCAAAACCATACACCACCATACCATTATATCCTCATTCTCCTCATCACACGCCCAATACAAAGTGAGGTTTGGCCAAGCCCACTTGTAAATCCTCTTCATTCCATCTTCCTTCTTTTGATGAATTATCCTCTTTGGTGTGAAGTATGAAGATTGAAGCCTGGATTGCGCAAGAAGTCCCGTCTACTTCTTGATGTCTTGATCTAGGGTAAGAAATGTTTTATTTTTAGTTTTAATTATTTTTGGAGAATTATTGGTTGTTTTTTGTTCATTTTAATATAAAAGATGCAATTAGTGAGGTCAAGGTGTCCCGCCTTGGATCAGCATCGTATGTTTGTGTGATGACAGTACGTACTTTGTGCGATGTTTTTGTGATCATTTATTAATTTCGCCAATATGATGTTCTAATTTCCCATAATAAAAGAAATTAGAATTCTTTTTATTTTATTTTTTTCATTATCTCTAAATAATTTATTTCTGAGTTTTAATTTAGTGCACAGTTTATTTATTCTTCTACATTAGTGGTTTGATCTAATTTATTATTTTGCAGTTTAGTAATTTAGTTTGCTTTTTAGTTTAGGATTTTTAGATTAGGTTTAATTTCTAATTTATTATTTAATTTTCAGATTTGGGATTGTAATTTAAATTCAATTTTCAGATTTATTAGTTGTCTATTTTTAGAGATTTTTTTAGGCTAGCATTAGTTTTTCAATTAAGACAGATTTTCTGCAAAAATTAGCTTTCTGTGGATACGATCCAGACTCATCGGGTAAAACTACAATTGAGATCTTGCACTTGGGTCATCAACCACTTGTAACTGCAGAAGTTAGCATTTGATTATTCCACTTTGAGTTCTTGATTTTTTCTCATTTGGCTTTCAACGTTAAATATTGTCACCTTTTTTATATAGTTGATTGCTTTTATTTGCCGCTGCATCATAATAGTATTATTTGAACTTCAATGTAGAATAATCCCCCAGACAAATCTTTAAAGAATCATTATTTTTCATCAAAGAATTAGGATAATTTGATTGGGCTCTTTTTTTTTTTTTTTCCCAAACGGTTCTGTGATGGCATCTTTCCATCCCACTCGTCCGGACAAGAGTTAGGGACCCACGAACTCCACCACATTTCGACTGTGTCCTCGGCAAAATGACTATCCTCATTTTTGGTAGATGGCCAGCAACATATCTCCCCCATTGCCCAGGCGGCTAGGCCACCCAATGGGCCACACAATCATGCAAAGTGCCCTTTGACGAGGGGATAAGAAACTCGGCTTAAAAACCTTCTCTCTTTAAATTTTTTTAATCTTTCCCCCACATACCTACACCAACCGTATGTAGGAAAAAAATGACTTAATTAAATGCCTTCTAAATATGCGATATTGCTTCTACCGAAAAAATATGCGACATTGCAATTTTCTTTTTCTGCAATATCTGTCATTTTTGAGTCAACAGTGAATACAACTGGAACTCCATCCTTAGCTTCAGAAACCATTATTGTTTACTATAATTATTTGGTTCAGTCCCATCTACAATTGGGAAGAGCTTATGTGTTCATTTGAAGTTCCCAGGCGAAATAAATGTTTCCATTAAGCTTTTTCGTCAAGAATGAAGAAATTCGAGGAGTAGAAAGATGAGCCAAGAAAACAATTCCAACAACAAGAGAGAAAGAAAATTTGCAATGTTTGAGCAGATAGATTGAAGGGAAAGAAAAGAAATGCTTTAAAAACCTGCTTGACAAACCCAGACTGAAGGCTAGCTTCTTGAAGCAAAAATACTAAATTTGAAGATATTTTCAACATTATTCATGACATATTTTTTATAAAACTTTGTGAGGGCAGTTAAAATGAAAAAAAAAAAGTAGTATGGCTTACTATAATAATGCAAACCGTTCAAAGAAAAATCATTTTTCATTTTGTTAATTTTAACATTGAGTTGTATCTCCCTTTAATCAAACTAGGACTGTTTTATGGTTGTTCACTTGTAAATCAATCCATGCACTATTGATTAAATCGGTTGATTGGTTATACTTGATTGTTTGATGGGCTACAATACATGCAATAGGCATGGATATTGTGAAAGCCACATTTAAAGCCATTCACCAAGTTAAGGAAAGAAAACTCCGATGGGGCCATTCATGCTTCCCACGAGGGATGTGGAGCGTCACGGAATGAGCCACTTATTAAATGCTCGAATCGCTTTCAATGAACTCCCTCATTTTAAATGAAAATTTTTAAAATTTTACTACAATATGACTTAGTCCCTATATGTTCAACAAATTTCATATACTAAATGTTGGCGTAAAATTTGGAATCAAACCACGTTAAGGAAATAATATCATTTTTAACGGTTCAAATTTTCAGTATGTGACCTCAAGGTAGAGTTCCATTGTACCTTACCAACCCTCAAAAGGTTCCCCCAACACCCCCAAACAAACCCAACGCCAGAAAGCTCACCAAGCAGTCAAAGGCCCTCCCATTTAACTACTTTCAATTCTCCTATTAAATATCAACATCAACATGGCTGCCATCCCTAAGCAAGGGAATGGAGTCGGTAGCCACGGATAAATTATCTCTCCGTCCAGTCGAGATATTTGACTCTGACGATATAATGGTGTTCATGGGCGATGATCGGGTGGCCCAATGTTGCAGATTTGACACCCTCACCTGTAGAGAAGATGCAGTGAAGTACTTGGAGGAGGTGGCCATTCCTCACCCTTGGTTCCGGGCTATATGCGTGGAGAGTAGAGCCGTTGGTTACATATATGTCAAGATGGGCACCAAGGAAAACCATTGCAGAGGAGAAATGGGGTATGCGCTGGCCTTCAACTACTGGGGACAGGGCATAGTCACACTAGCAGTTAAGATGGTCATGTCCTCTGTTTTTAGGGAATTTCCTCAGCTTGAGAGATTGGAAGCTTTCGTTGATGTTGAAAACAGAGCCCCCCAAAGGGTACTTGACAAGTGTGGCTTCTTGAGGGAGGGTCTTTTGAGGAAGTATTGCTTTCTCAAAGGGAAGACTAGGGATGTGTTTATCTATAGTGTCATATCCAGACCCCATATTGTTGAGTTGATGTGGGAGATGTGGTTGTTTGTCTTGTATAATAGCTTTCTTCCTGAGTGTATGAGATGTGGAGAGCCATTTGTTATTATAAGTTTGCTTTAGTTTATCAACGTCGTTGATTCAGTGGAGTTCTCTCTCTCTCTCTCTCTCTCTCAACCTGAGATGGACAAGCATCTACTAGTAATCTTTAGGTCCGTTTGTTGCATGGAATTAGATTCCTAGTAATTTTAAGAAATGTGTTCCTATGACTGCTAAAATTTTAGAAATAAAGGCGAAGATTTACGAATAGACATCAAATACAGTTTTGTGTTGACCCTTTCTTTCAGGTTCAGTTCAAATTAACATTCCGACGTTTCTATTAGATTGGTCAATCAAACCCAGATGCTACTAATAGTAATACTATCACCAGAATCCAACCTGTTAATTAATGGTTCAGGTTAACCCGTTTTATTATCTGAGTTGAATATAAGTTAACTATAAATTTTTAACTGTAGTCCTATTGCAATTAAGGCCTTGGCGCCAAGGTAACGTTGCTGCATTTCAACCTAGGCATCTTGTGTTCAAAATGCAAACACATCCTCTCTGTCAAGGTAAAACTGCAAACATCTGATCTTTTTCAGATCCTAAATGGCAGGACCTTGTGCAATGCGCTGTTGAATCCTGGCACAACTAAAGGTAAGACTTTTAGGCCAAGGTACAAGTTGGGTTGACCAAATTCCCAAGCCCGATTTATTGGTTTCAACCTTAATCCGATCGGTTTTTTAAACGGGTTAAAAACCTTCAACCCGCACTTGTGGCGAGTCAACCCGACCCGACCCAACCCGACCCGCCTAACCTGAATTTGATGTGGGTTGGGTCTGGTTAACCCCATCTAACATATTTAATATCCATTTTATGTATGATTTAACTTATTTTATGTGACCCTATTTCATTTGTAAAGCTCGCTTTACATCTAGAGTTATTTAAAATATTGTACTGAGCATGAATTTATAATTTATCAATTTTCAAGGTATAAAAAATGGAGAATCTATAAATTTTTTCTAGCACATTTATTGAGAATTTGAGATAATTCCTTTTCAATTTTTGTTCAATTTTATAATTTGATATTTGAGTATAAGACTTATCAACGATACTGTATTTCATTCATATCCATATTTTATAGGTAAATTTTTATGCCAACATAAAAATAAAAAATATATCAATATTTCAACTATAAAAATATCATATTTTTAAATAGAAAATAAGTTTTATATTCAAAGTATTAAAATTTTAAATAACTCCTCAATAAAAGATTAAGAGTAAATAGTTTATAACTCACATGAATAAGAAAAGTCACATGAAAATTGAAAAGTCATGGTAGTTTAGTAAAATCTAAACAGGCCAAACAGGTTAGGGCGAGTTAAGCAGGTTAACTCTAACCCGACCCATTTTTATACGAGTTGGTAAATCCTAACCCTAACTTGGTTCGTATTTCAAACGGGTTCAAGTAGGCGGGTTAGAAACGGTTCAACTCATGCTGGATTGGCAGATCAGACTAAATTTGGCCAGCACTAATAGATTCTAAAGGTGAGACGTAGATGTGAGATGAGTATCACATTAAGCCTGGTCAACCTTGCTAGATGGTAGAGGTAATGGGTGCAAGGGGTTACATTCATCAGGGTTGAGGTAATGGGTGCAATGGATTTCATTCATCAGGGTTGGGTTAAAAACGACCCCGTTGAGCTGGATTGCACTTCCAACGTGGGTGCGTAGGTGGGTTTTGTCCTTATTAGATGACTTGAATGGTTTAATATTGTGGTATATTCTACTCCTTAATTTAATTATATGTGGTCATCTTAAAGTTAATCCATCTTCTCCTCCTTGAGGTCTCACAAGTCACTTCTCTCTTTCCACACTCATCACCTCTCCTCTCTTCAACCAAACCTTTGCCTCCTACATCTCCGCTGAGTCCTTATTCCACTTCCTCATCTCATGGTATCCAATACTGTGGCGGCATCACAGTAGCCTATCAATCCATTAGTACTGTCGCACTTCTAAATTCAGATCGCTCAAAATCACAATTGCACATTTATCGGCAATGAGTAAAATTTCACAACATTTTTTCCGGTGAAACCAGGTGGGTACCCTGCTCTCCTGTTTTCTGCTCTCTACTGCTTTTGGTTCTGTAAAACTTTACAAGTAGTAGTAGTAATAATAATAATAATAAGTAAGATAATGTTTTTCATCAAAGAATTAAGATAATTTGATGGGGCTATTTTTTGTTTCCAACCAGTCCATGATCACATCTTTCCATCCCACCCCTTCGAACAAGAGTTGGGCCCCATAAGTTTCGCCACATTTGGACAGTGTCCTTGCCAGAATGTCTATTTTTTGTTTTTTGGGCAGACAACTAGTGACATGTCTCCCCCTTTACCCGGGCGGCTGGGCCACCCAGTGGGCCAGACAATCATCCCAAGTATCCTCTAATCCGGGGATAAGAAACTCGGCTTAAAACCCTTCTCTCCCTTTCAAGTTTTTTAATTTTTTCCACTTGTACCAGCACCAACCATATGCAGGAAAAAATTATTTAAATGGCTTCTATATATGCATATTGCTATTTTCTTTTATGCAATATCACAAAAAAAAAAAATAGAAAATGTTCATACTCACATTAGATTAATTTTTTAACAAAGATTTGCAATATCACATGTTTGAAGCTGGGGTTGACCCAGGATTTTGTTGCAGGGAAGCAAGTGATGCTCGATTAATTAATCGAGCATCACTTAATATTTTTTTTTCATATTTATTAATTTATTATTAACCACTTAAAATTAATTCTGACATAATTTCTAATGACATTTGAAGAAAAGTCCTGAATTTGAAGCTATTCCCAACATTATTCATGACAGGATTTTTCAAAAATGTTTGAGGCCAGTTGAAATAAAAAATAATATAGCTTATTATAATAATGAAAATGTGCAAAATAATCATTTTTGCTTTGTTTTAACATTGAATTGTATCTCCCTCTAATTAAAGTAAGACTGGTCACACATAAATCAATCCATGCACTATTTATTAAATTAGTTGATTGGTTATATTTGATGATTTGATGGGCTACAATACATGCAATAAGCTTGGATTAATAGTTGAAAGTAAAAATGGTATCTATATTTTTTTAAATTGTCTAAATAGAGTGTGTGATCACTTATTGAATATATGAACCGCCCTC
Source organism: Sextonia rubra (assembly GCA_037013555.1). Taxonomy (NCBI): domain Eukaryota; kingdom Viridiplantae; phylum Streptophyta; class Magnoliopsida; order Laurales; family Lauraceae; genus Sextonia; species Sextonia rubra. The sequence continues at coordinate 20,562,888 of JASUAD010000006.1, forward strand.
AATAAACTCCTCCATTTTAAATGAAAATTTCCAAAATTTAGTAATATATGAGTCAGTCCCACTATTGATTTACCTTATATGATTACTAGTTTTTATAATTTAATTTATTGTGAAACCAACTTCTATTTGTATACAATTTAGCATCATACTAATTAAGGCAAATATCTTCATTTTTTAATAGTTCAAATTTTTAATAGGTGTACTCCACGATAAAATCTCATTCTCCATCAACCCTCCCCAACAGCCCCAAAGAAATCCAACCCCCAAAACATCACCATACAGTCAAAGCCCTGTCCGGTTGTTGGTGTCCTCTCGGAGTACCATTAACTACAATCAGTTCTTCCATTAAGTATCATTAGCAACATCACCGTCATCCCTAAGCAAGGGAATGGAGTCGGCAACCTCAGAAAAATTCTCTCTCCGTCCATTCGAAATATCGGACGTTGACGATCTAATGATGTTCATGGGTGATGCTCGGGTGGCCCACTTTTGCAGATTTGACACCCTCACCTGCAGAAAAGATGCAGTGAAGTACTTGGAGGAGGTGGCCATTCCTCACCCTTGGTTCCGGGCTATTTGCGTGGAGGGTCGAGCCGTTGGTCTCGTGTGTGTCAAGATGGGCACCGAGGAAAACCAATGCAGAGGAGAAATTGGCTTTGCGCTGGCCTTCAACTACTGGGGACAGGGCATAGTCACACTAGCAGTTAAGATGGTCATGTCCTCTGTTTTTAGGGAATTTCCTCAGCTTGAGAGATTGGAAGCTTTGGTTGATGTTGAGAACAGAGGCTCCCAAAGGGTGCTTGAGAAGTGTGGCTTCTTGAGCGAGGGTCTTTTGAGGAAGTATTGCTTTCTCAAGGGGAAGACTAGGGCTGTATTTATCTATAGTGTCATATCCACAGACTCCATATTGTTGAGTTGACATGGGAGATGTGGATTACTGTTTGCCTTGTTAAGTGGCTTTCTTCTCAAGTGTTATGAGATGTGGAGTGCCTTCTGTAACCTGTTATGATAAAGTTAGTTTTCTCTCTCTCTCTCTCTCTCTCTCTCTCTCTCTCTCTCAATCAGATATGGACAAGCATCTACCATTAATCTTTATAGGCCCATTTATTGCATGGAATTAAATTCTTAAGAACTTTAACAAAGGTGCTCCTAGAGTGGCTAAAATTTCAAAAATAAAAGTGATTATTTATAAACAGACATCAAATAAAGGTTTGTGTTGACCCTTTCTTTCGGGTTGAGTTCAAATTGACATTTCTAACTCAAAAAACTGGTCTATTTGCTGGTTGGAAACATTATTTCTATTAAACCAGTTAATCAAACCTACATGTTATTAGTCATGTTAATAGTTGTACTGTCACCTGCTAGCCCAACCTGAATCCAATCTGTTAATTAATGGTTCGGGGTTGAATACAAGTTGACATTTTCAACTCAATTAATAAACAAGTTGAATTTTGGCTAATCCTGTACATGTTAGCCCTTCGAGCTCTACCTAATGTGAACCTTTTCGGGCTTGACCCATTGACACTTCTATTCTACATATCATAATTAGAGGAAGATCAGCTTTTGCATCTAGATTGGAGACCCGATTTTATTTGACAAGCTTACAAAATGAAAAAGAAAAGAAAAAAACGAAAAAGAAATCTCCACTAAAGTAAACAATCCAATCAGAATCACAAACCAATGACATAAATACAAACAGCCAGAACATGGGGAACGACCAAACAAGGAACACCCCACAACTTCAGACCACAATTCAGAACATAGTAAGAGATTAGGCAGCATAAGAGGCAATGAAGACAAGGGAGAATAGCAAAGAAAGTGGCATTATTGCTGTAGATCTTGCATCCGATGATGAGACTCTGTTTGTTGCTGGGACATTTGTAGATCCTTTTCCTGCATCCACAGACACAGGCACATGTACATTAATATCATTTATGAAGAGAGAACCCAATTAGTAATATGCATATTCTGTATGAGGCTCTAGTTGAGATGGGGGGTTGCGCCATGTAGCCCCAAAGCAATTTACCTGAAGGAACAGTTGGTGTGCTTGATGGGTTACTTGTTGGGGTGGTTGTCGCTGGAGGTGTAGTTGTGCTTGGCGCTGTTGCTGCTGGAGTGGCAGGAGAAGCTGGCGTATCAGTTGGAGAGGCTGCAGGCGAAACAGCTGCTCAAAACAAACGATCCATCAGAATAGAAAAAGGCTTCTTACAAGAAGAGAACACAGAACACCCTAAGATCAGAGATTGTTCTGATATGAGGATTTTTTTTTTTTTTTATGAGAATCTTGGGCCCCTTTGTATGCTTGGTATTGAATTTTTATGAATTTTAGGACATGCCTTCTCATGGAAAAGGCTAAAATTCTCCTGTTTCAAGTGATTAGACATCAGTATCATTAATAAATCAAATTTTAGAAAGGTGAGGGTAGAATGCACCCTTCTACCTTATATCCTTTATTCCTTTCCTCTTTAGTATCACTTCAGTGCAACTCATGTTAGCATGAAGTCCTAGGATTCAGATACAGAGTTAGTACATTGGCACTATGTCTTCTACAAATTCAAATTATTAGAAATTAACTGAAGTCCTACAATATGAAAATCACTTTTAGCTCAGTTTAGACATGTTATTTCTATACACATTTGATTAAGTTAGTCATATTGAATTTTTTACTCTTTACAATAAGCCATTTACCCAATATACCCCCGTCCATCCAAACACATTTCACTTTCTTTCTCTACACTCGTGCTTTTCTTTTCTTCCTCTATTATCACTTTCTCTGCACATTTGACCCATCCAAACAAAGAGAGCTCATCTCCATTTGAGTTTGTAAATGTTTAGCTTGAATAAGTTTGATTTTTTAAGGTATTTTTTTTGTATGTTTTCTTCTTTTTGATTTCACAGTTGTCTCCTTATTCGGCCTTGCAAGATCGAACGGGACAACTAATTGTTCAGCTTGTCAAGGAGGCACGGTTTAATTAACTGTTCATACCTTTTTTTTCTTTTTGATTTCACAGTCGTCACCTTATTTGGTCCTGTGAAACCAAACAAGACAACTGACTGTTCAGCCTCTCAAGAATGAATGGTTCAACTAACTGTTTGGCACTTGAACCGTTCCTCCTTGAGAGGCCCAATAGGGCGACAACTGTGAAACTATTTTTGAATGTTCATCTCCTCCTTCATTACACTATTTGTTTGGAAAGCACTATAAAATATGATGTTTAATGGGACAAAAAGAAATGAAAAGCAAAGAAAATGGTCACTTGCACAATGAGTGTAAGGGTTACTTGCTCAGATTGGAAAAAGAGCATTCAAGGAAAAAGATGGTCTTCATTTTGTGTGGAAAGGGGAAATGCTCTCTAAAAGGGAAGAGGGAAGGAGAAAATGGGTGTATCAGTATGAAAAGAAATTAGGAATTTAAGTTTTCAAGGGATAATGGGCTTTTTAGTCCTTTCATGTATAGACAAAAGTGTAATAATTTTTTTCTAATTCATGTCTAAACTGAGCCAAAAGTGGTGTTGAAATAGCAGCTCTCTCAAAAATAGTCACATTCTTCTCATCAAATGGACTGTTGTGTGGGATCGCAATCTGTTGGATACTGGGCTCTGGCCTCTTTCGAAGCCCATACTTAGTTTGGGCCTGTATATCAAATGACCAGCTTGAGAACCTTCTTGTTAGCTACAGTACTAAACTGGCTGGGGTCAAATGAATTAACTGGGCATATGGAATCCTTTTTACCTCAATAAATGAATGGATCCGCCAAAACACAGCCCATCGTAAAATCTAGAAAATTTCTTAATTGTCTAAGTGAGCTTACCATTGCACTGGCTGACGGGTGGAGTTTGGACATTGCAGGCACCAGGAAGGGCTAGTGCTTTAGTCTGGTTCAGGTTGAGCCCAAATGAGGACCCACCACCTTGAAGGACAGTGCACAAACACTGGGCCTGGTTTGTAACAACGCTAGCGAGCTGAGTGCAGCAGGAAGATGAAGGCGTGGACGAATTCCCTGTTATATAGCTCAGGCATGGCGACAAGCTAATGAGTGCACCTGTGCAACCAGTTGGTTGGGCCGAGACTCCAGCCAATAGAGCGGTCGCAATGACCATAGCTAGGCCCGTCTCTAATCCTCTTAAAGCCATTTGATGAAGTTATAAGATTACTGGGAAGCGGAGAGAAGTACTGGGTGGGAGGGATTTCTGGGTTGGGGTTATGATGGTTTGCAGAGGAGATGGGATGTCATTTATAGAGAAGATTAGTTACAAGGAGAAAGAGATACATAGTGTATGTTATTTTTCTTCAATGGGTAGCCAACCACTCTTAACGGTTCTTGGTAAGCTATGGCTTAATTGGCTTCCAAAGAAGACTAGTGTCTCTTTAAGTGATTATGAAAGAATATCATATTTGACTGGATTTTTTTTTTCTTTTTATTTGGGGTTGGGGTGGGGGTTTGGTACTTAAAAAGGAATCTCTAAGAAATTGCTAGTGCTTGTCTTGTTTTTTCAATTTAGTACTAGTTCAAGTGGAGACATTAGGAACAAAGATTGGTTTCTCTCTCCTCAATCTTATCTAACAAGAGAGCATCCAAGCAGACCCTAGATGAAGCATAAAACATTAGAAGCGGGCTGCAATTCTTTTTGTCACTTTCGCTAGCTACTACAAAATCATGAGATTGATCCCTGATTGTTTCTGAGAGGGACATGGCTACCTATATAGCTATTAGTAGATTGTTATATTTGAAAACATAGATGTAGGGAATTTTCTCCGTGCATGCCCAAGATAAGGATAGAAAGATTAAAAGGTTTGGGTGTTGATTAGACATGGCACAAATGGAGTATGACATCATTATGATCGTCATCTATTTAAAGGCCCTCAAATTTAAGTGATATATTAATATGCAATTACAAACTAATAGCTTTGAGACCTAAAATAGATAGTTACAATTCCTGATTGTGATGATATTTTTGCTTTCTTATACTTGAAAAAAGCCCTTCCAATCCCAACATAACTATGCAATTAGAGCATTGAAGAGGCGTATGTGCGGTAAAAATGGTCGCAAATATGAATTTCTTTAAGGGGCGTGTGTCTTTTACTCTTGGGATATGAATATGAGATTTACAAATGTAAAATATATATATAATTTATACATGTAAAACACATTGCACGTTTGTTGGAAAGCACGTTCAGATTACATATGTAAAATCTTCAAGAGAATTGGTATTAGGCTTCAGTGGCAGTGGTGGTAAGAATATAAAGAGTACTCACTTAACTATCAGCTATTAATTACTCACTTAAGTATTACCTATTAATTAAGTAATACACTACGCCATCGAACTAGTGGGCCTTCCATTCCATCATTGATGTGAATAATATTTAAATATAGGTAATTATGATGGGTCAAGTGAAATAGGTGACTCGCCCCTTGCATTTGGAAACAACTGTGACATTGAGGGTGCATTTGACATCGTACCATTTAGATGTTTCCATGTTCTCATGAGATGAGAATGTGAAAAATATATTTGGCATGTATACATCATTATTTTGTATAAATTTCAATCTTATTAAAAGGAATTTCAAAATCTTAACCCACCAGCGTAAGAAAGTTGAAATGAATTTGGAATGAAAAAACTTTGATTTTGTTAAAAACAACTTTAAGTGCACTCCAGCAATTGGGCCCACCTTTTACACATGCAACGCTTTTGATAGTCTTTTTATCCTATGATTTGGTATTGGGCCCTCTTTTACACTAGCTAAACCTTCGTTGGATTGAATGATCTACAAGATGCCATTATACATTAATATTGTTAAATCAAAGGCTAAAACAGTCTTGTGGGATTGATTTTGTTGGATTCCCCATGTGCATGAGGAGACCTTTTAACGTCATCTAATGGTTGGCACACTTGCATCTGAAGTGGGGCCTATAAGCTGGACTGTATATAAAAAAAAAAGTGTGCCCGTAGGTGAACATTTCCCCTACATGCATGTAATAAGCTATTCTGATGAACCAGTACAATATAAAAACAAAAAGCAATATAATGATAAGAAACATGATATTGTAATTGGTGGGTTCAAGGCAGGTACCGATCATATAAGTGGCTTATATATAACATTTGAACTTTGTAGCCTCAAGGTAAAATGATCACGATCATCAGTTCCTACTAATATCTGGCCCACTTAATCCATATAATATTTGTCCATTGGAGTCCATAGAATGGTGCATGCTTATGAAAATAAGGGTAACATCCACATTTTATCATTATAATTATTTTTTTAATGTGAACCAAGTTGTCAATCCACTTAGTTCAGTGGTAAGACATCTCCTTTTCCACATGGAAGCAAGAATCAGTCCTTCATTGTTGCCTATTGTTTAGACCTAGGTCAGGGACATGTATGGTTTGTGTGAGTATGGGATCGGCACAACATGAAACTGATCCAACCTTTTAGGACCTATTTCTTTACCAAAATTCTTGAACAGGGGTTTGTGATGTTGGAAATTTTTTGCATTGATGGTATGATTGTCCCTTTGGCATTTAGAGATGTTATATTTTGCTGTTAGAATCCTGAATTCCAATCACCTAAAAAGTGACAAATATTCTTTTAAATTTTTCAAATTTCAACCCGATTAGCATTTACAAATGCTTTTCTCACCATCAATGGCAAACCTAAGAATTTTATTTGAAGGGTGCAGCCCAAAGTTAATCAATTGGGTTTTAGGAATAAACCTATGATTTTCATGTGGGTTTTAGGTGTGACCATGCAATTTTTTTGTAGATTTTCAAAACAAAGACAAAATTTTCATTATAATTTTCAAAGCGATCCGGAGTGGACGGGTGCGACCACCCCCACATCATTCTACCTAGGTCTGCCCATGCTCACCATGAGGGTTTTGGAATTCCATAAGGCGGGAACATTTGGAGAATTTCATGTGGGAGGGATGGCATTCGTAGAATTTGTAAATTCTCTAGATAAGAATTCTCTTAATTTTGCTAAAGAAACAGTCTCTAATTCTAATTGAATTAGCTTTGCTTTTCCAACCATATCAACAAATGGGTTAGGATTTGGGTTGGGTGACTTGGGTCTATCAATGGAACCTACACCTAATGTGGATAATCTAAACCAACAACCCTTCCTTACAAATGAATATAGGTCCCACTAAATATGGATCCGAGAAATTAATTAATGAAACAGGTCTTAATTGACATCTCTATTGACTAAAGTGGTAACATGAACGGGTGAAAGAAAAGCTTGGAAAGTTTGGTGACCAACCCAACGAAGTGGATAAATTAGTCAGAGATTCCCTGCGTTTTAAAATAAAATAAATAAAATAAAAAACCATGCTACTATGGTCTCACTTCACGGGCATACACATGAGCCATATCGGACCTTTGGGTGGATCTGTCACATCCTCTGATGTATTAGTGCCCCACATATAAACAATAACCAAAATTGAAGGCACGATTCAGAGGGCAGAACTTAAAAAGATCTACCGTTGAGATCATGTAATCTCCATTTTCCACTTCTCTTCGTCACCAGATCAATGCCCTGAAGTTCATTAAAAAAAAAAAAATCAATGCCCTGAAGGATGGGTGCAAACGTCATTGTGGACCATTCATTTTGTGGCCATGAATCAGAGTGTTACAATCTAACAAAACCAGTAACACTAAAAGCTCCATATCATGTTATGATTCGTGAGACGGGGATTCGAACAAACGACCATTCCGCAATAACTAATCGGGTCCACGAGTACTTCCAATTTCCAACCCACCAACCAACCCCGCCCAAAAAAATAAAATTCTTGGTATGAGTAGACATTTTCAACCTGAGTTATAAACGGGTTAGAGTCAGGTTTGTGGCACACATTACCCCAGGAGTTCAACCCGACCCACATCAACCCCACATCAAGAGGTATAACAACGTGTTGTCTGAGTGGACTCAGCGAGTCTAGAGGGCTAGAAACCAGATCAAAATCATATGTAGCAATCTTAAGGCAAGTGGTCAACCTGGAGATTAAACTAACAAGCCTACCCTACCTAAATACTAATACATGCATAATCGTTTGAAAACCAGGTATTAAAGTTTCTCAAGAAAAGTGTTGGTTAAAGTAGTTGATCTCCAAAACCAGACCTCAAATCTACCTGATTTAACCTCCAGCCACATTTCCACGCTTGACACCTAAATATATGAGCACTCTATCCTATCCATTTCAAGTTGCACAATTTCCTTCTCTGAGCCATTTTACTATACTCTGCAAAAACAGTCTACTGAATCCTTTTGTACTAGTTTTTAGTGTACCATCCTTGCTCTAATCAACCACCTTCAAAGAGATCAGGAGTACTCATGGAAGCTTTTAACTGCCTTAAGCGCATAATCCTCTTGGCGCTAGTCGCCTTACGAATCTTAACGATGACCGTAACCGGCCAGATATCGACCTCGTGTTCAAACTCAATGATCAGCACCTTCACTCCTTGCTTGAATTTCATCACAGGAAGCAGTGGCAATGGATCTTCTCCAACCCGGGATTGCTGCTCTGCACTCAGCTCAGTGTTACAAAGTGGCACAGACTGTGCTTGTCTCATATTGACAGGGAACGTCCCCATCCAACTTCCAATCAACCGGACGTTAGCGATCTCCCTCCCGCGTGCCTGTAATATGGCCTCGGTGCCCCTCCAGTGCAGAGGTGAGAATTTGCCATTTTTGTACCAAGATTATCTTAAACTAAGTTTATATTGCTAATGGCGAATTCACTCTTGACGCAGCCTCTGCATCTCCTCTTCCAGCTCCAGGTACTATAAGATCTCCAATGCATTGGTTTTAATCTCTGTCTGCCATATAGATTAAACCACTTGATTTAGGCTAGACATCAGAAGCTACAATTACAATACACATTGTTTTTATATCTTATTGACAGTAAACATCATTGCCAGGTCCTTTTGCATTTGGGCCATCTCTTCCTCTTCCCCCTAGAGGTAACTGAACCGTCACTAGAGATTTTTTTTAGATTTTTTTGAAAGTTGGGTCGGAATGGAATGGGCATAAATGGGCGACCTTGATGTAAGGCCCAGTAATACTGGGCATGACTTGGGATTAGGAATTTTAAAATATTCCTCAGATCCACCAAGAGTCCAAGCCCAGGTCCTTTTATTGCAGTTACTTTTCTTCTACCTTAAAAATAAACTTGACTGGACCTGGTAAGTGAGGCCCAACCCACACTTATTCGCCTTCACGGAGGTGAAAGATATGAGATCTTGATTTCAGGGCTATTTTTTTTTTTTTCCCATTATTTTCAGCTCCTTTGGTTCCAGAACAGGATCCACCAGCACCAGCACCAGCACCATTGCCAGATACATCCAGCCTGCCACCAGCATCTCCACCATCCACTGCAACTGCAGTTCCCGGTCTCCGGCCAGTTCTTACTCCTAGTCCAGCTTCCAAGCTTTCAAACATGTATTCACCATCTCTCCTACTTGGGGCTCTGGGAATCATGTCATTAATGCATTTCTAGCTGTGTCTTTTCATCGGACTTTATGGTTTATTTTTTGTCATTTTTGTAATGTGGTGGGTTCTGCAATCTGTTTAAATTATGTGCATTGACTGACTGTACCCTCTTCTATTGCAATTTTATGCTATTCCATTGAATGATTGTACCTTTCAGCTGATCTTATTCCAGAATGCACTCCTTGCTGTCGACCAAGGAAGCAGTTGGGAGGAGAACAGCCCCAAATGTGTTTGGATAAGTGGTGTAGAGAAGTGTGGTGGTGTGAGCCTCAATGCAAGAAAAAACAAAATATGATGGGTCAAAACATAATAAGATCGCTTTTCGTTTTTAGTGGGTTGAGCAGGAATCATTTTGCTTGAGAATGTTGTTTTTCAATTTTTTTCTAAGAGGGAATTTTGAATATTTATACTTTTGATATGATGGGCACATAAAATCATGTCTGCTCTAGTTCACTCCACTTCACTTTACTTCTTATCCAAACACGCCTGCCGTTCCCATTATCAAATTCAGGTTTCGAACTGGCCTCCCCACTTCCTTGAATGTGTGGGTTTTTCTTACCTCACATGTAGGTTGTGTCTCATCCAATGTGCGAGTTATCATCCCCTCACATGTGAGTAATATTTGTCTCCACGCATGTGCGAGTTTCCATTACTTTGCATATTTGAGTTGTGTTTGTATCTTCACACTTATGTAAGTTTTTATTACCTTGCATGTGCAAATCTCAGGTCCTAGTCCCTTAGCAGGGTTTAAAAAAATTATACTTGGACAAAACAGTGAACTGACAATGGGCATGGGCCTGGCTTTTAGACTACATGCTGAGCTTAGTCCGAGTTCAAAGCCTAATAAGTAACCATAGGTTGCTATCTGGTAAAGGGCAAGGGCCTCCTTTAAGGCTAAATGTTTGAGATGATCCACCGCTTGTGGCCCAATAAATCACAGCAATAACATGGCAACATGTATTGCCAACTATTAAGCCTACATATTTAGGATGAGCCCGACTTTGTGGCCCAGTAAATCACAACCACATACTGGCGATGCCATGGGCCTAGCTTTACGCTTTCATGTTTAGGGTGAGCCTGAGGGCATATTTGGTAAACTAAGAGAAATCCTTCATTCCTTGGAACCAAACCATCTTATCTAAGGATTTTTTTTATAAGAGAAATCTTTGCATTAAAGGTTTGGAAAAAATCAAGATTCATTTACAATTACGTCTTTGCCTTTGTGGACTTGCAAAATTCGATGTGGAGTGGTAGAAACGAAGGAATCAAAGAAAGAGAGAATTTTTAGTGAGTTGCGAACTTTTCCTCGCTTTACCCGACCATGGGTTTTCTTTGCAATAGAAGAAAATCAAAGAGGAATCCTCTCAAAGGATGGTGTCCAAACTCCAAAGAGGGTTTTTTTTTTTTTTTTTTCTCTGGTAGAAAGGGCAGAGCCTGAGTAAGTCATCAATCATGGGCTGAGTTCAATAAGCCTGAACTGTGCAATAAACTTGAGCAAGGCGGCCCATTTGATAGCACTGTTGTCCAAGCTCCGGCTTAATTTCAAGCCTGCCTAACCTACTTACTAATTTTGGATTCATCAATAAACGACAGCTGAAACTTGGAGAGTCCATCTGCTCAAACAAGAGTTACGAAAATAGAAGAATGGAAAGGGTGGAATAAATTGTAATGGGGTTAACAGCTGAAAGTCTGCCAAACCTTCGAAGTTTCACTAAAATAAAGGTTCCATGAGGCCAAATTATAACTAATTGGGCCAAAAATATCATAGTATAATTTCTTGAACCCCCTCGCAAAATTGTGACGAGCCAAAAAAATGTGGACAGACTCAAAATGACGACTAACCTGGCCTGTTAGAGCCAGAAGATCCTGTTTGATTGGGACAATTTTAGGAATTCAGGACAATAATTATTGCAAAGGTTGTCTCCCACAGACTCCCCAAATGGTCCCATAAAAAGGAGGTTTTTGAATTCAGGTTTCGGAGAACTTGAAGAGGCTTGAAAAGGCCAATCAACATCACTAGCATACAAAATTGCTCGAAACACCTCTACTTTGGACTGATAATTTTATGTGCCAAAGCCTTCCAACAATTTAATTGACATACTCAGAAAATCCAATTTCTGTTCTTTAGTTATGAACATATCATAATGCTTCAATAACCTTGGCAAGGAAACTTTCACCAAAATCAAACTGAAGTACCAAAAACATGCCAGTAAACATGCACGCAGCAATGAAAAGTTAAAACTGAAAAGTTAAGACTAAACTACGACCAACCATCTGACCATTCAGCTTCATCAGTAATGGGCTTAGGGATTTCTTCAGCCTTAGCAGCCTCCTCACTCCATTCCACTTCATCAGAGAACGGCTGCTCATGTTCATTGCCAATGATTTCATCATTCTCACGAGCAGGAAGAGGACAACCCTGACAGGAGTTTTTGTCTGAACAATACCTTAAGAGCTTATCCCAATTGGGATCCTGACAAACAAAAGCACAAACTAGTTAGCCTCAACATATGGGCCAGTATAGGTGCTAGGCACCTAACACCAGAAAATTTCTCCAGTATAGGGCTCATCACTTTGAATATTAGAAATTCAAAGCAAACAAACAAAATTGAAATATAATCAACATATCATCAAAACAGAAGACTTTGTTTAGCTTAGGTAGTATAAAGAAGAAAAATACCTACAATGCATCAAACAAAAAACCTCCAGTTTGGAAGCAATAGAAATTGGAAATCACAGTGATAGGGGTCCAAACAACAAAGGAGATTTGTATACATACAAAACAAAACCTAGGCCAAATCACTGTAAAGGATGGGCAGAGGACCCAATTCCGTCCCCTTGATGAAAATTCATCTATCAACCATAACTCCAATCTCTCCAAATATATGATGTGCATGGATACATCACATAGGTAACGTGTCATGTCGTATTGTTCTGCCAAGTCACCTTTGGGCGGATTTGATCGGGTAATGAGCTAGATGCTTTCGGTGAGCCACTTGTGAGGACTGACAAGGTCTTTTATTTTTGTACTAACCAGCCCTTAATCGGCCTGCTTCGTTGCTATGAAGCTGGAGGTCCCACTTTTGTTGGAACCCTATCTCCGCAATAGGATGGGTTAGACTTGCCATCGACATGTAAAAGGAAATCTCGGAAGAGGAGTCTTCTCAAAAAGACATCCAAGACCTCTTCCTTTCCAACGATGACTACGAGACACAGGAGTTTCCTGCATGGATGTTGGAAAAGGCCTTCCACTGGCTCCCTTCACGGGAGTAAGGAGTCTAAACCTGAAGGAGGCTGCCCCAGAGGGTCTAGTAGGTGTCTATCAATGGAAGAGTCATCGCCTCCTCCAGATGGCGGTAAGCCCTCCTCTGATGATAAGTCACAAAAGATAGCCAACACAAGGTTGATCGCAGCGGCGGAAGAGGCCTCTCAGGTGGTTGAATTGAATGAGCTTTTGGGCATTTCCTTTGGGGAGAAGGAAAAAGAGATAAAACACAAGCTCGTTCAATAGGAGACGGCAGTGGAAAGGGGTAAGCATGTTGCCTCTTGATCGTGTTGTTTTTGTGGGAGTTCTCCCTTTTTTTTTTATGATTATTGTTAGTTTGAATGTGAGAGGGCTGGGTAGGGCTGCAAAAAGATTGGCAGTCCGGAAACTGGTTAGAAAACACAAGGTAGATGCGTTGTTGTTACAGGAAACAAAAGTGATCTCTGATATACAAAGTGTGATTTGAGATGCATGGGGCAGTCCAAGGTGCTCTTGGGATTGGGTTCCATCGGTAGGGGCCTCTGGAGGTTTGATTTCTATTTGGAAGGAAGAGCTTTTACTAGTAGAAGATGTTATGCATGCCCAAAGGGCTTTGACAATCAGAGATTTTGTGCGTCTAATGATGGCTTTTAGTGGGCTCTTGTCAATGTGTATGGACCAAATATGGAGGCAGAGAGACCTGACTTTTTAGAACTTCTAGCCAATTTAAAATCCAGGTGGCAAGTCCCATGGGTTTTTGGGGGAGACTTCAACATGTTTAGGTCTCCACATGAGAAGAAAGGGAGAAGTTCTATCACTAGGAATATGAATTTATTTTCAGACTTCATCAACGTTAATGACTTGGTTGATTTACCTCTTCAGGGGGGAAGATATACTTGGACTAATAAAAGGGAGCGGGCGGCGATGAGTAGGATTGATAGATTTTTGTTCTCACAGGAGTGGGATGAACATTTTGGGGGTGTTATTCAGGTTGCTCTCCCTCGGGTGGTATCCGATCATTGTCCTATCAAGCTATGCTCTAAGTCTTTGGATTGGGGTCCTAGGCCTTTCCGTTTTGACAATTGTTCGGTTCAGCAAAAAGGCTTCATTGATTTGGCTACTCTTGGTGGAGCCAAGTGGAAGTGAGGGGGTTCACAGGCTATAGGTTGTGTAAGAAGCTTTCAGCACTCAAGGAGAATATCAAGAGGCGGAATAGAGAAGTCTTCGATTAGGTCGACGATTACAAAGAGGCCTTGATCAAGCTTGTGAAAGATTTAGATAAAGCTAATGAAAGTCAGGAGTGGCAGAATGATGAGGTTCCTACTAGACAGGATGCTGAGAGGAGAATTTGGGAGTTAAATCGTTGGGAAGAAATCTCATGGAGACAAAATTCAAAAGTTAGTTGGCTTAAGGTGAGTGATAAAAATGCCAAATTTTTCATCAAATGACTACTAACAGGAGCAGAGTCAATTTTTTAGGGAAAATTCATAGAGGTGGTAGAACTTTTGAAAGCCCATTCGAGATCAAGGAAGAGGTTGTCCGTTTTTTTAATGATCTTTACAAGAGTGCTTGTGGTGTTAGACCAAAGCTCAATGGCCTTTCTTTTCCAACAATCTCCCTAGACTCCAGGAGTCGGATGGAAAAGGAATTTGAGGAGGATGAGGTGATTAGAGCTTTAAAAGAGTGTGATGAGGATAAAGCTCCACGACCGGACGGTTTTATCAAAGCTGGGTGGGATTTTCTTAAAGAAGACTTTGGTGTTTTCCTCTCTGAGTTTCATCAAAAGAGCAGATTAAATAGGGAGTTGAATGCAACTTTTATTAAGCTAATCCCCAAAGTCCCTAACCCGGTGGAGTTAAAAGGATTTTAGGCCTATTAGCCTCATTGGCTGTTGGCATCAATTGTTCGCTAAAATTCTGGGGAACCGCCTAAAGATTGTTCTTCCTCAAATTATTAGCCCTTTTCAAGGGGCCTTCATTGTGGGGAGGCAAATACTTGACGAGTTGATGGTGTGTAGGTTGCTAAAGAGATGGTGGATTTCAGAATAAAGTCTTTTTCAAAATTGACCATGAAAAAGCTTATAACCATGTAGAGTGGGATTTCATTGATTATATGTTGCTTAGATTGGGCTTTGGAGAAAGATGGCGACGATGGATTTATGAATGCATTTCTACTACCTCCTTTTCAATCTTAGTTAATGGATCTCCGACAAAGTTGTTCAAAGCTTCTAGAGGCAATCGACAAAGGGATCCCCTATCTCCTTTCCTTTTTACAATTGTCGTAGAGGCCTTAGTGGGCTCTTGGTGAAGGCAAGGGAGTTAGGGGTTATTGGTGGTTTTAAGATGGGGTGAAGTGGAGAGTTTATCACTATCTTCAATTCGCAGATGACACTATCCTTTTCAGTTCTACCAGGAAGGAAGAATTATCTACTCTTAAGAGAATTCTTTGCGGTTTCCAACTGGTATCAAGTTTGAAAATATATATCTCAAAAAGTATGTTGGTGGGAGTTGAGCGCTCAGAGGAGACCATAAGGGCCCTTGCAGATATTTTTAGGTGCAAGTCAGGGAGGCTTCCAATTGTTTATCTTGGGCTTCCTACCGGAGCTAAGCCAAGATTGAAATCATTGTCGAACCCGATTATTGATAAGTTCAAGGAAAAATTGTCTTCATGGAAGAAGTTTTATTTGTCTTTGAGAAGGAGAATCACACTTATTAAAGCTTGCCTTTCTAATATTCCTATATACTTCATGTCTCTCTTCAAAATGCAAAGGCAGTGATTGATAGTCTTGACCATATTCGTAGGGACTTTTTATGGGAGGGTTGTGGGGATAAAAGGAAATTGCATCTAATGAAGTGGAGTGAAGTGATTAAACCTAAATCCCATGGGGGTCTAGGCCTTGTCAATTTGGAGAATAAAAATTGGGCTTTATTGGTAAAATGGCGGTGGTAGTTTAGGGAAAAGAAGGAGGCACTCTGGAGGAGGTTGATTGCCATTAAATACGGACGATAAATGAGGTTGATGGCCAAAGGCGGGGCCTAGCTACTCTAGATCGGGTATTTGGAGGGTTATTGCATCTATTGGGGATGAATATGAGTTGAGGGGGAAGGTTTTGCACAAAGGGGTAGGCTTCTTAGTGGGGGATGGTAAAAATATGAGATTTTGGTTGAATGATTAAGTGAATGCGAGGCCTCTATGTGTTTTGTTTCCAAGGCTCTTTAGGTTAGCAATTGATAAAAAGTCTTCCGTAAGTAATTGTTTTGATATGAGGAGTGGTTGCATGGTGTGGGGAGTGTCTTTTAGGAGGAGTCTTCGGCAGTTGGAGGAAAAAGTTATCAGGAGTTATTGAGTATTCTTTCTAACATATTTTTTTGCAAGGATTCTAAGGACTCTCGAATTTGGAAGCCTTCCACTTCCGAAGAGTTCTCAGCTAAGACTTCCTACTTGGCTTAGGATGGAACCCATCCTCACAAGGTCCCCTCTTCCCGTATATGGTTAGGTCTAGCTACTCCCTGGGTGGAAGCCTTTTGCTAGCTACCAATTGCAGGTAAAATATCCACAATAGATAATTTGAGGAGAAAAGGTTTGACTTCTAACAACATGTCAGATATATGTGTGATGTGTGGCAATGAGGAGTTGGTTAGCCATCTTTTCCTTCACTGTGACACTACCATTAGAGTTTGGAGTAACTTTATTGGAAGGTGTGGTATTGCATGGTGCTCTCCAAAGAATTTGGGGGATGTGGTGGAGGCCTAGCTAAGTGGGTGCTTTGGGTGCTTTATGGGTTGTGGTCGTATCTTATGGAAGATGATTCCTTTTGCTATCATATGGCTTATTTGAAAGGAAAGAAATGATAGGATTTTTAGGGGCACTTCTTTTTCAATATCAGAGTTGATCACTAACGTGACCTTAAAAATTGCAAAGTAGGCATCGATTAGAAAGGAGTTCTCAGCTATGATGCCCGGATACGTGATTTTACCCAAGGTACCCGTGCCAATACGGTCCGATACGGATATTGTTGTGAATGAGCCGTGATTTCATCATCTTGTTGTGAAAGAAATTGGAGTACATATTCTCAAATTCATACCATCAAAAGAAATAAGCTTACAACTGGAAGGGCGGAAGATTTGGTATATGTGCACAGTAATCTCCGTTTACTTTTAAGAAGGAAGGAAGAATACAAGTAAATCACACCTATTATATTTTTTATTTAATTTTATCATATTTAGTTCTTATGATTGCACAATAACTTAGTTTACTATTTTTCATATCAAAAAAGGGCCATCACAATATTGAGATGTTGGAGTTGGAGATGAATTCCATCAAGAACCTGGCAATGGTTGTTTAACATTGGATGAAGAAATACTTTTGGAGATTGAAGAACAAGACACAGAAGAAACAAATATTGGCACATCATTCTCTCATATGCATGGAAAGGATAAGGAAGGAGCTCAATTTAAACAAGTATTTGATTCTGATGATGGTTATAAATAGTGAACTTGAATTTGAATGATAGCTATTTAAGTTGTTATAATTGTTGCTTGCTAGCAAGCAACAATTATAACAACTTAAATAACAATTATAACTCCGCCAGTTTTGCTGCCGGTCCCAAGCCCGGGTAAAGGAGGAGGGTTGCGTTAGGTAGGTAACAGCCAACGTAAAACTTTGTCACAACCCAAACATGAATTCTGGACAAATGATATTTCACGATAAGGCTAGGGCGTTCCCCGCTTTAAGCGACGCATTGCAGCATCGCCCGGTTGCAGCGAAAAGTGTGCAAGGGCTACCGCATGACTTTGGGCTAATGCGGTTAAAGAAGTTAGTCCATGAGAAGAAGAGGAGGAATAGGAAAATTAGACTTGCTACTTGGAATATAGGAACCTTGACAGGCAAGAGCATGGAGTTGGTTGAGGTAATGAAAAGAAGAAGAATTAGTGTTGCTTGTATACAGGAGACAATGTGGAAAGGGAATAAAGCTAAGGAGCTCATGGATGGGTATAAGCTTTTCTATGCAGGAAAGAGTAATACAAGAAATGGAGTGGGTATAATTATAGATAAGGATTTAAAAGAGAAAATTGTGGGGGTAAAGAGGTTTGGTGATAGAATTATAGCAATTAAACTAGTACTAGAGGAAAACATAATTCATATCATTAGTGCATATGCTCCCCAAGTAGGACTAGAAGAAAGTGTGAAACGACAATTTTGGGAGGAGATGGATGATTTAATGCGAGAAATCCCAAATAGTGATAAAATTTTCCTTGGAGGGGATTTAAACGGGCATATAGGAAGAGATAATAGAGGATATGAGAGAGTGCATGGAGGGCATGGATTTGGAGAAAAGAATGAATTCGGAAACACTATATTGGACTTTGCAGTGGCATTTGATCTTATAGTAGCAAATACTTACTTTAAAAAAAGAGATGAGCATTTAATTACATATAAAAGTGGGAGTAATAGGAGTCAGATAGACTTTTTTCTAGTTAGAAAACAGGACCGATTGGCTTGTAAAGATTGTAAAATTATCCCAGGAGAGAGTTTGACTACGCAACATAGGCTTGGAGTTTTAGATATTTGCATTAGAAGTAAAAAGAGAGCAGTAGTAAACAAAATGGACCCTAAAACAAGGTGGAGAGATTTGAAGGGGGAAAGAGCAAATATATTTAAGGACAAAATGATTGAGAAAGGAGAATGGAATATTGAAGGAGAAACTACAGTAATGTGGAATCAAATGGCTAATTGCATTAGGAATGTTGCAAAGGAGGTACTTGGAGAATCAAAAGGGAAGAGACATATTAATAAAGAAACATGGTGGTAGAGTATGGAGGTTCAGGAAGTTATTCGACAAAAAAAAAACATTGCTACAAAGTTTGGCAAGGGACTAAGAGTATAGAAAATTTTGAGTTGTATAAGAAGGCAAAGAAAGAAGCTAAGAAAGTAGTAAGTAGCGCAAAGTTCAAAGCATACGATAACCTTTATAATAGGTTGGGAACAAGAGAAGGAGAAAAGGATATTTTTAAGCTTGCAAAAATAAGAGAAAAGGAAAATAGGGACTTAGATCATGTCAAATGTATCAAGGACAATGAGGAAAATATTTTGGTGAAGGACAACGATATTATAGAAAGGTGGAAAGAATATTGTAGTAAACTTTTAAATGAAGAATATTTGGGCGATACAAGAGTGGAGGAGGATACTTCATTACAAAAGTATACTTTTCTCCGTAGAATTAGAGGGGTGGAAGTGAAGGAAGCATTGAAGCGAATGAAGACAGGAAAGGCAACAGGCCCAGATGGTATTCCGATAGAGGTATGGAAATGCTTAGGAGAGGTTGGAGTAAGTTGGTTATGTAGACTATTCAATAAGATACTTGTGACAAAGAAAATGCCGGATGAATGGAGAAAAAGCATTGTAGTACCTATATATAAGAATAAAGGAGATATACAAAATTGTACCAACTATCGAGGGATTAAACTTATGAGTCACACTATGAAGTTATGGGAGAGAATAATAGAGCAAAGACTGAGAAAAAAGACTAAGATTTCGGAAAATCAATTTGGTTTTATGCCAGGGAGATCAACTATGGAAGCTATCTTTTCACTTAGGCAATTACTGGAAAAATACCGAGCAAAGAGGAAAAATCTACATATGGTCTTTATCGATTTGGAAAAAGCCTATGATAGGGTACCGAGGAATTTAATTTGGTGGGTCTTAAAGAAAAGGAATGTCCCAAGAGGTTACATTGAAATTTTAAAGGATATGTACGAAGGTGCAATAACAAATGTAAAAACCACATATGGAGAAACGGGCGGATTTCCCGTGACTATAGGCTTACATCAGGGATCATCCTTAAGCCCTTATCTCTTTGCATTAATTATGGATGAGTTAACTATGCATATTCAAGAAGAAGTACCATGGTGTATGTTGTTCGCAGATGATATAGTATTGGTGGATGAATCAAGAGAGGGTGTAAATGCAAAACTTGAGAGATGGCGGAGGGCATTAGAATCTAGAGGCTTTAAAATAAGTCGTACAAAGACAGAGTATATGGATTGTAATTTCAGTGGACATATACAAAGTGTTGAAACCACTGTCAAAATTGAAACCCATGAGATACCACGTAAAGATTCTTTTCGGTACCTAGGCTCGATGATTAGTAAGGATGGGGAGATTGACGAAGATGTGGAGCATAGGACAAGAGCTGGATGGCTGAAGTGGAGACTAGCTTCGGGAGTACTTTGTGATAGACAAATGCCAACAAAATTGAAGGGAAAATTTTACAGGACAGTGGTTAGACCAGCTATGACATATGGAGCAGAATGTTGGCCAATTAAGAAGACACATATTCATAAGATAGATGTAGCGGAAATGAGAATGCTTAGGTGGATATGTGGTAAAACTAGGAAAGATAAAATTAGAAATGAGCGCTTTCGAGAACATTTAGGGGTAGCACCAATAGGAGATAAGATTAGAGAAACTCGTTTAAGATGATTTGGACATGTTGAGCGTAGGCCAGTAATGGCACCGGTGAAAAAAAGTTTGGATATACAGGTGGAAGGTCCATCAAGAGGTAGGAGTAGGCCGAAGAAAACATGGATGGAAGTCATTAATTCAGATTTGAAGAAGTTGCACTTATCGAAAGATTTAGCTCAAAATAGAACGGAATGGAGAAATAGAATTCATGTAGCCGACCCCAACATGGTTGGGATAAGGCTTTGATGATGATGATGATGATAATTGTTGCTTGCTAGACTCTTTTTTGACATGATTTTCTTTAAGATGTTACTTGGTAGTCCTTGTTGACACATTTTGTTAACATATTGAACAATAGACTTTGTTGATATTATATGATTTTGTGTTGTATTTTCAATTCATATATTATAAATTATGATGCAAATACTCAATATATATTGTGGCTATCGATAGAATATTTTTTGTTTAACTACTGTTCTTTAAAAATAGTAGACTTTAGAACTGTGATGCAGAATACAAATATACTAATATAAGTCACCACTGATCAAGCAAGTACACGTCAAAGTTTCTTCATGAATCAAGATTTGCTGAAAATCAAGGTATGTAACATCAACTCTTATTTTATCTTCACTTCTTTTATTTAATATATGTGTGCTTATATTAATGAATTTCTAGGATTATAAATTTTAATCATGTTTCAATATACTAATTCTAAGTAATTATAATCAAATTATGTCCGTGTCCGTGTCCGTATCCGTGTCGTATCCTGGTATCCGGATCGCATCTTAGGTGATACTGTACCCGTATCCGTATCCTACAATTTTAAAGTTGACGTGTCGAGTCCCCGGTTCCCGTATCCGTATCCGTAACCGTGTCCATATCCGGGCATCATAGGTTCTCAGATCTTAATTTGAATGACTTTTTTGCGAATTGAGGAGCATGCATAGAGTGTGGCCCTCTGAAGGAAAGGAGATCTATCCTTTGGTGTCCCTCTCCTAATGAGGCCTTGAAGTTTAATGTGGATGGAACTTCTAGGGGTAAGCCAGGCTCAGCCAAGATTGGAGGTGTGCTACACAATAGAAAGGGGGAGGTATTGCTTATGTTTTCCAAACATGTGGATGTGAGCGATTCAAATAAAACAGAGGTATTAGCTATCCTGAAAAGCCTTAGAATATTGCCTAAAAGATATGGTGGTCCAATAATTGTTGAAAGCGACTCATCTAATGTGGCTGCGTGGGTTTCTAAATGAAGAGCTATCCCATGGAAGTTTCAATCCCACTTTAATGTAATCTAGGAGTTATTAGCCGGAATCAATGTTTATTTTTGCCACAAACTTAGATCCGCCAATTCCATGGCGAACGCATTAGCTAAGCAAGAAGTTATTAGGTTAGCTAAACAAGGGGTTAATAGGTTTTCTCCTTAGGTGGGTGTAATTATGTAATTGGGAAGTTTTCTTTTTCTCCTGAGGTTGGGGTGATGCATCTCCCTTGCACCTTCCCCACCCTCCTTTCTCTTGATCCCTTTTCTCCTTGTTTGGTTTCTTTTAATGAATTTTGTTGTTACCGTTTCAAAAAAATAATGTCATATTGTATCGAATACTACACTTTTTGCATGTAATATTTGTTTCCATGGCGTGTCCTTGCCGTATCCATGCCATATCTAGATATTTTAGCTCCAAATACAAGCATGTGCCATCTCCCCCAGTAGGATGGTGTACAAAAAGTTTCCTTCTCCCTCCATATATTTCCTTCTAAAATGATTAAGAATCAACTCAACCATGACCAAAATGATCAATCATGGATTTAGGCACTACTTAGTCAAAACATCTAGAGATTACCAATTTTGCAAATAAATGAAAAGAGCTGGGAAAAGAAAATACTAAAAAGAAATGGGAGACAATATAGCAATGGAAAGTATCATCCACTCATTTGCATACTAATGGTATCTCAATACATTTTCCTAAACCCTAAAGGCTGTGGAATTAAGTAAATAGAGTTATTTCACCATTTCTAATAAAAATAATGTGTCACTTAATTTTTTGAGAATTTAATACTACCACGCAAACACCTTAAATGGAAAGCAATATCCTCAAAATAATCACAGACACTTCAAGAGGAGAGAAATATGTTCAAAATAATCGCAACCACTTCAAGCAAAGAGCAACAACAACATTCCTTCTCCATTGTTCTTGATCATTATACCTCTCTCTTTCAAGTTTCTAAAATGATCCTACATTTTCTTGCTGGAAGACATTTTGAGTCCTCAACAAGAATCTTTCAAACATTAAGTAGATATATCCTCTTTCTGCGCTTTGCAAAACGTAAAAAATACTAACATAGCATGGGGAAGAAGAATAGCCAACGGGCTATTCTCCAAGCCAAAAGGCTTAGTAAACTGTCTAAACCTCACACCAAGGAAAAAAATTCAACCCACAAGGAGAAGAAAGCTGAAATCTTATTCAAAATAATGTAGTCTATCTCATGAGAAGGGATTACATCTATTTATAATTAAACTATTCTCTAAATAAAGAAACAAACTAGTTCAATCCAAATAAGAAGTCCTAATTTAAATATAAAATCAATTTCTAAAAATAATAAACTTAAGAAAGCAACTATTAATAATAAATTAATCTTCACTGCTGGGCTTTTGATTTGGGCCAATGGGCTGGCCAATCATGGATCTGGCCTGCATCAATTCCTCCCATCTTTGGGAAGAACTCGTACTCGAGTTCAATAAATGTCCGCCTAAGTCGAAAATCATTCGAACAAACTTCCAAATCACTTATTAGGCTTCATTTTGAAGACATGACTTGAAAGCGTGATTTGATTTTTTTCTCCTAATTAGAAGTAGGTTGGAGGTTTTGTTTCTTCTGATGACTGCTTGTAGCTTGAATGTATGATCTGACAATTAGGTACTTCAATTGTAGACTCTGTACCAATAGATCAATCTTTTATTGGCAATAGTTGATCTCCGAAGATGAAATCAATGTGGAAAACTTCAACAGATAAATGGTCATGTGAAATCACTGGAACAATTGATTTGTTGTCCAATGGTTCAATTCTAGGAGTGCTAGATGATGTCGCATCATACTTTGTCATGATATCGTCCATTCTTTCATATTGCTTTACAATGCTATCCTTGACATCTATTTCTTCTTTTTGTTCTTCCTTTGGCTTTCCAACTAAAGGGGATGATGTAGACAGAGATGGAAGGAGCATGACTCATCGTCCTTCCCACCTGAATGCATAAGTGTTCTTCTCATTGTCATTGTGAACAATCCAAAAAGAAATCCACAATTTTCCTCAAAGAATATGAGTTATACTTATAGAAATTACATCACACCAAATTTTATCTTTATATCCACAAATCTTGAAAGGTACCAAACATCTGTAAGTCACGATAATGATAGAATCATGAGACCATGTGACTTTGTAAGACTTCGTGAGCAAGGATGAAAATAGCAATAAGGGCGAGCGTAGTGGCCTGCCGTTGAAACACTACGTAACAGTCGCTACGTAGTGGCTTAGCTGTGTGATTTGAAAAAATATCAAAAAATTCTGAAAATATTTTAGAAAATCTAGAATATTAGAAAATGATAGAATATATGATTTTCTTGCAAAAGTAATTAAGATAAAGGAGTTTAGCGGTCCCCTCATTGCAAGAGGTCCTGTATCACTGTATTAATAGAAAATAATAGTAATGACCATTATTTTCACATGTACTCATGTTGTTATGCTCACATAGAAACTAATGAAAGGCTTATTAGAAAAACTATGATAAAGTAATATCAACAAAATAAACAATGTATTGAACTTGAAGTTATGACCCAAGATTTAAAAGTTGGAACTTAGGAGTGCAATAGTAAACACTAGACAGTGAGTAGTCAATACTCAGTAGTTAACAGCCAATATAGCAAATATGGAATGACATAATAATTAATAGCTCCATAAAAACACTCCACTTGAGAGAAACTCTCTGCATCAACTTCAATTCAACGAGATCTTACGCGCTTTGGTGTTCTTTTAAAGATAGAAGTGGGATTGTATATGTTTTGGTGTTCTCTCAAATATAGAAGGGTCAAAGAGTTGAGTAAAAATGTCATTTGAAGAAAAAAGTAACAAAAATAAGCTCTCAAACTTTTTGAAAATTAGTCATCATTCACACTCTGTAGCTACCCCGTAGCGGTCGTAGTGAATTACAGCAGTCGTAGTGGCCACTACAGAAGATAGCAGCGCTATTTTCAATTTAGCGTAGCAGCCGCAATATAGTAGCGTAGCAACTGCTATTTTCATCCATGTTCATAAGCTTCTTTGTAGGCTAATTGAGCTTGTCAATAACTTCTTGTGCCACGAAATTGATAGCACTATCACGATCAATAACTAGAGTGGCTAACCTGTCATCACATGTTGCTCGAGTCCAGAAAATCATAGTTTGCTTCCACTCTTCTTTTCCATTTCAATGGTGGTAAGAAGTCTGCAAATGACAAGTGTTGATTATCTTCTCCTGTTTCCACTACATCAACTTTCATTCATTGTGGAGAATTTTTATTCTGAGGCTTAACTTGTCGCATGCAAAACCTTTGAAGCATGTGCTCAATGTGAATAGCTTCATTGTATGCTTCGTAAATGGTGTAACAGTGATTCATCTTCTCCAAAATGCTCGGCTTCAAACCTCTAATGTAAAAAATTAAATCATGTAACTCATTCTCATCAAGTGCAAGAGAATATTTTAGTTCTCGAAACTGACGGGTATATGCATCAACTATCAAATTATTTTGCTTCAAATTGAGAAATTGTTCGAATAAGAATTGATTTTCAAAATACCAATTGCCATACGCATGCTCATACCGCGTTCTTTGAAATTCATTGGAGGATCTAAAGATGTGCATATTGGCTTTAATGCGTAAAATTCTCAAAAACCGACTTACCTAGTTGAGAATCAACGACTGATATCAAGCAAGTAGGAAATAATAGAGTACTCTTGATGGGGTTGGCTCGTTGTTGGCTGGGCCCACTTTTTTTGTTTTTTTGGACAAAATACTGATGTTGGGCTCTGATAGATCCTAACTCAAGCCTAGTAACTTGGGCCCAGTGGCTTGGCTGAAGAGGACCAGGTGTCCTAGTTTAATTTCCATGCCGAAAACAAAAGAAAAGGGGTCAGTCAGCCCTCTTTCTGCCTCTGTTGTTGAATTTCGACGAAGAGAATAAAGGTCCCTGTCTCTAATGACTACTGGTGGGAAGGAGGAGGAAGCAGCAAGGGGGAAGTGCAGTGATGATCCTCAATAGTGGTAGTGCTTCGACGGGGTGCATCAATCTCTAGTGAACGGTATTCTCAATGGGATTGGGACGAATGGCCAGTTGGCGAAAGGGGAGGGGGGGTTTGTCTCAGATGAAGATCGAAGAGGCTCGGATGGTGTAGGAATGGCTTCAGGAAGTGGAATGGGTCCGATTTGGTTTCGGTGAGGGTTTTTATTTTATTTTTTTTTATTTTTTTTGGATGACTTGATGGGGCTACCATTGCTGGGGTGTTTCGGGGATTCGTGAAAGTTAAAAATGGGACTTCAAGGATTTGGTTGATGGCTGTGACAGGCGGAATGGAAAGGGTGGTCGGTCCTACGAGCAGAGGCAGACCTTAGGGGGGCCAGAGGGGCCATGGTCAACAACCCCCCAAAAAAAAAAAAATTTTTTTAACCCTCTATATATTTTAAAATTTATATTTATTTTTGATATGTGGTCCTAAAATAAAAAAATTTAGATAGTAGCTCCCCCAGGGAAAATTTCCTGGGTCAACCCCAGTCTGTGAAGGATTTGGTTGGTTGTTGATGGGAGTTGACTGGCATAGGGAGGGGGTTTAACGGGGCTTGGGAAAAGTGATGGGTTCAAGAGTTAGGGTCACAAAAGTTTGGAGAAAAGAATTTTGGTTGGGTGGGGATGATCGGAAAGGGTTGCTAGGTCCTAGGGTTGTGAGGATGATGCTGGTGGACCTCAATGGATTTTGATGGGGTGCAGTGGGGTTGGGGTTTGAAGGTTTCGAGTGGTGTGTGGGTTTCGAGGATGGCGTTCTGGGGTGGGGTTTTGGATCACAGGGATGGTGATAACGATGAATGAATACGATGATGGTGAGTGACAATGATGAGGATATGATGGTGATGACTATTGATGGATGGATGAAACGAAAGTACGGAGATGGGATACCTAGGTTACCTCGAATCAGTGATCAAAACAAACTGTGATCAGAGATCGGATCTTTTCTCTAATATCAATTGACGCAGCACAAAGAAGAAAAATAGCCAACAGTCTATTTTCCAAACCAAAAGGCTTAGGATAAACTGTCTAGGCCTCACACCAAAGATAAGAATTCAACCCACAAGGAGAAAAAAATTGAAATCTTATTCAAAATAATGTAGTCTATACCATGAGAATGGATTACATCTATTTATAATTAAACTATTCTCTAAATAAAGAAACAAACTAATTCAATCCAAATAAGAAGTCCTAATTTAAATATAAAATCAATTTCTAAAAATAAGAAACTTAAGAAAGCAACTACTGATAATAAATTATTCTTCATTGCTAAGCTTTTGATTTGGGCCCAATGGGCTAGCCAATCATGGATCTAGCCTGCATAAAATACCCTCCATCACAAAAAACGGTGCTAGAGGCTTGAACCTAAGTAAACTGAGTTTGCACTCCTTATAGGTAGTCAGTCTCCGGTGCCACTAGGACAACACACTAGTCACCAAATATATATAAATATATATGTATATTTATTTATATATTAATATGTATATTCTCAAAAGTCACCAATGAGAAATAATCTTATCTTGTTGATCACATGTGTGTTTCCAAGCAAACTGCTTCAGCTGGCCCACATGAACTTACTGGATTTTGAATACCTTTTTAATACACACTTTTCTGAATCTAATCAGTTCATACCATGCTTAATAGTCAGTTGTGTGCTGGGAAGGCAATCAGAACTCGACTTTATACACCAGAATATGTAATAGAGGGAAGAAAAAAAAACGCAAAGCGAGGTTCACATGATGAAAGTGTACATGCCAACAAGGGCCGACCGAGGAAATTTTCCTTGGGGGGCTTCATGTAAAAAAAAATATTGGGAGAAGCAGAATATGTAAAAAAAATACTAGAGGGGCTCTATGAAATTTTGAACTATTTTCAGGAGTGTGTGAGGGCTTCAACCTCCATATCATCCTACTTGGGTCCGCCACTGCATGCTAAGAAGGATTAGTGTAGTTAATAGGAAAGACAGAATTAGAATTTACTAGAACCAGTGGAGTTGCTTCACAACAGATGCATAGTGTGATTGATGGGATAAGGCTCAGATAATGATAGATGAATATGTAATAAATGCCCTGATGTTATTTCTCTTCCTCATCATGACCAACATGGAAGTTTCTCCTGTCTTATACCATTTAAAGTTCTCTCTCATACAATTTAAAGTTCCTTTGTAGAACTCTTTTAGGAGATTAGAAGTTGATAGGATAAGGTTCAGATGATCATGATAGATGGATATGTGATAGAAGTCAGATGTCTAGGGTTTAATCCATTTCATTTTGGATATCAGAAGGTCTAAAAAGATAGAGATTAGAAGAGAACTGGGGAGAAAAGAAGTGACGGTTATCCAACGTAGGGTTTCTATTATCATTAGGAATCTGATTAATGGTTGTAATTTAATCATAGTTTAGGACTTCTTTGTTGGCATAGCATATATACAAGCCCATTGTATGGAACGAGGGGAGTTTTTTGGATTTTTTTTATGAAATTGATTAAAGTTGCACGTTTGCAGTTTTCTATTTCTTCTCTCCCTTGGTTGAGCATTGCCCATTGGATCGAAGATCTCTATCATGGATTTCGCAATTAACAGTAAGCAATTCCTTAATTTCCCCTTAATTGACATTTGATTTTTTGTCGATTGAAGATGGGGTATCATTGAGTTCGCCATTAATTGGGATTACTACTTCTTTCACTGCATCACAAATCCAAAAATCTAGTCCAAATGCAAGTGGAACAATATGTTAGAAGACCTCAAATGCCAACATATTGATATTATTGAAAAAAACCATAAAACTATAAAAACAAGCTATCTAGAAAAATAAGACAAACAAGCATTTGAATGAGGTTTTTTTTTTATTATTTTGTGGCCCCAAGTTACTATTGTCAACAATAGCCCAACATGTACAATAAATGGGCCCGACCGATGATACCATGAAGACCCACGTGGGGTGACTTAATCAAAGGATGAAGTGTAAAGGATGTATCTTCCTTCTATGTTAGATTCATTAGCTGTACAAAGATTGTAATTAGCCTAAATATAAGTTGTAGTTAAGGAAAAGAGAGGTGATAAAAAGGGAAGAAAACAGTCACTCCTGACATGTAGTTTTTGACACAAAAATCTATGTCTTCTTCCTATGAAATGATATGGTATCAGAGCCTGTGAAAGATCATCATCCTCCATCACTTTCAAATGTCCAGAGCTAGAGGAGGTGATCCATGTACTCCTAGAGCATCTTGCACAGTTAGTTGTTCAATGGATCTCCTACATTCACATCACAGTAACATTGTGATCAATAGTGTGGCCCATCATTGACCATCCCAACACAAACGAAAGGCAGGAGGTTGGTCGACTATTTATCCTGGGTTTTCTGAAGGTTTTTTCCGGCATCAGCGGTAGGACATCTATCATGATTTGAGATTTTATGAAATTCTGCACAAATTTCATCAAATCTGTCCAAAATCTTGGATTTTTAGAATTTGTTCATGAAACTTAGTTTGAGGGATTCGAAATTTAGAGAATTCTGCTAATCTGGAAATTGATCACAGTGTGGCTGTGATTTTTAGGCCAACTGATGCAGGCCAAATCCATGATTGACCAAGCCATTGGACCCAAGATCAATACAGCCTAATACATTAGAATAGATTATATTATTAGTAGTTGATTTAAGTTGTTTTATTAATATTTGGCGAGTCTAGTCATGTTTGATTTAGAACTTCTTATTTGTTTAGAATTAGTTGTTTCCTTTCTTAGATGATGTTTTAGTTATAAATAAGGATGTAATCTCTTCATGAGAGATAGACTTTCATATTGAATAAAGATTTGGAATTGGTTCTCAGTTGAGACAGTTTATTTGTCTTTGGTGAGGCACCTAGACAACCTATCCCTAAGCCTTTTGGCTTGGAGATTAGCCCGTTGGCTAATCTTCTTCCCCTGCGCTGCTTAACCAACCTAATCAGACGACCTCTATCTGAGTGGGTTGAGTGCACTGTTTTTAGGCTCTGATATAAGATCTGATCATAGATCTCTTGTTAACGGTGAAATTAAACACTGTTTTTCTGATTTTGGATAACAACCTCATTTTAGCATAACAATTTATTTTGTGGACCTCTCGTTATTGTGGGTTGTTGCGTGGGGTACATTACTACTGCTCTTCCTGGTTGACTGGCTCAGCATCAATTGAGCATTTTTTTGAAATGGAAATGAATGAAATCCTCCTGATTAAATTTAATGGAAAGAATTATACATCATGGATTTTTCAATTTCAAATTTACCTTAAAGGTAAAGAGCTGTAGG
The DNA here is from genome assembly GCA_037013555.1 of Sextonia rubra. Classification (NCBI taxonomy): domain Eukaryota; kingdom Viridiplantae; phylum Streptophyta; class Magnoliopsida; order Laurales; family Lauraceae; genus Sextonia; species Sextonia rubra. The sequence continues at coordinate 20,592,670 of JASUAD010000006.1, forward strand.
GCATATTGATGGGTCGGAGACAAAATCAACAAATGATAAGGCCCTGGCTAAATGGGAGACTAAAGATGCCCAAATAATGACTTTTGCTCTTGCAGCCAAGATGAGGACTGTCCGTACAATTCTTGTCACTGCTGCTTCTCTATCATGGCCTCTTTACTAGATGGATGTGAAGAATGCCTACCTTCATTGGGATCTCAAGCAGGAAGTTTATATGTACCTTCTTCAAGGATGCACAAATACCCCCAAAATTGAGGTCGCTCAATTACACCATTATTTATATGGTCTTAAACAAGCACCAAGGGCTTGGTTTGAGAAGTTTCACAATACTCTACTTCAGCTTGCTTTCTTGCAAAGCCCATATGATCCTTCCATGTTTATTCACCATATCTCAAGGCATTACTATACTTCTAGTATATGTGGATGAAATCATCATCACTGGCACTCATAGCAACATGATCCACAAGCTTCAACATTCCCTTCAAGATGCATTTCATGATCTTGTTGAGCGTGCCGGTCTTGAAGACTCCACACCTGTGGACACACCTTTAGAAGTTAATGTTAAACTTACCAAGGCTGATGGAGATCCTCTTCAAATTCCTACCACATACCGTCGCTTAGTTGGGAGCCTTGTCCTGTTGACAATTACTACACCGAACATATCTTATGCTGGTAATGTAGTTAGTCAGTTCATGACTGCTCCTAGGCATCTTCATATGGATGCCGCCTGTTGTCAAGCGCATCATTAGTTATATACTTGGTTCTCCAACAAGAGAACTATATTTTCCAGTTGGCACCCCTCTCACTCTTACTGCCTATTCTGATGCCAACTGGGCTGGCTGTCTAGACACTCGTTGGTCTACTACGAGATGGTGCGTTTACTTAGGAGAAGCATTGATATCATGGAAATGTAAAAAACAATATAAGGTATCTAAATCTTCTATGGAATCTGAATATCATGCTATGTCTTCAACTTGTTCTGAGATTCTTTGGCTAGCGGATTGCTCTCCGAGATTCATTTTCCTCAGAAGACATCTACACCACTTCATGCTCACAATACCAGTGCCATTCGTCTCATTGAAAATCTAATCTTCACATGAACGCACCAAATATGTCAAGGTGGATTGTCATTTTATTCGAGATGAATATGATCATAAAATCATAAGCCTTCCTCATGCTTCTACTAAACTTTAGCTTGTAGATATCTTTACTAAAAGCCCTCCTCGTCCGCGTCATGAATTCTTGATTCACAAATTGTTGCTGGTTGACTAGCATCAATTTGAGGGGGGATGTCAACAATCGCCCAACCTATAATATAAATGGACCTGACCCATGATACCATGAAGACCCACGTGGGTTGACTTAGTCAGAGGATGAAGTTTAAAAGATGTATCTTCCTTTTATGTTAGATTCATTAGCTGTACAAAAGATTGTAATTAGCCTAAATATAGGTTGTAATTAATGAAAAGAGAGGTGAAAAAGAGGGGAGAAAACGGTCACTCCCAACATACAGTTTTTGACAGAAAAATCTACGTCTTTTTCCTAGGAAATGATAACTATAATCCTAATATTCTGTTGATATTGTGGAGCCTCGTCATAGAAGGACCAAACTCCAGTGTCATCTCACAGTCAGCACAATGGTAAGATGTATCTTCCATTACAGAAGGCCAAGATTTGGACCTACCTAATTAGCCTAAATATAAATTGTAATTAACGAAAAGAGAGGTGATAAAGAGGGGAGAAAACAGTCACTCCGACAAACAGTTCTTGACACAAAAATCTACGTCTTCTTCCTAGGAAATGATAACTATAATCCTAATATTCTATTGATATTGTGGAGCCTCGTCATAGAAAGACCAAACTGCAGTGTCGTCTCACAGTCAGCACAATGGTAAGACATATCTTCCATTACAGAAGGCCAAGATTTGGACCTACGTAGGTTGTGCTTGTTCTCCCCACAGATAGCTCCTCTGCAACTAAGGCAGCACATTAAGACAAGAGACTAAACTGTTTTACTCTATTTAGGAGAACTTAGATTTAACAAAAAAAAAAATTTACTCAAAGAAAAAGCAAGAAATAAAATGTGGACAAAAGTTAAAATTCAGAAATTGTATACTCAAATCCATTCCATAGCCCAAACTTCATAGCCTGTTTGTGTCCAGGGAATCCTGGTGTCCAAGGACAGGAAAGTTATGAGATTTTCATAGGGAGCGAAGTAATCCTCCGAAACTATAGACATAAGCGCATCCTAGAATTCCCTTAATCAACAAAACATATGAATGCATAGAAATCTTCACTTTGAAAGATTGCAAGGTAGGATTCCATGAATCCAAGTGAGGACTTAGAATTGGAGTATGACATCCCCATTTAAGTGTCCATTCAACTATGCTCATACCAAATTTTCATATTGGCATGACAGCACCAACGAAAACAAAAAGGTTTCAACAAAAAAGAAAAAAGAAAAAAAAATAAAAACCAAAAACTTAATTCATGTTTGTAGAGGGTGCTTAGAGTGTACCTGGCAGATAATATGCGGATTCCCAACTATAACAAGTAAAGATCTAGCACGAGTTATTGCAACATTGAACCTCCTTGGATTGCGAAGAAATCCGAGGTTAAAATTTCTGTCAAACTCATTATGCTGGATAGATGACCTGACCGTAGATATAATGATCACTTGCCGCTCTTGCCCTTGGAATTGCTCAACACTCCCAACCTTCACATCATCCATTCCAAGTGACTCGAGGGCTTTCTTCAATTTAAGTACTTGCTGACGATAAGGAGTTATAACTCCAATATCACCCTCAGTCACTTTAGTGCTTTTGGATAGGCTATTTATGATGTCAACGACTTTGCTTGCCTCAAACCGATTAAACCATGAGGGATTACTACCCTCCCTCTCATCACATCCTCGAATTCCAACAAAAAGAATGGGAAATTCTTCATTTGGGAGGTCTGCCCACTCAGACAAGGACAAATCTCTCTCTTCCTTACAAGCAACCAGTTCGCCCTGGTAAAAGAGTTTAGAAGGGAGCTCCAGTATAGCTGGATGGCAACGATAGTTTCTAACCAGCTTTGTCACAAAGTTTTTGTTCTCATTGCCATAAAGCTCACACTCAAAAAGTCTCTCCAAGTATGATTTCCCCAACCCATAACTCTCTGCATCTTTTGAGTAGATCACTGGACCCAACTGCTTAGGGTCTCCTGCCAACACCACCACAGTCTGCTTCTTACAAAGGTTTGATAAAGGTACCATTGTCTCTGGCTCAGATGCTTGGCCTGCTTCATCTAAGAAAATGTGGGAGAAGTGGCCCCTTCGAATACCTTCTGCATATAGGAGTGATGCACTCATATAGGTGCATATAATGATCCTATAACGCCACAAGGCCTGAAGTGGAGGACATCTGAAAACCAAGTCCTCGAAGAAGCAAAAACGAATTAAATCAGGTGGGACATCCTCATATGAACGGCTGGTTGCATTTAGCCTAAATATTTCATGTTCCTGAACCACAGGGGTTTCCTTGTTGATCAACTTCTGCAGTACATGGTCTGCAGAATTGTTAGATGCTGCACAAACAAGAATTCGTGCATCCCTTCGAGTTGTGTATAGTTGTAAAACTGCCTCCACCAGTGTCAATGTTTTGCCAGTACCTGGAGGCCCATAGATTACGTATGGCGGAGCTCTTTTGCAGCTGAGGATCATTTCAACAGCGCAGATCTGCTCCTCATTGAGATTCTGGCTCCATGGTACAAAGGGACATGTTTTTATTGACCTTGTCATGGACTGAGATGGAAAGAGAAACGCCATATCTAAACCATGTTCTGCTGTGCCAACAGCTTGATATAGCCTTCTCATGTTGACGCGATTGTAAGTGAAGGTAACGTTGTAAAGATTTCCTTCACGATGAAGATGGTGGAAATCCTTTCCAAACTTTAGAAACACTTCATCAGCCTCAACTCGATGAATGTATCCCTGTACAAGCCATCTCAAAATGTAAGCCTTGTAGAAAAGATTGTCAACTTTTACCACAGACATACTTATCCAAAAATAAGTAAACAAATGACAATATCAGGTCTGATAGAAATGGTTGACAACATTTTCCACAGAAATACTAGATCAAAAACACAAAAGAAATAGTGAGGAATCCTTTCAATGCAATCATGTAACCAAGGATATGTCCAAAGTCTAAACGAGCCCAATATTTTCAATTGCCATTCAAACATAGAGGCAAAATCATTGCAAGTATCAGTATCAAACATTTTCCATGTATTTCAATAATTAAGGATTCAGCTATGGGCTAAATAAACAAGTGTTAAATCAGAAGAAGGCGAAATTACACTATTTAGTCTCTATGCATATGCAGTCTTAGGAATGCACAATGATAAAAAGAGTTCTTCAGAGTCAAACAAAAAAACATGATAGGGCTTGCATTGTACAAAATAATTACATTCAGCTCACAGTGCTTTAACATTTCAATACTTGGCCTCCATACAATTCAGCCAATCCAATGAACAAGACTAACATTTCCTTGCATTAAAAAGAAAAACGCCAAAATTACAGCTTTTTCATTAATTTCACAACAGAACTATCATGTTAGAGATAAAATATTGGAATGTTTTCATCTATTACAATGCCAAAATATTCTCAGGGCAGAATAATCGGATGTCTACAAAGAGACCTCAGGGCAGAATAACAAATATTATAATAGTTGGTAGAACCGTAGAAGACATAATCATTCAAAATTCAACATTGCTCCTGAAAAATTAAAAATTAAAAAAGGCCTCTTTCCATTCAGAGACGAAAAGGAAAAATGAAAAACAAACCTGATATGGCTTATCATCGGGAGCATCATTAATGGATTTGACAAAAATACAATCCCCATAGACAATTGAAGGCCTCTTCTCAGCTAATCCAGGGACCCCAAGGGCCAAGAGTTGACTGCCAGCCCTCCTCATGGTGACATTCTCCATGTCATGCGTTCTCATATCTTCCTATGGTATGAAGTCAGTATCAGTAGAGGGAACCAAAAAAAAAAAAAAAAAAAGAATCAAATTTTAAAAAGCAAGAAATTCTAGCATATGGGCTAAATGATTTTGACCAAAAGAATTACCTCCAAACGGATTTCTTCCATGATGATTAGGTTATTGAAGAATTGTGAATAATTATCTATTTTCAATCCTTCATTGAGAACCTCTGGGACCTGCTTATTCTCGATCAACTCCCTGACATCAGGGGGTATCGGAAATGGTGGCAACCTATACCTGTAAGCTTGTGAGGGTGTGCGGGCAGGGCGCGAACCCGGCACATACTCGTTGATGCTAAACTGTTTCCTCCTCGGAGCCCTTGAATATGGCCTGTTTGAAGCCAACAACTGGGCAACCTTATCCTCCGCCAATAGGAAGATGACCCGCTCGACTTGATCATCTCCCGCATCAAAATGCACAACCGCTGTGTGCAAGCCAACCCCTTTTGGCTTGCAAGATAGCCAAATGGTGAGGGTCTGACCCGGTTGAAGCACCCTATCATCCAAAGACGTGGACTCAAGGAACTCGCGGATCTTTTCAGCATCAGCTTTATCCGAGGGAGGCTCCAAGAGTGAGACAGTGAATGCGCCCTCCGGACTCGAATGGATAATTTTAACACCCCATAGATCTATGGGTTCGTCTGTGCTGTTTCGGATGGTAATCGAACCGACAGTGGTTTCTCCTATGGGAATGGACTGAGGTTTTCCTTCAATCAATGGAAAGGGGTTGGAAACAATGACTTCCCTTTCACCAACAGGATCATCGAACCCCTGAACCGATTTTTTGTCCTCAAAATCCAGGAAACCAACTTCAGGTTTATCTCCAATTACTGAGTATTCTTCGTCCCAATCTTCTTCACCAACTGAACCCATTAAAGACCAAACCTGTGTTTTGTTCATAACCATTTTATCATCAGTTAGGAGGAAGGGAGAAAAAAAAAAAAAAAAAACTTCACACAGACAGGAGAAACAACACTCAAACAGCCCAAAAGAAAAAACACAACCACAAAATGAATCCAGAATCCATCCACAGAACACATGAACAGAGAACATCAAATGTAATCTACACCACAAATCACATTTAAATGAATAACTGAGAGAACCCAGAACCACTACTAAATGATCAGTGTCAAATCCTCTCAATGCAGTTGGACTGTCCCTTTTTTTTTTTCTTTGATCGGTGCCCATGAACTATGCATAGAAACGCGTTTGATCGATTTTGTTTCTAAGGGTGTTTGAGCAACGGACCTCTGTATTCAGAGCAAGCGATTTGGGCCTGGGAGAGGAAGAAATGCAGATGAATCGATCAAATGCGCATCATCAGAAGAAAGAAGAAGAAGAAGAAGAAGAAAAGCAGGAAGCCGGCTTCTGCTCAGATGATCAAAAAGAAAGAAATGGAGTAATGATTACTTTAATACTTCATTTCGTACGTGCTTCCTTTTGCCTTTTCGGAGTGGCTCTTCTGTTGGAATAATGCTAGCCACTGCCGGAGTTTCTTGCTTCGGAGGGCACTTGTGGAAATCACTCCCCTTGGTGCATTAAGAAACAGTCTAAAAATAAGTCTTCATATTATGATTATGAGGATTTAGACGTCATTTGGCATTTTTATTTTTTGGGTTTATTCTCTTGAAACGGATTCATATAAATATAGTTGTCCAAAATAGACTGTTTGGTAATCGTAAGTTGCACGTATATGACAATCAATGTAAAAGAAGGAGAAAGGAGCCCATATGAAAAATGTCTTAAGTGGACAGATGGTCACCCAACGCAGTTCTTCTTTTTAGTTGTGAGCTGTAAAATTGAGATTTGAACATACAGATGTCTTTAAAAGCTCAAACACATCTATGATTGTTGGTTCATTGAGGATCTTTAGATATTTGTGAAAAACCATACACCATTAAAGTTTCATTTTTGTACTTTTGCAGGCCCTTAGATCATGATTGAAATCATTAATCCTCTTTGGAAAGCTAAAAATGGTTATAGGGTCAAGATTTAATCCTTGATTTCACATGGGTCTCAATAAATAATGAAAAATGTATATCGTTGATGTACTTATGCAACAAGTGACTAGGTTTTGCATGTAATTGCACTCTGTGCATTTTTTTAAAGTTGCAGAGCCCTAAATGAAGATTCAGACCTTTGGCATTCTCCAAGAGACTAAGAATGACCATTGTATCGGTCGTTGATGGTGAAGAACAGCCATTGTATTGATCGTTGATGCTTCACCAATCTTTATAAATTTGTGAAAAAACATGAACCGTTTGTCTCAATTTGAACTTCATGGGCCCCTATTTCAAGATTCATACCATTGATCTTCATTAAAATCCCAAAAACATATACGTAGGGTCAAATTTTAGCCGTGGATTCCTCACAGATTTTGAAAAAATCATGAAAACATTCAACCGTTGCTATATTTATGTATAAACCAGGTGGGTTTTCATGTGTGTCCACCTAGTGCATTTTTTAATTTTTTATTAATTGTGAAACCCAAAAGCCTGATTCAAACTATCTGCTCTCTTTATAAGATCAAACACATGGGTTGAGTTTGAGCCGATGTTTGGATGGGGGTAGGGTAAAGTAGAGTGAAATGAAGCCTTCATTTCACATACATGATTTGATGTGTAGCCCATATCAAAAAGTATAAAAAATCAAAATTCCCCTCTTCTTTCTCAAAAATAAAAATAAAAAAGTCAAAACATAACATTCTCAAAATGCGTGAGGAATCAATACAAATAGGCCCCCCATTAAAAAGCAACATTGATCTTCTTTAAATCCCAAGAATATATAGGGTCAAATTTTAGCCCTTGATTCCTCACAGATGTTCTTAAAGTTTATTATGTATTAGAGCATTTTATAAACCCCTAATTGCGTTTTCTACTTTGAGCTTACTTGCAAATTAGAGCGTTGCCTCTTGAAAAATAAGCCAAGGGGGATGCTAACATTTTAGGACATTTTCAATTATAGAGGATGGGGGTGGAAAATGCAGATCTCTGTGTGTTTTGGACAATAATTACTGCATACAACTCTCAAAATGAAGCAAATGGCCGATTCTAGTATGTCATTTTAAAAGATGGCCCCAGTTATTTCATGAAACAAGAGGGGTCTTTTTAATGATTTTACCAAATAGAATAATTATTAATTAGAACTTAAAAATTAAATACTTTGTTTTACACATTAATTTAATTAGCTTTTATTAATTAAACTAGAGTTTCCAAATGACGTCTTACTATTTGCAATGTGCCACTAGGTCAACTAGTAAAAAAATGACCAGCTTATTCTATATTGGACTTTTTATTAAAAGAATTAAATAGAACTCAATAATAACTGATTAACAATAAATATTATACATTTGTCTAAGAGTTGTCCAAGCAGGAAAAAAAAGGCATTTTGTAGAATGAAAATGCCTTCTAGTCATACTTGCTTGACTTCATATGATATACAACAAAATTTCTTTTCTTCGATGTTGTTGTTGTTGTTGTTGTTTTATTTTTTCCTTTCTAGTCGTCCTCCTTTTCCTTTTCTCCCTAACCTCATTTTTACGTCCATACTCTTTTCTTATGCGTTGCACCAGGGTCCTTACTCCTTAGCCCTTGTCAACACTCCTTTCCTCCTACCTCCATTACCATCGCTGGCTCCTTTTCACTCTATTCCAATCTCATTCTCAACTCCACTCATCTCCTCATCTTGCCTTTCATTTAAGCTCCTAAGCCATGAAACCTTGAATCATTTGCTAGGTGTGTGTGTATGGGGAAGTGTTTGGATGTTGGGGTTGTTAGGGTTAGAAGAAGGGAAAATTTCTAAATAGGGCTCAAGTTTCGCCCATATTTCAAATTGGGACAGAAAAAATCTTATATTTCAAAATAGGACTTAAGTTTTCATATTCCTTTTAGATCAGGACATCTGACCAGATTTGGGGTTTTTTGGCAAGTTTCTTCTCTTTTTTTTCCTAAATACCCATATTACCCTTCACCCCTTTCTTCCCAACCCTCTTCCAACCACCACCCACCTCTCCTCCGACAAGAACCACTACCCTCAGGATGAAACTTAGTGTCATGTGGATTCTATGCATTCAGAGGTACGTCTCACCCTCTACGGCGGCAACATTATGCATTTTATGTATACATTTTACTTTAATGGCATTGTCAAATACCAGAAAATGTTCTACTTAGATCTTTACCAGTCCTAACGGTTCTCCATCCAACAACCATCATCGTTGATAAATCGTTGTTCTATTCTCGTCTTAAGAAATCGAGTCTCAAAGTCTAAAAACATAATGGAATTGCATTAGATTTGGAGAGGACATGATGAGTTGACCACATCATCAACAACATGTCTGAAGCTTGAGTGATAATGGGGAGTGGGAAAAGAGCATTGGAGTTTCGTCATTTTTAATAACCTATTTTCCAGAACATAATCTGGTCCAAGAACATGAAGTAAAATCCTATATAAGCATGAGTTACACTTGGCTTGGGTTCACTAGGAGGGTGGGTGACGGTTGGGAAGAAGAAAGGGGTGAAAGGGCATTTTGGGCATTTGGGAAGAAAAAGACAAGAAACTAGCCAAGAAACACAAATCTAGCCGGATGTCCTAATCTGAAAGGAATATGGAAAACTTAAGTCTTATTCTGAAATGTTAAATTTTTTTGTCCCAATTTGAAATTTGAGAAAAATTTTAGCCTTATTTTGAATTTTTTCCTTAGCAGAAACAAGGGGGTCAATGAGCCATAAATTCCATGCAAAGGAGTCCAATGTGGCTATGGGGACATCTTTCACCTATTTGGGCCAACCCTTGAATAAGTTAAAATGATAAAAGTAAAAAGTGTGATCATGAAAGACCAGAAGTAACACACAATAGTTAAAAGGGTTAAACGAAAAAAAGGGTGTGAATATCAATACACTTCTCAAAGGATAACTACAATCGTTAAAATTATTCACATTTAGAAACAGGAAAAAAAAAAAGAAATGAAAATCTTTTTCAAAATCTGAATAGGGATTTGAAGGGTTTTATATGAAGTCGAACCTCTTTCGATGTCGCAGCTAATGGACACTTTCGTCTTTCAAAATGCTCACTTTTTTGCATCAATTAACCCTTTGGACAAAGCAAATTTCCTATCATTAATTGGTAATTATTGAATTTGGACAAATTTTTTTGTTAAAATTCCTTGTATATTTTTCACCAACTTAAATTGGGATAACAACTTTGAAGGAAAAGTGGAGTTTTGCTTTCTAATTCATAGCCTTGAAGAGCATTGATGGTTCATTGGTAATGCATTTTCCTTTCCACTGGGACGACTAGAATCTTATAGATTCAAGTGTATTTGTGTTTACAAGAAACTGGACACATAAGAGGTTATTGTTGGGTGGGCTTACTTGTGTAAATGGGACGGAAAAACACAAGTTTATTATCAAATGGGCCTATTTGTTTGTAAAGAATTATAGGATTGTTTGTTTGTGTGGAATTAGATTATACAATAATTATTGATAAAGTACTCTCATGGAACTAGAGTAAATAGGGAAGCTGATCACAATGAAATGACAACATTTTACCATTTAAAAGAGCATGTAAACATATGGGTTTTCAACACACATTTGTAACAAAGTCGCTCACCGTGGCATTCTATCAAACACCATGTACATATAGAATTAATCAACATAAAACTGATTAAAAATAGGAAAAAGGATATAATACCTTTGCCTTAGGTCTAGTGGACATGGTAAATGCTTAGGAAGTGCTCACAAGTGATTGAGGCAACGTTGAAACAAAGCAAAGGATAGGGTAGTAGCCTTTCGGGATGAGAGTAGGTGAAGAGATGAAAAGGAAGTCACATAAATGGGTCGGGAGATGAAAAGAGAAGTAAAAAAAATGGGTCATTTGCTAGTAAATCCATGGTTTCAACAAGAGCTCCACATACATGGAGGTGAAACGATTCTCATTAATGGGGACCTTATTATGGTTAATCTTGGTAGAAAGTGAGGAGGAAATGAGGAAAGAGAGGAATCATCTAAGGGAAAGATTACGAGTAAGGCCGTCTGAGGAGGTGGAGCTTGAGAAGTTATGTTTAGGTCAATTTAAATTCACTTAATGGCTGCTCTCAAGAAGTGGTCAAAATTATAGGACCATCAAAATTAGATTTGAATTTGACCACTAATTTGTGAATTGGAATCAACTAGCTTTATTATATATATAAAGAGAAAGAGAGAAAGAGAGAGAGAGTACTGATAATGTACAAACTTTCCTTATGGTTTTACGGTACAAACTACCACACGGGGCCCGCTTGGGACCCTATAAATCATCGAATAGTGGGAGGATCGGAAGAGCCAAGCAAGGCTAACTTAGATATCAAATTTGAAGTCTATCTACTACCATTAACTTATTCATCCATGGTCCAAAAGTTTAGACCTTTTATATAAAATAAAAAAATTGACCCTCGATCCAATGGTCCATTCCATTTTTTTATCAAAACTTGGTAGGACCTATGTAAATAAAGGGAGGGGTTTGAATGGTCCACTCAAATAGACTAATAGGGGGCCCCACATGGTAGCTTATACTATAAGATAAAAAAGGAAGCTTGTGCGGGATCATTACTCGTGTATATATATATATATATAATTAGAATGTGTTCTTGAGAAGTAATTGATTCAAAGGGTCTATTTCTCGTATTGAATCCTTACTTTCTTTTAGCTCCATCTATCTAGGAATCTATGACTAAGAACTACAATTGTGGTGCAATCCTCAATTTCATTATGACTTGTTTAAGAATATATAATTGATTACCAAAAGGTCATCCACCTTATCTCTTTGGAAATGTGGTGAGTTGTCAAATAAATGTAATGCGATATTGACTAATATTCAAATAATCAATATCCCTTGATTAGGGAGTGAGATGCATAGCGTATCCATATTAGTTGTTATTTTGATTGATATTGCTTATGTGTATCCTTATCGTACTCCCTCCTCCTCCCCTCAAACTTGGAGGTGTTGCAACAATGGCAAATCTAGGCCGTAGATTTTGAAATCTTGTTGATGGTAGTCTTTGAATTTTGCAAGAATGTATGTTAGTTGGTCCTTCATTGAAATAAATTGAACCTAAAGATCTCTTTTTGCCACTTTATCTCTAACAAAATGGAGATCCACTTCCACATGTTTTGTACTTGAATTAAAAATGGGATTAGCACCGAGATAGGTAGCCCTAACATTATTATACTGTAGAATAAGCGGGCCAAATAAATAAAGACCAAGCTCACCAAATAAGAAATGTAGCCATATTATTTCAGAAGCGAAATTTTCCAGAGCCCAATATTCATTTTCGATACTGAACCTCGCAAGTGTTAGTTGCTTTCTTGTTTGCTATGATATGATATTTAGTCCAAAGAATATAAGATATCCTCCTTGTGATTTTTTCTTATTTGGGCACCCAAACCAATCAACATCTGAGACAAAAAGCTATTAATTGAAAGCAAGAAGATTGTGAGCATAAAAATGTCACACAAAATAATATGAGGTTGGTTGGGAATGATGGATTTGATGGAGTCGCCCTGGTACAGGGTGCCTAACTTAAAAGGAAAGAAAGCTAAAAAAGGAAGCACAATAACAATTGAAAAAGTTAGATTTCTTTATTAATTTTAGAACATGGTATATAGCCTGTGAAAACCATTGAATTTGGATTAACACTGAGAATTGGGTCAGCTCGATGACCGCCAATATCCTTGGCACGAAACCACTAGATCACGATGTCCCTAGGCTTTCAAGTCCTCAATTACAATTTCTCTAATCTAATGATTTTCCTCTAGGGATTCTAAACATTAAGGGGAAGCCAAATATAATATACAATAAATTTATGAAAATGCCTCTCCTGGAACTAGACTAAAATATACTCTCGTGAAACTAGAGTTAAAAGGGAAGCCAATCACAATGAAATGAAAAAACTTTACCAATTAAAAGCGCATGTAAACATATGGGTTTTCAACTCACATGTGTAACATAATCGCTCACTGTGACATTTTGTCAAACATTATGCGCACATAGAATAAATCAACAAAATAAACATAAAACTGATTGAAAATAGGAAAAAGGATGTAATACCTCTGTGTTAGGTCGAGTGGACATGGTAGACGCCTGGGAAGTGCCCACAAGTGATGAGGCAACGTTGCAGTAGAGCAAAGGACTTGGTAGCAGCCTTTGGGGATGAGAGTAGGTGAATAGATGAAGAGGGAAGTCACGGAAATGGGTTGGGAGATGAAGAGAGAAGTTAGGAAAGTGGGTCATTTGCCGGTAGATCCATTGGTTTCAATGAGAGATCTACAGACATGGAGATGAAATGTTCTTATTAATGGGGACATTATTGTGGCTAACCCTGGTATGAAGTGAGGGAGGAAGTGAGAAAAGATACGGATTGTCTAATGGACAAAATAGTAGTAAGACAATATGAGGAGGTGGAGCTTAAAAAGTTACATTCAGGTCTAATTAAATTCACTTACTGGCTGCTAACAAGAAGTGGTCAAAATTATAAGACCGGCAAAATCAAATTTGAAATTGGCCACTAATTTCTGAATTGGAATTAACTAGCTTCATTATAATGATCCTATATAAGTTTCCCTTACAGTCTTACGATACAAGCTACCACATAAAAAAATTGACCCTCGATCCAACTATCCATTTCATTCTAATTTATCAAAACCCAATGGGACCAATGTAAATAGGACTATAGGAGGGGTGGGTTTGAATGATCTGCTCAGATGGACTAACAGGGGCACCACATGGTAACTTATACCGTAAGACCGTAAGGCGCAGCTTGTACAAGATCATGGCACAGCTTGTACACGATCACTACTCATATATATATAAATAATTGGAATATGTTGTGTGAAGTTATTGATTCAAAGGGGCTATTTCTTGTATTGATTTCTTACTTTCTTTCTACCCCATCTATCTAGGAATCTATGGCTAAGAGCCTGTTTGGATGTAGGGTAGAGTAAAATAGAGTAAAGTAAACCCAAAATCAAGAAAAAATAATATATGATGGGGTTATCATGAATTTTTATTTTTAGTTGTTTAATAAGAAATCTTTTTGACTTTTTTAATAAAAAGTAGATTTTTTTGTAATTTAGTAGTTGCTTTTTTGACTTTTTTTTTTGAAAAAGAAGAGGAAAATTTTGAAATTCAAATATTAAACTTTACTTTAACTTACTTTACATCATATCCAAATACACCCTAAGAACTACAATTGTGGTACAACCATCGATTTCATTATAATTTGTTTAAGAATATATAATGATCCAAAAGGTCATCTGCCTTATCTCTTTAGAAATGTGGTGAGTTATCAAAGAAATATAACACAATATTGACCATTATTCAAATAATCAACATCCCTTGATTAGGGAGGGAGATATGTTGCTATTTTAGTTGTTGATGATGCGTATCCTTATTAGTTGCTATTTTGATTGATATTGCTTACGTGTATCCTTATCCTGTCCCTCCTTCCCCTCAAACTTGGGGGTGTTTCAACAATAGTAAATTTGGGCCATAGATTTTGAATTCTTGTTGATGGTAGTCTTTGAATTTTGTAAGAATGAATGCTAGTTGGCCCTTTGTTGAAATAGATTGAACGTGAAGATCACTTTTTGCCACTTTATCTCTAACAAAATGGAGATACACTCCCACATGTTTTTTACATAAAAGAAAAATGGTATTGGCACCAAGATAGGTAGCCCCAACATTGTTATGCTATAGAATAGGTGGGCCTAATAAATAAAGACCAAGCTCACCAAGTAAGGAATGTAACGATTTTAATTTAAAAGAAAATTTTCTAAAGCTCAATATTCACTTTCAGTACTGAACCTAGCAATTTTTTGTTGCCTTCTTGTTTACCATGATATCATATTTAGTCTAAAGAATATGAGATATCCTCCTAGTGTTTTTTGTCATTTGGGCACCCAGATCAATCAGTATATGAAAAAAGCTATTAAATGAGAGGAAGAAGATTGTAAGCATAAAAATGTTGCAGCATAAAATATGAGGTTAGTTGGGAATAATGAATTCGATGGAGTAGCTCAGGTACAGAGTGCCTAACTTAAAAAGAAAGAAAGCTCAAAAAGGAAGCACCATAATGATAGAAAAAGTTAGATTTCCTTTATTAATTTTAGAACACGGTATATAGCCCGTGAAAACCATTGAATTTGGGTTAACACTAAGCATTTGGTCAGCCAATGACCACAATGTCCTTGGGACGAAACGAGGGTCGTAAACGGGTCGGTTCCAATCAGGGTCCATGGTGAAACCGGAACCAAAACTATTATTTTGAGGTAGGAACTGGAATAAGAGCAGGAATCATTTCGGTTCCAATTTATTGGATCCGAAACCAGTTCCAATATTACTAGTAGGAATAGGAATTGGAACATGGGTTTGAACCAAAGTCCTCTGCCAACAATATCAAACATCTATAATATTATTTAGTCACACAAATTCACAAACACATGGTAACAGCCACTAAATTTAACCACAATCCAATTAATCATGATCGTGCCTTCAAATGCATATTTGTGACTTTCACCACATAGCAACAATCACTAAATTTCACCATAAAAAAAGGCATGATCATGCCTATTCACACCTTACCATGTTGATTGAAGAATCCAAACCAAACCCAAAGAAAGAGAGAGATGAGGATAGAGAGATCAATATCTAACCGCAGATGTGAAAAGAGAAAGGAGTGAGGAGAGAAAGGGAGACAAGAGATTTCATTGGAAGCTCCTTTGCCAAGAGAGGAGACCAATTGTGGAAGAAGACTTTGCCAAGGGAGAAGACCAACTGTGGAAAAAGAATCGCTAGTATAGTGCCGCAGTCTTCCACTCTTCTGTTTTGAAAATTGCGCAATGAGGTTAGGGCATCCATTGGTTTTTTTTTCTTTTTTTTAATGTTTGTGACTTAATGGGTCATCTCAGGGTCCACTAGTCTGAGGCCTGGTGGAACTGGAACCAGACACATTTACGTTTTGAGTCTAAATAAAGGACTGAAATCGGAACCATTTAGATTCCGAGTCCAAAAATAGGACCTAGACCTTGTCACGACCCAAGCCCTGAATTCGAGGGTTAGTTAAAACCTAACAAGTAACACACGTACTTCCGTGTATACACACTTAGACCTCGTTTAAATGTGAATGCACAAGGAAAATTCACACATGCAACCATGGTGTACGCAGAAGCTGTAAGTATCATTGCATGAATGACACACTATCACAAGCTTACAGTAATTACAAGATGTATAAAAAACAAAAGTGAGGAAATAGTGTCTATTGGAGGAGATACAAAATGTAGATCATAGTCCAATCCCATGGTACAAAACGAAATGCAACTCAAACAACAGAAAGAGACTTCTGCAATTGCCAGTCCACCGGAGTGATTACACCCACTCCTCTAGCCCTGACGGGGCTTCTACTGTCTCTTCTACAGTTTTGTCGACCGACGAGGGGTCGGCATCAAGATCTGAGCCTGCAACACCAAGGGAAACTAATGAATACGACAATTCAGCAATGGATAAGCAAACAATAAAGTAACACGTATAGTATCTACAAAAATAAGCAAACAGGTAATAGTGCAAGGAATTTCACTTTCGTATACTAGGCAAGTCATGCAGAAAACTAAAGCATGCTATCATAATCATAAAACAGATGTACTTGCTAGATGGCTACTACATTTGCCATATTCTCCCTATCGAGGGCAGGCATTGAGAACACCATCGACTGGGTTAGAGTCCGAATGGATCTCTGGTTCCCGAGGTCCGGAAGTCTCAGAACAGGAGCACACTGCAATGGCAACAAGTAGGCTACGCCAAAGTCAACCCCGTCGGGTATCCTGAGGCTGAGGCTAAGTAAAACCAGACCATATCAATTGTGTCATACAATACACGTTGATTCAAGGCACTTGTAAACTGTACAATACGTGTATCATGTCATATCCTAGTAAGGTCAATAGCAATATCAACTCTT
This sequence comes from Sextonia rubra, assembly GCA_037013555.1. Classification (NCBI taxonomy): domain Eukaryota; kingdom Viridiplantae; phylum Streptophyta; class Magnoliopsida; order Laurales; family Lauraceae; genus Sextonia; species Sextonia rubra. Next base: position 20,609,674 of record JASUAD010000006.1, read on the forward strand.
TCTAACAATTACCAACAATTATAAATACAAGTCGAAATAATAATAGTGAATGGAGGGCAATAACCGAAATCAACATAAATGCAAGTCAAGTTCTTTAGGGAATTATGATCGTTTACTAGCCAACCCTAAGCTAGTTATCCATTGTTTCTAACCGTGCATGATGATGTAGTTTTAAGTTTTTCAATACACAGCTGTCCATCTTGCGGTGCTGCAATGTATCGAGAAATGTATATCGAAATCCCTTAAACCAATACCTATTGAGAGGTGTTTAACAATTGGACAGCACACATGAATGAGTTATAACTCTCAAGACCCTTATGTTCTTAAGGTAGTCCATTAGGCAAGTGAAGAGGTTGAAAAAATCCATGTGAAGGCCCTATAAGGTCTCATCATTAATCTTATCTTTTTTCCACTTAATTATAAAGAGTAGAGTGACACGGGAATGTAGTCTAAAAAGGGTCCTCTAAGTGTTTAAAAGCAGGAGAATGAGAATAATTAAAAAGAGGATTCAGTCTGAAACTAAGTCTCCTAGAGCAGAGTGCTTCGGGCCGACTGGTCGGTCCTGAAGCCCGATCAGTCGGATTTCAGTTCTAGAAGGTGTCCGATCGATAGGACCCCATGCCCGATCGGTCAGGTAACAGAACTCTGTTACATAACAACTGAATTGAATCTTGCACCACGGAGACAAGAAGTATTAAAATCATACAATTACAAAAAGGCTGTAAGTCACGTCACACTTGTAAGATTAAAGGAGACTAATAACAATCACTGTGTACCAATATGTTTTCATCCAAATCATACTTATACTTGCTTCGACGAGCTTATCCCGTAAATTAGTTGTCCTTTAGCTCAAATTGATCGGTAAACATAGCTCTAACAGCCGTGCATGTAAGAAGAAAGAGGAGTTGAGTGCATGTAGAGCATAAGAATGATGAAAAGAAGTGAAAACTCATAAGTTACACAAGATCCTAACTCTTACTGTAGAAGAGTGCACAAGAATCCCCCCTTCTTGGCTTTGATCATGAAGAAGAAGAAAATAAAAAAGAACAAACGAAGAGCAAAGAAAAGAGAAAGAAGACGTTGAGTGAAATAAAGTTGGTGCATGGCTTCTTTTATAAGATAAGGATGACTGAACTTAGATAAAAGTCCAAAACGTTAAGATAATTTCAGTTCGTGTTATATAATCATCCAATGGAAGCAAACGAAGTCATTTGCAATCGAGTCAGTTACGGAAATTAACGGCTTAACGAGATACACGTGATGACACCAAAATGATGCATGAAAGACGAAATCGTACAAAATAAAAAATTACAAAAAAAGGCTCATGTCTACCTATTCCAGGTAAAACTCAAACCAACTACATATTCATGACCCGAAACAAAACTCAAAATGACACAATAACAAACATAAAATGAATTTGCTAGAGAATTTCTCAAAACATATGAATTATTTGCTAAACCAGGTTATGTTTGGTCGGAGTGTTACAGACCTGATATTTAACGGGTCGGAATCTTTAAGTAATCAGAGAATCGATGACCTATTTACAACCCTATACGAAACCAATAGATCCCAGTGTCTCTAGGCGCTCAAGATTGGAGATTATGGTGGATTCTGAGGCGCGATGTATGTAACTCATGACAATCCATGCCATGTCAAGATATATACGAATTATCATAAGGGTGATTCCATAGGTACATGTGAGGAGGATCTGTAAATATGTAACAATCATTTTGTATAATTAAGTGGAAACTAAAAGAATTCACCTGTACATATTATAGACATTGATAAAGTATGCATTCATTAACCTACCAAAGTTCTTAAGTAGCCCACCAATATACAATGATGTGCAAAAGATAGATAAACATATATAAATCTAAATATAACATGTCCATCAATCGATGACTCTAAAAAAAATTGCATGATAATGATGGCATAACCTAATTACAAGTCGAACATGGTTAAATCCTAAATAAACCCAAAATGAAACCCTTTGACGTACTACATAGGATGATTAATGGAAGATATCATCCTCATTCCACTCATCTATACATATAGGTACCGTTATGGTTGCCTCTGGGGGTGCATCGACTGCCGTACTAGTAATGAATTTTGTACATATAACACTAAGGGTGGTACTGTTAACACGACGGTTAAGCAAATATAATGATATATAAGACTATCAAGATATATCAATCGAATTTGAAAACATAAAAATGAAAAGAAAGCAATAACAAAAGCTAGACATATTATGCATGTGAACAAGCATGAGCAACTAATCATAAATGGAAATGTAATACCATATTAATTGGCATCCATATAGCTATTTTCTCTCTATAAATAAAGCATATCAAACAGTAGGAAATCACTAGCGGTCGGGCCAAGACCGTCCAGCTACCCTAAGAGTATCGACCAACTCTTCATATGACTACTGCCATAGGTAACATATTGAATATCCTTATTTGGTCCTGTCAAACCTCCTACAGATACAAGCTAAGTCGTGCAGGCTCAGTGGTCTCAAGACCAATCGGAATTCATATTTTTATACTTATCTTATGCATCGATTGATTCATTCATATGAAGAAACATATATCGGTTTGGAGATCGTATTTAATTAATAAAAGTTAAAATTAAATAAAGTAACTAATAATCAAACAATCCATAATTAAATGAGTTATTAGAGCTCGAACACTCTCAATCTTAGTTTCCCCTATCTTGGCTTACGGGCTCACGCTCAATAAAAGTTTCGTCTCCGATCTTGCCTTAAGGTTCACCAAGAATAATAGGTATATGATTGGATTATGTTAAGGGTAAAATTTACGAAAAGGTCTTTGATTATCTAAGTAAGGTTTGAACCTAACCCAACTACCTATCCGTGACCCAAACTCAAGGGGATTTGAGTTAAATTAGCCTAATTATATATTAATTAAGATAAATCAGATTAATTATGGTAAATTAAGATTAGTTTGAGTTTGGACCTTATAGAATCCATTTAGCTATTGCTATACTAGTAGAGTTCACTTAATAGAGAGATGTAAAAATTCTAAAAGCATCCAAAAGGACCGCATAGAAGGAGATAGCTTTGAAAACCTAAGGATCTACTCAAACTAAGGTAAGCACCATAGTGGATGGGGCAAATTTGTCCAAATGCTCATTGTGTTAGTGTAATGAGTGGGCACATACAGACGCACACACTCATAACATGTCTAAGAGGACTGTGTAAAGGGGGATAACTCTAAAAACCCAAGGATATACTCGGCCTAGAATAAGGACTAAGTGGGTGTCGTCAACCTAACCTAAGGAGTCCTAAGATTAGTGCAGATGATCTTTTAAGAGAGGAAGATAGTATGCTAAAATTCTATGTATGTGTGAGCCCTGCTTTGTGGTAAGCATTGGACTTTGTATCAGTTGAATCCCTTAAGAAACAAGGATCTCAAAAAAAGAAACCAGATGAATGAAAGCTTCATACAAAAACAAAGAGAGAGAACGTAATGAAGAACAATGGATAGAGAGCATGGAATATGGTTGTAAAATGGGAGCCCAAGGGGGTATTCATAAGTGTGCAAGGCTCTCCTCATGGCCTTGTGCACGGGATCGAGTTGTTCCATTCCCCGACTAGGTGTGAGGGAGGCCTCTCCCAAGCTTAGAGGCTAGATGTGGGGAGAAATTCCTTCCTGTCTAGGTAGATTTTAAATGGCTGTAACTTTCAGTTAGATCATCAGATTCAGTTGTTATGCCTATTGTTGAAAAGATATTCTTGAGTCGATATTAGTAAAGTCAGAATTTCTTGATCAGAATTCTATTAAGGGATATACGACCTTCAAAATTTGACGGCTGCATTTTCAAGAGGAGCAGAGTTCTGTTGCACTCCCAAAACTTATTCCCAGGCACAGGGAAGTGCTCCCCCTCGCCTAGGGCTTGGGCATGGGTTAGTGTATTCCTATGATTGGGTCTTAGCCATGGAGAATGCACTCCCACACGTTTTTTTGTCCTTTTCTTCCTTATGTATTACTGTGATTTGAAGCAATGGTATCTTTTGGTCTACCTATTGGATTTTGTCATTCTACCCACTGTTGAAAATTTATTTTAATTAAATATTCATAGATCCAAGACTGTCTAGATTAGAATGGTATCAAAGGAGATATGGCCTTCCAAATTTTGTTGTTGTTTTTTCTAGTGGGGAAAAAGTGTTTCCACATTTAAAACCCCTAATTAGCTAATCCTAGACACGGGGGAGTGCTAGATCAATTTGCTTCTACGCCTAAGGTTTAGGCGTAGAGGAGGGCTTCCTTATGCCCAATTTCATCTTTTCATATTTTTTCTAGCAATATCTATTGATCTGTCTATCCGATTTTGGCATTCTTTATACTATTGAAACTCTCTCAAAGTAGAATCTTAGAAATCTAATGATAAGCCCACTGGAATTGTTTTTTTGGAGGAGATATGTCCAAAAAAATTTCCTTTTCCCCTCTTTTTTAGTGGAATCATAGGTCCCACATTTTATCTTTGGTCAATCTTGGATGAAAAGGTACATTTTATCCTCTAATTGGTCGATTTTCAGAAAATAGTGGTGCCACCTTTGCCTCAACGTCATTTCTCATTCTTTTCTTATTCTTGTGAACATTGCGATTGGGCTTGATTTTCAATTCATAGGCCTGATTTTTGTCCTCCATATAGCATTGGAAAGATATTTTCAAGTAGATACTTGTAGACCCCAAATTATAGCGATCCGACCTATATTGATGAAGATACTATCCCAAAAGGATGACCGTTCGACTTTTTAGAGGGTAATCTCACTATGCCCCGCTAAAGGCCCTTATACTATGGTTTTTTGGGTTTTCTGGGTTGTGGAAATGTATGATCATGCTTCATTAGGAGCTTTTGACTCCTTTTGCGAATTCTTAAGTTTTGACTCGGGCCATTGACAGGATGTGCTTGCCTCGAACAATGATTTTTTTTTTACATGTCCTAGTCTTCTAGTCTCAGTTTTTCATCAAACTTAGTGTTGTTTCCGTGTCGGAGACTCATTTTTTATAATCTATTATCTTGAAGCATCATTTTCCTTGATTCATTTTCATACTATCTTTTGTTTTTCGTGAAATCTGTTTTTCATGCTTCAAAAAGTTTTGTTCCTCCTTTTCTCCTCATCAAATTTGTATGCCTTGCAAAGATTTTACCAATGTAATACCATACTGCAACCTTGGTTTGAGACATCTAAGCATTCACTTAACTAGGCACCAATGATGATCTGTAGGATGTTGCATAACTCTAGAGGCCTTATTAATTGCAAATGAGATATCAAACCTAGAAATAGTGGCATGTTGAAGTATTGTTGGGTGATATAGAGTAGGATTATCCATCAAGGTCCCATCCAGGATGGAGAATTTGTGGTTGCTTGTGATGGGCGGAACTAGAGGGGGGCCAGCAGGGGCCATGGCCTCCCCAATTTTAAAAACCACCCTTTAATTTTTATTATTTTTATAACTTTTTACAAATGGCTCTCCAAATTTTTTTAGAAAAGCCCATATATATTTTGAAAACTACATTTATTTTTTATGTGGCCCTCCAAAAAAATTTTCTAAATAGTAGCCCCCTTAATGAAGAATTCCTGGGCCCACCCCTTCCTGAGATAGGTCTAGCCAAGGTTTGGAACCTTCCATCTTAGTGCGTTTAAGCAAGTGTAAAATGTATTTTTTTTATTAAGATATAGGCCTCCAATACAGTCACACACTTCCATCCTTACTGCAATTTCTTGTCTTAACAATGAAATGAGTGAAGTCAAGTAGGGTGTATTACATGTAATTATTCTGTCACCGACATAGACCAACAAATAAATGAGACTATTATGAGGGAGTGCAAATACACGTAATACATACTTATATCACAAATATTGGAGAAATCAAAACTTAAAATCATTTTCACACAAAATTTTGGGAGACAGCATGCAAATACATAGCTGGGGAAAAAATTCCATAAAATGAGACACGCCACACATATAAAATTCCCTAAAATTTCCAAAAAATTCCATACATAAATATTGCACACGCCACACTCATTGCCATAAAAAGTTAAAAGCATGTCCAAATTCCTACTTAAAAGATGTTGTATTCACTAAAGCAGTATCAACTGATTATAATTTCTACTTTAGGGTTTTCTTTCCGTAAATGTATTTCTCACCAAACTAAAAATGCATTTTACAAAATGTCCCCTTTCCAACACAAGAAAGAAGAAATGACGACTTCCGAAAGATTTCGCTACTATCCACAATTTTTCTTAATTCTAATACATAGTTTCTCTTAACATGCAAAATGAAAAATAGAATTCTCTAGTTCTAGTGAAAGTCCAATCCTTGGTGAGTCCCATTGGTTGAATGGCTGTATATGTGTGATCCATTTGCACAAAAGAATATAGAGTCCAACTAGTATTAGTGCTTTGTTCTAATACTATTACACATAACAGCGAAAGTTGCCATCTTTTTATCAATAACAGCAAAAGTTGCCCTTAGTAGGGCCATATATGTAGTTTTTAAGGAATAGTCTTTACTTGTGAGAATCGAATTACGTCCGAGTCAAATGCCAAAGGTTTGAAGGGGAAGCTAGCGAGGGATACCTTGGGTTATTAAAAAAATAAATAAAAACACAAGTCATGCAACTTGGTCCTTAATTTAGCAACCATAAATCTTAATGATCTTTCTAAGCACATGTTTTTTTTATAGTTTCAAAGTAGTAGAAAATAAGAACACATTTGTGCAATGCAAATGCACAGAAATAGGGCTGAAAAGGCGCCACGTTTCAATGTCTTCTTAGTACTTGTTTGGTGTAGCAACCTTTCTCGACGAAAAGCATTTAGATTCTTCCTATTTTTTGGGCTTACGAGGAGCAAAAAATTTTACCTACTTATATTTAAATTGGACTTTGATGCTGCTGAGTATGAAATCTTCCATACCTCTTACAAGCATACTCTGAATATTTGATGCTCATAAAATTAAGCATGGTGCCACCAGATATAAGAAAGGAGTTTGGAAGGAGCTGCATTGAGCTCTGAGCTAGGAGTGTACATGAAGGCCCCCTTTCTTTACAATATTTTGTGATGGATTTTTTACATATTGGGGCTTTTTTGGGCATGATATGATGACTTGTCTTTTGACATTTTCAAATGTTATATTTCTTTTGAGGAATTTGTAAATTCCAACAAGCTAAAAGGACTCAAATGACCTTTAAAAATTTTATAATTCCAACTGTTTTATTTTCTATATAATTTCTAAAATTTCACTATATCTAAACATTTAAAAATTTCCCATATTAAAATTCTCCCATTTCTAATAAATAAATAGGCCCAAAGTTTGCTCCCAAGAAAAAACTTGGGCCTTTTTGATAATTTCACCTCTAAATAAAGTTAAAGCCATCTATCATTTATAGACACAATAAACTAAAAAGGTCAATTCAAAATACCACATTAAAAAAAAATTCTTTTAACTTTTTACACGAAACAGTTGAAAAGCTATTTTCTTATCTCAATAAGACAAAAAATATTTACTTTTAACACAAAAAGCAAAAAAGTTACATTCTCTTTTCACTAAAATATAAAATATCATCATAAGATTGATTTAACCCCTCTTTTTTTTATCTTTTAAAGTGATCATTCAGCTCAATTCACTCTACCAGTGAAATTAACATGAGTACTATTATTTGAACCAAAAAAAGAGCTCACTACACTCACTACTTTAAAAAAAAACTGTAAAATTACCAAAATGCTCTCCTTTTCCTCTTCCTCTCCTTCCCCTTTGTTTTTCTCTCTCCCATCCCCTCCCTCTTCTTCTCCCTCCCTCTCCCTCTCCTTCCCAGTTGATAGCAACGCTAGTCGCCTAACAAGAGATTGGGCGGCCCCATCACGCCTGAGGCCACCCGATATCCAGTCGACGGCGATCGGGAGGGAAGGAGAGGGAGAGGGGGAAGGAGAAGAATAGGGTGAGACAGAGATAAAAAGAGGGATAGAATGGGAGAGAGGGAAAAATAGAGGGGAAGGAGATGAAGAGAGAGGGGAAGGAGAGAGCGAAAGAGAAAGGAAGAGGGAGAATGAAGGGGGTTGCCCCCCTCCACCAGAATTGGCCATTGTCGCCTAGAGGAGAAGGTGAGAGAGTGACAGGGAGAGGAAGGAGAGGTAAAGTAAAAGGGAGTATTTTGGTAATTATATATATTTTATAAAAAGAAATAAGTGCGCTGAGCACTTTTTGAGTTCAAATAGCCGCACCCATTAAAAAAACAGCCCTAAGGAAAAAATAAAAAACAAAAATGCGAACACGGTGAGCCCACATTCTAGTTTAACTTCTTCCACACGGTCCGGATCTCTTTTTGTTAAAAAGAGCTTATTTTCCACACGCTACTACAAGCTCATGACATCCAGGGTTTGCAACCCCCAACATGTGCCCTATATATAGAAACCCAAGTGCTCGTCACGCTCGAGTAGTCGTACAAATAACACGGGCCGACATTAAATCGTCCAAAGGTCCTCGCAAAAATTTCAGTAATCAAAACCAAACCATAAAACGTGAAATAAACCCTAACCCTAGCCCTATTCCTATCTCAATCTCCCATCTTTAATAGACATAGTAGAATCTTCAATTTGCCACTAAAAATTGAAGAACAGCAGCAACAACAACAACATCTTTGCAGTCGGACGAGTAATTGCATCTCTCTCCAAAACCACAACAGGGAAGAGGCTCGAGGACGGGATTCCCCACGCAAAGCCTACATTTTGGGTAATATTCCGTTTTGGGGCCTTCTGAATTTTGTGAGAATTTGACTGCGATCCAGTTTTTATTTCTTTTGAGCTTCTTCTTTTCGGTGATTTCTTCAGTTTGGTCTAATAAAGCTTTTGATCACTGTTGTTCTTCGTTTTCGGATTTCCTGTAATTTCAAACGTTTGCAGCTGCTTCAGATTTGATTCTTTGTCTGTCCTGGAATTTGCCTGTTTCGCACTTGGTCTTGATTGGGATGAGGTGCAAAAGTGAAACTTTTCAAATCTAAGTGAATTTTATGATTAGAGGATGTTGGAGAAGGCTTATGGGTTAGATGGTCTTATAAATTAAGGGAAAATATATTTAGTGGAAGTTTAATGGTTCAAAGAATAGGTAGGATGATCTGGTGCAATCTAGAAGAGAAAACTGGAGATGGAGAAATTTTGATGAAGTGTTTTATGTTTTATTTTTTATTTTTTATCTTTTTGCGGGGCGGGGCGGGGCGGGGTTGGCATTTTGGCAATCATCATAGAAAATGTGGAAGGAGAATAGTTTTTTTTCCCCCCCCGCTTATTGCTTATTGAATCTTTGTCTTAAAAAAGGTACTTTACTGCTGTGCCAATTGACTATAAACCACCACTGTTCAACACTCAGCTGTTGACTTTCTAATGTAGGTTTTGATTACTTGTATCTATAGTGATATCCATCTGACCAGTGCCTCCAGAATGCATATCCACTTTCAATGTCTACAATAAAGCTGCTGAATATCTAAGACCTATCACTTTTATTTGGGGTTGGCTTGTCTTGTTTTACTTTGTACAACTAATTCCATAGGTTTAGTAAAACCTGTAAGGCTGTAACTACTGGTAAAAAAAGTCCCGATAACTGACTTCCTATCTTATGCAGTGCTCGACTCAGACTTTGGATTGACACATGCAGTGCCTAACCTGGTGGAGAGGGAAAAAAAACAAGAAAGAAAAAGAGGTTGTAGACAAAGAAAATCCTAAGTGTAGGAGATGGGTTTTCTAGTTTAGTGTGTGTGGGGGGGGGGGGGGGGGGGGGGGGTGGGGAACTTTACCATGTTGGACTTGTATTTCTTCACTAAATGATATTACGAAATGAGTGGAAAAAGATTCTGTTAGGGAAAACTTCTTCATATAGCATTCTTCATCTAAATGCTTTAATAATGCCACTGTGAGATAATACTCCAATATTTAGCTCTTAAGGATGGCAAGTGGCTAGTGGGGTGTTGTGTGATTGTTGTTGTGTCACTTCATAAGAAGGGATAGTTTCATGCAAGGTTTTAGAACCCGGATTCGGGACTCGATTCGGCTGATTGCATGGCTCTTGGCCAAGTTGGGTTGAGTCCCCAATAAAATTGAAAAAAACTTAAAATTAAAGAAAAAATGAGAAAAATTAAAGAAAAATTAGGATAAATTTCTAGGAGGCCCTCCATCTATGTAAATTTATTGTATCTTCTACATAATGATACATTTTTGTGAAATGACTATAGACTCCTTTATCTTTCCTATTACTTAGATGTTTTTAACAACAAACTATACCATTCAAAAGTATGCTACTGTCTACTACTAGTAGTAAATATATTTTTTTGAATGGTAACTTGAAATTAAAAAAGGCTTAAACAGTACAACAGAATTATACCGAAAAGCAAGGGCGAAGACCCCAAAAAACAATAACCACTCGACAAGGAAAAACAAAGAAGGAAAACTAGATAACAAAGCAACAAGATTTCGGTACAATTGCAAAATAATATTAACCTACTATTATATATGCTACAACTTAAGATTGAGAGACAAAAATCATTTAATTGCAAATAAATGACAAAGTTCATCTACGTACCATTTCCATATCAATTGTCATGTATCAATTAGCAACCATATCTTAACTCATTCTAATACCGTGCTGAATGCCTTGTTGGTTGAATATTATCTTAATTGTCATTGTCATTTTGATTTTGACGATTGTATTGTGCTCTATTAAATTCAAAGAATCCTTGCCCCTCTCCTTAAGGGCCCATTCAGCAGCTTTTATAGTTTGCCGAGTCTGTCACTGTGCTGACTTGGCTGAGTCCCACCATTCCAATACCAATTCGGAGTGACCTGAATCGGTATGCGCCGAGTTGGAGTCGACTTAGACTGAGCCAATTTTTTAAACCATGGTTTCATGAGAAGAGGCTGGAACAGCCTTGTTGAATAGAGCAGCAATATGACTAGAAAGCAAACTATTTGGCTGAGATGTTTGTGCGAAGGTGGATGTGTAGAGAGACAATAATGGATACAGTTGGAAATGAGTGCATAAGAGTATGCATAAGAGTAACCTAAAAGTTACTCTTTTCCGCTTAGAGTTGTCCCAACAGAGGACAAAGCGATGTATTGCCATTTGAAATGGTTTGAAAACAATCCTAATTCCTAAAAAGAAAGATTTGAGGTGAGACAGACTAAGATTTGGAACAACCGAACATGATAACTGATAAGTGATATGCCAAATAAGGAATGACTGTGATTTTGGCCTCTAATAGGGATGGGTGGAGAGGTGGAACTCATAGAACTAGAATAGATGAAAATAGGCTTTGACAACACTAATGATGATGATTTTCAAAAGTTATAGTTGATGTGGAATTGAACAGAATGTACGAAAATATTTATAATCCCTCCTCCATCTTGGTTCGTTTATGATTAATGTGGACTGGGCCATAACGGGAAAAACTTGATTGAATGGCATGGGTGATTCTTGGTGATGTAGAGTAGATGCTTGTTCTTTTCCCCTCATCTCTTATTGAATACTCTATTGAAGCTAGATTATGAGCTATTTAGGAAGCCTTGATTGTATTTTAGAATTCTTTATTTAGGGCTTCCTTGTTGTAGTATGTGTTCCTTTTTAAGCTATTTGTTAGGTTTTACCAAAGGGCGAATTTCCGTGGTAATTGCATTTGATCCTAGAGGAGATGAGGGTTTTTTGAACTTCCCTCGAAGTGGAATTAAAACATATAGCCAACAAAGCAAATGAGGTTGTGTGTGTGCCCTTGTAGGTAAGCAGTACTCGTTGTTGTGTGTGTGATAGAGAGGATGTTTTTGTAAAGTGAGGAACTGTATAGCTTTATTTTTAGTAGAGAAAAGAGGGGAGTTTTCTTTTCTGTTTTTTTGGTGTAAATTCCAAAAAATGGAATAAGGTATAGATAGATGCTGTCCTCTCTCCTAGCCCTAAGCAACACTATATGACTCATTTTTCTCCAATTTGCTTTCTTTCTTTTATCTCTGTTTTTATTCTTCTAGAGATTTTTGACTTTTGATGCTAAAACCCTAGAAAATACTTGTATCAATGATTTTAACATGGTATCAAAGCATCTCTCTAAGTAGGATACTCTCAGAGAACAAAGCTTGAAGGAAATCTAGAGATTTGGGATTCTTGGAGCTGAAGTCCTTATCAATCTTATGTCATCTGTACTTTAGGGTAAAGTCACCAATGCAGTTTTTTATATCCTCTTGCTTCCTTCATTTCCTATTCCACAAAAGTTTTTGGATGTATCTTCTGTTCACAGTCTCAAGCATCAACGAGATAAATTGGATCAAAAGATGTGAAGTGTATATTTGTGGAACACCCTAGTACACCAAAGGGGTGTAAGTGTTGCATGTTAGGAACATGTGGAAGATTATACAAGCATGAACATCACATTCTTCGAGGATATTCTCTTTTGTTTCTAGACGGACAAGAGAGAGGATTCAAATAGATATGGGGGGAGCTTCCATCGTTAACATCAGATGTGCTGGCACCAATATATTTTCAATAGCTAGATGAAGCTGATGATCCTCGAAAAAGAGACTAGAAAAATGTCAAGGAAAAAACTCCAGATGTATAGTCACTTCGAGTTTATTCACTTAGGGAGGGAGTTGAGAGTTGAGAACATTGCCCTTATCAGGCTCATCATTTACAGTTGTCCTTGATCCAAAGACTGATTCCTCATAACCAGGTCAGTCCTGTAATCCTGCTGATGATCTTGATCTCCCTATTGGTCTTAGAAAAGGAAAAGTTTGTGTTTACCATCCCATTTAGAATTGTGTCTTGTCATTGTTTATCAACAGATTTTTGATCCTTTGACCTTCATTGTTTACTGTAAACACCTTTCATGACTGCATGATGCTTTAGCAGATTCAAATTGGAATGTGACCATGGTGGAAGAGATGCATGCCGTTGACAAGAATAATACATGGAATATTTTTGATCTTTTGAAAGGGAAGCATGCAATAGGATGCATGGGTGTATAGATTGAAGTATAATCTAGATGGTACTATTCAATGATAAATGGTAAGTTTAGTGGCAAAACAGTCATATGCATGGATTATGAAAAACATTTTCTCTATTGTCAAAGTTAAATTCAATAAGATTGATTCTCTCTGTTGCAAAAAATTTTGGATGACCTTTATATTAGGTGGATGTTAAAATGCTTTTTCTTAAATGAAGACTTCAAAAAGTGTGTATGAAATTGCCACCAGGTTTCTCTTTAAAAGATTAGAATGGAAAAGTGTGCTGTTTGAAAAAGGCACTGTATGGGCTAAAGTAGGCCTTTTGAGCTGGTTTGACTGATTCAATGAAGCAATGTTGATAGTCGGGCACAAAAAATGTCGCGGGGGAAATCTGAATGCTTTATGTAAAGCTCTAAAATATCTTAGAAGATCACCATGATGAAGAATTTTGTAATCAAGACTTGGACATCTAGTGATGGAAGCCTAGGCAACTGAATATTGGTGAGGATAAAAATTGACAGAAGATCAATGACAGGTTACTGTACCTTGGTAGGTGGCAAGTTAGTATCTTGGAGGGTATGTTTGTGCACAATACGGGGAAGAGGAAAGGAATGGCAGTGCGATTCGTACGTATTAGCTGGAAGGGCCGTTTCCTTGCTATGCACGTATTTCATTCCAAAAGAGGAGCAATTTCGGTGGATCTCTATGCTTTACCAAACACTGATCGATTTCCAGCGCCTTTTCCACTGTATTTCCACGGTAACCTTGTGACACAAACGCACCTGGAAGTTAAGAAGCAGCTTGTAGTTGCAAGATCCAATTCTGAAGTTGAGTATTGACTATCGAACTATGGCACAAGGAACATGTGAATTATTATGGTAGATAATTTTATTGTATGAATTGAGCTTTATACAAAAAGACCTGATGGTGATATATTGTGATATTACATCATCCGATATATTGCAACGAATCTAGTTTTCCATGAGCATAAAAGCGCATTGAAGTTGATTTCATTTCATTTGTGAGAAGGTTACTCATAAAGACGTCAAGCTAAAATGTACTCCGTGGAAGGGAAGTTGGCGGATTTTCTTACCAAAGCAACAACTAGAAGACAATTGTTGGTTGCATCCAATCCATATGTAGTAGATATCTAGCATGAACTTTAGGGTGAGTGTTAAGAAACATAATGGATATATTTGTAAATTCAGGAAATATATGGATTGTGTTGTAAAAAGAGATAAGTGAGTTGGTTTTTCGTAAATGCTAGAAAGTAGAAGTATCATAAAAAATATATTTTTTTACAGTGTCTCCTAGCCCTAACCAAGACTACTATATTGTTCGTTTTTCTCCAATCAAGTTCTTTATCCTATTTTCTTTGTTTTTATTCCTGTAGGGTTTTATGACCTTTGATGCTCAAATCCTAGAAATACTTAAATTAGTGGAGAGAGAGAGAGAGAGAGAGAGAGAGAGAGAGAGAGAGAAGGGGGGGTATATGATGCAGCCCTAGGTTTAGGGCTTGGTGCTGAACCATATGTCTAATGACACTTCGAATGTCTCAAATAAGACCATAAACGAGGACGCACCTCAAAACGGATAGCCCAATCAATTAACCAGTAACTTTGAATAATTCTACCTGACAATGCCTTATAAATCATAAAAAATAACTTAGGGCCTAAGAAACCTAATTAAACTAGGAAACTAAATCCTAATTACAACCCATTAAATAAAACAAAAATCTAGTGACATATAATTACTATATAAAGAAGCCTAAATCTACTTAGGCCGTACGCATGTGGCCATTTGAAGTAATCTTGATGCTTTGCTTGTCTTGGAATTAGAATTCTGTGTGGATGTGGGATCGAACCGTTGGATACATAACATAAATTACAATCTTTGACTGGCCATTCTTCATCTCCAAAGATGAAATCAATATGAGGAATGTCAATCGATAGATCTTCTTATGGATGCATTGGAACAAGTGATTTGTTTCCCAGTTTAATGGGTGGAACTCCATCAGACTTGTCATCCAAATTGATTTTTGTAGTCAACTTTTTAGGCGATTGATCTTCTTCTATGTCTTCATGTGTAATTGGATCAACATGGGAATGTAGTGTAAACTTCTCTTGAATTTGAGATTTTAGCAAGAAGGAACCAGTGTCAATATCTTGTCTAGCACATTGAGAATTACGCCCATGAAAATTATTTTCTAAATTGGTGAGTCTAATTTCCATACTTGCAATAGTTGTTTGCATTTGATTGACCGTAGTAGATAATGAAGCAAGACAGCATGAAATATTTCCATGGATGTAGATGCCACAATTTAAAATTTGACTGAGCTGATGAGAAGATATGGTATCCACAAATACACTAACGAAAATGAATCTCAAATCTAAGGTTGGATGAGTCTGATATTGTAGAAATAAATCTGGTTAGTAGATTTGATCAAATTAGCACCTTTATAGCTCTTTAATGATGTAGTGATGATGTCAGCAATAGAAACAAATGGGCCTTTTCTTGCAAGTGGGTCAGAATTGACTCAAATTGCCCTGGCCCAATAACTAAAGGAAAGAGGCTGGTTTCGGCACGTGTGTGTCACAAATAGCATGTGCGTCTCTTTCTCTTGAAGACCAATTCCGAAAAGAAAGGGCTCGAAACCTTGCTCTTACTCTCTGCTCAGCGAAGAGGATAGTTGGAGTTGAGGGCGGCAGTGATGGACGACGGCGACAGTAGGTGGGGCTGTCGAACCAGGCACGTTCTTCCTCGTCTGCATCTGTCTGCTTTTCTTCTTCTTTTCTTCCCTTTTTTTATTTTTACTTGACAGAGTACTGTGAACAAGAAGAAAGAAATGGAAAAAAAAAAAAAATCCTTCTTACCTTGTTCTTCAACGATCAGTTGTGCTTCACTGATCAGGATAGTGGTGTTGGCTTGACAAAACGGTTTCAAGCACAACACGAGAGCGATGATGTTGCAGGGGCAACGTCACCTCCTCCGCCGATTAAATTGGTGGTGCTTGAGCGGCGTGAACCAAAATGCTACTACTCCTTGTCGACCTTCGCCTCTTTCAGGTACTTATCTAAATTTTTTCTTCTTCTTCTTCTTCTTCTTATTATTATTATTATTATTATTAGTTTTTGACAGAGGAATAGTTTTATTTATTTATTTATTTATTTATATTATTTATTTATTTTTTGTTTTTGGTTTGGGATTTGGAAGGTGAAGGGGTTGGGAATGGGGTGTAGATTGAAGGGTTGAGTTCGGATTTGGAAGAATAGTGTTTTGACAAAGTGTTTTTTATCACTATTTGGGGATGCGACTGATGAGGAAGGAGTTTGGGTTTCAGTGGTTTGATGGGTAGGGCAGTGATGGTAGTGGGGGTTGTGGGTGGTGACTGGTTCGGGAGATGTAGACAATGGCTGGAGAGTGGATGGGATGGGTTGGAGGAGATGAGAGGGAGAGTGGCGGTAATCATGTTGATATATCAAAGGATTGGCTCTGATACCAACTGATGTAGGCCTTAGGGTTAGGGCTTGTGTAGAGTACTTTGAACGTCTCAAACAAACCATAAACGAGGATGCACCTCAAAAGGGATAACCCTGTCAATTAGTCAATAACTCTGAATAATTCTTTTCGACAATGCCATATAAATAATAAAAGATAACTTAGTGCCTAAGAAACCTAATTAAACTAGGAAACCAAATAATATAGAAAACTAAATCCTAATTACAACCCATAAAATAAAATAAAAATCTAATGACATATAATTACCAAATAAAGAAGCCTAAATCTACTTGGGCCCTTTACATGCAGCCATTGAGGTCTATCTTGCATCAATATATAATAGCAATTTTCGAATGAGAAAGACATTTGTGTATGGTAGTATTTTTTGAATAAAAAAGAGAGTGAGATGTGCGTGTATGAAAGTAATTTTTCAATGAGACTTAGGTTGATTTTTCAACAAATGGTGGGATCTACCCTGATGCATGCCAATCACTAGTGTGAGGTAGGATCAAAGGACTCTTGTGGGTTAGTGGTGGTAAGAAAAATTAGCATGATTAATGATTCTAACCACTATTTTTTGCCCCACAGCCTAGAGGTTTTTATATCCATTTGTAACATTCTTCAACTTTGGGCTCTATCCCGGTGATCAACATGCATCTAGGTGGACCTTACAAGGTTGTTTTAAACATTTGTGTGTATGTGGGCGCATGTTTGAAAGGCTAAGACTAGAATGAACACCAACTTTCATGCATCCCATTTCATGTGTACCCTCACACCTACTTGTCTCACCATTTGTTTGTACTCACCCAATTTGATGATGACGTGACCATTAGCCATCATTGGATGAATCACAACGAATGCTTCACTTTATAATGCTTTGTACAAAAACAACACACTTGAACCATCAAATTTTGAGGCCTTAAAATTTAGGTGCCTTTTGGCAAGTCTACATTTTGGGTTAGTGTGACATAAAATTGAGCAAATAGATGTTTTAGTGCTTTAGATTGTTTGAAAAACTTAAATGTAATTGTGTGATTGAATCTCACTCTTGAATTGTGAAGTTTCTCTTTTAATTCTATTTTGCCATTAAAAAGATACTGTGATTGAATCTGCTTTAAGACCTTTTGCCACCATTTCAAAATTTTCAAATAGATATTCATGTCTAAAGCATGTTGGAGTTGTAACAAAAGTTTTATTTCGGTTGTCAACGTACTTGATGCAACCCTCTTCCTTTATCCAAGTTTGGGTTAGCACTTACAACAAAGTGACCCTAGATAGATTTGAGAGAGAATTCATGTAGTTGACCTGTGACCTTAACATAGTTGGGATGAGGCTTTGAGGATGACCATGACGATGACGATTAATGCTTGAAGCAATGAGTCCTTCTCTAGTTTCTTTGTTTGTTTGTGTTTTTTTTTTTTTTTTTTTTTTTTGCTGTTTTGAACAAAATTGCCAATATAACTTTTAGTATATGATAAGTTTGTTGATACTACTTTTCCTATACAACAACTTTGCCTATACTATTACAATGTGACAACTTTGCCAATATAATTTATACCACATTCTAAGTTTTCTTCTTCTTTTAATTGAATTGGATATACCAAAAAGTCTATTTGTAAAAGGGTCTAATCGAAACAACTCTATTTTAAATTGATTTATTGAATCAGCTCTATTTTCCAATAGACCTGTTTTTGCCAATAGGCCCCCAGTATAATCATTTATTGGAGTGACATTTGGCCCATCCCTTGTCCGTATCAACCTTTTCCATCATCTGCATCAACCTTTTCCTTCTCTTCTTTCCTCCACCTTGGAGTGCATTGAAATGGACCACATAGGGAGTTGTGCAAGAATTTTATGTAGACCTGCTTGACATCTAATTTCTGTACACCCCTGTGGGACATGGATGCATGCCATTAACGTGTACACTATACACAAGACACTATCATATAGATACGCATGATTTGAGGTTTCTGCATGCATGTATTGATGAGGCATGATTATAGGTTGTTGGGTTTGTTTTGTTTTTGTGGCATAAATTAAATGTTGATTTCTATTGATAGGCTTGAGCTTAGTTTCTTTGTGAAAGTAACTCAAGGAATGTAAGTTGAGGGGAGTTGTATGATCACCTCCATGGACTTAAATGCCTCACCCTTGCCTGAAGAAGATGAAGAAGAGAACGTTGCAGATCATGTTGAATTAGTGACTGAAGAACACATAGAGACAGCAGTGGAGACATTGCGCAGGGTAGCTATCCTGTTTCTCTTTTGATATTTATTATTGTTTGGTTTAAAGAACATGTTTAATGTATATGCTTCAAGAAACAATGAAAAACTATGCTTGTGTAGTATTCTCTTTCCTCATTGTGTTTTAAATTTTAACATGCCTATCTTATGAGGGCATGCATTTTTTTTTTTTTTGCCAGCTTTTTGTATATGGTGAGTTGTAGTATGGGTGAGGGGATTCTTTGAAATTGTTCCAGACTGAACTATTGAATGAAATATAAATGTAGGTGCTTATAGCAACTTAAATTCGTAATTTAAAAATAATAAGAAGCCCTAAAATTCTAGATTCATCGAGTTAAAATTAGGGACTACATCTTGACTGAAGGATTTGAACTCAAATCTCTTTCGTAATTTCATTAAGAATAGCCAATGGATTTTTATAGGAGCATAACCTAAGATATCTACTCAAACTAGAAAACCCTAATCTAGAAAACTTACTCCCAAAATTACTGATAAACCCCATGACCCAAATTACAAATAAACCCTGTTATTTCTCAATATTCTCAACACTACCCGTCAAGCTGATATGTAGATACTATGTAATAGCTTGGACTAAACACCATATGTGAGATGTCTGCTTCCTTGGCCATTGCTTTAATGAGGAACTTTGCCAGCTTGATCTTCATTATACACGAGCTTTGAAGATCCAAGCTTTCACTGATCTTTGGTTCGCTATTGCAATTTGACTGATGAAGAGGATGAAAACTTCATGTGCTCCACAAAAGACAAACTTAGCAACACTACTGATTTCCGTAAAACTTCATGTCCTCCACAAAACATGCACTTGGCAACACTCTGATTAACTTGATCCATGGTTGCGACACAGCATATCTGATTCACCTTAATGCTGCATGACATTCTCACATCAAACTAAGGATTAAGACTCACCCAAAATCATTACTTGGATTAATTCTACCACATAACTGTAGTATCTTCGTAGATTTTTCTTCCCCCGACTTGAATAATCACTCCACTTTTTTGATGAGAAGGGTCACTTTTTATTACAAAATTCTATGTCTGGAACAGTCTTCACCACATCACTCTAATTTGATCACAATGAATATAACTTTTCTCAATTGATGTCTTGCCCATACTTCCATTATGATTTATTGGTGATCACTTTCAGTCTGGAGACCTTTGTTGCTTCCCACTTGTTTTGAGTCTGTCGGAGCCGGTGGGACTTTCCCCCTTCCGGAATTGGAAGAAAGAAATAGAACTGATATGGGTTGAGTTTTGGGTTGAATGAAGGAACGAAAAAGAACCAAAAAAGGAAAATAGATGAGAGAAGGGAGACAAACCTAACAAATGTGAGGAACCCTAAGGAACCTGCTCTAATACCAAGTTAAAAGTAGGGACTAAATCTTGGCTGAATGATTTAGACTCAGATCTCGTAGGTTTCCTTAAGAATAGCCAATGGCTAGTTATAAAAGTATAACCTAAGATACCTACTCAAACTAGAAAACCCAAATCTAGGAAACTTACTCCCAAAATTATTGATAAACACCAGTGAACAAAATTGCAAATAAACACAATTATTTCTCAATATTCTCAACGCATAGAACTATATTTTCCATTTTTAGATTTTTATTTTGCTATCATTTTTAAGGTTATTTGGCGTAAGGTCTGATTTGGTTTAGTCCCTGCAACTTGGAAGGTTGATTCCATTTGAGGATGACCAAGTTATCCTTTGAGTCTGTTTTTAAAATCCTTGTTTAGATATTCTAGTTGTCGTCAAACTTTGCTCATGTTTTAATTGTTTATTTGATGCCCCTTTTGAGATGAGATTGCTGATTCTGAGTGATAATTTGCTGTAGGAGCGTGAAGAAAGGCGCCGACGGCTAAAAAGAGAGCACCCAGATGAAGGCCTGAGGAGGGCTGTACAGCCATCTAGGAATGAATTGGTGGCTCAAGTGAGGAACCCTAGATCTAATGAGAGGACCAAGGTGCCTTCTGGTATGCATTTATTACAATGAATAACATTTCCCCTCCAAGCAAAAACAAAAAAAAAAAAGAAAAAGAAAGAAAAAAAGACCATTTCCCCTCATTGCTGTTATGACAAGGTGTTTACTTATTTTGGATGTCAAGTTTCATGACATCCCATAGCTCAGTTTTTTAGTACACTGCTTATTTGATTATGGTTTTTTGCATCCCTTTCTTCCATTGATTGGAGTTGGAAAATCTTGTGAAATAAATTCTTGTAGTGGACAACTAACATCTCCATGGTGATTGGATGCATGTAGTGGCGACTAAAACCATATAATGGCTTTATACGATTGGTAATTTTGGTATTTTAAGAAAATTGACGGAAAAAGTCAACAATAAGTACCATGAAATTGCCGGATGTCCTTAATTAAAAATTTACTGAAAAACTTAGGGACTAGTATTTTGAAACTTGTCCCTTTTTGAAATAAGGCAAAAAATTAAGGCCTTATTTGAAAATTTCCCCCTTTTTTTACCTTGGAGATTGGTAGATTGAGCGGAGGAGGTGCAAGATATTTCGAGACAACTGGGATCTACTTTTTATTATGATTTAAGGGAGGCAAATATAATTGTGGATGATCTATCGAAGGAGGGAGTTATTCAATCTTCTATTTCCTTTGATATTTAATTGTATTGTATTTGAGTAGGTGTTTTTTTATGGTTTTGTTGCTTCATGTTTGTATGGCTTAGTTTTTTTTTCCTTTCTTTTAGCGCATGGTTCAATATAGCTATATAGCGGCCGTAGCGGTTGAGGCCACTACGCTATTATAAAAATAGTGGCATTGCCGTCTAAAACATAGTAGAACCAAGTAGCTAGGATGAAAATAGCGATTGCGGTGGGCGTAGCGGCCGGTGGCTAGGACGCTATGTAGTGGTTGTGGTGATTTGTATGAATTTTTTAAGTGGTAAAAGAAATTAAATCTTGTATAGCAGCAAATCTTTTTTTTTTTTTTTTTAGTGATTTGGAGCCATATAAGAGTAGAGACAACTATAGAAGAGGCTACTGAGTAGAAGAAATAGGAAAAATAGTGTTATAAGTTAAAAGTGCTTAGTTGTACTAGGTTTTAGATGATAGTGCCTCTATTTTCAAAATAGCGTAGCGGCCTCAACCACTACATTTTGAACCATGCCAAGTAGTTTTAATCAAGAACACTGTTTTTCCTTTTTTTTTCCCTCCTCATTAGCATTTCCTAAAATTATGTCTACCCTTATATGGCTCAAAATCACTAAAAAACACAAGATTGGCTACTACTAAGGATCAAAATAGCAGTAGCGGATAGCGTCGCGGCTGGTCGCTAAAACGCTATTTAGCTCTAGCGGGGCTACGTAGCGGCGTTGCAGCGTGATTTAAAAGAATTATCAAAAAAATTTGAAAAAATTTCAAAAAATCCAGAAAATTGTAAAAAGCTAGAAAATGTGTTTGTTTTGCAAAAAAACCTAAAATAAGGAGGCGTAGCGGTCCCCTAAATGCATGATGTCCTATATCGCCGTATAATTAAAAAATAATAATATCAATTTTATTTTTCACATGGTATCAAGAATCAAAATTCAATACTCAAAGTCAAAACTCAAGAGTCAAGAATTTAAGACTTAAAGAGATTAGTCACTAGAGTCAGTGGCTCAATAATTAACACTCAACACAATAAATGACATAATAAATAATAACTTTATAAATAACATTGTACTTAAAGAGCTGAGACATGAGAGTTAATATAAAGTTGAGATTTGAGAAATGATTAGAGGAATACCTCTACCACCAAAATGAATGTCTAGTAGGATATGTGGCACTGGCATCGCTGTCTCCATCACCATAGTTGCTGTCATTGGCACCACTCCCACTAGTACCAACATACTGCAACTCCCCTCCATATTGGTAGGCATTGGGATCCTCAAACACAAAGAAATGGGATGGACTTGGATTTAGATAAGAATATTGATCAAACGACCCTGATTCTGAATATTGTTATAAGGATGATTCTGCTTGACCATGTGCGTAGTCCGGTGGGACATACGGTCAGTACCGAGAATATGGGTCATGAAAAATAGGGTACCAGTTTGCTGTTTGTTGCCCTCCAACATTCGCACTCCTACCATCATTTCCTTGTCCATCTTGGGGTCTTTGGCGTATAGAAACATGACTTGGCCTCATACGAGATGGATATGGAAATTCATCCACAGTCTGAACGGGAGCATTTACTTAGTCTTCATGGTAAGAACCACTTGGCTCGGCCCCGCTACCTCTTCTAGATGGAGAGTCACTACTTGGAATGATGCTTGAACTTGAACTATCAGAGCTCACTGTAGATACTACGTAAGAGGTCTAAGGTTCAATGCCTCTTAATGTTCCAGTTTTTGTAGGTGGCTGAGGCTCAGTTTCTCCTTCTCTTTCGTCTTCGTCCATTATTCCTTGTATATGCGGGTGTAAATTCTCATCTCTATCTAACAATGGATCTTCTATATCAGCTAACCATGGAAGTAAGGGATCGTCTTCCTGCAAGATATTATCCAAATTTATAGGGCAATAATTCGGATCATCCCTTTGCCTCCTTTTTCTATTTTTGACTCTCAACTTCAAATTGTAGTGACAATACACTAACTTGTTCAGTTTTTGCATTGCTATCCAATTTTTTAATTTTGTGTGAATTAATGAGAAAGTACTCTAGTTTCTTTCACAATTCGATGAAGACGTTGTTTGGCTAAGGACCCGAGTGGCAGCAATTCTCAAGTGTGGAGCACTTTTTTCAAAATTGATCCACCACTCGGCTGAAATTGGAAAAAAAAATGAACATAAAAAATTAGTCATCCACAATCCCCATTCCACGGCAGATAACATAGATAAACTTAAAACTAGTACGTGACTAGGTTAAAACTATTTGTATCAGGATATAAGCTGGTTATTGATCTAATTGCCAATGGGTCTGCAAAACTCCCTTGTCTCATTGTGTATATAGAAATCTATGCAAAGTACAAATCATTTTAAATTTGTCACAACTCACAACTTAGGTAAAAATCACAATACATTTAAAATGTAATAAACGTTATATCATATATGACATGTCACTTACTTCTTTTAAAGCTAAAACTTGTTCATTGTAATTAGGAATTACTTTCTTCAACACCTCCTTCAATCCTACTTGTAACTCGGTATCAATTGCTTTTGTATGATGTTTCTCGTTCATATAGTAGAATTGAGGGTTTAAAAAATATCCTACAATTCAAATGTCAAATTTGCATAAGTACATCTTTATACAATATAAAATAAAAGTGAAACTTTTGTAAAATCATAGACTAATAGTGCAAAAGTTTATTTTACCTGCAGTATGCAATGGATGGTGCAGTTGATTGTTCCATCGGGCATCAATTATTTGCAAGCATTCTTGATAATACCTGCAATTTTCTTATATTGCTAATTTTGCTTGATCCATTGCCGCATAAATATAGCCCATTGTCGGCTTATCATCATTATCTACAAGCCGCAACACTTTTACTACGGGCTTAAAGACCTTCAAAATATTTCTAACTTTGGACCAAAAGTTATTATCTCTAACAAGATTGGGGACATTAAAGTCAGGACCACTCGTTGCTATTCCCCATTTTGAATTAAGCCATTGTTTTGATGCAAACATTTAAATCAACTCATTTCTATATTGCACAAGGCTATCCATGGCAATGAAGTGGGTGGCAAACCTTGTTAGAGCTGGACACACCAAGGCTCTTCCATTTGTGAATGTCTTCATTAATGCCAACAACCACGAGTGATCATAGATAAATCTCATGATGCTTCTACAAGATATGATGACAGTTTTCACATTTTTCCTCTTTCCGATGTCCTTCAACATTAAATTTATACAATGTGCCGCACATGGGGTCCAAAACAAGTTATTTCTCTTTTTCATTTACAACTGCCCGGCTTTCTTGAAATTGGCATCATTATCTGTAACAATTTGCACTACATTTTCCTTACTAACACTTTCAACAACTTTATCTATAAGGCGGTAAATATATTTTGCAGTTCGTATATGTTCAGATGCATCAACGGACTTAATAAAGACAGTCCCAGTGGCATAGTACACTAAAAAATTTATTAACTATGTCTGTGTGTTGCTCGTCCATTCGTCACACATAATTGTGACTCCCATTTCCTCCCATATACCTTTAAAAGTTGCCACCCAAGTCTTTATGTCTTCATACTCAATTTTTAAATACTTGGTCCCCACATCATAGACAGAAGGTGTTGTTATATCAGGACCAACGGTAGCTGCAACATCTAGTATGGTTTGAAAGTAAGGAGAATCCATAGCTTGAGGGGGTATGTTCTTGTGAATTAGCCACTTTGCTGTAGCTGAGGCTAATCTGTCTCTTGCACTTTTCAAGGTCCCTTTAAACAACTTTGATATTTTATGTTGTTTAGCCGACTCATTTCTATGTTCTAGAGGATCAATTGGACTGGGTATAGCACTACTAGGAGTCCGTAATGCTTTATGAGAAGAAATAATTTCAATATCATCATCCTGTTGTCGAGTGTTGAATGCTCGTTGCATTGCTCCAGCCATATCTTTCTTTGCCCCTAAATGAGCCCCACACCTCACAATGGGCATCATCAACTTCTTGACTTCTTTTTTCTTTGATCTCTATTGTTCTTTCTTTTCCTTTGTTTAGAAACTTTTTCATCTCTTCTCTAAGCTCTTTTGGTGCAACGTACATCCTGCTATATTGCTTGAAACATAAGCCAAGTGCTGTTTGAATCTTGTAATGCCCCCATTAGTGATTTTACCACACAAATTACAATTTATTTTTGACCTATTTTCATCAACTGCTACACCGTGTGCCCATGCAGGATCCACATTGCGCATCATCTTAATTCTTAGCAAATCACAAATGATGAGAGAAGTTGAACTTTGAGGCACACAATAAATACTTGCATATATGATTTAGTTGACCACATTTAAATATTTTTTTTTCAAAAAATCCTATTAATATGGTGTATGAAGTATGAACTATGAACATAAAAAATTAAATAAATTCAAAAGAAAAAAGAAAGAAAGAAAGTGTGAATGTGTGATTCATCCATGGGATTTAAGATCTAACACTTTGGAGTGATTTTCAAGTAATTTGGTTAGTGTTTCTTTAAAAAAAAAATTTTTTTTTGAAAAAATTAAAAAATCCGAGAATAAAAAAAAATAACCCATAAAAATTGGGGTTTGATCTATAAGAATTATAGATCTAGCTACTTGGGAGTGATTTTAAGTGATTTCAGTGACCACATTTAAATAAAAATTAATTTTTTTTTCAAAAAATCCTATTAATATGAACATAAAAAATTACATAAATAAAAAAGAAACAAGAAAAAAAGTATGATTCATTCGTCCGATTCATAGATTTAACACTTGGGAGTGATTTTAAAGCAATTTTATTGGTGTTTCTTAAAGAATTAAAAAAAAATAAATCCGAGAATAATAAATAAAAAATAAATGTAAAACCCAAAAAAAATGGGGGCTTGATCTATGAGAATGATAGATCTAGGCTACTTGGGAGTGATTTTAAGTGATTTAGTTGGCCAAATTTAAATAAAATTTATTTTTTTTCAAAAAGTCCTATTAAAATGAACATAGAAAATTAAATAAATTCAAATAAACAAGAAAAAAGGTGTGATTCATTGATGGGATTCATAGATCTAACACTTGAGAGTAATTTTCAAGTGATTTGGTTGGTGTTTTTTCAAGGAATTTTTTTTTAAAAAATAAAAAAAATCTGAGAATAAAAAATAAAGAAACCATAGAAAATGGGGGGTTTGATCTATGGGAAATATAGATCTATCACTTACAAGCCATTTCCAAGAGATTCCTGGAGCAGGAAAGAGGAATAGAGCTATAGATCTAAAAAAATCATATAAAAAATACCTTTTGAGAGATGCCTTTTGACTCTAAAGAAGATGAATAATCTAGATTTGTAGATCTTGATGTGTTTTTGGACCCTTGTTGTTTTTGATTTGAAGGAGGAGGGAGTTTGGACTAAAAAACAGTGGAAAAGGAAAAGGAAAGATGGAGATAGGAGTGAAATATGTGGAAGATGGGGCGTCAGGGCCGTTTGAATGGCCCAGTCTGCAGCGGCCGCTGTGCACTGCTACGAGTGTTAGCGCCGCTAACACCTTTGTATCGTAGTGGTGCTGGCCGCTACGGCCGATATAACGGCCACTACGCTTTATAGCGGCCGCTGTTTTATTCCTTGGCTACTGCACAAAATTCAATTTTTTTTACCATTTAAAAAACTCATACTACTACACCACTATGTATCACTTGTTTTGTAGTGTTTTAGCCACTAGCCACTACACCTACCGCAACGCTTAGTTTGATCCTTGTTTTGGAGTAAAAAAATTTCTCTTATCTTATAAGAGGAAACCATATATTGAGAGTATTATCTTACCATATAGATTTGTTAGGTGATTTTTCGTATATAAATTTGGATGTGCCTTGTAGAGTATTTTGGATGGTGACTAGTAATGTTCTACACTCTTAAAAGAGATTAGGAAGATGATTTTGACGTACAGCTGTGGATGACATGTCATGTCACTCCAAGGGAGATTAGGAGAGGATGTGGCAGCTCATAGTGAAAGGGCCTTTTTTTCAATATATATAATCCTGTTATCTTGATGTGGTTGAAGTTGAAGTTTTATCATTTCTTTTTATTGTTCACTGCTTTGTTATCCTCACATTGCTACATTGATGATTGATATTATAGGTTGGGTGGATTGCCCTGGACACGGTCATGCAATTGGTTATATAATCCCTTCAAAAGTTCCTTTGGGTGAGAACTTTAGTGATGTAATTGTGCCTGGTAAAAGATACTCTCACAGACAAGTCATTCATCAACAAAGAGCGCTGGGGAGGGAGGTAAGTTTGCAATATGATGTTGAACGCTTTGCTGTGTGAGCAGTTTATTTTTGGAATGCTCTGTGCATTTTGCCTTTCTGGGATGTATCTTTGTGTATGTTAATTATTGAAACAGAAAAATCATGGGCTACATTTCGCAGTTGGTTAGTTTTGGCAGATTTAGTGTCGAAAAGGGTTCGGCTGGACTGCCACCCTGGGAATGAAATGCATTGGCTCTCCTTTGCTGTTATACTTTTTGGATTAGAAGAGCTCCAACAAGAATGCATTTTTCATCTATCCTTGTTTTCTCTTATCAACCATTTTCAAGGATTTCATCATTGATTCTAATCCTTCTGCTGATCTTCCTCAAAGCTCAGAGGCCTTGCTTCCTTCCAGTATTGAACTCGTGCAACACAAATTCACAACTTTTGTGCCAAATTGGCATTGTTGCCTTCATTTGGTTTGATAAATTTTCAACTCTGGATATGACCATCCCTCATACTATTATATCCTCATCGACTTATTGCATATAGCTTGTTAGGATTTGTTAGTGTTTGGATGGAATGCTTGTTAATGTATTCAGTTGAGAACCAAAGTTTTTATTTTTATTTTTTTTAGTTTGTCAGTCTGGTAATGCTAGATTTTTTTTCCTGCTTCAAATGATATATTATTATATGTTTAGGATTAAAATAAGATCTCCTCAGATAATGTGGTTAGTCAAGATATTGATGGGATTAGATTTAAACTTGTTTTTATTTTATTTTGCTCAACCATTATATTTTGTACTGTGGTGTAGTAAAAATGTATGGATTTTTTATTCTCTTGGAGGTTACATGTGGCAGCTTTTTTTTTAATTTTTATTTTTATAGAATTTCCCAGTCCAAAGCCCATTCTTTGCCTTTGTCCCATACCCTCACTTAAAAAAATCCCCAAATCCCTTTCTAATCAAAGCCCAAACCAATAACCACCACACAATCTTCTTTTTCCTATTCTCTATCTCCTATGATCATTTAGGAGTCTGTTATCAATGACCACTCTTTGAGAAACATTGCAATGAATGAAGTCGTGGTGGTTCCTTCTTGATGATCGTTCTTGGCAGTCCCTTTTGATGGTCCCTTTCAATGGATCTAATCGATTCATGTGACTGCTTTAGAGATATGTACTTCCTCCAGTCCCTTTTCAGTGGCCGTTTATTTGAAACCCTATTTGCTGAGTGTTATGATTTGTGGACCCTGCAGCACCCCACTTTATATGTCTATTGTTCTGCTTCAATTTTTGCTCTGCTATGCGTTGTGCCTCAACATGTGCCAGTCCTTAGCCCAGAGAAATGGGTGTGTTGTGTCAGACTGTCAGTTGGCTATAAAGAACTTCCAAATCAAGTTTCAAGTCTACTTTGAGGAAAGTGGAACATCACCAACCCCTTTTAACTGGGATATTATTTAGGAAATGATGATATCATCTTTTTTTTTTAAATTTTTTTAATTTTTTTATCATGTAACTGTTGAAAAAACAGGGGGCAATTGGTTGGTCAAATTGGTCAAGCTTGGAGTCAAGGCATAGGTCAAAGTCCAAGTCAATCTTGGGGAGTCACCAATAAGGTCTCCTTGAATTTTCAGAAGAAATGGACATTATAATTAGAAGGGAAAGTCCAAATACGGTTCCTGTCGGACCACTGGCAGAACAAAAGATAACAGTTTGGCAGCCGTGCGGAATCACTGGGCGCCAGCCAAGCCAAACCACCAGCGCCAGCCATATTGAACTGCTGGTGCTAGCCACATAGAACCACTGGCTCACCTTTCAGAAATGGTTTTTCCATGCTGAGGCAGTTTCACCCATTACAGGACGTGCTGACCAATTCAAACTGCTGGCTGTTGACCAACACAACTGCCGGCAGTGCAGCACAGTAGTCTGTTTGTGACCACTTTCTCCACTTTCTTCAACTGCCTTCTCCAAAGCCTGTTTGCATTCTGAAATAATGGCTTTGGGGCATCTTTTTGGACACGTTTTTACCACGGGAAGCCTGTTTGCATTCTGAAATTCTTTTTTAAAAAATGGATATCCACATCAAGGAGAAAAGCTCTGCCAAGATTCCTCCTCCACTTCAATTCAAGGTACTTAACCTCTGAGAATGCAATCGGAGGGCCAAAACTAAGTGCCTAAATCCATTAAAACCTATCCCCAAACTCACAAGCACTTGTCTTTATTTTTTTGCTGAAGGGGAAAAAACTTAAGAGGAAAAAGAAAGGCCCATAGGGCTACAAAAGGCCATCCAATGGCTCAGGGGAGTAGAGGGACCGAGAAAGGGGAGATGCAAAAAGCAAAAAAGAACCAAGAACAAGAAGAAAAGAAGATTGAAGAGGAAGGAAACAAAAGAGGGAAGTCTGCTCTGACACAAAATAAAGACAGCCAACCGGCGCTGGGGGAGGAAAAAGACCCGGTCCTCCTTAGATGTGGTGATCTGTATGGTTGGCTGCATGAGGAACATGAGGTTGGGTCGACAAAGTCTCCGTGACTAGCTCCAAATTGTCATAGAAAGTCCTGGAGTACCAGGTGGGTTGTTGTTCCTCAAGCTGCAGTTGAAGCTGGAATTGGTGAGGGAGAGAGATGCGGAAGGTTTGGACAAGAGGGGAATCGTACTTGGAGAGCGCATCTGCAAGCGAATTTGCTGATCTCTTGCCGAGAGGGGAATCGGCTTGTAGTTCCTCGAGCACTTGTCTTTTAGGACTTTGGACTTTGCTTGTTTTCCTCACTCAATGAGTCCATGGAGTTTGTTAACTTTGTTGTGTTCATCACTCCCGTTTACCATACAACGGCCCTCGGAGTGGCACAACCTTGGACACTCCGGTGGTATACAAAAATCAATTACTTCCTCGGAATTCGCTCTTTGGCATGTGGGGGGAAAAATGAGTGATGGAATACAAGGTTTGCCTAAATGACGATCCAAAATCCAAGCTCACCATGCTGCTTATTTTGGTAGACTTCTGGAAGATCAAGTCGATGTTTCCTCGACTAGAAGCAAAGAACAAAATTGCAGCAAGCTACTGCGGCCAACTGCTGGCCAATCAGTGCAACAGCCAGCGGTCCCAGACAGTGTTTTCCATTTTCTGTCATCTCTGTATTTTCAATTTTTCTGGAACTTTTCTTGTTTTGGTCATCTGAGACCAGACGGGAGAGTTGTATAAAATAAAAATGATATAAACAACTTGCGCCAGCGAGGTTAGATTGCTGAACCCCACGTAAAATTAATCTTGGGAAAGGAGTAAAGTTACTATTCTTATGTGGTGCATTCAATTTTCCTTTCTCATCTTCTAATTGTTCATTAAATTGTGAAATTTTCACTTCACAATTTTTTTCGGGCAACAGTGACATATGTTAATGAGGTCATCACATTGCCTGCATATTTCTTGGAGAAGTTCAAAATTTAGTTTCCACTACACCTCTGGAGTGCCAGATGAGCCTGACAACTGCTGCAGATAGTGGATAGAGTACTAGCCAAGCTATGCATCTTCTGATAACTCAATTTGTGTGGTTCCTATAGCTTGCTTTCCTTGATCTGTTTTCTTGACCATATCAGCTGAAACTGCAAAGATAGAATTCTGCTTCCCTTTCCCATCTCCTCCCCAAACCAAATTAAACAAAGGAGAAAAGAAAAATCACAACATACTAGAGTATACTTTGTAGCTAGTCATCTGCTTTTGTTCCACAAGTGGGCTAGAACTTGATTGGTTATGGATAAGGAAAAGCTATATTATTTCATCTATAAATTCTGTGAATTTTCTGCAAAATTCTTTTTTCCCTGCTTACAGAGTATGATCAGACTTTGTATTTGTTTTTTCTGGGCCTGATAACTAAATTAAATTGCACAAATCTCATTCTCTTGAGGGAGGGAGGGACAGAAACTCAATGTATGGCACATTGATGTACAGGAACTCAACGTATGACACTGGTAATATTTTTAATATGAGTTAAAATTGTCTGAAAGAGTATTCTTCAAACACTTTTATGAAGTGTGCACAGTGCTGTACTATTTCTGTATGTATCTTTACTGACTCTTGTATCTTTTTGACACTGACTATAAAGTTTACTGATGAAATTATGTTATCCATCTGTTATTGGTAAGGAAAAATGGGTGTCATGGTTGTGTCCTTTGTACTCTTGAGAGGTGCTCATTGGGTTAATAATCAGACCAAAGATCCTACTTTGAGATTATTGAAGTTTGGAATGAATGATGTTTTGAACTCCGTGTGTGTGTGTGTGTGCGCGGGGGTGGGTGGATGGGTGTGTAACAAAAATTACATTAATGTGGCACAGACGACCTAAATGGACAATATATGGTCCTGTTAAGGTCCACATTTTCAAAGAGAAACCCTGCACAAGAACCCAAAGTTCAAAAATTAGCCAGGAATCGAAGAACTCGTGAATAATTCCTGACTTGGCGAAAGAAAATTTCATCCCTTGGTTGGCATTGATGAAATATTTTAAGTTAATCAAGTACCCTGGAGAGAATAAGAGGGTGTCTGATATTTTTACACCTCTCTTCTTCTAACTGGAGAGTAAAAACGTAATACCAAGGGCTTATCAACTAATAATGAGTTCCTTCTATTCAATGGCACATGATATTAAAGCATTGCTTATCCACTATAATTGTTATTCTAAAATTTTGCATTCTCAGTTTTACAAACTTGTTGTCTTGGTTGGTGGTCCTTTTCAGCTTGGTATGGTGATTGACCTAACAAACACTACGCGCTATTATCCACCATCAGATTGGAAGAAACAAGGTATTAAGCATGTCAAGGTGAGATTCAGATGGATCTATAACCTTCTTCCTTTTGAAAAGGTGATTGTATCATCATTGCTCTTTTTGACCTTCAAAACTTGGTTTCTTTTCTTGCAGATCCCTTGCAAGGGACGGGATGCAGTACCAGATAACGAGTCTGTAAATAATTTTGTCTATGAGGTATTCTTAGTTTTTATGACTAGATTCATTCTTTGTCCTTTAGGACACATCTCATTATATGTTAAGGCAATTCAAATATCGAATCTGGTTAGTCTCGATTTTAAGGTTGCTATAGGACCCTCTCTCTCTCTCTCTCTCTCTCTCTCTCTCTCTCTCTTGGAGCACCAACTATTGCAAAATGTTTATTGGAAATTAGTGTTACACTTCCGCCCTAAGCTCCTTTCAATGAAGATGGGTAACAGCCTAAGAATTTGAAGCTCTTCAGACTCTCAAGACATACTCAAATTTATAACAACACAACATAAATCAAATCTCAATAAGCATAGAGGTCCAAAAACATTCATAGTCAATTTATACTTAAATCATTGATGTTTTAGAAGTCATAATAAAAGCTATTGAGTAAAAGAAAAGTCTCTAAATCAAGTAGAGAAAATATTTAAATGTTGGGCTAATCCTATCTATGAATCTAATCATTGTTCATCGTGCTTTGGATCAGCCACGCATGCTAAAATTCATCGGCTGATCTCCCTCGTTCCCCGCAACCTCTATGAATACATTATCTGAAGTGGGGCAAACCTCTTGTCAGTATCATTGGTGAGCAGAATTCCAAGTAAACACTAATGTATAATATATTTTCAATCATTCATATGAATACATATAATATTAAATAATGGTATTGAGACAATATCTTAATCAATTTTTTCTTGAGGATCTTTCCACGGCAAGCAACAAATGGTTCCGATACCTCACACGGGTGTATCTACGTTTTTGTCAACAACATGGCTTGTTGTCCACCATGATTGTTGAGTTTGTTCCAACATTCCCACATAGGAGTATCTAGATTTCTCTTAACAACATGACTAGTCCTACCACCATGATTGTTGAGCATACTTCCCTCGACCAACATCTACGAGAGAATTTCTTTACTCAGTGCCAGCGGTTGTTGCTACACCAATTCAAACATCAAATTCAAGGTCAAATTCAATAAGGTCTGTTATAGTTTTATCTCTATCATAATAGGTAATATTAACTTACCCTTTTCCTTGGAAGTCCCACATGACACTGGATTAATCATTGCCCACTTCAAATTGGAATTGGTACTAGGTTGCGGCATTGCCCATATCTTATTGAGGAAGCTAATTATTCATTGTAAAGTTGACCACAGAAATCAAGTCATAAATAATTATGGGATCATATTCGATCATATTGGAATATCTAGTAATGATACCATATTAATTTGCACCATGTTCAAGGTTACATAAAGTATGTAATTATTTCATTTGAAAATAATCAGGAACTAATGTTTGGTAAGGAAAGGGGCCCATAGAAACATCTGGATATTAATCCCACTAGTTTAGTACTTAGATAATGTTGGGTGTATAACATTATCATTCTGTACATGTAACCTAAGGTCCTAGTGGGGTTCTTAAAATATAACTAAAAGCAACAGGGACCCATCTGTAAAATTTTCATAACTTACATCTACATATTAAAGTTGACAGAAACCCACCTGTTTCTTTCGTCAGGGAGTGGGTCTCGCCAGGCCTAACTTGAGATGATTATAGTGTGGGACGCAATGGTCCAAATCTCATGGGACCATCATCTTTGGGGTCGCCCAGGGGTCCACTAGAAGACGTGGGGACCTGATCTTTGATCAGATTGGCCTTGCGGACCCACAACTCAAGTCGACTAAAACAGCCTTTTGATGGCTTGGAAATTGCAAATTTCAGTTCAGATTTGAATCCTCAAGTTAATTAGTCATCTTTTCAGCCTAAATCAAAGTTCCAAAGGTAGGTTAATTATAGAATTCTAATTCGCCAAGTTCCCATCTAAGACATAGGATTTTTTATGGTAGTTTCCACCATTATAGGGTCGACAGATCTGGATCAAGTCTTCAATCTTCATTCATAGGTCCAGATGGGTTGATTTCCAATCTAGAATAGGGCCAAAGGGGGGTGACCATCAGCCCCCCTCCATATCATTAGATCTGATTGATTATTTGATGATCCTTCTGGGCTCAAAAATCAAATCCGGCTAATACAATATGCCAACGGTCATTGTAGCTGGAGTTATATAATAGCAATAGTTCATCGGAGGATCAGGTACCTCTAATTTTCTACCCAATTCAGATATACCAACATCCAATTTAGAAATTCTACTCACCTGGTGTAAAAATTTGTCGCTCGAGCAGTGAATGGTCTTGAACTGGATATCCGTTATGCGTCCCACTCCCGATCTTCCACGTCCCCTTTGTGATCCTCTTCTTCTTCTGACAATTTCACAATTGAGATCTCTCTCTCTCTCTCTCTCTCTCTCTCTCTCTCTCTCTCTCTCTCCAAATTCTGTGAAGAATAAAGAAGAGAAAGCTCCTTATATATATAGTGCCTGGAGAGACCTGCACTAGGAGTCCTGTTCGGGTACTACCAAATGAGTTCCACTGGGAATGTATTCTTGAGAGAATCCTGTTTGGGATTTTCATATTCCTAATGTCCTTGATCTTACCTAACTATAGACTCACTAAGAGTCATGATCCTACTCCAATATCATGTAGGTATTTTGATTAGAACAAGAATTCCACTGAGACCTAAGAAGTCCTGAGGAGGATATTACAAGACCTGCACATGTAAATAGGGTTTCCGTAATTCGTTTTGCAAGGAACTCAGGGTTTATGCTTTTAATAGGGGAGGATTCATGTGTTCTGATTACCTTGAGAAACATTTAAATTGAGTTACTTTGTTCCACCAAAGATACCTCGATACTTGTATATCTCTAATGTACCTATATCTGAAGGCTACAATGATGAGATTGGTACTTGATAGTGGTGATTGATAGTGAATTGATGCTTGTAGGCTACAAGTTTTGCATATTCTATTCTTAGCCATTATTCATATAGTTTGTATGCTCATTCTTATTTTTCAACCTTGAAAGTGATAGACCGAATGTAAGACGTAACGATTTGACTAATTTTGGAATGTTTTAAAATAGAAGAAATATAGTTCTTTGCTTACAAACCGTAATTAAAATATTAAATTTAATTTTATGGAAAATTGTTTTTTAAGAAAGGAAGAAAGGTGATTAGCGATCTTGGGTTTTATGAAGAAGGAAATGGGTGACAAGAGTTTGTATGGATGGAAAGACAAGGGGAGATTTGGGTGTATTGTTACATGCCCACCCCCTTTTATACTAAGGATGTAGATATAATTTTGGGGCCACAGGGGATTTACCTGGCTCCCCCTGGGCCTAAAGGGATGAGTTTGGCTGGGAAACCCTCCGTTAACCCAAAAAAAAAAAGTATGTAGATATAATTATAAGACAAATAAACTCTCACTTCTAGTGTATCTCCTCTGAGTTTTAGATCTTAATTGTAAATGGACTCCTAACGCTTATGGTCCCTTACAAAAAAACAAAAGTGGGACCATTTACATTACTTCCCGCCCCAAGCTGGACTGAAGATATTAATCATTCCTAGTAGCTTGCAAAGAATAGCACATGACTTTTACCTGTCAAGAGACTTGGTAACTAATGTCATCTTCCTGCTGATTTTCTGATTAAACAATTTCAACAGTTATAATATTTGAGAGAATCTTTTCCAGTATATATGGCCATCTAGTTCAATTTGTTTGCTTTGTTCATGAAATTAGCACTTTCTGATTATCACCGTATAACCACTTTGATGTATTGGCATTTATGACAAGCTCCTTCAAGAGTGATCCTATCCACAAAGCATCACATGTTCCATGTTCAGCACTTGACCCAGCAATCACATGTTGCTTCTTACGTACCATGTAATGAGATTACCTCCAACAAGTGTACAATATCTTGCGGTAGACCTGCCATTGATGTAGTCATGGGTCAAACAGAACCCAAGACAGTATGCAAGCTGCCTTAATACTACTGTGTAGCATTATTATTATTTTTTTTGAAAATGATGACTTTGTATTGCTCCAGAAAGGGGAAACCCCAAGTCCCCAACTGCACAGTATAAGAGAACTATACTAACCTCAGAAAGCCCCATGACAAAGGGGAAGAGCAAACCAAAAAAAAAAAAAAAAAGGAGAGACCCAAAAAAAAAGGGAAACTCCAAAACAAGAAAAGAGGGTATGAACCCCAAAAAACTATAAAGCAGACATTACATTTTTAAGAACTCCCTCTTTTGCTAATTTATGTGCTTCTGGATTGGTGGAGCGATTAATGTGATGGAAAGAGTTATTTAGCTGCCGTGAACTCTGGATCACTTCTTCAATGATATCTCATAGGTACCAAGGAGGATTTACAGACCAACCCGCCCATTGAATGACGCAATAGGAGTCTCCTTTAACAACAAGCTGCTGAGGGTTTAGATTGTCACTTTACAGTTGCCGGTTCTAAGACCCAATAATTCTGCTTTGTTACTTGAGCGACAACCAGCTGGCCAGGAGTAGGAAAGGAGTGTGGTTCCTTCCGAATCCCGAATGACTCCCCCCAAACCAGCAGAGCCGGGTTTGCCATAAGCACTTCCATCAAAATTTAGCTTGAGATCTCCTGGCATTATACTGTGTAGCATTATACAGTGATTGATCCTTCTTTGGACCCGAAAATATATGAGGAAAACAGAGGTCGATCCACTCAAACATGCTAGTTCTCAAGGATCGCACCACACATCATTGAAAGATCAATGGGAGAAGCAAACCATGAAGTTAAAACACATAAGATTTGAATTTATTCAGTGTTTGTAACTTGTCAACTGTGTTTTCAAGCCACGGTTGACTGATACTGACAGAGATTCAGGAATTTCTCTAGAGAATTCCACTCAATAATCCTACTCATAAAATCACAATTCCCTAGGAATAAGTTCCGTACTTGATGTGATTGGGAGCACTTGACAGACATTGGAACATTTTACATTGCCCTCCATATGCCATGTAGACCAAGATAGAATTGTTGAGTTGTTATTCAAAAAAGTAAAAAAAATAGAGTATGTCTTCTGATATCATATGGCTAGTTTGCATTAAGTTGGATGAGGGATTTTTTTAAATTTTATATATATTTATTTTGGCTGTGTCATTCATTTTCCATTTGATATATTAAACCTAAGATGTGCAAGAAATTTTCTTGTGCGGGCATCCATAAGATGCGCTGTGCATGAAATGTGACATGTCTTTAATGCAAAGTGGGGCCCTCTGCAGTAACAGGAAAGATTCGGTTTCATGCATTCCACTACATGTAGACTCCCAGAGGAGAAATTTCTGCATTTTGTACATATTATCATTAACAAATCTGTATCCCATTAGTCTGGCATTGTTAATTTGTGAAAATTAAATATATAGGCAGCTTGTCTAATATGGAAAAACACTTGCAAGGATTCTACTACTTAATGTTTACTATTACTTTTTATTTTTTAACATTTTATTTCAGGTCCTGCAATACTTCTCCCGCCAGAGGCACTCGAAGAAGTATGTTCTAGTACATTGTACACATGGACACAATCGTACGGGTTTCATGATAATTCATTTTCTTATGCGTTCGCAACCCATTTCCGTCAGTGAAGTATGCATTGTTTCCCTGCCGCCCCTGCTGTTACTATTAGCTGAATAAACACTACATTTATTGCCAATTATCTGTTTTGTCTATTGGCAGGCACTGCAAGTATTTGCTGAGGCACGGCCTCCTGGTATCTATAAGGATGATTACATTGATGCATTGTACAAATTTTATCATGAAGAAAGGCCTGAAACATTTACTTGCCCCCCAACTCCCGAGTGGAAAAGATCTTCTGATCTTGATCTTAATGGTGAAGCTATGCAAGATGAGGATGATGGTGGTATTGCAGATCCTTTGCATGTAGGTATCTTTGGATGGTCTGAAATGATTAGTTGCTCTTTACATTGGCACTAGGTGTTCCTAGTTTTTATATCTTGGCATGTCTTATGAGGAATCACATCTGTTCTATTCTTTAAATGCATTAATTTAATGAAAAATCTAATAAGCTCCATAATTTTGAGCTATATTAGGAAATTTATCAACAGAAACACATTTGTCATCTTTTACTAAGCTTAAATATGTTGCAAGCTGTATTGGTATTACTATATGGTCAATTAAGTTGTCACTAAGAACAGTTTGTCAGAGCAGTCCCAACAGGAATCAATTTTCTCATCATTGTGCTCTGACAAATATTCATCTGACTTTGTGGTGCCTATGCCTCTGTAATAGAAAGTATTTTTATGTTGGCAGGAGACGGATATGGAGAATCAAGTGATGACCATTGATGATGTTTTGGGGGATGCAATACCTTATGATCAGCAAGATGCTATGCGGCAATTCTGCTTGATTTCACTAAAAATGCCAACAGTAGGATCAATAACTCAATCTGTTTTTTGCATACAGAAGTCATTTATATAATATTTTTTACCCCTCTTGTTTGCTGAGAAGGTTAACTGTTTCTAATGCATATATTATTGCTTGTTACAGAAAATCTATATTGCAGTGCTTAATGAATTTATGTCTGGAATCATAAACCCGGAACCTAGGGGGCCCTTTGAATTCCGCATCAAGACTTATAAAAGCATCTTATCACATTCTTAAGTTAAATCAAAATATTCCTATATGAATTCTGGCCAATCCTATTAACTAAATTTGAATATAATTTAAAGTATGAATTCAAATTATGAAACTAAACAAAACAACTATCCTGACAGAATATAAACAACTGCAGCTTTTAAAATGTCCAACAAACAGCTAATAAGATTAAATGAAAAAAATGAACCAGGTTTCTTCGTCTCTAGTTGACTGTGCGTATTCTGAAGGCTATTCGTCTCTAGTTGACTGCGCGTATTCTGAAGGCTATCTCTTGGTCATCATGGTTTTCTTTGGTCTCTAAATCCCAGTTGCTTGGAAGGGTCACTCCAAGAGCCAATACAACTGAGTGAATAAACATACAACTCTATTTACACATAACGTCATAGTTAAAATAATAGCATAAATAATTTACACTAATTCACACATATAAGAGGTGCATTCGATTGCAAGGCCCATACCACTGATCAAGGTCTCATCTCAACACAACCTCCTAACCACCAGGTAGCACAAGCCAACAGGGACTAGGTATCCAAAGGACAGGATCAACAGGGTACCTTTTTAAAACTCATGCACATACTCAAGCTGACCAATCAAGGCTGACATCATGGCGGCGGTACCTAGAATTTCAGTTCCTCCTAGGCTGACCTAAAGTTAGACCACATTTCTGAGGCCGACCTAAATTCAGTAAGCATCCAAGGCTGACTTAAGTCAGACAACTTCATTAACATAGGGCCTTTGTATCGTGCTTAGTAGCCTAGGGTGTTTGAGGGTAACTCCAGACTGTCTTCAAGTCCTTAGATGTTCAACATCATTACCATACTCCTTTACTGCACTCTCGAATTCAGATTTATTCATTTACATGTTTCCACATCTATAATCAATTTAGTTTATGTAATCAGTCCCATACACAAATTTTTAGATTTAAGCTGCCCCCACCAAATTCAGTATTGGTATCCATGGTGCAAGAGGGTAATTACATAACCATCGCTTTATAGATGCAAGAACCAACCTTAATTAACAAAACATAACACATATGGCACCACCAGTTACCGAGACATTGCATAATTATGTCATTAAACCGGCAATGCACGATCTCATCATTGGTAAAATATGATAGCCATAGTAACAAAAATTGATCACTAATCAATCATTCAACAGCTCCTTGGTGTCATAGAAGTGGAAGAATCATCACTATCTGTTCAACATGATGCATATTCATGAATAGAATTCACTATTTGACATTCTTCCAATCTTAGTCCTAGGTTTTGGTCTGCCACTTTTTAGGCTCATGGTTCAGCCGGAATAAACCCTATTTGCATCTAAACTCCAAATTCCAAATCTAGGAAGTAGCCAAGTTACTCACTTTACCATTAATCCCCATTAGATGTAAGAACACATTCATGGTTGCATTGATAAGAATCTCATAATTGTGTCTTTGAATCAGCTATCACAAGTTCACAACTACTTTCTGAATAACATATTAGGCAATGACATTCAGCTATCGTTGATCACATAAAATCCACGTTACCAAAACTGTATTATTATCATGAGCAGGGAAACACTACCATGGATTCATCACAATATCCATATGTTCAAGATCAAAATCTCAAAAGTTGGACTTGACCATTATCAAGACCCAAGGTCTGTCCCCCAATGACATGATATGACTGAAGCCAAATTCACAATGTAAGTCTCAGTCTACAAGAAGGTCTCTTGTCCTGGGGTTCCATACTTCCCAAACCCTAAATCAATTGGTTCAAATGGCTCCCTTCATGTGTCCCTAATATAGGCATTAGTAACTATGCATGTTATGCTTGTATCTAGATTAATCTCTTAGCATGTTTGTTTGTGAGGTAGAGTAGTGTAGAGTAAAATAAAATTTTTGAAATTCAACCTTTCCCCCTTCTTTCTTTAAAAATTCAAATTATCCTCCTTTTTCAAAACAAGTCAACAAGTCATTACTAAATTACAAATAAAATCTCTACTTTTTATATAAAAAGTCAAAAAGATTTCATATCAAACAACTAAAAACAAAAAGTCACATAATTCAATCATATATTATTTTTTCTTGATTTTGGGTTTACTCTACACTACTTTAATCTACCCCTCAAACAAACAGGCACTTAGTCTTTAATCAACAATAGAATGAGAAAATCGATTAGGGATTTGGGAAAACTTAGTTTCAATTTGAAGAAATTGAGGATCATGAGAGAAGAACATTCGTATACCCTAATTACTTTGAAAATCACAACCATTCCCATCAGATCAAGGTAAATCATAAATCCAAGAAATCAAGTTTATTAAATATAATAAATCTTTGTTAATACTCTAATCCCTCGAGTCAGGGGTATTACACTTAGTATGAATTTTTTTAATTGACTTGATAGATTTTGTTGCCTACGTCCCCCAAATATGGCTTCAATGAAATGAATTATGATTCTTAGTGGACTTTGCCTCTAAGATGATCCTCATCTCCTTGTAAAGTCTTTACTCATGAATGCTAATTCAGTTATCACATCTAACTTGGTTTTCAGTCAAAAGGGAATCAGCTGTTTCCAGGGTCACACCCAGTTTCTCTTGACAGGTATGGTTTACTATTTTCTCTCCTAACTAGCAAGCACTACAACAAGGTGTTTTGTCTCGGTATTATGTTCCTATTAGTATAATTTCTTTAAAATGATTAGCCATTGAATATGCAACAAAATTTATCAATGCACATAAGGAGTTCCAATGAGAAGTTATGAAATATAGTATTATTGTGATTTATTCAAGATCATTGAGACATATCCATGAAATAATGCCTTCTTGTTTCCATTAGGAAATCACAATCCCTTTTATGGAATCAAGCATTCTCTTTACCTAGAAAATACCTTAGGAGGACCTAAGTCGTTAATTTCAAATACCATTGTGAGATACCCCTTTAGATGTTTCTTCTGGGCTGTCGCCAGTGATAATAATGTTATTGACATGGAGAATGATGGCAGTAATCCTGTAGCGCCTTTTAATAAACAACGTATTATCTGCATTTCTCCTTCAGAATCTAAAGTTAAGAAAGCCTTGCTAAAATTTTTAAAACATGCTCGTGGAGACCTTTTTATCCCATACAATTCTTTCTTCAGGTTACAGAGGGTACCTGTTTCTCCCAGAGTTGTAAACTGTAAGCACTGGAGGAATAGCCATATATACTTCTTCATCAAGATCACCATGTAGCTGAAATAACTGTTAATTTTTGTTTTCAACCAGAGACCAAAAAAATCCTTTGTAATAGAAAACAGTTTACCTTTTCTCTAATGGCTTTAGATTATACTTGCCTTTCATACCACCATTAAAACAATCTCTCTGTCTTCACGTTGAGATCCTTATATTGATTTTCCCATTCCTATCTCTTTTCTACATTCTGTCAAATTCTAACCAGTGATCGAATGTACAATAGATTATGAAGACCTATGTCAGAATCCGATTCCTCATTAAACCCTTAAACTGCTGATCTTAGGGTCCAAGTTGTTCCAAATGTTGTCAGATCTCAA
The DNA here is from genome assembly GCA_037013555.1 of Sextonia rubra. NCBI lineage: Eukaryota > Viridiplantae > Streptophyta > Magnoliopsida > Laurales > Lauraceae > Sextonia > Sextonia rubra. Next base: position 20,652,338 of record JASUAD010000006.1, read on the forward strand.
CTTGTCTTTGTGAGTCCTGGACTTAGATGCGTCTAGGTTTGGATTGCTTATGTCCTATCATTCTCAACATTAGGTGATGCAAGGACGATGCAAAACCTAGCCTAATGCATTGTAATTGATGTGATGAAATCAGAAAATTAATTAATTATTGCAGAAAATTCAGATCTGACTTATTACCAAGAATCACTTAATTCCAAGGAATGGATCAGCCATAGATCTAGGCCCTTTTCACAGATCCCGTAGTATTAGTTCTCGGATTTGAGAAGAGGATCTTAATGGAAGGCAGGACTTCTAACACTTGGGGCTTGATTTGCGAAGAAAGGGTTTTCATCAAACAAAACATAGCCAAAGTGTTCAATTTCAGATCTGGGGTTACTGACTCCAGTTTATATTCAGTAGATCTATAATCTTGCGGTTACTTGAAAGTACTCATGAAGGGAAAAGTAGAAAAGATAGAGGTCACCTTTGTTGGGCTCTCAGCAAACTCCATTCACAAGAGGCGTTAGTAGTGGTTGGCAAGAAAGGTAGCTTGCGAACCAAGTGGAGAAGAAGAAGAAGAAAAAGAAGAAGAAGCTCCTTTTCTTATTCCAAAATCAAGTTTCTTACATGCATAATGATGGAGAAAACTCTAGATCTAGACTTACAAGGCCTCTCCATCCCAAAAAAGGAAAATAAATAAGAATAAGACAAGAAAGGAAGAAAGAGAAGAAAAAGGGGGGAAGAAATATTGTGTGCAAGATTGACTTGCGCACATTGGGATTCGTGCGCAAGTTCCATCTTGCGCACATCATATATATATATTCAATTATGAATGTGGCCCCCTTTTTCTCTCTCACTTATTACATAGACAAGACATGGGTCCCTTCTCACTAATAGACTCTAATCAAAACTAACATGGGACCAAACCAACTAAATAATTAAACTATGGGACCAATAAATAAGTTAATGGGACCAAATAAATTAAATCATGGGACCCAATGACACAAACAAATTAAACCATGGACCCAAACAAATTTAAATCTAAGGACCCCTCCACTTTTTTCAATCCATGTGACACTTCCCTATGTGGGGCCTTCAATGTAATTGTGCACATGGGCCGTCGATACTCAGCCATCGTGATCAATCAAAATCCAACCGTCGGATCTCCTCCAAAAGACAATCCAATGGTGGATTTGTATTTTCTTCGTGGTCAATGTTAAAGTATTGATCATCCAACCAAATTAGAGCTTGGTCCGCTGGCCTGCGCTTTCTTGTTTGATAAACTTTGAATGATTTTGGGGAATTTGATATGATGTCCCCATCATTAGGCCTATGAGGACGTGCTCTACGGGGAGACTTTTTTGATACTGGAGAATGAAATTAACAAACAATCAGGTTGTACGCAGGGGCGGACCCAAATAGAGGGGTCTGGGGGCTGAAGCCCCCATCAGGTTTTGAAAAAGTCCAAAATCCCCCTTATAAGTTCTAAGAATTAATATATATATATTATATTAAGCCCCTTTCTTCTAGGATTTTTTTATATTAAGCTCCCAGGGAGAATTTTTTTGGGTCCGCCCCTGGTTGTACTTGTTTGGCTCTGATACCTAATCTGATGCAGCCAAAAGGAAGCCTTAATTGTATGGCAACCCGCAATTTCACCTCAATCGAAATCAGCGGCAAACATTTTAGAAAACAAGGAAATCTATGATGCCCATATACGGCATGGATTTGGCGAGGACATGCTGTGGACACAAATTTTATACACAAAAAGTGAAGTATCGTATATGATATGACACGATACATTGGCCATTTTGAAGTATCCGTGCATTATAGAAGGAAATAAAAGAGATTCATTATTGGATGAATGAATCCGATGTTTTCTTCAATCCCAATGAGCGTTTATCAATCCCAATAGAGAGGAAAGCCCCAGAGTTAAGAGGAAAGCCCCAGAGTGTTCTATCTTCAAAATTCAGCCACAACTAAGAACAGTCAGGCTATCTCCCTTTTCATATAACATTCATAAAATGCACTTAAATTCCTCATTTAATCTGATCCTTTCAGTTGTGATCTAGCTAATTAATTCCCTCAACATTAGAAGTCCTAACTTAAACGAAACAATACAATAACTCGCACAAATATGATTTGAGCCATGTCCAGGTCAAACAGGGTATATGGCCCAGGTGTCCCACTTTTTGTGAAAGTGGGCCTACAAAGTTGGGTGACCATTCAGATATTTATTTTGATTGTATCTTGACCCATTTGTTCCATTTAATTAGGGCCCCAAAACAACTTGTTTACTGGAATATCTTAAGGAATTTCCTGATTTTGCAGAAAACCTCTGCATGCTTCTGTTATTTTCAAACATTTACTCGCACATATTTCATCAAATATTTGAGACTTCTGGGCCCATTCTCTGATCTGAAGCCGTCAATGCCGTTGCCCTGCCCTTGCGGGCCCTCATAGAGCTCTCAAATTGGTCCAAAATCTCTTTATCCAGTAGAATTATGTGATCAACATCTGAATCTTCGTCAACCTTTTTTCTGTGGGTCTCAACCTGATCTGAATTTGACCTATCCTGACCCGTTGTCACAGCTACATTCAGTCCTTTCTTTTTTGCTACTAGTTGTCTCTTGTATGCCATATCCCATACATACATGGAAAGAGCACTTTCGTGCACCGAATTTTAGTAGGAAAGCTTATGAGTTCGATGCATTAAGCTGACTCCGTTTATGGGATAATCACATGACTAAGACAATGATGACGATTATTTGTAATTTCTATTGAGTCATTTTAAATTATGTTGACTCATCTCTAATTCTAGTTCATGTTTCACTAAAATTACCTTGTTTTTTTTATGTTTTGTCACAATTTTGCAGAGATAATTTACAACTTCTTAGGCAACGCTACTACTATGCGACGTGGAAAGCTGATGGGACACGATACCTGATGCTCATTACTTGTGATGGGTGCTATTTGATTGATAGAACCTTTTCCTTTCGAAGGGTTCAAATGCGATTTCCTTTGAGAAAGACAAATGAGGTCTGTGTTCAGAGGGCTATCTTTTCTTCAACCTCATAAAGTGAGTTCTCCCTGGAGCAGATTTTTAATCTGATGCTTTTTATGTTTGTCAGGGTCTAAATGAGAAGACTCATAACTTGACTTTACTTGATGGTGAGATGGTAATTGACACCCTACCTACAAAGGAGTTGGCAAGAAGGTACCTGATTTATGATCTAATGGCGCTAAATGGGCAGTCTGTCATAGAGGTCAGAATGCAAATAACATCTCATTTCTGTAATACATCCTTAACTTCTGTAACTAAGCGTTTGGGTTCAAGTTGTATTTCTGACTATTTTTAATCGCTTGTCACCCCAAGTGTAGGGTTGTCGCACTGCAGTAATACTTGGTGAGTCTGGGGTCTATCCACAGGGAGCATGAAGCAATTAACTTGAACCTATCCTAATTGAAAATCTAAAAAATCCTAATTTGAACCTATACAACTACCCATGATAATTCTGAAATTAAAAATTAATTACAGTCTTACAACCTTTAAAAATCCCTAATCTAAAAGCCCTAGGCTAAAAGTACTAAACTAGTAAGTTGCAACCAAAAGAGACATTATCAAAACAACCAATTGCTTAAAATTAAATAAAAAATCAGAATTTAAGGAGTGCAGAAAATCAATTTAGTAAAAAGCTTCTAGGCATCGGGATCCTTTTTCCTCCTAATAATTAGAGGTACGAATAGATCTAGATCTGTTTCCTAACAATAGGTCCTCAATCTATTCCCAAGAAAGAACGAAAAATGATGTCCTTTTTTAATTAATTTCAGAGATAATTATTTTAACATTCCATAGCATTTAAACATTCTTTTGCACATGTTTGCATTGACTCTAAGCATGCAATATATCTGGAGAAAATAACACATCAAAGAGTGTACTAAACATGACAGGTAATACCCAAACATCTCTATAGAGTATTGATTAAGTGAAAATTACATTGAACTTCTAATCAATGTCCATGCCCAAAACTGGTAAAAGTACATGAGAGATTAACCCTTCTTCCTAGAAAAGAATAGAACTAGCCTGATGTGGTGTTCAAATTCAGCACCTGCATAAATTTCAGCAGCACTTCATCTGCTTAAATTGCGAAAAAGAAGCCAAACAAGAGGTCTAGATGGTGGTCGGAAGCACTTTGGCAACAATTGTTGCCTAATGTGTTGTGGAGTTCTAGGAAATTTCTTGGCTTGGGGTCCAAGTTTGTGATGTTTTTTGTAGGTTTTGGAGAGAAACAAGGGATTTTAGATAGCCTTTCCTCGACTGGAGTCCTTGACATGCAAGACTTTCTAAATTGGGGCTTCAATGAAGCTTCTTGAAAATTTCTTTCAATGAATCCCAAATCTGAAAATTATCTTCAAGAGGGAGAAAAATCAGATTCGTGCAATCTTTGTGGGCCCCATATGGGGTGTGCAGCATGGCTGATGGGTCCCCCATGCGGGATGTACCATGGCTTGGATGCTTGCTACTCTTTCTCCTCGCTCTTCCCTCTTTCCTTGCTCTTTTGCTTTCTAATCTTTCTAATTTTCTCTCCTTGTAATGACCCAAGAATCTGGAGCTCTTCAGATTCTTAAGCCGTATTCAAATTTTTTTTTATAACCACACCACATAAATCAAATTTTCACGAGCATCAAGGTCATAAACAATCAAATTTCATTGTATTTCAATTATTATGTAAAGATTAGGAGTCTTGATAACACTACTGAATAAGACAATCTCTATTGTAGAAGAAAAATATCTAAGTCTTGGGCTAATCCCAACTACAAATTTATTCTCTGCTTTTCGCGCACTGAATCAGCCACGCATGCCAAAATCCACCGGCTGATCCCCGTCACTCCCCGCAACCTCCACGACTGCATTACTTGAAGTGGGGTGAACCATTGGTCAGTAATATTGGTGAGTAGAATAAGAAAACATTAAGGAATGACACATTTTCAATCATTCAAAGAATATTTATATATATTCAATGATAGTATTGCAATAACATCTTAATTAATTTCTTTCTTGAGTGATTTCTCACTGCGGCATCAAATGGTTCCGATACCCCATACGGGTGTATCTACATTTCTGTCAACAACATGGCTTGTCATTCACCATGAATGTTGAGCCTATTCCGATACTCCCACACCGGAGTATCTATATTTCTATTAACAACATGGCCTGTTTTGCTACCATGATTGTTGAACCTACTTCTCTCGACCAACATCCACAAGAGAAGTTTTATACCCAGTGTTGGCAGTTGGAATTACTCTTATTTCAATCATCAATGGCAATTCATTACAATAAATTCATTATAGATTCATCTCCACTATAATCAGCTACATAATTTTATTCTTTTCTTTGGCCAATACCACATAACACTGGTTAATCCTCGCCCCACTCCGAGTCGGAGTTGGTACCAGACTGTGGCATTGTTCGTATTTTATTGAGGAAATTAATTATTCATAATAGAATCAACCACATGAGTAAAACATACTATTGAATTCATATAATATCATACTCCACTATATTTGAATGTCCAGAAACTCCATGTAATTGTTTACTATTTCCAAGTTACATAAGCAATATACGATTATTTCTTTCTAAAAGATCCAAACTAATATTTGGTAAAATTAAGTCCTCACTTTTAGTCTAAAGAAACATCCAGACGCTGGGCCCCACGAGTTAGATAAAAAATAACGTTTGGTAGGTTTATAATACAGCGACTGTATGTGCATCATAAGTCTTAATGGGTCCTTAAAATATCTTTAAACTGTAGGACCAATATGTAAATTGAATAAGTTGGTCCTTTTATATGTACATCAACAGAGATCGTCTCTTAGAATAGAACTCATGTTCGATGAAAGGGGCTCTCGCTTAGCAGCGATGAAGCCTGGGGATAGAAGGGCTCAACGGTCCAACTCGCATGGAGCCATCACCTTTGGGGTCGCCCTAGGGTTCTCTAGCAGATGTGGGGACCTGATCATTCATCAGGTGGGCCACGAGGGGCCACAACCCATGTCAGTTACAGTGTGTACAGTCGGCCGGGATTTTGGAAATTTCCTCTATTTGCTTGGATCCTCTTGAAAGCGAATCATCTTGTTTACCCAAATCAATGGTTGAAAGGTATACTAACTACAGAAATTTAACTTCTCAAGTTCTTATAAAAAAATTGGGTTTTCTGCGAATATTTTTCATCCATTAGGGTCGTCAGATTTTTTTTATCAGACATCAATCATGCATCCATGGCCCGATTGGATTGGGTTTAACCTAATATAGAGCCAACAAGAGTCGACTAAGGATTCCTCTCCTGATCATCAGATTTGTTTGTTGATTTGATGATCAATCTGGGTTCAAAATCAAATCTGGCCGATACAACATGTCGGCGATCACTGTAGCGCAAGTATATAATAGTAGCAGTTCATCGGAGGATCAAATAGTTCTAATTTTATACTAAATTCAGGGGCATCAATATCCAGTTTAGATTCTACTCACCTGGTGTAGTAGTGTATTGCTCCGGCGGTGATCGGCCTCGCGTCAGACATCCACCGTTGTCCTGTCGTGATCTTCCTCTGCTTCTAGCAATTCCATAGCGAAGTTAGTCTTTCCCTCTCTCTCTCTCTCTCTCTCTCTCTCAGAAGTTTTATTTTCGTTGATCTCTGAGATAAGGGACTCTCTCTCTCTCTCTCTCACAGAAATTTTATTTTCGTTGATCTCTGAGATAAGGGACTCTACATATATATACTGTGTCTGGAGGGGAGTCGTGTTTGGAAACTACAGGGTATTCTTATTGGAAACTTATTCTGAGAGGGGAAAGTCTGTTGGGACTCCTTATTCTCCTAATAATCCTCTTTTAACCCACTATGGACTTACCAAAAGTCTTAAAAACATTCCGATCAAATTAGGACTCCCTGTCAGGCTTCACAAAAGGTTAGGTTATTACACTCCTTATCTCTCAATTCAAATTCAAATTTGAATTTTCAAATTCTCCGAAATAATAGGAAAGAAATCTGAATTTTGCAACAATGAGGGGTGTGGACCCCACCATGGCTGTCCATTGCATGGGAATTCACGCCCATGGCATGGTGGGTCCCATGGTCTTCATCTTTTGTATTTTATTTCTCTTTTAATTCTTCAATTTCTGTCCTCCAAATCTCCTTCAAATTCTCTGAATGTGGGCTCCCAAGTGTCTGAATGAAGAGTAAATTAAATTCATCGATAATTATTTCATACAAAAAACAATAATGCAATGTGGGGCCCAGTTCATCACGTATTAACTTGTATGAATATCCCATGTTGCTTGAATTTTTGTGTACTACTTGATGGTGCAAAGAAAACATGTGTAAGAATAATTTTATGAAAAACATGCAATTTTCTGAATTTTGACCTAATTTGACTTGCATTCAAGTTTGAAAGCACAAATACGTGATTTTATGAAATTCAATGCAATTAACCTAAATAAGTCCATAAATCTACATGAAGTGATGAAAATAATGTGCCTCTTAATGGACTTATTTTACATGTGGTTGCTATGAGTGAAAGTAGTAGTTGAAGCTGTTTTCTATGTTCTTTCTAACTGTAATTGTTATAACCAGTTTCTAATCCCTATATGCTCTCTGTTCCTTTTTATTGCATTATCCTAATTATAAAGTTCGATGATGAAATTTTGATGCAGCTGCCGTTCTCTGAGAGGTGGAAACTGATTGAGAAAGAGGTGGTTGAGCCTCGAAATTATGAACGCCAACATATTGTCCAAAGTAGAAATCCAAATTACATATATGACATGGAACCTTTTCGGGTATGTAGACCTTGCAATGAGAACTGATGCTCTCCTATCATCATATATTTGAGATGCTGCAACTTTTTTCAGAACTTATTTTGTTCCTAATTTATTTAATTTATCAGGTTAGGAGGAAGGATTTCTATTTGCTTTCAACAGTTACCAAGCTTCTGAAGGAATTCATTCCAAAGCTTCCACATGCAGCGGATGGTCTAATTTTTCAGGTTTTTGTTTGACTTGAACTTCTTATTTCAGACAATGTATTATTATTCTTTCTTGTAGTTCTCATGAAAATAAATTTGAGGTAAGCGTGCCTGTTTGGATTACCAATATATGATTTGATTTGAATGTTCTCCGTCATGTTTCTTTTCTTGTTTTCCATGAAATTGAATATAAAGAGGTCTTGAAGTTTCAGACCCTGAATGATTGTTTGAGAGAATGATCTCTAACATTATATGTTTCATTTTTTTTTCAATGAAGATGGAAATTAGTAGATTTTAGATCCACAATGATGAAGCCATAACTATAATTTATATGGTTCCTTGTGCTTTCATTTTTTTTCCAATGATAAGTACCTTTTCAGGTTATGTTTTTTTAACAAGAACATACTGAAGGTGATTATTTTAGTCTCAAAAATTTCAATTTGGGCAGACTCCTATGCTTTTGGGGTGGAACAGGGGAAGAAGTTGATGATAGAGACAGTGAAATTTGTGTCCTAAATTTTGGTTTCGGGTGATTTCCTGAAGGGGTCATGCATAGTCCAAGCAAGGACCAGGCCATTTCACAAAGCTACATTGAACTGAAAAATCAATCACTTCAGAATGCAATTAGATTGAAATCACTATATAATTTAGCCGGGCATCCAAACAAGTCTTATGCCATTTTTTTTCTTTTTCTTTTTTGGGCGCTTGTTTTATTTGTTAATTCAAATGTTTCTCTAATAACCACTGTTGAAATGTCGTTACCGGATGTATTGCATGAATGATGAAACCATCATTATATTTAATTGACATCTGCCTGTTAGCTGCCTGTTAGCGTTCTCTGGATGAATGAGGATGAATGAATAGTTGAGGATTTGCTCACTATGCATATAATTGTCCAGAGCTTGTCTCTCTTTGTTTATGTTTCTTTAATTTTTTGAAACATGAAAGTTAGATGAGTATTTTTGTAACTAGGAATCTTCTCCTAGTTGTATGAAAAGGGGAAATTTTTTTTAACTTTTGACCAACCCAATTCTCTGTATGTTGTTAAGTTTGACCAATTGGAATAATACTTAAATGGATTTGTTTTCTACCAAGAGATTTCCCTCTCACGCTCATACACTCATGTCCCTAATCAGCTGATCAACAACCATGGGACTTAAGTGTTTATTGTGTTCTTGCATTCATTTTTCCTATGATACTGGTTTGTTGTGAGTGGTGACTCCATTGGCTTCTCATGGTATGGTTTCTTCAGTTCTCTTCAGCAAGTGATTTCTAATGTTCCACAGAAAGGTGAAGACCTCCGTGCAACTCTTAGGCCCTCATCCTCCTTGGAGACTGATGTGCAACTCTAAGGCCCTCTTCCTGCTCCATTACTAAATCACAAAAACTTCATGCTGATTTAATCGATTTGACTCACCTAATGAGTTAACTGGCTGTCATGACCTGAATAAGAATCACTTAAACCTGGTTTTACCTGACTGGTACCCAGAATGTGGCCAGGTTGAGTTAACTCAGCTGAGTGAGTCTGACTCAGCATGCCATAAAAGTGTTCCCTAAAAGCATCCTTTTCATGCTCTTCTTCCAGTAGTGTTATGCAAGTAGACAAGTTCTTTCTTGTTTCTTTAGTACTGGAGTTTAGAAATTGATCTTGATGGTTTCACATTTCAAGTCACAAAACACAAACTATTGTCACGAGCAATGAATTGGCTGAATTCAGTGTTTAGTTTCTTAATGGAATGCTAGTTATGTGATGAAAATATCTGTTTGTTACAGGATTTCTTTTCCAAGCTAATCATCAATATCTATTCGTTAGTTTTATTGATCGAGAAATAGACTATGGTTCTGGTTTCTGGGCATATTCATTTGTAGGTCATACTGTATTACTGATTGTTTTCTTTTTTCAGGGCTGGGATGATCCTTATGTCCCTCGTACCCATGAAGGCCTTCTAAAGTGGAAATATCCTGAAATGAACTCAATTGATTTTCTGTTTGAGGTATTATCACTGATATCTTTAGCTGCTTGTTAGTTTGTCTATTCTACATCCCACATGCCTGGCTTGGGACTTGTTTTTGTGCACAGATGCAGCTTCTGAGCCTGGTTTTCAGGTAGGTTGAACAAATGGGTCAGGCCTGGCTATATGTTGTACAGTATTTTCTATTGAGACCGAGATCCAAGTTTGGAACTCTTTTAAGTCTGTACAAGCTGGGTGCAAGACTTATGTCAGTTAAGCGGTTGCATTACATAATTCCAGTCCTTATACCATTGAACTTACTGAATTCCAGTCTCATCGTATAAATGGGCTGAGCCAGATTGCTCATGGTCTGGACCAGGTCATGCCTTTGAACTTTAAATCATATTTCTTTTCTGGCATTGCTTCTCAATGATCATGGAACTTAATTCATTTAAATGGATGATTTTTCGCCTTCCTTTTTTTGGCCTTTCTGGATAAGATTTGACAATCTCTTCTGGGAATTTGAATATAAGAGTGCATGCTGACAGATAGGAGATGATGGCAGTCAACAACTTTACATTTTTCAGAAAGGAAGGAAGAAACTATTGGATGGTGACCGTGTTGTTTTTAAAGGTATGCATTGTGTATATTTGCTTGGTCTTGCATGGTTTCTTAAATTCTTTTTTTCATAGTTGAATTAACTTATTCCATTAAACAAGCATAACCATGAATATATTTCCATGAATTTTTCCCTATTACTTCATTTTAGTTCAGATATTCTTCATTGTCTGCTATTAGAAGAATATATAAAGAAAAAAAACAGTTAAATCTGTTTTTTCCCATCCTGATGATTGTAATTTATTTGGGTAAATTGTCTTTCATTATACCCGTGCACCTTCTGTAACTTTTTGTTTTTCAAGAACACTGATTTTCAGACGTGTTCCTCTGGCCTCCTGCATTTTTTTTAAAGATTTATGCATTTTGATTTGCTTAAAACATGCAGGTGCATCAGATATCTCGTTGTATTCTGGGAAGATTGTTGAATGCAATTGGGATTGGGAGGAACAGTGCTGGGCTTGTATGCGAGTCAGAACAGACAAAGCAACCCCAAATGACATTGGTACGTACAAGAAGGTAATGTCTCTTCACAAAATCCTTTGTTGAGTGGCAGAAACATGCAGGGCAGACGTAGAGTAGTAATAGAAACTACTTCTCTGGGACAGGTCATGCGGAGCATCGAGGATAACATTACAGAGGAAGTAGTGCTGGATGAGATAAAAGAGATCATCTCTCTACCAATGTATGCAGACAGGATAAACAGTGACAGCAGAGCCCATGGACGAAGAAGGTGAACTTTACAGCGCTATGGCCTATTGAGAATATCACTAAGCATCAGCCTACAAAGCTTGTCTTCTTTCATCTGCACACATAAAGCCCATGGAATGGGCAAACAGGCTATAAGAATGATGTTATATCAGTAGAATCAGGTTGCACTTTTCTTCTCTCTCTCTCTCTCATCCTACCTTGTTGCCTGGTGGCTGCACAGTTCTGCATGATCAAAATTTTCTTGACACCAGCCATGTATCTTGCTCGTCATTTCCATGTAAATAAGTCCATTATTTCATTTTTCTTTTTGTTTCCCTATCATTCTCTTCTATACTTGCCAAAAATTAAATTGGAGAGCAAGGATCATAATCGTAATTTGCATCTTTTGTTTCTTCCTTATGGTCTGTATGTACAGTGTGTTGAGAGAATATCGGGGAATTTAGATATAAGGAAACTTGAGCTTTGGTTGGTGTTACGTAGGATTTGGCTTCTAATGTGTATGCACAGTGTCACGCCCTGGACCTTGAGCTCTTCGGATTTTGGATAGCAACTAATATTGTTTCACATTTCCATTCATGAGTTAAATTGTCAAGCAAACTAAAAAATTGGGCAATCCTATTAAATAACCATTGTCAAGCAAAATAAAGAATTGGGCAATCCTATTAAATAACCATTGTCAAGCAAAATAAAGAATTGGGCAATCCTATTAAATAACTTGAACATGTATTCAAGTTAAAAAAATAAAATAAAATAAAATAATAATCTACCCCATAATCATCTGTACAATTCAACTATTTTTTGAATAAAAATAAAACCATTACAATCTTTAAGTGTATTAATTGAAAATAAGCTAAATAAAAGGAAATTGTTTCTCTTCAATCTTCTAGGTGATTCCTTCCTTTCAATTACGCATGCCAGTATCTGACATCATCCTGATCATCACAAGCTCATTCTCTAGGCTCAGGTTCTTTGAGGTGGGCCAACAACTCATAAAAATAGACCTGTATATTTTTTCATATTTAGCAATGATATGAAAGCATATAACATTTGTACAAATAGAACATTATTGAAATAAACATCATACAGTAACACATGCTGCATCGTGTGTGGTTAGTGAACATTTTATTATCGTGTTCCCATGGATTACGTATCAGCATTGAGGAACGGGTCACATAATTTTGGCTCTGAGAGGTGCAATTCATGACATATCATATCATAATCCACCTTATAACTCCGCCTGCCCACTAAGGATCCATTGCATGACACATAATGACCTCAAAGGGTCCGTAAACACAGCTCCCAAGAAGGGTCCATATTGAACATAATATGCCCCAAGGGGTCTATCAACATAATCCACTGCGAGGGGTCCGTAGATGGTATGTGCAAAACATCTATTGACCACGACGGTCTATAGCATATTTAGTATTGTCTAACTGTGCGCAGAGGTCCAACACAGAAGTGGCTGCAGCATCAAATGGATGATTTTGTAGATTATCTAATATACCCTTCAGTATTTATTTTTTCAATGAGTCAAGTGGCCATATAGGATGAATGATTTACTGTGAGAAATCCCAAATAGTGATAAGAATTTTCTTGGAGGGGATTTAAACGGGCATATATGAAGAGATAATAGAGGGTACGAGAAAGTGCATGGAGGGCAAGAATTTGGAGAAAAGAATGAATTTGAAAATATTATATTGGATTTTGCAGTGACATTTGATTTTGTAGTAGCAAACATTTATTTTAAAAAGAGAGATGAGCACTTAATTACCTATAATAGTGGGAGTAATAGGAGTCATATGGACTTTTTTCAAGTTAGAAAACAGGACCGATTGGCTTGTAAAGATTGCAAGGTTATCTCACGAGAGTTTGACCACGCAACAAATGCTCGTAGTTTTAGATATTTGCATTAGAAGTAGAAAGAGAGCGGTAGTAAACAAAATGGACCCTATAATAAGGTGGAGAAATTTGAAGGGGAAAGAGTAAATATATTTAAGGATAAAATGATTGAAAAAGAGAGAATGGAATCTTAAAGGAGAAACTATAGTAATGTGGAATCAATAGCTAATTGTATTAGGAATGTTGCAAAGGAGGTATTTGGAGAATCAAAAGGAAAGAAACATGTTAATAAAGAAATATGGTGGTGGAGTATGGAGGATTAAGAAGTTATTCGAGAGAAAAGACATTGCTACAAAGTTTGGTAGGGGACTAAGAGTATGGAAAATTTTGAGTTGTATAAGAAGACAAAGAAAAAAGCTAAGAAAGTAGCAAGTAGTGTAAAGCTCAAGGCATACGATGACCTCTATAATAAGTTTGGAACAAGAGAATGAGAGAAGGATATTTTTAAGTTTGCAAAAATAAGAGAAAAGAAAAGTAGGGACTTAGATCATCTCAAATGTATCAAGGACAATGAGGAAAATGTTCTGGTGAAGGACAAAAATATTAAAGAAAGGTGAAAGGAATATTTTAGCAAACTTTTAAATAAAGAACATATGAGGGCTACAAGAACTAGGGAGGATATCTCATTAGCAGAGCATGCTTTTCTCCGTAACATTAGAGGGGTGGAAGTGAAGGAAATATTGAAGCAAATGAAAACAGAAAAGGCAACAGGCTGAGATAATATTCCGAGAGAGGTATGGAAATGCTTAGGAGAGGTTGGGGTGAGTTGGTTATAAAGACTTTTCAATAAGATACTCATGATAGAGAAAATGTCGGATGAATGGAGAAAAAGCATTGTAGTACCTATATATAAGAATAAGGGAGATATACAAAATTGTACAAATTATTGAGGGATTAAACTTATGAGTTATACTATAAAGTTATGGGAGAAAATAATGGAGTAAAGACTTAGACAGAAAACCAAGATTGCTGAAAATCAATATGATTTTATACTAAGAAGGTCAATTATGGAAGTTATCTTTTTGCTTAGGCAGTTAATAAAAAAATATCGAGCAAAGAGGAAAAATCTACAAATGATCTTTATCGATTTAGAAAAAGCCTATGATAAGATACTGAGAGATTTAATTTGGTGGGTTTTGAAGAAAATGAATGTCCTTAGCGTTTACATTGAAAATTTTAAGAATTTGTATGAAGCAGCTGTAACAAATGTAATAACCACATGTGGAGAAACATGTAGATTTTCTGTGACTATAGGTTTGCATTAGGGATCAACCTTAAGACCTTATCTCTTTGCATTAATTATAAAAGAGTTAATTGCGCTTATTCAAGAAGAAGTATCATGGTGTATGTTATTTGTAAATGATATAGTATTGATGGATGAATCAAGGGATGGTGTAAATACAAAACTTGAGAGATGGCGGGGGGAGGGGGGGGGCATTAGAATCTAGAGGCTTTAAAATAAGTCGTACAAAGATATAATATATGGATTGCAACTTCAGTAGACATATATAAAGTGTTGAAACCACCATAAAAAATGAAACTCATGAGATACCACGTAGATATTCTTTTCAGTATTTGGGCTCGATAATTAGTAAGAATGGGGAGATTGATGAAGATGTTAAGTATAAGATAAAAGCTGGATGGCTGAAGTGGAGACTAGCTCCTGCAGTACTTTATAACAAACGAATGTTAACAAAATTGCAGAGCAAATTTTATAGGACAATGGTTAAATTAGTTATGACATATGGAGCAGAATGTTGGCCAATTAAGAAGACGCATATACATAAAATGGATGTGGCGAAAATAAGAATATTTAGGTAGATGTGTAGTAAAACTAGGAAATATAAAATTAGAAATGAGTGCTTTCGAGAGCATTTAATGGTAGCACCAATAGGAAATAAGATTAGAGAAACTTGTTTAAGATGATTTGGCATGTTGAGAGTACGTTGGTTATGGCACTGATGAGGAAAAGTTTGACTATCCAGGTAAATGGCCCATCAAGAGGTAAGGGTAGACCGAAGAAAATATTGATGGAGGTTATTAAATTAGATTTTAAGAAGTTTAACTTATCTAAGGATTTGGGTCAACATAAAACGGAATGGAGAAATAGAATTCATGTAGTCGACCCAACATGATTGAGATAAGACTTTGATGATGATGATGAATGAGCCAAGTGGCTCCATCATCAATAAAGGATGTGTTAGATTCTTAATATCCCTTCTAGAATAATTCCATGATCCTGTCGTTAAAAGGAGGGGCCAAATGTCAAAGAATCCATTCAAAGGTCGACAAACACAGATGAATATGAATAAATTAAGTGTGAAGGCCACGTTAGCTACTCCATCATAATAAAACCTACAATTCTCAGCCACCCTCTATACAAGTAGTCTGATAGTAGTCCGATTGGTAGGAGTTTATTTATTTATTT
Organism: Sextonia rubra; assembly: GCA_037013555.1. Lineage (NCBI taxonomy): Eukaryota > Viridiplantae > Streptophyta > Magnoliopsida > Laurales > Lauraceae > Sextonia > Sextonia rubra. The sequence continues at coordinate 20,667,939 of JASUAD010000006.1, forward strand.
AAATTAGCTGAGGGGCTCGACTAGGTACAACAACTTACACTCACACATGCAAGATAATGAAAACTCACATGATAATGAAAACTCGTGGAGGAAATGAGACACATGTAAAGACATAAATACGACTTACACATGTAAGATAATGAAGACTCACATACTCATATTTGTGAATGCTAGATAATGAGAACTCGGGTGACATAAACAAACAATAGCGAGATAATGAGCACGACATACACAAATAAGAGTGCAGTAATGAGAACTTGTATAGAGGAGACAAAAACTTGCACATGTAAAGTAATAAAAATTTACATATGCAAAGAGGGATGGGCAAGATTTGCTCTTGGAACCTCCCAGTGAAAACTAGTTATCCTTACCAGTGCAGGAGCTGAAAGGCTTAACAGGCACAACTCTTTTATCTCTACATTCATGAGTTGGAAATAAGCTAGGGAACGTATAGATGAGCACAAAGCGTACAACTCCCTTCTATTTTATTGATTGATGATTCGTTGTCATACACTACATTAACATGCACTCGCCACACTACCTACTCTTCTCGGGTTGACTTACACATTTATTTAGTTTTTTTAGATGCCTGGTTTTCTTGTATCATCAACTAAACTGCGTTAGAGACCGGAGAAATCGATAATAGGGGTCTCCGCGCCATCCTTCACTGCCTCTCTCCTCTCTTTCGTGGGCCCCCCCAACTACGCCAGCATCGTGTTGCTCATTCAAGACCTGTCTCACTTCTGTCTCGGATGCCTTGAAGAACATCCCCCTTTCCACCTTGTTCATCCTATTAAAGATGTTGTCTCGCCCTACACACGGCCACAAAACCAATCAGAAAAAATGAAACTTACCACCAAAACGAGAGAGAGAGAGAGAGAGAGAGAGAGAGAGAGAGAGAGAGAGAGAGAGAGAGAGAGAGAGAGAGAGAGAGAGAGAGAGAGAGAGAGAGAGAGTTTTGATGCTTATATTATAGTAATATACCTGCAAGCCAGTTTAGCTGGTTGTTTTCTGCGTTGATCCCAAAGCAGAGGACGCTCAGGTCTCGACCGCGGTTATCAACGATCGCGGCAGGATGGCCAGGAGGAACAACCAATGCGTTGCCATCTGAGACCTGTGCGGTGAGTCTTTGATAAGAGACGGACTCTTCCTGCGACTCTCTTCCTCTTCCTTCTCCATTGCGACCTGAGAAGTAAGGGGACACCATCTCCAAATAGCCCTTACCATCAACGAACACTAACACCATCTCCAAATAGCCCTTACCATCAACGAACACTAACACCTTAAATGTCTTGGAGTTATAATGAGGTACCACATCGATCCCTGCAGCGTTTATTCCATTTTGTGTGGGAAGAAATATAGATATAAGGATGAGAATGAAGGGGAAAAGAAATGGAACTAAAACTAAAAGAGAAAGCAGTAAGAAACAGCTTACGCCACGGATGATTGCAAAGGCGACAGAGATGTTTTGTGTTCGCATAGCCGCATAGTCGTTGGGGTCGACATGGTATATCTGTCCGTGCTGGTTAGAGTAGGTAGGGCGCTCTTCAAATAGGTTGAAGGGTCCTCTCCACCTTCCTTCATGATGAGAATGTCTGCCCTCTGAAGGACGATGCTTGTGCGGCTATTTGTCTTGTTTTTTCCTGTGAAACACTTTGGAACGCTCCCTGTTGGTTCTCCCCGAACACCCTTCTCACCTTCTCATATTGTGTCTGGAGATGGAGCAAAAAGCAGATGGAGGTTTTGAGAGAGACAGAGGGAGTCATTTTGAAGACTAAAGAAAGAAAGTCAAATGGGGGCAAAATAGAGGACGGTGACTTGTTACATTGAATGCAGCTTCTAGGATATCCTCGCTGAAGCCCATATAATAAGATTGTGGGTCTCGACCTCCAATGACAAAGAATGCCTCCAAGTACAACAACCCGACACAGTTAAAAATCCAGGTAAACTCAGTGAACTCGAACTCCTCTAAATGACCATAAGATCCATGTTAGTAAACTTCACCTGGAATTCTCCTGGAACGGAGATTGTTTCCAATAGTTTTGCAATGAAGAGCTTCTCGTTTTTGTCGCTATTGACTATGTAGAGCGTTGTCCCTGCTTCTACCCTCAAAATATCTCCCCTGCACAGATTATAGGACTCTCTGTTGTCTTTGCGCAAGAGAATGATTGTTGCGCTTCCTAAAGTACCCCAACAACAATTCCAAAATGATTCAAAAACTAAAAGAACAAAACAAATCTGTGTTGGGTACTAAGAGAAAGACAGAGAGAACAAAATTAATTAAAGTATTGGTAACAACAAACAGAATTTCCTCAGTATCACAGTGGGTGGGCATAAGGGCGGCATTAGGATTGACCTCTAAGACAGCAAGTCGGTAATTCTAGATCTTACGTAGCAAATCCGACCGCCTTGAAAACCTGTTGAGAACCCTAACGTTCCCTTCTTTGGTCTTGAGTGCAGTCCTCAAGCTGTCGTGGTCGAAGAAGAAAGGATTATTCCTCGATTGCTCGCTGCTGTTTGCCATGTATTATGACTGAGTCTTTGGTTGCATGAGTCAAGGCAAGTTTGCATGCGAGAAGGGTGAACGAACATACACTCATCTCTGCAATGCTCTCGCGTAAAGTCGTAGGAGAGCGCTAATGTGGCAGAGACAAGGACGACGAGGAGAGGAAGCAGAGTAGCTGGTTTCTCCCTTGGCGGTGGTAATAGCTTTGCATGGAATGATGAAATTTATAGAGAGAAATGGAAACAACCAAACGTGAGAAAGACAAATACGTGAAAACTTTGGCGATGTTAGTCTGCATGCATGACCAGTTGTGCACAACCTGGGTACGTGGAGCGCCGCGTCTTGAATTGCGCCTGCTGCACTGGCAAAAAGCGATTTTACTCCTGAGTCTCGCTTGCTTGACTCGACGAAGGGCGGGCGATTTTTTAATGAGTCGGAGACTCAATGGACTCGGACTCAATTAGTCATTGCCGAGGCCGCAGTATTGATGAGTGTTTTTCTTGATCTCTCTTTATGCTTGAAAACATTATTATTTATTTATTTTTATGGTTTGGATGCAAATGGCCTCGTGTTGATATCCGCTGCTTTTCCTTTAAACTATGTTAAGGGGACTATCATTTGCAACCCAGCTTGTACAGTGTGCTTGTTTTGACAGCTTCAAATATAAAATTGTGATACATGTGACGCAAGGGCTAACACTGAGAATTTTTATGGAAAAACAAATAAAATTACTCATCCTTTCATAAATATATATCTAAATACATGGTTTAATCATTAAGGATGGGTTTGGTTGAGGTTATTTATTTATTTAAATGACTTTTGATTATACATCATCAGATTTATTTGTGCATATTTATATAGGTGGTGCATAAATGGTATCTGAAAATAGATTGGTATAGACATTGCTTCTGCTCATACACTTTTTGGGAGTCCTTTCTCTTTGAACATACATCTTGAAATTCACTAATAGTTTGATTTTCTCCCTTTAGAAACTTATTTTTTGTAGAGTGAGACTTGCAGTGAGTTATCTTCATATTTCTGAATCTTTACAAAGCATAAAGAAATCTTTGGATGTAAGATCACTACAAGCCTGTCAATTCTTTACATGCATACCCACTGTGTTGTTTAACATAGGTCTGAAATAGTAAAAAACATGGAATAGCTTTAGATTTTTTCATAAAAATGCAACTAAATCATTTTTGTGCAGTCATTAATAAAATTAAAAAATAAATACTTTCACCAAGTGAATTTCTGTGCATAGGCCTATTGAGGAGGGGCCCCACTTGATAGGAAATATTGAAAAGTATTTCTACTACTTCCATTAACACCTCAAGGTTTTAGTAAAAATCTTTAGCCAAAAAAATTTAATATGAATGAAAGCCAATTAATCGTGAGTTTGAATCACAAGAAAAATGATTTGGCAGAGGAATATTTAAAAAGTATTTTTGCTGCATTTATTAACATCTCGAGGTTTTGATAGGAATGATTAGTTGAGAAAATTTAATATGATACACTTACATTAGCTTGCACAAGTATTAAGACTTTAACAGCCCTGCAGGATTTACCGACTTCAAAAGGGGTCTAATAATGTTAGAGACATATGCTTCATAAATATTATCACCATGATGCATATCAGTGATGCAGTGACTTATCTGGCACCATTTCATCTTCATTGCTAGGTGAGTTTCCATGTGACTAACATTGGAGAACAAAACAATTTTACCCAATTAATGTGATTTTGAAAAGTTGTTCCTTCACCTTCTTGGAAATTTTGGAAACTAATTCTTCTTAAGTTGTATTTTGCCGTGAAAGTGTTGACTCCTTTGAAAGTTGTGCTTGGATGAAGTCATAATTAGATTTAAGCATGCATTCATATGCATGGAGGAGAATGCTATATAGCTTGTATGACCCCCAATCTCTTCTTTGTTTTTGTAATTGTTGTTCTTCTTTTTGTCTCGTAATGACCATGGACAAATCCATGGTTATTGATCTAGTGATGAATCCGATGTTAACCCATTTGCCAACTGCCACAAGCGAGGCGAGTCATTTGTGGGAAAGCATTGGCGTGCTTCGGATCTCATCAAGGTTAATATACCAGAGTTCCATGGTTGAAATAATCGTAAATATTTTCTTAATTGGCTTAGTGCCATTGAGAAGCTTTTTGATCTCAAAAGACACACCAGAAACTCAACGAATGGAGTTAGTAGCAACAAGGTTTCGTGGCTATACTTCGGCATAGTGGGACAAGGTCTAGAAAATGCGCATATGAAAATGAAAATCTAAAATCTCAACTAGGGAAAAGATGAAGTCCATTCTTAAAAGAGAAGTTCCTCCTAGTTGGTTTTGCATATATCACTTTTTTTTTTCATTTCAACCGTCTCCACCAAGAGGGTGAAAGTGTGAGCGAGTACACCAAGAATTTCTACAAATTAATGACGAACAACAGCATTAAAGAAATGAAAGTACAATTTGTTGGTAGATTTGTTGGTGGCTTGCGATTGCTGATCCTTGACGAATTGGATTTACATAATTTATGGAGGGTAGATGATGCTTACCAACTAGCCTTGAAAGTAGAGACTAGGCTCGCTTGTGGTGGTAAAAAAAGTATTATGGGTGTCCGTAGCTTCTATCCCTCTTCCAAAGGTGAGACTTCAAAAAGTAGAGGCATGAATTCAAAATCCAAATTAACAACAAGAACTCTCCACAATCAGCCCCTACTAGTAAAAATGAGTCCACGCGAGTTAAACGCCAAGGTGGATGTTCTAATCATCCTTTTTCTTGTTGCAAAAGTCGGTGCTGGCGATTGTTCAAAGACACAAGTAGATTTGATGCAGAAAATGAGGAAGACTCAAGCGAACCAGTTTATGATGATGATATAAATATGGAGCATGACCAACTTGGTCTAGGAGAATGTGAGAGCTTGATGATCTAATGAGCTCTTACCACTCCCAAAGTGGACTTGTTTCTTTTCTGGAATTTAGAAAATTGTTGCCTGGAGAATCTTGAAATCTCATACATTCCTGAGGGGCTGGACTTCCCAGAAATTCTAAACTAGAATGTACAATTTTTAGTATGTACCATTAGAATTTCCAGTCCCGACAAGTCCATCATTCATTTCGTAAACTAGAATGAGTCCAAATGACACCATCTACGAAGTATTCACATTTCAAAAGCATGGTAAGTTTTATTTAATATAACTGAAACATGAGAGCTTTTGTTTTATTTAGGTTGGATCACAAGTAGACAAACAGCTTTTACAAGCACACGTTGTTAGATGATGCTCATCAAACTAACTTACAAAAAGGCACCTTCATCTTCTCCCGTTATTATTTCATCAGAACGACCTTCGCTTTCCCTCTCGCGTCTTCCTTGAGGCCCATCAAAGAAGCCGGACTCCTTCTGAGCCTCAAAGACCTGTTCCACCACTCCTTCTGGTTCCTTGAAGAACAGCTCCCTGTCTTCCCTGTTCATTTTATTAAAGATGTTGTCTCGTCCTACAGAGCCACAAGCACAAGAAGGAATGAAAACAAATTACCACAAATACAAAGAAGGAATGAAACAGAGAGAGGAATGTTGATGATTGTAGCGATAGCAACATACCTGCCAGTGGGTATTTCTCGTTCTTAGAGACGGTACCCACTTTGATCTCGAAGCAGAGGATCCGCAGGTCCTGACCAGGGTCAGCAACGACAACTAAGGGATGACCTGCTGGGACAATGAAACCTTGGCCAGTTGACACCTGTGCGCTGAGTCTTCGATAAGAAACTGACTCCTCTTGCTCCTCCTTTTCTTGTCGACCACGATCAGACAAGTAAGGGGACACAATCTCCACATAGCCCTTACCATCAACAATCAGCGACACCTTAATTGCCTTGGTGTTGTAATAGGGTGCCGACATCGATCCCTGCAACGTTGATTCCATTTTATGAGGAAAAAAAGTATAGATTTCAAGAATGAAATAAGAAAGCAAGCAGTAATAGATAGCTTACGCCACGGATGGTTGCGAAGGAAACAGAGACGTTGACGTGCTTGTTAGAGGAGGTAGGGCGCAGAGCCGGATAGTCGCTGGTGTCGACCTCGTATAGCCTTCCGTGCCTGTTAGAGTAGGTAGGGCGCTGCTCGAACAGGTTGAAGGGTCCTCTCCACCTTTCTCCATAATGAGAATGCCCTTCCTCAGAAGAAGAGGACGCTTGTTGGGTTATCTGCCTTATTTTCTCCTGGGAAACGCTTACGAAGGCCCCATGTTTGTTCTCCCCGAACACCCTCCTTGCCTTCTCATGTTGTGTCTGGAGATGGAACACAAAGCAGATTCATGTGGCTGAGAGAAAGAGAGGGAGTAAAAAAAAAAAAAAAAGTTCGTGTGCAAAATTGATGAATAGAAGACGGTGACTTGTTACATTGAATGCAGCTTCTAGGATATCCTTGCCGAAGCTCATATAGAAAGATTCTTGGCCTCGACCTCCAATGCCAAAGAAAATCTATAACAATCCAACATAAAACATTTTATCAGAAAATAACATTAGAAACACATGGTAAACCCATTGAACCCTGCACTTACATATATGAGACAGTAAAACCCATGTTGTGCTACTTTTACCTCGACTTGTCCTGGAACGGAGATTGTTTCCAAGAGTTTTGCAATGAATAGCTTCTCCTTGTTGTCTCTATTGATTATGTAGAGTGCCGTCCCAGCGTGTACCCTTAGGACATCTCCTCTGCGCAGATTGTAGGACTCCCTGTTTTCTTTGTGCAACAGAGTGATGGTTGCACTTCCTACACGTACACCAACAATTACAACATGATTCAATAACGACAAGAACAGGAAAAAAAAAAAAAATCTCTCCGTTGGGTAGAAAGAGAGCAACTTAGTTAAGTACCTGCAACAACGAAGAGAATTTGCTCAGTATCACAGTGGGTGGGTATAAGGGCAGAGTTAGGGTTGGCCTCAAAGACGACAAGCCGGAAATTCTCGAGCCCACGCAACAAATCCGACCGATCAGAGAACCTTTCAAGAAACCTAAGGTTTCCTTCTTGGGTCCTAAGTGCAGTCCTGAAGCTCTCTTCGTCGAAGAAGAAAGGATTATTTCTGGATTGCTCGCGTTGTAAGTATTCCTTTCCCTCTCCATATTTCTCTTGGCACCTAAGCATGCATTGCTCTCTTTGTTGTGGTGGTTGTTGATGCCTGCACTCAGACTCGCATCGCTCCAGCTGGGTGTTGTAGGAGAGAACCAAGGAAGCAGAGAGAAGGAAGAGGAGGAGAGGAAGCAAAGGAGCTACTTTGACCATTGTACAAAGGCAGAAAGTAGAAAGAGACTATAGCTATTGATTGAGAAATGAGAACTACAGTGGTGCAATTTATAGAGAAAGAATGAGGAAACAAACGAAGATGAGAAAAACAAAGATGTTGAAATGTGGCGAGGCGAGTTTTCATGCTTGACAACGTGTGCGCGACGTTTTCTGAGGAGTAGTGACTTCTCATGGATTTTTTTTGTCACCTATGCTGAGAATGTATGGAAAAGGATCTCCTCGTGTGCATGCAAAAAGGCCACATGTTTTGTTGCAGCAGATGATTGATAACAGGTTCACTCAAGCCATGTACGTAAAATCGAAATGATCTTAGCCTGTCGTTTGGCACTGTGATTATTTGAAGGGCCTGGAACATATTATATGTGATACATGAGACACGCAAGGGCGCTCATTGACCTGGCGAGCCCGGGCCAGACAAGTCCCAGTGTGCTAGTTTATGGGGTTTAGGTTTCAGTACTCTGCCTGCTTCATGATCTAAAATTTTGACCCGTTTAGTAGTTGGACCTGACTTGAACTAAGTAATCGAAAGCCCCACACTAAACTCTTTTATTTGTCTAGCTTGATTTGAATTTAAGATCTCCGTTGGATTTAATTTTTACTGTTTCTATTAATCAGGCTGGGTAGTATTCAATAAATGAAGGGGTGTTAATGGCCCGGTCCAGAAGGGCTAAGCCATGTCCAGGCCCAGCCTTTCTTTAGAAACACTTGTCCATGCCCGGAACGGGCCCAAAAGGGCTATAGAAGTCAGGCCCGAGCCCACTCATTTCACCAATCGGGCCTGGCCGAATCTGGATTTTTATCAATTTTTGTGGGTATTCAAGAAATTTTCTGGACTAATTAAATTAATTACATGCATTCCTCACATGGGATGGTCTGGGTCTTGGGCTTTCTGTCTTGACTAATTGTTAAATGGCCTTAATTTCATATCCAAGCCCAGCCCAATTATTAAACGGCCCTTAATTTCAAATCCAAAACAATCCCAGGGCGGATGAGCCCAGATCACGCTCTGGTTGATCCACTTGACTAAATTTGTGCAAATGGTCGCCGATGACCCAAACTGACAATGAGCTGTCTTTTTTTTTCTATGTCATTTTAATTTGGATGCTCTTGCATGGGCCAATCCACTTTGCTCAATGGACTCAAATGGCCGTGTATAATCCAAGATGACAAAATTAGCCATTTGTGACCCAAGTCATGTCAATTTGGATGCTGTTTTGGGCTTAATTCTTCCAGCCAACTCAATTAACCCAAATGACCGAAGTGGTTTAATGAGCCAAAATGAAAATGACGAGCCTTTCATGACCGGCGTAATGTCAATTTGAATGCTCTTGTGGGTTTGGTCCTTTGTGCAGACCTGCTTTGACTTAATTGACCCAAATGGCCACCTGTGACCCAAAAGTGAAAATTGGTTCCGTTATAACCCAGTTCATGTAAATTTGGATGCTCATCATGCGGAATTGGTCTACCAGGAAAACGTACTTGACTCAATTGATTTAAATGTTCTCCAATGATCCGAAGTGACAGTCTGATCAACGGGACTCAATTGACACAAAGGGTCTCCTATGACTCAAAATAGAAAGACGGCCTTTTATGACCGAAGTCATGTCAATTTATAATCTTGTGGGCTCAGTCCTTCCCGATTCACCCACTCGACTATAATTGCCTTTTAAAGCCAAAAAAAACCTGTAATAGTTTCGACTCACTCTTGAGTATTCCGAGCCGTGTTCAGAGGCCGCCTGAAAGCCCTCTTCTCCAATTATTGGGTGTGAACTTAACTGGATGAATGCTACATCTTTTCCAAACTCAACAGTTTCTTTTTGGCTTGCTGGAGCATGTACAAACTTCTTGCTCTCTCCCTATCATTTTTGGAGCACAGGGCCTTTGTAATAATATTCTCTTTTAATACAATAATTTACCTTTAAGGAAAAAAAAAAGAAGAGAGAGACAGAGAAAATGGTCACTAGTTACTGTAATTAACCGATGTAACACAAAGAGAAAATTTTGGCTTTTAAGAAATCGCCAAAGTACATGGTACTCAATTTAAGAGAAAAAAGCAAAAATAACCACAAACACAATAGAAAGCTGAGAAATGTGCATGGTTGGACGGTTGGATTTCTCATTATTTTTGGAACAAATTACATTGTGTTTGAGCATCAGCTATTCCGAATTTAAACTATGCTCTTGTTATAGAATTTCACAAATCACTGCATTTCCCTAAATTCACCGTAAACAATTAATTGAGAAATGATCTCAATGGAAAAGTAAACCTAAGCAACCATTATTCAAAATTCAAACTATTCAAAGTCTCAAACAACCTAATGTTTATCTTAATCTCTAACAACCTAATTTTTATCCTAATCCCTAACATCCCCTCTCAATGACATCTTTTCAATGACAGGAAAAAATAAAGACTTTTGATGTTAAATAAAATAAATAATTACAAACATTAATCATGTCTAGATCATGTCATTCTTGGGATCGCCGTTTGTCTGCAAATTCATCACTATCGTTACCTGTTCCGATAGAGTCTGCCGGTGCTGGTGGTCCACTAGATCAAATTTGTCGTGATATCTTTCAATAGCTTTTAATTATGAAAATTAATGGAGATCGTAAGGCTCGAAGCTTGAGTGAATAGATGGATAAGAGATTATGCTTTTTTTTTATTGAAATAGAAAGACTGACGGTGATTATTGCGGAAGCATGAAGGATAGGATTAGGATCCTGGATTGATCATGTGATCATCAGCCCTCAGCCTCGCTTTGATACCATGTGGAATATCAATTGAGAGATGATCTCAATTTATACAATGGAAAAGCAATCCTAAGCAAGGTTTATTCAAAATTCAAACTATTTAAAGTATCTAACAACCTAATGCCTATCCTAATCTCTAATATCCTAATTTTTATCCTAATCCCTAACACTTGTATCGCCTCATTATTACAGAATTTCAATAGTCACTTCATTCCTATAATTTTACCATAATTGTCTTGAGAGCATATCCTTTCATTTATATACAAAATAACAAGAAGACTAACCTAAACTCCCTGACAAACCACTAACAATCCAATCTTATCTCTAAGATAAAATCTCTAATACCCCCCTTAATCACATGATTATTTTATAAAAAGAATATGTGATTGCCCTACATTAAAAATAAAAACCTTTTAATCTATACAATAATAGATACGTGTGTGCATCTATTACTGTCTCAACCTACTCTTATTGAGTCTATGGGTGTCGATAATTAGACAAAATTTATTGTGATAGCTTCTGAAAACTTTGATTATGCAAATTGATGTAGATAGAGATTTGACGAAAATGGCGAGATCATAAGGCTTTAGTGAATAGATGGATATGAGCGTATGCTGTTCTTTTTTACTATACAGAATCTTATTAGTCACTACATTCTCATAGTTTCACTATAATTATCTTGAGAGAGGAAATCCTCTCATTTATATATCAAATAACAACAAAATTATTCTAAACTTGAACCAGCCTAAACTCCCAAACAATGCAATCTTATCTCTAAGATAAGAATCTCTAACTATGATCACGACAGTCACAGATCAATTAAGTTATTCGTGATGTTTTGGATGTGAAGGGAACTGAAGGCTGCAATGCATATCATCATGAAGCCTTGAACGTTCGCGGTTCTACGTGGACTGTACCTATCAACTGGTGGAGGCTGGAGCTTGGAAACATTCAATTTTAGCCCTCTTATGCGCTAAAATAAACAAATGAGGTCACCTTGTCAAAGGCCACAAAAGGTTTCCGAAAAAAGCTTTAGAACAGGATTGAGCCTTAGCCGTGCACACTCTTTGATTCGGTGTTGTGTTATGTGTAGAAAATATCTTGTGTCACCATTTGACCAAGGAAATTGCTTTTAGCATTGGATCCTTGCTTGTTGGTCCCGCACTGTATCTGTTCTAACGCGTACACGGTCTTGGTCATGCAACAGTTCCATGTACACGGCCACATATATCACTTTCATCTCCAACATGATTTTAGGAATCAGTCCTATACAGTGCAAACACCTTGGTTAAGAGTTAAGCGCTAGAAACAAAGTGACTTTTCCGCCGCAAAAAGTCGTTTTCACATAGTTTTCAACCTGCAAAAAACATTATCCGCGGGAAAAAAACTGTCGTCTAATCAAATTTTTTCCGCCTGTAGAAGACCTTTTTTTTATGGAGCCTAAGATTAATTTGGGGGAGTTTTCCTCTACAGTCAACCATTAGATGGTGATTTCCACACTGGATGGCTGATCATTGTTGTGATATCACAAAAATTCGAAATTGCAAAATAGATTATGAAATATCCCATAATTTTTTTAAAACTGTATATTTAAAATTTTGCGCTATCAGTATGAAGTTTTGCACTATTGAAAAAACTGATTAAAAAATGCCTTGAAAATTATAATAATTAAATTTTGCACTATCACAATAAAGTTCTGCAACATTGCAGAAATGAAACAGTACAAATATCCTCCGAAAAAATACCTTACGTTGGATCATGTGGCGTGGCAATGAATCAGTGATGCTGATTTTACAGGAAAAACAGCCTTTTGTTATCAAGATGAAATATAATGAAACAAGACACACACTCCAAATGACATCATAGGCTGCTGAAACTCGTACTCGGTAGCTTTTGTTTTATTTAAATTGTAACCAATACAATACTTACACGCACTTGTTAAAATATTAATTCAAATACCATGCTTTGAATAAGTCATCGTTGCTGGAGAAGTCTACAAACGTTCATGTGAACGTGTACTTATTAGTTCTAGAGTTTAGGGGTCGTGGGACACTTGTCCTTTTATTGTTAAGTCACTTATGTGTATTTATGAGTCGTGTATCAATGAAATGAGCATCCAACGAATGAAATTTTTAGTACAATCTCTGTGTAACTCTCTCTCCCATTCAGTTTGCTTCCATTTTTCCTGCTAACAGCCAACATTTTGTGGTATTAGAGCCCTGGAGAAGAAGAAAGAAAAAGAAGAGAACAGAGAAGGGAGCAGTCAGTTGGAAGAGTAGAAAGAAAAAAACAGAAGAGAAAAGAGAAAAAGAGCAGGTAGAAAGAAAAACAAAGAAAGAAAAGAAAAGAAAAAAGCAGAAAACACTCGGCTGGAAAGAAAAACACTCGGCTGGGAAGAAAAGAAGAAGGAGAAGAGAGGAGAAGACAGTCGGCTGGGAGAAGAAAAGAAAAGAAAAAAAAGAAGAACAGTGTAGTGCAGTCGGCTGGGAAGGAAAAGGAGAGAAAAAGAAAGAAGGAAGGAAAAAAAAAGAGAAGAAGAAGAGAAGAAAAAAGGGAAACGGCAGTCGATTGGAAGTGAAGGAAGAGGAAAGAAAACAAAGAAAGGAAGGAATGGCTAACAATAGTGCTGTAAGTGTTTCTCAACCATTTGGTTCCTATTTTTAAAGGTGATAATTATTAGTTTTGGAGTATTAAAATGAAAACCTTATTTATTTAATATGATTTATGGGATTTAGTTGAGAATGGGTTACCTGAATATGACTCACAAGAGGATAGACTTACTGCAGCCCAAAAAATGAGATGAAAGAAAATAGGAAAAAGGATGCAAAGGCTTTATTTTACATCCAACAAGCTTTGGATGAGACTATCTTTCCTAGGATAATGGGAGCCACCACGTCAAATGAAGCATGGGAATTGCTTCAAGATGAATATAAAGGATCCAATCAAGTTGTTACCTTGAAATTACAAACTCTTCGCCGTGAGTTTGAAAATTTATTGATGAAAAATTCTGAGTCCATTCAGGGATTCTTTACAAGAATTACAACCAATGTGAATCAAATTAGGTCTCTTGGTGAGGACTTAACTGATCAAAAAATTGTTGAAAAAGTGTTAAGAAGTCTCACTCCCAAATTTGACCATGTTGTTGCTGCCATTGAAGAATCCAAGGACTTAACTAAATTATCTTTGACTCAACCAATGGGTTCTTTGGAAACACACGAAGAAAGATTAAACAGAATTGCAGATAAGCCAGCTGAGTAGGTTTTCCAAACAACACTTGATTTGAAGAAGGGATCAAGCAATAATGCAGGGGCTACCTCCAACCAAAGGCAAAATAGCCAAGGTCGCGGTCGCGGTCGTGGTTGCGGGAGGCAAAAATTTCGTGGAAGAGGCCAAGGAAGAGCCATGTATAATGGAAACGAGAGAAACGACAACAAAGGTAATCTCAAACCTCCTCACTGCTATAATTGCAAGAAAAGAGGTCATATTGAAAAAGATTGTTGGTATAAAAACAAGTCCTCAACTGTGCCTCAATGTTCAATTTGTAACAAATTTGGACATGAAGAAAAGGATTGTTGGCATAAAAACAAAAATCAAGCAAATTTCCATGAAGAAAAGATAAATGATGAAGTTGAGGCAAATTTATTTCTCTCATGTTTATCTGCAAATGCTGAATTTGTTAGAGATATTTGGTTTTTGGATAGTGGGTGCAATAACCATATGACAGGTGATACAACATTATTTTTTGAGATGGATGAATCAGTAAGATCACAAGTTCTAATGGGAAATGATAGTCAAGTCCAGGTGCAAGGCAAAGGAATTGTCTCTGTGAACACCAAGTCAGGTACAAAGCTTATACATGATGTTATGTTTGTACCAAGTTTGGCTCAAAACCTAATTAGCTTGGGACAGTTAATGAAAAAGGGATACTATGCTATTTTTGATGAGGATAAATGCATGTTATTTGAAAAGAAGAATATGGAATTGGTCACAATAGTGAAAATGACTCAGAATAAAATGTTTCCTCTCAAAATTTCTGATCTTACCCTCAATGCATTCAAGTTTGTGGAGTATAATAATTCATGGCTTTGGCATAAGCGATATGGGCATCTAAATTTTCATGGTTTGGATTCACTGTATAAAAAAAACATAGTTGTTGGCTTACTTGTTGTGCATCATGGTAACACAATATGTGAAGCTTGCATTTTTGGAAAACATCACCGAACCCCTTTTCCAATGGGTAAATCTTGGAGGGCTAATCAACCGTTAATGTTGGTACATGTTAATATTTGTGGCCCTATACGCACAAATTCACTTGGTGATAGCAAGTATTTTTTAATATTTGTTGATGACTGCACAAGGATGATTTGGGTGTATTTTCTTAAGAAAAAATCTGAAGCTCTTTCATGCTTTCTACAATTTCGAGCTTATGTTGAAAAACAAAGTGGATTTTTACTTAAGACAGTAAGAACTGACCGAGGGGGTGAATTTACATACAAGGATTTCCTTATGATCTGTAAAGATGCAGGAATACGAAGAGAACTTACTGCAAGTTTCACTCCACAGCAAAATAGAGTTGCAGAGCGAAAAAATCGTAGCATTGTTGAAACTGCAAGATGTATGTTGAAAGAAAAAGGGCTTCCAAAATGCTTCTGGGCTGAGGCAGTATCTACATCGGTTTATTTGCTTAATCGCTCTCCTACAAAAGCAGTCAATGGAAAAACACCATATGAAGCATGGTATGGGAGAAAGCCAAATGTAAGTTACTTAAAGATCTTTGGTTCTATAGCTTATGCACATGTCCCCCGTGAAAAAAGGCACAAGTTAGATGATAAGAGTCTTAAGTGCATTTTTGTCGGATATAGTGAAGAAACAAAAGGATATAGACTTTATAATCCTGAAAATGAAATTTTATTCGTTAGTCGGGATGTAATTTTTAATGAGAATGATGGATGGAGGTGGGATAGTGAGGTTGATCACTACCCTCTAATTGTTGAAGAAGAAGAGACAGCATCTTTTGATCCATCACCTGATACTCCATCTAGTTTGACTAGATCCACATCACCTCCTAGAAAGGTCAGAAGTCTTGTTAATATTTATCAATCATGTGATTTTATTTGCTTTGCCACTGAACCCACTTGTTTTGAAGATGCAGTAAGGGAGAAAAATTGGCATGATGCAATGAAAACTGAAATGAATGCCATTGAAAAAAATAAAACATGGCAGTTGGTAGATTTACCACCAGGTAAAGAGGCTATTGGGCTCAAATGGATTTACAAATCCAAATTTAATGCAGATGGCTCTTTGCAAAAATATCAGGCCCGTTTGGTGGCCAAAGGGTATGCATAAGTTCCAGGTATTGATTTCTTTGAAACCTTTTCTCCTGTTGCTAGAATCGACACTATAAGGACTATTCTAGCTGTGGCTGCCCAAAAAGGATGGAAACTCTTTCAATTTGATGTAAAATCAGCCTTTTTAAATGGAGAGTTGTAGGAGGAAGTGTATGCTGAATAGCCTCTTGGGTTTGAGATTAAAGGGTCTGAAAATAAAGTTTACAAGCTAACAAAGGCACTATATGGGCTTAAACAAGCTCCACGAGCTTGGTATAACAAGATTGGCAAATATTTTTTTGACCATAATTTTTGAAAAAGTGAAAGTGAATTGACCCTTTATGTGAAGGTGGGAGGTAAGGATGAAATTCACTTGGTGTGTTTGTATGTTGATGATATGATATATACTGGTAACTCTCTAAAATTGGTTGAAGAATTCAAGAAAAATATGATGTCCCAATTTAAAATGACAGATCTAAGTCTGTTACATTATTTTTTGGGGATGGAAGTTGTTTAAGACTCAAATGGTATTTTTCTCCACCAAGAAAAATATGCAAGGGATCTGCTGGAAAAATTTCATATGTCAAATTGCAATCCTGCTAAAACACCCATGAATACAGATGAGAAGCTTATTTTAGAGGATGGAATTGAAAAGGCGGATGCAAAAGAATTTCGAAGTATGGTTGGCGGCTTGATTTATCTCACACATACAAGGCTAGATATAATGTTTTCAGTAAGTTTAATTTCACGGTTTATGAACAGTCCAAGTCAAGCTCACATGGGTGCAGCTAAGAGAATACTACGATATATTCGCGGAACATTGCATCTCGGACTGAGGTATAAAAAATCAAAAAACTTGCAAACTTGTCTTTTATACTGACAGTGATTGGGCTGGTTGTGTAGATGACAGGAAAAGCACTACAGGCTATGGGCTTAGTCTTGTGTCTGCATTGATATCATGGGCCTCAAAAAAGCAGCAAACGACAGCATTGTCTCCAACCAAAGCAGAACATATGGCAGCTACAAGTGCGGCTTGTCAAATTGTGTGTGTTAGGAGGATTCTATCCGACTTGAAGGAAAAGCAAGTGGAAGCAACAATTTTATTTTGTGACAACAAGTCAACAATTGAATTAACAAAGAATCCAGTTTTCCATGAAAGAACAAAGCACATAGAAGTTTGGCACCATTTTATTCGCGAGCTTGTGGGAAAGAAAGAGATCAAGCTGGAGTACTGTAGCACGGAGGAACAAGTTGCTGATATTTTCACAAAGGCTCTTTCTAGAGAAAGAATTTTCAAATTACGAAGAATGCTTGGTGTTGAAGGCATTTGAATTAAGGGAGAGTGTTAAAATATTAATTCAAATACCATGCTTTGAATAAGTCATCGTTGCTGAAGAAGTCCACAAATGTTCATGTGAACGTGTACCTGTTACCTGTTAGTTCTAAAGTTTAGGGGTCATGGGACACAGCAACAATTTTATTTTTTGACAACAAGTCAACAATTGAATTAACAAAGAATCCAGTTTTCCATGGAAGAACAAAGCACATAGAAGTTCGGCACCATTTTATTCGCGAGCTTGTGGGAAAAAAAGAGATCAAGCTGGAGTACTGTAGCACGGAGGAACAAGTTGCCGATATTTTCACAAAGGCTATTTCTAGAAAAAGATTTTTCAAATTACGAAGAATGCTTGGTGTTGAAGGCATTTGAATTAAGGGAGAGTGTTAAAATATTAATTCAAATACCATGCTTTGAATAAGTCATCGATGTTGAAGAAGTCCACAAATGTTCATGTGAATGTGTGCTTGTTAGTTCTAGAGTTTAGGGCTCATGGGACACTTGTCCTTTTATTGTTAAGTCACTTATGTGTATTTATGAGTTGTGTATCAGTGAAATGAGCATCCAACGAATGAAATTTTTAGTACAATCTCTGTGTAACTCTCTCTCCCATTCAGTTTGCTTCCATTTTTCCTGCTAACAGCCAACAGCACTTACAAGCACGTAGTTACACTCACTCACCATAAAACTCACACACACTAAAAACCCACCCTTTATCCTATTCTTTTTGACTCTCTATGCATCCGAACGACCTTCGCTCCCCCTCCTCCTCCTTCCTTCAGGCTCCTGAAAAAAGCCTTCTGCCCTTTGAGCATTTAGCACTTGTTGCACCTCTTTTTGGGGTTCTTTGAAGAAGATCTCCATTTCTTCCCTGTTGAGCCTATAGAAGGTGTTGTCTCGCCCTGCAAGCATATATTTGTTGTTGTCTTGAGCATTGATCTCGAAACAGACAATGCGGAGGTCCTGACCTTGGTCTGCAACGTTCACGAAGGGATGACCCGCGGGGACCACATACACATCGCCCGGTTTAACCTGGGCACTGATTGATGAGTATTTAAAAATGCATATTTTTATACACATTTTGACCCATTTTAAGGACTTATTAACTTGAAAGAGCCTCATTTAGTGTGATATCATGGGTTAATTCATTTTAAATTCATTTTTATATTTTTCTGCATAAATTGCTTAAAAATCATACTTTTTGCATAAATTTATGAAACCTGCTATTTTTGGAAAGTCCATTTTTGGAAAGTTTTGTGAAAATAATTTTTCTCATGAAATAAATTGAATTCTCTTCATCATTAGGTCATTCATATAAAATCATGAAGAATGATGTATATTTTTATTATGATTTCATGAGAAATGAGCCCACAGTCATGCATATGTGATGTTAGGGGTAAAATTGTCTTTTCATATGAATTCACATTTGTTTTGTAGGAAATTGATTATATGGGTCCCATTTGTAAAAAATTGAGGCAAGGAATTGATTTTTAAGAGAAAGGAGAGCAGAATTGAAGAGAAAAGGAAATTGGAAGAAAATTGTAAAAAGTCGGCTCCATGGTCCCACACACACATGCACATGTGTGGGGCACACTTGTAAAACATCCACGATGGGGTCCATTTATTTGTTGCACATTTTCAAGTGATTTTAAAGGGAATTTGAAGAATATATCATTAAAGATGGACAAGGAAAGCCACATAGGAGTTCTTTTTTGAGAAGGAGAAAATTTAATTGAAAAAAAAATGCAAAAAAATATCCAAGCAAGCTATTCCACGTCCAAAAGAGATTTTGGATCAGATTTTGGTTGAAAAAGAAAAGGAAAAAAAATCAAGAGGGTTATCTTCAAAGATCTCTTCAAGTTAGAAGCCAACAAGGAGAACTTTCCAAAAAAGAAAAGTTGACGATGCAAAGACATAAAAGGGGAAGTTCTACACCTCATGTGGGCCAAGTTTGATTCTAAGAGAGGATTCTTATCCCTATTTTATCTCTCAAAAGATCTCAATGCAAGGTGGCAATGACAAAGAAGGAAAGAAGCATCCAAGAGGGACTTCTAGACAAAGCAAGCAAGGAAAGAAGAGCAAAATAAAAAAGAAAAAAAAATCCCCAAGGATATTGCATGTCCAAAGCATTGGTTGGAGCCTTTTTTTCTTTCATTTTTTATTATTTTTTAGATTTTAAAGTTTGAGAAGGAGTAGGACTTGAAAAAGTATAAATAGGGTACCCTTCTCCCATATTCTTCATGGAAGAATTACCCACCTCCCACCTTTAGATTTCTTCATCCATCTCTCCCTCTCTTGTCTCTACATCTCAAGTCATCAAGGAGGCTTAGCCCTAAAGCCACACCACCAACTTTGAAGTGTCAACTAGAAGGAGGAATTCTCATCCATCCTAGTATGTAATTGTTTGCTTTTTATTTCCAATCTTTTGTAAAACAATTTCATGCTAGTAAAGTTTGTTTCTTTTCAATTGTTCTTGTCTTTGATTTTGTGGTGTTTATAATTTTAGTCTTGTTTGTGATTGGGTTAATTTTTGTTCTTGTTTAAATATTGGGATAGAATTGGAATCACAACTAGTAACCCATCTTAGTAACCTTTTTAATAAACTTTGTCTCTTTGGATACATTGTATGTTTGGAGGCAATGCAACATGGAGTTAAAGAGGTTTGAGTGAAAAAAGACTAGAGGCCAATTCTGAAATTTATTTCTACAAGGAATGGAAATTTGTTATTCTCACTTAAATTGACGACCTAAGATGAAGAATAAGACCCTAAGACAACACTGCTAATCTATTTTAGCCCAAATTAAAATAAGAAATTGAAAGAGCAATCTACCGCCTTTGACTTCTTGTTATTACCGCCTTTGACTTCAGTTGTTTACCGCCTTTGACTTTCGTGTTATTACCGCTTTTGACTTCCTGCAATTTTATGTTATTTTCTGCACTTTTGTTATTTTCTTGTTATATTCACATGGATTTTAAGTTTGTTTTTGCATAGTTTGATGGTTGGATTATGAATCATTGCATCTATTTTCTTATCATAAGATTTTGTGCATATTTAAGTTGATGAAAATTAAGCCTTCAAATCTGAATCTAATGATTAAATTCGGACTCAATATATAAACAGGACAACTTAAAACAGTTTCAGCAAACTGCAAAAAAACAGTTTTTTGCAAAAAATTCGAAGTGGGTAGATCAGTCAAATCACAATATTTTTCTTTGAAACTTGGGAAAATTAAAGTTTAGGATGTGGTCTTTCATTCCCCAAAATTTCAGATCAAAATAATTTCTGCACAGAATTTTGCCAATCAGTCAACCCGAATCAGAATTTCTGCACAGAATTTTGCAAAGTTGTCATGTTCATGCATTCATAACTTTTTCGTTTTAGATCCTTTTTTAATTCCATTTTTTTCGTTGGTTTCTTGCATCAGTAGAGCATAAATTTCAGCCATTAAATTTAAATTTAGGATGCATTAGAATAATTTAAATCATGCATAATATTTGCATCAGCATACTAGTTTTTCAGACTTAGAATTTTTCAGCATCTCATGGCATGCATTGCATTACTAATTTTACTAACTTTCTAATTTTAATTTTGTTTCTAGTTTTATGTTTTTGATTGTTTTAGTTAATTTCCAAAATTAAATATCTTTCTAAACTTGTTTTAATTGAAGATTTTAAATTGGAAAGTTTACTTAGAAATTTTAGATTTAGGAAAGTTTCTTTCATTGGTTTGTAACTAATTTAATTTTGGTAAGTAGGACACTTGTATTTGTTATATTTTAATTAGGTTAGTTTTAGATTTTTATTTTAAGGCAAGTCAAGTTGAAAACAAATACCTTAAACACATTGCTTCTTGAGGATCGACCTGGTCTCACCAGTTTTATTACTATATCGCGGTTCTGCACTTGGAACTCACGATCACTTACCCTTTGGTATGAGATGGACTCTTGCTCTCCTTCTCCTTCCCATTCCCGGCGGCCTTGTTCTCCTTCTTCTCTGCCGCTGCCCTGCTCGCTGCCTTCTCCCTCACGGACCTGCTGTCTTTCCTCTCTACTATTGTCGGACAGGTGAGGGCAAACCATCTCGAAACGGCCGGTACCATCTAAAACCACTGCCACCTTTGTTGCCCTTGAGTTGTAATATAGTGCCTCCATCGATTCCTGAAAAGTTTACGGGTGGGTGATGTCAAGAATTTAGAATGCCAACGGGTGGGTGCGTGGATTTAAGGAGGACGTGATGAAATAAAGGAAGAACAAAAGAAGGCATTTTGAAGGAAAAACCAAGCAGAGCATTGACCAACTTACTCCACGGATGTTTGCATGGGAAACTGCAATATCTTGGTCCCGGAGAGCCGGATAGTCGTTGGCATCAACCTCATGCAACCGTCCGTGCTGGTTAGAATAGGTCGGGCGCTGTTCGTATAGGTTGATGGGTCCTCTCCACCTACCTTCATATTGAGAATGAGATTGCCCGCCCCGGGATGACGATGCATGTCGGGCTACCTCCCTGATTTTCTCCTCGGAAACACGGATGAAGGGACCCTCCTGGTGCTGCCCAAACACCCTTCTCACCTTATCATATTCAGTCTGGAAAAATGGTACACTAGAAAGAAAGAATAGTGGCTATGAGCAAGAGGGATAGAGGGAGTCTTTAATTTAATAGGCTATAAAATAATAATAATAATAATAATAATAATAATAATAATAATAAGAAGAAGATGGGGGCGTGAGCAATTTTATGCTATATAAAAGAAGGCATGTTTGACTTGGCACATGTCTCTCAAGTCGATGAGAAAAGCAAACTAAGTATACCTTCAGGAACGAAGAGAAGGGGCTCTCCATCATTGTGGCTGGGTATAAGGGTGATATTGGGGTTGGCCTCCAAGAGGACGATTCGGTAGTTCTCAAGCCGACGAAGCAGATGGGACCTCTCTGGGAACCTCTGGAGAATCCTAAGCTTTCCTTCTTGGGTACTCAGTGGAGTCCTGAAGCTCTCTCTGCTGAAGTAGTAAGGATTATCCTTCCACTCTCTGCTTTCTTGGGTGATGTCGGAGAGGGCTACGTTGGTGGAGAGAAGGAAAAGAAGGATAGGAAGGAGTGCAGCTGGCTTCGCCATCGGAAAGAACCTGTACGTACAACTCTCTTTTTCTTACTATGGATGAAACACTGTTGACGTAAAGCAGTGCAATTTATAGGATAGAAAATGGAGAGAGAAATGAATTTAGGAAAATAAACACAAAATGTGGCGACTCGAGTTTCCATTCAAGGTGGTGTGTGTGCATCGTGGGCTTGGGATACTACCACGTCATGCGTCGCACCTGCTGCACGGACAAGATGATGTGCTCTATGTTTGGTGTTTCATGCTTGAAACGCATGAGTGGTGTCTCTCTATTTTTGATGTTTCATGCTGGAAACATAATTACGTAGATAAAAAATGCTAGAAAGATAATTGTATGAATAGATTGCATGCAGCTTAGGATTTATCGATATCACTTGCTGCATTTGTGATCCTTGTGATACACATGCATCCAGGAAATTGCACTTGGGAAAGGATTTTTTAATGAAGGGCTTTTTTTGAGGACATCATGGGATTTGGGAAAAATTGTCTATAATTTTTTTAACAAAATCAAACAACTGGGTAGCGATTTAGGAAGTTTTTTTTATTGTCGCATGGAACCTCAGTTGAAGAAGAGTTGATCTATAAAAACCCCAATAAATCTCTGCTAGTTTGCACATCATTTTCTGGTGGCTGATTTGGATTTTCATTTTCTTCTTTTCGATTCAAGCACATTCTTAAAGGAAGCTTTGTTTCAAGTTTAATTTGTAGTTATGAAGTGTAACACCTCAACTTGTTTCCCTTAAAACTTTTAGTTACTATATGAGTAGAATTTGGATGAACAAATTCCTCCAAAAATTTTTTATTTTCAATTAAAATTAATCTTGACCTTTGATTTGATCTGTGATGGACCCCACATATATTTGTGATATTTAAAATTTGAAATTTAGTTGTGGGACCATATTTTGTTAGAAATTAGCTTATTAGGGAGTCTGGCTCAATTAGGACAATCAAATTGATTAGATCCCTTGTTGTCATATTTCTTTCTCAACTCCATCTTGAAATTTGTATTCAATTCTAATTTGTGTTTTAGAGTCCAACTTTAATCGTTTTCCTTGGCTAACTTAGTATAGGACTCTTGTTCTTTTGCAAACTCCCTTTTCTTTTCCTATAAAAAGATACAATCCTTCACCTCTCTAAACACATTCGAATACTCTCTTCTCTCCCTTTTAGAGTACTTTATTTTGGTAAGTCTTCTCCTTCCCTTCTCTCCAACTCATCTTCTTCTTGTTTTCTTCTTTCTCTTTATTTCTCTCCTTGTTTCTACTTCACTTCTCGTTCTGTTTTCCTCTACCTACTCTGTTCGTTTCTTCCTTCTTTTCCTCGTTTTCTCTTCTCCAGTTTGTTTCCACTGCAACTTGCTCTCTTTCTTCTCCTTTTCTTCTTCTCTATTTTTCCTCTCTCTCATTTCTGTTTCTTCCTTTCTTCTCTTTTCTTTTTTTTTCCCTCTCCTTCCTGCTCTCTTTCCTCTTGTTTTCCCCCACTGGTTGTGATTCCTCTTTCCCTTTTGTTTTTCTCTGTATTCTGTTGCTCTTTTCTTCTCTTTTCTTTTTCTTTCCATCTTTTTCTTTTATTCTTGTTCTTTTTTCTGGATTTTCTCTTCCTCTCTGTTTTCTTCTTCTCCTTCTTGCTTCTTTCCCTTGTTTCATGGCTATCACAGTGTTTTACCATTGCTACCAGAACCCACCTCTTGCATCAGTCCACCTGAATCCGTGATTTGTTTGTTTCACACATCTGACTCATCGTTTGGCCACTTGATATATTAATAAATTCTTGAGCCAGTTACTTCCAATCTAAACCATTGACCTGAGTCCAACCCGGTTGCACAATGAGACCCAACTACTCAAGCCCACATGATGTATTGGTAAAATTTATTGTCTACTCGTTGTTTTAGTAAGCCCAATTGAAACATATGCCTATTGCCCTAGGCCCATTTGCATTATTTGATTCGGGCCCAAACCTATATGTGTTAAGCCATGATACATGACCGGTACCCAAGCCTAACCCAGGTCTAGTAATTAGTGCATGAACCTAATCATTGGGCCTAATTGTTAAATTTATTTGTTAAATATTATTATCAGGGCCTCACATTGAGATTTCAAAAGATCCAGGCCAGATTCGTTGATAATCATCGATTCAGGCGAGTAGTCTTACTATATTACCTTAGTACTTGAGTTTTCTATTCCCTGTCTCAGTTATGCTTTAAATCGTAATTTTGAGTTTTATTGAAATATTCATAGGATTTTCGAGGATTATTGTTGCCTTTGATTTGTTTGATACTCGCTAGACTCGATATTGGTTCCGTTGACACCATCTTGTTATAAATTAAATTGATTTGTGTATTATTATCATTGATATGTTATTTGATTTGAGAATGATGGGATTTTGATGAAAACTTGATATCATTAGATTAATTCATATTTCCAACCCTGATCCCATTGTGCACTTGAAATTGTGAATTGGAAATTCATGGATTTTTGGATTTTGTTATTTATATACCATTGATTTCAAAGGCATTCTTTAAAGTATGTGCAATGCACTGTAGGGACGCTCACACGTGGATTTTAGCCCTTTTTGGGTATAATATTAGGATTGGGACCCCTTTGTATGATATTTCTAGTCTGTAGCTAGACCTACTTTATTTTGTGGAGATTACTGATATCTCAGGCCTCGTGCCAACTTTGGATATGAAAATGGCTTATATTGAGCGGGTACTTTGTGCTTGGCATAAGCTTAATTCTGGCGTGCACACTTTGATATTTTGTTTACTATGGAGATGCCTGATCTTTAGATTGGTTTAGGAAGTTGCTCTTAAATTGTGATGCTTTGATAAACCCCCTCTGTTGCTTCGAAGATTGTACATTTTCATCCTTATTAAATTTTTATTTGATTTGATTCTATTATTCGACTTTATCACCTTTGAAATTGCTATATTCCATTCCTTGTTGAGTTGTTCGAAACCCTGCTTCTAAATTTGATGCCTTGATTGTTATCATTTGCAACGGTTTCATAGTGGGTCTACTTGTAGAGTTGTACTTACCCCCCTTTGTATTTTCCCAGATTTTCACAGTTGAGCCAGATATGGAAAATGCGTAACTTGCATGCGAGACTAGAATTGAGGAATAAGTTGCGAGAATTTTCATTTTAAAACATTAGTAGCATGTGTCGGAGTTATTTTTTTCATGTAATTATTGTACAATGAGATATATTAATAAAAATTTTCTTTTGCTTTAGTTTTTGTGGACCCATCTGATCACGCTCGAAAGTTGATGAAATATATAGTGGATTCGAGTTCGACATTCACGCATTTCAAGTGTGAAGAAGAATGGAAATTAACTATAGTTCATCATTAATTTTCCTTTTGTTTACATGGGTTCAAATGCTCTGACCTCGGGGATGCAAGTTGTTTACATGTTTTTTGAAAAGTTTACAAACTCTCCCTTAAGTCTTAGATGTGATCCAAATTCAGAAAATACAAGAAAATAAGTGTAAAAAAAATACAAAAAAGGAAGAAATTGAGGGATTAACCGTGGGTCACGGTCAATGGCAGAAGTCATTGGCAGATAGTGGCCGAAAGGCCACTGGTTTTGCCTTTTGTATTGCACTGTTTCATCTCTGTAACTTCTCCAAAGCACTGAAACTTGTTTTTATGATCTTTGGGATATTGAATGACCATCAAGAGGATTAAATTCAACCGTGGAATTGATCGAAACCTTTGTTGATCATCATTGTTGTTTACAGACCATTTTTTTGTACAAGTTCGAAAAAGGGTACTGTATGAGCAAAAGTTGTGTTATTTTGAACCTATGATTTTCAAAGGATAGAATGAAACCTAAAGAGCCTTATTCACAACTTCTATGGTGGCTAGAAAATCCCCTAAGTGAGAAAAACAAAGGAAACGATGTCATCCTTTGGAGGCTTGCCAGTACTTGAATATAGTCTCTTTTAAATAACACCCATACTCCCCTTCCTTCTCTGAACCATCTCTCACCTTGAGTCACTGATAAGAAGAAGAAGAAGAAGTGGGTTGGAGTGCTGAAGTATGCCTTGCTTAAAGCTTTTAGTAGAAATTCCCTTGCCTTTTCTCTCTGTGTCTTTGTCTCTCTGTCTGTCCCCCTTCTCTGTATGTTAAACCTCCTTTTTTATAGACTTCAATAGTAATCTGGGGAGTTATGAGGAGTTAAAAGGAGTTACAGGAAGTTAAGGTTCGAAATAAAGTGAAGGGAACCAATGAAAACCACAGGAATTGCTCCATAGGTGTCAGTGACCACAGCATCGGTCACTCCCAAGGCCCATTTTTGGACTTTTGCATGTGTGACCCGTTTTTGCCTATTTGGGGCAAGAACGATGTCCAATCTTCACGAAACTTGGAGGGATGCTTATTGATACTATTTTTGAGTGTTTCATGGAAATTTCAACTCGTTTTGACCTTCTGAAGTTGGTTAACTCCCCATTGAAGGTGGGTTGTGGTCACTTCCATGGCCCATTTTTGAACATTTGCATATGTTACTTGTTTTTACCTGTTTGGGGCACAAACGATGTCCAATCTTTACGAAACTTCAAGAGATACTTCTTGACACTATTATGAGTGTGTCATAGAAATTCAACCAGTTTTGACCTTCTGAAGTTAGTCAACTCCCCGTTGAAGTTAGGTCACGGTCACTCCCAAGGACCATTTTTGGACTTTTACTTATTTGACCCGTTTTCGCCTGTTTGGGGCTCGAATGATGTCCAATCTTCACAAAAGTTGGAGGGATGCTTCTTGACACTATTTTGAGAATGTCATAGAAATTTCAGCTTATTTTGACCAGCTTGTTTTGACCTTTTGAAGTTGGTCAACTTTCCCATTGACTTTTCATGAAAAGGGGCCCTTGTTTCAGCTGTTTGAGGCCCAAATGACCTCGGTTTGATTTGAAACTTGGCGAGACTGATGTCAGGGTATTTTAGAGTGTCCATCCAAATTTCATGCAGTTTGGATTTGTGGAAGTAGGATTTTGAACAGTGACTTATTTGTTGTATGTTCTAAGTCACTATTCACCCCACGCTGCAAGTAGTTAGCTTGTTTTCTACCTATACGATATTTAATTAATTTGAAACTTTAAAAAGTTTATTTTAAAGATGTTTTGAATCTCCGTTCCAAGTTTTATCAGCTTTGGCTCCCTAGAAATAGGATTTTGGCCAGTGACCTCCATGGCTTAGTGGTTACTGACTTTTAAGCTGATATACAGTGGAAGTAGAACCAAATGAAGTCCTCTTGACTTAAAAATTTGTAAAATTCCCCTTAAGCATGACTAAAGCTTTGTGCCCGAATTTTATCAATTTTGGATATCGGAAAGCAGGACTTTGGTCATTGACCCCATGACTTGGGGGTCACTAACCCAAAGTTGACATATTTGTTGACTTTGGGGCAAATGATGTCCGTTTGACTTGAAATCTTGTAAAACTTCCTTTGAGTATAATTTGAGCTTCCTCCAGGAGTTTGAACTAATTTGTTCTTTGTGAGGTGTCACTTTACACAGTGACCCCACAGAGCTTAGTAGACGACCAACTGAATTGAGTTTGGGTCCAAATGATGTTTAAATACTCTGAAATTTTGAAGGATAATCTTTGAATATACTTGAAGGCCTTCCCCCAAATTTGAGCTTATTCTAATATGTAGAAGTGTCAATTTCCACAGTGACCCCAAAGGAGTTGGCAAACAGTCACTGAAACTTTGTTATGAGTTGAGATAAAGTCCAAATACTTTGAAACCTTGAAACATCATTTTCAAGCATGTTTTAGAGTTATCATGAAAGTTTCAGCCACATTGGTAACCCAGAACCTTGAGTTTGTTCAGTGACCCTTAGTTTTTGAGCCAATAAACCCTGAATTTGGTATCTGGATGCAGTATTTGACTTGCCATTCTACAATCCCAAGGTTTATGTATCCTTGGTTTGGAATTTGCTTGTAATATATTCGCTACAACATTTGTAATTTTTTATAAGTCAACATTGTTGTGCCTTGTGATTTGAGAGTCCCAAGGACCTCAGATTACGGCGCGTGGCATGAAGTCTTTTGAGTTGTAATTGTTGTGTATATATATGAGGTGAAAATACCCCATTTTTCAATGAATAAGAGATTTAGAATGTGAAGAAGCAATTAATGTTACTTTTAAAAGGGGAAAAAAGTCACCACATGGTTTGTCCCTCATTGAAAGATAGAAAGATAGTAAAAATGCCCCTTTTTAAATGGGGTATTTCTGAAAATTTATATATATATATATTAACCATGTATTTGTTCTCTTGGTTGTATTTAAGTCCATAGATTTTATATTGCTTAGGATAGGTATTTTGCCACGAAATTGACAAATGGGGAGATTGTTAATGCCATAATCATATATGCACTACCCTAGTGTTGTCAATTCTATATCAAGTCTAAGACATTGCCTTTAAAAGTCTCTCAAGGAAGATCAAGTTCAAAGGCAATTAAAGTCTTGAAAGGCCTGCTTTTCATCAAGAAGGGATCTTCAATATGTGTCCACCTATTTAGATAAAAAGGCCTTAGACAAATTGAGAATAGGCCCTTAAAGCCATTATCCCAATTGATATAATCAAAATGGTAAGATTGACCAAAACTATACCTAGGTACACTGGCGTCCTCGGTCAACCGCAGTCTGGTTCAATTGACCATGAAGGCCACCAAGGTTTCCTGTGGTTGCCCGTTCCAAAATTGAGCTTTCCATTGTTCTTGGACCTCAATTGATCAGTAATCGATTGCAGGTAAGCTTGGTCAACTGTGGAGTTGACCACATCATGTTTTGATTGTGGATCAAACTAGCCATTGGGGTTTTTAGGTTAACCACTGGTTCGTTTCAGTTAACCACCAAATAGCCATTTGGAGCTCTTTTGTATATAGTTGAGATCATTTCAATGATGAGAGACCACCCAACATTCATCTTCCACTCGCTCTAAGATTTTCATATGTAAATCTTGGAGTATAATAAGGTCATAGAAGAGTAATTAGTTGAATTAGGATCTCTAGTCTTAAAGTTTGAGAGTGATTAGTTCAATTAGGATCTCTAGTCTTAAAGTTTTCTTACTCCTCATAGGCTACACCCTCTCTACCCTTCAAGACCATCTCTCAATCACACAAAGTGCCTCATGGGTATATGTTTGAGCATTCAAAGATAATTAAATAGTGTTTAGTGGAGAAATCCTTTGTTCTTTTTTTTTTGTAAGGCAAGCATATATTGAAAAGGAGAAAGAAAGAACAAAGGCAAAAGCCCAAAAGAAAATTACAAAGGTAAAAAGTCCTAAAACAAACAAAAGAGAGAGGCTAGAAAACTAGGAAAGATATAGAGGAAAAGAAAAAAGGAGAGACTAATATGCTAAGAGGCTTAACTTATAGAGATGTTCAAAAAGCTACAAAATGCTTGGGGAGGTTGACCAGAAAAAAGGCTAGTAAATTCGCCAAAGAGAGGTTGAGAGAAGCTGGGACAAGTAAAACTTAGCCTTCGTCTGAGAGGCTCTGCAATTGTTAAAGATGCACTTGTTTTTGCGATTCCATAATCCGAAAGAGGTGGTGAAGAAGATGCAGGAAGCTCCTTTGAGAGCCAATTGATCATTGTTGCGAGCGAGCCCTTGCCAAATAGAGGAGGGTGAGGTAGATGAAGAAGCAAGTACAATGGCAACTTGAAGAATCCATCTCCATAAGGAAGCAGCAAAGGGGCAGGAATATAGAACATGCAGATCAGTCTCAAGGTTGGCTTTACAAAGAATCCACATGGAGGTTAAATTGATACCCACTGATTAGGCCCAAACTTGGCTTGAGGTCTTCCGATGCATCAATCTCTAACCAAAAAGGGAAACCCTTGGCAACATCAGATGGTTCCAAACAAGGGGAGCTCAAGCTATGACTAAGCTTGTAGAACACAGGATGTTCCAAGCTTCCATGATTGCAAGGTTTTTTCCCAAGTGAGAGATCCAGAAAAACTAATCTTCATAGGACTAGTAAGGGATAAAGCCTATAGTTGCAAAGCCTAAGCAGTTAGGATTTTTTGTGTTGGGGGGGGGGGGGGAGGGGGGGGGGGGGGGGGGGGTGGGGTGTGTTAAGTTGGGATAACCCAGCAATTTCCATTCAAGATGGAGTTGACCTTTTGATTTTGGGAGACGCGGAAGGTAGGGAATATGGAAGCTACACTGAGGTCATCTACCCAAGCATCAAACCAGAGATTAGCCGGCTTCCTATTTCCAATGGTCTAGCTTCCACCTTCTGAAGCAGGTTAGCCAAACTCCAAATTTTGCTCCAAATACATGAGCTAGCTTTAGGGCTAGAAGGACTCCAGATGGATTGATTTTAAAGTATCTACAGCACATCCAGATAGTCCAGATAGAGCTAGAGGAGATAGCCACCAAGCCTAGTTTGAGAAAGGAGGCTTCATTCTGATCCTGAAATTTCCTGATGCCCAACCCTCCTTCTTGAGTTGGAAGAGTAACCATATCCCAACAGATTTGGCTTTTTCGAGAGGGAGAAACATCTGCTTACCAAAGGAAGTTCTACATGAGATGCTCAATATCTTTGGAGGTAGACTTTTGGAGACAAAAAACCAAAGCACTGTGGGTGGCCATACTGCCTAGCACATGTCTCACTAAAATTCTCCTACCAGTAAAAGAGAGCATTTTGGATTTCCAACCAACTAATTTGGCAATGATGCGATCCAACAAAGTGTTGAAGTGATGCCTCTTTAGGTTGTCAATGAAGAGAGGAGCACCAAGGTATACTAAAGATAGAGGGCTCTCTGTGTAGTCAAGTAAGTCCAAGATTTGTCTTTTGGTTCGGGGGTTACATTTCCTTATAAAAAGTTTACTTTTGGTAGAGTTAATGATTTGGCCTGAAGCAGATTGATATTTAGCAAGGGTGGCTTTCAAGACAAGCAGACTTTTTTTTTTTTTTCTGATCTCTAATGAAAATGAGGATATCATCATCATAGAGCAGATGGCCAGGAGTTGCAGGCATTGCTGAAATTGGGAAAATAAGGCCCTTGGTGGACAAGTTCTGAATGTTAAGGCTAAGGTTTTCTTCCTCTAGAATGAAGAGACAAGGTGATAAGGGACCCCCCTGTCTTAATTCACAATTGGTAGCAAAAAATCCACAAGGACTTCTATTAATGAGAACTGAGGCCTTAGCAGTAAAACACATTACTTAATAAGGTAAATCCAAGGAGCTGAAAAGCCAAGGAAGGATAACGATTTGAAAAGGGAAGGCTAATTTAGCTTGTTTAAAGCCTTAGAGATGTCTAGTTGCATACAGAGAGAGATGCCGTTAATTTTACTATAGAGTTTTTGGAAGAGTTCATGAGCTAAGGCTATATGTTGGTGGATAGATTGGCCTTTGACAAATGTTGCTTAGTGATTGGAGATGATATAGGGGATGACCATAAATAGTCTTGAGGCTAAGATTTTTGACACTATTTTATAGGAAAAGTTCAAGAGACCTATAGGTCTAAATTTTGAAAAAGATGGAGGAGACTTGGCTTTTGGGATCAATGTAATAAAGAATGCATTTGAAGCTTTGTGAAGTTTACCAGTTTTAAAGAAGTGCTGAACTGCTTGAACAACAAAGTGGCTAGTAATCTGCCAAGTGTTGGTGAAGAAAGAACTAGAGAAGCTATCTTTGCTACGAGAACTTCCTTTGTTTAGAGCAAACATAGCTCTTTTGAATTCCTCAACGTCTGGACTAGTAGCCAAATAGGTGTTCTGAGCATTTAAGACTTTGGGGCTGTCGAGGTTAATCACTTGAAGAATGAGAGGGATGAGCCATGTGAGTAAATTAATTGATAGCTTGATGCTGTATTTTAGCAGGATCCTCAATATCAACACCATATATGTGAATCTTATCGATTATGTTGAAAGCTCCTCTTGACTTAGCATAGGCATGGAAGAAAGCATTATTGAAGTCACCTTCATTTAACCATTTGATTTTGGCTTTTCAGCGCTAGTGAGTTTCCTTGATTTAAAGTTAGTTATGAAGGGAAGCTTTAGCTTGTAAGAGGTCTAATTGGAGTTGGTTTGTTGGACCATCATCAAGTAGACATTGAATTTTGAGAACTTCAGATTCTGCATTTTCCACATTTTTATTGAGGTCCCTAAAAACATTCTTGTTCCACTGTTTGAGAGCAAGTTTCATGGACTTCAAGTTTTTAGCTAATGAA
Organism: Sextonia rubra; assembly: GCA_037013555.1. Classification (NCBI taxonomy): domain Eukaryota; kingdom Viridiplantae; phylum Streptophyta; class Magnoliopsida; order Laurales; family Lauraceae; genus Sextonia; species Sextonia rubra. The sequence continues at coordinate 20,700,467 of JASUAD010000006.1, forward strand.
ATTTACGAATTTCCTTCTAGGTCTCTGTTTCAAGTGGTTTCAACCAAATTCAGAAAGCTAGGGTGTTGAAGCCACATTGATTCAAACTTGAATGGGACATTAGTGAAGGAGAAAGGAGGTTTATGGGCAGGAGAAACTTGTTTATGGATATGACATCATATGTTGTGTATATACATGAATCACAAGATCAACAAAGAAGTAACATATACAGGAAGAGACACAGAGATTTATGTAGTTCACCCCAATAAGGCTAAATCCATTGCACAGAGTCGATCATCTTCACTATGACAAGTAAAGCATACAAAGACTCTCACTCTGCCATATCATCTCTTCTACGTGGTGTGGGAACACCATGGGCAAGAGAGCTCTGAACTCTCTTCAACGCTAAGATCTAGGGTTACAGACTATACACATATCTAATCTCCACTTTATTGGCCACCAAGAAAGCCTTGGTATAATTACCAAAATTCCCTTGACCTTAAACTAGTCCTTAGGTAACCCAGCGGACTTATCCTGTTAAACTGGAATATAAGACATAAACCTAACAATCTCCACCTTAGTTTGGATTTCGTACAACTTGAGCTACCATGAGATAAAACCGGCAATGTCTTTATGTACCTTGTTGAATGGTACGTCAATGCACCGACAATGTAGTTTTCTTCCTTCAACATTTTGATATGTTAAACCAGCATATGACCTTTGAGCAAAGTTCATCTTCTCGTCAAACTCCACTTTAAACTTAAAGCTCGAATCCATTGACGAATCTGAGTAATATTGATATTTGAATCACTCACTATCTTGCCCTCTCTTCAACATTACTATGAAGATCCAATCACCACAAGTATGCAAGAAAAACAGATCGGAAATATGAGTTCAGATGACTCCATAATTGCATCACAATCTCTACCTTCGAGTTATAAAAAAACTCTATTTGACTTGGTCTTCGATCAATCAAATACATGTTTGACAATTGCTGATGTGAGCATGCATCAGCTCCTCCTTGTAGCTTTTCCATTGGCTTGGCTTTGGTAAGATAAATGGCAACACATGTGATCCGGAAAACATGTGAAACTCAAACGAACAACTTCATTTGAATCTACAAATCCTTTGCAACTAGGCCGGCGACTCCTACTATTGGGTTTGCAACTACAACCAAGTCAAGTTGACCCAATTCTAACTTGAACCCACATCTGTTCAGATCTTCTCCACAAGAAAAATTGGAGCTGCCTGAAACTCCTTCTTCCTTCTGTAATCAAGACAAGACGTCTCCTGGCAAGGTATGCAAATCTAGATTTCTCTTGTTTAGGCAAGTGGGAAACAATAATCTTCTCTTTTCAAGATTTTTACACTAAACTGTAGATCTCGTCACAATGAGCAAGCTGGAAGAAACGGATCTGAAATCCGACCTTGGATAGCTCCGATATCGCAGAAATGGTTTTCTGCGCTCTGATTTGGTCATACTCCTCATTGACAATCAAACAACCAATCGTCTTCCACAAGTGCGTAGATTTACTACTCTAAATAAGTTCGTAGGTGAAAACGAATCTCCGATTGGACGTCAGATGATCACGATATTGTAGAATAAAGTTTCTGCCATCGATCTCGATCAAACTGACTTTGACCATATGATCCTGCTGACGTATGCTAATGTCAGTGCTCTGCTGGGGGGTTGGACTGTTGGAAACGGGTTCAGGTTGACCCGACCCGAACTCAAACTGCTTCTGTTCTGCTGCTTTGGGCTTCTATACCACGGGTCAGGACGAACTAACCCAACTCGAGCCCAAATTGAAGTTGACCTGGGATAAATGCTAGGCTCTTCTTCTTCCTTCCATATTCTGCAACAGGGACAGAGCTCATTGCTGCTTCCTTTCCTTGGTTGCGACGGACAGGGACCGGTGACCAGCGGTGGTGGTGTGGCTGGTCCGGTGACGGCGTTCACTGAAGTCAGTCGGTGACTGGCGGCGGTGGCTACCTAGGACGACGATGGTAGGGAACGCCCGGTGAGTTTCTTTTTTTCCTTGCATTCGGAGAAGCTCCTTTTCTCCGGGCTTCTTCCTCAAGAAATCTGGCAACTAAAAAAAAATCCAAAAAAAACCGAGAACCCCTCGACCTTCTCCGATAAAGATCGCCAGCAACAAGAACCCTCATTCTTCTTCTGATTTGTGTGTAACCAAGCAGAGATCCACTGGCAATCTCTGATTTTTTTTTTGCAATGAGGATTATAGAAATCTAGATCCTCTGAGAATAACCGATCAGTCGATCTTCTGCACACAACTCTAAGCCCTAGGAGACCGTATCTTGGCTTTGATACCACTTGTTTGTGGATATGACATCACATGTTGTACATATACATGAATCACAAGATCGACAAAGAAGCAACCACACACAGGAAGAGATATAGAGATTTACATGGTTTACTCAAATAAGGCTACATCCACGTCACGGAGACGATCATCTTCACTAGGACAAGTAAAGTATATAAAGACTCTCACTCTCTCACATCATCTTTCCTACGTGGTGTGCGAATATCACGGGCAAGAGAGCTCTGACCTCTCTTCAACACCAAGATCTAGGGTTATAGATTATACACATAATCTCTACTTTTTTGGCCACCAAAAAAGCCTTAGTATAATTACCAAAATACCCTTGACCTTAAACCAATCCCTGGGTAACCCAGTGGACCTATCCTGTTAAACCAGAATACAAGACATAAACCCAATAGGAATGTGGTCTGAGGAATATTTTGGGAGGTGAGAGACTGATGGGTCATCAAAGGAAGAGCTCCAGGAAGCATTGCATGAGGCTTTATCAAGCCTTGCGGTAATATAAGCCAATCCCCTACGATCGTTGGACCAGGTGTATTTGTTACCTTTGAAGCCCATGTCCTACAGCCTTGAGGAGAGCACCATTTGAAGGAAGTCCTTGACTTGACGAGTTGGCTTGGAAATCAGCTTTTTTGAAGAGTAAAGAATGGCATTGAAGTCACCCAAGAAACACCAAGGGAGGTTTGAAGATGCAGAGCTTGATAGGTAATTCCATAATTCTCTTCTCTTAATGTAGTTGGTGGAGCCATAGATTCTAGTGAGCAGGCATTTACGACCATTTGAAGGGTTGGTGAATGAGGCAGTTAAGAATTGGGAAGCGAAATCAATGAGGGAGGTATTAATGGCAAAGCCCATTTTGTAGAGGCACCATAAGGAACTGGTGGGGAGACTATTATTTGAGAGGAAGCCATCATAACCAAGGGAGGACTGAAAATAGGAAGGAGGGGAGGAGGACATTGGCTCAGAAAGGAAAATAATGTCAGGGGAATGAGAGGAAACCATGTGGTGCAAGGCTCTGAGGGTGGGGGAATTAACTATTCCCCTGCAGTTCCAGAAGAGGACTTTGATCATTTTAAATGGGTGGTTTGGGGAGGGTTACCATCTGAGCTCCTTGTTTTGGGACAGGAGCAGGTGGAATTTGCTTTGCATTCGTTTCTGTTTCTTGTGTTTTTTTTTTTTTTTTAGTAAGAAGAGATGTCTACTTCCAGAGAAATCCTTTGTTAGCTAGGGATTTGACTAACCCATTGTCAAATCTTAGTCACCCTAAACCTGAACCTCTTTCCTCAATTGATTGTGCACAATTGGAGCATTTTCATCACTAAGGAGCTTAGCAAGAGGTCAATAACTTTGGATTTATGGACCTCTAAAGAACACGTTGGGTTCATTTCAATAAATGTAAATTATATCGATAGCAATTAGATTACGTTTTTTTTTATAAAATTTTACTCAAGTCAGACACGTAGACATTATCATCATAGTTATTGTAACTTTATTTTTAATTTCATACTTGTATTTTTTATTTTTTATTATAACTTTATAAAGTTGAAATTATCATTAAACATGTAAATTTTATTTAAAGTTTTTATATACTTTCATTGAAGTCATTATAAACTTCATTTGAGGGAATATAATTTAATTCATGTTTTCCTCCAAGTAATGTTTGTGTATTTATTATATTAATTTTAATTTCACTTCAAGACTGCAAGTTGAAAATTAAAAAAATAGTTTTAAATTTATTATTTAAAAAACTAAGAAAATGGGCAGGCCCGTAGGCAGCAAGGCTTAGCCCAAGTGGGGCATGGTTCAAGCCGTGCCGTGGGCCATGCTTGGCTGACCCCTTGTGGCCTGGGCATCATAGTTTTTAATTCGATCTGTTTCGATCCTTATTTTTGTCAGACCTCCAAAATAAAACATTTCGATTCATGTGGAATTTCAATGACACATTGCGGAGTTATACTTCGAAGAGATATATAAAATCAAAATATAAATGCTAGAAAAATAAAAAGTAAAATATGAAATATAATGTATACATATAATTCATTATAATGGACAACTTTATAAGATGCAAGTACTAAATTTATGCACAGATACAAGTATTAAGTTTAAGCACATTCCTTAGCAATAAAGTTTAAACATAATTTTTATAACAATAAAAGCTATTAACCTTTAAGATTGAAGTTTAGACACATTCTCCACAACATTTCGATTATTTTAAAATTTCTGTCATTTCATCCAATTTCTGCTGAGATCCATATTTTTAACCAAAATTGATTGTAAGTCAAATAAAAAAAATGCAATGTGCAATATGCATTTCTTTTGGACTTCACAACCGAAACGAAATAAATTGATATCCATGCTAAGCATTGCGTGACCTGGTCAGTGGAATTCCAAGGGCTGGCAGGGCATAGCCCAGGCATCACCTCTACCTTTGGCATGTGTCACATGTAATTTCTATTTTCTCCACTTTTCGTGAAACATATAATTTCTATTTGAGAAATGCTGGATAAACAACAAAACTGTCTCTCTTCACATAGCTTCTCTCTATCCACGAATTAAATTTCAAAATTTATGTTTTTTCCTTTCTCAACACACCCAATTTCCTCCACTACCCATTCCCTCTCCCTCCTTTCCTTCCTCACCTCCCCCTCCTACCATCTCCTGCGGATGGGCTCCATCTTCCTCTTCCTTCCTTCCCTCCCTTTTTTTTTTTTTTTCCTGTCCCTCTCCCTTTCTCTCCCTCTTCCTCTATCTCTTCTTCCCTCCCTCTCTTCTCCCACCCTCCCCCCTTGTAGAAGGGAGATCGCACCCCCCCCCCCCCCCCCCCCCCAACCAAAAAAACTCCTCCTGCTCCACTTCCCTCCCTCCCCTTTTCTCCCCCTCTCTTCTTCCACCCTCCCCGCAGTAGGGAGATTGCTTGCAGGGAGATGCCCCCACCCCTTGCTGCCGTTCATCGTATCCAAAGATAGAGAGAAGGGTAGCTGCAGTGATGGAAGTGAGGAGGGAGGGAGAGAAAGGAAGAGGGAGAGGGAAGGAAAAGGGCAGCCCCCTCCTTTGGCGACAGTGACCGTCATCGGAGGACGAGGATGAGGGGGGGAAGGGGAGGAGGAGAAGAAAGAAGGAGAGGAAAAAGGCCATTTGGTCATTTCGTACAAGGATAATTTTGTAATAAAAATTTTTATTAAAAACATGTGTGAAGAAGGGGATTTTTGTTGTTCAAATAGCAGCTCTCTTTCTATTTGAATCCATCAAAAGAAGCACACACACTACATATGGAGCTGCAAAAATACTCCTATCTATGAAGTTTGACTAAAAGGCAATGGATATCAACAATCTGCTACAGTAAAACATGTGGCCGGATGCACGCAAACCGGGCGAAATAGATTCCATCATTTTCTTCCATAATGCGACAATAAGAGTAACCCTGGCATCAGCAATTTCTCATCGAGTCTGGGACCGAGTCCACTGAGTCTTGGACTTATTAGATCCCGAACTCGTCAATTTCGTCGTTAGTCAAGAAGCCTAAACATCATACGGATTCTTTTCTTCTTTTGTTGTCTCCGAAGTCGATGTGTCCGTAGACCACGGGAAAGCCACGACGCCATGGTCCACAGACTGATCTTGCGCACACGTCGCCCTGCATGCAAGCTCGCCTCGCCACATTTTAACGTATTTATTTTTCCCCATCTTCGTTTGTTTCCCCGTTCTCTCTCTATAAATTGCAAGGACTCTGGTCACCATTTCCTCCATCCATAGCTAAGCCTCTTTCTCTAGCCTTTCGACGATGGCGAAACTAGCTCTCCTCCTCTTCCCTCTCTCTGCTACCTTAGCCTTTTCCTACGACGTCGACAGGGAGAGATGCGAGTCTCAGTGCAGGCATCAACAGCACCCTGAGCAAAAAGAGCAATGCATGCTGAGATGCAGAGAGCAATACCCAGAAAGCAGAAGATCGCGGGATAATCCTTTCTTCTTCGGTGAAGAAAGGTTGAGGATTCCATTGCAGACACAGGAAGGGAAACTCAGGGTTTTCGACAGGTTTTCAAGTAGGTCGGATTTGCTACGTAGGATCGAGAATTACCGACTTGCTGTCATAGAGGTTAACCCCAACGCCGCCCTTGTTCCCACCCACTGTGATACGGATGAAATTCTCTTCATTGTTGCAGGTATTTTATTAGTTTTTCGTTTCTGTATCTTAGTCTACTATAGCATCATCCTTCCTCGAAGGATGAGTGAAGTGAAGTGAAGTGGAGGATCATATTAAGAGAATAGAAAAAGAAAAAAAAAAGAAAGAAGTTAAAAGTAAAAATAGAAAATGACAAAAAAAAAAAAAACACCATCTTCAAATTATAGCCTTTTGTCATTTGGTGCTATGAGCGCTCGGTTTTTAACCAGGTAGTAATTTTATTCTTTTTAACAGAGGTGTTTTTTTTTTTGTCAATTAGTACTTTTCTTTTTACCCTCTTTTTTTTACCTTTGATTTGATCATTTACTTCGCTATCATCCCCTCCACCCTGCCCTCTTGAAAAAAAAAAAGAAAAGAGACATGTACTTTTCTTCTCATTATTGAATCTTTTTGCAATTGTTGGGGGTGTAGGACGTGCAACCGTCACTCTCCTGCGCAGAGAAAACAGGGAGTCCTACTATCTGTGCAAAGGAGATATCTTGAGGATAGAAGCGGGGACGACTCTCTACATAGTCAATAGAGACAACAACGAGAAGCTCTACATTACAAAGCTCTTGGAGACAATCTCCGTTCCAGGGCAATTCCAGGTAAATTTTGCGGTCCTCTAGATGAGTTCGGGTTCATTGATTTTACCCTGTATTTTTAACGTTATTTATCGACGAAATGTGTTCTGGCGGGTTGTTGTAGGCATTCTTTGTAATCGGAGGTCGCGAATCAGAATCTTACTAAATGAGCTTTAGCAAGAATATCCTAGAAGCTGCATTCAATGTAACAAGTCACCTCCTTCTATTTTGCATTTTGCATTTTGCACACGCCCCATTTAACTTTTTTAGTCCATATTGAATGACCGTCTCTCTCTCTCTCTCTCTCTCTCTCTCTCTCTCTCTCTCAACCGCAATCTGCTTTGTATTCCATCTCCAGACACAATATGAGAAGGTGAGGAGGGTGTTTGGGGAGAACCAAGATCGGCCCTTCGTAAGAGTTTCGCTGGAAAAAATAAGGCAGATAGCCCAACATGCATCCTCTTCTTCGGAGCGCAGGCATTCTCAACGTGAAGGAAGGTGGAGAGGACCCTCAACCTCTTTGAACAGCGCCCTACCTACTCTAACCAGCACGGACAGATATACGAGGTCGACTCCATAGACTATCCAGCTCTGCCAGCCCAAAACATCTCTGTTGCCTAGGCAATCATCGGCGGCGTGAGCACTTCATTACTGCTTGGCTTTCCCATTTGACTTTCCTTACTTCTATATTTCTTCTCACACAAAATGGAATAAAATTTTCAGGGGTCGATGTTGGCACCTTATTACAACTCAAAAGGCATTTAAGTTGGCAGTGGTCGTTGATGGTAAAGGATATTGGGAGCATGTGTCCCCATGCGTCTCTGGTCGCAGTGGAGAAGAAAAAGAGTGGCAACAAGAGTCGGTCTCTTATCATAGACTCAGCGCACAGGTGTCAGATGGCAACGCATTTGTCCTTCCACCAGGTCATCCCTCCACGATCGTTGCTGACCGCGGTCAGGACTTGCGCGCGCTCTGCTTCCGGGTCAATGCCGAATACAACGAGCAACATTGGCTCGCAGTTATGTTACTATCAATACACAACATCAAACATATCTCTCTGTCTCTCTCTCTTTTTGGTGACATGTTTGCTTGGTGGTGGTTGTTGTGGCTGTGTGTAGGGCGAGACAACATCTTTAATAAGATGAACAAGGTGGAAAGGGAGATGTTCTTCAAGGCACCCGAAACAGAGGTGAGAGAGGTCATGAATGCGCAAGGGGATGCTGGCATAGTTGGGGGACCCCGAGAAAGGTAGGAGAGGGAAAGTGAAGGGCGCGGTGGCGCCTTCCAGTCTATTCTGGATTTTGCGGGGTTCTAATCCAGTTTTACATACGAAAGAGGATGTGCATATAAAGAACAAACATATATAAATGAGTATGTCAACAAGAGTTGTAGAATGGAATGCAAGTATTGGGGAGTGCATGTAAATGATGTGTAATGGGGAGGAAAGTATAGGTCCTTGCCTTATGAATAATGACATCAATAAAGAAGACAGTTTTTGTTGTGTGTTCATCTTTACATTGTGGTTATTTATGGAGTAATGAACCTAGAGATGAGGATAATACCTCTTTCGATCATCTTTATTCGGCTGCAATTGCGCGTTGTCTGCTGCTGAAAACCATTTAACACTTTAGACCTTATATTTTAGTATCTAATGCTTTCGCAGTTTAGTACTCATGTCCTGTCGTCCTTGGGGTGTTTGGTGTCCATGTGCTCTTTTTTTTTTTGTTTTTTTTTTCGCGCTTCATTTATGTTTTTCTTTTCTTCAACATACGATTGAAAGAGTGATGCTAAATTCCATTGGACGGTTGATGTTTGGAATTCGGCATCTCCAAAATAACATATGTCAAATTTATTATTTATTTTTTAAAAGCTTTTCTATTGCTATGGATCCTATATCCTAAAATATTTTAAAAAATAGCCAAATTTGAGATATAAGATCCAGCATTTGGGTTCAAGATGGTTCGTACTGTTGTCCTATTTGGAGTGGCATGTGGTATTTGACATCTTCGAGTGGTAATCATTATCAGTATCAAATTTAGTATTTTCAATATCACATTTCAGTGGGATGATGTACTTTCGCTAAGAAGGACCCATTAACTTGAGATGAAGCTTTTTAAGTTTCTCGTGGGACCCACTCTTGATGCAGGTTAATTATGGGAGTATGCTGTTAGAGAAATGTTTTAGGGTTTTGGGCAAAGATTATATCAATTAATCATCAAGACCATTAATTTAATATTCTTAAACTTTAAAAGTCTTAAAGTTGCTTTTATAAAATTTAAAGGAAATTATGGAAACAATCACGTTAATGGGCCACTAAACAAAAAGGACCCCCAAAAAGCTTCCAACAACCTTTTTCGTTATCTTTTAAAAAGATTCATGGAGAATATATTTTTCCTTCTACTTCCTCTTCTCTATACCTCTTTGAACGTTTTTTGGGGAGAGCCTCTAGAATGGATTAATGCAATCAATCTCAATATTATGTGTGCAAACAATCAACCACGCAGTGAAAATAAATCAAACCACAAGCATACACCACAAGAAGAAACAATTTTATGTGAATACCTAACATGGGAAAAAACCATGATCAAGAATCAAACACTATAAATCATACTACAGTTACAAGAGAATACTTACAACTCTTATCCAGTTGCCCCTTAACTAAAGGACTTTGTGATTTCCTTGTACAGCTCTCTATTGCAACGACCCCTTATTATTCTCTGTGACAGATCCAAGCACTTAGACACGTTTTAGATGTTGTATTTGACTCTCCAAAGCAATCTTTTACACTCAGAGAAGTAGAAGACAATAATCTCTGGAGCAGAACTTTAGTCATTCAACTCTTTAATGAAAGAACTCTAAAAAAGGTGATCTCTTATAAGCAATCTTCTTCTTAAAATAATGAGATCTGTGTTTCACACCTTAGGATTGAGAGAGAACCACTTTTATAGCCCCTTAATACGTGCTTCATAAGTATAATTCGATCAGGAAAGGAGTTGGTATCAAACATGCAAGTTTTCTTTCAATTCAAACTGAAAAATCGTAAGTCAGTGAATTTTCTGCACCTATCAAATCGGTCGGATGAGTGATCTAATCAGTTGGATTAGGGTTCTGCTTGGGGTGAAATTTTAGCACTTTTCTGCAAACTTCCGGAGGCCATAACTTTCTCGTTTCAACTTCGATTGAGGCAATTTTAAGCTCTATCGAATCAGCTTGAAATGAGCTTTCTAACGGTAGGTTGCATGCCTATATCCGACACTCAGTTTATGGGATATAACCTTTTTAATCTATGTTATCCGTAGAATATCAACTGAATTTGTCACTTTTTCTTCGATTTCTTCACTTTAGTGTATCCGGCAACTCAATCCATTGTCTATACTCAAAGATGTATAAAATACAATACTAATGGACTCAAGTTTTGTCCAACTCATGAATTTTCCAACACAAAAATCCTTATAATCTGATAAGTTCTTAAAAATGTATTATTTTATGTGTAATTTCAGGAATTTTAAGGACTTATTCATTGGAAATCTCTTCATTTTGTTGGAATTCATGTTTTCATAATTTTAAAATTTATTTTAGAATTTTCTTGCAAAAATCATTAAAAATCATCACTTTTTCATTAAATCATGAAACTTTCCATTTTTAGAAGTGTTTTTCAATTTCATGATTTTAAATGGAATGATAAAACTTCTCATCATCATTAGTTAATTAAAGTTAAATCATGATTAATGATATGGATTTATGTTGTCATTCTATGTAAATTAGGCCCACATTAGTGCATTTGTGATTTTTATTCAAAATTATTAAACTAATTGAAAATCACTTTTATTTGTAGGAAAATTGAAGAAAGGGACCTACCTCAAAGATTAAAAGCCAAATAAATTATTTGAGAAGAAATCCAAGTGAGAATTGAAGTGGAATTGAAGAGATGAAAATTGAAGCACAAGAGAACCCCACACATGTGTGCACATGGGCACACATGCTTCGGCATCAAAAGGGGGGTCCACTTTATCTTGATTCTTGCGAATTTAATCCAAGCTAATTATTGCTAAAAGATTCAAGGAAATCTCTAAGAGGTTTTATTAATGATGAGAAAAGAAAGTGATAAATGAAGATCTTCTTGTATGAGAGAAAGAAGGAAAGAGGTTTTATAGAGGAGAGAATTATGGAGAATTTTTCTCTACTTTTTTGGACTTAGGCTTCCACATATTCCAATACATGTTAGCCACTCTACCATTCATATTAATTCCAGCCGATCAATATCCTTTAAAACCCATTCAACTAATCCACATACCATAAAATTCTCTCCCTCACGTCATCTCACTAGCCCACTTTCTATCCTTCTGCTATTTTTTCTCTCTGTCTTTCCATCCCCATTCTTTCAAATACCCAACGTCCTATGCCAAGTCACACCACTTTCTTTCTTTTTATATTTCCCTTGTACTTCCCTTCCCATCACCTAGTGTATATATATAGCATAAAGGAGGAAGTAAAGGGCCCATCCCTCATATGATCTCACGTCCTCACATCTCTCCCATCTCTCTTTCTCTCACTTTCTTTTCTTTTCCACATCACACGTACACAGCACCTTTCCATCACCTTTTTATTTTTTTCTTTTCCATACTCCACCATACCACATCAACTCTTGTACCCACTTCTTCTCTCCTCTCCATTCCATCTCCTCCTTTCGTCTAACCCTCCTTGGTGTGAAGATTGAAGAAAAGAGGCTGGATTGTACGCAGAGTCCCTTCTTTTTGATGTCTTGATCTAGGGTAAGGGTAGACTTTCTATTTCTAGTTGTAATTATTTTTGGAGTTTATTTGGTGTATTGGTTCGTTTAAAATTTAAATACACAATTAGTGAGGTCAAGGTGTTCCGCCTTGGTTCGGCGCCGTGTGTTTGTGTGTGGTGACAGCACGCACTTGGTGCGTTGTCTTTGTGGATTTTTTTTATTCTACCAATACAGTATTTTAATCTACCAAAAATAAGAAAAACTAGCATTCTTTTCATTATTCTTTTTATTAAATCTGAATGTTTTATTTCTGATTTTTTTAATTTAATGCATGATTATTTATTTCTCTATATTGGTGGTTTGATCTATTTTATTGTCTTGCAGTTTCTAGTCTTAGGATTGTTTTAGTTTAGGATTTCTAGGTTAGATTTAATTTTTAATTTTTTTTAGATTTGGATTTGTAATCTAATTTTAATTTTCAGAAATAGTAGTGTGTAATTTTTGTAGATTTTATTAGGGTAGCTTTAGTTTTTCAAATAGGATAGGTTTTCTGCGAATACCAGCTCCCTGTGGATATGATCCTAGACTCACTGGATAAAACTACATCGAAACCTTACACTTGGGGTCCACGTTGATCACAATCTCTTGCTCCTATTTCTTCTTCCCGCAATCCAACCAAATCCAATTTTACCTCCTCCATCATATTTCTTTTGTTTTTGTTTCTCTTCTTTCTTTTTATTTCTCATTTCTTCCTCCTCCTTTTATTTCCCAACTAATTGACTAGTGCCCTGTAACACTCCGGCCCAACTTAATCTGGTTTAATGACTAAATAATGTGTTTTTGGGTACATTTATAGTGAATTCGATTTATGCTTATTGTTTTGTCCTTTTGAGTTTCGTTTCAAGTTATAGATAAATAGTTGGGTTGAGTTTAACCTGGTTTAAGTAGACATGAGCCCTTTTTCATAATTTTAGATTTTGTGAGAGTTTATCATTCATACATCATCTTAGTGTCAGTACATGTATCTCATTGAGCTTGTTGACTTTTGTTACTGACTTGCATGCAAACGATGTCGTTTGCTTTCGTTGGCCGGTTATTTGATTCGAACTGTAATTAACCTAAACTCTTGGATGTTTTGCAATTTCTATCATCCTTATCTTAATATAAGAAGTCATGCACCGACTTCTTCCTCATTCCATTTTCATCTTCAACGTTTTCTTCTCTCCGTTTTCTTTGCTCTTGGTTTCTTCCTTTCCTTTTCTTCTTATTCTCACAAGTAGAGAGAGGGGGGAGTTCTTGGACACCTAGTTGACTTGTCATTTTCTTATGAGTTTGAGTTTAAAGGTAAGAGTCGAGTTCTTTTTCTTCCCTACACGAAGCCTCTCCAGTTCACCGCACTCTTCTTCTTCTTTTCGTCATACAAGAACCTCGCACCACCTTCACAGTTCATCTCAGGTGAGAAGTTGAGTCATGGTCTCTGTTATGAGTCTAGGATGTGATTGTACTGTATGCACACCTTTTCTTCTGCTCACTTTTGGCATGCATGGTGTTAGGACTGCATCTCCAAGGTCAATTGGGCCAAAGAACAACTAAGTTACAGAAAAAGCTCAATCGAGGCAAGTATACGTACAGTGTGGATGAACACATGTTGGTACATGGTGATTGTTATTATTTTTTTTAGTCTTTCTCTCAAGTGTGTTGTGGTGTACAGCTCTCTTGTAATTGGATGTTTATTGTCTCCTTGAGTGCAAGTCATTCAGTTCAGTCATTTTGTACAAAGTCCTGTTACCCGACTGATCGGGCATGAGGTCCGACTGAACGGACATTTCCAGAACCGAAATCTGACCGATTAGGCTTTAGAACTAACCGATCGGCCCTGTAGCACTTTTGCTTCGAGAGATTCAGTGTCCGATTGAATCCTATTCTTGCTTAGTTTCTTTCTTTTGCTTTTAAACACTAAAAGGACCCTTTTATACTCTATTCCCGAGTCTCTCTGCCCTTTAATGAATTGGAGGAAAAGATAGAGTTAATGATAAGACCTTTTAGGGCCTTTATCTGGATTTCTTAACCTGATCTTAACCTGCCCAGTGGACTACCTGAATAGCATGAATGGTCTTGGCGGCTGTGACTCATTCATGTGTGTTGTCCAGTTGTTAAGCACCCCCCATGGGTGTTAGTTTAATGGACTTTGATACACATTTCATTGATACATTGCAACACCCACAATACGAACAACTATGTATCGAATAACTTAAAACTACATCATCATGCACTGTTAGAAACAATGGACAACTAGCTTAGGGTTGGCTAGTAAGCAATCATGATTCCCTGAATAACTTGACTTGCATTGCATATTGACTTTCGATTATTGCCTTCCATGCTCTTATTCTTATTCGACTTGTATGGGTATTGAATTCGACTTGTATTGGTATTGAAAGAATTGATTTGGTGTTTAACCCTAGTGTGATGTACACACTGTATTGCCTGCTTGTGATATGGCATGGTACACGCACTGTACTGCCTGCATGTGACATTGAATTATCGTGCATCATCTAATATGACCAATACGGTCTGGCTCTACTCAGCTTCAGCCTCAGGATACTCGATAGGGTTGACTTTGGCGTAGCTTGCTTATTGCCTTTGCAGTGTGCTCTTGTCCTGGGACTTTCGGACCCCAGGAACCAGAGACCCATTCGTACCCTGGCTCAGTCAATGGTGTTCTCATCTTGCTTGCTCTCGATAGGGAGAATATAGCAAATGTAGTAGCCACCTAGCAAGTGTATTTGTTCTATGCTTCTGATGTCATGTTTTATTCTTATGCATGACTTGCCTAGTAGACTAACTTGAAACTTAATGCAATATTATCTGTTATTTATTTTGCTAGACACAATGCCTGTTACTTTATTGTTTGCTTATACTTTGCTGAATCATTGTATTCATTAGTTGCTCTTGGTGTTATAGGCTCAGATCCCTCTACCGACCCTTCGTCTGTCAACCAAACTCTAGGAGAAAACCGCGAAGCCTAGTCAGGGCTAGAGGAGTGGATGTGATCCATCTAATGGAGAGCAGCCTTGCATTTGCATCAATTCCTTGTTTTGTTGCGTTGCATTGGCTTTTGTACCAGGGTTTTTGGTTTTCATGTACACCTTGTATTTTGTCTCCAAGAACTCTTCCTTATTTTGATTGTACATAATGTACTTAATGTCATATTTGCTAATTTGTTTTGTTTGTATGCAATGATACGTACAGCTCCGCGTACACCATATTTGCATGTGTAGATGTCCCTTGTGTGTGCATACTTAGACAAGGTTTAGGTGTGCTTGCACGAGAGTGCGTGTGTCACTGGTTAGGTTTTCACTAACCCCTAATTTCTGGGCTCAGGTTGTGACATGCCCATCTCTAGGTATCCTACATGGCGATGGTGGAGCAGGTAACGAAGACAATGATGGCGAGTGGGTTGAGGAGGTTGTAGCCCTCCTTGAAGGCAGAGACAAAGAAGCGAAGGACATCAAGGAGGAGGTTCATGAGGGTGAAAAAGTAGGAGGTCTAGGAGCAAGCGAGGTAGGCGGTGTTGACAAGGTTCTTGATGATGATGTTGCTAGCGGTGATGAAGGCGACTTTGCCGCCAACCTCGACTCGAAGGTAAGAGAATGACCCATCTGTGATCGAGATCTCAATAGTGAACTCAATACAACAGAAGACAGATAAGAGGGTGGGGATGTTGAATATGGCATAAGAGAGGACCAACTCTCTGATCACAACACCCTTTATTCCCTCTTTAAAGCCTGTGCAAGCCTCCAAGACCTCCAGATGGGCGATCGAATAGTGCACAGAATACATTTGACAAAATGCCTCTGAGAAGTAAAATGTCGTGGAGAGTGTTGATATTTAGGTACAAGAAGCGGGATGAGGTTGAAGCTGCATGCGAGGTGCTTGATGAGGTGCAAGTGAAGGATAAAAGGATTTGAAGTGCTATGATTTTTGGGTACATGCACAATAATTATTTCAAAGAGGGGTTGGCAATGTTTCAGTTTCTTAGCATTTAATTCGTAATAGATTTAAACGTTTTGCCTCATTTATGTTGTTATCTTTGTTATAAGTTGATTGATTTTAAAAAAAATACAGCAATTATGGTTACTTTGCAAAACATTCCGTCTTGAATCAGACGATTAATTTCTATTTACTATATAAACCCTCATATGAATTGTATTTGATTGTAACATTGATGCCAAAGAATATGGAGTTAACTTGTATGTATTGTACTTGATTGTGGATATAATGAATGTGAATTTGAAATGTTATTATATGTCATGAAATTGGTTGTGGAAGATCAGCTTCAATTTGACATGAAATTTTGGATGTTGTATATGATATGAAGTCTATTCATTTCATTTGGTAGGGCCGGCTTTACCATTAGGCTATAAAAGCCCATGCTTTAGGCCCCCATAAAAATAGGGCCCCCGAAATAACAACTGTTATCTTATGTTTTTTCTATCCCCCAAAATAAGGCCCCATTATAAAGCAAACGAAAGGAAGGATCTTCTTGTGATAATCATCCTTATCCCATTTCCACTTACCGGTATTGATTGTAAAAGATTCCTAAATTATCTCCTAAGCAAATCAAATCTTTATTATTGAGAATCTAAGTAACAGTTAAGAGCCCATTTAATTTAAACTACCAAATAACTCTCTCTCTCTCTCTCTCTCTCTCTCTCTCTCTCTCTCTCTCTCTCTCTCTCTCTCTCTCTTAATATTATGTCATAGTTATTTTGACTGTGACTAACCACTCCATTTCAAGATTCTAATTATCCCCTAATTTTTCTATCCTAATTGTACTTCTCGCATTTCCGGTTCCTTAAAACTAAATGGTACGGTTGTTGATGGTTTGGTTTATTGATGGAATTACAAGATTTGCATATACCATTAATACTAGTTATTAGATTGCAGATGGATTAATTCACACTTGAATTCACTTTTTTTTTATTTACATGTTAAAGTTAAAAAAATAAAAAAGGCCTCATTTAGACTTGTCACTTTAGGCCCCATAGTGTCTCGAGCCGGCCTTGTCATTTGGTGTGTAGTTGTATTAAAAGAATGTAATATAATTTGTATTGGACATGTGTTGAATTCACGTCAATTTGGATTTATGGATTTTGTGGCATTCTTTGTGGATTTATGTAGTGAGATAGACTCTCAAAAGTAATGACACAAATATGTAATGAAATAGTCTTTTTATTTTAATATCGATTGTTTCTTCATCCATCATTGTGTCTTTGGCTTCATCTACAACGAAGATATTTTTTTCTTTTTGTGAAGTGATGAATGTTTCTCTCAAAAGCTTTGGATTTTCTACTCGCCAAACCAAGCACGCGATTAAAACCGAGTATCATAAAGATTTCAAAATAATTTTCATTTTAAACGTAAATTCAATCTATAAAAAATTATAGTATGTATGATTTTCAAAGAATAGTTCAATTTCTTAACATTGGATCAAATTTAGGAAAAACTTCAAAAAACTATATAAATTTTAGTTATTTTTCCAAAGAACATTTTAAATATTTCAAAAAAGAAGAAAGATTTTTTACAATTCTTTCAATTAGAGAGATTTTGGTCTTTTCTTAACTTCTTTCCTCTGCAAACTAGCTATTTTTATTTTGATAATCATAACCATTTAATGAAGCTAGGTATTTAGTCATTGGAATGTCCCTTTTTAACCATCCATGCAGGAAGATGGATGAAGTGGGTCCCACACTCCCACTAGGTAATTATGGTTCGTCTTGACCATCTCTCATAAATGATCTATTAAAGAGAATATTTGAAAAATGATATAAGGGTATATATATATATATATTTTACCTTCCTGAACACATTTTTGTGAAAAGGACATGGATTAAAAAATTGTGAAAGCTTTATACTTTTTAAAAGTACTCATATCTTTATATATTTTCTTAAAAATGAGGCAATTTTAATAGCTTTTTGAAATTTTCCTTTAAAATTACATTTGAAAGTAACAGATAGGAAACAAGTAATGATTTTACATTTCGAGTGTTGGTTCTTTTTTATTTTTTTCATTCCAATGACCTTTTTTTGCCAGATTTGAACAGAAAAAAGAAAATTTAAATCGGTCACCAGAAAATGATGTGCAAGCCAGCGCAGTTTATTAATGGTACCCCACTTAAACTGAGGTTCCATTAGATAATTATAATAATTGCCAAAATGACTACACAATATTTTGACATTGGTCAAAATAGAAAATTTAGTGACTATTTTT
The DNA here is from genome assembly GCA_037013555.1 of Sextonia rubra. Lineage (NCBI taxonomy): Eukaryota > Viridiplantae > Streptophyta > Magnoliopsida > Laurales > Lauraceae > Sextonia > Sextonia rubra. The sequence goes on from JASUAD010000006.1 coordinate 20,718,537, forward strand.
CCTAAATCCCATGAACATGATATCCTAAGAAAGCCCTTTATTATTCAGCATCTTCTCCATCTCTCTTTATTCTTATCCTTTTCCAAGTCCTGGTTCTCACATGCATGTGTCACAAGCATCACAGATGGAGTACGTGATACAGATAAATGCTCTGCTGCATGCAATCTGTAGATTCAATGTCTTTCCAGCATGCACTCATGCACCCTCACCAATTTTTCTGTTGTCGTCTAGAGAGGATCATCTTGTCCGTGCAGCAAGTAAAATGCATGACGCTGTTAAAATATTAGACTAATTCAAATACAATGCTGTGTCTTAAGTTGTACTTTGAATAAATTATTGGTTTTGAATTTAGGTGGTCATGAGACACATGTCCTTTTGTTGTTAGTCACCTATGTATATTTAAGTGTTATGTGTCAGTGAAGTTCTTGTGTGAAATGAATAAAAGAAAAACTCTGATACAATCTATGCTTAACTCTCTCTCCGATTAAGTTTGCTTCCTATGTGTGCAACTTTGTGCAATGTATCTACACTATCCTATGAAGGTAGCTTGCCACTGTTTTGTCACCAGCCTACATTTGTCTTTTTAGTAGCCAACATTTTGTGGTGTCAGAGCTTAGGAAAGCCCAAAAGAAGCAATTATGCGTATTCTTCAACTGCGTTATTTCAGTTGCAAACTTGCTTAGACAACTATTCTAGGTGTGTTGCAAGCGAAGGAAGAAAAAAAAAAAGGAAGAAATGGCTAACAACAGTGCTATAAGTGTTTCTCAACCATTGGTTCTTATTTTTAAAGGTGATAATTATCAATTTTGGAGTATCAAAATGAAAACCTTGTTTATTTCATTTAATTGACAGGATTTAGTTGAGAATGGTTTACCTGAATATGACTCACAAGAGGATAGACTTACTGTAGCAAAAAAAAAAAAAAAAAAAATGAGATGAAAGAAAATAGGAAAAAGGATGCAAAGGCCTAATTTTACATATGGTTACTGCACCCACTATCCAAAAACCAAATATCTCTAACAAATTCAGCATTTGCAGATAAACATGAGACCATCTTTCCTAGGATAATGGAGCCACCACATCAAATGAAGCATGGGAATTACTTCGAGATGAATATAAAGGATAAAGTCAAGTTGTTACCTTGAAATTACAAACTCTTCACCATGAGTTTGAAAATTTATTGATGAAAACTTCTGAGTCTATTCAGAGATTCTTCACAAGAGTCACAACTAATGTGAACCAAAGAAGGTCTCTAGGTGAGGACCTAATTGATAAAAAAATTGTTGAAAAACTATTAAGAAGTCTCACTCCCAAATTTAACCATGTGTTGCTATCATTGAAGAATTCAAGGATTCAACTAAATTATATTCGAATCAACTAATGAGTTCTTTGCAAACACATGAAGAAAGGTTAAACAAAAATGCAGATAAGCCAGATGAGCAGGTTTTCCAAACAACACTTGATTTAAAAAATGGATCAAGTAGCAATTTTGGGGCTACCTCCAACCAAAGACAAAATAACCAAGGTCACGGTCATGGTTACGGGAGGCAAAATATTCATGGAAGAGGCCGAGGAAGAACCATGCATAATGGAAATGAGAGAAACCACAACAAAGGTAATCTCGAACTTCGTCAATGCTATAATTACAAGAAAAGAGGTCATGTTGAAAAAAAATTGTTGGTACAAAAACAAGTCTTCAACTGTGCCTCAATGTTCAATTTGAAACAAATTTGGACATGAAAAAAAAGGATTGTTGGCATAATGACACAAATTAAGCAAATTTCCATGAAGAAAAGACAAATGATGAGTTGAGGAAAATTTGTTTCTCTCATGTTTATCTGTAAATGTTGAATTTGTTGGAGATATTTGGTTTTAGGATAGTGGGTACAATAACTATGGAATAGGTGATAAAACATTGTTTGTTGGGACGGATGAGTTAGTAAGATCACAAGTCCTGATGGAAACCATAGTCGAGTCCAAGTGCAAGGCAAAGGAATTGTTTTTGTGAACACCAAGTCAAGTACAAAACTTATACACAATTTTACGGTTGTACTAGGTTTGGCTCAGAACCTAATTAGCTTGGGACAGTTAATGAAAAAAAGGTACTATGTGATTTTTGATGACGATCAATGCTTGCTATTGAAAAAAAAAGAATATGGAGTTGGTCATAGCAGTGAAAATGGCTCAAAACAAAATGTTTCCTCTCACAATTTCCGCTCTTACCCTTAATGAATTCAAGTCTATGGAGTATGATAATTCATGGCTTTGGCATAAGCGATATGGGCATCTAAATTTTCGCGGTTTGGGTTCACTGTATAAAAAAAGCATGGTTGTTCGCTTACCTGTTGTGCATCATGGTAACAATATTTGTAAAGCTTGCATTTTTGGAAAACATCACTAAACCCCTTTTCCAGCAGGTAAAACTTAAAGGGATAATCAACTTTTAATGTTGGTACATGCTGATATTTTGTGGCCCTATGCGCACAAATTCACTTGGTGATAGCAAGTATTTTTTAATATTTGTTGATGAATGCACAAGGATGATTTAGGTGTATTTTCTTACAAAGAAATTTGAAGCTCTTTTATACTCTCTACAATTTCGATCTTATATTGAAAAACAAAGTGGGTTTTTACTTAAAACATTAAGAACTAACCGAGGGGGTGAATTTACATCCAAGGATCTCCTTTTGATTTGTAAAGATGCAGAAATCCGGAGAGAACTTACTGCAAATTTCACGCCACAGCAAAATAGAGTCGTGGGGCTAAAAAATCGTAGCATTATTGAAACCGTAAGATACATGTTAAAAGAAAAAGGGCTCCCAAAAAGCTTTTGGACTGAAGTAGTATCTACAGTGGTTTACTTGCTTAATTGCTCTCCTACAAAGATAGTCAATGGAAAACACCATATGAAGCATAGTATAGCAGAAAGCCAAATGTAAGTCACTTAAAGATCTTTGGTTCTATAGTTTATGCACATGTTCCCTGTGAAAAAAGGCAGAAGTTAGATGATAAAGGCTTAAGTGCATTTTTGTCAGATATAGTGAAGAAACAAAAGGTTATAGACTTTATAATCCCAAAAAGGAAAATTTGTTCGTTAGTCAGGATGTAATTTTTAATGAGGATGATGGATGGAGGTGGGATAGTGAGGTTCATCACTACCCTCTAATTGTTGAAGAAGAAGAGACAACATCTTTTGATCCATTACCTGATGCTCTATGAAGTCCGACTGGATCCACATCACCGCCTAGAAAGGTCAAAAATCTTATTCATATTTATCAGTCATGTGATTTTATATGCTTTGCACTATACCCACTTGTTTTGAAGATGCAATAAGAGCAAAAAGATTGGCATGATGCAATGAAATTTAAAACGAATGCCATTGAAAAAAAACAAAACATGGAAATTAGTAGATTTACCACCAGGCAAACAGGCTATTGGGTTTAAATGGATTTACAAATCCAAGTTTAATGCAGATGGCTCTTTGCAAAAATACAAGGCCTGTTAAGTAGCAAAATGGTATATGCACAAGTTCTAGGTATTGATTTCTTTGAAACTTTTTCTCCTATTGCTAGAAACGACACTATAAGGACTACTCTAGTCGTAGCTGCCCAAAAAGGATGGAAAATTTTCAATTTGATGTAAAATCACCTTTTTTAAATGGAGAGTTCCAGGAGGAAGTGTATGTTAAACAGCCTCTTGGATTTAAGATTAAAGGGTCTAAAAATAAAGTTTGCAAGTTGACAAAGGCACTATACGAGCTTAAACAAGCTCCACAAGCTTGATATAGCAAAAATGACAAATATTTTTTGGACCATAATTTTCAAAAAAGTGAAAGTGAACCGACCCTTTATGTGAAGGTAGGAGGGGAGGATGAAATTCTCATGGTGTGTCTAGATGTTGATGATATGATATTTACCAGTAACTCTCCAAAATTGATTGAAGAATTCAAGAAAAATATGATGTCTCAATTTGAAATGACAAAAATAGGTTTGTTACATTATTTTTTAGGGGTAGAAGTTATTTAAGACTCAAATGGTATTTTTCTCCACTAAGGAAAATATGCAATGGATCTGCTAAAAAAAATTTCATATGTCAAATTGCAAACCCACTAAAACACCCATGCAGACAGATGAAAAGCTTATTCTAGATTATAGAATTGAAAAGGCAAATGCAAAGAATTTCGAAGTATTATTGGAGACTTGATTTTTCTCACACATATAAGGTCAGATATAATGTTTTCAATAAGTTTGATTTCACGGTTAATGAACAGTCCAAGTAAAGCTCCCATGTGTGTAGCTAAGAGACTACTATGATATATTCGTGGAACATTGGATCTCGGACTTTGGTATAAAAAATCAAATACTTGTAAACTTGTCTCATATACTGACAGTGATTGGGCAGGTTGTGTCGATGACAGGAAAAGTTCTATAGGCTATGGGCTTAGTCTTGGGTTTGCATTGATATCAAGGGCCTCAAGAAAGTAGCAAACAACAAAATTGTCCACAACTGAAGCAGAATATATGGCGGCTAGAAGTGCGGCTTGTCAAATTGTGTGGGTTAAGAGTGTAAGGATTTTTGTATTGGAAAATTCATGGATTGGACAAAACTTAAGTCTATTAGTGTTGTATTTTACATATCTTTGAGTATGGATAATTGTTTGAGTCGCCAGATGCACTGAAGTGAAGAAATCGAAGAAAAAACCGACAAATTGAAGTGATTTGCTACGGAAAATATGGCTTAAAAAGATCATATCTCACAAACCGAACGTCAGATATGGGCATGCAACCTACCGTTGGAAAGCTTATTTCGAGTAGATTCCGTAGAGCCCAAGATTGCCTCAATCGGAGTTGAAATTTATGGCCTTCAGAAGTTTGCAGAAAAGTGTTTAAATTTCACCCCAGGTAGAACCTTAATCCAACTAATCGGACCATCCATCTGATCGATCTAACAGGTACAGAAAATTTGCTGACTTGTGATTTTTCAGCTCAAATTGAAGGGAAACTTTCCTGTTTGATGCCAACTCCTTTCCTGATCGAATTATACTTATGAAACAAATATTAGGGGCTATAAAAGAGGGTTTTCTCTCAACCCTAAGGGTAGAACATAGATCTCATTATTCTAAGAAGAGATTGCTTATTGGAGATCACCTTCTCTAGAGTTCTTTCATTGAAGAGTTGAAGGGTTGAAGTTTTGCTCTAGAGATTTCTATCTTCGACTTCTCTAAGTGTAAAAGACTGCTTTGAAGAGTCAAATACAACATTTAGAAGGTGTCTAGGTGCTTGGATCTGTTATAGAGAATGGCAGGGGGTTGTTGCAGTAGGGAGTTGTGTAAGGGAATCACAAAGTCCTTAGGTTAAGGGGTAACTGGATAAGGGTTGTAAGTATTCTCTTATAACTGCAGTATGATTCTTGGTCATGGTTCTTTCTCAGATTGGGTTTCCACATAAATTCTATGTCTTCTTGTGGTGTGAGCTTGTGGTTTAATTTATTTTCGCTATGTGGTTGATTTTTTGCACACATAATATTAAGACTGATTGCATTAATTCATTATAGAGGCTCTCTCCTAAAAACCTTTATGGAGGATTCTATCCGACCTAAAGGACAAGTAAGCAAAAGTAAAAATTTTATTTTGTGACAACATGTCGAGAATTAAACTAAGAAAGAATCCAGTCTTCCATGGAAGAATGAAGCACATGGAAGTTCGGCCCTATCTTATTCGCAAGCTTGTGGGAAAGAAAGAGATCACGCTGGAGTACTGTAGTAAAGAGGAACAAGTTGTTCATATTTTCATAAAGGCTCTTTCTGGAGAAAAATTTTTCAAGTTACGAAGAATGCTTGAAGTTGAAGGCATTTGAATTAAGGGAGAGTGTTAAAATATTAAATTAATTCAAATGCTATGCTATTTGTCTTAAGTTGTACTTTCAATAAGTCATTGGTTTTCAAGAGTCCAGGTGGTCATGGGACATATATTCTTTTGTTGTTAGTCACCTATGGATTTAAGTATTATGTCTCACCGAAGTTCTTGTGTGAAAGGAATAAAAAGAACTCTGGTACAAGCTTTCTTCCGGTGTATGCAACTTTCAATGTCCTATTAAAGTAGCTGGCAACTGTCACCAGCCTACATTTGTCATGCTAGCAGCCAACAGACGCGGCAGTCTCTGAAGCCCACGTTGCCCACACGTCCCCTCGCATGCAAACTCACCTCGCCACATTTTTAAGTATTCTTTCTTTCCTATTTTCATCACTTCCGAAAATTTCTCTATAAATTGCACTGCGCTACATAGCCAGTATTTCATCCAAAGCCATAGAAAGAGATTTGCATCTGTTTCAGCGTCTCTCGAATGGCGAAACCAGCTGCACTCCTTCCTATCCTTTTCTACCTTCTCTCCACCAACGTAGCCCTCTCCGAGAGCACCCAAGAAAGCAGAGGAGAGTGGAGAGATAATCCTTTCTACTTCAGCAGCGAGAGCTTCAGGACTCCACTGAGTACCCAAGAAGGAAAGCTTAGGATTCTTCAGAGGTTCCCAGAGCGGTCCCATCTACTACGTCAGCTTGAGAACTACCGAATTGTCCTCTTGGAGGCCAACCCCAATACCGCACTTATGCCCAGCCACTATGATGGAGAGGCCCTTCTCTTTGTTCCAGAAGGTATACTTAATTTGCTTTTCTTATCGTCTTAGAGCCTCCTTCTGTTCTCATATATCGTTATTGAATGATGCTGTGGTGGAATTGTTGGGGTGTAGGAAGTGCAACCATCACTCTCCTGCTCAGAGAAAGCAGGGAGTCCTACCGTCTAGGAAGAGGAGATTTGCTAAGAGTGGGCGCGGGGTCAACAGCCTACATAATCAATAATGACAACAGGAAGAAGCTATACATTGTAAAACTCATTGAAACAATCTCCGTTCCAGGGCGACTCCAAGTAAAGCATCAAGATTTTCATACATCTAGTCTATTTATGGGTTCTTTTGACTTGATTAACACAATCTTTCTGAGTAAATGTATGTTGTCGGTTTGTAATAGGCATTCTTTGGCATTGGTGGTGAAAATCCAAAATCCTACTGTATGAGCTTGAGCAGGCATATCTTAGAAGCTGCATTCAATGTAATGTATATCTTTTAGTCTATTAAATTAAAGACTCCCTCTATCCCTCTTGCTCATAGCCACCATTCTTTCTTTCTTGTGTACCATTTTTCCAGACTGAATATGATGAGGTGAGAAGGGTGTTTGGGCAGCACCAGGAGGGTCCCTTCGTGCGTGTTTCCGAGGACAAAATCAGGGAGATAGCCCGACATGCTTCGTCATCCCGGGGCGGGCAATCTCATTCTCAATATGAAGGTAGGTGGAGAGGACCCATCAACCTATACGAACAGCGCCCAACCTATTCCAACGAGCACGGACGGTTGCATGAGGTTGACGCCAACGACTATCCGGCTCTCCGAGATCAAGACATTGCAGTTTCCCATGCAATCATCCGTGGAGTAAGTTGGTCAATGCTCTGCTTGTTGTCTCCTTCAAAATGCCTTCTTTTATTCTTCCCTAATTTTATCAGGTCCTCCTTAAACCCACCCACCCACGCGTTTGGATTCTAATTTCTTAACATCACCCACCCGTAAACTTTGCAGGGATCGATGGAGGCACTATATTACAACTCAAGGGCAACTATGGTGGCAGTGGTTTTGGATGGTACAGGCCGTTTCGAGATGGTGTGCCCTCACCTGTCCGACCGTAGTAGAGAGGAGAGCGAGCAGGGCTGCCCGGAAGGGGAAGGAGAAGGAGAGCAAGAATCCGTCTCATACCAAAGGGTCAGTGCACAGCTGAAACCAGGCGATGCGTATGTGGTACTTCCGGGTCACCCCTTTGTGAACGTTGCTGACCGAGGTCAGGACCTCCGCATTATCTGTTTCGAGATCAACGCCCAAGGCAACAAGAAATATATGCTTGCAGGGCGAGACAACATCTTCGGCAAGCTCAACCGGGAAGAACGGGAGATCTTCTTCAAGTTACCTGAAAAAGAGGTGCAACACGTGATAAATGCTCAATGCGAGAGGGGCTTTTTTGAGGGGCCCGAAGGAAGAAGGGAGAACGGGAGCGGAGGTCGTTCGGATATATAGAGTCTCTCAAAAGAAAGCTGTATGGGCTTTCTGTGAGCCTGAATTAGTGAGCCTATGTAACCATGCGCTTGAACGTGTGTGCAAGTGTTGTCTTCCACTAGAACGTAAATAAAATAAAAGCTACCTTGTAAGACTTTTAGCAGATTATGGTGTCGTTTGGGTCGAAAAATATAGACATATTTAATTATGGTTTGTCTTCCAGATACACGGAGAAGAAAGTAAAACAAAGTAAAAGCAGTCTTAATTACTATTATAGAAATTTTGTATATGAAATTTATTCTAAAATAGGAAGGTGCAATAAAATAAGAATCAAATTGAGTGTAATACATTTCAAGTAAAAAGGGGAGAATTGAAACATGTTAAGCTAATTCATAGATGGAGGGTTTTAACGATTTTCCTGTTAAATTGTGGTTTAATGAGAAAACGAAAAAAGACTCGAAATTGACAGGAGTATCACTTGAATTTGTTAAAATATAATTTTTATTTTGTCGAGTTTACCAAACCATGATATTTGAATCATAGGATTTGACAGATTTTGAAAAGTTTAGCGTCTGAAAACAGCAAGAAAAATGTGCTTTTATTGATTTTTGAAGTCAATGGAAGCTTTGAACTTATGATTATTTTAACAGTGAAAAAAAAAATGAACAACAAGAACAGTGAAATGAAATGAGTGCCTAAAAGGACAACAAAAATGTGCAATCAATCCCCCTCTAGTCTTAAACGAAATGAGTGCCTAAAAGGACACGGTAGGGACGGTCTTGCAAGAAGGGAGATGTTGATAGCTCGAGATGGAGTTTGGATCCTCTTATTAAAAACCCATGGTTGGAAGGTAAAATCCAGTCGGTGCCCTTTTGGGGATACATTTTTTGAATTCTCGATTGGTGCACTTTTGGAGACACATTTTTAAAATTTTTTTCAATGAGTCATTCCTCCTGAAATAATTCATGTCCAATTAGCTTTGATACCATATTAAAAATTTTCAACTAGCCATTTCTATTAAAACCTCGAGGTGTTAGTATTTCTCAATATTCTCCCCATCCTTTGGACATTTGGGCCCTGTTTGGCATTGTTTTGGTGTTGTTCTTAATTCTATATTAAGACCAAGTTGTGCCAAGACAAGTCGTGTTGAGATCAATCTATTTGGAACTTGTTTGGCAACAAACATTGGAACAAACAAAGCTTGTAAATTGTTCCAATGAGAATTAGCTGTGTGGAACTTATTTGGCAATGACATAAAAGTAAGAAAATTATATTTATCAACAATCTTAAGTTTTAATCAATTACAAATATTCATAAATTTATTTTAAATATTCAAAGTAATAGTAGGGCGCACTATCAGTTATGGTTAAATGAATTTATGTTAACAAAAGAATTATGTAAATTTTCAGGATTGGAATATCATTGTTATCATTTCCTTTGTTAACAAAATTGGAATATCATTCAGAGTTAAGTCTACCATGATCCAACAACAATACTATTCCAGTAGATGGTGATGGCTGTGTTTAACCAAGAACAGCTCCCTCCTCTCATCCTATTCCAAATCTCTTCTCATCCAATTTCAAATCTAAGCCCTTGCATCCGATCTTTAAACTCTTTAACATTCTCTCTCAAATATTAAAAACAAAAGACTCTTGAAACTACAGTTACCCTCTCCAAACACCCAACAGACATCCAGAACCCAATCATCTCAGACTCTTTAACATTGTCCCTCAAAAATAATAAAAGAAAGAAAAATGACAGAAAAGGAAAAAACAAAAACAAAAGAAGAGAAGAGGGAGTAGTAGCTTTGAGGCAATGAAAGATGGAGATGAGGGAAGAGATTAGGATTACCAAATATTGTAGATGGAGATGGTAGACCAATGGAAAAGACTTTTGACGATTGCAGATGCAAAGGTAAACCAAGGGAGAGAGGAAGAAAGTCTTTATGTGTGGGTGAAACGTGGGAACGCGGGAGTATAGTAGACGCAGGAGTTGTGCCACCGAGACTCTTCATAAAAAAAGAAACAAAAAATTTTCGTTTTCACTTCCTTAATCCCGTGGGTCCTTGTTTCCAGAGTTGTTCTTGCCAAAATGTCCGCTGTGACTTACATATTTACATGCCAAACGAGTTTCCAAGATTTTATCCGGTGGGAACAAAAAACCAATCCGTTGGCATAATGCCAACCGGGGCCTCGATCTCCAATCGGGGTTATCCGATTTTGACGAGTAAGGACTATTTCCTAGAGGTTACTTACAAAGCCGTACATATAGTATTAGAGTAATGCAAGGAGTGGGAGTCAAACTCATGACTTTGGAGAGCAAACACAAGGCTAAAACCAATTTATTCTCCACCTCACTAGATAATCAACCGATGATTAATGCAACCACATCATCAGATCACTAAAGATTTCTTAATTTCATTATGTGATTCACCATATCTACATTTTCAACATCCTCTTCAAAGGTGAGTAAGAGGCCATTGGAATATTAATCCAATTTTGATGTGGTCCACAAATTAAGCCATCAAATCATTGTGAGCTGTTATTTACATTTAAGCGGTTGTTTGCATAATGCAATGTGCATATGCTTGTCTTGATGTAGTTAGAGTCTGTTCCATCATTTAGTAATTGTGAAATAATCATATGAGAACAAATTCTCAACACTTTTCTATGAGAAGTCTAAGTGGAGTCCATCTATCACCCAATTCAAGTCTTGCAATATATAGAGTCTCTCCAATAGTCACATACTGCAAGTTTTGGTTAAATTCAAAAGTATTGGACCATTGGATTGATTGTGCACCAATCCAAATGGATTAGATTTGGGCCATGAAGGGGTTGTGGATATGTAATTGGGGTCAAATTTGATATTTAGGGTGTTCCCATATAGATCTTTCTAGCCATCTTTGTCCCATCCCCAAACGAGACCCACAAGTGGGACTCATAAAAAATTCTCACGGTATGTGTGTGGGAATGCTTGAGGGTTAAAGCCCTCAGTAATTAGTTCATGTTTGTTAACGCTATTGTTGAGTTATGGTAGGAAGTGTGTAAGTGGTTGAAGTGGGAATGTAGTTATGTTGTATGTGTACTGCATGGGTGAGAATATGTCAGTTTTAATGTTATTTATTCTCCATTTAGTATTGAAACTTGTGATTTTGCAGGACTTTGTCATAAGCCATATGGGTATTCTAATTTTTGTAGCTTGGACTTGTTGCATCCATGAAGGGTTGTTGTCGTCTTACCTATAGGGAAGAAGATTAAGAAAGTATGTGAATCACGTTTTTTAGAAGATAACATGGATCACATTTTCAATTAGATAACTCTTGGAGGGCAAATGAGTCTTTGATGCTTTGAGGGTTTTTTAGAACCCCCAAAGAGATGAGGTTCAAGGTCCCAAATAGATTTCTAAATTGCAGTTCAATTAACAATGGTGAGAGAAAAAAAGAATAAGCAAATCAATCAAACACAAGGAGACAATGCCACAAATGTTTACGTGGAAACCCAATACGAGCAAACTACAATTCCTATTACCTGGATCAAAGCAAACTAAGCACTATAAATTTGAAAAATTATAAGCAATACTCACAATCCCTCCCTAGTTGCAATTCAACTTAAGGACTGTGATTTATTGTTTACTCTAGATAAATCCTTAAAAATGCATCATTTTATATTCAGTTTTGGGAATTTAGGGACTTATGCATTAAAAATTTGTTCTTTTAGTTGGAAATTATGTTTTATGCTTTTAGAATTCATTTTAGAATTTTCATGCAAAAATCATTCGAAATTCACAATTTTTCTTGGTCTTTCATTTTTAGAAAAGTTTTTCAAATTCATATTTTTACATGAAATAATATAATTTTTTTATCATCATTGGTTAATTCAAATCAAAACATGAATAATGATGAGGTTTAGAGTGATCATTTTATGTAAATTGGGCCAACATTAGTGCATTTATGACTTTTAGTCATAATTTTTATTTTTAATAAATATCAATTTTATGTGTAGGAAAATTCAAGAAAAGGGACCCGCGTTGAAGATTTGAAGCCAAGGAATTATCTATGAAGAAAACCAAAAAAGAGAAGGATGAAGAAAGAAGAAATTGAAGCACAAGAGGACCCCACACACATGTACATGTGTACACACATGCTTGGGCATTAAAAGGGGTCCACACTCTCTTGATTCTTGCAAATTTAATTCAAGCCCATTTAATCCAAAGAAGATCTCAAAGAAATCCACAATAAAAAACAAGAAAGGAAAGTCTAAGATGAAAGATTCTTTGCAAGGGAGAAAAGAAAACAAGAAAACAAAGAATTAGAAAGTTGATTAGAAAGGCATGAAACGACCACTATATTTTGAATTCTTACCAATAAATCTGCAAGATTCTTTCTCTCCTTATTATTTTCTCAAAATCCAAGTCAAAGAGGGGAACAATATAATGAAGTAAAGACGGTTTGCTACAGAGATTTTCATGCATAAAGCAAGCGAGGCAAGAGGCGTTTTAATCCCAGCCACTAAATGAGGCTCATGGCTAGCATGTTTGGTGGGGTCCACTTCATAAATTTTCAGGGAAAGTGAAGATTTCAATGACGCACTTCATGAAGATAAATTCCTATCGAGAGCATGCTCATGATTTGTGATTTGAAGTCTAGATCTTATAAGAATGGCTCGTAATTTTATTCGACACAACGTTCTATTTTTTTGCTAACTTGATCCATTGGAGGAAGGACCTACCAAAGATAGATAAATGAGGGCTACAAAGAGCACAAAACAAATTATAGATAAATGAGGGCTGCAAAGAGCAGAAAACAATTGTATAAAGGGAAGTGGACGTGCAAGACCAAGGGGATATCTCTCTCTCGTCCCCTCAAACTATACCCATTCTCTAACTCACGTACAGCCACAATTCCTCTCCATATTCCCATCTCCTTTCCATAGATCTCCACATCACGCCAACATCTCTCTCTCTCTCTCTCTCTCTCTCTCTCTCTCTCTCTCTCCATAAGGAGTTTGGCCAACCCCTTTGAATCCATAACATCCATCTTGTTTCACTATCTTCCTCACCTTTGGAGTATGATTTGAAGTGAAGAAAAGTTGAAGAGCTAGCTAAGCAACTCTATTTTTTTAAAGTTTATGATCTTTGGGTAGGATTGATGTACTTGTTTTAATTTAATAAATATGAATTTATTTATTATTTGAATTGAGTTTTTCAATGTAAAACAAAGTTAGCAATGTCATGGTTCTCACCATAAAGTCAACATTATATGTTTATGGATAATGACAGTACTTATTTGATACAATGGTTCCGAGTTTTCTTTGATTCTATCAAATGAGGTTTTAAATTCAAATTTAAACAATTGAAATCCATCTTTTTCTTTTTTATTTTATTGCATTCTACTTTAATTTTAGATTTATTATATTCGCTTTTAATGTCATTCAATTGGTAGTTTGATTATTTTCTTTGCTTTGCAATAATTAGTTTAGATTACTTTTTAGTTTAGGATTTCTAGTTTAGGACTTTCATTTGTGATTGTAATTTGAATTTGTAATTTAATTTAGATTTCAGTTCGGTAGGAATTATTTGCATAGATTTTTAATAAGTTAGCACTAATTTTTAAATAGGACAAGTTTTCTGCAAAAACTAGCTCCTTGTGGATATGATCTCAAACTCATAGGGTTACACTACAATTAAGGCCTTGTACTTGAAGGTCTTGAGCAACTCCTCGCCGTTCACCGCTCGCCATGCCTAAACTAAGCACCTTGATTCCACAAGGTAAACGAAGCTCCTATGAAGTAGAAGCGACGATTTCTAAAACACAATGCTTCAGCGCAATCTCTCCAGTAGTTGCTATATTAAAAAAAAAATGGATCTCCAATAAGACTCCTAGGTTTAGAACAAGAAAATGTAGTACGAAGGGTTGAGAGAAAAACTCTTTTTATAATCTCGTATTCGTGCTCTAAAGTTATACTCCACATAGAATAGAAATAGGCAGTCCTAGCATAATTTGAAAAATGTTTTTTGAAAAGTCAGTGGGGCTCTATTATTCATTCTCGCAGGCAGGCCCAAGGTTCGCTTGAGTGGTCCTTGTTTTAATCTTCAATCGAAATTTGGATCAGGACTCTATGCTGTCCACTTGAGCAAATGAAATGCCCGCTCTAGCGGATGGAATTTCTATATTTACGCACTACACAATCTCTACAAATTTTCCGAGGCCATAACTTTGTCATTTTAAGTTTGATTGATGTAATCTTGGAACCTACAGATATCAACTCGAAAAGGGCTTTCCAACGGTAGTTAGATTGCCCCTGATCCAATGCTTGGTTTGTGCATCATGACCATTTTAATGTAAAACATCTTAAGAATAATACTTCAATTTTTGTTTTTTCATTGATTTCTTTACTTTCTTCAATTCAGCTCATCTAATAACATACACTACAGTCTATACTAAAATAAATACAAAACTAAAACTCAATGCTAACATAGATAAAATATCTCAACTCGATAGACCCTGAGTTTTGTCCAACCAAATTAAGGAACTATAAAAATTCTAACGATCTCCTACTTTGGAAATTTATGGACAAAACTTCCTAAATATACAAATGTTCTACCCAAAATATAATCCCAAGATTACATTGAATATTTGCAATTAAATTTTTTTTTACTTTTAGTGTTCAGTCTCCCCCTTTTTGTCCATAATCGACAAAAATTAAAATCAATCAACAAATCTGTCAACCAAGCTTCAGTAGCTTCCCCTTAAATCCCCTTAAGTATCATATTCTCTTCAACACAAGGGTGGGGCTTGATCTTTTTTTTCAGGGGTTGATTTTTTGTACCCACAATTGAGAGTTTGGAGCTTTCCGCACAGTGTGTACCAATTCTATAAGCAAGTTAGACTTCTTGACTTTAATCGCTTTGCTCTTGATCTTTGGTGGAGATCTACTTCTTCCATTGCTTATTTTTTTTGTAAACTTCTCAGCTTATAACAATGGAGATAAATGTGTCATTTAATTCCATAATGGTTACATGTGGGAGTGAATGCAAGACGTGACACATTCTTCCTTTAAGTGTTTGCAATATGATTTACTAACATAGTTTTTGAAGTAGGAGGTGCCTTGGAAACCAAAGTAAACCTTTTCCCAATGACATATTTACCTTTGGATTTTGAGATAGATGCACGTTTGACTTAGTCAAAAGCTCATTTTTTAGAAGCCACTTTCTGATTGCGCAGGATGTCATCAAGTTTTTTTGATCTAATGTTCATCCATTCCAGTGAAGCTTTTGTAGATATCAATTCTGAAAAAGCCATTTTCAACTTGCCATTCAGATCAGTTTTCTCAAGCTAACATGTTTAGAACTCTTGCTTTAAGCTTTCTATTTCTTGTTCAGATTTCTCAAAATTATCATAAAGCTATTCGTACTTCTGACCTTCTTCATTATACTTGTTAGCCATAGTATTTTTCTAATTTTTGAAGAGAGTTATGTTGACAAGAGCGTTGTCAATTCATCCTTGAGAGAGGAGAATTTTTTTTTTTTTTTTTTGCATCTTTCCATTTAACTATTATCTTCTTATTAAACTTGGTCATCTTTACACAATCTTTAAACACAAAGTGGTTTGCTTCCTCCCAAGCTTTCTCAGTATCTAATACTTCTTCATTATCAAATTCAAAACCATTATCAGATGTGCCAAGTGAAGATGAAAGGAGAGATCTTGCCATAAACGAAATCGACTTTGAACTAGTAATGTCAGGGGCAAAAGATTCAAGATCATTGCCTTCATCTTCAAAAAAATTAATAACTTTACCATCTGATTTTCATTTTCTATTTGTACATTGGGAAGCAACATGACCATACTCTTGGCATTTATAGCACTGTATGTCAGATCCAAAAAACTTCTCCTCATACTTGGTTTTCTTCAATTTTCAAGTCACACACTGAGATGCTCTATGGCCAAACCCTTTGCATTCAAAGTATTGAATAGATATAAGAATTTTCTTTTTACACTTTTTCTCAAATTTGTGCAAAATTAAGTCAGATTTTTTTATCTTGAAGAATTTATGGCTTGGTGTTGGATCTGCCTCTTAGTTGAATTCCATTCTAGAAATCTCGATTAATGGGAGAATAAAAAAAATCCACAAAAACACTGCACCAAGTGTGTGTTGTTACCACACACAAACACACGGTGCCAATCCAAGACGAAATACCTTGACCTCACTAATTGTGTATTTATAATTAAACGAACCAATACTCTCAATAAACTTCAAAAATAATTATAACTAGAAAAAGAAAATCTACCCTTACCCTAGATTAAGACATCAAAAAAAGGGGACTCCGCATGCAATCGATGCTCTTATCTTCAATCTTCACTCCAAGGAAGATTAGATGAAAGGAGGAGATCGAATGGAGAGGATGGATTCAAGTGGGCTGGCCAAACCCCATTTTAGATTGTGATGAGATGGAGAGGAGAGAAGAGATGGAGTGGAAATTGATGTCGTATGGTGGAGTGTGGAAAAGGAGGAAAGAAAAAGGTGATGGAAAGATGGGCTGCGACGTGTGTATGCTCTCTGTATGATGGAATGGGTTGCTACATATATATATATACAGGAAAGAGAGAGATATGACGGGAGAGATGGGCGTGAGATGAGAGGGGTGGTATATTGGCTCCTGTACTTGCTTCCCTTTTTGGTATATATAAGAATATATAATGGGAAGCCTACAGGAAAGAGAGGTGTGGGTAAGCGTGGTATATGGATAATGGCGTGAGTGAATAGGAAGCATTAGATGTTGGACACATTAGAGAAAGGCATGGAAGCAAACTGACGTGTGGCAATGGTAGTCTTGTTTGGCTTGGAGATTGAGTTTCTGAATTTATATATATATATATATATAAAAGAGGGAATGGCGTGAAAGGCTGGGATTTGATAATTATGAATGGGGCATGATTGGCTTGGGACTTCTCTTCCAACTGAAATTGGGTTTCCATATATATATGCAAGAGAGAGAGCAAGAGGCGTGGAGTCTCCATCTTCTTCCATATATGTATATATATATATTTCTTTATAAAAAGTATATGATGGCATGGAATCCAACCATCTTTGACTTCTTTCCTTCCATAAAAAAAACTTCATAAAATTGGCTCCACCTTGGATTTCTTCCCAAATAATGTCTTAGCTTTTAATCTTTTATGCGGGTCCCTTTCTTCCATTTTCCTACACACAATAGTGATTTTTTTAAATTAAAATAACAATTTTGATCGAAACTCATAAATGCATTAATATGAGTCCAATTTACATAAAATGACAATATCAATCCACATAATTGATCATGATTTAACTTTATTTGACTAATGATGATGAGAAATGTTATCATTCCATGTGAAATCATGAAATTGAAAAAAAAAATCTTCTAAAAATAGAAAGTTCTAAAAATGGGAAGTTTTATGATTTTATGAAAAATTGAGGATTTTCAATAATTTTTGCAAGAAAATTCTAAAATGAATTTTAAAATCATAAAACATGAATTCCCACTAAATGAATAAATTTCCAATGAATAAGTCCTTAAAATTCCTGAAAACACACCTAAAATAATACATTTTTTAGGACTTATCAATTGATTCACACAATAAAAGATCAAATCAGTTTGCATGTGAACCTTCTCTAATACTACTTCAGGGTTTTTTAGAACCACCAAAAAGATGAGGTTCAAAGTCCCAAACAGAATTCTAGAATGTAGTTCAGTTAATAATGGTGAAAAATTAAAGAATAAGCAAATCAATCAACCACAGGAAGACAAGGCACACGATTTTTTACGTGGAAACCCTATTCGAGAATATTTACGAGTCCTATCACCCGGATCAAAGAAAACCAAGCAATATAAAATTGACCAATTATAAGTAATAGTTGGAATCCTTCCCCAGTTGCAATTCAACCTAAGGACTATAGTTTCTTGTTGACTCCTTAATGTTCGCTGCTCATCGTGCCTGAATGTCACGACCCGACCCCAAGAAATCGAGAATTAAGTTTAAATCAAATCATTGACACACGTACTCTCGTGCATCCATACTTAGACCCTGTCTAAATCCATACGCACAAGGAAAAATCATACATGCAAATTTCAGTGTATGCAGAAGCTGTAAGTATCATTGCATGAAAAAGGGGATACACTAATATAAAACAAATATCTACAAAAATTGCATTAATTACATGAGGTACAAATAAAAGAAACCTTTTCTATACAAGGGTAATACGACAATTTCTATACGACAAGACATAAAATGTAAAACGTTAAACTAACTCCAAGGCACAGAAACCAAACGCATCCCACACATCAAAAGGAGACCTATACTAATGCCATGCCATTCTCCGGTGGAGTGATCACATCCACTCCACTAGCCCTGACGGGGCTCTACGAGCTCCTCTGGAGTCTTGCCGATCGACGAGGGGTCGGCAGCGGAATCTCGGCTTGCAACACCAAGGACAACTAGTGAATACAATGATTCAGCAAAGCATAAGCAACAATAAGGTAACACGCGTTGTGTCTACAAGAATAATGAATATTTGATATTACATAGAGTTTCAATTTTGTATACTAGGTAAATTGTGCATTTGAATAAAACATGCTACAAGTATCAATGCATAGGTGTACTATAGTATGTGGCTACTACATTTGCCATATCCTCCTCCTGGAGATCTATGCGTGGAGAACATCATCAACCGGGCCAGGGTACGATTGGGTCTCAAGTTCCTTGGGGTCCGGAAGCCTCAAGATGTGAACACACTGCGGTGGCAACAAACATGCTACGCGAAAGTCAACCCCGCCGAGTATCATAAGGCTGAGGCTGAGTAGTGCCTGACCATTTCGATTCAATCATATACTTGGACTTGAGTAAAACATGCAATTCATTAAGGACATAAGAATAATACTGAATTACGTTCAATTCATTCGTGCTAAACATTCATACTCAAGTCAATATCAATAACCAATGTGCATGGAATAGCAATTGTCAAAGACATATCAAGCAGAAAGACATATGATGAAGATTCAATCCATACATAAGAGTGGAGGGTAATAACCGTCGTCTAATATGCCATGCAATCCAAATTGATAGAATCAAGCTAACTCTAATCTAGTCATCCATTGTTTCTAACCATACATGATGAAATAGTTCTAAGTTATCCAGTATACAGTTGTCTTTCTCTCAGTGTTGCATTGTATCGGAAAGGTGTATCGGAGTCCCTTAAACCAACACCCATGGGGAGGTGCTTAACAATTGGACAACACACATGAATGAGTCACAGCCCTCAAGACCATTCATGCTAGTCATGTAATCCATTGGACAAGTTAAGAGATATCGGAAATCCACATAAAGGCCCTATAAGGTCTCATAATTAAACCTATCTTTTTCCTTAATTTTTTAGTGGTCTCACGGCTTAGCCGTGGGTGACCTATGGATTAGCCGTGGGTGACTTACGGCTTAGCCGTATTATGCACTACGGCTCAGCCATGGTTTTCTAGAATTTTTCCGCATTTATGGTGAGCCACGGCTAAACCATGCTTCCTCATACGGCTGGACCGTATTTATTCTACGGTGGAGCTACGAGTGGCTACGGCTTAGCCGTAGCACACCATACGGCTTAGCTCAAGCTAAATCGTAGAAGGGTTCTCCAAAATTCTACTCCCTAGACATCGAGCCGTAACTTAACCTACGGTTGGATCACGGATAGCGTACGGCTCAGCCGTAGTACATTCTACGGCTTAGCCGTAGTTTGACCGTAGTGTAAAGTCGAAATTGGCTATTCTCTGGAATGTGAGCCGTGGTGCTCTACGGCTTAGCCATAGGCTTTAGAATCTCTGAGATTCGAGTATTTCAGATACAAATCAAAACTTTAAGGAATTCAGTACAGATGAAAACAGGAAAAGTTAAGCTTACACGGAAGGGTTGCAAAATACAAACCACATGCAAAATTAAGAAGAATAATAGCAATCATCATGTACCAACGTGTGTTCATGCATAACGTGCTTATCCTTTCCTCAATTAAGCTTTTTCACGTGAATCAACATCTTTTGGCTCAAATTGGGTGTCTATCTGCAGCCCTAATAGCCATGCATCAAAGAGAAAGAAACGATGCTTGCATGAAGAGAGCTTTAGGCTCTTAGACATCATCATGAATCACGGTCTTACCTTAGAACACTCACAAGTGATGAACCGTGAAATTGGTGCAAGGATCGCTTTAACGACATTATGAGGAAAATCAAAGAAGAAATCATTGAGGGTCAAAGATGAAGAAACTGACGTTGAGAGAAAGAGAGAAGAGAGGAGATGGGTCAGTGCATGTATATATCTTCTCATATATATAAGATAAGGATGAATTGGCATTTATAACAAAGTCCAACAATTTAAGGAAATTACAGTTTGAGTCAACTACACGTCTAATGGAGACAAACGAGGTCATTTGCAAACGAGTCAGTTACGGGAATCAACAAGCTAAAAGAAATACATGTGATGACACCAAGATGATGCATGAATGACGAAATCCTATAAAATCTAAAATTACAAAAATGGGCTCATGTCTACCTAATCTATGTTAAACTTAACCCAACTACAAATCCATAACCCGAAACGAAACTCAAAAAGACAAAACGACATGCATTAAACTAATTTGCAGGAAAATGACCAAAAAGAACATTAATTAGCCACTAAACCAGATTAAGTTGGGTCGGAGCGTTACACTGAACCAACCACTTTTAATCCGCTAGGTGAACGAAGCCATAATCTTTAGAACACAAAGTTACAGCACAATCTCTACTCCATTGGCTGCTCTAGAAAAGAAAAGAGTTATCCAATGAATCTTAGGTTAAGAAGATAACATGGATTATCTATTCAATTAGATAAATCTTGGAGGGCAAGTGAGTCATTGATGCTTTGAGGGTTTTTTAGAACCACCAAAAAGATGAGGTTCAAGGTTTAAAATAGATTTCTAGATTGCAGTTCAATTAACAATGGCAAAAAAAATAAAAGAATAAGCAAATCAATCAAACATAAGGACACAATGCACATTATTTGTTAATTACGGGGAAACTCTACATGGCAAAAACCATAAATCTTATCATCCGAACCAAAGGAAACAAAGCATTGTAAAATTGAACGATTATAAGCAATACTTACAATCCCTCCCTAATTGCAATTCAACCTAAGGACTGTGATTTCCTGTCGACTTCGCTATTCACCGCTCGCCTAGCCTACATCAACATGGTGAACGAATCTCTTATGAAGTTGAAGCATAATTTCTAGAATATAATGCTTTAGTACAATCTCTTCAATGGCTACTCGAGAAAAGAAAATGGATCTCCAATAAAAATCTTAGGTTTAGAATAAGATGTAGTACCTAGGGTTGAGAGAAGAACCATTTTTTATAACCACACATTTGCACCTTAAAGTTATACTCCATGTAAAATAGAAATAGGCCGTCCTAGATCAATATGGAAAATGCTTTTCTAAAAGTTAGTGGGGTTTTGTTATTCATTCACTCGAGTGGGCCCAAGGTTTGCTTGAACGGGCTTTGTTTCTGTCTTTAGTCGAAACCTAGATTGGGACTCTACGCCGTCCACTCAAGTAGATGAAATGCCCGCTCTAGCGGATGGCATTTCTATAATTAAGCTCTGCACAATCTGTGCAAACTTTTCGAGGCCTATCATTTTAAATCCAATTGATGTAATCTTGGAATCTACATATATCCACTATAAAGAATCTTTCCAACGGCAAGTAGTTTGCACCAATCCAATGCTTGGTTTATGCATTATGACCATTTTAATTGAAAATGTCCTAATAAAAATACTTCAATTTACGTTCTTTCATTGATTTCTTCACTTTCTTCAGTTTAGCTCATTCGATGAAATACACTTTAATCCTTTTTAAAATAAATACAAAAGTGCAACTTAGTACTAAAAAAATACAAAATCCCAACTCAAGAGACCCTAAGTTTTGACAAATCCATAAATTAGCAAGCTACAAAATTCTAACAATCTCCCTCTTTGGTAATTCATAAACAAAACTTACTAAACATACAAATATTCTACCCAAAAGACAATCTCAAGATTACATTGAGTATTTGCAATCAAAAATTTTTTTTACATTCAGCATTCAGTCTCCCATTTTTTGTCCATTATTGATAAAAATTGATAATCAATCAACAAATCTATCAATCAAGCTTCTGTACCTCCCCCTTAATTATGACTCCCCCTTAAATATCATTTTCTCTTCAGCACGAGTGTGGGGCTTGATCTTTTTTATCAAGGGTTGATTTTTTGTGCCTACACATGCGAATTCAGAGCTCTTCGCACAATGTATACCAATTCAATAGGCAAGTCAAATTTCTTAACCCAAATAGCTCTTGCCTTGATCTTTAGCGAAGACATCTTCTTCTTTTGTTGCTTATTTTTTCGGGAAGCTAGTATACCTCCTCCTGTAATGCTTTCGTATTCATCATGGACACGAAGCAGGTACAATCCGGGACGCGGCAGTCTCCGAAGCCCACGTTGCCCACACGTCCCGCCGCATGCAAACCCGCCTCGCCACATTTTCTTTATTCTTTCACACCTTTGTTTCTCTCCGGCCACTATCTCTCTCTATAAATTGCACAGCTCGACATTCTTTCTTCCATATGCGTAGCAAAAAAAGAAAGTTTTAAGTACAGCTTCTTTCCAATGGCGAAACCAGCTGCACTCCTTCCTATCCTTTTTTTCCTTCTCTCCACCAACGTAGCCCTCTCCAACAGCACCCAAGAAAGCAGAGGAGAGTGGAGAGATAATCCTTTCTACTTCAGCAGCGGGAGCTTCAGGACTCCATTGAGTACCCAAGAAGGAAAGCTTAGGATTCTTCAGAGGTTCCCAGAGCGGTCCCATCTACTACGTCGGCTTGAGAACTACCGAATTGTCCTCTTGGAGGCCAACCCCAATACCGCACTTATACCCAGCCACTTCGACGGAGAGGCCTATCTCTTTGTTCCTGAAGGTATAGTTAATTTGCTTTTCTTATCGTCTTAGAGCCTCCTTCTGTTCTCATATATCGTTATTGAATGATGCTATGCTGCAATTGTTGGCTTGTAGGAAGTGCAACTATCACTCTCCTGCTCAGAGAAAGCAGGGAGTCCTACCGTCTAGGAAAAGGAGATTTGCTAAGAGTGGGCGCGGGGTCAACAGCCTACATAATCAATAATGACAATAGGGAGAAGCTATACATTGTAATACTCATTGAAACAATCTCCGTTCCAGGGCGACTCCAAGTAAAGCATCAAGATTTTCATACATCTAGTCTACTTATGGGTTCTTTTGACTTGATTAACACAATATTTCTGAGTAAATGTATGTTGTCGGTTTGTAATAGGCATTCTTTGGCATTGGTGGTGAAAATAAAAAATCCTACTATATGAGCTTGAGCAGGCATATCTTAGAAGCTGCATTCAATGTAATGTATATCTTTTAGTCTATTAAATTAAAGACTCCCTCAATCCCTCTTGCTCATCGCCACTATTCTTTCTTTCTTGCGTACCATTTTTCCAGACTGGATATGATGAGGTGAGAAGGGTGTTTGGGCAGCACCAGGAGGGTCCCTTCGTGCGTGTTTCCGAGGACAAAATCAGGGAGATAGCCCGACATGCTTCGTCATCCCGGGGCGGGCAATCTCATCCTCAATATGAAGGTAGGTGGAGAGGACCCATCAACCTATACGAACAGCGCCCAACCTATTCCAACGAGCACGGACGGTTGCATGAGGTTGACGCCAACGACTATCCGGCTCTCCGAGATCAAGACATTGCAGTTTCCCATGCAATCATCCGTGGAGTAAGTTGGTCAATTCTCTGCTTGTTGTCTCCTTCAAAATGCCTTCTTTTATTCTTCCCTAATTTTATCACGTCCTCCTTAAACCCACCCACCCACCCGTTCGCATTCTAATTTCTTAACATCACCCACCCACCCACCCGTTCGCATTCTAATTTCTTAACATCACCCACCCGTAAACTTTGCAGGGATCGATGGAGGCACTATATTACAACTCAAGGGCAACTATGGTGGCGGTGGTTTTAGATGGCACAGGCCGTTTCGAGATGGTGTGCCCTCACCTGTCCGACCGTAGTAGAAAGGAGAGCGAGCAGGGCAGCCCGGAAGGGGAAGGAGAAGGAGAGCAAGAATCCGTCTCATACCAAAGGGTCAGTGCACAGCTGAAACCAGGCGATGTGTATGTGGTACTCCCGGGTCATCCCTTTGTGAACGTTGCTGACCAAGGTCAGGACCTCCGCATTGTCTGTTTCGAGATCAACGCCCAAGACAACAAGAAATATACGCTTGCAGGGCGAGACAGCATCTTCGGTGAGCTCAACCGGGAAGAACGGGAGATCTTCTTCAAGTTACCTGAAAAAGCGGTGCAACACGTGATAAATGCTCAATGGGAGAGGGGCTTTTTTGAGGGGCCCGAAGGAAGAAGGGAGAGGCGGAGCGGAGGTCGTTCGGATATATAGAGTCTCTCAAAAGGAAGCTGTATGGGCATCATCAATAATGGGTGGCTTTTTTTGTGAGCCTGAATTAGTGAGCCTATGTAACCATGCGCTTGAACGTGTGTGCAAGTGTTGTCTTCCACTAGAACGTAAATAAAATAAAAGCTACGTTGTAAGAATTTTAGCAGATTATGGTGTCGTTTGGGTCGAAAAATATAGACATATTTAATTATGGTTTGTCTTCCAGATACACGGAGAAGAAAGTAAAACAAAGTAAAAGCAGTATTAATCACTGTTATAGAAATTTTGTATATGAAATTTATTCTAAAATAGGAAGGTGCAATAAAGGAAGGTGCAATAAAATTTCTGTTCTTTGGCTGATCGAAAAAAAAAAAAGGAAGGTGCAATAAAATAAGAATCAAATGGAGTGTAATACATTTTCAAGTAAAAAGGGGAGGATTGAAACATGTTAAGCTAATTCATATATGGGGGGTTTTAACGATTTTCCTGTTAAATTGTGGTTTAATGAGAAAACGAAAAAAGACTCGAAATTGACAGGCGTATCACTTGAATTTGTTAAAATATAATTTTTATTTTGTTGAGTTTACCAAACCATGATATTTGAATAATAGGATTTGACAGATTTTGAAAAGTTTAGCGTCTGAAAACAGCAAGAAAAATGTGCTTTTATTGATTTTTGAAGTCAATGGAAGCTTTGAACTTATGATTATTTTAACAGTGAAAAAAAAAAAGAACAACAAGAACAGTGAAATGAAATGAGTGCCTAAAAGGACAACAAAAATGTGCAATCAATCCCCCTCTATTCTTAAACGAAATGAGTGCCTAAAAGGACACGGTAGGGACGCTCTTGCAAGAAGGGAGATGTTGATAGCTCGAGATGGAGTTTGGATCCTCTTATTAAAAACCCATGGTTGGAAGGTAAAATCCAGTCGGTGCCCTTTTGGGGATACATTTTTTAAATTCTCGATTGGTGCACTTTTGGAGACACTTTTTAAAAATTTTTTTCAATGAGTCATTCCTCCTGAAATAATTCATGTCCAATTAGCTTTGATACCATATTAAATTTTTTCAACTAGCCAATTCTGTTAATACCTCGAGGTGTTAGTATTTCTCAATATTCTCCCCATCCTTTGGACATTTGGGCCCTGTTTGGCATTGTTTTGGTGTTGTTCTTAATTCTATATTAAGACCAAGTTGTGCCAAGACCAAGTCGTGTTGAGATCAATCTATCTGGAACTTGTTTGGCAACAAACATTGGAACAAACAAAGCTCGTAAATTGTTCCAATGAGAATTAGCTGTGTGGAACTTATTTGGCAATGACATAAAAGTAAGAAAATCATATTTATCAACAATCTTAAGTTTTAATCAATTACAAATATTCATAAATTTATTTTAAATATTTAAAATAATAGTAGGGCGCACTATCAGTTATGGTTAAATGAATTTATGTTAACAAAAGAATTATGTAAATTTTCAGGATTGGAATATCATTGTTATCATTTCCTTTGTTAACAAAATTGGAATATCATTCAGAGTTAAGTCTACCATGATCCAACAACAATACTATTCCAGTAGATGGTGATGGTTGTGTTTAACCAAGAACAGCTCCCTCCTCTCATCCTATTCCAAATCTCTTCTCATCCAATTTCAAATCTAAGCCCTTGCATCCGATCTTTAAACTCTTTAACATTCTCTCTCAAATATAAAAAACAAAAGACTCTTGAAACTACAGTTACCCTCTCCAAACACCCAACAGACATCCAGAACCCAATCATCTTAGACTCTTTAACATTGTCCCTCAAAAATAATAAAAGAAAGAAAAATGACAGAAAAGGAAAAAACAAAAACAAAAGAAGAGAAGAGGGAGTAGTAGCTTTGAGGCAGTGAAAGATGGAGATGAGGGAAGAGATTAGGATTACCAAATATTGTAGATGGAGATGGTAGACCAATGGAAAAGACTTTTGACGCTTGCAGATGCAAAGGTAAACCAAGGGAGAGAGGAAGAAAGTCTTTATGTGTGGGTGAAATGTGGGAACGCGGGAGTATAGTAGACGCAGGAGTTGTGCCACCGAGACTCTTCATAAAAAAAGAAACAAAAAATTTTCGTTTTCACTTCCTTAATCCCGTGGGTCCATGTTTCCAGAGTTGTTCTAGCCAAAACGTCCGCTGTGACTTACATATTTACATGCCAAACGAGTTTCCAAGATTTTGTCCTGTGGGAACAAAAAACCAATCCGTTGGCATAATGCCAACCGTGGCCTCGATCTCCAATCGGGGTTATCCGATTTTGATGAGTAAGGACTATTTCCTAAAGGTTACTTACAAAGCCGTACACATAGTATTAGAATAATGCAAGGAGTGGGAGTCAAACTCATGACTTTGGAGAGCAAACACAAGGCTAAAACCAATTTATTCTCCACCTCACTAGATAATCAACCGATGATTAATGCAACCACATCATCAGATCACTAAAGATTTCTTAATTTCATTATGTGATTCACCATATCTACATTTTCAACATCCTCTTCAAAGGTGAGTAAGAGGCTATTGGAATATTAATCCAATTTTGATGTGGTCCACAAATTAAGCCATCAAATCATTGTGAGCTGTTATTTACATTTAAGCGGTTGTTTGCATAATGCAATGTGCATATGCTTGTCTTGATGTAGTTAGAGTCTGTTCCATCATTTAGTAATAGTGAAATAATCATATGAGAACAAATTCTCAACACTTTTCTATGAGAAGTCTAGGTGGAGTCCATCTATCACCCAATTCAAGCCTTGCAATATATAGAGTCTCTCCAATAGTCACACACTGCAAATTTTGGTTAAATTCAAAAGTACTGGACCATTGGATTGATTGTGCACCAATCCAAATGGATTAGATTTGGGCCATGAAGGGGTTGTGGATATGTAATTGGGGTCAAATTTGATATTTAGGGTGTTCCCATATAGATCTTTCCAGCCCTCTTTGTCCCATCCCCAAACAAGACCCACAAGTGGGACTCAAAATTCTCACGGTATGTGTGTGGAAATGCTTGAGGGTTAAAGCCCTCAGTAATTAGTTCATGTTTGTTAACGCTATTGTTGAGTTATGGTAGGAAGTGTGTAAGTGGTTGAAGTGGGAATGTAGTTATGTTGTATGTGTATTGCATGGGTGAGAATATGTCAATTTTAATGTTATTTATTCTCCATTTAGTATTGAAACTTGTGATTTTGCAGGACTTTGTCATAAGCCATATGGGTATTCTAATTTTTGTAGCTTGGACTTGTTGCATCCATGAAGGGTTGTTGTCGTCTTACCTATAGGGAAGAATATTAAGAAAGTATGTGAATCACATTTTTTAGAAGATAACATGGATCATATTTTCTATTAGATAACTCTTGGAGGGCAAATGAGTCTTTGATGCTTTGAGGGTTTTTTAGAACCCCCAAAGAGATGAGGTTCAAGGTCCCAAATAGATTTCTAAATTGCAGTTCAATTAACAATGGTGAGAAATAAAAGAATAAGCAAATCAATCAAACACGAGGAGACAATGCCACGAATGTTTACATGGAAACCCTATACGAGCAAACTACAATTCCTATTACCTGGACCAAAGCAAACCAAGCACTATAAATTTGAAAAATTATAAGCAATACTCACAATCCCTCCCTAGTTGCAATTCAATCTAAGGACTGTGATTTATTGTTTACTCTAGATAAATCCTTAAAAATGCATCATTTTATATTCAGTTTTGGGAATTTAGGGACTTATGCATTAAAATTTTGTTCTTTTAGTTGGAAATTATGTTTTTATGCTTTTAGAATTCATTTTAGAATTTTCATGCAAAAATCATTCGAAATTCACAATTTTTCTTGGTCTTTCATTTTTAGAAAAGTTTTTCAAATTCATATTTTTACATGAAATGATATAATTTTTTTTTATCATCATTGGTTAATTCAAATCAAAACATGAATAATGATGAGGTTTAGAGTGATCATTTTATGTAAATTGGGCCAACATTAGTGCATTTATGACTTTTAGTCATAATTATTATTTTTAATAAATATCAATTTTATGTGTTGGAAAATTCAAGAAAAGGGACCCGCGTTGAAGATTTAAAGCCAAGGAATTATCTACGAAGAAAACCAAAAAAGAGAAAAAGAAGAAAAAAGAATGAAGAAAGAAGAAATTGAAGCACAAGAGAACCCCACACACATGTGCATGTGTACACACATGCTTGGGCATTAAAAGGGGTCCACACTCTCTTGATTCTTGCAAATTTAATTCAAGCCCATTTAATCCAAAGAAGATCTCAAAGAAATCCACAATAAAAAACAAGAAAGGAAAGTCTAAGATGAAAGATTCTTTGCAAGAGAGAAAAGAAAACAAGAAAACAAAGAATTAGAAAGTTGATTAGAAAGGCATGAAACGACCACTATATTTTGAATTCTTGCCAATAAATCTGCAAGATTCTTTCTCTCCTTATTATTTTCTCAAAATCCAAGTCAAAGAGGGGAACAGTATAATGAAGTAAAGACGGTTTGCTACAGAGATTTTCATGCATAAAGGAAGCGAGGCAAGAGGCGTTTTAAACCCATCCACTAAATGAGGCTCATGGCTAGCATGTTTGGTGGGGTCCACTTCATAAATTTTCAGGGAAAGTGAAGATTTCAATGACGCACTTCATGAAGATAAATTCCTATCGAGAGCATGCTCATGATTTGTGATTTGCAGTCTAGATCTTATAAGAATGGCTCGTAATTTTATTCGACACAATGTTCTATTTTTTTGCTAACTTGATCCACTGGAGGAAGGACCTACCAAAGATAGATAAATGAGGGCTACAAAGAGCACAAAACAAATTATAGATAAATGAGGGCTGCAAAGAGCAGAAAACAAATTGTATAAAGGGAAGTGGACGTGCAAGACCAAGGGGATATCTCTCTCTCGTCCCCTCAAACTATACCCATTCTCTAACTCACGTACAACCACAATTCCTCTCCATATTCCCATCCCCTTTCCATAGATCTCCACATCACGCCAACATCTCTCTCTCTCTCTCTCTCTCTCGCTCTCTCTCCATAAGGAGTTTGGCCAACCCCTTTGAATCCATAACATCCATCTTGTTTCACTATCTTCCGCACCTTTGGAGTATGATTTGAAGTGAAGAAAAGTTGAAGAGCGAACTAAGCAACTGTATTTTTTTTAAAGTTTATGATCTTTGGTAGGATTGATGTACTTGTTTTAATTTAATAAATATGAATTTATTTATTATTTGAATTGAGTTTTTCACTGTAAAACAAAGTTAGCAATGTTATGGTTCTCACCATAAAGTCAACATTATATGTTTATGCATAATGACAGTACTTATTTGATACAATGGTCCCGAGTTTTCTTTGATTCTATCAAATGAGGTTTTAAATTCAAATTTAAACAATTGAAATCCATCTTTTTCTTTTTTATTTTATTGCATTCTACTTTAATTTTTAGATTTATTATATTCGCTTTTAATGTCATTCAATTGGTAGTTTGATTATTTTCTTTGCTTTCCAATAATTAGTTTAGATTACTTTTTAGTTTAGTATTTATAGTTTAGGACTTTCATTTGTGATTGTAATTTGAATTTGTAATTTAATTTAAATTTCAGTTTGGTAGGAATTATTTGCATAGATTTTTAATAAGTTAGCACTAATTTTTAAACCGGACAAGTTTTATGCAAAAACTAGCTCCTTGTGGATATGATCTCAAACTCATAGGGTTACACTACAATTAAGGCCTTGTACTTGAAGGTCTTGAGCAACTCCTCGCCGTTCACCGCTCGCCATGCCTAAACTAAGCACCTTGATTCCACAAGGTAAACGAATCTCCTATGAAGTAGAAGCCACGATTTCTAAAACACAATGCTTCAGTGCAATCTCTCCAATGGTTGCTATATTAAAAAAAATGGATCTCCAATAAGACTCCTAGGTTTAGAACAAGAAAATGTAGTATGAAGGGTTGAGAGAAAAACTCTTTTTATAATCTCATATTCGTGCTCTAAAGTTATACTCCATATAGAATAGAAATAGGCAGTCCTAGCATAATTTGAAAAATGTTTTTTCAAAAGTCTGTGGGGCTCTATTATTCATTCTCGCAGGCGGGCCCAAGGTTCGCTTGAGTGGTCCTTGTTTCTATCTTCAATCGAAATTTGGATCAGGACTCTGTGTTGTCCACTTAAGCAAATGAAATGCCCGCTCTAGCGTATGGAATTTCTATATTTACGCACTACACAATCTCTATAAATTTTCCGAGGCCATAACTTTGTCATTTTAAGTTCGATTGATGTAATCTTGGAACCTACAGATATCAACTTGAAAAGGGCTTTCCAACGGTAGTTAGATTGCCCCTGATCCAATGCTTGGTTTGTGCATTATGACCATTTTAATGTAAAATATCTTAAGGATAATACTTCAATTTTTGTTTTTTCATTGATTTCTTTACTTTCTTCAATTCAGCTCATCTAATAACATACACTACAGTCTATACTAAAATAAATACAAAACTAAAACTCAATGCTAACATAGATAAAATATCTCAACTCAATAGACCCTGAGTTTTGTCCAACCAAATTAAGGAACTAAAAAAATTCTAACGATCTCCTACTTTGGTAATTTATGGACAAAACTTCCTAAATATACAAATTTTCTACCCAAAATATAATCCCAAGATTACATTGAATATTTGCAATTAAATTTTTTTTTTACTTTTAGTGTTCAGTCTCCCCCTTTTTGTCCATAATCGACAAAAATTAAAATCAATCAACAAATCTGTCAACCAAGCTTCAGTAGCTTCCGCTTAAATCCCCTTAAGTATCATATTCTCTTCAACACAAGGGTGGGGCTTGATCTTTTTTTTCAGGGGTTGATTTTTTGTACCCACAATTGAGAATTTGGAGTTTTCCGCACAGTGTGTACCAATTCAATAAGTAAGTTAGACTTCTTGACTTTAATCGCTTTGCTCTTGATCTTTGGTGGAGACATCACTTCTTCCATTGCTTATTTTTTTGTAAACTTCTCAGCTTATAACAATGGAGATAAATGTGTCATTTAATTCCATAATGGTTACATGTGGGAGTGAATGCAAGACGTGACACATTCTTCCTTTAAGTGCTTGCAATATGTTTTACTAACATAGTTTTTGAAGCAGGAGGTGCTTTGGAAACCAAAGTAAACCTTTTCCCAATGACATATTTACCTTTGGATTTTGAGATAGATGCACGTTTGACTTAGTCAAAACCTCATTTTTTTAGAGGCCACTTTCTGCTTGCGCAGGATGTCATCAAGTTTTTTTGATCTAATGTTCATCCATTCCAGTGAAGCTTTTATAGATATCAATTCTGAAAAAGCCATTTTCAACTTGCCATTCAGATCAGTTTTCTCAACCTAACATGTTTAGAACTCTTGTTTTAAGCTTTCTATTTCTTGTTCAGATTTCTCAAAATTATCATAAAGCTATTCGTACTTCTGACCTTCTTCAATATACTTGTTAGCCATAATATTTTTCTAATTTTTGAAGAGAGTTACGTTGACAAGAGCGTTGTCAATTCATCCTTGAGAGAGGAGAATTTTTTTTTTTTTTTTTGCAGCTTTTCATTTAACTGTTATCTTCTTATTAAACTTGGTCATCTTTACACAATCTTTAAACACAAAGTGGTTTGCTTCCTCCCAAGCTTTCTCAGTATCCAATACTTCCTCATTATCAAATTCAGAACCATTGTTAGATGTGCCAAGTGAAGATGAAAGGAGAGATCTTGCCATAAACGAAATCGACTTTGAACTAGTAATGTCAGGGGCAAAAGATTCAAGATCATTGCCTTCATCTTCAAAAAAATTAATAACTTTACCATCTGATTTTCATTTTCTATTTGTACATTGGGAAGCAACATGACCATACTCTTGGCATTTATAGCACTGTATGTCAGATCCAAAAAACTTCTCCTCATACTTGGTTTTCTTCAATTTTCAAGTCACACACTGAGATGCTCTATGGCCAAACCCTTTGCATTCAAAGTATTGAATAGATATAAGAATTTTCTTTTTACACTTTTTCTCAAATTTGTGCAAAATTAAGTCAGATTTTTTTATCTTGAAGAATTTATGGCTTGGTGTTGGATCTACCTCTTAGTTGAATTCCATTCTAGAAATCTCGATTAATGGGAGAATAAAAAAAATCCACAAAAACACTACACCAAGTGTGTGTTGTTACCACATACAAACACACGGTGCCAATCCAAGACGGAATACCTTGACTTCACTAATTGTGTATTTATAATTAAACGAACCAATACTCTCAATAAACTTCAAAAATAATTACAACTAGAAAAAGAAAATCTACCCTTACCCTATGTAACACTCCAACCCGAGTTGATCCGGATTAGTGAGTAATGGTGTGTGATTTGAGCGTTAAGAGTGTTTTGGCTTTTGTTTTTATTTGGTTTTGAGTCTTGGAGAGCATGTTTGGTTTAAGTTTGACTTGGTCTAGCTAATTCGAGCCCTTTTTCGTAATTTTGGCTTTTGATTGACCTTGTCAGTTTTGCGTCATTCTGACGTCAGCGTGTGTATTTCGTTGAGCTTGTCGTGTTTCGTAACTGTCTTGGATCCGAATGATTTCGTTTGCTCTCGTTGGACCGTCATTTGACTCAAACTGATAATTGTGTAAACTGTTTGGACTTAAGTGCAATTTGGACTCAACTTTAAGTTATAAATATCCCACCTACCCTCTTGTTTCTCTCGATCGTCTCTCGTTCCCTCAGCTCACTCTCTCAGTCGTCTCTCTCTCGTCAGCTTTCTTTCTCTCCTTCTCCATCTCTGTTTCTACTGCTTGAGGGAGGAAGAAAGGAGCTCGTTTGTGCGTGTTTTCCGGTGGACTGAGCCAAGCAACGAAGTGATTTCCATTCGTAAGGCAAGTATAAGCCCAAGTTGTATGAACACCGATTGATATGGATTTGATTGTTGTGTTTTTATTCTTCATTGTGTTGCTCAGTATTAGACAGCCCTATTAAGCTCATTTCACTGTTATGTTTCTGTTTCCAGTCGTTTTGTTCACTTTCTGTATGTCTGTGACAATTCCAGAAAAATAACTCCGTGCACTCACGGCTAAGCCGCGAAATGTGCTACGGCTAAGCCGTAAGATGCTTACGGCTAAGCCGAGACCCAATCGTAACCCTAACCGTAGAACAGTACAGACTGTTATCTGAAAATAACTGAGAGTTGGCAAATTGCCATTCTTCTACGGCCCAGCCTGATCTAAGCCGTACATTGTCTTACGGCTAGGCCGTGGACCAGGATACGGCTGAGCCGTAGAGTAAAATACGGTTGAGCCGTAAATCCAGGTGGATATTTGGGGAACCTCGGCTCAGCCGCAGTGTATATTACGGCTAAGCCGTAAGATGCCTCGGCTAAGCCGTAAGGTCACCTACGGCTACACCATGAAACCCTGAGAATTGAATGAAAAGGATTAGGTTTAAGCAAAAGACCGTATATGACTTTCACATTAGAATGTAGCGAACCTGAATATGCCCAATGGAATGCCTGAATGACAAGAATGAGATCGAGGGCTGCGAATCATTCATGCGGTTATCCAGTTGTTTAGCACCTCCCCATGGGTGTTGGTTTAAGGGACTTCGGTGCACACTCGTGACACTGCAACACTAGACAATGGTGCATTGGATAACTTAAAACTACACTACACCAAAAATGCAGATAAGGAACGGATTATGGGCCCGGTTTTGGGCCGTTCCTACAATGAAACGGATTTGGTCCGTTTCTGCATGCGGCCCGTTTGATCTGTTTGCACAAAAGGCACGAGGTTCGTTCCTGCTCTTTCCTCAGCCGTTCCAACGCCTTCTCTTATACTCTTTCGTTGAGGATCGTCTGTTCCCGCTCTTCGTCCTCAGCCGTTCCCGCAGATCGTCTGTTCCCGCTCGTGCAGTTCCCGATCTTCGTCCTCAGCCGTTGCCGCTGCTTCCTCAGCTGTTCTTTTCTCAAAAGGCAAGTTCTTGTTGTCTTCTTCGCCATTGATGTTCTTGTTGTTCGCCATTGATGTTCTTGTTGTTCTAATCGATCGATCGTGGTCTCTCGTTGGTCGCAGGAGCAGAGAAGAGACGGCTAGGGTTTTGTTTTCTCCAGTCTTCTTCACATTGGTTGCGGGAGAAGAAAAGAGACGGCTAGGGTTTCGTCTTCTCCAAGTCTTCTTCACATTGGTTGCATCTTCCGCAAATCTTCTTCTTGTCTCTCCATTGGTATAAACCCTAACCGATTATTATAGCAAATCTTCATCTGATCTTCCTCTGTTTTGTCAGATCTGTGTTTTTTGGATGTTTTGCTTGTTTTAAGATCAATTTGTGGAGATTCATGCTGTATTAGGACATTTTTTATCTTGTTGTCTGTTTGTCAGAACCTATGCTTATAGACTTCATATTCTATGATGCCTAAACACGGTTATGGAAATGGATACTGGGAGCACTTCCATAAATCTTGGACATGGATAAGGATATGGCTGCCCTAATTTTTTCTTTGAAAGATTTCTGAATTAATGAATATGTCATTGTTTAGATTTCTTTCTAACATTTTTTTTATAAGAATACTAATGGAACCATATGAATTTATGGACTTGGTGGGTAGCATATGCTAAAATTATATCCAGGAGTATCACAATATCAAGTATAGATGTGTATGTTGTATTTGGTCAACATGGAAACATGGGGCATGTACAGTTATCTGGGTACTCAGTTCCTATTCACTGTCCCTCCAGTCCCGTCATCTTTCAACTTTTTACATTGTTTTACACTATTGTTTTTTGTTTTTTGGTTATAAGCTTTGATTTGCACTTCAATGACACTAATATGAAAGATTGAAAATTAATATCATGCCTTTTGCTGCATGATAAGATTAATGCATGTGTTTGTACCTTCGTAGAATTCAATTAGAATTCATTTCTAATGAATACCAGTATCTGTATTAGATTTTCATTATTACTAAGCTCAGAACCCCCATGATAACAGGAAAGTCAGGAAATTGACTGGGAGATCCTTATATGTACACATGATCAAACGGCAGTGCAAAAGTTTCACATTGCATTGGAGCAGACAGAGCATTAAGTCCAAGAATTAATTATATTAGGTTTGGAATAAAATTAGAAATAAAAAAAATCAAAAGTCTTATAATTGTTAGTGACTCCAGGGATTCAAGCTCATAACTAGTTTTGATACCATATTAAAGCTTCCTTCATGGCCCACACAACTGTTTGGTAACTCTTAAGTGATATTATTTGATGGCTCCTTGTACATGTTTACCTTTACTGTCAATAATGAAAATACAATTTTCATAATAAATGATGAAAGTATAATGAAGCTCAACTTAAATAGCAAGTGCTTGGAATTTCAGCAGCGAAGCAGGTGACTATGGCTTTCATCATCAAAAGAGCTTCACCATTATTCTAACACAAGTAACTGGCTCAATCTACTATGGGATGGTGCATTGTAATTTCATCACCTAGGAAGGCTCTGTTGCATCCTCTATAATTACGGCTGGCCACATGATTAAATCATCAGATTCTCATAATGCATCCACTAGATGGACCCACTAAGATTCTCATTATTGGGTGGACCCATTATCATCAAAAGAAAATTCATTATTTTTCCTTTTTATTGCTTTTGGTAGGCGGCCTCTGATGGTATGGCCTGGTTATCTTCAGATGGGTGAGGATTGTGTCCTCTGCAATACACTTTTCCAGGAACCTACATGTGGGGCTGGTATGGGCATTTGAAATAGCCTGTCTTCTTTGAGTAATGAATCTTGATGGACCCAAACTAAGACAATCACTTGACCCACTTATATAGAAGTCCATTCCCTAGGAAGAATTTGGTAGAAATCAGCCAAACAGGCCCAAAATTCATTATGCGAGTAATTTGCATCAAATACAATTAGCTCAATACATATTAGGGATCACATAACTAAATTAGAATCTTTCAGAAGAAAACAGCAGATGCTGGAATAAAATAGGACTGGAAATCATCCTGCAAGAAAGATGCACATTGCCTGTGGGTGGTGAGTCATGCAACTAGTGTGCAGCGAGAAAAAACCTACAATAAATAAAGCTAAAGAGAAAGATCCTTCTTCACTGATACTAAAACCATAATTAGTGTTCCTTCGCTCTTTCTTCTTCTTTTCTTTTGTTCTCCCTTTGTAATCCCTTCTCTTTCAATAAATGATGCTGCAAAAAAAAAAAAAAAAAAAAAAAAAAAGAAAGAAAGAAAGAAAGAAAGAAAGAAAGAAAAAAAAAAGAGACTACTCATACTAGCTATTTCATGTAAACAGTACGAATTAGGCTACAACTCCAACTTGTAAATATCATTGGGGATTCATTTAAACTTGATTATACTTGTATGTTTTAAGTTGTAACCTCTCCTAGTTGGACTGTGTCCCAAAGTTTTGGGATCTAGAGCTCATTGTACTTGTTTGTGCAACAAAACAATGCATGGATTACGCATAGTGAACATTCATCAAGTTGTTTCATACGTGATTCTTTCATGTTTTCACTCTTCAGAGTAGGTTTCTATATAGGTTGCAGCTAAGAAATATGTTACCTCACTGATTGCAGAATGTCGTTACCAAGTGACAAAGCATGGATGTCCAAACACAGATTAAGTCGAGAGTATTTGGATGGACTTGTGCATTTCTTTGAGTTTGTAAAGAAAAATGGTGGTGAATTTCAGCATTTTCCTTGTCCATGTGTGAAATGCCGAAATGGGCATGGAATGATAGACCTTAGCTTGATTTATGACCATTTGCTGGTTTTTGGTATTGATCAGTCATATACACATTGGATTTTTCATGGAGAAAGCGTTAACACAGCTAATGAGAAACCATCGACATCGAAGTCTTATGACCAAATGGACGACATGTATCCTAGAATGGAGGAGCTTGTAAATGATGCATTTGGGAGAATTGGTGAACATGTTGATTCTCTCATGGATGATCTCGCAAGTAATGAAGATTTAAATGAAGATTCTCCAAGGTTTCAAGGCCAAGAAGACCATGAAGCCAGGAGATATAAGTCTTTATTTGATGATGCAAGGCAAGCTTTGTATCCTTCATGTCCTAGGGAACTCACAAAATTGTCAGCTATTGTTGAGTTGTACAGTTTAAAAGCACAAAATGGCTAGTCAGACAATAGCTTTAATGATCTCCTTCAATTGGTAAAGAAGTTTCTACCGATAGGAAATACATTACCAGAAAGCACATATCAAGCTAAGAAGATGATCAACTCATTAGGAATGACCTATGAGTGTATACATGTATGCCCGAATAATTGCATTGTTTACTGGAAAGAGTATAAAGATAGACAAAATTGTCCAATCTGTCATATATCCAGATGGAAGTCAGATTACTTGGCAAAAAAGAAGAGTGTTAAAGTTCCATCAAAGGTTTTGAGATATTTTCCTTTGACACCTAGGCTGCAAAGGCTATACAGGTTAGATTTCAAAGTTAAATATATTTTCTAGGTCATCCTATTTTCTATTGGAATATTACAATCCATAACTAATTCATTAATTGTATACTTTGTTGTGTAGTGTGCCATGGATAGCGGAGCAAATGATTTGGCATTCTCGACCGAAAGAATATAGCGGTGTTATGCGTCATCCATCTGATTCATCAAGTTGGATGGTAGTAAATACCAAGTGGCCAAGTTTTTCCGAGGAACATCGTAATGTCCGTTTAGGACTTGCGACTGATGGGTTTAATCCTTTTGGACATCTTAGTAGTATTTATAGTTGTTGGCCTGTCATTATCGTGCCCTATAATCTCCCTCCCTCAATGTGCATGAAAAGAGAATTTTCAATGTTGACAGTATTGATACCAGGTCCAAAAGGACCAGGTAAAGTCATTGATCTTTACTTGCAACCATTGGTTGATGAGTTGAAGGAATTATGGCTTAATGGAGTGCAGACATATGATTCTCATTCGAGGGAAGTTTTTAATATGAAAGCTATGTTGATGTGGGGAATTCATGATTTTCCTGCATATGGGAGTTTATCAGGCTGTGTAACACATGCACAATATGCTTGCCCAGTTTGTGCTGAGGGAACCGTTACTGAACGCCTTAAAAGTGGAATGAAGTACTCCTATCAGGGTCATCGAAAATTCCTTTCTACTGATCATGTTTTCAGGACCCAAAAAGCGGCTTTCAATGGTAAAACAGAGGAAGGAAGACCTCCTCGTCGATTGAGTGGTTCAGAGGTTCTTAACAAGGTAGCGGATATTCAGATGGATATTGGTAAATCAAAGGTGAAGAAACGAAAAAGTTGTGATGATGAGTTGACCAATAATATAACTGCTTGGTACAAGAGATCGATTCTTTTTGACCTACCATATTGGAAGGTGATTTTACTTACTTTGGCATTATATCTTTTATACATCCATCTTAATGAATAGATAGCTAACCATTTTTCTTTAATATGCTTTAACAGGATTTACCAATTCGTCATAATATAGATGTGATGCATGTTATGAAGAACGTTGCTGAACATCTTTTGTCGACGATCTTAGATGTCAAAAATAAAACAAAGGATGACACAAGTGCACGTGAAGATTTGAGGCGAATGAACATTAGAAAAGAGTTATGGTTACAAGAATCGGATGGTAAGACTATTAAACCGAAGGCACCATTTACTCTAAGTCGTGTGGAGAAAGAATTATTCTATCGTACATTACATGACTTGAAGGTTCCAGAAGGGTATAGTTCGAGGTTTAAACATCATGTGAATCTACAAAATCTTGAAATGAAGGGGCTTAAGTCACATGATTACCATATTATAATGCAACAATTACTACCTGTTTTGCTATAACATGCTTTAACAGAGCATAAGACGCTGAAGGGTGCTATTCAACAAATTTGCAACTTCTTTAATGTCTTGTGCTCAAAGACAATTAGTGCAGATAGTATTATTGCTGCCAAAAAACGGCTTATCATTGCAATATGCATCTTGGAGAAATTCTTTCCACCGTCGTTTTTTGTAATTAGCGTTCATCTCATGGTGCATTTAGCCGACGAAGCATTAGCTTGCGGTCCAGTTAGATTTCGTTGGATGTATCCTTTTGAACGGTAAAGTTCTAACTCCAAAGATGTCTTTTGAATGGTATAATATAGTGCTAATTTGAAATCTCTCAACAGGTTAATGAAGGTCTATAAAGGATATGTAAAGAACGCAGCACATCCTGAAGGGTGCATTGCTGAGCGCTACATTGTAGAGGAGTCTATTTTGTACTGTATGGAATACATGCCAGATGGTGATAAAGGTGGTCACAAGAGGACGCGTCAAAGATTCCTAGATGAGGATGGTATGTGCGATGAAGAGCCCTTGGATAAAGGCAAAATTTTGTACCTAACAAACACACAACATCAACAAGTACGTAGATGGGTTTTGAATTGCTATGATGGAATTGCGGATTGGCAAGAGTGAGTGGGTGAAGTTTTTTAAATAACTTGTTAGTCTAGTAATTAGATAACATGTACATAAATATATATAATAATGTGTCTGTCATTGATACAGGAAATATAAAATGTATCTAAGAACAAACAATTCGAAGGGACAAAAAAGAAAGGGCAGTGTGTTTAAGAACAATGAGCCTGATTGCATTCTTACCAACTATGGGATGTAATTTGTCTTCTCTGTTTCTTTTGGGACTTGTTATGTTTGTTTATAGTTATAGCTGGTTTCTTTAAAGTGTTACTGATTTGGCTCATTCCTAAGGTTTCTCTTTTCTTATGCATTCAAACCTAATCCTTCATTTATTGTTACTTCCCATTTCACACACCCATCCTTCAAGCGCATTCCTTTATTCTAAGCTGCATCTACTGGGATTTGGTATGTTGCTTGAATAACTTTTTTTTTTTTTTTTCTTGGAAGGCTTTTTGGCACTTCTGAAAGGCATAATTTCTGGCTATTGTATTTTCTAGTTTGAAGTTACATTTAAGTGATTGGCAGCTCAGTCTTGGTTCTATACTGATAGTTACTTCTTGTCATCATCATCATCACGGAATCCTTATACCATTTATATATAGTTGGATTTGTAAGTTAAGTTTGTTTACTCATGCATGTTTACAATTTTACATGACACTTCTCGCTTCATGATTCTAATCATCAATTTTACAATCTTACATGCCACTTCTTACTTCATGATTCTAAGCATTTATTTCCTTGTAATACTTCAATTCTTTGTACAATCGGATTAACCAACTTGTTGCTAATCTCCTTCCAAACTTAGTTGAGGGCATGCATCATTTTTTATGTTTATAAATTTATTGCTTTTGACAGGACTTTGCTGCTAAATATGGCATTAAATATTTATAAATATCCTGCTGCTATGGGTCTATTTATGTTTGATATGCATTTTCTTAAGTGTTGACTTGAATTTTGAATTGGCAGGTGGAGATCAATATTCCTGAACTGAACCCAGAAATGGTAAGAAAATTTTTCTTGTGACTTTTAGAGTATTAGTTGGTTTTAATAATATTTTATAATGCGCAGGATGTTTATCGAATAGGTACATTAATGGAACTTGTTCGAGTTCTTGCTCTTTCATTTGCTGACGATGGAAAACGCGTCAAGGTATGTATGTCTCACATGGGCCAATTAGATACCATTGGACAGCTTGGTCTGACTGCCGTTTCATATTAGTTCAGGTTGTTGTGGGCTACCAGCCAGTTTGAATCTGATTGTGTCTGGTCGACCTGGTTCAGCTGGCATGTCTGGTCCGATTTCTATAATGAAGCTATTATTAATTATTATTAGGCTTTCACCGATTTCTATTGTTTACAATGTCTGGCCACCTAAATCTTGGTTATCGGCAGGCATATCTTGGAGATGGGAAACGGAGGCAAAATCTTGTAAACTCAGCTCAATCCTCTCTAGTTGTTTGCAATAGTGGTGCGTGTATGAAAATGAACTTGGTTATATGTTGGTTTTTGGTTGTATGCATGTTCTTATAGATGTTGCTCTATTAGCTTGGTTCTGGTAACTTTATGCACATTGGTAGCTGAATTTTTTCTATGTATTATTTACTAAACAAAGATTCTCTCAGAAGATGATGGGATGTCTTTGAATCGAGTTTCTAGTAACAATGGAGACTCTCATTTAGAAGCTGGAACAGTGGCTTCGCAACTTTCGACTATATCCGATGGCGTGCTGCAAGAAATTGGAAGGAGGTGCGGTTCAAAGGTATTATAAGCATTGAAATCAAGAAGATCTTAAATAGCTTTTGCACCTTTTCTAATCGATACTACCATTTTTTTTTTTTTGCTGTGTAGGTTGAATTCAGGCCTGTCGTAAGCAGTGGGAAGGATCTTCAATATTCTGTTGAGGTCAGTGACAATCAACTCTCACTGTCTGATGATTCTAGCCGCCAGATGTATGGCCACACGTTATGATCAACGGTTGAGAGAGTTCCATCCTGCCCATGGAGACGTTTCTGGTTCTGCCTGTCATGAATGCTTTAACCGTTTGTTGGCAAGCCCTGAACAGTTTCTGGGACTTGACAGTCTGAAATTCCTAGCATGCTTTACTGAAGAATCAAACAAATCTCTTTCATGTCTGCAATTTTCGAAGCCATTACTTCATCCCTCCCAACTGCAGTAGGCCATGTGTTTGCCTGCTAAAAAGAACAGAGCAAAAGCCGTGGCTTGTGCTGAATGAACACCTTACCTGCAGCAAAAGGACTTTTTTTAGGTTACCAAAACGCCCGTGAAGCTTGGATTTAGAACTGTTCAATGGTCCCAAAAGAAACCCTTTACTTTCTCTGGAAATCAAAGAGAGTGTGAGAGAATGGGGAGGGTTGTGGGCATCTGTTCTTTTCAATTCCCGAGCTTTCTATTCTCTGTGAATTTCAGGAGAACACAAAGACAATGTAAAAGAGATGATTCAAATTTCCTAGATGGGTCATGGGTATCCCAGTTTGCTTTTTATTTTTTTCTTCTTCTTCTCATTATTTGTATTGATGCGGGAGAAATCGTGCCATTGCAGGCCATTTCAGGTCGGCATCTGCTTTCTTGAATTTATTGCTGGCCACCCTGAAGACCCTGTCGGAGTACTACCCTGGGAGACTGCACAAGGCCTTTGTAATCGACCCTCCATCGCTCTTCTCCTGCCTCTGGAAGGTATTATGCTTGTGAAGAGAGTATTCGATGTTCTTTCTTTTTATCTTCTTTTTTTTTTTTTTTTAGAATC
Organism: Sextonia rubra; assembly: GCA_037013555.1. NCBI lineage: Eukaryota > Viridiplantae > Streptophyta > Magnoliopsida > Laurales > Lauraceae > Sextonia > Sextonia rubra. Next base: position 20,761,380 of record JASUAD010000006.1, read on the forward strand.
TTGATGCTATGTGTGGTTGAGGAGTATTATTGTCATTAGGAAAAGCTATGGCCTATGCTACAGAAGCTGAATGTTAACTTGAAGTCCAATGAGAAAGAATTGGTTGGAAAGGCATTGATGAAGCGTGTGATGCAAACTTGGCTTCTATCAAGTGATGTGTGCAAGGGGATGTAGAAGCTGTGTGCAAGGGGATCCAGACAGAACAGACTGAATCTATTGGGTGTGCATCTATATCTGACGTTTTTCCTTCCAGTTCCTTGTCAGATTACAGCCGTAGAAGGATCAACATGATAAAAAGGAGGTGCCCTCCTGATGGAGAGAGTTCTGCTAGAAGTAAGACAACAGTTGGGTTTTCAAGTGGTGCAAGCTCTCAGAGGAATACTCCCTCCAGCCCAAGTCCCTCTTCTACTGATGGTAGTTATTTTAATAATAATAGGTGTTTGGCTTGTGTTGAATAGTTTAGGAGGAAGAAGACTATCTGTGTGTATTGAGTATTGACAGGCTTTTGTGCCATTAGAAACTGAAATATCTATGTGATTTTATCTGTATCTTCTTCTGTTCTCTTTTAAAATTATGTGATGATGTAATGTAAATGTAAGCTTATGCAACTTAGTAGCATTTAATCAGAGTCATCTAGGAAAGGCAGCTGAAATAGGTACCGGATTTTCTACCAGTCCCATTTGGATAACTCCTTGAGGGTTATTGGTGGGGTGATAAGGATTGCTATCGTATGCCTTCCACCCGTGGAAATATAGCGATTTCTCACCATGGCCGTCAGTGGTTGCCATCTTTGACAGAAGTGCCATATTGTTCTCTGCATAATATACCCAAGAATTTAGAGGCACACTGATTAACAAGAAGAGTTTGAACCAAACCGGAACGGTTTTAAATTAGTTAAAAAAAATGGCAAGAAATTCTGGAACGGTTCATAGCCGTTCCAGAATTTCAAATCTGGAACGGTTGTGAACCGTTCCAGAATTTCAAAACCGTTCCAGATTTGAAATTCTGGAACGGTTTTGAACCGTTCCAGATTTGAAATTCCGGAACGGTTCAAAACCGTTCCAGATTTTCTGCGACACCCATTTTTGGAACGGTTTGAAACCGTTCCAGATTCATTCAGGAACAGTTTTAAACCGTTCCAGATGGGCATTTTTGGTGTAGTGTACATCAACATGCACGGTTAGAAACACTGGATAATTAGTGTAGGATTGGCTTTTAATTGATCCTTGATTCGTATCAGTACTTGATTTGTTTGATTTGTACAGCATATTGATTACGGTTATGCCCTCTTATGTGTTCTGCGCTGGACCTCTCGATTCTGTGGGAAATGCAGCAACCCCAGAGCGAAGCCCGGGCGGGACCATTCTATTAGTGTGTTTTACCGTTGCTCCATTGGAGTACTTGCATCAGTGTTTATTGTTATTGGTACCTGAGTTTATCAGTGCCTCTTTTCCAGCTTATTTGCATTCAGTACCTTCAGTGCCTTCAGTATCAGCTTATTGTATTCAGTATTCAGTATCAGTATGTGTGATGCACTTCCTATTGTGTGTTCAGCATGATATGTGAGATCTGTATGTGGTATGTGATATGACATGATTGATTGATTGAGGTGCATCATCTGATTTGATTGTGATTGTTATATGGCACTACTGAGCCTCGGCCTTAGGATACCCGACGGGGTTAACTTTGGTTTAGTTTATGTGTTTGCCTCTGCAGAGTGTTCTGTCCTGGGACTCCGGACCCCGGGAACTAGAGACCCATGCGTACCCTAGCCCGGTCGCTGGTGTTCTCATTCCGTCCGCTCTCGTAAGGGAGAAAATGGCCAATGTAGTAGCCACTTGACTGTTATCTGTTTATGATTCTTACAGCATGCTTAATTGTTTGCATATTTGCTTAGTATACGAACATGATTTCTATGGATCTTGCACTGTGACTATTACTCATGATCAGACACAATTTGTGTTATCTTCTTGTTGCTTATACTTTGCTAAGTCGTTGTACTTATGAGTTGTCTTTGTGTGTTGCAGGCTCAGATCCCTCTCCCGATCCTGCGTCGGTCGACCCGACTCCAGGAGAGGCTCGCGAGGCCCCCTCCGGCCTAGAGGAGTGGACTTGATCCACCATCCTCCAGAGTACGGTTTACATCATTTTGTTCTCCCCATTCATTTGAGTCCGATTCCATTGAGGGGATTTTTCTGTAATTGCAATGTGGGCTTTGAGTGATATCTGTATTTTGTGTTTTTGATTGTTGAAAGCCCGCTATATTGTCATACGTTCGTGTAAATTGTTCTTGTTATTAGTTCATGATCTTTTGTAATCCATTGTAACTTTTGGTATGTCATTGTATGCCTTGATACGTACAGCTTCCGCGTACAGTTGTTTGCACGTGTGAATGATCCCTTGTGTGTGTATGCCTGGACCGGGTCTAGGTGTGCATGCACGGGAGTACGTGTGTCACTGGTTAGATTTCCTCTGACCCCCGGTCCCTGGGCTCGGGTCGTGACATACGTATTGTATGGTATCAGAGCATTGTCTCTATCTTAGTTTGTAAGCATGTAGGCATATAGGACGTGGTGAGATTCCGTAGTCCAGTTTTGGACTGTTGTGTGTGGTCTCCTTGTCTTGTGAGTCTGTGTGAGTACCTAGTGTGATAGCAGATTGACTTTTGTGTTTTTGCAGGCTATGGCATCGGGATCTGGAACACACGACACCAACAATCAGGGAGATAATGAGAGTGGATCAGCCGCTCCTCAGCCACTTGTGAATTTTGATGAGCGCTTCTTGACTATGCTACAGGCGATCCATTCTTTGCAGGCACAGGTCGTTTCGATAGTAGACCGACAGAGCCAAGTGCCAGTTCAGCGGCCTGTAGAGCAGCAAGTGGTTTTTCAGCCTAAAGAGAGCGATCCAAATGCGCTGTACGATAAACTCAGGAAACGTGGAGCCACAGAATTCTATGGCAATGAAGATGCGTTGAAGGCTGATCAGTGGCTAGAGCATACCGGAGATCTCTTCTCGACCATTATCTGTGATGATCGGCAGAAGGTTATGCTTACGGCCTCGATGTTCCGAGAGGTGGCAAGGACGTGGTGGAAGAGTGTTAGTGCAGCCTATCTGACCATGCCTAGTGAAACAGTGTGGGAGACGTTCCAGAAACAGTTCAGGAGGAAGTTCATCCCTGCTCATGTCCGACGTGTGAAGGAGGTTGAGTTTCTGGCCTTACAGCAGCAGCAGCTGACCGTTTCAGAGTACATTCACCGCTTTATCCAGTTGTCCCATTTTGCTGAGGACATGATCAATACCAAGGAGAAGAAGGTGAATCGTTTCATTTCTGGTCTGCATCCGAGATACGCGAATTTTGTGACTGCTTTTCAGAGACCAGCTACTTTTGATGATGCGGTTGATAGAGCACACGCTGCGGAAGCCAACCACCTAGCAGAGAGAGCTATGGACTTCAAGAGGAGTGCACCAGTGGGGTCCAAGGGACAGATTCAGAAGAAATGGAAAGGGAAGCAAGGAACTTCGAATTTCTCTGGGAGTAGATGTGAGTTTTGTGGATTGGGACATCCGACGGAGAGGTGTTGGAAGAAGTCCGGAGCTTGTTTGAGTTGCGGATCTATGGAGCATAAGATAGCTCAGTGCCCGAAAGCCAGGACTTTCCAGTCGTCTAGATCTATGGGGTCATCCAAGTCTCTGAGTTCTGCAGCTTCGAATAGCCCCCAGCCGTCGCGCCAGAACCAGAAGCCACAGCGTCAGACTGCTCGCGTGTACGCAGCTTCCCATGATCATGCAGAAGATGCGAAAGTGGTGGAAGGTAAAGTTCTCATTGCCCGAGCTGAAGCACATACACTATTTGATTTGGGATCTACTCGTTCGTATGTTGCACCTCGTTTTGCGGGACAGTTACCGCAACCCCCTCAGCCGCTACCCTATGTGCTGGTGGTGTCCACTCCGGTGGGCAAGAGAGTGGAGTGTAGTGTATACTACCCTTAGTGCGACGTGGTGATTGAAGGTCGCCAGCTGCCAGTTGATTTGATCTTGTTGTCCATGTTGGATTTCGATGTGATCCTTGGAATGGACTGGCTAGCGCGGTATCGTGCCTGTGTTAACTGTTACAACAGGACGATTTACTTCGATTTTGAGAAGGGGTTTCGTTTCGAAGGCAATCAGGAGAGATGCCCGAGGCGTGTCATCTCCGCATGCAAGGCGGATCGTTTGATACGCAGAGGTTGTGCGGGTTTTCTTGCTTTCGTCTCGCAGAAGAAGGAGGTGAAGCAGTTGAGTGAGATTCCTGTCGCACGTGAGTTCCCGGATGTATTTCCGGAGGAAGTACCCGAGTTGCCCCCTGTCCGAGATGTAGAATTTGTGATTGATCTAGTGCCCGGTACAACACCCATTAGTTTAGGTCCTTATCGTATGGCCCCTGCCGAGTTGCTCGAGTTGAAGACGCAATTGCAAGATTTGTTGGAGAAGGGTTTCATACGGCCGAGTGTGTCACCGTGGGGAGCTCCAGTGCTGTTTGTGAAGAAGAAGGACGGTACCTTACGGATGTGCATAGACTACCGGCGATTGAACAAAGTCACGATCAAGAACAAGTACCCATTGCCGCGTATTGACGAGTTGTTTGACCAACTTCAAGGTGCCGCTTATTTTTCCAAGATTGATCTAACATCGGGGTATCATCAACTCCGGGTGAAGGAAGAAGATATCGCAAAGACTGCTTTCAGGACACGGTATGGACATTTTGAGTTTCTCGTGATGCCATTTGGATTAACCAATGCACCTGCTGCCTTTATGGCCTTGATGAACAGGATCTTTGCTCCTTTCCTGGATCGATTCGTGGTGGTCTTTATTGATGATATTTTGGTGTATTCGAAGACCCCAGAGGAGCATAAGGAACATCTACGTCGAGCCTTACAGTTGTTGAAAGAGCATCGCTTATATGCTAAATTGTCGAAGTGTGATTTTTGGCTCGAGCAGGTAGCTTTTCTTGGTCATACCATTTCACGAGATGGGTTGGCAGTGGACCAGACGAAAGTTGAGGCAGTGATGAGTTGGCCTAGCCCAAAGACAGTGACGGAAATACGGAGTTTTCTTGGATTGGCTGGTTATTATCGTCGATTTATTCAAGATTTCGCCAAGATTTCTGCACCGTTGACCCGATTGACCAGGAAAAATATTCCTTTTCTTTGGACGGACGAATGTGAACGCCATTTCCAGATGTTGAAGGAGAAGCTTACTTCGGCTCCAGTTTTGACGTTACCGGATGGGCATGAAGGATTTATGATCTATTCTGATGCTTCTCGAGTCGGTTTGGGATGTGTTTTGATGCAACATGGCAAAGTGATTGCCTATGGCTCGAGACAACTTCGGGAGCACGAGAAGAACTATGCCACACATGATTTAGAGTTGGCAGCCATTGTTTTTGCCTTGAAGATGTGGAGACATTATTTGTATGGCGTGACCTTTGAAGTGCATTCAGATCATCATAGTTTACAGTATCTCTTCACGCAGTCTGAGTTGAATATGAGACAGCGAAGGTGGCTTGAGTTGATCAAGGATTTTGATTTCCCCATTAAATATCATCCAGGGAAAGGCAATGTTGTTGCAGATGCCTTGAGTAGGAAGTCGGAGATTCTTCAGGCCTTGGATAGCCTTTATTTTGTGAGGCATGCTCAGCCAGTGGAATTGCAATTGGTGGAGAACTATTTGACACTTGCCAGTACAGTGAGCTTTCAGCCTGACATCATTCAGCGGATTAAAGACCAGCAGTTTGAAGATGCGATGTTGAAGCGAATTCAGGATAGCATTGCAGATCGACCAGATTTCCGCTTGGAGGGTGATGTGTTGTATTTCAGGAGCAGGCTATGTGTGCCAGCAGTAGATGCTTTGAAGGAAAGTTTGATGACCGAAGCACACCATGCACGTTATTCTATGCATCCTGGAAGTACGAAAATGTACCGAGCTCTCAAGGACAGATTCTGGTGGAATAATATGAAGAGAGAAATTGCTGGGTTTGTCGCCAGATGTTTGACTTGCCAAAAGGTGAAAGCTGACCATCAGAGACCGCCAGGTTCCTTACATCCATTGCACATTCCCCAGTGGAAATGGGAGCACATTTCGATGGACTTTGTTTCAGGACTACCCCTGACGAGCAAGAAGAACAGTGCCATTTGGGTGATCGTGGATAGATTGACGAAGACAGCCCATTTTCTTCCATTCAAGAAAGGCATGACATTTTCCGAGATGGCGAAGAAGTTCGTTGATGAGATCGTTAGACTACATGGTACGCCTGTATCGATTGTGTCAGATCGAGATAGCCGCTTTGTTTCTTCGTTTTGGAGTGCATTTCAGGAAGCCATGGGAACGAAGTTGAGCTTCAGTACGGCGTATCACCCGCAGACTGATGGACAGTCAGAACGAACTATTCAGACGCTCGAAGACATGTTACGGGCCAGTGTACTGAATTTTGAGAAAGAATGGGATCTGCATCTTTCGTTGTGCGAGTTTGCGTATAACAATAGTTTCCACGAGAGTATTGGTATGGCACCCTATGAAGCTCTGTATGGACGAAAATGTAGAAGTCCTGTTTGCTGGGAAGAAGTCGGAACAAGGAGTTTCCACGGACCGACGATCATTGCTGAGATTACAGAGAAAGTTCAGAAGGTCATTGATAATTTGAAGATTGCCCGATCGAGACAGAAGAGCTATGCAGATACGCGAAGAAGAACATTAGCATTTCAGGTTGGTGATTGGGTATTTTTGAAGGTCTCACCGATGAAAGGTACGATACGATTCGGTCAAAAGGGCAAGTTAGCGCCTAGATATGTGGGTCCATTTGAGATCAAGAGCCGGATTGGCGATTTAGCGTACAGATTGATTCTTCCCGTGGAGTTTTCTGGAGTACACGATGTCTTTCATGTGTCCATGCTTCGCAAGTATGTTCGAGACCCGACGCATGTGATTCGATACGATGATATTCAGATGCAACCTAACGCGTCATACGTTGAGCGTCCGCTCCGTATTGTTGGGACTAGAGAACAGCTCTTGCGTACGAGGACTATCCGATGGGTCAAGGTACTCTGGGAACATCATGGACCTGATGAAGCCACGTGGGAATTAGAAGATCAGATGGCGCGTCAGTATCCTTACCTTTTTGCTCAGGTACGCGTTCATTCCGAGGACGGAATGATGTCTAAGTGGGGGAGGATGTAACACTCCGACCCGAGTTGATCCGGATTAGTGAGTAATGGTGTGTGATTTGAGCGTTAAGAGTGTTTTGGCTTTTGTTTTTATTTGGTTTTGAGTCTTGGAGAGCATGTTTGGTTTGAGTTTGACTTGGTCTAACTAGTTCGAGCCATTTTTCGTAATTTTGGCTTTTGATTGACCTTGTCAGTTTTGCGTCATTCTGACGTCAGCGCGTGTATTTCGTTGAGCTTGTCGTTTTTCGTAACTGTCTTGGATCCGAATGATTTCGTTTGCTCTCGTTGGACCGTCATTTGACTCAAACTGATAATTGTGTAAACTGTTTGGACTTAAGTGCAATTTGGACTCAACTTTAAGTTATAAATATCCCACCTACCCTCTTGTTTCTCTCGATCGTCTCTCGTTCCCTCAGCTCACTCTCTCAGTCGTCTCTCTCTCGTCAGCTCTCTTTCTCTCCTTCTCCATCTCTGTTTCTACTGCTTGAGGGAGGAAGAAAGGAGCTCGTTTGTGCGTGTTTTCCGGTGGACTGAGCCAAGCAACGAAGTGATTTCCATTCGTAAGGCAAGTATAAGCCCAAGTTGTATGAACACCGATTGATATGGATTTGATTGTTGTGTTTTTATTCTTCATTGTGTTGCTCAGTATTAGACAGCCCTATTAAGCTCATTTCACTGTTATGTTTCTGTTTCCAGTCGTTTTGTTCACTTTCTGTATGTCTGTGACAATTCCAGAAAAATAACTCCGTGCACTCACGGCTAAGCCGCGAAATGTGCTACGGCTAAGCCGTAAGATGGCTTACGGCTAAGCCGAGACCCAACCGTAACCCTAACCGTAGAACAGTACAGACTGTTATCTGAAAATAACTGAGAGTTGGCAAATTGCCATTCTTCTACGGCCCAGCCTGATCTAAGCCGTACATTGTCTTACGGCTAAGCCGTGGACCAGGATACGGCTGAGCCGTAGAGTAAAATACGGTTGAGCCGTAAATCCGGGTGGATATTTGGGGAACCTCGGCTCAGCCGCAGTGTATATTACGGCTAAGCCGTAAGATGCCTCGGCTAAGCCGTAAGGTCACCTACGGCTACACCGTGAAACCCTGAGAATTGAATAAAAAGGATTAGGTTTAAGCAAAAGACCGTATATGACTTTCACATTAGAATGTAGCGAACCTGAATATGCCCAATGGAATGCCTGAATGACATGAATGAGATCGAGGGCTGCGAATCATTCATGCGGTTATCCAGTTGTTTAGCACCTCCCCATGGGTGTTGGTTTCAGGGACTTCGGTGCACACTCGTGACACTGCAACACTAGACAATGGTGCATTGGATAACTTAAAACTACATCAACATGCACGGTTAGAAACACTGGATAATTAGTGTAGGATTGGCTTGTAATTGATCCTTGATTCGTATCAGTACTTGATTTGTTTGATTTGTACAGCATATTGATTACGGTTATGCCCTCTTATGTGTTCTGCGCTGGACCTCTCGATTCTGTGGGAAATGCAGCAACCCCAGAGCGAAGCCCGGGCGGGACCATTCTATTAGTGTGTTTTACCGTTGCTCCATTGGAGTACTTGCATCAGTGTTTATTGTTATTGGTACCTGAGTTTATCAGTGCCTCTTTTCCAGCTTATTTGCATTCAGTACCTTCAGTGCCTTCAGTATCAGCTTATTGTATTCAGTATTCAGTATCAGTATGTGTGATGCACTTCCTATTGTGTGTTCAGCGTGATATGTGAGATCTGTATGTGGTATGTGATATGACATGATTGATTGATTGAGGTGCATCATCTGATTTGATTGTGATTGTTATATGGCACTACTGAGCCTCGGCCTTAGGATACCCGACGGGGTTAACTTTGGTTTAGTTTATGTGTTTGCCTCTGCAGAGTGTTCTGTCCTGGGACTCCGGACCCCGGGAACTAGAGACCCATGCGTACCCTGGCCCGGTCGCTGGTGTTCTCATTCCGTCCGCTCTCGTAAGGGAGAAAATGGCCAATGTAGTAGCCACTTGACTGTTATCTGTTTATGATTCTTACAGCATGCTTAATTGTTTGCATATTTGCTTAGTATACGAACATGATTTCTATGGATCTTGCACTGTGACTATTACTCATGATCAGACACAATTTGTGTTATCTTCTTGTTGCTTATACTTTGCTAAGTCGTTGTACTTATGAGTTGTCTTTGTGTGTTGCAGGCTCAGATCCCTCTCCCGATCCTGCGTCGGTCGACCCGACTTCAGGAGAGGCTCGCGAGGCCCCCTCCGGCCTAGAGGAGTGGACTTGATCCACCATCCTCCAGAGTACGGTTTACATCATTTTGTTCTCCCCATTCATTTGAGTCCGATTCCATTGAGGGGATTTTTCTGTAATTGCAATGTGGGCTTTGAGTGGTATCTGTATTTTGTGTTTTTGATTGTTGAAAGCCCGCTATATTGTCATACGTTCGTGTAAATTGTTCTTGTTATCAGTTCATGATCTTTTGTAATCCATTGTAACTTTTGGTATGTCATTGTATGCCTTGATACGTACAGCTTCCGCGTACAGTTGTTTGCACGTGTGAATGATCCCTTGTGTGTGTATGCCTGGACCGGGTCTAGGTGTGCATGCACGGGAGTACGTGTGTCACTGGTTAGATTTCCTCTGACCCCAGGTCCCTGGGCTCGGGTCGTGACACCCTAAATCAAGACATCAAAAAGAGGGGACTCCGCGCGCAATCCATGCTCTTATCTTCAATCTTCACTCCATGGAAGATTAGATGAAAGGAGGAGATCGAATGGAGAGGATGGATTCAAGTGGGCTGGCCAAACCCCACTTTGGATTGTGATGAGATGGAGAGGAGAGAAGAGATGGAGTGGAAATTGATGTGGTATGGTGGAGTATGGAAAAGGAAGAAAGAAAAAGGTGATGGAAAGATGGGCTGCGACGTGTGTACTCTCTCTATATGATGGAATGGGTTGCTACATATATATATATACAGGAAAGAGAGAGATATGACGGGAGAGACGGGCGTGAGATGAGAGGGGTGGTATATTGGCTCCTATACTTACTTCCCTTTTTGGTATATATAAGAATATATAATGGGAAGTCTACAGGAAAGAGAGGTGTGGGTAAGCGTGGTATATGGATAATGGTGTGAGTGAATAGGAAGCATAGATGTTGGACGCATTAGAGAAAGGCATGGAAGCAAACTGACGTGTGGCCATGGTAGTCTTGTTTGGCTTGGAGATTGAGTTTCTAAATTTATATATATATATATAAGAGGGTATGGCGTGAAAGGCTGGGATTTGATAATTATGAATGGGGCATGATTAGCTTGGGACTTCTCTTCCAACTGAAATTGGGTTTCCATATATATATGCAAGAGAGAGAGCAAGAGGCGTGGAGTCTCCTTTTTCTTCTATATATATATATATTTCTTTATAGAAAGTATATGATGGCATGGAATCCAACCATCTTTGGAATTCTTTCCTTCCATAAAAGAAACTTCATAAAATTGGCTCCACCTTGGATTTCTTCCCAAATAATGTCTTAGCTTTTAATCTTTTATGCGGGTCCCTTTCTTCCATTTTCCTACACACAAAAGTGATTTTTTTAAATTAAAATAACAATTTTGATCGAAACTCATAAATGGATTAATATGGGTCCAATTTACATAAAATGACAATATCAATCCACATCATTGATCATGATTTAACTTTATTTGACTAATGATGATGAGAAATGTTATCATTCCATGTGTAATCATGAAATTGAAAAAAAAAATCTTCTAAAAATAGAAAGTTCTAAAAATGGAAAGTTTTATGATTTTATGAAAAATTGAGGATTTTCAATAATTTTTGCAAGAAAATTCTAAAATAAATTTTAAAATCAAAAAACATGAATTCCCACTAAATGAATAAATTTCCAATGAATAAGTCCTTAAAATTCCTGAAAATACACCTAAAATAATACATTTTTTAGGACTTATCAATTGATTCACACAATAAAAGATCAAATCAGTTTGCATGTGAACCTTCTCTAATACTACTTCAGGGTTTTTTAGAACCACCAAAAAGATGAGGTTCAAAGTCCCAAACAGAATTCTAGAATGTAGTTCAATTAATAATGGTGAAAAATTAAAGAATAAGCAAATCAATCAACCACAGGAAGACAAGGCACACGATTTTTTACGTGGAAACCCTATTCGAGAATATTTACGAGTCCTATCACCCAGATCAAAGAAAACCAAGGAATATAAAATTGACCAATTATAGGTAATTGTTACAGTCCTTCCCCAGTTGCAATTCAACCTAAGGACTATAGTTTCTTGTTGACTCCTTAATGTTCGCTGCTCATCGTGCCTGAATGTCACGACCCAACCCCAAAAAATCGAGAATTAAGTTTAAATCAAATCATTGACACACGTACTCTCGTGGATCCATACTTAGACCCTATCTAAATCCATACGCACAAGGAAAAATCACACATGCAAATTTCAGTGTATGCAAAAGCTGTAAGTATGATTGCATGAAAAAGAGGATACACTAATATAAAAAAAATATCTACAAAAGATTGCATTAATTACATGAGGTACAAATAAAAGAAACCTTTTCTATACAAGGGTAATAAGACAATTTCTATAAGACAAGACATAAAATGTAAAACGTTAAACTAACTCCAAGGCACAGAAACCAAACGCATCCCACACATCAAAAGGAGACCTATACTAATGCCATGCTATTCTCCGGTGGAGTGATCACATCCACTCGTCTAGCCCTGACAGGGCTTCTACGATCTCCTCTGGAGTCTTGCCGACCGACGAGGGGTTGGCAGCGGAATCTGGGCTTGCAACACCAAGGACAACTAGTGAATACAATGATTTAGTAAAGCATAAACAACAATAAGATAACACGCGTTGTGTCTACAAGAATAATGAACATTTGATATTACATAGAGTTTCAATTTTGTATACTAGGTAAATTGTGCATTTGAATAAAGCATGCTACAAGTATCAATGCATAGGTGTACTATAATATGTGGCTACTACATTTGCCATATCCTCCTCCTAGAGATCTATGCGTGGAGAACATCATCAGCCGGGCCAAGGTACGAATGGGTCTCAAGTTTCTTGGGGTCCAGAAGCCTCAAGATATGAACACACTGCGGTGGCAACATACATGCTGTGCCAAAGTCAACCCCGCCGAGTATCATAAGGCTGAGGCTGAGTAGTGCCTGACCATTTCGATTCAATCATATACTTGGACTTGAGTAAAACATGCAATTCATTAAGGACATAAGAATAATACTGAATTACGTTCAATTCATTCGTGCTAAACATTCATACTCAAGTCAATATCAATAACCATGTGCGTGGAATAGCAATTGTCAAAGACATATCAAGCAGAAAGACATATGATGAAGATTCAATCCATACATAAGAGTGGAGGGTAATAACCGTCGTCTAATATGCCATGTAATCCAAATTGATAGAATCAAGATAGTTTACTATCTAACCATAATCAAGTCATCCAGTGTTTCTAACCGTACATGATGATATAGTTTTAAGTTATCCAGTATACAGTTGTCTTTCTCTCAGTGTTGCATTGTATCGGAAAGGTGTATCGGAGTCCCTTAAACCAACACCCATGGGGAGGTGCTTAACAATTGGACAATACACATGAATGAGTCACAGCCCTCAAAACCATTCACGCTAGTCATGTAATCCATTGGACAAGTTAAGCGATATCGGAAATCCACATAAAGGCCCTATAAAGTCTCATAATTAAACCTATCTTTTTCCTTAATTTTTCAGTGGTCTCACGAGTTAGCCGTGGGTGACCTATGGATTAGCCGTAGGCAACTTACGGCTTAGCCGTATTATGCACTACAGCTCAGCTATGGTTTTCTAGAATTTTTCCGCATTTAAGGTGAGCCACGGCTAAACCATGCTTCCTCATATGGCTGGACCGTATTTATTCTACGGTAGAGCTACGAGTGGCTATGGCTTAGCCGTAGCACACCGTACGGCTTAGCCCGAGCTAAATCGCAGAAGGGTTCTCCAAAATTCTACTCCCTAGACATCGAGCCGTAACTTAACCTATGGTTGGATCAGGGCTAGCGTACGGCTCAGCCGTAGTACATTCTACGGCTTAATTGTAGTCTGACTATAATGTAAAGTCGAAATTGGATATTCTCTGGAATGTGAGCCGTGGTGCTCTATGGCTTAGCCATAGGCTTTAGAAGCTCTGAGATTCGAGTATTTCAGATACAAATCAAAACTTGAAGGAATTCAATACAGATGAAAACAGGAAAAGTTAAGCTTACACAGAAGGGTTGCAAAATACAAACCACATGCAAAATTAAGAAGAATAATAGCAATCATCATGTACCAACGTGTGTTCATCCATAACGTGCTTATCCTTTCCTCAATTAAGCTTTTTCACGTGAATCAACATCTTTTGGCTCAAATTGGGTGTCTATCTGCAGCCCTAATAGCCATGCATGCAAAGAGAAAGAAACGATGCTTGCATGAAGAGAGTTTTAGGCTCTTAGACATCATCATGAATCAAGGTCTTACCTTAGAATACTCACAAGTGATGAACCGTGAAATTGATGCAAGGATCGCTTTAACGACGTGATGAAGAAAATCAAAGAAGAAATCATTGAGGGTCAAAGATGAAGAAACTGACGTTGAGAGAAAGAGAGAAGAGAGGAGATGGGTCAGTGCATGTATATATCTTCTCATATATATAAGATAAGGATGAATTGGCATTTATAAGAAAGTCCAACAATTTATGGAAATTACAGTTTGAGTCAACTACGCGTCTAATGGAGACAAACGAGGTCATTTGCACACGAGTCAGTTACGGAAATCAACAAGCTAAAAGAAATACATGTGATGACACCAAGATGATGCATGAATGACGAAATCCTATAAATTTAAAATTACGAAAAATGGCTCATGTCTACCTAATCTATGTTAAACCTAACCCAACTACAAATCCATAACCCGAAACAAAACTCAAAAAGACAAAACGACATGCATTAAACTAATTCGCAGGAAAATGACCAAAAAGAACATTAATTAGCCACTAAACTAGATTAAGTTGGGTCGGAGCGTTACACTGAACCAACCACTTTTAATCCGCACGGTGAACGAAGCCATAATCTTTAGAACACAAAGTTACAGCACAATCTCTACTCCGTTGGCTACTCTAGAAAAGAAAAGAGTTATCCAATATGAATCTTAGGTTAAGAAGATAACATGGATTATCTATTCAATTAGGTAAATCTTGGAGGGCAAATGAGTCATTGATGCTTTGAGGGTTTTTTAGAACCATCAAAAAGATGAGGTTCAAGGTTTCAAATAGATTTCTAGATTGCAGTTCAATTAACAATGGCAAAAAAAATAAAAGAATAAGCAAATCAATCAAACATAAGGACACAGTGCACATTATTTGTTAATTACGGGGAAACTCTACATGGGAAAAACCATAAATCTTATCATCCGAACCAAAGGAAACAAAGCATTGTAAAATTGAACGATTATAAGCAATACTTACAATCCCTCCCTAACTGCAATTCAACCTGAGGACTGTGATTTCCTGTCGACTTCGCTATTCACCGCTCGCCTAGCCTAAATCAACATGGTGAACGAATCTCTTATGAAGTTGAAGCATAATTTCTAGAACATAATGCTTTAGTACAATCTCTTCAATGGCTATTCGAGAAAAGAAAATGGATCTCCAATTAAAATCTTAGGTTTAGAATAAGATGTAGTACCTAGGGTTGAGAGAAGAACCATTTTTTATAACCACACATTTGCACCTTAAAGTTATACTCCATGTAAAATAGAAATAGGCCGTCCTAGATCAATTTGGAAAATGCTTTTCTAAAAGTTAGTGGGGTTTTGTTATTCATTCACTCGAGTGGGCCCAAGGTTTGCTTGAACGGGCTTTGTTTCTGTCTTTAGTTGAAATCTAGATTGGGACTCTACGCCGTCCACTCAAGTAGATGAAATGCCCGCTCTAGCGGATGGCATTTCTATAATTAAGCTCTGCACAATCTGTGCAAACTTTTCGAGGCCTATCATTTTAAATCCAATTGATGTAATATTGGAATCTACATATATCCACTATAAAGAATCTTTCCAACGGCAAGTAGTTTGCACCAATCCAATGCTTGGTTTATGCGTTATGACCATTTTAATCCAAAATGTCCTAATAAAAATACTTCAATTTACGTTCTTTCATTGATTTCTTCACTTTCTTCAGTTTAGCTCATTCGATGGAATACACTTTAATCCTTTTTAAAATAAATACAAAGGTGCAACTTAGTACTAAAAAAATACAAAATCCCAACTCAGGAGACCCTGAGTTTTGACGAATCCATAAATTAGCAAACTACAAAATTCTAACAATCTCCCTCTTTGGTAATTCATAAACAAAACTTACTAAACATACAAATATTCTACCCAAAAGACAATCTCAAGATTACCTTGAGTATTTGCAATCAAAATTTTTTTTACATTCAGCATTCAGTCTCCCATTTTTTGTCCATTATTGATAAAAATTGATAATCAATCAACAAATCTGTCAATCAAGCTTCTGTAGCTCCCCCTTAATTATGACTCCCCCTTAAATATCATTTTCTCTTCAGCACGAGTGTGGGGCTTGATCTTTTTTATCAAGGTTTGATTTTTTGTGCCCACACATGCGAATTCAGAGCTCTTCGCACAATGTGTACCAATTCAATAGGCAAGTCAAATTTCTTAACCCAAATAGCTCTGGCCTTGATCTTTAGCAAAGACATCTGATTCTTTTGTTGCTTATTTTTTCGGGAAGCTAGTATACCTCCTCCTGTAATGCTTTCGTATTCATCATGGACACGAAGCAGGTACATTCCGGGACGCGGCAGTCTCCGAAGCCCACGTTGCCCACACGTCCCGTCGCATGCAAACCCGCCTCGCCACATTTTATTTATTCTTTCACACCTTTGTTTCTCTCCGGCCACTATCTCTCTCTATAAATTGCACAGCTCGACATTCTTTCTTCCATAAGCGTAGCAAAAAAAGAAAGTTTTAAGTACAGCTTCTTTCCAATGGCGAAACCAGCTGCACTCCTTCCTATCCTTTTTTTCCTTCTCTCCACCAACGTAGCCCTCTCCAACAGCACCCAAGAAAGCAGAGGAGAGTGGAGAGATAATCCTTTCTACTTCAGCAGCGGGAGCTTCAGGACTCCATTGAGTACCCAAGAAGGAAAGCTTAGGATTCTTCAGAGGTTCCCAGAGCGGTCCCATCTACTACGTCGGCTTGAGAACTACCGAATTGTCCTCTTGGAGGCCAACCCCAATACCGCACTTATACCCAGCCACTTCGACGGAGAGGCCTATCTCTTTGTTCCTGAAGGTATAGTTAATTTGCTTTTCTTATCGTCTTAGAGCCTCCTCCTGTTCTCATATATCGTTATTGAATGATGCTATGCTGCAATGGTTGGCTTGTAGGAAGTGCAACTATCACTCTCCTGCTCAGAGAAAGCAGGGAGTCCTACCGTCTAGGAAAAGGAGATTTGCTAAGAGTGGGCGCGGGGTCAACAGCCTACATAATCAATAATGACAATAGGGAGAAGCTATACATTGTAATACTCATTGAAACAATCTCCGTTCCAGGGCGACTCCAAGTAAAGCATTAAGATTTTCATACATCTAGTCTACTTATGGGTTCTTTTGACTTGATTAACACAATATTTCTGAGTAAATGTATGTTGTCGGTTTGTAATAGGCATTCTTTGGCATTGGTGGTGAAAATAAAAAATCCTACTATATGAGCTTGAGCAGGCATATCTTAGAAGCTGCATTCAATGTAATGTATATCTTTTAGTCTATTAAATTAAAGACTCCCTCTATCCCTCTTGCTCATTGCCACTATTCTTTATTTCTTGCGTACCATTTTTCCAGACTGGATATGATGAGGTGAGAAGGGTGTTTGGGCAGCACCAGGAGGGTCCCTTCGTGCGTGTTTCCGAGGACAAAATCAGGGAGATAGCCCGACATGCTTCGTCATCCCGGGGCGGGCAATCTCATTCTCAATATGAAGGTAGGTGGAGAGGACCCATCAACCTATACGAACAGCGCCCAACCTATTCCAACGAGCACGGACGGTTGCATGAGGTTGACGCCAACGACTATCCGGCTTTCCGAGATCAAGACATTGCAGTTTCCCATGCAATCATCCGTGGAGTAAGTTGGTCAATTCTCTGCTTGTTGTCTCCTTCAAAATGCCTTCTTTTATTCTTCCCTAATTTTATCACGTCCTCCTTAAACCCACCCACCCACCCGTTTGCATTCTAATTTCTTAACATCACCCACCCGTAAACTTTGCAGGGATCGATGGAGGCACTATATTACAACTCAAGGGCAACTATGGTGGCAGTGGTTTTAGATGGTACAGGCCGTTTCGAGATGGTGTGCCCTCACCTGTCCGATCGTAGTAGAAAGGAGAGCGAGCAGGGCTGCCCGGAAGGGGAAGGAGAAGGAGAGCAAGAATCCGTCTCATACCAAAGGGTCAGTGCGCAGCTGAAACCAGGCGATGTGTATGTGGTACTTCCGGGTCATCCCTTTGTGAACGTTGCTGACCAAGGTCAGGACCTCCGCATTGTCTGTTTCGAGATCAACGCCCAAGACAACAAGAAATATACGCTTGCAGGGCGAGACAGCATCTTCGGTGAGCTCAACCGGGAAGAACGGGAGATCTTCTTCAAGTTACCTGAAAAAGCGGTGCAACACGTGATAAATGCTCAATGGGAGAGGGGCTTTTTTGAGGGGCCCGAAGGAAGAAGGGAGAGGCGGAGCGGAGGTCGTTCGGATATATAGAGTCTCTCAAAAGGAAGCTGTATGGGCATCATCAATAATGGGTGGCTTTTTTTGTGAGCCTGAATTAGTGAGCCTATGTAACCATGCGCTTGAACGTGTGTGCAAGTGTTGTCTTCCACTAGAACGTAAATAAAATAAAAGCTACGTTGTAAGAATTTTAGCAGATTATGGTGTCGTTTGGGTCGAAAAATATAGACATATTTAATTATGGTTTGTCTTCCAGATACACGGAGAAGAAAGTAAAACAAAGTAAAAGCAGTATTAATCACTGTTATAGAAATTTTGTATACGAAATTTATTCTAAAATAGGAAGGTGCAATAAAATAAGAATCAAATGGAGTGTAATACATTTTCAAGTAAAAAGGGGAGAATTGAAACATGTTAAGCTAATTCATATATGCATGGGGGGTTTTAACGATTTTCCTGTTAAATTGTGGTTTAATGAGAAAACGAAAAAAGACTCGAAATTGACAGGAGTATCACATGAATTTGTTAAAATATAATTTTTATTTTGTCGAGTTTACCAAACCATGATATTTGAATCATAGGATTTGACAGATTTTGAAAAGTTTAGCGTCTGAAAACAGCAAGAAAAATGTGCTTTTATTGATTTTTGAAGTCAATGGAAGCTTTGAACTTATGATTATTTTAACGGTGAAAAAAAAATGAACAACAAGAACAGTGAAATGAAATGAGTGCCTAAAAGGACAACAAAAATGTGCAATCAATCCCCCTCTATTCTTAAACGAAATGAGTGCCTAAAAGGACACGGTAGGGACGGTCTTGCAAGAAGGGAGATGTTGATAGCTCGAGATGGAGTTTGGATCCTCTTATTAAAAACCCATGGTTGGAAGGTAAAATCCAGTCGGTGCCCTTTTGGGGATGCATTTTTTAAATTCTCGATTGGTGCACTTTTGGAGACACATTTTTAAAATTTTTTTCAATGAGTCATTCCTCCTGAAATAATTCATGTCCAATTAGCTTTGATACCATATTAAATTTTTTCAACTAGCCATTTCTATTAAAACCTCTAGGTGTTAGTATTTCTCAATATTCTCCCCATCCTTTGGACATTTGGGCCCTGTTTGGCATTGTTATGGTGTTGTTCTTAATTCTATATTAAGACCAAGTTGTGCCAAGACCAAGTCGTGTTGAGATCAATCTATTTGGAACTTGTTTGGCAACAAACATTGGAACAAACAAGCTCGTAAATTGTTCCAATGAGAATTAGCTGTGTGGAACTTATTTGGCAATGACATAAAAGTAAGAAAATCATATTTATCAACAATGTTAAGTTTTAATCAATTACAAATATTCATAAATTTATTTTAAATATTTAAAATAATAGTAGGGCGCACTCTCATTTATGGTTAAATGAATTTATGTTAACAAAAGAATTATGTAAATTTTCAGAATTGGAATATCATTGTTATCATTTCCTTTGTTAACAAAATTGGAATATCATTCAGAGTTAAGTCTACCATGATCCAACAACAATACTATTCCAGTAGATGGTGATGGCTGTGTTTAACCAAGAACAGCTCCCTCCTCTCATCCTATTCCAAATCTCTTCTCATCCAATTTCAAATCTAAGCCCTTGCATCCGATCTTTAAACTCTTTAACATTCTCTCTCAAATATTAAAAACAAAAGACTCTTGAAACTACAGTTACCCTTTCCAAACACCCAACAGACATCCAGAACCCAATCATCTCAGACTCTTTAACATTGTCCCTCAAAAATAATAAAAGAAAGAAAAATGACAGAAAAGGAAAAAACAAAAACAAAAGAAGAGAAGAGGGAGTAGTAGCTTTGAGGCAGTGAAAGATGGAGATGAGGGAAGAGATTAGGATTACCAAATATTGTAGATGGAGATGGTAGACCAATGGAAAAGACTTTTGACGCTTGCAGATGCAAAGGTAAACCAAGGGAGAGAGGAAGAGGGTCTTTATGTGTGGGTGAAACATGGGAACGCGGGAGTATAGTAGACGCAGGAGTTGTGCCACCGAGACTCTTCATAAAAAAAGAAACAAAAAATTTTCGTTTTCACTTCCTTAATCCCGTGGGTCTTTGTTTCCAAAGTTGTTCTAGCCAAAACGTCCGCTGTGACTTACATATTTACATGCCAAACGAGTTTCCAAGATTTTATCCGGTGGGAACAAAAAACCAATCCGTTGGCATAATGCCAACCGGGGCCTCGATCTCCAATCGGGGTTATCCGATTTTGACGAGTAAGGACTATTTCCTAGAGGTTACTTACAAAGCCGTACACATAGTATTAGAATAATGCAAGGAGTGGGAGTCAAACTTATGACTTTGGAGAGCAAACACAAGGCTAAAACCAATTTATTCTCCACCTCACTAGATAATCAACCGATGATTAATGCAACCACATCATCAGATCACTAAAGATTTCTTAATTTCATTATGTGATTCACCATATCTACATTTTCAACATCCTCTTCAAAGGTGAGTAAGAGGCTATTGGAATATTAATCCAATTTTGATGTGGTCCACAAATTAAGCCATCAAATCGGTGTGAGCTGTTATTTACATTTAAGCGGTTGTTTGCATAATGCAATGTGCATATGCTTGTCTTGATGTAGTTAGAGTCTGTTCCATCATTTAGTAATAGTGAAATAATCATATGAGAACAAATTCTCAACACTTTTCTATGAGAAGTCTAGGTGGAGTCCATTTATCACCCAATTCAAATCTTGCAATATATAGAGTCTCTCCAATAGTCACACACTGCAAGTTTTGGTTAAATTCAAAAGTACTGGACCATTGGATTGATTGTGCACCAATCCAAATGGATTAGATTTGGGCCATGAAGGGGTTGTGGATATGTAATTGGGGTCAAATTTGATATTTAGGGCGTTCCTATATAGATCTTTCTAGCCCTCTTTGTCCCATCCCCAAACGAGACCCACAAGTGGGACTCATAAAAAATTCTCACGGTATGTGTGTGGGAATGCTTGAGGGTTAAAGCCCTCAGTAATTAGTTCATGTTTGTTAACGCTATTGTTGAGTTACGGTAGGAAGTGTGTAAGTGGTTGAAGTGGGAATGTAGTTATATTGTATGTGTACTGCATGGGTGAGAATATGTCAGTTTTAATGTTATTTATTCTCCATTTAGTATTGAAACTTGTGATTTTGCAGGACTTTGTCATAAGCGATATGGGTATTCTAATTTTTGTAGCTTGGACTTGTTGCATCCATGAAGGGTTGTTGTCGTCTTACCTATAGGGAAGAAGATTACGAAAGTATGTGAATCACATTTTTTAGAAGATAACATGGATCATATTTTCAATTAGATAAATCTTGGAGGGCAAAAGAGTCTTTGATGCTTTGAGGGTTTTTTAGAACCCCCAAAGAGATGAGGTTCAAGGTCCCAAATAGATTTCTAAATTGCAGTTCAATTAACAATGGTGAGAAATAAAAGAATAAGCAAATCAATCAAACACGAGGAGACAATGCCACGAATGTTTATGTGGAAACCCTATACGAGCAAACTACAATTCCTATTACCTGGACCAAAGCAAACCAAGCACTATAAATTTGAAAAATTATAAGCAATACTCACAATCCCTCCCTAGTTGCAATTCAACCTAAGGACTGTGATTTATTGTTTACTCTAGATAAATCCTTAAAAATGCATCATTTTATATTCAGTTTTGGGAATTTAGGGACTTATGCATTAAAAATTTGTTCTTTTAGTTGGAAATTATGTTTTTATGCTTTTAGAATTCATTTTAGAATTTTCATGCAAAAATCATTCAAAATTCACAATTTTTCTTGGTCTTTCATTTTGAGAAAAGTTTTTCAAATTCATATTTTTACATGAAATGATATAATTTTTTTTATCATCATTGGTTAATTCAAATCAAAACATGAATAATGATGAGGTTTAGAGTGATCATTTTATGTAAATTGGGCCAACATTAGTGCATTTATGACTTTTAGTCATAATTATTATTTTTAATAAATATCAATTTTATGTGTAGAAAAATTCAAGAAAAGGGACCCGCGTTGAAGATTTGAAGCCAAGGAATTATCTATGAAGAAAACCAAAGAAGAGAAGAATGAAGAAAGAAGAAATTGAAGCACAAGAGGACCCCACACACATGTGCATGTGTACACACATGCTTGGGCATTAAAAGGGGTCCACACTCTCTTGATTCTTGCAAATTTAATTCAAGCCCATTTAATCCAAAGAAGATCTCAAGGAAATCCACAATAAAAAACAAGAAAGGAAAGTCTAAGATGAAAGATTCTTTGCAAGAGAGAAAAGAAAACAAGAAAACAAAGAATTAGAAAGTTGATTAGAAACACATGAAACGACCACTATATTTTGAATTCTTACCAATAAATCTGCAAGATTCTTTCTCTCCTTATTATTTTCTCAAAATCCAAGTCAAAGAGGGGAACAATATAATGAAGTAAAGACGGTTTGCTACAGAGATTTTCATGCATAAAGCAAGCGAGGCTAGAGGCGTTCTAAACCCAGCCACTAAATGAGGCTCATGGCTAGCATGTTTGGTGGGGTCCACTTCATAAATTTTTAGGGAAAGTGAAGATTTCAATGACGCACTTCATGAAGATAAATTCCTATCGAGAGCATGCTCATGATTTGTGATTTGCAGTCTAGATCTTATAAGAATGGCTCGTAATTTTATTCGACACAACGTTCTATTTTTTTGCTAACTTGATCCACTGGAGGAAGGACCTACCAAAGATAGATCAATGAGGGCTACAAAGAGCACAAAACAAATTATAGATAAATGAGGGCTGCAAAGAGCAAAAAACAAATTGTATAAAGGGAAGTGGACGTGCAAGACCAAGGGGATATCTCTCTCTCGTCCCCTCAAACTATGCCCATTCTCTAACTCACGTACAGCCACAATTCCTCTCCATATTCCCATCTCCTTTCCATAGATCTCCACATCACGCCAACATCTCTCTCTCTCTCTCTCTCCATAAGGAGTTTGGCCAACCCCTTTGAATCCATAACATCCATCTTGTTTCACTATCTTCCTCACCTTTGGAGTATGATTTGAAGTCAAGAAAAGTTGAAGAGCTAACTAAGCAACTCTATTTTTTTTAAAGCTTATGATCTTTGGGTAGGATTGATGTACTTGTTTTAATTTAATAAATATGAATTTATTTATTATTTGAATTGAGTTTTTCACTGTAAAACAAAGTTAGCAATGTCATGGTTCTCACCATAAAGTCAACATTATATGTTTATGCATAATGACAGTACTTATTTGATACAATGGTTCCGAGTTTTCTTTGATTCTATCAAATGAGGTTTTAAATTCAAATTTAAACAATTGAAATCCATCTTTTTCTTTTTTATTTTATTGCATTCTACTTTAATTTTTAGATTTATTATATTCGCTTTTAATGTCATTCAATTGGTAGTTTGATTATTTTCTTTGCTTTGCAATAATTAGTTTAGATTACTTTTTAGTTTAGGATTTCTAGTTTAGGACTTTCATTTGTGATTGTAATTTCAATTTGTAATTTAATTTAAATTTCAGTTCGGTAGGAATTATTTGCATAGATTTTTAATAAGTTAGCACTAATTTTTAAACAGGACAAGTTTTATGCAAAAACTAGCTCCTTGTGGATATGATCTCAAACTCATAGGGTTACACTACAATTAAAGCCTTGTACTTGAAGCTCTTGAGCAACTCCTCGCCGTTCACCGCTCGCCATGCCTAAACTAAGCACCTTGATTCCACAAGGTAAACGAATCTCCTATGAAGTAGAAGCCACGATTTCTAAAACACAATGCTTCAGCGCAATCTCTCCAATGGTTGCTATATTAAAAAAAAATGGATCTCCAATAAGACTCCTAGGTTTAGAACAAGAAAATGTAGTACGAAGGGTTGAGAGAAAAACCCTTTTTATAATCTCGTATTCGTGCTCTAAAGTTATACTCCACATAGAATAGAAATTGGCAGTCCTAGCATAATTTGAAAAATGTTTTTTCAAAAGTCAGTGGGGCTCTGTTATTCATTCTTGCAGGCGGGCCCAAGGTTTGCTTGAGTGGTCCTTGTTTTTATCTTCAATCGACATTTGGATCAGGACTCTATGCTGTCCACTTGAGCAAATGAAATGCCCGCTCTAGCGGATGGAATTTCTATATTTACGCACTACACAATCTCTACAAATTTTCCGAGGCCATAACTTTGTCATTTTAAGTTCGATTGATGTAATCTTGGAATCTACAGATATCAACTTGAAAAGGGCTTTCCAACGGTAGTTAGATTGCCCCTGATGCAATGCTTGGTTTGTGCATTATGACCATTTTAATGTAAAATATCTTAAGAATAATACTTCAATTTGTGTTTTTTCATTGATTTCTTTACTTTCTTCAATTCAGCTCATCTAATAACATACACTACAATCTATACTAAAATAAATACAAAACTAAAACTCAATGCTAACATAGATAAAATATCTCAACTCAATAGACCCTGAGTTTTGTCCAACCAAATTAAGGAACTATAAAAATTCTAACGATCTACTACTTTGGTAATTTATGGACAAAACTTCCTAAATATACAAATGTTCTACCCAAAATCTAATCCCAAGATTACATTGAATATTTGTAATTAAATTTTTTTTTACTTTTTGTGTTCGGTCTCCCCCTTTTTGTCCATAATCGACAAAAATTAAAATCAATCAACAAATCTGTCAACCAACCTTCAGTAGCTTCCCCTTAAATCCCCTTAAGTATCATATTCTCTTCAACACAAGGGTGGGGCTTGATCTTTTTTTTTAGGGGTTGATTTTTTGTACCCACAATTGAGAATTTGGAGCTTTCCGCACAGTGTGTACCAATTCAATAAACTAGTTAGACTTCTTGACTTTAATCGCTTTACTCTTGATCTTTGGTGGAGACATCTACTTCTTCCATTGCTTATTTTTTTTGTAAACTTCTCAGCTTATAACAATGGAGATAAATGTGTCCTTTAATTCCATAATGGTTACATGTGGGAGTGAATGCAAGACGTGACACATTCTTCCTTTAAGTGTTTGCAATATGATTTACTAACATAGTTTTTGAAGCAGGAGGTGCCTTGGAAACCAAAGTAAACCTTTTCCCAATGACATATTTACCTTTGGATTTTGAGATAGATGCACGTTTGACTTAGTCAAAACCTCATTTTTTAGAAGCCACTTTCTGATTGCGCAGGATGTCATCAAGTTTTTTTGATCTAATGTTCATCCATTCCAGTGAAGATTTTGTAGATATCAATTCTGAATAAGCCATTTTCAACTTGCCATTCAGATCAGTTTTCTTAACCTACCATGTTTAGAACTCTTGCTTTAAGCTTTCTATTTCTTGTTCATATTTCTCAAAATTATCATAAAGCTATTCGTACTTCTGACCTTCTTCATTATACTTGTTAGCCATAGTATTTTTCTAATTTTTGAAGAGAGTTACGTTGACAAGAGCGTTGTCAATTCATCCTTGAGAGAGGAGAATTTTTTTTTTTTTTTTTTGCAGCTTTCCATTTAACTGTTATCTTCTTATTAAACTTGGTCATCTTTACACAATCTTTAAACACAAAATGGTTTGCTTCCTCCCAAGCTTTCTCAGTATCTAATACTTCCTCATTATCAAATTCAGAACCATTGTCAAATGTGCCAAGTGAAAATGAAAGGAGAGATCTTGCCATAAACAAAATCGACTTTGAACTAGTAATGTCAGGGGCAAAAGATTCAAGATCATTGCCTTCATCTTCAAAAAAATTAATAACTTTACCATCTGATTTTCATTTTCTATTTGTACATTGGGAAGCAACATGACCATACTTTTGGCATTTATAGCACTGTATGTCAGATACAAAAAACTTCTCCTCATACTTGGTTTTCTTCAATTTTCAAGTCACACACTGAGATGCTCTATGGCCAAACGCTTTTCATTCAAAGTATTGAATAGATATAAGAATTTTCTTTTTACACTTTTTCTCAAATTTGTGCAAAATTAAGTCAGATTTTTTTATCTTCAAGAATTTATGGCTTGGTGTTGGATTTGCCTCTTAGTTGAATTCCATTCTAGAAATCTCGATTAATGGGAGAATAAAAAAAATCCACAAAAACACTGCACCAAGTGTGTGTTGTTACCACACACAAACACACGGTGCCAATCTAAGACGGAATACCTTGACCTCACTAATTGTGTATTTATAATTAAACGAACCAATACTCTCAATAAACTTCAAAAATAATTACAACTAGAAAAAGAAAATCTACCCTTACCCTAGATCAAGACATCAAAAAGAGGGGACTCCGCGCGCAATCCATGCTCTTATCTTCAATCTTCACTCCAAGGAAGATTAGATGAAAGGAGGAGATCGAATGGAGAGGATGGATTCAAGTGGGCTGGCTAAACCCCACTTTGGATTGTGATGAGATGGAGAGGAGAGAAGAGATGGAGTGGAAATTGATGTGGTATGGTGGAGTACGGAAAAGGAAGAAAAAAAAAGGTGATGGAAAGATGGGCTGCGACGTGTGTACTCTCTCTGTATGATGGAATGGGTTGCTACATATATATATATATACAGGAAAGAGAGAGATATGACGGGAGAGATGGGCGTGAGATGAGAAGGGTGGTATATTGACTCCTGTACTTGCTTCCCTTTTTGGTATATATAAGAATATATAATGGGAAGTCTACAGGAAAGAGAGGTGTGGGTAAGCGTGGTATATGGATAATGGCGTGAGTGAATAGGAAGCATAGATGTTGGACACATTAGAGAAAGGCATGGAAGCAAACTGACGTGTGGCAATGGTAGTCCTGTTTGGCTTGGAGATTGAGTTTCTAAATTTATATATATATATATATATATATAAGAGGGAATGGCGTGAAAGGCTGGGATTTGATAATTATGAATGGGGCATGATTGGCTTGGGACTTCTCTTCCAACTGAAATTGGGTTTCCATATATATATGCAAGAGAGAGAGCAACAGGCGTGGAGTCTCCTTCTTCTTCTATATATATATATATATATATTTCTTTATAGAAAGTATATGATGGCATGGAATCCAACCATCTTTGAACTTCTTTCCTTTCATAAAAAAAAACATCATAAAATTGGCTCCACCTTGGATTTCTTCCCAAATAATGTCTTAGCTTTTAATCTTTTATGCGGGTCCCTTTCTTCCATTTTCCTACACACAAAAGTGATTTTTTTAAATTAAAATAACAATTTTGATCGAAACTCATAAATGGATTAATATGGGTCCAATTTACATAAAATGACAATATCAATCCACATCATTGATCATGATTTAACTTTATTTGACTAATGAGGATGAGAAATGTTATCATTCCATGTGTAATCATGAAATTGAAAAAAAAAATCTTCTAAAAATAGAAAGTTCTAAAAATGGAAAGTTTTATGATTTTATGAAAAATTGAGGATTTTCAATAATTTTTGCAAGAAAATTCTAAAATAAATTTTAAAATCAAAAAACATGAATTCCCACTAAATGAATAAATTTCCAATGAATAAGTCCTTAAAATTCCTAAAAATACACCTAAAATAATACATTTTTTAGGACTTATCAATTGATTCACACAATAAAAGATCAAATCAGTTTGCATGTGAACCTTCTCTAATACTACTTCAGGGTTTTTTAGAACCACCAAAAAGATGAGGTTCAAAGTCCCAAACAGTATTCTAGAATGTAGTTCAATTAATAATGGTGAAAAATTAAAGAATAAGCAAATCAATCGACCACAGGAAGACAAGGCACAAGATTTTTTACGTGGAAACCCTATTCGAGAATATTTACGAGTCCTATCACCCGGATCAAAGAAAACCAAGCAATATAAAATTGACCAATTATAAGTAATAGTTGCAATCCTTCCCCAGTTGCAATTCAACCTAAAGACTATAGTTTCTTGTTGACTCCTTAATGCTCGCTGCTCTTCGTGCCTGAATGTCACGACCCGACCCCAAAAAATCGAGAATTAAGTTTAAATCAAATCATTGACACACGTACTCTCGTGGATCCATACTTAGACCCTGTCTAAATCCATACGCACAAGGAAAAATCCCACATGCAAATTTCAGTGTATGCAAAAGCTGTAAGTATCATTGCATGAAAACGAGGATACACTAATATAAAAAAAGTATCTACAAAAGATTGCATTAATTACATGAGGTACAAATAAAAAAAACTTTTTCTATACAAGGGTACTAAGACAATTTCTATAAGACAAGACATAAAATGTAAAACGTTAAACTAACTCCAAGGCACAGAAACCAAACGCATCCCACACATCAAAAGGAGACCTATACTAATGCCATGCTATTCTCCGGTGGAGTGATCACATCCACTCCTCTAGCCCTGACGGGGCTTCTACGATCTCCTCTAGAGTCTTGCCGACCGACGAGGGGTTGGCAGCGGAATCTGGGCTTGCAACACCAAGGACAACTAGTGAATACAATCATTCAGCAAAGCATAAGCAATAATAAGGTAACACGCGTTGTGTCTACAAGAATAATGAACATTTGATATTACATAGAGTTTCAATTTTGTATACTAGGTAAATTGTGCATTTGAATAAAGCATGCTACAAGTATCAATGCATAGGTGTACTATAGTATGTGGCTGCTACATTTGCCATATCCTCCTCCTAGAGATCTATGCGTGGAGAACATCATCAACTGGGCCAGGGTACGAATGGGTCTCAAGTTTGTTGGGGTCCAGAAGCCTCAAGATATGAACACACTGCGGTGGCAACATACATGCTACACGAAAGTCAACCCCGCCGAGTATCATAAGGCTGAGGCTGAGTAGTGCCTGACCATTTCGATTCAATCATATACTTGAACTTGACTAAAACATGCAATTCATTAAGGATATAAGAATAATACTGAATTACGTTCAATTCATTCGTGCTAAACATTCATACTCAAGTCAATATCAATAACCATGTGCATGGAATAGCAATTGTCAAAGACATATCAAGCGGAAAGACATATGATGAAGATTCAATCCATACATAAGAGTGGAGGGTAATAACCGTCGTCTAATATGCCATGTAATCCCAATTGATAGAATCAAGATAGTTTACTATCTAAGCCTAATCAAGTCATCCAGTGTTTCTAACCGTACATGATGATATAGTTTTAAGTTATCCAATATACAGTTGTCTTTCTCTCAGTGTTGCATTGTATCGGAAAGGTGTATCGGAGTCCCTTAAACCAGCACCCATGGGGAGGTGCTTAACAATTGGACAACACACATGAATGAGTCACAGCCCTCAAGACCATTCATGCTAGTCATGTAATCCATTGGACAAGTTAAGCGATATCGGAAATCCACATAAAGGCCTTATAAAGTCTCATAATTAAACCTATCTTTTTCCTTAATTTTTCAGTAGTCTCACGGCTTAGCCGTGGGTGACCTATGGATTAGCCGTAGGTGACTTACGGCTTAGCCGTATTATGCACTACTGCTCAGCCATGGTTTTCTAGAATTTTTCCACATTTACGGTGAGCCACGGCTAAACCATGCTTCCTCATACGGCTGGACCGTATTTATTCTACGGTGGAGCTACGAGTGGCTACGGCTTAGCCGTAGCACACCATACGGCTTAGCCCGAGCTAAATCGTAGAAGGGTTCTCCAAAA
Source organism: Sextonia rubra (assembly GCA_037013555.1). Lineage (NCBI taxonomy): Eukaryota > Viridiplantae > Streptophyta > Magnoliopsida > Laurales > Lauraceae > Sextonia > Sextonia rubra. Next base: position 20,791,109 of record JASUAD010000006.1, read on the forward strand.
TTCTACTCTCTAGACATCGAGCCGTAACTTAACCTACGGTTGGATCATGGCTAGCGTATGGCTCAGCCGTAGTACATTCTACGGCTTAACTATAGTCTAACCGTAGTGTAAAGTCGAAATTGGCTATTCTCTGGAATGTGAGCCGTGGTGCTCTATGGCTTAGCCATAGGCTTTAGAAGCTCTAAGATTCGAGCATTTCAGATACAAATCAAAACTTGAAGGAATTCAATACAGATGAAAACAGGAAAAGTTAAGCTTACACAGAAGGGTTGCAAAATACAAACCACATGCAAAATTAAGAAGAATAATAGCAATCATCATGTACCAACGTGTGTTCATCCATAACGTGCTTATCCTTTCCTCAATTAAGCTTTTTCACGTGAATCAACATCTTTTGGCTCAAATTGGGTGTCTATCTGCAGCCCTAATAGCCATGCATGCAAAAAGAAAGAAACGATGCTTGCATGAAGAGAGTTTTAGGCTCTTAGACATCATCATGAATGTAGGTCTTACCTTAGAACACTCACAAGTGATGAACCGTGAAATTGGTGCAAGGATCGCTTTAACGACGTGATGAAGAAAATCAAAGAAGAAATCATTGAGGGTCAAAGATGAAGAAACTGACGTTGAGAGAAAGAGAGAAGAGAGGAGATGGGTCAGTGCATGTATATATCTTCTCATATATATAAGATAAGGATGAATTGGCATTTATAAGAAAGTCCAACAATTTAAGGAAATTACAGTTTGAGTCAACTACACGTCTAATGGAGACAAACGAGGTCATTTGCAAACGAGTCAGTTACGGAAATCAACAAGCTAAAAGAAATACATGTGATGACATCAAGATGATGCATGAATGACGAAATCCTATAAAATCTAAAATTACAAAAATGGGCTCATGTCTACCTAATCTATGTTAAACTTAACCCAACTACAAATCCATAACCCGAAATGAAACTCAAAAAGACAAAACGACATGCATTAAACTAATTCGCAGGAAAATGACCAAGAAGAACATTAATTAGGCACTAAACCAGATTAAGTTGGGTCGGAGTGTTACACTGAACCAACCACTTTTAATCCACACGGTGAGCGAAGCCATAATCTTTAGAACACAAAGTTACAGCACAATCTCTACTCCATTGGCTGCTCTAGAAAAGAAAAGAGTTATCCAATATGAATCTTAGGTTAAGAAGATAACATGGATTATCTATTCAATTAGATAAATCTTGGAGGGCAAATGAGTCATTGATGCTTTGAGGGTTTTTTAGAACCACCAAAAAGATGAGGTTCAAGGTTTCAAATAGATTTCTAGATTGCAGTTCAATTAACAATGGCAAAAAAATAAAAGAATAAGCAAATAAATCAAACATAAGGACACAATGCACATTATTTGTTAATTACGGGGAAACTCTACATGGGAAAAACCATAAATCTTATCATCCGAACCAAAGGAAACAAAGCATTGTAAAATTGAACGATTATAAGCAATACTTACAATCCCTCCCTAATTGCAATTCAACCTAAGGACTGTGATTTCCTGTCGACTTCGCTATTCACCGCTCGCCTAGCCTAAATCAACATGGTGAACGAATCTCTTATGAAGTTGAAGCATAATTTCTAGAACATAATGCTTTAGTACAATCTCTTCAATGGCTACTCGAGAAAAGAAAATGGATCTCCAATAAAAATCTTAGGTTTAGAATAAGATGTAGTACCTAGGGTTGAGAGAAGAACCATTTTTTATAACCACACATTTGCACCATAAAGTTATACTCCATGTAAAATAGAAATAGGCCGTCCTAGATCAATTTGGAAAATGCTTTTCTAAAAGTTAGTGGGGTTTTGTTATTCATTCACTCGAGTGGGCCCAAGGTTTGCTTGAACGGGCTTTGTTTCTGTCTTTAGTTGACATCTAGATTGGGACTCTACGCCGTCCACTCAAGTAGATGAAATGCCCGCTCTAGCGGATGGCATTTCTATAATTAAGCTCTGCACAATCTGTGCAAACTTTTCGAGGCCTATCATTTTAAATCCAATTGATGTAATATTGGAATCTACATATATCCACTATAAAGAATCTTTCCAACGGCAAGTAGTTTGCACCAATCCAATGCTTGGTTTATGCGTTATGACCATTTTAATCCAAAATGTCCTAATAAAAATACTTCAATTTACGTTCTTTCATTGATTTCTTCACTTTCTTCAGTTTAGCTCATTCGATGGAATACACTTTAATCCTTTTTAAAATAAATACAAAGGTGCAACTTAGTACTAAAAAAATACAAAATCCCAACTCAGGAGACCCTGAGTTTTGACCAATCCATGAATTAGCAAACTACAAAATTCTAACAATCTCCCTCTTTGGTAATTCATAAACAAAACTTACTAAACATACAAATATTCTACCCAAAAGACAATCTCAAGATTACATTGAGTATTTGCAATCAAAATTTTTTTTACATTCAGCATTCAGTCTCCCATTTTTTGTCCATTATTGATAAAAATTGATAATCAATCAACAAATCTGTCAATCAAGCTTCTGTAGCTCCCCCTTAATTATAACTCCCCCTTAAATATCATTTTCTCTTCAGCACGAGTGTGGGGCTTGATCTTTTTTATCAAGGTTTGATTTTTTGTGCCCACACATGCGAATTCAGAGCTCTTCGCACAATGTGTACCAATTCAATAGGCAAGTCAAATTTCTTAACCCAAATAGCTCTGGCCTTGATCTTTAGCAAAGACATCTGATTCTTTTGTTGCTTATTTTTTCGGGAAGCTAGTATACCTCCTCCTGTAATGCTTTCGTATTCATCATGGACACGAAGCAGGTACATTCCGGGACGCGGCAGTCTCCGAAGCCCACGTTGCCCACACGTCCCGTCGCATGCAAACCCGCCTCGCCACATTTTATTTATTCTTTCACACCTTTGTTTCTCTCCGGCCACTATCTCTCTCTATAAATTGCACAGCTCGACATTCTTTCTTCCATAAGCGTAGCAAAAAAAGAAAGTTTTAAGTACAGCTTCTTTCCAATGGCGAAACCAGCTGCACTCCTTCCTATCCTTTTTTTCCTTCTCTCCACCAACGTAGCCCTCTCCAACAGCACCCAAGAAAGCAGAGGAGAGTGGAGAGATAATCCTTTCTACTTCAGCAGCGGGAGCTTCAGGACTCCATTGAGTACCCAAGAAGGAAAGCTTAGGATTCTTCAGAGGTTCCCAGAGCGGTCCCATCTACTACGTCGGCTTGAGAACTACCGAATTGTCCTCTTGGAGGCCAACCCCAATACCGCACTTATACCCAGCCACTTCGACGGAGAGGCCTATCTCTTTGTTCCTGAAGGTATAGTTAATTTGCTTTTCTTATCGTCTTAGAGCCTCCTCCTGTTCTCATATATCGTTATTGAATGATGCTATGCTGCAATGGTTGGCTTGTAGGAAGTGCAACTATCACTCTCCTGCTCAGAGAAAGCAGGGAGTCCTACCGTCTAGGAAAAGGAGATTTGCTAAGAGTGGGCGCGGGGTCAACAGCCTACATAATCAATAATGACAATAGGGAGAAGCTATACATTGTAATACTCATTGAAACAATCTCCGTTCCAGGGCGACTCCAAGTAAAGCATCAAGATTTTCATACATCTAGTCTACTTATGGGTTCTTTTGACTTGATTAACACAATATTTCTGAGTAAATGTATGTTGTCGGTTTGTAATAGGCATTCTTTGGCATTGGTGGTGAAAATAAAAAATCCTACTATATGAGCTTGAGCAGGCATATCTTAGAAGCTGCATTCAATGTAATGTATATCTTTTAGTCTATTAAATTAAAGACTCCCTCTATCCCTCTTGCTCATCGCCACTATTCTTTCTTTCTTGCGTACCATTTTTCCAGACTGGATATGATGAGGTGAGAAGGGTGTTTGGGCAGCACCAGGAGGGTCCCTTCGTGCGTGTTTCCGAGGACAAAATCAGGGAGATAGCCCGACATGCTTCGTCATCCCGGGGCGGCCAATCTCATTCTCAATATGAAGGTAGGTGGAGAGGACCCATCAACCTATACGAACAGCGCCCAACCTATTCCAACGAGCACGGACGGTTGCATGAGGTTGACGCCAACGACTATCCGGCTCTCCGAGATCAAGACATTGCAGTTTCCCATGCAATCATCCGTGGAGTAAGTTGGTCAATTCTCTGCTTGTTGTCTCCTTCAAAATGCCTTCTTTTATTCTTCCCTAATTTTATCAGGTCCCCCTTAAACCCACCCACCCACGCGTTTGGATTCTAATTTCTTAACATCATCCACCCGTAAACTTTGCAGGGATCGATGGAGGCACTATATTACAACTCAAGGGCAACTATGGTGGCGGTGGTTTTAGATGGTACAGGCCGTTTCGAGATGGTGTGCCCTCACCTGTCCGACCGTAGTAGAGAGGAGAGCGAGCAGGGCTGCCCGGAAGGGGAAGGAGAAGGAGAGCAAGAATCCGTCTCATACCAAAGGGTCAGTGCACTGCTGAAACCAGGCGATGCGTATGTGGTACTTCCGGGTCACCCCTTTGTGAACGTTGCTGACCGAGGTCAGGACCTCCGCATTATCTGTTTCGAGATCAACGCCCAAGGCAACAAGAAATATATGCTTGCAGGGCGAGACAACATCTTCGGCAAGCTCAACCGGGAAGAACGGGAGATCTTCTTCAAGTTACCTGAAAAAGAGGTGCAACACGTGATAAATGCTCAATGCGAGAGGGGCTTTTTTGAGGGGCCCGAAGGAAGAAGGGAGAACGGGAGCGGAGGTCGTTCGGATATATAGAGTCTCTCAAAAGAAAGCTGTATGGGCTTTCTGTGAGCCTGAATTAGTGAGCCTATGTAACCATGCGCTTGAACGTGTGTGCAAGTGTTGTCTTCCACTAGAACGTAAATAAAATAAAAGCTTCCTTGTAAGAATTTTAGCAGATTATGGTGTCGTTTGGGTTAAAAAATATAGACATATTTAATTATGGTTTGTCTTCCAGATACACGGAGAAGAAAGTAAAACAAAGTAAAATTATAGAAATTTTGTATACGAAATTTATTCTAAAATAGGAAGGTGCAATAAAATAAGAATCAAATGGAGTGTAATACATTTTCAAGTAAAAAGGGGAGAATTGAAACATGTTAAGCTAATTCATATATGCATGGGGGGTTTTAACGATTTTCCTGTTAAATTGTGGTTTAATGAGAAAACGAAAAAAGACTCGAAATTGACAGGAGTATCACATGAATTTGTTAAAATATAATTTTTATTTTGTCGAGTTTACCAAACCATGATATTTGAATCATAGGATTTGACAGATTTTGAAAAGTTTAGCGTCTGAAAACAGCAAGAAAAATGTGCTTTTATTGATTTTTGAAGTCAATGGAAGCTTTGAACTTATGATTATTTTAACGGTGAAAAAAAAATGAACAACAAGAACAGTGAAATGAAATGAGTGCCTAAAAGGACAACAAAAATGTGCAATCAATCCCCCTCTATTCTTAAACGAAATGAGTGCCTAAAAGGACACGGTAGGGACAGTCTTGCAAGAAGGGAGATGTTGATAGCTCGAGATGGAGTTTGGATCCTCTTATTAAAAACCCATGGTTGGAAGGTAAAATCCAGTCGGTGCCCTTTTGGGGATGCATTTTTTAAATTCTCGATTGGTGCACTTTTGGAGACACATTTTTAAAATTTTTTTCAATGAGTCATTCCTCCTGAAATAATTCATGTCCAATTAGCTTTGATACCATATTAAATTTTTTCAACTAGCCATTTCTATTAAAACTTCTAGGTGTTAGTATTTCTCAATATTCTCCCCATCCTTTGGACATTTGGGCCCTGTTTGGCATTGTTATGGTGTTGTTCTTAATTCTATATTAAGACCAAGTTGTGCCAAGACCAAGTCGTGTTGAGATCAATCTATTTGGAACTTGTTTGGCAACAAACATTGGAACAAACAAGCTCGTAAATTGTTCCAATGAGAATTAGCTGTGTGGAACTTATTTGGCAATGACATAAAAGTAAGAAAATCATATTTATCAACAATGTTAAGTTTTAATCAATTACAAATATTCATAAATTTATTTTAAATATTTAAAATAATAGTAGGGCGCACTCTCATTTATGGTTAAATGAATTTATGTTAACAAAAGAATTATGTAAATTTTCAGAATTGGAATATCATTGTTATCATTTCCTTTGTTAACAAAATTGGAATATCATTCAGAGTTAAGTCTACCATGATCCAACAACAATACTATTCCAGTAGATGGTGATGGCTGTGTTTAACCAAGAACAGCTCCCTCCTCTCATCCTATTCCAAATCTCTTCTCATCCAATTTCAAATCTAAGCCCTTGCATCCGATCTTTAAACTCTTTAACATTCTCTCTCAAATATTAAAAACAAAAGACTCTTGAAACTACAGTTACCCTTTCCAAACACCCAACAGACATCCAGAACCCAATCATCTCAGACTCTTTAACATTGTCCCTCAAAAATAATAAAAGAAAGAAAAATGACAGAAAAGGAAAAAACAAAAACAAAAGAAGAGAAGAGGGAGTAGTAGCTTTGAGGCAGTGAAAGATGGAGATGAGGGAAGAGATTAGGATTACCAAATATTGTAGATGGAGATGGTAGACCAATGGAAAAGACTTTTGACGCTTGCAGATGCAAAGGTAAACCAAGGGAGAGAGGAAGAGGGTCTTTATGTGTGGGTGAAACATGGGAACGCGGGAGTATAGTAGACGCAAGAGTTGTGCCACCGAGACTCTTCATAAAAAAAGAAACAAAAAATTTTCGTTTTCACTTCCTCAATCCCGTGGGTCCTTGTTTCCAAAGTTGTTCTAGCCAAAACGTCCGCTGTGACTTACATATTTACATGCCAAACGAGCTTCCAAGATTTTATCCGGTGGGAACAAAAAACCAATCCATTGGCATAATGCCAACCAGGGCCTCGATCTCCAATCGGGGTTATCCGATTTTGACGAGTAAGGACTATTTCCTAGAGGTTACTTACAAAGCCGTACACATAGTATTAGAATAATGCAAGGAGTGGGAGTCAAACTTATGACTTTGGAGAGCAAACACAAGGCTAAAACCAATTTATTCTCCACCTCACTAGATAATCAACCGATGATTAATGCAACCACATCATCAGATCACTAAAGATTTCTTAATTTCATTATGTGATTCACCATATCTACATTTTCAACATCCTCTTCAAAGGTGAGTAAGAGGCTATTGGAATATTAATCCAATTTTGATGTGGTCCACAAATTAAGCCATCAAATCATTGTGAGCTGTTATTTACATTTAAGCGGTTGTTTGCATAATGCAACGGGCATATGCTTGTCTTGATGTAGTTAGAGTCTGTTCTATCATTTAGTAATTGTGAAATAATCATATGAGAACAAATTCTCAACACTCTTCTATGAGAAGTCTAGGTGGAGTCCATTTATCACCCAATTCAAATCTTGCAATATATAGAGTCTCTCCAATAGTCACACACTGCAAGTTTTGGTTAAATTCAAAAGTACTGGACCATTGGATTGATTGTGCACCAATCCAAATGGATTAGATTTGGGCCATGAAGGGGTTGTGGATATGTAATTGGGGTCAAATTTGATATTTAGGGTGTTCCTATATAGATCTTTCTAGCCCTCTTTGTCCCATCCCCAAACAAGACCCACAAGTGGGACTCATAAAAAATTCTCACGGTATGTGTGTGGGAATGCTTGAGGGTTAAAGCCCTCAGTAATTAGTTCATGTTTGTTAATGCTATTGTTGAGTTACGGTAGGAAGTGTGTAAGTGGTTGAAGTGGGAATGTAGTTATGTTGTATGTGTACTGCATGGGTGAGAATATGTCAGTTTTAATGTTATTTATTCTCCATTTAGTATTGAAACTTGTGATTTTGCAGGACTTTGTCATAAGCGATATGGGTATTCTAATTTTTGTAGCTTGGACTTGTTGCATCCATGAAGGGTTGTTGTCGTCTTACCTATAGGGAAGAAGATTACGAAAGTATGTGAATCACATTTTTTAGAAGATAACAAGGATCATATTTTCAATTAGATAAATCTTGGAGGGCAAAAGAGTCTTTGATGCTTTGAGGGTTTTTTAGAACCCCCAAAGAGATGAGGTTCAAGGTCCCAAATAGATTTCTAAATTGCAGTTCAATTAACAATGGTGAGAAATAAAAGAATAAGCAAATCAATCAAACATGAGGAGACAATGCCACGAATGTTTACGTGGAAACCCTATACGAGCAAACTACAATTCCTATTACCTGGACCAAAGCAAACCAAGCACTATAAATTTGAAAAATTATAAGCAATACTCACAATCCCTCCCTAGTTGCAATTCAACCTAAGGACTGTGATTTATTGTTTACTCTAGATAAATCCTTAAAAATGCATCATTTTATATTCAGTTTTGGGAATTTAGGGACTTATGCATTAAAAATCTGTTCTTTTAGTTGGAAATTATGTTTTTATGCTTTTAGAATTCATTTTAGAATTTTCATGCAAAAATCATTCGAAATTCACAATTTTTCTTGGTCTTTCATTTTTAGAAAAGTTTTTCAAATTCATATTTTTACATGAAATGATATAATTTTTTTTTATCATCATTGGTTAATTCAAATCAAAACATGAATAATGATGAGGTTTAGAGTGATCATTTTATGTAAATTGGGCCAACATTAGTGCATTTATGACTTTTAGTCATAATTATTATTTTAAATAAATATCAATTTTATGTGTAGGAAAATTCAAGAAAAGGGACCCGCGTTGAAGATTTGAAGCCAAGGAATTATCTATGAAGAAAACCAAAAAAGAGAAAAAGAAGAAAAAAGAATGAAGAAAGAAGAAATTGAAGCACCAGAGGACCCCACACACATGTGCATGTGTACACACATGCTTGGGCATTAAAAGGGGTCCACACTCTCTTGATTCTTGCAAATTTAATTCCAGCCCATTTAATCCAAAGAAGATCTCAAAGAAATCCACAATAAAAAACAAGAAAGGAAAGTCTAAGATGAAAGATTCTTTGCAAGAGAGAAAAGAAAACAAGAAAACAAAGAATTAGAAAGTTGATTAGGAAGGCATGAAACGACCACTATATTTTGAATTCTTGCCAATAAATCTGCAAGATTCTTTCTCTCCTTATTATTTTCTCAAAATCCAAGTTAAAGAGGGGAACAATATAATGAAGTAAAGACGGTTTGCTACAGAGATTTTCATGCATAAAGCAAGCGAGGCAAGAGGTGTTTTAAACCCAGCCACTAAGTGAGGCTCATGGCTAGCATGTTTGGTGGGGTCCACTTCATAAATTTTCAGGGAAAGTGAAGATTTCAATGACGAACTTCATGAAGATAAATTCCTATCAAAAGCATGCTCATGATTTGTGATTTGCAGTCTAGATCTTATAAGAATGGCTCGTAATTTTATTCGACACAACGTTCTATTATTTTGCTAACTTGATCCACTGGAGGAAGGACCTACCAAAGATAGATAAATGAGGGCTACAAAGAGCACAAAACAAATCACAGATAAATGAGGGCTGCAAAGAGCAGAAAACAAATTGTATAAAGGGAAGTGGACGTGCAAGACCAAGGGGATATCTCTCTCTCGTCCCCTCAAACTATGCCCATTCTCTAACTCACGTACAGCCACAATTCCTCTCCATATTCCCATCTCCTTTCCATAGATCTCCACATCACGCCAACATCTCTCTCTCTCTCTCTCTCCATAAGGAGTTTGGCCAACCCCTTTGAATCCATAACATCCATCTTGTTTCACTATCTTCCTCACCTTTGGAGTATGATTTGAAGTGAAGAAAAGTTGAAGAGCTAACTAAGCAACTCTATTTTTTTTAAAGTTTATGATCTTTGGGTAGGATTGATGTACTTGTTTTAATTTAATAAATATGAATTTATTTATTATTTGAATTGAGTTTTTCACTGTAAAACAAAGTTAGCAATGTCATGGTTCTCACCATAAAGTCAACATTATATGTTTATGCATAATGACAGTACTTATTTGATACAATGGTTCCGAGTTTTCTTTGATTCTATTAAATGAGGTTTTAAATTCAAATTTAAACAATTGAAATCCATCTTTTTCTTTTTTATTTTATTGCATTCTACTTTAATTTTTAGATTTATTATATTCTCTTTTAATGTCATTCAATTGGTAGTTTGATTATTTTCTTTGCTTTGCAATAATTAGTTTAGATTACTTTTTAGTTTAGGATTTCTAGTTTAGGACTTTCATTTGTGATTGTAATTTGAATTTGTAATTTAATTTAAATTTCAGTTCGGTAGGAATTATTTGCATAGATTTTTAATAAGTTAGCACTAATTTTTAAACAGGACAAGTTTTATGCAAAAACTAGCTCCTTGTGGATATGATCTCAAACTCATAGGGTTACACTACAATTAAAGCCTTGTACTTGAAGCTCTTGAGCAACTCCTCGCCGTTCACCGCTCGCCATGCCTAAACTAAGCACCTTGATTCCACAAGGTAAACGAATCTCCTATGAAGTAGAAGCCACGATTTCTAAAACACAATGCTTCAGCGCAATCTCTCCAATGGTTGCTATATTAAAAAAAAATGGATCTCCAATAAGACTCCTAGGTTTAGAACAAGAAAATGTAGTATGAAGGTTGAGAGAAAAACTCTTTTTATAATCTCGTATGCGTGCTCTAAAGTTATACTCCATATAGAATAGAAATAGGCAGTCCTAGCATAATTTGAAAAATGTTTTTTCAAAAGTCAGTGGGGCTCCGTTATTCATTCTCGCAGGCGGGCCCAAGGTTCGCTTGAGTGGTCCTTGTTTCTATCTTCAATCGAAATTTGGATCAGGACTCTATGCTGACCACTTGAGCAAATGAAATGCCCGCTCTAGCGGATGGAATTTCTATATTTACGCACTACACAATCTCTACAAATTTTCTGAGGCCATAACTTTGTCATTTTAAGTTCGATTGATGTAATCTTGGAACTTATAGATATCAACTCGAAAGGGCTTTCCAACGGTAGTTAGATTGCCCCTGATCCAATGCTTGGTTTGTGCATTATGACCATTTTAATGTAAAATATCTTAAGAATAATACTTCAATTTGTGTTTTTTCATTGATTTCTTTACTTTCTTCAATTCAGCTCATCTAATAACATATACTACAGTCTATACTAAAATAAATACAAAACTAAAACTCAATGCTAACATAGATAAAATATCTCAACTCAATAGACCCTGAGTTTTGTCCAACCAAATTAAGGAACTATAAAAATTCTAACGATCTCCTACTTTGGTAATTTATGGACAAAACTTCCTAAATATACAAATGTTCTACCCAAAATAAAATCCCAAGATTACATTGAATATTTGCAATTAAAATTTTTCTTACTTTTTGTGTTCAGTCTCCCCCTTTTTGTCCATAATCGACAAAAATTAAAATCAATCAACAAATCTGTCAACCAAGCTTCAGTAGCTTCCGCTTAAATCCCCTTAAGTATCATATTCTCTTCAACACAAGGGTGGGGCTTGTTCTTTTTTTTCTGGGGTTGATTTTTTGTACCCACAATTGAGAATTTGGAGCTTTCCGCACAGTGTGTACCAATTCAATAAGCAAGTTAGACTTCTTGACTTTAATCGCTTTGCTTTTGATCTTTGGTGGAGACATCTACTTCTTCCATTGCTTATTTTTTTTGTAAACTTCTCAGCTTATAACAATGGAGATAAATGTGTCCTTTAATTCCATAATGGTTACATGTGGGAGTGAGTGCAAGACGTGACACATTCTTCCTTTAAGTGCTTGCAATATGATTTACTAACATAGTTTTTGAAGCAGGAGGTGCCTTGGAAACCAAAGTAAACCTTTTCCCAATGACATATTTACCTTTGGATTTTGAGATAGATGCACGTTTGACTTAGTCAAAACCTCATTTTTTTAGAGGCCACTTTCTGCTTGCGCAGGATGTCATCAAGTTTTTTTGATCTAATGTTCATCCATTCCAGTGAAGCTTTTGTAGATATCAATTCTAAAAAAGCCATTTTCAACTTGCCATTCAGATCAGTTTTCTCAACCTAACATGTTTAGAACTCTTGTTTTAAGCTTTCTATTTCTTGTTCAGATTTCTCAAAATTATCATAAAGCTATTCGTACTTCTGACCTTCTTCAATATACTTGTTAGCCATAATATTTTTCTAATTTTTGAAGAGAGTTACGTTGACAAGAGCGTTGTCAATTCATCCTTGAGAGAGGAGAATTTTTTTTTTTTTTGGGCAGCTTTCCATTTAACTGTTATCTTCTTATTAAACTTGGTCATCTTTACACAATCTTTAAACACAAAGTGGTTTGCTTCCTCCCAAGCTTTCTCAGTATCTAATACTTCCTCATTATCAAATTCAAAACCATTGTCAGATGTGCCAAGTGAAGATGAAAGGAGAGATCTTGCCATAAACGAAATCGACTTTGAACTAGTAATGTCAGGGGCAAAAGATTCAAGATCATTGCCTTCATCTTCAAAAAAATTAATAACTTTACCATCTGATTTTCATTTTCTATTTCTACATTGGGAAGCAACATGACCATACTCTTGGCATTTATAGCACTGTATGTCAGATCCAAAAAACTTCTCCTCATACTTGGTTTTCTTCAATTTTCAAGTCACACACTGAGATGCTCTATGGCCAAACCCTTTGCATTCAAAGTATTGAATAGATATAAGAATTTTCTTTTTATACTTTTTCTCAAATTTGTGCAAAATTAAGTCAGATTTTTTTATCTTCAAGAATTTATGGCTTGGTGTTGGATCTGCCTCTTAGTTGAATTCCATTCTAGAAATCTCGATTAATGGGAGAATAAAAAAAATCCACAAAAACACTGCACCAAGTGTGTGTTGTTACCACACACAAACACACGGTGCCAATCTAAGACGGAATACCTTGACCTCACTAATTGTGTATTTATAATTAAACGAACCAATACTCTCAATAAACTTCAAAAATAATTACAACTAGAAAAAGAAAATCTACCCTTACCCTAGATCAAGACATCAAAAAGAGGGGACTCCGCGCGCAATCCATGCTCTTATCTTCAATCTTCACTCCAAGGAAGATTAGATGAAAGGAGGAGATCGAATGGAGAGGATGGATTCAAGTGGGCTGGCTAAACCCCACTTTGGATTGTGATGAGATGGAGAGGAGAGAAGAGATGGAGTGGAAATTGATGTGGTATGGTGGAGTACGGAAAAGGAAGAAAAAAAAAGGTGATGGAAAGATGGGCTGCGACGTGTGTACTCTCTCTGTATGATGGAATGGGTTGCTACATATATATATATATACAGGAAAGAGAGAGATATGACGGGAGAGATGGGCGTGAGATGAAAGGGGTGGTATATTGGCTCCTGTACTTACTTCCCTTTTTGGTATATATAAGAATATATAATGGGAAGTCTACAGGAAAGAGAGGTGTGGGTAAGCGTGGTATATGGATAATGGCGTGAGTGAATAGGAAGCATAGATGTTGGACACATTAGAGAAAGGCATGGAAGCAAATTGACGTGTGGCAATGGTAGTCTTGTTTGGCTTGGAGATTGAGTTTCTAAATTTATATATATATATATATATATATAAGAGAGGGAACGGCTTGAAAGGCTGGGATTTGATAATTATGAATGGGGCATGATTAGCTTTGGACTTCACTTCCAATTGAAATTGGGTTTCCATATATTTATATATATATATGCAAGAGAGAGAGCAAGAGGCGTGGAGTCTCCTTCTTCATATATATATATATATATATCTTCATAGAAAGTATATGATGGCATGGAATCCAACCATCTTTGAACTTCTTTCCTTTCATAAAAAAAAACTTCATAAAATTGGCTCCACCTTGGATTTCTTCCCAAATAATGTCTTAGCTTTTAATCTTTTATGCGGGTCCCTTTCTTCCATTTTCCTACACACAAAAGTAATTTTTTTAAATTAAAATAACAATTTTGATCGAAACTCATAAATGGATTAATATGGGTCCAATTTACATAAAATGACAATATCAATCCACATCATTGATCATGATTTAACTTTATTTGACTAATGATGATGAGAAATGTTATCATTCCATGTGTAATCATGAAATTGAAAAAAAAAATCTTCTAAAAATAGAAAGTTCTAAAAATGGAAAGTTTTATGATTTTATGAAAAATTGAGGATTTTCAATAATTTTTGCAAGAAAATTCTAAAATAAATTTTAAAATCAAAAAACATGAATTCCCACTAAATGAATAAATTTCCAATGAATAAGTCCTTAAAATTCCTAAAAATACACCTAAAATAATACATTTTTTAGGACTTATCAATTGATTCACACAATAAAAGATCAAATCAGTTTGCATGTGAACCTTCTCTAATACTACTTCAGGGTTTTTTAGAACCACCAAAAAGATGAGGTTCAAAGTCCCAAACAGTATTCTAGAATGTAGTTCAATTAATAATGGTGAAAAATTAAAGAATAAGCAAATCAATCGACCACAGGAAGACAAGGCACAAGATTTTTTACGTGAAAACCCTATTCGAGAATATTTACGAGTCCTATCACCCGGATCAAAGAAAACCAAGCAATATAAAATTGACCAATTATAAGTAATAGTTGCAATCCTTCCCCAGTTGCAATTCAACCTAAGGACTATAGTTTCTTGTTGACTCCTTAATGCTCGCTGCTCTTCGTGCCTGAATGTCACGACCCGACCCCAAAAAATCGAGAATTAAGTTTAAATCAAATCATTAACACACGTACTCTCGTGGATCCATACTTAGACCCTGTCTAAATCCATACGCACAAGGAAAAATCCCACATGCAAATTTCAGTGTATGCAAAAGCTGTAAGTATCATTGCATGAAAACGAGGATACACTAATATAAAAAAAGTATCTACAAAAGATTGCATTAATTACATGAGGTACAAATAAAAAAAACTTTTTCTATACAAGGGTACTAAGACAATTTCTATAAGACAAGACATAAAATGTAAAACGTTAAACTAACTCCAAGGCACAGAAACCAAACGCATCCCACACATCAAAAGGAGACCTATACTAATGCCATGCTATTCTCCGGTGGAGTGATCACATCCACTCCTCTAGCCCTGACGGGGCTTCTACGATCTCCTCTAGAGTCTTGCCGACCGACGAGGGGTTGGCAGCGGAATCTGGGCTTGCAACACCAAGGACAACTAGTGAATACAATCATTCAGCAAAGCATAAGCAATAATAAGGTAACACGCGTTGTGTCTACAAGAATAATGAACATTTGATATTACATAGAGTTTCAATTTTGTATACTAGGTAAATTGTGCATTTGAATAAAGCATGCTACAAGTATCAATGCATAGGTGTACTATAGTATGTGGCTGCTACATTTGCCATATCCTCCTCCTAGAGATCTATGCGTGGAGAACATCATCAACTGGGCCAGGGTACGAATGGGTCTCAAGTTTGTTGGGGTCCAGAAGCCTCAAGATATGAACACACTGCGGTGGCAACATACATGCTACACGAAAGTCAACCCCGCCGAGTATCATAAGGCTGAGGCTGAGTAGTGCCTGACCATTTCGATTCAATCATATACTTGAACTTGACTAAAACATGCAATTCATTAAGGATATAAGAATAATACTGAATTACGTTCAATTCATTCGTGCTAAACATTCATACTCAAGTCAATATCAATAACCATGTGCATGGAATAGCAATTGTCAAAGACATATCAAGCGGAAAGACATATGATGAAGATTCAATCCATACATAAGAGTGGAGGGTAATAACCGTCGTCTAATATGCCATGTAATCCCAATTGATAGAATCAAGATAGTTTACTATCTAAGCCTAATCAAGTCATCCAGTGTTTCTAACCGTACATGATGATATAGTTTTAAGTTATCCAATATACAGTTGTCTTTCTCTCAGTGTTGCATTGTATCGGAAAGGTGTATCGGAGTCCCTTAAACCAGCACCCATGGGGAGGTGCTTAACAATTGGACAACACACATGAATGAGTCACAGCCCTCAAGACCATTCATGCTAGTCATGTAATCCATTGGACAAGTTAAGCGATATCGGAAATCCACATAAAGGCCTTATAAAGTCTCATAATTAAACCTATCTTTTTCCTTAATTTTTCAGTAGTCTCACGGCTTAGCCGTGGGTGACCTATGGATTAGCCGTAGGTGACTTACGGCTTAGCCGTATTATGCACTACTGCTCAGCCATGGTTTTCTAGAATTTTTCCACATTTACGGTGAGCCACGGCTAAACCATGCTTCCTCATACGGCTGGACCGTATTTATTCTACGGTGGAGCTACGAGTGGCTACGGCTTAGCCGTAGCACACCATACGGCTTAGCCCGAGCTAAATCGTAGAAGGGTTCTCCAAAATTCTACTCTCTAGACATCGAGCCGTAACTTAACCTACGGTTGGATCATGGCTAGCGTATGGCTCAGCCGTAGTACATTCTACGGCTTAACTATAGTCTAACCGTAGTGTAAAGTCGAAATTGGCTATTCTCTGGAATGTGAGCCGTGGTGCTCTATGGCTTAGCCATAGGCTTTAGAAGCTCTAAGATTCGAGCATTTCAGATACAAATCAAAACTTGAAGGAATTCAATACAGATGAAAACAGGAAAAGTTAAGCTTACACAGAAGGGTTGCAAAATACAAACCACATGCAAAATTAAGAAGAATAATAGCAATCATCATGTACCAACGTGTGTTCATCCATAACGTGCTTATCCTTTCCTCAATTAAGCTTTTTCACGTGAATCAACATCTTTTGGCTCAAATTGGGTGTCTATCTGCAGCCCTAATAGCCATGCATGCAAAAAGAAAGAAACGATGCTTGCATGAAGAGAGTTTTAGGCTCTTAGACATCATCATGAATGTAGGTCTTACCTTAGAACACTCACAAGTGATGAACCGTGAAATTGGTGCAAGGATCGCTTTAACGACGTGATGAAGAAAATCAAAGAAGAAATCATTGAGGGTCAAAGATGAAGAAACTGACGTTGAGAGAAAGAGAGAAGAGAGGAGATGGGTCAGTGCATGTATATATCTTCTCATATATATAAGATAAGGATGAATTGGCATTTATAAGAAAGTCCAACAATTTAAGGAAATTACAGTTTGAGTCAACTACACGTCTAATGGAGACAAACGAGGTCATTTGCAAACGAGTCAGTTACGGAAATCAACAAGCTAAAAGAAATACATGTGATGACATCAAGATGATGCATGAATGACGAAATCCTATAAAATCTAAAATTACAAAAATGGGCTCATGTCTACCTAATCTATGTTAAACTTAACCCAACTACAAATCCATAACCCGAAATGAAACTCAAAAAGACAAAACGACATGCATTAAACTAATTCGCAGGAAAATGACCAAGAAGAACATTAATTAGGCACTAAACCAGATTAAGTTGGGTCGGAGTGTTACACTGAACCAACCACTTTTAATCCACACGGTGAGCGAAGCCATAATCTTTAGAACACAAAGTTACAGCACAATCTCTACTCCATTGGCTGCTCTAGAAAAGAAAAGAGTTATCCAATATGAATCTTAGGTTAAGAAGATAACATGGATTATCTATTCAATTAGATAAATCTTGGAGGGCAAATGAGTCATTGATGCTTTGAGGGTTTTTTAGAACCACCAAAAAGATGAGGTTCAAGGTTTCAAATAGATTTCTAGATTGCAGTTCAATTAACAATGGCAAAAAAATAAAAGAATAAGCAAATAAATCAAACATAAGGACACAATGCACATTATTTGTTAATTACGGGGAAACTCTACATGGGAAAAACCATAAATCTTATCATCCGAACCAAAGGAAACAAAGCATTGTAAAATTGAACGATTATAAGCAATACTTACAATCCCTCCCTAATTGCAATTCAACCTAAGGACTGTGATTTCCTGTCGACTTCGCTATTCACCGCTCGCCTAGCCTAAATCAACATGGTGAACGAATCTCTTATGAAGTTGAAGCATAATTTCTAGAACATAATGCTTTAGTACAATCTCTTCAATGGCTACTCGAGAAAAGAAAATGGATCTCCAATAAAAATCTTAGGTTTAGAATAAGATGTAGTACCTAGGGTTGAGAGAAGAACCATTTTTTATAACCACACATTTGCACCATAAAGTTATACTCCATGTAAAATAGAAATAGGCCGTCCTAGATCAATTTGGAAAATGCTTTTCTAAAAGTTAGTGGGGTTTTGTTATTCATTCACTCGAGTGGGCCCAAGGTTTGCTTGAACGGGCTTTGTTTCTGTCTTTAGTTGACATCTAGATTGGGACTCTACGCCGTCCACTCAAGTAGATGAAATGCCCGCTCTAGCGGATGGCATTTCTATAATTAAGCTCTGCACAATCTGTGCAAACTTTTCGAGGCCTATCATTTTAAATCCAATTGATGTAATATTGGAATCTACATATATCCACTATAAAGAATCTTTCCAACGGCAAGTAGTTTGCACCAATCCAATGCTTGGTTTATGCGTTATGACCATTTTAATCCAAAATGTCCTAATAAAAATACTTCAATTTACGTTCTTTCATTGATTTCTTCACTTTCTTCAGTTTAGCTCATTCGATGGAATACACTTTAATCCTTTTTAAAATAAATACAAAGGTGCAACTTAGTACTAAAAAAATACAAAATCCCAACTCAGGAGACCCTGAGTTTTGACCAATCCATGAATTAGCAAACTACAAAATTCTAACAATCTCCCTCTTTGGTAATTCATAAACAAAACTTACTAAACATACAAATATTCTACCCAAAAGACAATCTCAAGATTACATTGAGTATTTGCAATCAAAATTTTTTTTACATTCAGCATTCAGTCTCCCATTTTTTGTCCATTATTGATAAAAATTGATAATCAATCAACAAATCTGTCAATCAAGCTTCTGTAGCTCCCCCTTAATTATAACTCCCCCTTAAATATCATTTTCTCTTCAGCACGAGTGTGGGGCTTGATCTTTTTTATCAAGGTTTGATTTTTTGTGCCCACACATGCGAATTCAGAGCTCTTCGCACAATGTGTACCAATTCAATAGGCAAGTCAAATTTCTTAACCCAAATAGCTCTGGCCTTGATCTTTAGCAAAGACATCTGATTCTTTTGTTGCTTATTTTTTCGGGAAGCTAGTATACCTCCTCCTGTAATGCTTTCGTATTCATCATGGACACGAAGCAGGTACATTCCGGGACGCGGCAGTCTCCGAAGCCCACGTTGCCCACACGTCCCGTCGCATGCAAACCCGCCTCGCCACATTTTATTTATTCTTTCACACCTTTGTTTCTCTCCGGCCACTATCTCTCTCTATAAATTGCACAGCTCGACATTCTTTCTTCCATAAGCGTAGCAAAAAAAGAAAGTTTTAAGTACAGCTTCTTTCCAATGGCGAAACCAGCTGCACTCCTTCCTATCCTTTTTTTCCTTCTCTCCACCAACGTAGCCCTCTCCAACAGCACCCAAGAAAGCAGAGGAGAGTGGAGAGATAATCCTTTCTACTTCAGCAGCGGGAGCTTCAGGACTCCATTGAGTACCCAAGAAGGAAAGCTTAGGATTCTTCAGAGGTTCCCAGAGCGGTCCCATCTACTACGTCGGCTTGAGAACTACCGAATTGTCCTCTTGGAGGCCAACCCCAATACCGCACTTATACCCAGCCACTTCGACGGAGAGGCCTATCTCTTTGTTCCTGAAGGTATAGTTAATTTGCTTTTCTTATCGTCTTAGAGCCTCCTCCTGTTCTCATATATCGTTATTGAATGATGCTATGCTGCAATGGTTGGCTTGTAGGAAGTGCAACTATCACTCTCCTGCTCAGAGAAAGCAGGGAGTCCTACCGTCTAGGAAAAGGAGATTTGCTAAGAGTGGGCGCGGGGTCAACAGCCTACATAATCAATAATGACAATAGGGAGAAGCTATACATTGTAATACTCATTGAAACAATCTCCGTTCCAGGGCGACTCCAAGTAAAGCATCAAGATTTTCATACATCTAGTCTACTTATGGGTTCTTTTGACTTGATTAACACAATATTTCTGAGTAAATGTATGTTGTCGGTTTGTAATAGGCATTCTTTGGCATTGGTGGTGAAAATAAAAAATCCTACTATATGAGCTTGAGCAGGCATATCTTAGAAGCTGCATTCAATGTAATGTATATCTTTTAGTCTATTAAATTAAAGACTCCCTCTATCCCTCTTGCTCATCGCCACTATTCTTTCTTTCTTGCGTACCATTTTTCCAGACTGGATATGATGAGGTGAGAAGGGTGTTTGGGCAGCACCAGGAGGGTCCCTTCGTGCGTGTTTCCGAGGACAAAATCAGGGAGATAGCCCGACATGCTTCGTCATCCCGGGGCGGCCAATCTCATTCTCAATATGAAGGTAGGTGGAGAGGACCCATCAACCTATACGAACAGCGCCCAACCTATTCCAACGAGCACGGACGGTTGCATGAGGTTGACGCCAACGACTATCCGGCTCTCCGAGATCAAGACATTGCAGTTTCCCATGCAATCATCCGTGGAGTAAGTTGGTCAATTCTCTGCTTGTTGTCTCCTTCAAAATGCCTTCTTTTATTCTTCCCTAATTTTATCAGGTCCCCCTTAAACCCACCCACCCACGCGTTTGGATTCTAATTTCTTAACATCATCCACCCGTAAACTTTGCAGGGATCGATGGAGGCACTATATTACAACTCAAGGGCAACTATGGTGGCGGTGGTTTTAGATGGTACAGGCCGTTTCGAGATGGTGTGCCCTCACCTGTCCGACCGTAGTAGAGAGGAGAGCGAGCAGGGCTGCCCGGAAGGGGAAGGAGAAGGAGAGCAAGAATCCGTCTCATACCAAAGGGTCAGTGCACTGCTGAAACCAGGCGATGCGTATGTGGTACTTCCGGGTCACCCCTTTGTGAACGTTGCTGACCGAGGTCAGGACCTCCGCATTATCTGTTTCGAGATCAACGCCCAAGGCAACAAGAAATATATGCTTGCAGGGCGAGACAACATCTTCGGCAAGCTCAACCGGGAAGAACGGGAGATCTTCTTCAAGTTACCTGAAAAAGAGGTGCAACACGTGATAAATGCTCAATGCGAGAGGGGCTTTTTTGAGGGGCCCGAAGGAAGAAGGGAGAACGGGAGCGGAGGTCGTTCGGATATATAGAGTCTCTCAAAAGAAAGCTGTATGGGCTTTCTGTGAGCCTGAATTAGTGAGCCTATGTAACCATGCGCTTGAACGTGTGTGCAAGTGTTGTCTTCCACTAGAACGTAAATAAAATAAAAGCTTCCTTGTAAGAATTTTAGCAGATTATGGTGTCGTTTGGGTTAAAAAATATAGACATATTTAATTATGGTTTGTCTTCCAGATACACGGAGAAGAAAGTAAAACAAAGTAAAATTATAGAAATTTTGTATACGAAATTTATTCTAAAATAGGAAGGTGCAATAAAATAAGAATCAAATGGAGTGTAATACATTTTCAAGTAAAAAGGGGAGAATTGAAACATGTTAAGCTAATTCATATATGCATGGGGGGTTTTAACGATTTTCCTGTTAAATTGTGGTTTAATGAGAAAACGAAAAAAGACTCGAAATTGACAGGAGTATCACATGAATTTGTTAAAATATAATTTTTATTTTGTCGAGTTTACCAAACCATGATATTTGAATCATAGGATTTGACAGATTTTGAAAAGTTTAGCGTCTGAAAACAGCAAGAAAAATGTGCTTTTATTGATTTTTGAAGTCAATGGAAGCTTTGAACTTATGATTATTTTAACGGTGAAAAAAAAATGAACAACAAGAACAGTGAAATGAAATGAGTGCCTAAAAGGACAACAAAAATGTGCAATCAATCCCCCTCTATTCTTAAACGAAATGAGTGCCTAAAAGGACACGGTAGGGACAGTCTTGCAAGAAGGGAGATGTTGATAGCTCGAGATGGAGTTTGGATCCTCTTATTAAAAACCCATGGTTGGAAGGTAAAATCCAGTCGGTGCCCTTTTGGGGATGCATTTTTTAAATTCTCGATTGGTGCACTTTTGGAGACACATTTTTAAAATTTTTTTCAATGAGTCATTCCTCCTGAAATAATTCATGTCCAATTAGCTTTGATACCATATTAAATTTTTTCAACTAGCCATTTCTATTAAAACTTCTAGGTGTTAGTATTTCTCAATATTCTCCCCATCCTTTGGACATTTGGGCCCTGTTTGGCATTGTTATGGTGTTGTTCTTAATTCTATATTAAGACCAAGTTGTGCCAAGACCAAGTCGTGTTGAGATCAATCTATTTGGAACTTGTTTGGCAACAAACATTGGAACAAACAAGCTCGTAAATTGTTCCAATGAGAATTAGCTGTGTGGAACTTATTTGGCAATGACATAAAAGTAAGAAAATCATATTTATCAACAATGTTAAGTTTTAATCAATTACAAATATTCATAAATTTATTTTAAATATTTAAAATAATAGTAGGGCGCACTCTCATTTATGGTTAAATGAATTTATGTTAACAAAAGAATTATGTAAATTTTCAGAATTGGAATATCATTGTTATCATTTCCTTTGTTAACAAAATTGGAATATCATTCAGAGTTAAGTCTACCATGATCCAACAACAATACTATTCCAGTAGATGGTGATGGCTGTGTTTAACCAAGAACAGCTCCCTCCTCTCATCCTATTCCAAATCTCTTCTCATCCAATTTCAAATCTAAGCCCTTGCATCCGATCTTTAAACTCTTTAACATTCTCTCTCAAATATTAAAAACAAAAGACTCTTGAAACTACAGTTACCCTTTCCAAACACCCAACAGACATCCAGAACCCAATCATCTCAGACTCTTTAACATTGTCCCTCAAAAATAATAAAAGAAAGAAAAATGACAGAAAAGGAAAAAACAAAAACAAAAGAAGAGAAGAGGGAGTAGTAGCTTTGAGGCAGTGAAAGATGGAGATGAGGGAAGAGATTAGGATTACCAAATATTGTAGATGGAGATGGTAGACCAATGGAAAAGACTTTTGACGCTTGCAGATGCAAAGGTAAACCAAGGGAGAGAGGAAGAGGGTCTTTATGTGTGGGTGAAACATGGGAACGCGGGAGTATAGTAGACGCAAGAGTTGTGCCACCGAGACTCTTCATAAAAAAAGAAACAAAAAATTTTCGTTTTCACTTCCTCAATCCCGTGGGTCCTTGTTTCCAAAGTTGTTCTAGCCAAAACGTCCGCTGTGACTTACATATTTACATGCCAAACGAGCTTCCAAGATTTTATCCGGTGGGAACAAAAAACCAATCCATTGGCATAATGCCAACCAGGGCCTCGATCTCCAATCGGGGTTATCCGATTTTGACGAGTAAGGACTATTTCCTAGAGGTTACTTACAAAGCCGTACACATAGTATTAGAATAATGCAAGGAGTGGGAGTCAAACTTATGACTTTGGAGAGCAAACACAAGGCTAAAACCAATTTATTCTCCACCTCACTAGATAATCAACCGATGATTAATGCAACCACATCATCAGATCACTAAAGATTTCTTAATTTCATTATGTGATTCACCATATCTACATTTTCAACATCCTCTTCAAAGGTGAGTAAGAGGCTATTGGAATATTAATCCAATTTTGATGTGGTCCACAAATTAAGCCATCAAATCATTGTGAGCTGTTATTTACATTTAAGCGGTTGTTTGCATAATGCAACGGGCATATGCTTGTCTTGATGTAGTTAGAGTCTGTTCTATCATTTAGTAATTGTGAAATAATCATATGAGAACAAATTCTCAACACTCTTCTATGAGAAGTCTAGGTGGAGTCCATTTATCACCCAATTCAAATCTTGCAATATATAGAGTCTCTCCAATAGTCACACACTGCAAGTTTTGGTTAAATTCAAAAGTACTGGACCATTGGATTGATTGTGCACCAATCCAAATGGATTAGATTTGGGCCATGAAGGGGTTGTGGATATGTAATTGGGGTCAAATTTGATATTTAGGGTGTTCCTATATAGATCTTTCTAGCCCTCTTTGTCCCATCCCCAAACAAGACCCACAAGTGGGACTCATAAAAAATTCTCACGGTATGTGTGTGGGAATGCTTGAGGGTTAAAGCCCTCAGTAATTAGTTCATGTTTGTTAATGCTATTGTTGAGTTACGGTAGGAAGTGTGTAAGTGGTTGAAGTGGGAATGTAGTTATGTTGTATGTGTACTGCATGGGTGAGAATATGTCAGTTTTAATGTTATTTATTCTCCATTTAGTATTGAAACTTGTGATTTTGCAGGACTTTGTCATAAGCGATATGGGTATTCTAATTTTTGTAGCTTGGACTTGTTGCATCCATGAAGGGTTGTTGTCGTCTTACCTATAGGGAAGAAGATTACGAAAGTATGTGAATCACATTTTTTAGAAGATAACAAGGATCATATTTTCAATTAGATAAATCTTGGAGGGCAAAAGAGTCTTTGATGCTTTGAGGGTTTTTTAGAACCCCCAAAGAGATGAGGTTCAAGGTCCCAAATAGATTTCTAAATTGCAGTTCAATTAACAATGGTGAGAAATAAAAGAATAAGCAAATCAATCAAACATGAGGAGACAATGCCACGAATGTTTACGTGGAAACCCTATACGAGCAAACTACAATTCCTATTACCTGGACCAAAGCAAACCAAGCACTATAAATTTGAAAAATTATAAGCAATACTCACAATCCCTCCCTAGTTGCAATTCAACCTAAGGACTGTGATTTATTGTTTACTCTAGATAAATCCTTAAAAATGCATCATTTTATATTCAGTTTTGGGAATTTAGGGACTTATGCATTAAAAATCTGTTCTTTTAGTTGGAAATTATGTTTTTATGCTTTTAGAATTCATTTTAGAATTTTCATGCAAAAATCATTCGAAATTCACAATTTTTCTTGGTCTTTCATTTTTAGAAAAGTTTTTCAAATTCATATTTTTACATGAAATGATATAATTTTTTTTTATCATCATTGGTTAATTCAAATCAAAACATGAATAATGATGAGGTTTAGAGTGATCATTTTATGTAAATTGGGCCAACATTAGTGCATTTATGACTTTTAGTCATAATTATTATTTTAAATAAATATCAATTTTATGTGTAGGAAAATTCAAGAAAAGGGACCCGCGTTGAAGATTTGAAGCCAAGGAATTATCTATGAAGAAAACCAAAAAAGAGAAAAAGAAGAAAAAAGAATGAAGAAAGAAGAAATTGAAGCACCAGAGGACCCCACACACATGTGCATGTGTACACACATGCTTGGGCATTAAAAGGGGTCCACACTCTCTTGATTCTTGCAAATTTAATTCCAGCCCATTTAATCCAAAGAAGATCTCAAAGAAATCCACAATAAAAAACAAGAAAGGAAAGTCTAAGATGAAAGATTCTTTGCAAGAGAGAAAAGAAAACAAGAAAACAAAGAATTAGAAAGTTGATTAGGAAGGCATGAAACGACCACTATATTTTGAATTCTTGCCAATAAATCTGCAAGATTCTTTCTCTCCTTATTATTTTCTCAAAATCCAAGTTAAAGAGGGGAACAATATAATGAAGTAAAGACGGTTTGCTACAGAGATTTTCATGCATAAAGCAAGCGAGGCAAGAGGTGTTTTAAACCCAGCCACTAAGTGAGGCTCATGGCTAGCATGTTTGGTGGGGTCCACTTCATAAATTTTCAGGGAAAGTGAAGATTTCAATGACGAACTTCATGAAGATAAATTCCTATCAAAAGCATGCTCATGATTTGTGATTTGCAGTCTAGATCTTATAAGAATGGCTCGTAATTTTATTCGACACAACGTTCTATTATTTTGCTAACTTGATCCACTGGAGGAAGGACCTACCAAAGATAGATAAATGAGGGCTACAAAGAGCACAAAACAAATCACAGATAAATGAGGGCTGCAAAGAGCCCCATTCTCTAACTCACGTACAGCCACAATTCCTCTCCATATTCCCATCTCCTTTCCATAGATCTCCACATCACGCCAACATCTCTCTCTCTCTCTCTCTCCATAAGGAGTTTGGCCAACCCCTTTGAATCCATAACATCCATCTTGTTTCACTATCTTCCTCACCTTTGGAGTATGATTTGAAGTGAAGAAAAGTTGAAGAGCTAACTAAGCAACTCTATTTTTTTTAAAGTTTATGATCTTTGGGTAGGATTGATGTACTTGTTTTAATTTAATAAATATGAATTTATTTATTATTTGAATTGAGTTTTTCACTGTAAAACAAAGTTAGCAATGTCATGGTTCTCACCATAAAGTCAACATTATATGTTTATGCATAATGACAGTACTTATTTGATACAATGGTTCCGAGTTTTCTTTGATTCTATTAAATGAGGTTTTAAATTCAAATTTAAACAATTGAAATCCATCTTTTTCTTTTTTATTTTATTGCATTCTACTTTAATTTTTAGATTTATTATATTCTCTTTTAATGTCATTCAATTGGTAGTTTGATTATTTTCTTTGCTTTGCAATAATTAGTTTAGATTACTTTTTAGTTTAGGATTTCTAGTTTAGGACTTTCATTTGTGATTGTAATTTGAATTTGTAATTTAATTTAAATTTCAGTTCGGTAGGAATTATTTGCATAGATTTTTAATAAGTTAGCACTAATTTTTAAACAGGACAAGTTTTATGCAAAAACTAGCTCCTTGTGGATATGATCTCAAACTCATAGGGTTACACTACAATTAAAGCCTTGTACTTGAAGCTCTTGAGCAACTCCTCGCCGTTCACCGCTCGCCATGCCTAAACTAAGCACCTTGATTCCACAAGGTAAACGAATCTCCTATGAAGTAGAAGCCACGATTTCTAAAACACAATGCTTCAGCGCAATCTCTCCAATGGTTGCTATATTAAAAAAAAATGGATCTCCAATAAGACTCCTAGGTTTAGAACAAGAAAATGTAGTATGAAGGTTGAGAGAAAAACTCTTTTTATAATCTCGTATGCGTGCTCTAAAGTTATACTCCATATAGAATAGAAATAGGCAGTCCTAGCATAATTTGAAAAATGTTTTTTCAAAAGTCAGTGGGGCTCCGTTATTCATTCTCGCAGGCGGGCCCAAGGTTCGCTTGAGTGGTCCTTGTTTCTATCTTCAATCGAAATTTGGATCAGGACTCTATGCTGACCACTTGAGCAAATGAAATGCCCGCTCTAGCGGATGGAATTTCTATATTTACGCACTACACAATCTCTACAAATTTTCTGAGGCCATAACTTTGTCATTTTAAGTTCGATTGATGTAATCTTGGAACTTATAGATATCAACTCGAAAGGGCTTTCCAACGGTAGTTAGATTGCCCCTGATCCAATGCTTGGTTTGTGCATTATGACCATTTTAATGTAAAATATCTTAAGAATAATACTTCAATTTGTGTTTTTTCATTGATTTCTTTACTTTCTTCAATTCAGCTCATCTAATAACATATACTACAGTCTATACTAAAATAAATACAAAACTAAAACTCAATGCTAACATAGATAAAATATCTCAACTCAATAGACCCTGAGTTTTGTCCAACCAAATTAAGGAACTATAAAAATTCTAACGATCTCCTACTTTGGTAATTTATGGACAAAACTTCCTAAATATACAAATGTTCTACCCAAAATAAAATCCCAAGATTACATTGAATATTTGCAATTAAAATTTTTCTTACTTTTTGTGTTCAGTCTCCCCCTTTTTGTCCATAATCGACAAAAATTAAAATCAATCAACAAATCTGTCAACCAAGCTTCAGTAGCTTCCGCTTAAATCCCCTTAAGTATCATATTCTCTTCAACACAAGGGTGGGGCTTGTTCTTTTTTTTCTGGGGTTGATTTTTTGTACCCACAATTGAGAATTTGGAGCTTTCCGCACAGTGTGTACCAATTCAATAAGCAAGTTAGACTTCTTGACTTTAATCGCTTTGCTTTTGATCTTTGGTGGAGACATCTACTTCTTCCATTGCTTATTTTTTTTGTAAACTTCTCAGCTTATAACAATGGAGATAAATGTGTCCTTTAATTCCATAATGGTTACATGTGGGAGTGAGTGCAAGACGTGACACATTCTTCCTTTAAGTGCTTGCAATATGATTTACTAACATAGTTTTTGAAGCAGGAGGTGCCTTGGAAACCAAAGTAAACCTTTTCCCAATGACATATTTACCTTTGGATTTTGAGATAGATGCACGTTTGACTTAGTCAAAACCTCATTTTTTTAGAGGCCACTTTCTGCTTGCGCAGGATGTCATCAAGTTTTTTTGATCTAATGTTCATCCATTCCAGTGAAGCTTTTGTAGATATCAATTCTAAAAAAGCCATTTTCAACTTGCCATTCAGATCAGTTTTCTCAACCTAACATGTTTAGAACTCTTGTTTTAAGCTTTCTATTTCTTGTTCAGATTTCTCAAAATTATCATAAAGCTATTCGTACTTCTGACCTTCTTCAATATACTTGTTAGCCATAATATTTTTCTAATTTTTGAAGAGAGTTACGTTGACAAGAGCGTTGTCAATTCATCCTTGAGAGAGGAGAATTTTTTTTTTTTTTGGGCAGCTTTCCATTTAACTGTTATCTTCTTATTAAACTTGGTCATCTTTACACAATCTTTAAACACAAAGTGGTTTGCTTCCTCCCAAGCTTTCTCAGTATCTAATACTTCCTCATTATCAAATTCAAAACCATTGTCAGATGTGCCAAGTGAAGATGAAAGGAGAGATCTTGCCATAAACGAAATCGACTTTGAACTAGTAATGTCAGGGGCAAAAGATTCAAGATCATTGCCTTCATCTTCAAAAAAATTAATAACTTTACCATCTGATTTTCATTTTCTATTTCTACATTGGGAAGCAACATGACCATACTCTTGGCATTTATAGCACTGTATGTCAGATCCAAAAAACTTCTCCTCATACTTGGTTTTCTTCAATTTTCAAGTCACACACTGAGATGCTCTATGGCCAAACCCTTTGCATTCAAAGTATTGAATAGATATAAGAATTTTCTTTTTATACTTTTTCTCAAATTTGTGCAAAATTAAGTCAGATTTTTTTATCTTCAAGAATTTATGGCTTGGTGTTGGATCTGCCTCTTAGTTGAATTCCATTCTAGAAATCTCGATTAATGGGAGAATAAAAAAAATCCACAAAAACACTGCACCAAGTGTGTGTTGTTACCACACACAAACACACGGTGCCAATCTAAGACGGAATACCTTGACCTCACTAATTGTGTATTTATAATTAAACGAACCAATACTCTCAATAAACTTCAAAAATAATTACAACTAGAAAAAGAAAATCTACCCTTACCCTAGATCAAGACATCAAAAAGAGGGGACTCCGCGCGCAATCCATGCTCTTATCTTCAATCTTCACTCCAAGGAAGATTAGATGAAAGGAGGAGATCGAATGGAGAGGATGGATTCAAGTGGGCTGGCTAAACCCCACTTTGGATTGTGATGAGATGGAGAGGAGAGAAGAGATGGAGTGGAAATTGATGTGGTATGGTGGAGTACGGAAAAGGAAGAAAAAAAAAGGTGATGGAAAGATGGGCTGCGACGTGTGTACTCTCTCTGTATGATGGAATGGGTTGCTACATATATATATATATACAGGAAAGAGAGAGATATGACGGGAGAGATGGGCGTGAGATGAAAGGGGTGGTATATTGGCTCCTGTACTTACTTCCCTTTTTGGTATATATAAGAATATATAATGGGAAGTCTACAGGAAAGAGAGGTGTGGGTAAGCGTGGTATATGGATAATGGCGTGAGTGAATAGGAAGCATAGATGTTGGACACATTAGAGAAAGGCATGGAAGCAAATTGACGTGTGGCAATGGTAGTCTTGTTTGGCTTGGAGATTGAGTTTCTAAATTTATATATATATATATATATATATAAGAGAGGGAACGGCTTGAAAGGCTGGGATTTGATAATTATGAATGGGGCATGATTAGCTTTGGACTTCACTTCCAATTGAAATTGGGTTTCCATATATTTATATATATATATGCAAGAGAGAGAGCAAGAGGCGTGGAGTCTCCTTCTTCATATATATATATATATATATCTTCATAGAAAGTATATGATGGCATGGAATCCAACCATCTTTGAACTTCTTTCCTTTCATAAAAAAAAACTTCATAAAATTGGCTCCACCTTGGATTTCTTCCCAAATAATGTCTTAGCTTTTAATCTTTTATGCGGGTCCCTTTCTTCCATTTTCCTACACACAAAAGTAATTTTTTTAAATTAAAATAACAATTTTGATCGAAACTCATAAATGGATTAATATGGGTCCAATTTACATAAAATGACAATATCAATCCACATCATTGATCATGATTTAACTTTATTTGACTAATGATGATGAGAAATGTTATCATTCCATGTGTAATCATGAAATTGAAAAAAAAAATCTTCTAAAAATAGAAAGTTCTAAAAATGGAAAGTTTTATGATTTTATGAAAAATTGAGGATTTTCAATAATTTTTGCAAGAAAATTCTAAAATAAATTTTAAAATCAAAAAACATGAATTCCCACTAAATGAATAAATTTCCAATGAATAAGTCCTTAAAATTCCTAAAAATACACCTAAAATAATACATTTTTTAGGACTTATCAATTGATTCACACAATAAAAGATCAAATCAGTTTGCATGTGAACCTTCTCTAATACTACTTCAGGGTTTTTTAGAACCACCAAAAAGATGAGGTTCAAAGTCCCAAACAGTATTCTAGAATGTAGTTCAATTAATAATGGTGAAAAATTAAAGAATAAGCAAATCAATCGACCACAGGAAGACAAGGCACAAGATTTTTTACGTGAAAACCCTATTCGAGAATATTTACGAGTCCTATCACCCGGATCAAAGAAAACCAAGCAATATAAAATTGACCAATTATAAGTAATAGTTGCAATCCTTCCCCAGTTGCAATTCAACCTAAGGACTATAGTTTCTTGTTGACTCCTTAATGCTCGCTGCTCTTCGTGCCTGAATGTCACGACCCGACCCCAAAAAATCGAGAATTAAGTTTAAATCAAATCATTAACACACGTACTCTCGTGGATCCATACTTAGACCCTGTCTAAATCCATACGCACAAGGAAAAATCCCACATGCAAATTTCAGTGTATGCAAAAGCTGTAAGTATCATTGCATGAAAACGAGGATACACTAATATAAAAAAAGTATCTACAAAAGATTGCATTAATTACATGAGGTACAAATAAAAAAAACTTTTTCTATACAAGGGTACTAAGACAATTTCTATAAGACAAGACATAAAATGTAAAACGTTAAACTAACTCCAAGGCACAGAAACCAAACGCATCCCACACATCAAAAGGAGACCTATACTAATGCCATGCTATTCTCCGGTGGAGTGATCACATCCACTCCTCTAGCCCTGACGGGGCTTCTACGATCTCCTCTAGAGTCTTGCCGACCGACGAGGGGTTGGCAGCGGAATCTGGGCTTGCAACACCAAGGACAACTAGTGAATACAATCATTCAGCAAAGCATAAGCAATAATAAGGTAACACGCGTTGTGTCTACAAGAATAATGAACATTTGATATTACATAGAGTTTCAATTTTGTATACTAGGTAAATTGTGCATTTGAATAAAGCATGCTACAAGTATCAATGCATAGGTGTACTATAGTATGTGGCTGCTACATTTGCCATATCCTCCTCCTAGAGATCTATGCGTGGAGAACATCATCAACTGGGCCAGGGTACGAATGGGTCTCAAGTTTGTTGGGGTCCAGAAGCCTCAAGATATGAACACACTGCGGTGGCAACATACATGCTACACGAAAGTCAACCCCGCCGAGTATCATAAGGCTGAGGCTGAGTAGTGCCTGACCATTTCGATTCAATCATATACTTGAACTTGACTAAAACATGCAATTCATTAAGGATATAAGAATAATACTGAATTACGTTCAATTCATTCGTGCTAAACATTCATACTCAAGTCAATATCAATAACCATGTGCATGGAATAGCAATTGTCAAAGACATATCAAGCGGAAAGACATATGATGAAGATTCAATCCATACATAAGAGTGGAGGGTAATAACCGTCGTCTAATATGCCATGTAATCCCAATTGATAGAATCAAGATAGTTTACTATCTAAGCCTAATCAAGTCATCCAGTGTTTCTAACCGTACATGATGATATAGTTTTAAGTTATCCAATATACAGTTGTCTTTCTCTCAGTGTTGCATTGTATCGGAAAGGTGTATCGGAGTCCCTTAAACCAGCACCCATGGGGAGGTGCTTAACAATTGGACAACACACATGAATGAGTCACAGCCCTCAAGACCATTCATGCTAGTCATGTAATCCATTGGACAAGTTAAGCGATATCGGAAATCCACATAAAGGCCTTATAAAGTCTCATAATTAAACCTATCTTTTTCCTTAATTTTTCAGTAGTCTCACGGCTTAGCCGTGGGTGACCTATGGATTAGCCGTAGGTGACTTACGGCTTAGCCGTATTATGCACTACTGCTCAGCCATGGTTTTCTAGAATTTTTCCACATTTACGGTGAGCCACGGCTAAACCATGCTTCCTCATACGGCTGGACCGTATTTATTCTACGGTGGAGCTACGAGTGGCTACGGCTTAGCCGTAGCACACCATACGGCTTAGCCCGAGCTAAATCGTAGAAGGGTTCTCCAAAATTCTACTCTCTAGACATCGAGCCGTAACTTAACCTACGGTTGGATCATGGCTAGCGTATGGCTCAGCCGTAGTACATTCTACGGCTTAACTATAGTCTAACCGTAGTGTAAAGTCGAAATTGGCTATTCTCTGGAATGTGAGCCGTGGTGCTCTATGGCTTAGCCATAGGCTTTAGAAGCTCTAAGATTCGAGCATTTCAGATACAAATCAAAACTTGAAGGAATTCAATACAGATGAAAACAGGAAAAGTTAAGCTTACACAGAAGGGTTGCAAAATACAAACCACATGCAAAATTAAGAAGAATAATAGCAATCATCATGTACCAACGTGTGTTCATCCATAACGTGCTTATCCTTTCCTCAATTAAGCTTTTTCACGTGAATCAACATCTTTTGGCTCAAATTGGGTGTCTATCTGCAGCCCTAATAGCCATGCATGCAAAAAGAAAGAAACGATGCTTGCATGAAGAGAGTTTTAGGCTCTTAGACATCATCATGAATGTAGGTCTTACCTTAGAACACTCACAAGTGATGAACCGTGAAATTGGTGCAAGGATCGCTTTAACGACGTGATGAAGAAAATCAAAGAAGAAATCATTGAGGGTCAAAGATGAAGAAACTGACGTTGAGAGAAAGAGAGAAGAGAGGAGATGGGTCAGTGCATGTATATATCTTCTCATATATATAAGATAAGGATGAATTGGCATTTATAAGAAAGTCCAACAATTTAAGGAAATTACAGTTTGAGTCAACTACACGTCTAATGGAGACAAACGAGGTCATTTGCAAACGAGTCAGTTACGGAAATCAACAAGCTAAAAGAAATACATGTGATGACATCAAGATGATGCATGAATGACGAAATCCTATAAAATCTAAAATTACAAAAATGGGCTCATGTCTACCTAATCTATGTTAAACTTAACCCAACTACAAATCCATAACCCGAAATGAAACTCAAAAAGACAAAACGACATGCATTAAACTAATTCCCAGGAAAATGACCAAGAAGAACATTAATTAGGCACTAAACCAGATTAAGTTGGGTCGGAGTGTTACACTGAACCAACCACTTTTAATCCACACGGTGAGCGAAGCCATAATCTTTAGAACACAAAGTTACAGCACAATCTCTACTCCATTGGCTGCTCTAGAAAAGAAAAGAGTTATCCAATATGAATCTTAGGTTAAGAAGATAACATGGATTATCTATTCAATTAGATAAATCTTGGAGGGCAAATGAGTCATTGATGCTTTGAGGGTTTTTTAGAACCACCAAAAAGATGAGGTTCAAGGTTTCAAATAGATTTCTAGATTGCAGTTCAATTAACAATGGCAAAAAAATAAAAGAATAAGCAAATAAATCAAACATAAGGACACAATGCACATTATTTGTTAATTACGGGGAAACTCTACATGGGAAAAACCATAAATCTTATCATCTGAACCAAAGGAAACAAAGCATTGTAAAATTGAACGATTATAAGCAATACTTACAATCCCTCCCTAATTGCAATTCAACCTAAGGACTGTGATTTCCTGTCGACTTCGCTATTCACCGCTCGCCTAGCCTAAATCAACATGGTGAACGAATCTCTTATGAAGTTGAAGCATAATTTCTAGAACATAATGCTTTAGTACAATCTCTTCAATGGCTACTCGAGAAAAGAAAATGGATCTCCAATAAAAATCTTAGGTTTAGAATACGATGTAGTACCTAGGGTTGAGAGAAGAACCATTTTTTATAACCACACATTTGCACCTTAAAGTTATACTCCATGTAAAATAGAAATAGGCCGTCCTAGATCAATTTGGAAAATGCTTTTCTAAAAGTTAGTGGGGTTTTGTTATTCATTCACTCGAGTGGGCCCAAGGTTTGCTTGAACGGGCTTTGTTTCTGTCTTTAGTTGACATCTAGATTGGGACTCTACGCCGTCCACTCAAGTAGATGAAATGCCCGCTCTAGCGGATGGCATTTCTATAATTAAGCTCTGCACAATCTGTGCAAACTTTTCGAGGCCTATCATTTTAAATCCAATTGATGTAATATTGGAATCTACATATATCCACTATAAAGAATCTTTCCAACGGCAAGTAGTTTGCACCAATCCAATGCTTGGTTTATGCGTTATGACCATTTTAATCCAAAATGTCCTAATAAAAATACTTCAATTTACGTTCTTTCATTGATTTCTTCACTTTCTTCAGTTTAGCTCATTCGATGGAATACACTTTAATCCTTTTTAAAATAAATACAAAGGTGCAACTTAGTACTAAAAAAATACAAAATCCCAACTCAGGAGACCCTGAGTTTTGACCAATCCATAAATTAGCAAACTACAAAATTCTAACAATCTCCCTCTTTGGTAATTCATAAACAAAACTTACTAAACATACAAATATTCTACCCAAAAGACAATCTCAAGATTACCTTGAGTATTTGCAATCAAAATTTTTTTTACATTCAGCATTCAGTCTCCCATTTTTTGTCCATTATTGATAAAAATTGATAATCAATCAACAAATCTGTCAATCAAGCTTCTGTAGCTCCCCCTTAATTATGACTCCCCCTTAAATATCATTTTCTCTTCAGCACGAGTGTGGGGCTTGATCTTTTTTATCAAGGTTTGATTTTTTGTGCCCACACATGCGAATTCAGAGCTCTTCGCACAATGTGTACCAATTCAATAGGCAAGTCAAATTTCTTAACCCAAATAGCTCTGGCCTTGATCTTTAGCAAAGACATCTGAT
Source organism: Sextonia rubra (assembly GCA_037013555.1). Classification (NCBI taxonomy): domain Eukaryota; kingdom Viridiplantae; phylum Streptophyta; class Magnoliopsida; order Laurales; family Lauraceae; genus Sextonia; species Sextonia rubra. The sequence continues at coordinate 20,826,686 of JASUAD010000006.1, forward strand.
TCTTTTGTTGCTTATTTTTTCGGGAAGCTAGTATACCTCCTCCTGTAATGCTTTCGTATTCATCATGGACACGAAGCAGGTACATTCCGGGACGCGGCAGTCTCCGAAGCCCACGTTGCCCACACGTCCCGTCGCATGCAAACCCGCCTCGCCACATTTTATTTATTCTTTCACACCTTTGTTTCTCTCCGGCCACTATCTCTCTCTATAAATTGCACAGCTCGACATTCTTTCTTCCATAAGCGTAGCAAAAAAAGAAAGTTTTAAGTACAGCTTCTTTCCAATGGCGAAACCAGCTGCACTCCTTCCTATCCTTTTTTTCCTTCTCTCCACCAACGTAGCCCTCTCCAACAGCACCCAAGAAAGCAGAGGAGAGTGGAGAGATAATCCTTTCTACTTCAGCAGCGGGAGCTTCAGGACTCCATTGAGTACCCAAGAAGGAAAGCTTAGGATTCTTCAGAGGTTCCCAGAGCGGTCCCATCTACTACGTCGGCTTGAGAACTACCGAATTGTCCTCTTGGAGGCCAACCCCAATACCGCACTTATACCCAGCCACTTCGACGGAGAGGCCTATCTCTTTGTTCCTGAAGGTATAGTTAATTTTCTTTTCTTATCGTCTTAGAGCCTCCTCCTGTTCTCATATATCGTTATTGAATGATGCTATGCTGCAATGGTTGGCTTGTAGGAAGTGCAACTATCACTCTCCTGCTCAGAGAAAGCAGGGAGTCCTACCGTCTAGGAAAAGGAGATTTGCTAAGAGTGGGCGCGGGGTCAACAGCCTACATAATCAATAATGACAATAGGGAGAAGCTATACATTGTAATACTCATTGAAACAATCTCCGTTCCAGGGCGACTCCAAGTAAAGCATCAAGATTTTCATACATCTAGTCTACTTATGGGTTCTTTTGACTTGATTAACACAATATTTCTGAGTAAATGTATGTTGTCGGTTTGTAATAGGCATTCTTTGGCATTGGTGGTGAAAATAAAAAATCCTACTATATGAGCTTGAGCAGGCATATCTTAGAAGCTGCATTCAATGTAATGTATATCTTTTAGTCTATTAAATTAAAGACTCCCTCTATCCCTCTTGCTCATCGCCACTATTCTTTCTTTCTTGCGTACCATTTTTCCAGACTGGATATGATGAGGTGAGAAGGGTGTTTGGGCAGCACCAGGAGGGTCCCTTCGTGCGTGTTTCCGAGGACAAAATCAGGGAGATAGCCCGACATGCTTCGTCATCCCGGGGCGGCCAATCTCATTCTCAATATGAAGGTAGGTGGAGAGGACCCATCAACCTATACGAACAGCGCCCAACCTATTCCAACGAGCACGGACGGTTGCATGAGGTTGACGCCAACGACTATCCGGCTCTCCGAGATCAAGACATTGCAGTTTCCCATGCAATCATCCGTGGAGTAAGTTGGTCAATTCTCTGCTTGTTGTCTCCTTCAAAATGCCTTCTTTTATTCTTCCCTAATTTTATCAGGTCCCCCTTAAACCCACCCACCCACGCGTTTGGATTCTAATTTCTTAACATCATCCACCCGTAAACTTTGCAAGGATCGATGGAGGCACTATATTACAACTCAAGGGCAACTATGGTGGCGGTGGTTTTAGATGGTACAGGCCGTTTCGAGATGGTGTGCCCTCACCTGTCCGACCGTAGTAGAGAGGAGAGCGAGCAGGGCTGCCCGGAAGGGGAAGGAGAAGGAGAGCAAGAATCCGTCTCATACCAAAGGGTCAGTGCACTGCTGAAACCAGGCGATGCGTATGTGGTACTTCCGGGTCACCCCTTTGTGAACGTTGCTGACCGAGGTCAGGACCTCCGCATTATCTGTTTCGAGATCAACGCCCAAGGCAACAAGAAATATATGCTTGCAGGGCGAGACAACATCTTCGGCAAGCTCAACCGGGAAGAACGGGAGATCTTCTTCAAGTTACCTGAAAAAGAGGTGCAACACGTGATAAATGCTCAATGCGAGAGGGGCTTTTTTGAGGGGCCCGAAGGAAGAAGGGAGAACGGGAGCGGAGGTCGTTCGGATATATAGAGTCTCTCAAAAGAAAGCTGTATGGGCTTTCTGTGAGCCTGAATTAGTGAGCCTATGTAACCATGCGCTTGAACGTGTGTGCAAGTGTTGTCTTCCACTAGAACGTAAATAAAATAAAAGCTTCCTTGTAAGAATTTTAGCAGATTATGGTGTCGTTTGGGTTAAAAAATATAGACATATTTAATTATGGTTTGTCTTCCAGATACACGGAGAAGAAAGTAAAACAAAGTAAAAGCAGTATTAATCACTGTTATAGAAATTTTGTATACGAAATTTATTCTAAAATAGGAAGGTGCAATAAAATAAGAATCAAATGGAGTGTAATACATTTTCAAGTAAAAAGGGGAGAATTGAAACATGTTAAGCTAATTCATATATGCATGGGGGGTTTTAACGATTTTCCTGTTAAATTGTGGTTTAATGAGAAAACGAAAAAAGACTCGAAATTGACAGGAGTATCACATGAATTTGTTAAAATATAATTTTTATTTTGTCGAGTTTACCAAACCATGATATTTGAATCATAGGATTTGACAGATTTTGAAAAGTTTAGCGTCTGAAAACAGCAAGAAAAATGTGCTTTTATTGATTTTTGAAGTCAATGGAAGCTTTGAACTTATGATTATTTTAACGGTGAAAAAAAAATGAACAACAAGAACAGTGAAATGAAATGAGTGCCTAAAAGGACAACAAAAATGTGCAATCAATCCCCCTCTATTCTTAAACGAAATGAGTGCCTAAAAGGACACGGTAGGGACAGTCTTGCAAGAAGGGAGATGTTGATAGCTCGAGATGGAGTTTGGATCCTCTTATTAAAAACCCATGGTTGGAAGGTAAAATCCAGTCGGTGCCCTTTTGGGGATGCATTTTTTAAATTCTCGATTGGTGCACTTTTGGAGACACATTTTTAAAATTTTTTTCAATGAGTCATTCCTCCTGAAATAATTCATGTCCAATTAGCTTTGATACCATATTAAATTTTTTCAACTAGCCATTTCTATTAAAACTTCTAGGTGTTAGTATTTCTCAATATTCTCCCCATCCTTTGGACATTTGGGCCCTGTTTGGCATTGTTATGGTGTTGTTCTTAATTCTATATTAAGACCAAGTTGTGCCAAGACCAAGTCGTGTTGAGATCAATCTATTTGGAACTTGTTTGGCAACAAACATTGGAACAAACAAGCTCGTAAATTGTTCCAATGAGAATTAGCTGTGTGGAACTTATTTGGCAATGACATAAAAGTAAGAAAATCATATTTATCAACAATGTTAAGTTTTAATCAATTACAAATATTCATAAATTTATTTTAAATATTTAAAATAATAGTAGGGCGCACTCTCATTTATGGTTAAATGAATTTATGTTAACAAAAGAATTATGTAAATTTTCAGAATTGGAATATCATTGTTATCATTTCCTTTGTTAACAAAATTGGAATATCATTCAGAGTTAAGTCTACCATGATCCAACAACAATACTATTCCAGTAGATGGTGATGGCTGTGTTTAACCAAGAACAGCTCCCTCCTCTCATCCTATTCCAAATCTCTTCTCATCCAATTTCAAATCTAAGCCCTTGCATCCGATCTTTAAACTCTTTAACATTCTCTCTCAAATATTAAAAACAAAAGACTCTTGAAACTACAGTTACCCTTTCCAAACACCCAACAGACATCCAGAACCCAATCATCTCAGACTCTTTAACATTGTCCCTCAAAAATAATAAAAGAAAGAAAAATGACAGAAAAGGAAAAAACAAAAACAAAAGAAGAGAAGAGGGAGTAGTAGCTTTGAGGCAGTGAAAGATGGAGATGAGGGAAGAGATTAGGATTACCAAATATTGTAGATGGAGATGGTAGACCAATGGAAAAGACTTTTGACGCTTGCAGATGCAAAGGTAAACCAAGGGAGAGAGGAAGAGGGTCTTTATGTGTGGGTGAAACATGGGAACGCGGGAGTATAGTAGACGCAAGAGTTGTGCCACCGAGACTCTTCATAAAAAAAGAAACAAAAAATTTTCGTTTTCACTTCCTCAATCCCGTGGGTCCTTGTTTCCAAAGTTGTTCTAGCCAAAACGTCCGCTGTGACTTACATATTTACATGCCAAACGAGTTTCCAAGATTTTATCCGGTGGGAACAAAAAACCAATCCATTGGCATAATGCCAACCAGGGCCTCGATCTCCAATCGGGGTTATCCGATTTTGACGAGTAAGGACTATTTCCTAGAGGTTACTTACAAAGCCGTACACATAGTATTAGAATAATGCAAGGAGTGGGAGTCAAACTTATGACTTTGGAGAGCAAACACAAGGCTAAAACCAATTTATTCTCCACCTCACTAGATAATCAACCGATGATTAATGCAACCACATCATCAGATCACTAAAGATTTCTTAATTTCATTATGTGATTCACCATATCTACATTTTCAACATCCTCTTCAAAGGTGAGTAAGAGGCTATTGGAATATTAATCCAATTTTGATGTGGTCCACAAATTAAGCCATCAAATCATTGTGAGCTGTTATTTACATTTAAGCGGTTGTTTGCATAATGCAACGGGCATATGCTTGTCTTGATGTAGTTAGAGTCTGTTCTATCATTTAGTAATTGTGAAATAATCATATGAGAACAAATTCTCAACACTTTTCTATGAGAAGTCTAGGTGGAGTCCATTTATCACCCAATTCAAATCTTGCAATATATAGAGTCTCTCCAATAGTCACACACTGCAAGTTTTGGTTAAATTCAAAAGTACTGGACCATTGGATTGATTGTGCACCAATCCAAATGGATTAGATTTGGGCCATGACGGGGTTGTTGATATGTAATTGGGGTCAAATTTGATATTTAGGGTGTTCCCATATAGATCTTTCCAGCCCTCTTACTCCCATCCGCAAACGAGACCCACAAGTGGGACTCATAAAAAATTCTCACGGTATGTGTGTGGGAATGCTTGAGGGTCAAAGCCCTCAGTAATTAGTTCATGTTTGTTAACGCTATTGTTGAGTTATGGTAGGAAGTGTGTAAGTGGTTGAATTGGGAATGTAGTTATGTTGTATGTGTACTGCATGGGTGAGAATATGTCAGTTTTAATGTTATTTATTCTCCATTTAGTATTGAAACTTGTGATTTTGCAGGACTTTGTCATAAGCGATATGGGTATTCTAATTTTTGTAGCTTGGACTTGTTGCATCCATGAAGGGTTGTTGTCGTCTTACCTATAGGGAAGAAGATTACGAAAGTATGTGAATCACATTTTTTAGAAGATAACAAGGATCATATTTTCAATTAGATAAATCTTGGAGGGCAAAAGAGTCTTTGATGCTTTGAGGGTTTTTTAGAACCCCCAAAGAGATGAGGTTCAAGGTCCCAAATAGATCCCTAAATTGCAGTTCAATTAACAATGGTGAGAAATAAAAGAATAAGCAAATCAATCAAACACGAGGAGACAATGCCACGAATGTTTACGTGGAAACCCTATACGAGCAAACTACAATTCCTATTACCTGGACCAAAGCAAACCAAGCACTATAAATTTGAAAAATTATAAGCAATACTCACAATCCCTCCCTAGTTGCAATTCAACCTAAGGACTGTGATTTATTGTTTACTCTAGATAAATCCTTAAAAATGCATCATTTTATATTCAGTTTTGGGAATTTAGGGACTTATGCATTAAAAATTTGTTCTTTTAGTTGGAAATTATGTTTTTATGCTTTTAGAATTCATTTTAGAATTTTCATGCAAAAATCATTCGAAATTCACAATTTTTCTTGGTCTTTCATTTTGAGAAAAGTTTTTCAAATTCATATTTTTACATGAAATGATATAATTTTTTTTATCATCATTGGTTAATTCAAATCAAAACATGAATAATGATGAGGTTTAGAGTGATCATTTTATGTAAATTGGGCCAACATTAGTGCATTTATGACTTTTAGTCATAATTATTATTTTAAATAAATATCAATTTTATGTGTAGGAAAATTCAAGAAAAGGGACCCGCGTTGAAGATTTGAAGCCAAGGAATTATCTATGAAGAAAACCAAAAAAGAGAAAAAGAAGAAAAAAGAATGAAGAAAGAAGAAATTGAAGCACCAGAGGACCCCACACACATGTGCATGTGTACACACATGCTTGGGCATTAAAAGGGGTCCACACTCTCTTGATTCTTGCAAATTTAATTCGAGCCCATTTAACCCAAAGAAGATCTCAAAGAAATCCACAATAAAAAACAAGAAATGAAAGTCTAAGATGAAAGATTCTTTGCAAGAGAGAAAAGAAAACAAGAAAACAAAGAATTAGAAAGTTGATTAGAAAGGCATGAAACGACCACTATATTTTGAATTCTTACCAATAAATCTGCAAGATTCTTTCTCTCCTTAATATTTTCTCAAAATCCAAGTCAAAGAGGGGAACAATATAATGAAGTAAAGACGGTTTGCTATAGAGATTTTCATGCATAAAGCAAGCGAGGCAAGAGGCGTTTTAAACCCAGCCACTAAATGAGGCTCATGGCTAGCATGTTTGGTGGGGTCCACTTCATAAATTTTTAGGGAAAGTGAAGATTTCAATGATGCACTTCATGAAGATAGATTCCTATCGAGAGCATGCTCATGATTTGTGATTTGCAGTCTAGATCTAATTATAAGAATGGCTCGTAATTTTATTCAACACAACGTTCTATTTTTTTGCTAACTTGATCCACTGGAGGAAGGACCTACCAAAGATAGATAAATGAGGGCTACAAAGAGCACAAAACAAATTATAGATAAATGAGGGCTGCAAAGAGCAGAAAACAAATTGTATAAAGGGAAGTGGACGTGCAAGACCAAGGGGATATCTCTCTCTCGTCTACTTAAACTATACCCATTCTCTAACTAACATACAGCCACAATTCCTCTCCATATTCCCATCTCCTTTCCATAGATCTCCACATCACGCCAACATCTCTCTCTCTCTCTCTCTCTCTCTCTCTCTCCATAAGGAGTTTGGCCAACCCCTTTGAATCCATAACATCCATCTTGTTTCACTATCTTCCTCACCTTTGGAGTATGATTTGAAGTGAAGAAAAGTTGAAGAGCTAACTAAGCAACTCTATTTGTTTAAAGTTTATGATCTTTGGGTAGGATTGATTTACTTGTTTTAATTTAATAAATATGAATTTATTTATTATTTGAATTGAGTTTTTCAATGTAAAACAAAGTTAGCAATGTCATGGTTCTCACCATAAAGTCAACATTATATGTTTATGCATAATGACAGTACTTATTTGATACAATGGTTCTGAGTTTTCTTTGATTCTATCAAATGAGGTTTTAAATTCAAATTTAAACAATTGAAATCCATCTTTTTCTTTTTTATTTTATTGCATTCTACTTTAATTTTTAGATTTATTATATTTGCTTTTAATGTCATTCAATTGGTAGTTTGATTATTTTCTTTGCTTTGCAATAATTAGTTTAGATTACTTTTTAGTTTAGGATTTCTAGTTTAGGACTTTCATTTGTGATTGTAATTTCAATTTGTAATTTAATTTAAATTTCAGTTCGGTAGGAATTATTTGCATAGATTTTTAATAAGTTAGCACTAATTTTTAAATAGGACAAGTTTTCGGCAAAAACTAGCTCCCTGTGGATATGATCTCAAACTCATAGGGTTACACTACAATTAAAGCCTTGTACTTGAAGCTCTTGAGCAACTCCTCGCCGTTCACCGCTCACCATGCCTAAACTAAGCACCTTGATTCCACAAGGTAAACGAAGCTCCTATGAAGTAGAAGCTACGATTTCTAAAACACAATGCTTCAGCGCAATCTCTCCAATGGTTGCTATATTAAAAAAAATGGATCTCCAATAAGACTCCTAGGTTTAGAACAAGAAAATGTAGTACGAAGGGTTGAGAGAAAAACTCTTTTTATAATCTCGTATTCGTGCTCTAAAGTTATACTCCATATAGAATAGAAATAGGTAGTCCTAGCATAATTTGAAAAATGTTTTCTCAAAAGTCAGTGGGGCTCTGTTATTCATTCTCGCAGGCGGGCCCAAGGTTCGCTTGAGTGGTCCTTGTTTCTATCTTCAATTGAAATTTGGATCAGGACTCTATGCTGTCCACTTGAACAAATGAAATGCCCGCACTAGCAGATGGAATTTCTATATTTACGCACTACACAATCTCTACAAATTTTACGAGGCCATAACTTTGTCATTTTAAGTTTGATTGATGTAATCTTGGAACCTACACATATCAACTCGAAAAGGGCTTTCCAACGGTAGTTAGATTGCCCCTGATCCAATGCTTGGTTTGTGCATTATGACCATTTTAATGTAAAATATCTTAAGAATAATACTTCAATTTGTGTTTTTTCATTGATTTCTTTACTTTCTTCAATTCAGCTCATCTCATAACATACACTACAGTCTATACTAAAATAAATACAAAACTAAAACTCAATGCTAACATAGATAAAATATCTCAACTTAATAGACCCTGAGTTTTGTCCAACCAAATTAAGGAACTATAAAAATTCTAACGATCTCCTACTTTGGTAATTTATGGACAAAACTTCCTAATTATACAAATGTTCTACCCAAAATATAATCCCAAGATTACATTGAATATTTGTAATTAAATTTTTTTTTACTTTTAGTGTTCAGTTTCCCCCTTTTTGTCCATAATCGACAAAAATTAAAATCAATCAACAAATCTGTCAACCAACCTTCAGTAGCTTCCCCTTAAATCCCCTTAAGTATCATATTCTCTTCAACACAAGGGTGGGGCTTGATCTTTTTTTTCAGGGGTTGATTTTTTGTACCCACAATTGAGAATTTGGAGCTTTCCGCACAGTGTGTACCAATTCAATAAGCAAGTTAGACTTCTTGACTTTAATCGCTTTGCTCTTGATCTTTGGTGGAGACATCTACTTCTTCCATTGCTTATTTTTTTGTAAACTTCTCAGCTTATAACAATGGAGATAAATGTGTCCTTTAATTCCATAATGGTTACATGTGGGAGTGAATGCAAGACGTGACACATTCTTCCTCTAAGTGCTTGCAATATGATTTACTAACATAGTTTTTGAAGCAGGAGGTGCCTTGGAAACCAAAGTAAACCTTTTCCCAATGACATATTTACCTTTGGATTTTGAGATAGATGCACGTTTGACTTAGTCAAAACCTCATTTTTTAGAAGCCACTTTCTGATTGCGCAGGATGTCATCAAGTTTTTTTGATCTAATGTTCATCCATTCCAGTGAAGCTTTTGTAGATATCAATTTTGAAAAAGCCATTTTCAACTTGCCATTCAGATTAGTTTTCGCAACCTAACATGTTTAGAACTCTTGCTTTAAGCTTTCTATTTCTTGTTCAGATTTCTCAAAATTATCATAAAGCTATTCGTACTTCTGACCTTCTTCAATATACTTGTTAGCCATAGTATTTTTCTAATTTTTGAAGAGAGTTACATTGACAAGAGCGTTGTCCAATTCATCCTTGATAGAGGAGAATTTTTTTTTTTTTTTTTTGTAGCTTTCCATTTAACTGTTATCTTCTTATTAAACTTGGTCATCTTTACACAATCTTTAAACACAAAGTGGTTTACTTCCTCCCAAGCTTTCTCAGTATCTAATACTTCCTCATTATCAAATTCAGAACCATTGTCAGATGTGCCAAGTGAAGATGAAAGGAGAGATCTTGCCATAAACGAAATCGACTTTGAACTAGTAATGTCAGGGGCAAAGGATTCAAGATCATTGCCTTCATCTTCAAAAAAATTAATAACTTTACCATCTGATTTTCATTTTCTATTTGTACATTGGGAAGCAACATGACCATACTCTTGGCATTTATAGCACTATATGTCAGATCCAAAAAACTTCTCCTCATACTTGGTTTTCTTCAATTTTCAAGTTACACATTGAGATGCTCTATGGCCAAACCCTTTGCATTCAAAGTATTGAATAGATATAAGAATTTTCTTTTTACACTTTTTCTCAAATTTGTGCAAAATTAAGTCAAATTTTTTTATCTTTAAGAATTTATGGCTTGGTGTTGGATCTGCCTCTTAGTTGAATTCCATTCTAGAAATCTCAATTAATAGGAGAATAAAAAAAATCCACAAAAACACTGCACCAAGTGTGTGTTGTTACCACACACAAACACACGGTGCCAATCCAAGACAGTATACCTTGACCTCACTAATTGTGTATTTATAATTAAACGAACCAATACTCTCAATAAACTTCAAAAATAATTACAACTAGAAAAAGAAAATCTACCCTTACCCTAGATCAAGACATCAAAAAGAGGGGACTCCGCCCGCAATCCATGCTCTTCTCTTCAATCTTCACTCCAAGGAAGATTAGATGAAAGGAGGAGATCGAATAGAGTGGATGGATTCAAGTGGGCTGGCCAAACCCCACTTTGGATTGTGATGAGATGGAGAGGAGAGAAGAGATGGAGTGGAAATTGATGTGGTATGGTCGAGTATGGAAAAGGAAGAAAGAAAAAGGTGATGGAAAGATGGGCTGTGACGTGTGTACTCTCTCTATATGATGGAATGGGTTGCTACATATATATATACAGGAAAGAGAGAGATACGACGGGAGAGATGGGCGTGAGATGAGAGGGGTGGTATATTGGCTCCTGTACTTACTTCCCTTTTTGGTATATATAAGAATATATAATGGGAAGTCTACAGGAAAGAGAGGTGTGGGTAAGCGTGGTATATGGATAATGGTGTGAGTGAATAGGAAGCATAGATGTTGGACACATTAGAGAAAGGCATGGAAGCAAACTGACGTGTGGCAATGGTAGTCTTGTTTGGCTTGGAGATTGAGTTTCTAAATTTATATATATATATATATAAGAAAGGGAATGGCGTGAAAGGCTGGGATTTGATAATTATGAATGGGGCATGATTAGCTTGGGACTTCTCTTCCAACTGAAATTGGGTTTCCATATATATATGCAAGAGAGAGAGCAAGAGGCGTGGAGTCTCCTTCTTCTACTCTATATATATATATATATATTTCTTTATTGAATGTATATGATGGCATGGAATCCAACAATCTTTGGACTTCTTTCCTTCCATAAAAAAAAAACTTCATAAAATTGGCTCCACCTTGGATTTCTTCCCATATAATGTCTTAGCTTTTAATCTTTTATGCGGGTCCCTTTCTTCCATTTTCCTACACACAAAAGTGATTTTTTAAAATTAAAATAACAATTTTGATCGAAACTCATAAATGCATTAATATGGGTCCAATTTACATAAAATGACAATATCAATCCACATCATTGATCATGATTTAACTTTATTTGACTAATGATGATGAGAAATTTTATCATTCCATGTGAAATCATGAAATTGAAAAAAAAATCTTCTAAAAATAGAAAGTTCTAAAAATGGAAATTTTTATGATTTTATGAAAAATTGAGGATTTTCAATAATTTTTGCAAGAAAATTCTAAAATGAATTTTAAAATCATAAAACATGAATTCCCACTAAATGAATAAATTTCCAATGAATAAGTCCTTAAAATTCCTGAAAATACACCTAAAATAATACATGTTTTAGGACTTATCAATTGATTCACATAATAAAAGATCAAATCAGTTTGCATGTGAACCTTCTCTAATACTACTTCAAGGTTTTTTAGAACCACCAAAAAGATGAGGTTCAAAGTCCCAAACAGAATTCTAGAATGTAGTTCAATTAATAATGGTGAAAAATTAAAGAATAAGCAAATCAATCAACCACAGGAAGACAAGGCACACAATTTTTTACGTGGAAACCCTATTCGAGAATATTTACGAGTCCTATCACCCGGATCAAAGAAAACCAAGCAATATAAAATTGACCAATTATAAGTAATAGTTGCAATCCTTCCCCAGTTGCAATTCAACCTAAGGACTATAGTTTCTTGTTGACCCCTTAATGTTCGCTGTTCATCATGCCTAAATGTCACGACCCGACCCCAGGAAATCGGGAATTAAGTTTAAATCAAGTCATTGACACACGTACTCTCATGCATCCATACTTAGACCCTGTCTAAATCCATACGCACAAGGAAAAATCACACATGCAAATTTCAGTGTATGCAGAAGCTGTAAATATCATTGCATGAAAAAGAGGATACACTAATATAAAAAAAATATCTACAAAAGATTGCATTAATTACATGAGGTACAAATAAAAGAAACCTTTTCTATACAAGGGTAATAAGACAATTTCTATAAGACAAGACATAAAATGCAAAACGTTAAACTAACTCCAAGGCACAGAAACCAAACGCATCCCACACATCAAAAGGAGACCTATACTAATGCCATGCCGTTCTCCGGTGGAGTGATCACATCCACTCCTCTAGCCCTGACGGGGCTTCTACGATCTCCTCTGGAGTCTTGCCGACCGACGAGGGGTCGGCAGCGGGATCTGAGCTTGCAACACCAAGGACAACTAGTGAATACAATAATTCAGCAAAGCATAAGCAACAATAAGGTAACACGCGTTGTGTCTATAAGAATAATGAACATTTGATATCAGATAGAGTTTCAATTTAATATACTAGGTAAATCGTGCATTTGAATAAAGCATGCTACAAGTATCAATGCATAGGTGTACTGTAGTATGTGGCTACTACACTTTCCATATCCTCCCGCTAGAGATCTATGCGTGGAGAACATCATCAACCGGGCCCGGGTACGAATTGTTATCAAGTTTGTTGGGGTCCGGAACCCTCAAGATATGAACATACTACAGTGGCAACATACATGCTACGCCAAAGTCAACCCCGCTGGGTATCATAAGCCTGAGGCTGAGTAGTGCTTGACCATTTCGATTTAATCATATACTTGGACTTGAGTAAAACATGCAATTCATTAAGGACATAAGAATAATACTGAATTACATTCAATTCATTCGTGCTAGACATTCATACTCAAGTCAATATCAATAACCAATGTACATGGAATAGCAATTGTCAAAGACATATCAAGCAAAAAGACATATGATGAAGATTCAATCCATACATAAGAGTGGAGGATAATAATCGTCGTCTAATATGCCATGCAATCCAAATTGATAGAATCAAGATAGTTTACTAGCTAACCCTAATCTAGTCATCCAGTGTTTCTAACCGTGCATGATGATATAGTTTTAAGTTATCCAGTATATAGTTGTCTTTCTCTTAGTGTTGCATTGTATCGGAAAGGTGTATCGGAGTCCCTTAAACCAACACCCATGGGGAGGTGCTTAACAACTGAACAGCACACATGAATGAGTCACAGCCCTCAAGACCATTCATGCTAGTCATGTAATCCATTGGATAAGTTAAGAGATATCGGAAATCCACATAAAGGCCCTATAAGGTCTCATAATTAAACCTATCTTTTTCCTTAATTTTTCAGTGGTCTCACGGCTTAGCCGTGGGTGACCTATGGATTAGCCGTAGGCAACTTACAGCTTAGCCGTATTATGCACTACGGCTCAGCCATGGTTTTCCAAAATTTTTTCGCATTTACGGTGAGCCACGCCTAAACCGTGCTTCCTCATACAGCTGGACCGTATTTATTCTACGGTGGAGCTACGAGTGGCTACGGCTTAGCCCGAGCTAAATCGTAGAAGGGTTCTCCAAAATTCTACTCCCTAGACATCAAGCCATAACTTAACCTACGGTTGGATCACGGCTAGCGTACGGCTCAGCCGTAGTACATTCTACGGCTTAGCCGTAGTCTGACCGTAGTGTAAAGTCAAAATTGGCTATTCTTTGGAATATGAGCCGTGCTGCTCTACGGCTTAGCCATAGGCTTTAGAAGCTCTGAGTTTCGAGTATTTCAGATACAAATAAAAACTTGGAGGAATTCAGTACAGATGAAAACAGGAAAAGTTAAGCTTACACAGAAGGGTTGCAAAATACAAACCACATGCAAAATTAAGAAGAATAATAGCAATCATCGTATACCAACGTGTGTTCATCCATAACGTACTTATCCTTGCCTCAATTAAGCTTTTTCACATGAATCAACATCTTTTGGCTCAAATTGGGTGTCTATTTGCAGCCCTAATAGCCATGCATGCAAAGAGAAAGAAACGATGCTTGCATGAAGAGAGCTTTAGGCTCTTAGACATCATCATGAATCAAGGTCTTACCTTAGAACACTCACAAGTGATGAACCGTGAAATTGGTGCAAGGATCGCTTTAACGACATGATGAAAAAAATAAAAAAAAAAATCATTGAGAGTAAAAGATGAAGAAACTGACGTTGAGAGAAAGAGAGAAGAGAGGAGATGGGTCAGTGAATGTATATATCTTCTCATATATATAAGATAAGGATGAATTGGCATTTATAAGAAAGTCCAACAATTTAAGGAAATTATAGTTTGAGTCAACTACACGTCTAATGGAGACAAACGAGGTCATTTGCAAACGAGTCAGTTACGGAAATCAACAAGCTAAAAGAAATACATGTGATGACACCAAGATGATGCATGAATGACGAAATCCTATAAATCTAAAATTACAAAAAATGGCTCATGTCTACCTAATATATGTTAAACTTAAGCCAACTACAAATCCATAACCCGAAACGAAACTCAAAAAGACAAAACGACATGCATTAAACTAATTCGCAGGAAAATGACCAAAAAAAACATTAATTAGGCACTAAACCAGCTTAAGTTGGGTCGGAGCGTTACATTGAACCAACCACTTTTAATCCGCAAGGTGAACGAATCTCCTATGAAGTAAAAGCCATAATCTTTAGAATACAAAGTTACAGCACAATCTCTACTCCATTGGCTGCTCTAGAAAAGAAAAGAGTTATCCAATATGAATCTTAGGTTAAGAAGATAACATGGATTATTTATTCAATTAGATAAATCTTGGAGGGCGAATGAGTCATTGATGCTTTGAGGGTTTTTTAGAACCACCAAAAAGATGAGGTTCAAGGTTTCAAATAGATTTCTAGATTGCAGGTCAATTAAAAATGGCAAAAAAATAAAAGAATAAGCAAATCAATCAAACATAAGGACACAATGCACATTATTTGTTAATTACGGGGAAACTCTACATGGGAAAAACCATAAATCTTATCATCCGAACCAAAGGAAACAAAGCATTGTAAAATTGAACAATTATAAGCAATACTTACAATCCCTCCCTAATTGCAATTCAACCTAAGGACTACGATTTCCTGTCGACTTCGCTATTCACCGCTCGCCTAGCCTAAATCAACATGGTGAACGAATCTCTTATGAAGTTGAAGCATAATTTCTAGAACATAATGCTTTAGTACAATCTCTTCAATGGCTACTTGAGAAAAGAAAATGGATCTCCAATAAAAATCTTATGTTTAGAATAAGATGTAGTACCTAAGGTTGAGAGAAGAACCATTTTTTATAACCACACATTTGCACCTTAAAGTTATACTCCATGTAAAATAGAAATAGGCCGTCCTGGAACAATTTGGAAAATGCTTTTCTAAAAGTCAGTGGGGTTTTGTTATTCATTCACTCGAGCGGGCCCAAGGTTTGCTTGAACGGGCTTTGTTTCTGTCTTTAGTCGAAATCTAGATTGGGACTCTACGCCATCCACTCAAGTAGATGAAATGCCTGCTCTAGCGGATGGCATTTCTATAATTAAGCTCTACACAATCTGTGCAAACTTTTCGAGGCCTATCATTTTAAATCCAATTGATGTAATCTTGGCATCTACATATATCCACTATAAAGAATCTTTCCAACGGCAAGTAGTTTGCACCAATCCAATGCTTGGTTTATGCGTTATGACCATTTTAATCCAAAATGTCCTAATAAAAATACTTCAATTTACGTGCTTTCATTGATTTCTTCACTTTCTTCAGTTTAGCTCATTCGATGAAATACACTTTAATCCTTTCTAAAATAAATACAAAAGTGCAACTTAGTACTAAAAAAATACAAAATCCCAACTCAAGAGACCCTGAGTTTTGACCAATCCATAAATTAGCAAACTACAAAATTCTAACAATCTCCCTCTTTGGTAATTCATCAACAAAACTTACTAAACATACAAATATTCTACCCAAAAGACAATCTCAAGATTACATTGAGTATTTGCAATCAAATTTTTTTTTACATTCAGCATTCAGTCTCCCCTTTTTTGTCCATTATTGATAAAAATTGATAATCAATCAACAAATCTGTCAATCAAGCTTCTGTACCTCCCCCTTAATTATGACTCCCCCTTAAATATCATTTTCTCTTCAGCACGAGTGTGGGGCTTGATCTTTTTATCAAGGGTTTATTTTTTATGCCCACACATGCAAATTCAGAGCTCTTCGCACAATGTGTACCAATTCAATAGGCAAGTCAAATTTATTAACCCAAATAGCTCTGGCCTTGATCTTTAGCGAAGACATCTGCTTCTTTTGTTTCTCATTTTTTTGTAAACTTCTCAACTTATTGCAATGAGGACCAATGTATCTTTTGATTCCACAATGGTGACATTTAGGAGTGAATACAAGACATGACACATTCTTCCTTGAAGTGCTTATAATATGATTTGCTCGTGCAATTTTTTAAGCAGGAGGTGCCATGGAAACCAAAGTAAACCTTTTCCCATAGACAAATTTACCTTTGGTTTTCAAGATATATGTACATTTGACATTGTGAAGACCTCATTTGTCAGAAGCCACTTTCTGATTGTGCAGGATACTATTAAGTTTCTTTGATCTAATGTTCATCTATTCCAATGAGGCTTTTGTAGATATCAATTTTGAGAAAGCCATCTTCAACTTTCCATTGAGATCAGTTTTCTCAACCTGACATGTCTGGAACTCTTGTTTGAAACTTTCTATCTCTTATTTAGATTTCTCAAAATTATCATAAAGCAATTCATACTTCTAACCTTCATCAATAAACTTGTAGGCCATAGTATTCTTCTGATTTTTCAAGAGAGTCACGTTTACAAAAGCTTTTTCCAATCAAACCTTGAGAGAGGAGATTTTGTGGGGTTTTTTTTTTTTTTTTTGCAACTTTCCACTTGACTATTATCTTCTTGTTAAACTTGGTCATATTTACATAATCTTTCATCTTTACATAATCTTTAAATATGAAGTGGTTTGCTTCCTCCCATTTTTTCTCAGTATGTGACACTTTCTCATTATCATATTAAGAACAATTGTCAGATATGCCGAGCGAAGATGAAAGGTGAGATCTTGCCATAAACACAATCAACTTTGAACTAGCAGTGTCAGGGGCAAAAGATTCAAGATCATTGCCTTCATATTCAGAAACATTAATGACCTTACCATTTGATTTCCGTTTTCTATTTGTACATTGGGAAGCAACATGACCATACACTTGGCATTTATAGCAATGTATCCCAAATCTAGAAGACTTTCCTGCATACTTGGTTTTCTTCAATTTTCAAGTTGCACACTGAAATGTTCTATAGCCAACCCTTTGCATTCAAAGCATTGAACAAATCTAAGGATTTTCTTTTTAGACTTTTCCTCAAATTTGTGCATAATCAAGCTAGATTTTTTTTTATCTTCAAGAATTTATGCTTGGTGTTGGATGTGCTTTCTTAGTTGAATTCCATTTTAGAAATCTCAATTGATTCACTTGATAAAAGATCAAATCAATCTATGTGTGAACCTTCTTTAATACCACTTGAGCGCTTTTTAGAACCACCAAAGAGATGAGGTTCAAGGCCCCAAACAGAATTCTAGAATGTAGTTCAATTAATAATGGCGAGAATATGCAAATCAATTAATCACAAGAAGACAATGCACATGATTTTTTACGTGGAAACCCTACGAGGGAAAAACCACCAGTCCTATCAACCGGACCAAATAAAACCAAATACTATAAAATTAACCAATTACAAGTAATACTCACAATTCCTCCCCAGTTGCAACTAAACTTAAGGACTGTAATTTTTTGCCGACTCTTCATCATTCACCGCTTGTCATGCTTGAACCAACCACCTTTAATTCGCAAGGTGAATAAATCTCTAACGAAGTAGAAGCTACAATTTCTAGAACACAAAGTTTCAACACAATCTCTCCATTGGCTACCCTAGAGGAGAAAAAAGATATTCAATATGTCTCTTAGGTTAAGAACAAAGAGATATAGTACTTAGGGTTGAGAAAAAAACTCTTTTTTATAACCCCATATTTGTGCCCTAAAGTTATACTCCATGTCAAATAGAAAAAAACACTCCTAGCACAATTTGGAAAGTATTTTTGCACAAGTTGAATGGGTTATGTTCGTCATTTACTCAAATAGGCTCAAGGTTCGCTCGAGCGGGCCTTGTTTCGATCATCAGTTGAAATTCAGATCGGGACTTTGCACTGTCTGCTCAAGCGGATAAAATGCTTGCTCTAGTGAATGGCATTTCTATAATTATGTACTGCACAATTTTTGCAAACTTTCTGATACTATAACTTTGTCATTTTAGGTCCGATTCACGAAACATAAAATACAGATATCTACTCAAAAAAGGCTTTCTAAAGGTATACAGCTTGTCCCGATCCAACACTCGTTTTGTAAGTTATAACCATTTTAATCAAAATGTCCTGATAAAAACACTTCAATTTACTTTTTTTTTTCTTCACTTTAGCTCATCCTATGATATACACTATAGTCTATAGTTAAATAAATAAAAAATTTACAACTCAATATTAAAATAAATACAAAGTTACAACTCAATGACCCTAATTTTATCCAACACATAAATTAGCCAATTTCATGACTGAAATTCACATAATGTCACGTAGAGTCGGATGTCCCTTCCACGTTGCCTCACATCTTAAATTGTTGATTCCTTCCATGCATGCGAAATGATATGTGAAGCACATCTTCTATTGAGGTTCAAATTGATGTTGTGCCCAAATCCTCATGTGATGAAATTTTGTTACACTTCATACTAGTGAAGGATTAATTTTAAATGATTTATATTTTTCATAAGTGGGCCGGCCACACTAAGAAGCCTCATGAATTTGTTAAAACTTACAATTTATCATCATCATAACGTTAAGCCAAATTACAAATTTTATAAATGTTAGGGGTATTTAAAAAAAATGGTCAAATATATATTGACAATTCTCTTTTCGAAATCCTATCATATCCTCGTTGTTCGCCGGCTTCCATCTTCTCTCCGTCTCTCTTCTATCTTCTTTTCCAAAGTGCTAGTTTTCAGATGCATGTGTCACAAGCCTCACAAATGCAGCACGTGATATCGATAATCCTCTGCTGCAGCAAAAACATGTGGCCCTCTGCATGCAATCTGTAATTAAACTCTATCCTCTTCCAGCAAGAAACTACAAAAGATTGAGAAGCTAGTATATATACCTCCTCCTGTAATGCTTTCGTATTCATCATGGACACGAAGCAGGTACATTACGGGACGCGGCAGTCTCCGAAGCCCACGTTGCCCACACGTCCCGTCGCATGCAAACCCGCCTCGCCACATTTTATTTATTCTTTCACACCTTTGTTTCTCTCCGGCCACTATCTCTCTCTATAAATTGCACAGCTCGACATTCTTTCTTCCATAAGCGTAGCAAAAAAAGAAAGTTTTAAGTACAGCTTCTTTCCAATGGCGAAACCAGCTGCACTCCTTCCTATCCTTTTTTTCCTTCTCTCCACCAACGTAGCCCTCTCCAACAGCACCCAAGAAAGCAGAGGAGAGTGGAGAGATAATCCTTTCTACTTCAGCAGCGGGAGCTTCAGGACTCCATTGAGTACCCAAGAAGGAAAGCTTAGGATTCTTCAGAGGTTCCCAGAGCGGTCCCATCTACTACGTCGGCTTGAGAACTACCGAATTGTCCTCTTGGAGGCCAACCCCAATACCGCACTTATACCCAGCCACTTCGACGGAGAGGCCTATCTCTTTGTTCCTGAAGGTATAGTTAATTTGCTTTTCTTATCGTCTTAGAGCCTCCTCCTGTTCTCATATATCGTTATTGAATGATGCTATGCTGCAATGGTTGGCTTGTAGGAAGTGCAACTATCACTCTCCTGCTCAGAGAAAGCAGGGAGTCCTACCGTCTAGGAAA
Organism: Sextonia rubra; assembly: GCA_037013555.1. Taxonomy (NCBI): domain Eukaryota; kingdom Viridiplantae; phylum Streptophyta; class Magnoliopsida; order Laurales; family Lauraceae; genus Sextonia; species Sextonia rubra. The sequence goes on from JASUAD010000006.1 coordinate 20,846,786, forward strand.
AGGAGATTTGCTAAGAGTGGGCGCGGGGTCAACAGCCTACATAATCAATAATGACAATAGGGAGAAGCTATACATTGTAATACTCATTGAAACAATCTCCGTTCCAGGGCGACTCCAAGTAAAGCATCAAGATTTTCATACATCTAGTCTACTTATGGGTTCTTTTGACTTGATTAACACAATATTTCTGAGTAAATGTATGTTGTCGGTTTGTAATAGGCATTCTTTGGCATTGGTGGTGAAAATAAAAAATCCTACTATATGAGCTTGAGCAGGCATATCTTAGAAGCTGCATTCAATGTAATGTATATCTTTTAGTCTATTAAATTAAAGACTCCCTCTATCCCTCTTGCTCATCGCCACTATTCTTTCTTTCTTGCGTACCATTTTTCCAGACTGGATATGATGAGGTGAGAAGGGTGTTTGGGCAGCACCAGGAGGGTCCCTTCGTGCGTGTTTCCGAGGACAAAATCAGGGAGATAGCCCGACATGCTTCGTCATCCCGGGGCGGGCAATCTCATTCTCAATATGAAGGTAGGTGGAGAGGACCCATCAACCTATACGAACAGCGCCCAACCTATTCCAACGAGCACGGACGGTTGCATGAGGTTGACGCCAACGACTATCCGGCTCTCCGAGATCAAGACATTGCAGTTTCCCATGCAATCATCCGTGGAGTAAGTTGGTCAATTCTCTGCTTGTTGTCTCCTTCAAAATGCCTTCTTTTATTCTTCCCTAATTTAACAGGTCCCCCTTAAACCCACCCACCCACGCGTTTGGATTCTAATTTCTTAACATCATCCACCCGTAAACTTTGCAGGGATCGATGGAGGCACTATATTACAATTCAAGGGCAACTATGGTGGCGGTGGTTTTAGATGGTACAGGCCGTTTCGAGATGGTGTGCCCTCACCTGTCCGACCGTAGTAGAGAGGAGAGCGAGCAGGGCTGCCCGGAAGGGGAAGGAGAAGGAGAGCAAGAATCCGTCTCATACCAAAGGGTCAGTGCACAGCTGAAACCAGGCGATGCGTATGTGGTACTTCCGGGTCACCCCTTTGTGAACGTTGCTGACCGAGGTCAGGACCTCCGCATTATCTGTTTCGAGATCAACGCCCAAGGCAACAAGAAATATATGCTTGCAGGGCGAGACAACATCTTCGGCAAGCTCAACCGGGAAGAACGGGAGATCTTCTTCAAGTTACCTGAAAAAGAGGTGCAACACGTGATAAATGCTCAACGGGAGAGGGGCTTTTTTGAGGGGCCCGAAGGAAGAAGGGAGAGGGGGAGCGAAGGTCGTTCGGATGCATAGAGAGTCAAAAAGAATAAGATGGGCAGGTGGCTTTTTCTGCAGCTGAGTTTATTGAGCCTATGTAACCACGTGCTTCTAAGTGCGAATAAGTGTTGTCTCCGAGTAGAACATAAATAAAATAAAAGCTACCATCTAGAGTTTTTAGCAACTTTTGGTATCATTTGCGCTTTTTATGATGATGACGACGACAGTGATGTGCCGTCTTGTATTTTCCCTCAAATTATTTCATCTTGATAGCAAAAGATTCCATCCAAGCTTTAACTCAGTCTGGAGGAAAAGTTGAGAGCAAAAATACCCAAGCGTTCTCTTTCTGTCTAACCGATGAACCATGGTATTCACTGTATTCATAGAATTAGAGTCTATTAAAACGGCATAGATGCATGTTTGAAATACAGTGTATATATGTAACTGTTGCATGGAACATAGACTTCTGTGAGGCAAGACTTCTCTTAACTCCTCCACTTCTCCTTTGTTGCTCTGTTTACAGCCCAGTCCGAGACTAATATTTCAAGTCCGTGCCTTGATGTCCGCGATGAGCGAGCGGCATTTTGAAATATACTGGGCTAGCAAGTGGTGGTGTGCGTCTGAAATTTTATTAATGATAAACAGTAAGGAAACTCTCGACGATAATAAAAGAAACATGGCTTTTCCTATTTCATTCACATTTGTTGAAAATGTTAATCCAAACATGTGTGGGGTCTGCTTTACAAACGAAGTAGGTTGTTATGTGGTAGTCTGCATGATGTAAAGTGCATTACAAACGAAGTAGGTTGTTATGTGGTAGTCTGCATAATGTAACGTGTAAATGCACTTTTGGGTGTAGTTAGACTCATTTTCTAGTTTTATATAATTTGTTTCTATTTGTTAGCACTTGTTAGAGTTGTGGTAGGAAGTTAGTAAATGGTAGAAGTGGGCAGTTAGTTGTGATGTACATGGGTGCATGGGTGAGAGTTTGTTAGTTGTGAGTCCTATTTATTCTCCATTTGTAACAAGCTTTGGCAATCGATGAAAGGAAATTTTCTCATGTTTGTTCTCAAACAGCTATTTTCTCTTCTTCCATGCAATAGTTTTCTACATTGTGGTATCAGAGCTAGGATATTTCAAGAGCTCATTTTGACTTAAGATGAAGTTTGTGACAAAAGACAATGGCAGGTAATATGCAATATGTAAGTGCATCCCAAACTATGAGTCCTATTTTTGAGGGTGACAATTATCAATTTTAGAATATTAAGATGAAAATATTATTTACATCTTATAATTTATGGGAATTAGTGGAGAATGGTTATGTAGAACCTGCTAATCCGGATACTAGATTGACAGCGGTACAACGGGCAAAATTGAAAGAGAGGCAAAAAAAGGATGTTAAGGCTCTTTATTTTATCCAACAAGCTTGGATGATGCAATATTTTCAAGAATATTGGCAACCACCACATCAAAAGAAGCATGGGATTTACTTCAAGAGGAATCTCAAGGCACAAGTAAGGCAATTACTGTGAAATTGCAAACTCTCTGTCGTGATTTTGAAAACTTATCAATGGATGAATCTGAAAAAATTCAGGATTTTTTCTCAAATGTCACAAAAATTGTGAATCAAATTAAATCTTATGGTGAGGATTTGTCCGATCAAAAAATTGTTGAAAAAGTTTTAAGAAGCCTTCCTTCTAAGTATGATCATATTATTGCTACCATTGAAGAATTTAAAGATTTATCTAATTATTATGTAAATAAGCTAATGGGTTCCCTCCAAGCACATGAACAATGTTTAACTAGAGCGCCAGGAAAATCAGTTGAGCAAGCATTTCAATCAAAAGTGGATGTAAAAGGATTTATGCAAAATTCGGGGAGAGCAAATACTAATCGCGGCCGTGGACATTTATGTGGTCGTGGCTGTGGAAATGCTTTCCTAGGACGAGGAAGAGGTCAAGGCTATGGGAATCAAAGAAACAATGGAGGTAATGGTTTTTTTTTCTTTATTTGTAAAAGACATAATCATACCGATGATGATTGTTGGTATAAAAAAAGAGCTACGGAAGAAAAAAATTTACCTCAATGCTATTATTGCAAAAAATTTGGTCATGTGGAAAAAAATTGTTTTCAAATGGCTAAGGAACAAGCGAATTTTCTTGAAGAAGGAGGAGAAGGAGTTGATGATAGTGAAGATAAATTATTTGTTGCATACCTTGCTACAAATATTCAATCCAATGATGATGTGTGGTATCTTGACACTGGCTGTAGTAACCACATGACTGGCAATATCAATTTTTTTGTGGATATTGATAACTCAGTAAAACCAAAAGTAAAGTTGGGTGATAACAATCAAGTCTAGGTGTAACACCTCATCTCACATCGTTTATGAATAAAATATGAGTATGGTATATAATGAACTATGTAAGTTATTACTAGTAAGTTGGGCTTAAGTATTTTGGGTCACGTGACAGGCCTATCAAGTTATTGAGCCAGTGGGCTACTCTGGTCATTACAAATGATATCAGAGCTTATCACCAACCGAAAATGTCGGACCCCTAATCCTATTGGGAAGGCCCTTGAGGCAAGATCAGCTCGGGTCGTTACACCAGGTGCATAGATGGGGCACTATTTCTATTGATTCAAAATATGGAAAAAAATGCATTCGTGATGTCATGTGTATGCTAGGATTAGCTCAAAATTTGCTAAGTTTAGGCCAATTGATGAAAAAGGGTTACTATGCCATTTTTGCTAATGATGAATGCACGATTTATAAGAAAAAGAGCATGAAATTGATTTTTTCTGTCAAAATGACTGAAAATAAGATGTTTCCTCTTTCATTTTCAAAGCTTGCAATTAATGATTTCAGTGCATCAAATGATTATTCTGTGTTGTGGCATAGGCAGTTTGGCCGCTTAAATTATGGTGGGTTACATTTGTTGCATGAGAAGAATATAGTGATAGGATTTCCTAATGTTGGAAAGGAAAGAACAATTTGTGAAACATGTGTGTATGGAAAACTACATCGTAAGCAATTTCCTATTGGAAAATCTTGGAGAGCACATATGCCCTTGATGCTTGTGCATGCTGACATTTGTGGTGCCATGCAAACTTTATCAATGAATGGGAGCAAATATTTTCTAATTTTTGTGGACGATTTTACAAGATTGACATGGGTATATTTTTTAAAGGAAAAATCAGATCCCTTTTATTTTTTAAAAAAATTTAAAGTCTTCGTTGAAAATCAATGTGGCTGTCTATTTCGATTTTACGGACAGACCTTGATGGAGAGTTTACTTCCAAGGAATTTAATGTGTTTTGCAGCGAGATGGGCATAAAAAGGTAACTCACTACTAGTTATACCTCACAATAAAATGGGTCATGCAAAACGCAAAAATAGAACCATTGTTGAAATGGCAAGGAGCACGTTGAAAGATGAAGGACTTCCAAAATCATATTAGGCTGAAATAGCAGCAACCGCAGTCTACTTGATAAATCGATTGCCTACAAGGGCAGTGAATGGAAGGACTCCATAGAAAGCCTAGAATCAAAGGAAACCCAATGTAAGTCACTTAAAAATTTTTGGTTCACTAGCCTATACATTTGTTCCATCGGAACATAGACAAAAATTAGATGACAAAAGCATCAGATGCATTTTCATAGGCTATAGTGAGAAGTCAAAAGCATATCAGCTTTATAATCCAGATTCTAAAAAATTGATTATTAGCCGTGATGTTATATTCAATGAACATGATGTTTGGCATTGGGAAAATAAAGAAAAATGACTGTGAGAGAGCCAGAAGAAATTTGTGCAGTTGACTCATTGCCTACAATCAACCATGAGTCAAATTCATCTCCTGATTCAACCCAAAAGAAGGAAAGAAGTCTTTCTGATATTTATGACTCCTTTGATTTTGTTCTTTTTTCAATGGAACCCACTTGTTATGAAGATGCAGTGACAAAACCAGAATGGTTTAATGCAATGAAAGAGGAGATTGAAGCAATTGAAAAAAATAATACTTGGAGGTTAGTAGACTTACCACCCAACGAGGAAGCAATTGGGCTCAAATGGATTTACAAGTCCAAGTTCAATTCAGATGGGTCATTACAGCGGCACAAGGCCCAATTAGTTGCGAAGGGATATTCACAAATGCCAGGTATTGATTTTTTAGAAACTTTTGGACCTATGATTAGGATTGATACTGTTAGAACTGTGTTAGCATTGGCAGCTCAAAAAGGTTGGCAAGTTTATCAATTAGATATCAAATCTGCATTTCTTAATGGTGAGCTTCAAGAAGAAGTTTATGTTGAACAACCACAAGGCTTTATTGTGAAAGGGATAAAACACTAAGTTTATAGGCTAAACAAAGCACTAAAAGGTCTTAAACGGGCTCCACGGGCTTCGTACAGCAAGATTGACAAACATTTTCTTGACCATAATTTGCAAAAGAGTACAGTAATCCAACTTTGTATGTGAAAACTCAAGGCAGCAATGAATTTTTAGTTGTGTGTTTATATGTGGATGATCTGGGAATTCTTTTAATCTGATAAAAGAATTCAGGGAGAGTATGACGTATAATTTTGAAATATCAGATTTGGAACTTTTGCATTATTTTTTGGGAATTGAAGTAATTCAAAATTCAAACGGCATTTTTATATGCCAAAAAAAAATATGCTTCAAATTTATTGAAAAGTTGTGGTATGTCAGATTGTGCCTATGCTAGGACACCAATGAATCATAATGAAAGGCTGATTTTAATTGATGGGGTTGAAAAGGCTGATGAGAAAATTTTCAGGAGCATAGTAGGAGGACTGATTTATCTTCATCACACAAGCTAGATATCATGTTTGCGTTGAGTATTGTTTCTAGATTTATGCACAGTCCAAGTAGACATCATTTGGTTGCCTCAAAGAGGATTTTGAGATATATCCAAGGAACACTCAATTATAGAATCAGGTACACCAAGGTTCAAAATTTTAAACTTATTTCTTTTACTGACAGTGATTGGGCTGGTTGTGGAGATGACAAGAAAAATACCACTAGCTATGTGTTTAGCCTTAGATCAGAAGTAATTTCTTGGGTCTCGAAGAAGCAACAAAGTATAGCATTGTCCAGCACGGAAGCTGAGTACATAGCCGCTACATCTACTGCTTATCATGCAATATGGTTGCGGAGAATTCTCTATGATTTGATGGAAAAACAAAATGGCCCAACATTGATGATTTGTGATAATAAGTCTACCATCGCAATGATAAAAGAAATCCAGTACATGATCAAGGAAGAACCAAGCACATTGAAATTCGTCATCATTTCATTCGAGAAGCTGTGGCTAAAGAAGAGATAGTATTAAAGCATTGCAATACCAATGATCAAATGGCAGATATTTTCACAAAGCCGTTGGCAGAAGATAAATTCAAGAAATTCCGCACCATGATGGGAGTTCAGAAACATGTTTGAGTTAAGGGGGTGTGTTGAAAATGTTAATCCAAACATGTGTGGGTCCACCATAGTGAATCATCAATAAAGTGGGCATTACAAACGAAGTCGGTTGTTATGTGGTAGTCTGCATGATGTAACATGCAAATGCACTTCTGGGTGTAGTTGGACTCATTTCCTAGTTTTATGTAATTTGTTTCTATTTGTTAGCACTTGTTAGAGTTGTGGTAGGAAGTTAGTAGATGGTAGAAGTGGGCAGTTAGTTGTGATGTACATGTGTGCATGGGTGAGAGTTTGTTAGTTGTGAGTCCTATTTATTCTCCATGTGTAACAAGCTTTGGCAATCAATGAAAGGAAATTTTCTTTAGTGTTTTTACTTAGACAACTATTTTCTCTTCTCCCATGCAATAGTTTTCTACAACATTCGCTTTACTAGTATGGAGAGGTGGTCATTTTAAAAGATAATTTAAAAAAAGGGTTAAATTAAATGGCATCATGTTTTAAAAAACACCTCTATTATAAATAAATAAATAAATAAAGCCAAGAAGTTATTTTTTCAAGTCACTAAATGATAAAAAGGTATCTTGTTTTTTTTAATTCAAAAAGGGATTTTTCATACATTCTAATAATTATGTGTACTCTAAATTATAAAATAAAAGCTTGCTTTTAGAATTTCTTATAATGGAAAAAGAATTTTTTGGGGGGCCCAAATATGATGATCTATTGACTAGGTGGTCTAGTTCACTTTTATTTCTGATAAATTTGCGGCTTTAGTGAAATGAGGATACTAACTTTTTTACTATTTTGAAAAACAAAGAAAAAGAAAATGCTATTTATTTAGTGGCAGGGGAAAGTCACCTTTTGATTTTTAGTAAAAAATGATGATTTTTGAAACATAATTCTTTCTTACTTGACCTCTTTTCTTTTATTATCTCTTAAAATGATCATTTATCTCACTTCACTAGTAAATTAAATTATCTTTAAAAAAGACCTTTTAAAAAACTATAAAGTGAATTTACCAAATCGGCCCAAACACACTGTGGAGAGAAATGAATAAAGATCAAATAAACAATAATGCTAGGGTAACATAAAATATTGACACAAGATGTGTCAACGCCATGATTGGTCCATAATCATACATATGTTAGCTCATCTAACCATTTTAGAAGTTTTTGGATTTTTTTGACATTTTTGAAGATTTTTCAAAATCCATCAAGTCCTAAGATTTTTGTTGGGATGCATTGAGAGGGGATAGCTTGTTAGAAATTAGAATGTAAAGTAATGCTTTTACTGGTGAAGTTTTACTTGAACATTCTTGGTGACCCTAAAAACTTTGCTGGAACTTTCTTAAATGAACATTGGTAGGGCCCGGTGAAATTCTACCTGAACAAATGGTCTGATTGGTAGAACCCACAACAGCGTTCTTACTGGAACATTGGCACCGCTAAAATATTATTTCAACCAAAATAGCCTTCTCCATCCCATGTTTAAAATTCAATCTCTAAGCCCTTGCCCTTAGATTGCATCATGATCCAACAAGAACGAATTTCAACCACAAATTTTTTTCATCTCACCATGCATTATGAGTGTCGGTGGTCTATAGTGGGCCCATAAAAAAGATTGCTCCCAGATATTCCTGGATCCATGAATCTCTGCGCTGCTACTTAACCGAGACACTTAAAAGTGATTGTGAGGCAATCTAGCTTATCATCAAAAGCAAGAGAGCTTGGATCTAGTTATATATATACTAGGAACAAAGGCTCGTGCTAAGCCCAGGCCCTAAATAAATATACATACTCGGACTTACACTAATAGAAAACATTTTTAAAAAATAAATAAATCTCACAATATAGGTGTAAAATCTACCTCAGAAATAGTTGTTTGAGATAAGCAAGTAAGAGATAAGTATGAAGAAGGATTGTAACATAGTTCACCTTTATTAATAACATCCATGATGGAATAATTGATAATGTAAATGCAAAATAGAAAAAGAAAACATTAGAGAACATATTGTAAACATTAGAGAACAGCTGATAATGTCTGTGAGATTTGCTTGGTGCACTTTCCATCCAAAATGTTAGTGACCTTCAAATTTGAAGTTTAATAGGATTATTTTACACAACTATGAACATTTCTAAATAAAATTTAAGCCGATCTATAGAAAAATAAAATGCATCAATTGAAAGATAAAATTTTGTATTTGTGTAAGCACGGGTCATGTCTATAGAAAAATAAAAAATATCAATTGAAAGATAAAATTTTGTATTTGCCATCCTTCCTGAGTACCTAAACACCACTACTAACTGCCATTGCTAGTACCAACAGGATAAAAAAAAATGTTCGGTGCCCAGATTTTTCAAGTCAGGTCCTTAATAAAACCAGTTACTTGTATTGAGTCGGGTCCTTACATGACATCCCTAGTTGAGGTTTTGGGACCCTAACAATTTTTGCAAGGCATAACTCCATTGGTTGGCATCTTTGGCTACGGGCTTCCATCAAAATCTACTAAAATCTACCCTACACATCACAAAAAATAAAAAATTATATTAAATTAATTAATTTTAGAGGTGCCCATTTCACAAAAATACAATAGTTCAATCCCTTTATTTTCACCATCAAAGGGTACCCATGAAAAAATGTAATAAAAATAAAGTTGCATCATGGAGAGGTCGCTTGCACCATTTATATCATTCCATTTTTAAAGTATCAGTTCAGGAAAAAAAAAAAAAGAAAGAAAAAGAAAGAAAGTGCCATGCCAATGACTTGGATATAAAAAAATATATCTTCAGATTCTCATGATGAAAAATAAAAAATATAAATTCCCCCATCTTCTACCAAAAAAAATCAAAAAATGTAACATAGAAAAAAAGTAGTGCAACTCATAGTGACTGCAAGTAGGGAGAGAAAGGGGGGTTGTAAAACTCGAACTCAAATGCAATGTAATACAAGAGAAATATATACTGCAACAAGAAGAAGGAGATTATTGTTTTTACCTTTGTTTTGTAGTGCTTGTGCCGGCTCTTTTTTATACTACTTCTAATATAATGATTAGCGTTTGGAAGGTACGTAGGATACTTAAGGAAGTGATAAAAAAGAGATCTGAAAAGATGGAAAGTTGATTTCAACGCCTCATAGGTTGTTGATTCATGTGGGCCAAAGAGGTAAGGAGGCACTGTAAAGTTTCTAATTTTTGGATTGTGCCTAGCTAATATTAACAGTCATCGATAAGGTATCCGCCAAAATAGAGAATACAAGTTTGAAGAATCCAAGATCTGCTACATTGTATCTAGTAGAGAATCATGGGACAAGATCTCTTTATCTCTTAAGATAAACCACAACAGATTGTAATCTTGGCTAAAGACATCTTCTTAATAATGATAACCACCTCATGACAGGGCAATCAGATAAACGTCTAAAAAAATCCAATCAAACTGTCCATGATAAATGTCACCAATCATTTCCTGTAACAAACAAATTTTCACATCACTTATCCAATAAGCAATTTTTGAAATTTGGATAGAGTGGGTTGGATAATTAATATTAAATGGGATGCTAACGTGGCGCTCTAGAAAAAAAGAAAAATAAGGAATGCTGATGTTGTACCCTCCAGAAGTCTCCATTCTTAGAGCTTTAATATATATAATATGAGCCCATCTCTTAAGCTCAAGCTTAAGATAAGGTAAGCTTAAGTATGTAGCTCACGCCTATGGGCCCACCTAGATCCTCACATAGGGATGAGGATTGAGGGGATTTGAAGGACTTCCTAAAGCCCTCCTCTCTGCAAAAAATAACCTCAATCATGGTTTCTATTATCTTCATATGAGTCCTAAAAATTTAATGATTAACAGTCTATTTGGAATGGCGCACAGTCGATTTAACGGTCCAATAAATTCAAATTTGACTAAAAATTATTGGACATGTGCAATGCAAGGAGGTGATGTTCAAAGGTGAGCCCTTAGGGCTCGGGCTAACGGAATTTCTTATATAAACTTGAGCTTAGGAAAGGCTTGCCCATATATATATATATATATATAAGGTTTAAACTTATGTAAACATTTAGCTATACAAGTAGTTTAAGCTGGAAGAAACACAAATGGACTCGCTAATACTCATTCATATATTGTTAAAGCGCTAATATGGACCTTGAGGTGTAGCATAGTTGCCTAGGATCATGGCTCAAGAATCAGAAGTTGCAGTTTCGAACTTGTGTTCTCTGGTTCCAATGCAAAAGCTTACTTACCCAATGAGTGTGAAGGCAGGAACTTCACGTGCTAGAGAGAATAGTCGATTCTTGAAGAGACCAGACATCCTCTTCCGCCAAAAAAAAAAAAAAAAAAAGAAAACATCAATATGGATTTCTTGTTAATAGATTATTCTATTATATTCTTATATTACCAAATGAGTTTATCATTCAACCAAATCATGCTTTCTTATTAATTAATATTTAATTGCAATATTTTTTTAATTTATTAATCAATTTTCATGAGATTTAACCTTCTCATTTCAGAGGCTTGAGGCTTGATACTGCAAAATCTAATATTTAAGAATATCCTAATCACATTAACCAACACGATGGCAAGAAGTGACCCTACAAATTAAAAGCTTTAATCCCACCACCACCTTGCATCTCATGGTGTCTCCAATGTGAGTCATGGGTCATAATCGCATGACAAATAGCAGTTGGCGTAAAAGCCTTTAAACTTAAAAGGCAGAATAAGAATCGGTATCCAATGAAGATTTTGACTCAAGTAAATCATGAGTGGATCAATTATGATCAATGTCCTAGTGGTCAAAGCCTGCCTTAGATGTGGTGCAATCCCAGCAAATAGGAGGCTTTCCACTGATATCATTGGTCCACTTACAATTACATGAGTGTAAAATCTCACAACTCACTGTTTCCTCTATGGTCCTTAATGAGATGCAAAAAAGGACCATATATAATTTGTTGTGGATGTCATACCATCGTTGTGCACGTGTGTGCATAGGCAACCGAGATCAATAATCAACCACACAAGAAGACAAGAGATTTACATAGTTCAGCAAAGATGCCTTGTAACCCTCCAACCCTAATTAGTCCAGTTTAGCGACTAATTAATGTTCTTTTTTGTCATTTACCAGCAAATTAGTTTAGCACATGTTGTTTTGTTTTTTTGAGTTACGTTTCGGGTAATGGATAGGTAGTTAAGTTAAGTTTAACCTGGATTAGGTAGATATGAGCCCCTTTTATTAATTTTAGAGTTTGTAAGATTTCATCATTCATGCATCATCTTAGTATCATCATGAGCATCTCATCAAGCTTGTTGATTTCTGTAATTGACTTGCATGCAAACGACTTCGTTTGTCTCCGTTAGATGTTTAGTTGACTCAAATCGTGATTTCCTTAAACCATTTGGCCTTTCTTATAAAGATTTCAATAAATGTTATATATATATATATAAGTGAATCCACCGACTCACTCTTTCTCTCATCCTCTCTCCCAACATATGTCCTTCTTCCCCTTCCTTCCATTCTCTTCTTTTCTTCTCTTCTCAAAGCAAAGAAAGGGGGATCCTTGGTGCACTCGTTCTATCAATTCATCTCCTTGTGTGGTTTGAGGTACGAATTGGTTTATGACAATGTCCTTGAGTCTAGAGTCTTTCATGCACTGCTTGCACTCACCTTTTCTTCCTTTTTGCATGCATGGCTACTAGGGCACTTGTAGACATCCAATTTGAGCCAAAGGACAACGATTAACTTGAAAAAGCTTAATTGAGACAAGTATAAGCACTTTATGGATAAACACATGTTGGTAGACTATGATTGTTATTATTTTTATCAATCTTTCAAGTTTTCTATTTTTTACAGCCCTTTTGTGTAAGATTAGCCCTTTTGTTTCCATCTATATCGAATTCATTCAACTTCTGAATTGTATATAAAATTCTCGAATCTCAGAGCTTCTGAAGCTTATGGCTAAGCCGTAGAACTCCACAGCTCAAACTCCAGAGAGCAGCCAAATTTGAATTTCAACTACGGTCCAGTTACGGCTAAGCCTTAGGATATACTACGGCTGAGCCGTAGGCTAGCTGTGACCCCACCGTAAGTCAAGCTACAACTTGATGTCCCGAGAGTAGGAAAACAAGAAGTCCTTCTACGGTCCAACCATAAGAGCATGCACGGTTCAACCCTGGCCCGCCGTAAATGGGGAAGAAATTTTGGAGAACCACGGCTGAGCCGTAGTGCATAATACGGCTAAGCCGTAAGTCACCCACAGCTAAGCCGTGAGACCACTGAAAATGAAGGAAAAGGGTAGGTATTACTCAAAGATCTTGTAGGGCCTTCGGGTTGGATTCTGGTACCCTTAATTTGTCCAATGAAATACACAAATAGCATGAATAGTCTTGAGGGTTGTGATTTATTCATGTGTGTTGTCCAATTATTAAGTACCTCCCCATGGGCGTTGGGTTAAACGACTTCGATACTTCTTTCTGATACATTGTGACACCAACAACAGACAACTGTGTATCAAATAATTTAACACTACATCATCATACACGGTTAGAAACAATGGACAACTAGATTATGGTTGGCTAATGAACTATCATGATTCCATGGAAATAATCGAATTTCATAGCATGTTGGTTCTGGTTATTGCCTTCTATTCTCTCACTCTTGCTTTGACTTGCATTTGATTTGTCTTGAAAGATCATGTTATTTATGATAAGCTTGGACTTGAACTTGGACTTGAATTATGAGACACATGTACAACGCGGACTTAAATTGAATTGACTTGCATTATTTAACATGATTAACACGGTCTGGCTCTACTGAGCCTTAGCCTTAGGATGTCTGGCGGGGTTGACTTTGGTATAGCTTGCTCGTTGCCGCTACAGTGTGCTCTTGTCTTAAGGCTTCCGGACCCCAAGAATTAGAAACCCATTCGTACCCTGGCCCGGTCAATAGTATTCTCAATGCGTGCTCCCTAAAGGGAGGATATCACAGATGTAGTAGCCACATAGTAAAGTATATTTGTTCAATGATTCTTACAGCATGCTTTATTCACATGCACAACTGCTTAGTATACTAAATTGAAACTCTATGTATAATCTCCTATTATGAATCGTGTAGATACAATGTGCGTTACCGTAATGTTGCTTATGCTTTACTGAATCATTGTATTCACTAGTTATCTTTGGTATTGCAGGCTCAAATCCTATTACTGATCCCTCACCAGTCGGCAAGACTTCAGAGGAGATCTTAGAGGTCCCTTTAGGACTTAATGAGTGAATATGACCAATCCACCCTGGAGAGTGGCATGGCATAAGGAAAGGTCTCCTTTAATATGTGGGATGCACTTTGTTATATATGAGATGCATTTTGTGTATCTAGAAACGTTCTTTTCTTTCTTGTGAAAACATGGTCTCTTTTCATTGTATATCATGTAAAAAATGTTTTCTTTTATTATAGTGTGTCCTCTGAATGAATGCAATGATACTTACAACTTCCGCGTACAACTGTACTTTGCACGTATGATTTTTCCTTGTGTGTGTGCACTTGGACTGGGTCTAGGTGTGTATACACGAGAGTACGTATGTTACTGATTAGGTTTAAACTTAATCCCCGAATTCTTGGGCTAGGGTCGTGATATACCTACGTCCATGGGAAACCAATTTCCACTAAGTTCTCCTCTAATCTAGGAATCCATAGCCTTGGAACATCAGCATATGTCTAGGGTTACGAATTACATCATATATATAATCATCACTTTCTTTTCCCCCAAGAACTCTATTCTTAGAAGAAGAAAAGTCCTAATCCTATTAAAAAACTACTGTTTAACAAACAGAAAATTCCTAATACAATTAGGGAAACTACCCAAGACATTGAACCCAATTGGTCTTGATACACTTGGCCAACAATCTCCCCCTCTAAACCATGGTGAAGACGCCTTGAACTCGTTACTGGGAGTTCAGCCCTGCCAACTCTGAACACAGTTCCAGCTTTCCTTTAGACACAACCTTTGTCATCATGTCCGAGGGATTCTTATCCGAGTGAATCTTTTTCAGCTTCATAAAGTTCTTCTCGATCACCTCACGAATCTAATAATACTTAACATCAACATGCTTCATACAACCATGATATGTAGCATTCTCTCTGAAATCTATAACACTCTGACTATCATGGTAAACTTCAAACCTAGTTTTTACAAGAATCTTTTCAACCAAAACATCTCTCTTCTTACTTCATTAGCAGCTATGTATTCCGCTTCAGTTGTAGATTGTGCTATACATTTCTGTAACTTCGATTGCCAGAAGATAACTCCCCCCACAAATTTAAATAAATGACCAGAAGTTGACAACTGACGACCAAGATTGCCTGCAAAATCAGCATCAGTATAACATTCCACTACTGGTTTTGAGCCTCCAAAATATAAGCACAACTTGGAAGTACCTTTCAAATACCTGAAAATCCAATTCACTGCTTCCCAATGCTCTTTTCCAGGGTTAGATAGAAATCTACTCACTAAACCCATAGCATGAGCAATGTCTAGCCATGTGCAAACCATAACATACATAAGACTCCCCATAACAGAGGAATAAGGTGTTGGGTTTATGTCTTGTATTCCAATTTAACGATGAGTCCATTGGTTTAGCCAGGGACTGGTTTAAGGTCAATGGTGTTTTGGTAATTGTACCGGGGCTTTCTTGGTAGCCAAGAAAGCGGAGACTATATATGTGTAGTCTATAACTTTAGATCTTGCGCGCTGAAGAGAGGTGAGAGCTCTCTTGCTTGTGGTGTTCCCACACCATGTAAGAGAGACGATGTGAGAGAACGAGAGTCTCTGTAT
This sequence comes from Sextonia rubra, assembly GCA_037013555.1. Classification (NCBI taxonomy): domain Eukaryota; kingdom Viridiplantae; phylum Streptophyta; class Magnoliopsida; order Laurales; family Lauraceae; genus Sextonia; species Sextonia rubra. The sequence continues at coordinate 20,862,317 of JASUAD010000006.1, forward strand.
GCCTTACTTGTAATAGTGAAGATGATTGTCTCTGTGCCCGTGGATGTAGCCCTGTTTGGGTGAACCACGTAAATCTCTGTCTCTTCTTATGTGTAGTTGGTTGATTGTTGATCTTGTGATTCATGGATGTGCACAACAGGTGATGTCAAAATCACAACATAAGGAACACATGCCATTCACTCCTTTTCTTCATCTGTAGTAAGACACAAGCGCTTGCTTAATTTGAAGTAACTAGCTAGAGGCATCCTAACTAATTTAGTATTTTTCATGTTGAACCGCTCAAGTACTCATTCAATATATTTCTCTTTTGACAACCACGGCTATTTAGAACTCCTGTCATGACGTAATTGCATGCCCAAATCGTACATGTGGGACCTAAGTCTTTCATGTTAAACGACTTTGACATCTCCTCTTTCAACTTGTCAATTAACTTATTATCATGTCCAACTATCAGCATATCATCTACTTACAAAAGAAGGATGATGAACTTGTCATCAATAAATAGACGAACATGAACACAGTGACTTGCAGCTGTCCTCCAGTACCCATGACTCAACATGAATGAGTCAAACTTCTTGTACTACTGTGTCGATACTTGCTTCAGGCCGTAGAGACTATTATTCGACTTGCAAACTATTTATTCTTTTCCTTCTACCTCAAACTCTTCTGGTTGAGTCATGTAGATCTCTTCTTTCAAGTCACCCTGAAAAAATGCAGTCTTCACGTCCATCTGTTCAAACTCAAGGTCCATGCTAGTGGCTAAACCCAAGACAACTCTGACAGAAGTCATCTTCACAACAGGAGAGAAAACATCACCAAAGTCAATACCCTTTGTTTATGCAAAGCCTTTTACCACTAACCATGCTTTGTGCTTCACCAGTTTTCCATTCTCATCCTTTTTCAACTTAAATACCCATTTATTTTTCAGAACATTCATATCAACAAGAAGTTGTATCAGCTCATAAGTTTTATTCTTTTTCAAAGAACTCATCTCATCCTGCATAACCTTCATCCACTCATCTTTATTATTATAAGTCATTGCTTCTCGGACGCTCTCTAGCTCCCCGTCATCAGTAAGCAAAGTACATTCGGATGCAAGATACTTAATTGATGGTTGACGCTCTCGAGTAGACCTCCTAACTTGAGGTTCCGTGGTTTATATCCAATGAGACTATAGTTCCCCCTGCTCAATACCCCCATCATATGGCAACCCTTGTGCCTCATCATGATCTAGATCATTTTGCCCACCTTCTCCACCTGTAGTCTGCACTAGAGGAGGCGTCTGTGTAAGATCAACCACTCCATTAATTGTTTCAGAAAACTTATCAATCTTATCAACATCTCCAAAAAACTGGTCTTCATGGAAAACCACATCCCTATTTCTGATAATTATTCTCTTCTCTGGATCCCATAACTCATAGCCAAACTCATCTCTACCATAGTCAAGAAAGATGTAACTCATTACCTTATTATCTTATTTTGAACGCTGCACCTTCGGTACACGTGCAAATGCCTTACACCCAAATACCTTCAAGTGTGAATAGAAAGCATTTTTGTCTGTCTAGCATCTCTTTGGAAGATTAAAATTCAAAGGAACTAAGAGAGATCTGTCAATCAGATAGCTGGTAGTCAAAACGGCTTTATCCCAGAATGACTTAGGCAATTGTGCTAATCTCATCATACTTCTCATCTTCTCAAGAATAGTACGATTCATTCTTTCTACCACACCATTGTACTATATAGTACCAAAAACTGTCTTTTCATGTCAAATGCCATACTTCAAGTAGTAAATTCTGAACTAGTTGATGTGTACTTGTCACAACCCTAGCCCAAGAAATCGGGGATTAGGGTCAACCTAATCAATGACACACGTATTCCCGTGCACATACACCCTCACCCAGGTCAGATGCACGTACACAAGGGAAGCATTCACAAGTGTAAACAGAAAACACGGAAGCTGTATGTATCAAACATGGGCAAGAATAAGAGGAGACAACAAAACACTGCATTACTAGTGATTATACAAGAGATTTAGACCGTCAATCTACAATGTCATGCAACAAAATGTCAACAGGTTAATGCCAATAAGCACTTCGGAGTGGCTCCATCATGCCCACTCTTCTAGTCCAAATGGGGTCTCTATAACCTCCTTTGAAGTCTGGCCGACCTTCGAGGAGTCGGGGATGGAATCTGAGCCTGAAACACCAAGAGACAACATGTGAATACGACGATTCAACAAGCATAAGCAACATAAAGGTAATACGCCTTGTTTCTAAAAGAATACATAACAAGTAGATTAAATAGAAGTACAAGGTCGTATACTAGGCAAGTCGTGCAATGAATAAAGAACACATTAGATTCAAGGTAGAAAAACACTGTACTAAGTGGTTACTACATATATCATATTCTCCCAAATTTGAGAGCGTGACGTAAGAAAACACCATTGACCGGGCCAGGGTACGAATAGGTCTCAGTTTCCTGAGGTTCAAAATCCCCAAGACGTGAGCTCACTGCAGCGGCAACACACATGCTAGGCCAAATTGAACCCCGTTGGGTATCCGAAGGCCAAGGCGTAATAAAGCCAGACACAACCATTCGAGTGTATATCAGGACATTGCATAATGATAACGAAAGCATATAACGTACATTAAACATATCCAATAAAAACATACATGCAAGTCAGGGTCCATAGCACATATGTAACACTCCGATCCCCTTTGAGCCGGATTAGTGGCTCATTAGTGTGTGTTTTGTTTTGTTTATTTCTTTTGGATTTGGTTTTGGGTCTTGGATAGGTAGTTGAGCAACCTTTGACCTGAGATAGGTAGTTCTAAGCCCTTTTTCGTAATATTGCTTTTGCGTTGCTTGCATCATATTTGCATCATATTGGTGTCAGCATATGTATTTCGTTGAGCTCGACAATTTCCGTAACTGTCTTAGAACCATTTGGAGTCAATTGGGGAAGATGGACCTTCGTGTGACTTGAACTGTAAATAGCTTAAACTCCATGGATCTTGTTTTAAACTTCCCAAACCATATATATATGAGTCACTCCAGGTGTCCCCCTCTCATGCTCATTCACTTGATCGTTGCATGCAAGAGAGATCTCCAGGAGAAGCTCCACGTTCCATCTCTTCTCTTCATTCTCTTCTTGTTTTTGGTTAGTGTGGGGATCTTGCACTCTTTTTGATTGGGTTCCTTTCTTCTTCTCCATCTCTGTTTGGGGCTTGGTAAGTGGGTTCTTTCCCAACTCTTCTCTCTTCTTCTCCAATTGCACCTCTCATTCTCTGATCTCTGTGTTTTCATCTCATGCATGGGTCATTGCTTTGATTTGTTTTGATTTTAGTGGATTTGGAGCTTGCTTCAGTGTATTTTCAGAGTTTGAGGCAAGTATAAGTACAAGCTTGATAACACATATGGGTATTTTGTTTGATGGCTTTGATTTCCTCTTATTCTTTGTCTAGCATGTTTTACAGCCACATTTTTGTGAATTTGGAACCTCTGTAACTCATTTTGTTCAGCTTCTGTACCGAATTTCAGTTTCTGTAACTATCCCAAATTTGTGTTCTGTATTGTACGGCTAAGCCGTAAGCTTCTACGGCTCACATTCCAGAGCCTCGAAATTGCACTTTTGTTCTACGGCTAGGCTACGGCTAAGCCGTAATTTGTCCTACGGCTGAGCCGTAAGCTAGCCGTGACCCAACCCATACCCCAGCCGTGAATTAAATCTCTGATAAGTCGAAACTTTTCCAACACAGAACTCCTACGGTGTGGCTACGGCTAAGCCGTGAAATGCTACGGCCAAGCTGTGGATTGGGCTACGGCTAAGCCGTATACTGACTGTAGCTCAGCCGAAAAAGGTATCAGATCAGAGGTGAAAGATGACCAGTTTAGCTGTGTTTTGAATGGAACCATGGTTAAGCTGTAGTGCATAATACGTCGAGCGCGTAAGATGCCTCCGGCTCAACCATAGGTCCCTCATGGCTAAACCGTTAGGCATGGCAATTCGGAAACATAACTTAGGATAATGGTGAGACTTATAGGGCTCAAATACAGGTTAACCACCCGTGTAAACCGGCCCAATGGATTCCTTGGATCACATGAATAGTCTGTTAGGCTGTGACTTATGCATGTGAGTGTTGATCACTGTTAAGCACCTCCCCATGGGTGTTGGTTTAAGGGACGTCGGTGCACGCAAAGATTACGCAACACTTTGATGGCAACGGTGCATTGACTAACTTAAAACTACATCAACATGCACGGTTAGTGACAGTGAACAACTAGCTTAGGACTGGCTTGTAATGAACCTTGACTCCGTATTAATCTGAGATGCATTGCATATTGTTTATGGTTTTGCCCTCTGTTCTGTTAATCTATGTTATGCATTCCTCAGTCATTTTGCTTTCGTCCTGTATATCTGTATTACTCTCCGTTCGGCACTAAGTTCTGATCTATGCTGTGCTTTGATTTAATCTATGTTCTAATCTGTATTTTGGCTATGCTTTGTACATTTCTGGCTTTATATATTTTGGGTATTCCCGGGTGGCTCTGCCCAGAGGTTAATACGTGAGGATAAGATCCGGTCTTTGCCATCGGTGAGTCCGAAGCGGATAATCTCCCATTTCTATGGATTTGATTGATTGGTATTAGTCTGGCTCTACTCAGCCTCAGCCCTAGGATGCCCGACGGGGTTACCTCTGGCTTAGATCTCTGTATCTCTGTATTCACTGCAGTGTCGCTTTGTCTTGGGACCCCGGAACCCAGGAACCTGAGACCCACTTGTACCCTGGCCCGGTCAGTGGTGTTCTCCTCTGCTCTGCTTTGCTCTGCTCTCTATTGGAGAGAACATGGTTAACGTAGTAGCCAACTAGTTCAGTATTTCTATGTTTTGATTCACATATCATGCTCTACTTCTACGCACGATTTGCTTAGCATACTAAGATGAAATTCTGCAATTACTATTCTGTCCTTATTCTATTTGATACTATGAGTGTTTCATCTCTGTTACTTGTATTTGCTGGATCGTTGTATTCATTTGTATTGTCTGTGGTGTTGCAGGCACAGATACCTTGCCCAGCTCCCCGGCGGTCGAGGAGGCTGCAGGGGCGAGTGTAGAGACACCCTCAGGTCTGGCAGAGTGGGCCTGATCACTTCTGCCAAGTGCGTACATGCATACCCGTGGCTTTTGTTTCGAGTTTTGGTTTTTGGAGATTGTATTCAGACCTTGGACTTTGGGACTTGTATTCTGTGTATTTGTATATAGTGATTTTGGTGTGTATTCGGTTTTATATCGGTGTATTTGTCTTGGTCGTTTCCATTTTGTATTTGCTTTGGCTTCCGCTATTTTCCTTCGTTGCTTGCTATGATATCTACAGCTTCCGCGTTCGTCTGTTTCGCACGTGTTAGATCCCTTGTGTGTGTGCATCTGGACTGGGTTTAGATGCACGTGAACGGGAGTACGTGTGTCACTGGTTTAGCTTTTCGCTAACCCCCGATTTCTGGGCCCGGGTTGTGACAACATATCAAGATCTCGGAAAGAATACAACACAAGACAACTCAAGGCTTATCATTTACTTAATCAAGATTTAAGGGCAAGGATAATACTGAAAGATGCTATGCAATTCAAATTAAATAGAGGAGCAAGGTTAGTTACTAGCCAACCCTAGTTTAGTTATCCACTGTTACTAACCATGCATAATGATGTAGTTTTAAGGTATCCAGTGCTCAGTTGTTCTTCCTGTGGTGTCTCATCTCAAGAGAAAGAGCACGAAAGTTCCTTAAACCAACACCCATGGGGAGATGCTTAACGGTAGGATAACACTCATGAATACATCTCAGCCCCCAAGATTATTCATGATATGTCCAAGGTCAATCCTCAGGGTGGTCCATTCTAAGTTTCCAAGTAGCCTATGGTAAGTTAAAGAGCTAATTACAAGAAATTCCACAACTCTGTAACACTGCCCAGCCAACCGATTGCCCAAGTATCTGACCGGTCGGGCGCATCCTAGAACCAAAATTCAACCGATCGGGGCTTCAGGACCGACCAGTCGGACCTGAAGTAGAAAGACATGAACAGAGACCGTTCGAAATTGTGTTTCTTTGTACCAAATGAAAGAAGAAGCCAAGAAGAAGCAAGAAGAGGCTGTTATACCATGCATATACTCAACATAATTAAGGGAAAACACAACCATCACGAGATACCAACATGTACTTAAGCCAATAGTTGCTTATACTTGCCTTTGACGATGAGTTACCAAGCTTTCACTCGTACTAGACGTGAATTTCCGGAGATACTCGCACGGAGGATCAAAACTTAGCACCGGTGTAGTGGAGAAACGAAGGAAGAAGAAGAAAAACCAAAGGAAAACGGAGATAAGGATGAAACGGGCGGTAGGTGGGTATATAGATACATATATTTTTTTTAACCATTTGCAACCAGGTCCAAAAGTTATACAAGTTACAGTTCAAGTCAAACGAAGAATAACAATCTCACTTGGTTTCCAAACACTTTTGAGTCAGTTACGAGAATTAACGAGCATGACAAAAGATACGTGATGACGTTAAGATGACGCTCAAAAGACAAACGCAAACAAAATCAAAAATTACGAAAAAGGGCTCGCTACTACTCAATTCAAGTTAAACGCAACCCAACTACCTATCCAAGACCCCGAACATAACCCAGGAAGATGAAAACACAGTGACTGCATAGAATCCCCAAATAAGACGCTAAGCACACAGTTAATCCACTTCTAAACCTGCTAATTTGGGGGTCGGGGTGTTACAGTACTTACCCCCATTATCTGTGTAGAGACACTTGTTACCACTTGTTGTAAATATCACAACACCTTTGTGTGCATATATGCATAAGCTACCAAGATCAACAATCAGCCACGCAAGAAGACAAGAGGTTTACGTAGTTCAGCAAAAATACTTACGCCCACGAAAAACTAATTTTCACTAAGTTCTCCTCCAATCTGTGAATTCATAACCTTGAAATTTCAGCATATGTATAGGGTTACAGATTGCATCATATATATAATCATCACTTTTTTATCTCTCAAAAACTCTATTTTTGGAAAAAGGAAAGTCTTAATCTTATTAGGAAACTACTGTTAAATAAACAGAAAATTTCTAATGCAATTAGAAAAACTATCCAAGAAAGTGAAACCAATTTATCTAGACCCACTTGGCCAATATAATTAGCGAGCATCTCATTGCACGGCAATATATTTTGATAATTTTCTATAAAATAAGTGGGTGATCTAAACTCAGTATGGAGGCCAAGAAAAAACACGACCATGTAATCCAAATACCCTCTGCTCTCAACCCAAGGCCGATGGCAACGATCGAGACCAACAGCTTTTCACCATGGAGAACAGTCCCATGGATATTGCAGACATTGTGTCCTCCTAGCCATCTGAATGGAACGTACGGAGGAAATGGGCCCAGAAATGAACACCAACCACAAGTTACATTGATCATGTGACAATCCCACAGTCTTGACTCCTGATAGTGGAGTCAAATTAATGTGTCCTTCACGCTTTATTTGTAATCGTCCTCATTCGATTGAACGATTGGAATGTTCGATCGAGACGAGCTTAAAGACCAAAAAAATACATAGTGGGCCATACTGGATTGAAGGCTGGGATGGTCTAGGTGTACCTACGTTGGGGTCATATATAATAGTATCAAAATACATCATTAACAATATAGTAAAGATAATTGCATATGACCTTATATATGGCTCTATTCTTTCTGTTAGAAGGTTGGGGCGCAACCATATGTGTAACCCCCCAAAAAATATATATATCATGCTCTATTTTGTGGTTTCAAAACATGGCTTTGTAGGTTACATTGGCCAATGTCATAACCTGATAAATCAATTTTTCTCTAATATTTTTATTTTTTCCAGGTCATCATGTCTAAAGAAAACTTAAACGAATATTCAAAAGCTCGAAAATGAAAATAACCATTTTTAACTACTGTAGCATGTTTAGATGTAAATAAAATAATAAAATAAAAGAATATAAAGGTAATGATAATAGACCAAATACATTTTGTTTTAGATTAAATCCAAAAAATAAAAAAAAAATCAGTGTCTGGTCATTGACTAAACTTTTGGATAATGGGTGATGGGTCCATCATTTGTCAATGAGTCCAGTATAGACAAATAATCCAAGCAGCATTTTTTTTTTAAATTTCTTCTTCATTTTTAAGAAAAATAAAAAAATTCCACTCAATTTCTTGTCTTTTATTTGCCTGATTGGATTTGGATCGTGTACGTCTGATCCGGCGCGTTTCTCGCTCGAGTTAATATGACTCACCTGGCAATGGTTGGTGTTGGGTAACTGAATGTACTATCACGATCACGAGTCACAAGGAAACTCCATTATCATCTCATTACAAAGTGCTAACCTTCGCCCCACAATTCTTGGGATTCTCAAAAGCCCCACAATTCATGGGATTCTCAAAGATAGTTAAATGTCTGCATTCTCAGGGCTTCATAGACTTCCCTCATATTAAGCCGTATAAATCCATAAGTGGGGCCCACTGTAACACCAATTAGCTCAAATCGGCTCCCTCTCTTGCCCCCAATCGGTTCAAATCTCACTTCATTCTAGTGGGGTCCAATGATGGATCACATGTGATGATGATTTTATTTTATTGGTTTAATTTGGCATACATGAATATTTTAAACCCAATAAACCTACAAGTTTTGTGAGTTCCACAAGCCACTGCCACATCCACATATGACAGCCTTTGGTCTTTGATGCTCTTATTTAGTCATAATCTGAGATCAATTGAGATTAATTTTATACAAGTTGAACCTTCACTTATTACTATAAAATTTTAAGATTGTTAAATAGAAAACTAGAATAATCTGACAAAAAAAAATTTTTCTTGTCCACAAAGGACAATTCACAAATATGTATTTAAATGTGTTAACCTTCACCTTTCATGAAATTAAACTTCAAAAGAAGAAAAATATTCATATACATATATCTCTCATCAGACACTCCTTTTTTATAAATATTAATATGTAAAAGAATAAAATCATCCTACTAAAGCAAAATAATAAGGGACATATGCACACAAAAAATTCTTCCAAAAAAAAATATGTTACACTTTAAAATTATTGAATCAAGAATTAAAATAATTTCTATTGCGCCTGATTTGATAGGGACCTTTACATTTGCCTACGTGCCCCACGACTTGGAGGGCACATATTAGCAATAATTTGGTGTAAAAACTTGGCTCACTTGCCTAACTTACTTTGGTGTAATAATTTTGCCATTGCCTTGTGATGCGGTCTGGATTTGACGGGTGCAGGTGACTCCAATGATTAATTTACGAAGCTGTCCCATGTTCACGTGGGGGAATCATGTTAGCGGTCAGGACCCTTTGATCTGATGGACAGTATCCTTCAAGTCAGATAAATCTTCAATAGTATCCTCATCAAAGGTGGGACCATCACATTCATATGCTCAAACGAACGGTTAGGATTTATGCTTTTATTTTTCCATTCTCAGCTTCCTTTCCTCAATGCTTTCTGCTGCCACTTCTACTGTGTCTCTGTAACCAATGCTGCAAAAGAACCGGGAGCGGAAGCTTTTGCTATCAAAATGGGGTGAAAAGGATAAGAAGAGCAGCTGGTGATCTGTTGTCATTGCAGCTGCTTTTGAACCCATTCCTCATTTTCTTTCTTGTGTAAGTTCTTTAATGAAATCCAACTCCAAAAAATCCTCTTTTGATGCTTCTTTTCAGTTATAGATTGAGTAGTTTCGGGCATTACATGTTTTGGGGTAATGGGGCATTGAAGTTTTCAACTTTCATTTGAAGAAAGCTCCTTTCTTTTTGTATTCATGTCCATCTTTTTTTTAAATAAAGAGTCATGTTGGTGTTGTGATCAGGTAAATATGATGCTCTGAAAAGTCTGCATTCCGCTTTCATTTCTGGGTTTTGCATGGAAATGGCATTTGGTGGATTTCTTAGCTTTCTGAACTTTTGTGATGGGTTTTGGACATGGGTATTGTTCATAAGTTAGTAGATCTGATGCTTTCTTAGTCAGGATTTGTTTGTCTTTGAGAATTGTTATAATGCATTTGATCTCTGTTTGGTTGGGTAGTTTTTATGCTGTTGTGAAAGTATGCATCATTTTATATTGGTTGACAACTGGTCTTTGCTCTGTTGATGCTGTTAAATAGGTTTCTTTACATGTTGATGGTATAAGGGATAAAGAACTTGGATTGTTCTTCTTAATTTCCAGTTGGTAGTTTGTTGGGGGATTTGCTTGGCTCTGACTCTGGCTTGGATCCATTACCTGAATTTTTATTTGAAGAAGGATAGAAAGTTTTCGAGATCAGAGCGGATTGGGTTGGTTTTCTTGACTGGACTAATGGCGGCTTTGTTACATGCTGAATCGAGGCGTTTGTACTCTTGGTGGTGGGACAGTCATAACAGTCCAAAGAATTCAAAATGGCTTCAGGAGAATCTTACAGGTATTGCATTCACACTTCCCAGTTCTCTGCTTTAGTTGGGCTGCAAATGTACAATGAGTTGCAAAGTGTTGATTTTCTTATGAATTGATGTCTTTTGTTCGGAGTTCAAGCTGCCAAGTTTTCTGATTTATCAGATTGAAGAGTAACATGTAATTTTTCTGCTAGTGGTCGTCAATGATTTCAGAATTGGTAGTAAATGCTCTCGTTTGGGTGATGTGTAGTCTGTGTAGAAGCTCGCTTGAAGCTGATAATAACCAAAAATCATGGAATCAAAGCCTGTGGACATTGAGTGGTGAAGGAGCAATGCATACTTGAAACCATTCAAACAATTGAATTAAGAATCTCATAAAAATTTGTAGTTTAACTTGTTGGACTATAGGATCTTAAATCAAAGTTTGGAATAATATGATAAGGCTGACTTCCCCAGCCCCCACAAAAAATGAAAATCCACATTGAGACATTTCAATCCCCTCTTACTGGCATGATGATCTATGGGGACCCTATATGGACATCCACAGGTCAGGTGAGATACTCAGTTTGGCTTAAGTTTCCCATCAAGCGTTAGAGTTGGTACAGGCCCACAGTTTTCTATCTGATTGTTTGATCGGTAAATGTCACCACATAAGGGCAATGCTACAAATGTTATTTGATGGGGAAAACCAAAATTAAAAACCCATCATAGATTGGTTTCTTCTTTCTATTGATTCATAGACATTAAGGATATAAATACAACAAATAGTCAGAAATAATAGAGATAGAACAATTGACTTGCTCCAATCATTCTGTTTGATATATTTTTACTGCATGGTCCATCTGCGGCGAGGCCTATTGGATGAACAACTCTGGAATACTGAAGAACAATTTTAGATTTTAGTATATTTCTCATTCAGTGTAAACCCTCTTTCTGTAGGTTATTTACTCTACATTCCATCTGAAATTTCAACGGACCTACAGTTGCACATCTATCCCTGTCCCCACAGCCCTTCCTTTGTCCATGATTTGCTATGTGCCTTCTCAATAAGTAATAGTGGCATGAAGCATGGATATGCTCCCTATCTCTTGTGTTCAAAGCCCACCACAAACTTGCCCATTGTTCATTTGTGTGGGCTTAGCAGATGCCGCCCGGGGGATTGATCCTATTGGGTCAAAGCCCTCAGTGATACCCTCGTCATCAACAAAAAAAGGGTGCCCAAGACAAGTGCAAAATTTGAGAAATACAAAGAATAATGTCCAAAGGTAAATTTCAAGGATGGACTACTGAAGTAGCACTAAATCTACAATTTGACCTATTGCAATGCATGCCCCAACTCCCTGACTGGTATATTTCTTTTTTCCGTTTAGCTGATTGTCTTGTTTAAGTTCGGATTCTTTTTGTGACTTCTATTTTTAGTACTTTCTGGCCCCTTTTAATTTTGATTCAAAGAAACCAACGGATCACGTTGGACTGTAGTTCTTTCCATTTAACTGTTTGTCTTGTTCAAGTTCTGATTCTTCTTGTGATCTTTTATCTTGGGGCTTGCAAAGTAATTCTAAGGTGAATGGTAAAAGAGATTATTTTATTTAGATTTAATTATTTAGTTTGTCTTCTAGATTTACACTAAATGCTATTTCTATTCAGTATATTGTCACAGTTCTACTTGATCTTCTATGGAAGTTATAAAATAGAAGTATTTACAATAAACTGACGGATATATTGATTTATCTAAACAGATATGGATGTCAAGGTCAAATCAATGATCAAGCTTATCGAAGAAGATGCAGATTCCTTTGCAAAGAGGGCCGAGATGTACTACAAGAAACGCCCAGAACTGATGAAACTGGTTGAAGAATTTTACCGAGCATACCGAGCTTTAGCAGAAAGGTATGATCATGCAACAGTGGAGCTCCGCCAGGCACACCGAACCATGGCAGAAGCATTCCCTAATCAAATTCCATGTGGGCTGGCAGAAGAATGCTCCACAGGCTCATCATTGGTGGGGACAGAGCCACATACACCTGAAATGCCACATCCTATACGTGCTTTATTTGACCTACCTGATGACTCACAAAAGGATGCCGTCGGGTTGTCATCGCATTTCCAAGCATTTAAAAAGAATGTAGTGTTTGCTGGAGATATTGATGCTGTAACAAGGAAGAAAGGGTTGAAGCAACTTAATGAGATGTTTACATTTGAAAGTGCAGACCATGCAATGTTTGCTGGAGGAAGGGTCAGGAAAGGCTTAAATTTTCATGAGGAAGACACGCAAGAAGGTTCTGAGCACATAAATTATCATGGATCTAGAGACCATCAAAAACCTGAGTTGGTAGATGAGGAAGACATTAACAGCAAAATTAGGATTCTGCAAGATGAGGTTGCTCAATTATTGACTGAGAACAAGGAGCTCAAAACACAGGTAGCATTGGAGTGTCAGCATGTGCATAAAGCTGAAACTGAAGTTGAAAGCCTACGACAAGCCTTGTCTAAATTACAAGCTGAAGAAGAAGATGCTCGCCTTCAGCACCAACAGCATCTGGAAAGGTTGTCTAATCTGGAGGCTGACCTTTCTAGTGGAAAAGAAGAGATTGAAAGGCTTAAAGATGAGATTCTGATGGGAGCCATGAAATTAAATGGTGCAGAAGAGCGATGTCTTCTATTGGATGGGACAAATCAGTCTCTGAAATCAGAGTTGGAAACTTTACTACAGAAGATGAAATTGCAACAACAAGAACTTTTGGGCAACCATGAGGAGTTGGAGAAACTGAGGATCTGCATACAAGATGAACAAAAGCATTGGGTGCAGGCCGAAGAAGCCTTACAGTCTTTGCAGCACTTGTATTCCCAGTCTCAAGAAGAGAAGAGAGCTTTGAGATTGGAACTTCAACAAGGGCTACAGCTGTTGAAGGACATGGAAGTCATAGAGCAGGCTTTAGAGGATGAAGTTCGGCAAATGGCAGAGGAGAACGGTATCTTGAACAAACAGAACCTGTCTTCTCTTGCGTCAATAAAGAATCTGCAAGATGAAATCTCTAGTTTGAAGGAGATGAAAGGTAAGCTCGAGGAGGAGGCTGGTCTGCGTACCATTCAAAAAGATGAACTTCAGCAAGAGCTCTATCATCTTAATGAGGAAAAAGATGATTTAAAGATGAGATACCAGAATGTCATGGACCAAGTGGAGTCGTTAGGCTTAAATGCAACATGCTTTCAGTCATCCGTGAAGGTTTTGCAGAATGAAAACTTAGAGTTGAAAGAGATTTGCCGGAAAAACAATGATGAAAAAGTAGCGCTTTTGGAGAACTTGGAAAACACGGAGAAGCTTTCAGAGAAGAACATGATCTTGGAAAGGTCTTTGTCAGATACAACTGCCAGCTTAGAAGCTTTGAGAGCAACATTAAACACATTAGAAGAATACTACCAGTATTTCCAGGATGAGAACTTGAAGCTGAGAGAGATTTGCCAGAAAAATGATGACGTGAAAGTAGCTGTTTCACAGAAGTTGGCTGACATGGAGAAACTTACAGAGAAGAACATGCTCTTGGAAAGGTCTTTGTCAGATACAAGTGCCGAGTTACAGGGGTTGAGAACAACTATAATGACATTAGAAGAATCTTACCTCGCTCTCCAGGATGAGAACTTAGAGCTGACAGAGATTTTCCAGAAAAACAATGATGAGAAACTAGCGCTTTTGAATAAGTTGGATGACATGGAGAAGCTTTCAGAAAAGAACATCCTCTTGGAGAACTCTCTGTCAGATGTTAGAGCCAAGTTACAAATGATGAGAGAAACTATAACAACGTTACAAGAATCCTACCATTCTCTTGAGGATGAAAAATTGCGTCTGAAAGAGATTTGCCAAAAGAACAATGATGAGAAGATGGTTCTTTTGGAGAGGTTGGAAAATATGGAGAAGGTTGTAGAGAAGAACATTATCTTGGAAAAACTTCTGTCAGATGCTAATGCTGAGGTGCAAGGATTGAGAGAAAACTTAAAGACATTAGAAGAATCCTCCGACTCCATCCAGGATGAGAACTTGCAGCTGAAAGAGATTTTCCAGAAAAATGATTGCGAAAAAGTAATCCTTTCACAGAAGTTGGAGAGCATGGAGAAACTATTGGAAAAAAACATACTTTTGGAGTTCTCTCTATCAGACACAACTGCCAAGTTACAGGAGTTGGAAACAGAGTTAAAGATACTGGAAGAATCCTTCAAGTTTCTCCAGGAAGAAAAATCTGACCTCATCACTGGGAAGGATGTGCTGGTCTCTCAGGTGGAGAGCATTACACAGAACATGAAGATGCTTTCTGAGACAAATGCTCTTTTGGAGAGTTCTCTCTTATACATGAATGCCGAAATGGAGGCATTGACAGCAAAGTCAAATAACTTGGAAGAATGGTGCCAGTCTCTTCAGGATGAAAAATCTAGCCTTCTTGCTGAACAGGATAATCTGGTCTCTCAGGTAGAAAATTTTGGGGTAAGTCTAAAAGACCTGGCGCAGAAGCACATGGAATTACAAAATAAACATACGGGCCTGGAAAGAGATAGGGAATTAACACTTTGTCATGCAGACAAGCTGCAAGTTCTCTTGAATCGAGAAAGACAGGAGCATGCAAATTCTATCCAATCAAGCAAAACCGAGCATTCTACTTTGGAGAACCAGATGCATCTCCTGCAAGAGGAAGCTCGATGGAGGAAGGAAGATTTGGAAGAAGAACAAGATAAAGTCATCAATGCCCAGATTGAGATCTTTATCTTACAGAGATGCATCCATGATATCAAAGAAAGAAGCTTATCTCTGTCTAATGAATGCCAGAAGTATGTTGATGCATCTACACAAGCGAAGAATGTGATTTTGGAATTAGAGAAGGCAAATCTTTGGCAACAGGAAAAGGTGAAGAGCTTCTTGGAGCAAAGCAACAAGTTGAAAATGGTGATTCATCAGGTGCTGAAAGTGCTTGACATTTGTGTGGATGATGGGTTTCTAGACAGAATCGAAGACCAAGTAGTTTTGCTGCATATTTTAGCAAGGATTAAGGGAATGCAGAGTTCTATTTTAGAGGCTGAAGATAAAAATAAACTGCTTACTTTTGAGAAATCCATTGACATTACTTTTTTGAAGCAGCTGAGATTTGAGATAAATGATTTGAAAACAGAAAACTACACTCTTGAGAGGGAGGGTGAATTGAGGAACGGGAAGCTTTCAGCAGTGGGGGCCGAGACTCACAAACTCCTTGAGGAAAACAAACAGCTGCTACTGGAAAAGCGGACTGGCAGTCATAGGGAAGAAGTACTAAAGAATGAAATGGAGAAGATGGCTGGACAGTTTTCACAATTGCAAGAGGCTTATCAGATATTACTAGATGAAAATTTCAAGTTGCTTGATGAAAATGTATCTTTTACTTTTGAAAAATCCATTAACATTACTCTTTTGGAGCAGCTGAGAATGGAGATAAATGATTTGAAAACAGAAAACTACACTCTTGAGAGGGAGGGTGAAATCAGGAACAGGAAGCTTTCAGCACTGGAGGCCGAGACTCACAAACTCCTTGGGGAAAACAAACGGCTGCTACTGGAAAGGCGGACTGGCAGCCATCGGGAGGAAGTACTAAAGAATGAAATGGAGCATCTGGATGGACAATTTTCACAATTGCAAGAGGCTTGTCAAATATTACTGGATGAAAAGTTCAAGTTGCTTGATGAAAATGTATCTTTGGCAAAGAAAGTTATTGACTTGAAGGAGGAAAATCACATTCTACAGGAGAAAAATGATGGTATCCTTGGAGAGGCAATGACTCAAACTAACCTCTCATTGGTTTTTCAGAGAATTAGCAGTGAAAAGGCTGTCGTTTTAAAAGCTCTTAGTGCTGATTTCAACTGTCTTTGTGCAATTAACAGCAACCTTGAGAATGAGATCAGAGAAATGATTGAAAAGATGAGAATGGTAGAGATGGAAAATGTACTTCTCAAGGAGTCCATTGAGAGGTTGGAAGAGTGCAAAAGCAGTTCATTGATTTTAGAGGATGAACTGAACATGATCAGAAACACAAATGATCAGTTGAATCATCAAATTGAGATTGGAAAGAATCTGTTGAGTCATAAGGAAGTGACATTGTTGCAAGTAAGTCAGGAGCTTGAAGCCACATGGAGCGAGAATGCTGAATTACATAAAGAAATTGAGAAAGGCAGGATCCTTGAAGAGCACCTGGAATTCAAGCTGCAAAAGAAAATTAATGAGGTTGAGTTCTGGGAGACAGAGAATACCAAATTATGTAAAGACATTGAGGAGCAAGCAAACCGTGAAGGGCATTTGGAATCTGAGCTGCTAAAGAGAATTAACGAGATTGAGCTCTGGGAGAGAGAGGTTGCATCATTACATGAAGACCTTAATGTCTCTGTTATTTGTTCATCAGTCTTCAAGGAAAAGGCTATGGAGCTCAGTGCAGCATGTGAAAGCCTGAAGGGGAGTGCCATGATTGAGAAACAGAGGTCTGATGATGAAAGGGCTTTGATGCATTCAGATATTGAGGAGCTGAAGAGAGAAGTCAGTGTGCTGGAAGGAGACAACCTTGGACTGAAAGCTGAAATGGCTGCATATTTGCCTCTCATATTGTCTTTGCAAAAGAGCATGTCATCTCTGGAACACCATGCCCTTGCTCCAGCAAAGGTTCTTGGAACTGGTAATCAGGAAGTGCAGGTACCATCGTCTCTGTGAATGTTGAGTTTTATTTTGTGTACTTCATTCATTAACAGCAACTATTGTACTCTAATTCTCATTTGCAACTCAATTGGGTTAACCAACCCAGACATGGGTAACTATTCCATGGCTTCAGTTGGCCAGGACTGTCGGTTCAGCCACGGAATGAGTTGGAAATGTTTGCCTATCTAAGAAATGCTATTTTGCAACAAGTGATTGCTAATTAAGGAGGAATTTACCATGCTTAGCTTTGTATGAGTGGTGACATATGGTTGAAGCACCATGTGTAAGCAATGGATAAAAATTGTCCAATGATCATTTCAACTCATCAGTTTGGTATTTCCGGTTAAATATTGGGCTCTGGGCTATATTTATTTTCAACCATCCAGTTGCAAGCCAATTATCAGATGGTTATAGTTATATGGTGGGGAGCTCTTTGCTTGTCACCAGACGAACAATTTGGTTTGTCACGGTTAAAAGGGCCTTGCTTGCATGGAATCTAAGCCCTGCATGAATGCCCAAGTCGTATTTGATGAAACTCTTGACATCAAGCATGTTTTCACAGGAAGCTACGGTGGCAATGACTCAGCAGAATGATATCAGCAATCAAGAGCCAAGTGAAGATCATAGCATCATAGCAGCAGCTGGATTTTCGGAATTACAGAAGTTACAGGGTAAGGTTCACGATGTGGAGAAGGCAGTGATTGAAACGATGGCACTTGCATTGCAGGAAAGCTCTGATTCCAGGGCCAAGCTAAAGGTTGCAATGGAAGAGATCAAAGAGCTAAAACTAAAAAGCAGATCAGTTCCAGAAGTAACTGAGACAAGAAAGGATGTTATTCTTCTGTTAGAAGGCGGTAAGAAACTTAGCAGGGATCAAGAACTGCAGAGAATTGACTCAGAAGCCTCTCAGTCAAAGCGTGGGCTCACAATGAAAGATATTCAGCTCGATCATGTCTTGGATCCATCATCCCGTAGAAACAGCTCATCTGGGAAGGCCCATATACGAGTTTCTGAAACAGAGGATCAGATGCTTGAATTGTGGGAAACAGCAGAACAGGAATGTAACTTTCAACCAATAAGAAAGTTGCCTGCATCAGCAACAGCTAATAAAGATGTGACACAGTATTATCAGATAGAAGTTGTAGAAGACCAGAAAAGTGAACACCCATCTTCTGAATTACATGCTGAGAAGGAGCTGGCAGTTGACAATGCAGAGGCATCCAAGAAAGCTATGGAGAATCCCCAAGAAGAGAGTGTGGAGATTGTAGAAAGTCTTGCTTCTGATGCCCAAAGGTTGGTGAATCTCCAAACAAATGTACAAGAACTGAAGAAGAAGATGGACAAATCAGGCAAGCATAAACGATCTGCAGCTTTCGAATATGACAACATGAAAGGGCAGTTAAAAGAATTCGAGGAAGCCATCTTGCATTTGGCTGATATCAACAGGAAACTAACAAAGAACACTGAAGATTATTCTGCTTCAGTTAGCATTGTTGGGGAGTCAGCAGGCAAAATGGGCAATTTGCAAAAACGACAAGTAGTGGAACGTGTACGAAAATCATCAGAAAAGATCAGGAGGCTGGAGTTGGAAGTGCAGAGAATCCAGTTTATGCTGCTGAAACATGAGGACCAACAGGAGAGCAAAGGAACCAGAGCCACCGATAGAAGAAAGGAAGCTGCACTAAAGGACTACCTCTACGGTGGGATACGCCAAGGAAAAAAGAAAGTTCCCTGTTGTGCATGTATCAAACCAGTGACAAAGGGTGAGTGACTTCCCTCCAAACTAACGAGATCAGTATTCATTAGAATTCCTTAACCTGCAGAATTTTTTTCATGCCAGAACATTTCCTATTTTCCTTGCATTCATGATATTAGTTTCTAGTAGATTTTCTCTTTCTTCAGGTAAGTTAGCCACATTTGCAGCTTTTCCTAGTGTTAGCGGAATTGTACATGGATCAGATGAAATGAAGCCAACTCCACGAGCTTGTTTGGTTTCTTTTGGTTTTCCGTGAATGCACATAACTGAATCTTGGTATATAATTATATCCTGTTCTTTCATTTTGTTGACTGGAGTGTCAGTTTGCCTTTTAGCTTGTGGTGCCTATGGTGATGCTTCATTATCAAAGCATTCTCCTAGGAATTCAATTGCATGAAACAAATAGGCCTTAAATGCGGGTTTGCTAGTGGCTCTCTTGGTTTAGAGTAGGTGCGGGTTTATACATCTTAATCAGGGGTAGGTTTGAGGTGCGTTCAGGTTTTTGTGGCTCTCTTGTTCCATTAGGACCTATTTTCGTACTTATTAATGAAATTGTTATATGAGAAGGTTTATGTTCCTTAAAAGTATTGAAAATTTCTTTTGAAAGAAAAGGAGTATACGAACACATCAAACTCAACCAACCTCAATCTATAATGATTTGGATTCGCAATCAGACCCACTGAACTGGCAAGCGCTAGCGTTTCTTCAAACTTGGTCTAACCAGTGGTTCATTTTGATCAAATCGTGACAACAATACAAAAATATTGAGGTCCAACGGAGGGTATTTAACTGGCCAGTTTAAACAATTTGAACCATTCAATGCTTGAACTGCACAGCCCACAGGTTCAAAAGACGGCATAAGATCTACGGGTACACTGTTGGGCTGTGGGTGTCCTATGTTGCAGGCAACACATGCAATGAAGGCCCGGATAAGGGGCAATTGGTTAGAAGTTTTTGGGTGTTCTCTAGCTTCTACACGATATATGGCTGACTGTACGTTTGGCCCCTGCAGTGCCAAGCACATGTGCCCTCATCTCATTTTAGACAAATCCTGGATGTCTACAAACATGTTATCTCCTTACTACCATGGGATTCTTAACAAGATAGAAACAGTTTCTTTTTCATTTTCCTTCAATATTAGAGTTGATTATTTCTTGTTCACACTAGGGCCACAGGAGATTTACCCGGGGAAGACCAAAAGGATTAGTCCTTCCTAAACAGCCAGGACACCTCTGTTAGCAAAAAAAATAAATCTTGGGTTATGCATCAATGAGAGTTCGTATGTATGGATAACCATAGTCACCTTGACTTGACTTGTTTTATTATATAGATAACTAGTCGCCTTGACTTGACTTGTTTTGTTATATAGATAACTAGATTTACAGATAAACTTATTGCCGGGCAACCAAATTCCCAAGATCCAAATAGAACTTCTGGATCAAACCATAATCCGGAAAATAGTTAGTGATTATAATTTGCATGGAAATCCGGGCCACATTGCAGTTCAGCGGCAAATAGTAGTATTGAGTTAACTTTCTACTTTGACAATGAAGGGGGCTATAGAATGCCGCTAGTTGTTTGGTGACCTGTATATAATTAGTAATCATGGATGAGATGCCATGTAGAGGATTTTTGTTTTCTTAAGATGAAACATGATTTAAAAGGAGTAAAGTCATATGAGCTTGCGTTTAATAAATGTACCATCAAATAAAAAATTTATATTGGGAATTGAATGTGTTCTCTATTGATCTTCATATTCTGGTTGTTAATTCCATCAATCTCTAATAATGTAAAACACTCGCTATACACCATAATGGTGGACTTAGGGGAAAGTAAAAATGGCTTGGAGCTCCATTATACCATTCCCTAATCACTATCCTACCATCTGAACCCTAATCTTAATTGTTGAAAACATTTTAGGCCATCAAGTTGTGTATCCAATGAGGAGATCTAATAAACTCACTTTGATCCTAATTGAGTGGAATCTCTATCCATGGTACACTGTTGGGCTGGCTGCCTTTATGGGCCTTAGTAACCAAATTCTAGAACTAATAAAACTGAAAAGCCTCCAAATCACCAAATTCTCAGCCTTCCTAAATTTGTAAGCTCAAAATTCATAACAAATGTGTTTTTTCAGTGTTGTAAGGAAAACATCTAGAAGTGTCTAGTAATTTTTGTTCATGAGATCATGGGGGTGCAAGGCAGTGAAGCACTAATTTAAGGAATGAAACTCAAAAGAAAGCATCCAAGTAAGGATTGCAGGCAATAGACTAATATGTGACCCTAAAAGAGTTTAGATTGAGATAAGAATCTTGATAAAGAATTATGGATCAACATCTAATTCAGTGTGGCATATCTCCCACTAGTTAAGTGATGAGGGATTCTATGAGGGGTAGAGTCAAGAGTGGCATAATGACAAAGCATTGGCACGAGTTAAAATATCCATATGCATCCATCCCTCATATATTATCATAAGGGACAACTTGATGGGGCTACTTTGGGCCCAATTGATCATGGACCTTGGGAGAATGGAAAGAAAATTTTTGAATGGGGCTAGATATTAAGTTCTAACCCCTTCATCCGTGGCCTATACTTTATAATGAAGAAAATTTTTGATTCTCTATATTTGGATCGGTGAAAACTTATATCAAACCACAAGAAAAACTAGTAAAAATGGAGAAAACGCTCCCCGTAACCTCATAACCCCTCGCTTAGCCAAGGAATTGGCCATTCCATTGGCCATACAGCCCATATGGGAGAGCCACAGGAAGAGAAAAATGAAATCTCCAAGGGCCCAATTCAAGGAAGACGCCCACAGCTAAGCACATGCACAGCAATATTGGAATAGATCCATATGCATCCCATCTCTGAGTAGCGATGCTAACACTGAGATCAACTTTGTTTGATTCAACATGCTCATTTTACGTGCCCAAATTTCACTCCATGTAATTTTTCTTCCTTTTTTAAACGGTAGGGAGAGCGACAGGCGTTTTGAGCTGCCCAAATTAGTATAATTGGAGAAACTGAATTAAACAGGACATATTTGCACTACAAAAAAAGGTGGCTTTGCTTTTATGCCCAATCATGAAAAAAAAAATAGATTTACAGTTGTAGTAATTGACCTTGCTTTCCAAAGTAATATTTGAGAAATAAAGAAAATGGGAAATTCAGGAACTAACACTTTTTAGAGATTAGTTAACCCTTTTTGTATGCCCATCAGTGCTTATACTTTTATAAAATGCTGTTTCAAACAACACAGATTCCTGAAAGGCCCAACTGGAAGGGCTGGAAATGGGTCGGATCCGCCTAAACCCAATCCAAATGACACTTTATCTGCTCCATACCCGACCCTTACCATGGTTAATACAGGTCGAGTTGGGTTATTATACACTCCCTATTATTGCCACCTATGCTACTGAAAAGATCTACTAATTAAGTATAACATAAGTAAATCAGGGGCAAACACCCTAACGCCCAAAACCCAAACCTTATTAATTCACTACCAACCCAGCCCAAGCCCTAAATAAAATAAAATAAAAAAGAGCAGCCCAGTGCACAAAACTCCCGCATGATGGGTTCTAGAGAGGGCAAGATGTATACAACCTTACATTTATTTTAAAGCGGCTGTTCTGTAATTTAAACTCATGTCCTAACCTTTAAAAATATATAAAAAGTCTTAATCCAAATGGATTTTAATAAACATACCTTTCTACTAAATGAGATAAAAGAGTAGGATTGAAGGTCAACATCCACTAATTAGGGGCATCAAATAATTTTTTTTTAATGACCCAAGAGATCCGTTGCAAACCCAGCCTTCATACCTTTGGCTTTCTACCCAAGAGTTGTCCAACTTTGACAAGCAAGAACTATTCCTCGGAGAATACATAAATGGTTGCACATTTAATACCCCGGTAACACAAAGGGCGGGAGTCAATCTTGAGACTGTAGGGAGCAAACCCAAGGCTCAATCCAATTAAACCACCACCTAAACAGTGGACATCAAATAATCTTCCATTTAATATGGAACAATTTATTATTCATTACTCTACTAAATTAAACTCTAAAAAAGTCATAATCCCATCTAGATCTTTGTCTTATACCCTTCTTTCCTCTCTTCAATACCCCGTGATAAATGCCTCCGATATTATGAATTCCCGGGAAAATAATTTGATGTATACAGCCTTTATTTATTGGCTTCAGCATTTGGAGATCTTCTGAGTTCAAATGATTTCCGAAGGTTAAATTGGCATTTTACAAAACCAAAGTCTAACAATCAAATGAGGGTGAGGTTCCTGCCAAGAAAGCATGATAGGATTCGTAATTCCCAACAGAGAGATCTCCATCAGAAATTCAATCTAAATCAAACGGGCCCTTAGAGGCACCTAGTCTCTTCAAGATTATCGGCCAGCAAGGTGAAGTGAAGGCCCAACCTGGGATCGGGCTTTCACCGGGGCTTTGAGTGTTTATAATGACTATAGGGTCAAGTCGAAGTCCAAGCCAACTGGAACGGCTTGGCTGGACTTAAGCCAGACTTCTCTGCCCAAAAAGTGCTCCAGAGTTCCTAGCTCAGGCAGAAAAGCATCCATTAACAACCAAAGATACAAACTAAAAATAATAGGTCTGTTGGAGAGTGGACTCCATCCAAGGGGTTGATTGAAAATAATTTATGTAGCCTCTACAAACGCCTGGAGTTTTTTTGTTTTTTTGTTAGCCCAGTGGTCAAGACATAGGAAGTAAAGAGTCCAGCATTCAAAACCTAGTGGGAGCTATAAAGCAGGTGCCTTTTTCAAAAGGAAGGTAAGAAAATTGAATATGGTATCAAAGTCAGCTCATCCTAATTTCAAATCCTATGAAGGATGACTCAGCGCTAAAAAAATACATAGTCGCCCCAAAAGTACACAAACCGGGCTTCACATGAGGGGGAGTGTTTAGGAGTGTGCTCCACCCAAGGAAGACAATTGAAAAGTATTTATGCAACGAGTACTAATGGCTCGAGATTTTGGTATGAATCATAAAATTGAATATAAGATCCATATCGACATATACTCTTACTCGGGCCCAGATTGGCCCATGTTCAAGGGCCGATTTAAAAACTAAAAGCAATCCAGTGACCAAACCGAATCTCACTTTGGCGGTCTCAATGGAAAGGCTTGCAGCTTCAAATTTAGGCCACGCCCATGCAAGGCCCATGGATGATCGCCTTCAAACTAATACAACTCGATGGCTGAGACAAACTTGGGAACTCAACTCAGATGGTCTTCGACTCGTTCGGCTTGCCCGAGTCAATAACCTTTTGGGTCATAATCGACTCGCAATGACTCTGCCTGCAAAAACTGAGTCCTGAAAAAAATCCGAAAAAGAAAGTGATTTTTGACAGGGCAGTGTCTGCAGATCAAGGTGGGTGGGCTTCAGTGATGTGACCAACTCGACCCTTGGCGTGTCGGCATGCCACTCAACTACATCCTTTCTTTTTACTTTTAGCTTTTTCTTTTTATCTGATTGTTTTTGGTTTGCTCACTTTAATTGGAGCAGAGATGATTCTCACGATCCCAGTGATGTTGATATTTCCTTTCATTTTCCACCTCCTAGTTATCAGAACTAGTAAGGAGATAACTCTTTCATCTCTTGTTTGCTTCATTCATCTTGTTGCCATTGATGGAATCAACGAGTCCACTCATTTACAGGGTCCTACACGCCGAAGGTTAAAACAATGCTAGAAATCTTACTTTTGTTTTTTTTTTTTTTTTTATCATCATACTTATAATTTTATGCATAGACATGATATGAACATGATTTTATGCATAAAAATGAAACAACGGCCGATACAATATGATATGGATATCTTGTCTGTTTAAAGTATTTAAATCCAGCTTAATAATATGAGAAATAATTGTAGATTATTGGCATTGTGTTTAATATGGCATGTCCATGGTGGGACCTACTACTGAAGTGGTGTGGATAGGGTTGTAAACGGGTCGGTTCCGGTCCATATCTATGATGGATCCAAAACCAAAACTATTAGAAAGAAGATGGACTTAGGATCGGAATCAGTTAGGAACCAATTTGTTGGATCCGAAATCGGAACCAGAATTAGAACCATTATGGAGAGGATGGACCTAAAGCCAGAACCGAAACCATGTATAAGGCGGGTCCAAGTTTATATAGAGAATGCTTTAAATAACAACTAACTTTTGAAAAAACTTTACAAAATTTGAGGTAATATGTCTAGTTTCGGGTCCCGGGTTGGAACCAAAGTAAAACCAGACCCAGAACGATTTAAGTTACGGGCCCAAAAATAGGATCAAGGCCCGGATCCATTTACTTATTGAGATGTAAATAAGGATCCAGATCAGATTATCAACTGGTCGGAACCTTCGGATAACTGAAGAATGGGACCCCATTTACAACCCTAAGTGTATATTACAGCATAAAGAGAAATAACAAGAGACATGGATTTTTTGTAGTACTAGAGTAGGAGGAGAATTGTTTTGAGGTTTGAAATACCAGTTCTCAAAGTAGAAAATAATGACAATATAAGACAATTTAAGGGCCCATTTGGTATCATTTCTTAAAAATATTTCTACATTTTTATTAAATGGGAAATAGAAAATTATGTTCTCTTTTCCCTGTTCGGACATCTATAAAATCTCTCTCTTCCTCCATCCTCTCTCTATCTCTCTAAATTATCTCTCTTACAAAGTACTGACCAAACAAGGTTTTCTTTATTCATTTTCAAAATAAAATATTATCAGAATGATGCCAAACTGGCCTAAGTTCTTTCCATCTCATTGTCACCAACCAACGTGCAAGATCATATTAATGCTGGGGAAGATTGAAGATCAGCAAGAGGCAATAGCCAAACAAGGCGCATGCCTAACACAAAGTTCTCAGCAGAGTCACCACGAGGTAGATGCCAGCACAAAGGTTCTCAGCATAGTCATCCCTCTGATACGATATCCTTACACTACAAATCGGTTGCACTTACACTACAAACCGGTTGCACTTTGGTCCTAGTTCTAGGACTCCAACAGATGCTTGCAACATATTCTATTTTTCTTTTATTATATATTTAGATACATACTAAAATGCTCCTTTTGACGTAATTTTTGGGCTTTAATTTGTGGAAATTTGTAATTCTTTGATTTTTTTTAGGAGTATATGATTGGTTTATATGAAGTCTATTGCACCTCTGAGATAAATCTATATTTGAGGATTGTTATTTGAGCTTCTGGATTTTGTTTTCTTGTTCAAACATCCCTTGGATTAAAAATTAAAAGGAAAAGGTGCATCAACTACTGATGCCTTAATGTTGCAACCTATAGCTACATTAATACATATTTCTTGTGTGTGCGCTTTCTCATTGATTTGCATTAGAGGTTGGTTATTTCTTATACTTTCCAGTCCATCAGTTGGAAGTGAAGCATGGGTTCAAAAGTATGTATTTTTGCCAATATTTTTAGAGCTCTATAAACATGATGTTGTGCCTGTGCTGATAGATAAATGCCCCTTCAACGCCAAGCTTCTTTATTTCTATTTGTAGTTGCCATGCATATTTGTTTTATGTCGTCTCTGTAATGGAACTATTTAGGGTAGAAATTCAAGGTCGTCGGTACCAAACCTAAATAAAAGACTCCGCTGAGAGATTGATGTGGCAGTGTAGAATAACTAATATTTGATTTTCTTGTTTTCAAGCCCTGGCCTGCAGTCTCTTTGTCCACCCATGCCTAACCCCACGTATATTGAGGGCAACATCAGGCTTGACTCAGCCTTTCCATAGCCCGCTCCGTAACAGGGGTAGTGAGGTAGGTTTAAGCGGTTGGCTCCTTTATTAATATAAAAAATAGAACATTTAAGTTGAAGAGAAAGGTTAATCTATTACTATTACTACTTGTCCAACAAAAACTATACACATATTATTCCTTTACAAAACTGACCCACATAATATAAAAAACGCCAAGTGGGGCAAGCCTAACTGAAACCAGCACCCACGCCAAACCCCAAGTTAGGTCAAATTAAATATAAAACCCTAAATCACCTCCAAACCTGACAAATCTACTTTTTTATTTTATGACTCGGGATATCTCTCGTCAGCATAGCCTTAAAACCTTTGACATCTGGCCTGAGAGTTATCTGATTCTGACGAGCAAGAACTATTTCCTACGAAATATAGAGTCAAACTTAAGACTTTGAAAAGCAAATCAAAGTCTCAAATTAACTAGCTGCCGCCTTGACGGCGAACAAATCTACTATGAAAACTACTTCTAATAAGAGAGGGTCAAAGTGGGTCTCCATTTGAACTTGATTCATAGCCAATAAATTCAGCTTAAAGAGAGATATTTCACAAAAAGTTACCTTTCAAAAAAAAAATTAGCCTTTCAATAAAGAAAAGAGAGCATCGTTAAACATGCTTCAGCCAACTACCATTGCCGTTACTGCTCTTCCATTTCCAGTGAGATCGACATGGCTTAAGGATTCGCGCATTAGATATTGTCAATCCATTCTATTTATTTGATTAATTATTTGACATTCCTGATTCACCCCAAATTTTGTAGCTTCTATTTCCAATATTCATAAGTTTGATAGATTTGTAGTTAGACAAAACTCTACTAAAGTAAAAATTAACTTTATATATTGAGAATATAAGCAATGTCTTCTTAAATGGGAACTCAAGTGGAAAGATAGGATGTGTAAACTCAAACTCAAAATAAAGTTAAATATCGATCCCTTTCGCTGTGTCCTAAACGAAGAGATTATTTGGCAAAACGGAATTGAGTTCCTAAGTATACATTGTAAAATTGGTTTCAACAAAGAATTGTTTAATAGTCTCCGGTTATATTCTAGTTGCTTAGGAACACAAATGCCACCCATTGTTGAAAAGTACTTTTAACTGCCTCTACTTACACTTCAAACTTTAGTTAGGATTGGTCAACAGAGAAGATTTATTATGGCATCAAGTCAAATGGTACACAAACTAGGTTTCACCTGAGTGTAATTATTGAAATTGAAAACCATTGGTGCACGTTGTCTTTGATTTGATTTTGGAAAATTCTCAAAAAGGTATAAAGTTTTTAACTACGTTTCAAAAAGACATATGAAGATTGAAAAATGAGCTTTTTTAAAGAAGTATGAAAGTACCTTTTATTGAGAATGGCTTTCTAATAAAGTGGTAAGGAGTGGCAGTTTTCGCCTAGATTCAGTGAGGGGAAGCATGCAAGGAGCTTGGACTGGACATCTTTCTAACTTGGATTGATGGACTCTCTTAGTCCCTTAAATGTAAGGAAGAGAAAGAAGAAGAAGAGACGATAGTTTCGTTGATAAAAGAAGGAAAAAAGATGGAATGAAATGAAATAAGGTGAGAGCTGGATTTAAGTAAGTTTTTGGTATTTATAAGAAAGTCATTGGCTCGAATTTGTCCAGGAGTTGAGTTTTACAATGACTACTGATTTAGTAAAAGGATGTTTTCAACACAACTTCCCTTGTCTAGCAAGCCCAAGACTATAAAGATTTCTAAAGTTGCAAATAATCTCACACACTTTACATGGCCTACAGCAAGGTCTTACTATGTCGCCAACTTAGTACAAAGTCCCCAAAACCATCTAATCTCTAATCCAACCCCCAAAAATAGTTAATTACCTACTAATCATACTTAGTCAGTAACTAATCATGTAATCAAAGAACGGGACCTTACAAGTTCGTCCATGATTAGGAATTTAGGATGCTTTCCTGTCGGAAAAGTTGATTAAGAGTCACGTGACTATACCTTCAAAGCGTAACATCAAAACGGGGGCACTGAAGCCTTTCTTGCATTCTCAAAATTTAATCACCACTTGAATAAGATAATCTGTATATTTAATTTCTTTCTAATTACCTACAAATTCTGTATATTTAATTACAGTCTAATTACCTGCAAATGTTCTTGTTAGATCACCTTAAAATCTAATACATGTGTCCATTACTTGTAATTAATTAGAGCAAAGAACAAAGTGAATTTGACATCAAATTAAAAACAAACACACACACACACACTAAAGTAAATTACAAACAGGAGAAGGCATAAGAGCATGCCAATCCATACCGTAAATTTTATGAATTACCTCATGAAATTTGGAAATTTTCACCCTCCTGAGAAATGTAATGATTTCTTTCTTTCTATTCTTCTACGAAATTATTTTGCAAGTTTATCTCAGTTGGGCCACTTTTGTATATGATGGAAATGTTTGATTCGCTTGTTTTTTGCCGTGCCACCTAAGCATTCCTTTTTCTGATCCCAATTACCCAACATAGTAAATTATTCAGTGCATGATTCCACTTGTGCATTGTTAATTTTTAAGTGAGTCTCCATCATCATCTACTTCAGATGGCTTAAATAATGATTAATAAGTCTACCGTATGCAAGGTTGTTTTGTCAAAGGCATCCATCCTCCTTAACACGGGAGCAACAATGTCATCTTGAGGGCAGAATCTTGGAAATTTTTCTTGAGGGTCACCATGTAAAGGAAATAAAAAAGGGAGGGTCAACGTAGAAAAGATAAATATCAAATTTCCTATAATTCTTATATAGGGGATTTTTAAAATTTTAGAGGGTAGGAGGGTGTGATCAGGGCAGACCTACATATAATGATTTGAGGGTAGTCATTTCCATTGGAGTTGGGTCTACTTCCCTAGACCCGCTTGGAAAATTTGGATTTGCTTCCAAAATCCACATGAAAATCCTAGTGTCACTTCCAAAACTCACTTGAACATTTTGATATGCTCCCAAAACCAAAGTACCCAACTATCTATTTCGGTCCACTCTCCTCAAATGAAAATTCTTAGTCCATCACATAGCGTGATGTCATCCCAACTATGAACTGATAATTAATTATTTAATTCATTTCAACATAAGAAAATTTTCTATCTGGATCCCTATAAAATTATGTATTTTTATGTATATTTTTATTTTTTATTTTAGAAGATTGTACAGGAAAAAACTACTTAGATATTAGCTGGACAAAAAATTTCCCAATAGATATGTGTGTAGGATAGTAGCCATGTGGCCAATTTTGGATATTTTTTTTTTTTGAACTGTGGAAACCCAATGTCAATATGGATGCTCATTTTTTTTTTAGTTTGGAGCAGGATGTTGACCTTAGTGGGAACTCCTTCACTAGATGGCTACCACATTTAGGTACTACAAGAGCTTCTTCTACAGCACTACGTTCTTAGCTAAATGGGTAGGCTGCTCCATATGAAAGTTGATGTGGTAATAAGAGAAGACAAAGTAATAGTGGTAGGAGAAAATGATGGCTTGTTTGCAAGAGAAGATGGAGAGATGGTGAAAATCATGGCCTGTGTTTTGTTATGGAAAGGTGGTTTTGATGGGGCTCTTTAGATCGTGAGAAGAGAAGAAAGATAGAATGACAGTAAATATTGTAAACATGGATTAGGGTGTTGGAGGACGATGATGTTAGTGATAATTCAAGTGAAATACAAGGCCAATTCTAGCATAAGACAATAAAAGTCTTTGCAATGAGCCCCCAAAAAATAAGGCAAACAATAAGACCTTATTTTATTCTAAAATAAATAATAAAATGATTCTTTTATAAAATCACTCATATAATTACCAAAAGTCCAGATCTATGATATTTCACCCCACAGTGACTATAACAAAACTTATCACAATGCCCCATGTCATCAAGGGACAACTTGCTATGCACTCTGGTAACTGCCCCTTGCAAGGTTCAGGCTTAGCATGGTCCTTTATTGATGGTAGGAAAAAAAATTAAGTGAATTAGCCACATTATCAATTAAAAGAATATGGTAGCAATATTTGAATATAAAAACTTTATTAGTAATTTTACATAGCAATAAATGAGAAAAATAAATTTTAAATTAAATATTTATAATAATATTTTTTTAGAAAAAACCTCATCTAGAATTGTCCCTTTAGGCGATAAGTTTTTTTTGAGCCGGCCCTAGTGGAATAAGGGTATGGGGTGAAATGAAAGACTTAGAAGATTGGTGTATGGCAGAATTGAGAATGATGGAGGTGTAGGAGATGTTGGGTTGGACATAACAATGGAACGAAGAGATGGAGAAGGGAGGATGGGCTTAAAGAAGAAGAGAGGTGACTTTAATAATTACTAGCTAAGAAAATCTAATATTGAACTCGGGTAATGGTTTTCAATGGAGTGGATGATTAAAGATTAGGTCAATCAGCCCATAAAGCCAGTCAGTACGATTATTAATAGCAATTAAGAAAGGATTACTTTTGAAGTCCACTGAAATCGAAGCTCAGCTTTAAAGCCCCAAGAAAGCATTGGGAAAGTCAAAAAGTGCAAGTTGGGACGGTCCAAAACCTGGTTCCCACTTCCCACAAGTTGATCACACATCTTAAGGAGTTTGTTAACCGCGAATAGGGTCCCCGAAAATCTTTGGTACGGCACGATAACCTAGGCCCCTGCATCTGTTGTGTTTTCTTACAAAAAGGCCCTTCTGCTTTCATAAAGCTTTAAAAAGCTTATATATTTTATGTTTTTTTCACTAAAACATCCATTCACCAATGGTCGAGGCTTGAATTCCCACTCTCCACCTTCTGTCCTCTTTGCTATTTTGACTCTTTTACTATTTGTTTAATGAAAGGAGAAGGATAGAGCATTGTTTTTTTTTAATTTCTACTTATTTACATAAAAAGTGTAGTAAAGAAATAAATTTATCATGTATTTTTTTTAACATAAACCTATTACGTTGAAAAATGATAAGTAGAGAAGTAAAGTTATGATGTTACCCTACTTACTTTTTACTCTCGCATTAGCCCTTTTTTATCAAAAAACAATTTGATAAACGTGAAAAAATAAGTCTAATGGTTGTTTTTTCTTCTTATAATACTAATGGTTGTACCCATCATGTTTCGTACTAGTTGAAAAGTCTATTATTTTACGGGTTGTTTTTTCCTCTTTTTTTTATTTTTGCCTATTTTTGGTTGATTACAATAAGTTAAAAAAGTATGTCGCGCTAAAAAATGTGCTTTTACTTTATTGCGCACCAAAAACTTGTAATTAAACAAATACAAGTATTCTACTTTACCAATTGGTAAGCTCTTATATCACTTTAAATCATTCTATCCCAAGAAAACAAGCAAAGATATAGTTTATTAGAAAGTATAATTCTTTATACAACTATAAATTATTCAAATATTGCCAAAAGGAAAGAGATATACGTTCATAAAGGCAAAAGTAGAAAGCGGGAATGGCAAGATTGCTTTTTCTAAAGCTGACCTTGGGTAAAGGGGTTTCAAATAAAACTATAAAACATAACAGAAGGTTTTGTAAAACAAAAGGGCCTTTTTGTAGAAAGCCATTTTATTATTTGGATTCTAGAGATGTTGATTTGGAAATGAGTGAAACTCTATAATGGGGGCCGCATATTGAAATTAATCCAATTTGCTCAAGAATGAAGGTCCAATTGGTGCATAGGATATCCTCAAATTTTACCATCATAGTTAGGCCCACTATTAATCACATTTTTAATTAAAATGGTCAATCTTGAATGAGATCGACTCGTATTAAAGTAAAGTTCTAAATATTTCATACATTCAGAGTTTTGAAGGCTCAAATTTTAATAGATAAGCCCCATTATCTTCCTTTTTCTTTTGTTTGGTATAGATAAGCCCCACTATAGAGTTCCACCGTTCTAAGTAGGAAGATTTCTTGGCCAAAGCCATGATATATAGGTGTAAAATTTGGTCCAAAATCACTTAAATCACTCCACTAATAGTGATATTTTTTTTATAATGTGGGGTATTCGTGTTGACCCAACAAAACAAATTTTTCTGCTGGCACCTCTTAAACCTGTACAAATATGAGGATGAGTCTGTTTAATCCACACAAAAAGTGCATTTGGCAAGTCTTAGGTCCTGTTTTTTTACTAGAATTCTTGACATGTTTTTAAGCTGTTTGGGAATTTAGAATTCTTGTAAAAAAATTTTATTTTGTTTTTTAGAATTATGTTGCTTTTCAAATTCCAAGTATTTGAAATTCCCAAAATATTAGCATTTGAAAAACCACTTCAACCAAGTGGATTTGAAAATGTTTATTAGACTAGGTTTTGAAAGAGGAATCGCAACATTTTGAAAAGACCTGTCACTGCTATCTTTCTTTTTTAGCAGTGGCAAAAGGTTCTAATTCTTCCACATCTACCCTATCTCTTCATTTTCCTTTATTTTTCTTCTTGTCTATCTATTTTCTTGCTTGTTTTATTTTTTTAGGGTTTCTATGGGATGGAAGGGATGAAAAATCTAGCTATTTTTTAATACAAAATAATAGACTTAAGATGCTCATAGATTCATATTTTTTAATGCATCCATTTCTCTTTTATCTCCAAGATCTTTCTTGATTTTGCTATGGATAATGGGTTTATGGAGATTCTCAAGTTTTGGCGTTGAAAATAGGTTTTTGAAACAGGGAATTTGTGGAAGCAATTCAAGATTCATAAGTAGGAATTCAAGCCTTCAATGAAAATAAAAAATTTAGAATTCTAAAATTCAGGCTATTCTTCAGTATTTCAAGTATTAGCATTTGATCTTTTATACAACGACCTAACACATGAATTCTAGTAAAGAGACTGGTAGAATGATTTTGAATACAAGGCGTGAAGGGCAAATTCATGTTTCATATCACTTTACCAGCTTTCACATGAGCTTATCATCAGTAATATACATAGTTAGACCCATTGATTATATTAGATCTATTTTACCAAGGATTATATATGATTGATTGATTGATTAATCAGATGCTTATCTGAGTAATCAGGATCAAATAAGTATGGCCCCCACCCCACACCTTAAATCGGATGTTTCTCCGCCGTTGAATAGTGACCACAACAGAAGATCATTTTCTCTCTCTCTCTCTCTCTCTATTATTAACTGCTCCGTGAGTGCGTGACTATGAACCCCTCCTCCTGTCTTGTCAGTCCAAACACCCGTCAGCTCTGTTTTCTCCTCCCTTTCTTTCCGTTCCGTCCCCTCTCTCTCTCTCTTCTCTCTTTCTCTCTCTCCTCACGAAATCCAAGAAAACCAAAATCCCAGCTGAGGAAGCAAGCTCAAACATCCCAATCGTCAGATTCCAATCCCAGCTGGGAAAGAAAGCTCAGAAATCCCAGTCTTTGGAATTTGGATTTCCGCGGCGGGGGGAATTTCAGTTTCATGAATCCCAATCTGCTCACATGGGCGGAGTGACGTCATCAATCGCTGCGAAATTCGCCTTCTTTCCGCCAAATCCCGCTTCGTACCATCTAGAATTCGACGATTCCTGCGACAGATTCGGCATCCCAGAGATTCCCAGGCGAGATGGCGTGGACGTTTTGAAGCTCCAGACGCGGAGGGGTCAGGAGATCGTGGCCGTCCACATCTCCCATCCCAAAGCCACGGCCACGATCCTCTACTCGCACGGAAATGCCACTGATCTGGGTCAGATATTTGAGCTGTTCGTGGAACTCAGCTCGCGCCTCCGGGTCAATCTCATGGGGTATTAATAATATTTGTGATGTTTGCTTTTCAAATTTTTATTTTTATTTTTGGGTTCTCTCTTTAGATAGTAGAGTAGTTTTTGTTGTTGTTGTTGTTGTTGTTGTTGTTGTTGTTGTTGTTATATTTATGTTTTGACTTTTTGGTTTTTCTCTCTTTTTTTTTAATTTTTTTTCCTGAAAAAAGAAATGATTTTGGTGGTAATTACTGTGGGCATGGTTTTGCTAGCTATTTATTTGGTATAAAAATTGGACACGTGGCATGTGATTAGATGTGGGTCATCTGATGGGGCCCATCATGGGTGGCCAATTGTGGAAAGTATTAGTAGTATTAATTTGGGTGGCATAGCTGACCATTTTTATGGAATTTTATACGGATGAACGGTTGGATGGAGGAGGTCCGGTTAATTGGATGGGTGCGGATTTTCCAATCTATTCAAGTGGGCCATCCATGGTGAGAATTAATGATGAAGGTTTCATGATCATGGGGTTGTGCCACGTGTGCAATTTGAGTGCAGCTCACCCCATGAGGGAATGTTGATTTTGATTGGGTCAATTTTTGTTTTGACTCCTCCAATTTTAATTCTTACCTCTCTCAATTCTGACGTGTCACTATTCCCATATTGGCGCGGATAAAAGGCTAAAAATAGAGAGTAAAAATTTGAACTCACAAGCTCTTAGTTCTTGAAGCTTTTATGGCACTGCATCACATAAAATTTTAATATAAAAAGTTGTCAAAAGTAGTTATAAATGAAACTATATACACACATGGTTGTTTCCATATATATCAACAATATAAGGATTCAACCAAACAAAATAAATAAATAAATAAGGATTCCAATCGGAATGAAGAAACAGAATTCATTTGGCTGACTCCAACATGTTTGGGATAAGGCTTTGATGATGATGATGTAAGGATTCCAATGATTCATTTTGTAATAGTAAATGATAAGCACCTTTGACTTTATTTTATTTTGAAAATGTCTTTTTGTAATGGTGGAGATCGGTTCAGATTTATCCATTCTATTTTTATATTTTGTATATTTGATTTACATTTCAATTTTATTAGTTATGCTCCCTTTTTGTATTTTAATCATGTTTTATAGCAATTCAATCTAATTGGTTGGCCCACCAGGAAGTGAGATTAATTCTTCCAAGAAGGTCTTCCATTTACATTACACAAATTTGCTCTTAGTTTTTAAGTTTTAGGCATATGTTAATAACAATAGACATTTATTGTCAATTCTATTGAGGGTATCTAGTTTTTATTTATATATTTTTGGAATCTAACATTACTGTGACTGAGAAATAAATCTTTATTTATTTATTTTTGGTGCCTATTCTTAAATTTATAAAGAACACTGTTTCTTTCAATTTTGGAAACTTTCACTTTAAATTTGTATATATAATAAAATTTATTTTGAAACTTTCACTGTCTCTGTAATTCGCTAATGATTTTTTTGAATTCATTTTTGCCCTCACTGTATTAAAGATCTTTGAGCTTGTAATTATGAAAGAAAGATGTAATTTATTTAGTGTTTTGTTCTCATTCAAAAAATCATGCATAAATGTGATTTTGTCTAACCACAATAAATTTATACAATTCTAATATAATAAGAACATGGTCATAAAATACTTAATTTATCAACTTTATATGATTAATAAATCTAGTATTCTTTTACTAGATGGCTTAAACCCCAAACTTGCAACATGCGATAAGTCATTTTGATTCTGGTTTCCTAACACATATAACATCAAAATTTTTTTTTCCGTTTCTTTTAAGTGTTATATTTAATGTTGTCCCTCCCTGATGTGGTAGTTATACTGGATCCACGGAATAACAATACTCATACGTGCATATTCAATGAAAACATGTCAAAGCATGGAAACATGTTCATTAGAATTTTATGATGCGTGGTTTATATGAGGATAAGGGGTTCAATTTGTGTCCAACTCATTTAATGTGGTCAGGATTTTTGGACCAGCAAACTACCCAATAATAGTGTAGCTAAGTTTCAGTAGAGCCACACATTCATATCTTTTTTTCCATGTAAGGGGCCATTTGCGGACAATCATATTTATTGCACATGGTTTACTTGGGGGTTAGGGGTCAATCCATTCTTTGATTCATTTGACTATGGGTTGGGATTATTGACTCGTAGCCTACCTAACAGTTGTACAATATTAAGTTTAGGTGGAGTCACCAGCTCAAATCATTTTATTTTATAATTTAGAAAAGGGTTTTCAATTCAATTTTCCTCTTCTTCTTACCCTCTAAATATCTATTGTTATTATGATAAATGGTGCCTTCTGTGTGGAGCTTTTACAGTGATTGTGTTGATCTTATATCACTTTATTTTGAGTCAATTCTTAATTGTTCATAACAGTTGTACAATATTAAGTTTAGGTGGAGTCACCAGCTCAAATCATTTTATTTTATAATTTAGAAAAGGGTTTTCAATTCAATTTTCCTCTTCTTCTTACCCTCTAAATATCTATTGTTATTATGATAAATGGTGCCTTCTGTGTGGAGCTTTTACAGTGATTGTGTTGATCTTATATCACTTTATTTTGAGTCAATTCTTAATTGTTCATAACAGTTGTACAATATTAAGTTTAGGTGGAGTCACCAGCTCAAATCATTTTATTTTATAATTTAGAAAAGGGTTTTCAATTCAATTTTCCTCTTCTTCTTACCCTCTAAATATCTATTGTTATTATGATAAATGGTGCCTTCTGTGTGGAGCTTTTACAGTGATTGTGTTGATCTTATATCACTTTATTTTGAGTCAATTCTTAATTGTTCATAACAGTTGTACAATATTAAGTTTAGGTGGAGTCACCAGCTCAAATCATTTTATTTTATAATTTAGAAAAGGGTTTTCAATTCAATTTTCCTCTTCTTCTTACCCTCTAAATATCTATTGTTATTATGATAAATGGTGCCTTCTGTGTGGAGCTTTTACAGTGATTGTGTTGATCTTATATCACTTTATTTTGAGTCAATTCTTAATTGTTCATAACAGTTGTACAATATTAAGTTTAGGTGGAGTCACCAGCTCAAATCATTTTATTTTATAATTTAGAAAAGGGTTTTCAATTCAATTTTCCTCTTCTTCTTACCCTCTAAATATCTATTGTTATTATGATAAATGGTGCCTTCTGTGTGGAGCTTTTACAGTGATTGTGTTGATCTTATATCACTTTATTTTGAGTCAATTCTTAATTGTTCATAACTTTTTGTATTTTTATTTATATTTATTTCTACAATTATAGTGAGTGGACAATCATGCTCGTGGTAGCACGAGTTGCTGTGCTAGTTTTCTTTAATTGTCTTATTTTGGGTAATAACACGTGAATATTGGATGCCAGTTTCATCATTTGGTGTGGTTTAGGTTTCCTCAACATGCAATGTGATCTTCATAACATAAAATCAAGTAGAAATATGATACGATTGTGGAGATACATAAGCTATGGTTTTGAATAGGATTGAGGGGAAAATTAGGACTAACAAAGTAGACCCTAGATCGATGGATAAGGCTTCATTGTTTTTGACCATGATGTTGGAAAATCTTAACTTTTTGCTGTAGGCCGACAAATAGACAATTGAAATAGATATCAACATTTGTCAGCAAGCTTATAAAAGGAGGGACATTGGCTATGAAAGAATGAAGAACCCAAATTGCCCACTTTCAATGTGAATGAACACTAGACGTAGCTCGCTTTGCTGGGAAAATGTTATAAGTTGGCATGATATATGATTGGCCTTAGTCAGCAATGCATTGAACAACACGGATCCACTGATTCAACAAGTTAAGAGTTGCATGTATTTCTTTCTAATACATTTATTGTAATTACTTTAATAAATGCCAACTTGACTGCCAAAAAGAAAGGGCTGGCTTTTTTGGTGTTAAATAGGCTTTCTTGGGAGAGTGAGGTTCCTTTTATGGTTATTTATAATTATTGTTTCGGAGATGTGATTTTCTTCCCTTCTATTACACACAGTATATCCCTCTAATACTGCACTGTTTCATGTCTGCTTTTATGTACAATTTTCCCATGTTAATGAATTTCCACTCCCAGGTAATAACTGTTGGGCTATTTGTAGCTTGTAGCTTTGGGGTCATGTGATTTAGTGTACTGTTATCTTCTAACTGTCGTGCATTGTTAAATTGGACATAAGTCATTTATAAACATGATAAGAAGTGGCAGAGCTTATAGATCGGAACTGAACTCCGGCCGTTACAGGCTTACAGCTTGTGATGAACTTAGCGAAGCATCACAAGTGCATCGCTTGCTTAGGTTAGACAAGCCAGCCTAACTTGACCTTCATGTCACTAAGGTTTGTGGGCCTCACAAGCACACTAGAGAGTGGAAAGCAACAACAACTCTTAGGGGAAAAAGTTTATGTTGCTAGAGAAGCTCTTTTTTATACTCGAGGCCTTACAAATGAATGTTAAAGATCTATACAAGTGTTCTGATCAAACACCCAAGGGCTCTTTTAAAATACTTTACACTAATCTTTACATCTCTACGAAAGAGATTTGAAAACCTTCGACCCTAGTTTAGGAAGCTTGGAGACATTCATAAGTCTCTTGAGTATTCTTATCATTCTACAAGCTAAGAAGTGGAACTTTAGCTTTAGTCGTTGGGATCCAGATACATGAGCATGCCATTTCCCCTCACAAAATCCTTGATATCATCATTGATTTTTCTTCATGGAAACGCTAGATATGTTCGTTGAATAGCCTCAATTCTTCTTCTCACTCCTATGAAGCCTATCGTTTGGAAGGCCCTTACTACTCAACTAAGAACTCTCTTAGTACTAGAGCTCCTTAAATGTACACTTTGCATTCCATCAACACACTCCACTTTGTTGTTGGAAGACGTCATTATGGTGGCCTATGCACGTTTTGAAAAACCTTTGGATGGGAAGTCTTTACATCGAAGACGGATGGATCTTCAATCAGGTAGGTAGCTAAAATTCATGAGATTTTTCTGGAAGACTTTATGTCACATGATGCGAACTACAGTATTCAAGTGCCTAACATCCACAAACAAATGGCTAAAAAAGAGGTCGTCAATTGAAGCTTGGGAAATCTTCTTCATTGTCTCGTAGGAGAACACATCTCTACTTGGGATTTTATTTTGGCCATGGCAAAGTTTGCCCACAATAACTCTGTCAACAAAACAATCAAAGGATCACCATTTGAAGTTGTCATAGGAATCAAGTCACGTCTTTCTATTGATTTGAATCCCTTACCAGTTGAAGCCATACCTAGTCAAGAAGTTGAAGAATTTGCATGGCAGATAGATTACCAACACTGATGAAAATTATAAATTGCATGTCGATGAATACGCCATGTTGAATTTAATGGAGATATGGTCTTGGTCCGTTGAAGCGCGAACAGTTCCCCATTAGATACCTTTAAAAAGTTACACTAGAGAAGTGTAGGTCTGTTCAACATTCTGAAGAAAATCAACTCCAATACCCATGTGCTCGACCTTCTGCCCAACATGAATATCAGTTCCATAGTCAATGTTGAAGATCTTACAATTTATCATTGGCATTATCAAGATGAATCATTTGAAGAACAAGATATCAAGCTTCCCATGATTCCACCTTCCCGAGAAGAAATTGAAGATGTCTTTGATGATCAAATAGTATCAACAAAAAATGGTGGCTTTCAAAAAGTTCTTAGTCAAGTACAAAGGTAAGTCTTTCTCTGAGGCTATGTGGATTGCCGCCACAAACTTTCATTAACTCAATCTGGATTTATATGAGAGATGCTAAGCTGTAACTCGGTGGAGTCAAGTTTCACTAAGTCTGTGAGAGTTGATGTAGGCCAGACTGCTGGGCCCTGCCCAAAGGTCAATGCTAGAAGGCCCAAGTCCAACAAGGCCCAATAAAGAGGAAAAATCTCCAAGATTTGTTTTCCCAACGCACTTGCTTATTTTGAAAAGTTTATAGAGGATGTTTTTCTAAGTTTTAGTAGTTACTATAACTTAGCAGTGAATTAGGAAGTTTCCATTTTTATTAAGACTTGTTTTCCAAGTTAGAGCATAGGCGATTCTATATAAGAGATGTAATCCCTTCTCATTGGGACATTTCAAGTTAAATAGAATTTCTCTCTCTCTCTCTCTCTCACTGTCTTATCCTCTCGCTTGTTTTGCCTGCTGGTTGGCTTAATAGGCCCTACTAGTTGGATCTCTTGTGAATTTTGGAAAATCCAATCTTAATGAAATGGGGTTGCATTGGCCCCATTCCTCATTCATTTATTCCCATAAGAGCCTTTCAACTCATCCTTCTTCGAGACGGATGAGATAATGAGGTCATGTCTTGCAATCAATGCTGCTAGGATATTTTTTATCTCGTGCAACCACTCCATGTATTGCTGCAAGTCATCTCCAGCTTGTCAGTTTTGTTGTTCATCACTTTTGTGCGCATAATTACCATAGTAAAAACCAAGCAATTATACGAATCGATGCAGATGGTATAATTAAATCAATTCAAGGAGACTCAAATCTCCTAGTGCAAGCATTATAATTTTGGGGGAAATTTGTATGATATTTTCATTCGTGTTTTATATAGTGATTCAATTCAAAATTCAAAAAATAGAATTTGAAATTCATGATAGAAACCAAGTGTAGCCATTATTCTCTTGCCTAATTCATCATCATCATCATCATCATCAAAGCCTTATCCCAACCATGTTGGGGTCGGCTTCTTGCCTAATTCATCCATTCTCTAAATAAAAAGATCCTTTTTTGGTGGATCTTATTCAATCTTTGTTTGAAAAACCGAATGTTAAATAGGTTTCCTCAAAATCATCCACTCAACCCATTTGGTTGCTAGGGCTCTGTTGGGCTGGCCCAATGAACCCACAATGCTAACATATACATAACACTCAAGTAAACGATATTTGGGTTCCTAATAGAGAGCTGGGTCCAAAAGGAGGGTCAAGTTGGAATCTTCAGTTGAGAGGGTAATTGGAGGTCCATTGGCATTGCTAAACCAATTCAATTTCAATTAGATTAAAACATCTACCATTAGATAGTAGGAATCATAGAGGAAAACTTTTAAAGGTACTTCTAAGAAAAAAAGAAAAATGAAAAATCCCAACACAATCCACAATTTTACAAGGAAGCGCTAAATTCCACGTATGGATACCCATATTAAAGTCTCTTGTATTTGGATTCTCAATTCTGGTCCTGGCACTTATATTTTTCTCTTCTATACAGAAGAGAGAAACCTTACTATTGGTCAAGATGTTGGGTCAAAGACCTCAAGGACACTCATGACATCCAAAAAAAAAAAAAAAAAAGTCAAAATGTGGCAAAGCTGTGTTTCACAAGGGGTTAGTCACAGGCCTGTCTCACATCTCTCTAGACATTATCAATTTTTTTGCTCTTACTTATTCTGTAACTAATAAGAGATCATTAGAGAAATTGAAAAATAAAAAATAAGAAAATTTTACAGGAAAGCGTCAGCTGATTCCTTGGGATTTATTGGTCGATACTCGATATGAGATATGAGGCTGATAGTTTAGGCTGAGACGATGGATGGTTAATGGTTTGCATGGTTCTAGTGCTTGCTTCCACTCAGGTACTGATGTGATTCACACCAAATATTGTTTCTGTCCTAGATTATGGTACTCAGCATCTAAAATTTTCTGTCTCGATTTTATTCCTATTTTGTGGGGTATATCAGCTGCATGTATGTTCCTGTACTTTCTGCAATTTTCCATTAATTGTTTAAATGCCTAACATTTTTTTTCTGTTCATGACATTAGTTATCATTTACATGGGCTCAGGCCATTCACTGTTTGGTTTAGCTTGAATGAGTTTCTCCTGTCGAGCTTTTCTTGTATTTTCTTCTTTTATTTGGGAGGGGACCTTTTTCTATTGCACCCTTAACTTGTGCTTTTATGAAAAATCTACATTGTCTTGTTTTGTCCTCTGCTTTTCTAATTTTTTTGGTTTAGTGTTGTCTATTGTACACACATATTCCGTGGTTCAATAACATTTAAAAAGTTTATCACTTAGACAAGAGATCCTTTCCTCAGTTTACACTGATTCTAACAAAAACTCTCTGTAGGTATGACTACTCTGGTTATGGACAATCTACAGGGAAGGTTGGTTTCTTAAACCTGTAATGACTTGTTCCTTAGTCCTTTGAAATGTGAAGATTTTTGTTTCCTTACTACGAAATTATGGATTTTCAATTTTTGTTCTTTATGACTTTTCAACCTCCTATCCTCATTTTGGGACAGACAGTTTTCCTATCATCCCAATGAGGATAGTTGGATGTGTTAGTTGCTTGTCTGTAAAAATGACCCAAACAGGAGTAAGATGCTCGTTTTATCTCATTGCCATTTTGGCAGTACAATTGGTCTCTGCCTCATTACGGTCTACAGTCAACTAGTCCTCAGCTTTTTCCCAATGTGATAGTAATATTTTTTCTTTGAAACAGCCCAGTGAGCAAAATACATATGCAGACATTGAAGCAGCATATAATTGCTTGAAGGAGAAATATGGAGTTAGAGAAGAGGATGTAATATTATATGGTCAATCTGTTGGGAGTGGACCCACTCTTGATCTTGCTTCACATCTACCATACTTGAGAGCTGTGGTTTTGCATAGTGCCATTCTATCCGGCTTGAGAGTATTGTACCAAGTCAAACGCACATATTGGTTTGACATTTACAAGGTAATATTCTGGCCCTGAGTTTGTAAATGCAGAGTGCATGACTCAATAATCCAGATAATTGATCCAACAGGATTAAATCGTGCTCCCTTTCCTTTGGAGAAAATATGCCTGTAATGACTTAGTAATCCAGATCATTGATCCCTAAAATATGCCCCTAAAATTTCTTGACATTACAAGAAAAATCACTTTTCAAAGTAGAAAAAAACCTGTTGTTGGTCTTTTTTAGCGACGGATTCTTTTTTAGCTTCGCTAAAAACAGCAGTTAATGCCTAGATGCTCTCTTAAGAACCAATATTGGAAGTTTTAGCAATGGACCAAAAAAAAAAAATTTTCTGCCACTGAAAGTGACTTTTCTTGTAGTGGAATTACACTGTCCTACTTTTTGATGCAGCACTTTGCAAATTGACTATTGAGATCAAAATGCAGAAGCACTCTACCGTTCAATAGGTAAAAGGATGGATAACTTGGAGTTTCTAAATTTTTTGTATGTTGTGGCATGGTTTATCCTGGTGATCCATTAGTTCAAACACTCTGGATCACTTGGAAATGGGCCGTCATATACAAACTCCAGACCCAAAATACTATGCATATCCCTTATATGGAGAATTAACTTCTTAATTTCATATGGTTTCAAGGTGCATTTTTTGCAGTAGATGAGAGAGTGCTTGTTTTGTTTTACAGAATATTGACAAAATTGGCTTGGTAACGTGTCCTGTTCTTGTTATTCATGTAAGTACATGTTTTTTCTTTTCCTGCATTGTAGACTCGTAGTTTTATTTCCTTCCATGTTGACATAATTAACTTACTTTCTAATTTGAATTGTTCTCCTAAAGTGCTTGGTATTTTCTAGCAGTTTAGAGTTAACAACAGGTCTCATACTTCTTAACTTTGAGATATCTCGTCTGACTGACAGTCAGAACATAAAAGCAACAGGAAGATGGAATAGTGGAAGGCCTTACACCAAAGGATTTGCTCCCCCAGTGCCTCATGCATAGCTTTCAAATTCAGGCAAAAGGGATGAAGGAAGACTACTTATGAAAAAGTCAATCACCTTCTGTTCCCCAATAACTATATTTCTTAGATTTATTTCTCTTTTTTAGACAGAAAATAGTAAAAATCCTACCTAAATCTTCAGACTCCCAGGTGGAAACCAATGGTAATCACATAATGAAATGATGATGACCTTCTAAGAAGAGTCCTAATCCTAGTTAAAAACAAATTCAATAATGATCATAAAAAGAAAGAGTTAATTTGAAATGTGAAAATTTTCATTTCTTGAGTTGGATTGAATCATGGGCTCCATTTGTCGGTTTAAAGTTCATGGGCCACACAGTGAAAGCATACGCAATATGAGGGAACTGATAACTCGATGGTGGATGATAGAATGTTATGCAACCTTG
Organism: Sextonia rubra; assembly: GCA_037013555.1. Lineage (NCBI taxonomy): Eukaryota > Viridiplantae > Streptophyta > Magnoliopsida > Laurales > Lauraceae > Sextonia > Sextonia rubra. The sequence continues at coordinate 20,906,854 of JASUAD010000006.1, forward strand.
AACTATATCTTATGAAAAACTAGTTATGTGATATCCGATTAAAACAATGAACTTTTCTTGTTCAATTCAACAATGTTAAAGTTGGGGCATATTTTTCATTAATACTAACCATTCGGTTGAGCTCCATCATGTAATGGACCTTGCCCTAATATCTCCCCTATGTCTTGACCCTAACCATTGAAGAAATGGTTGATTATCACTTACGATTAAGAGTTTGCATTTAGCCCAAAAAATAGCAAATTGACCAGGTAGCCAAAATGTTATCTAATAATATGGTAGTATAGAAAGGTAATGATTAGTGATGAGCTCATACAAGTATGGAAACACAATAATATGTCCAAATAATTTTATGGGTTCACTATATAAATAGTGTTGATGGCTCACCAAGTGGAATGGGTAGGCCAAAGAGGACATGGATAGAGGTAGTAAAAATAGATATGAACATGTGCAACTTATCTGAGAATTTGGCTTTGGATACATCGGAATGGAAAAATAGAATTCATGTAGCTGACCCAAACATAGTTGGGTTAAGGCTATGATGATGATGATGGCGATGACTATGTAAATAGTGTAAATTTCCTAATGAGCCTATTACGTGCATCTGAAATTGTCTTATGCCCTATTAATTGTCATCTAATATGGATGTTTGATGACTCCGCCAGTTTTTGTTGCCGGTCCCAAGCGCGGGTAAAGGAGGACGGTTGCGTTAGGTAGGTTGACAGCTAGTGTAAAACTTTGTTACAACCCAAATACGAATTCTGAGAGAGAAACAGAATTCATGTAGTCGACCCCAACATGGTTGGGATAAGGCTTTGATGATGATGATGATGCATGTCTGATACATAGGTCCAACTGCACAGTTTTTTTTTTCTTTTTTCCTAGTATTAGATGGAGCATTCTTAGATTTGAAAAAAAAATGGAAGAAATATGAATCTTCGTCATTGTAGGCTGACTTCAGTGCGTCCAAATGTGCTTGCCTTACTGTTTTTTGAGGGAGATGTGTGGTGATTAGGGAGCAAACATACCAGTCTTCAGTATGTGCATTGAGCAAATAACTTTTATTTTTTGGTCTTGGTATAGGTGCATGATATCGATCATATGAGGTTTATCTAAACATTCTAGTTAGTGTCCAGTCTTTGGCAGACCTAGGATTTTTGTTTGGGTGGTGCAGGCAATGGCGGGGTGAAGAAGTCAACTATAAAATAGAGTTTTTAATATCTAGTCTTCGCAATTTGTTGAATCACGCAGGTACAGTCGCACCCATGTGCTAACATGTAGGTCTGCCCTTGTGTCCACTGTCCAGTGCTCCAGTTTCCGTCTTGGGGAACAATCGTTTATCTAAACATTCTAGTTAGTGTCCAGTACTCCAGTTTCCATCTTGGGGAGAACAAGCATGAATAAAATATAAGTCCCCCTTTATTGCCGGTTGATTTCTATATTGAGAAGACCAGATCTTATAAAATGTAGCAATCATCTCCCTGAAAATGTGGACAAACACTAGGAATCTTCCTTACACAGACTGAAATGTTTACTAAAAGGTAGTGAGTTATGCAGTGCTCACCTGCTCTTTGTTAAACGCAATGCAGATCAAAAGGAAGCCTTCCATGGAAACTCAGGTCCAAATGGCAAACACTAGGCTTAGTTCATCTAGCCCTACAGGCCCAACTTCTTTAATATCTATAATGTTGTCCAACTTCTTTAATATCTATAATGTTGTCTTAATCTTACTAGATTATTTAGATAGGATTCTATTAGTCATCGATTCCTTTCCATTTTATTGTTTATTAGGCTTAATCATTTAAGAGTTTGTTTCCTTTCAGGATTTTTACTTTTTAGGCAGTAATGTACAACTATCAATAAAATCACTGAGAAAGGGAGTCTTTCTGTTATTTTCTTGGGTTTGAGATTCTTCTCTCTTAGTTGGGTGTTTCGTCTCTCCTCAATCAAGCACTTGGCTTGGCTTGGTCATGGTTCCTGAGTTATCAATCGTCGACGGTATCTCTACCATCAATGGATGGCATCGACCAGATCAATGTCTGATCTACAATTTGAGATATTGGACCTCCTTTCTAGTGAATTTGCACAGCCAATTGCTTTCCAATCTACATCAAAACCCAAGAATCTTATTTTGTTTCCTGGATTTCAAGAATGAAATAATATTGGATTCTTGAAATATATAAAATCACCAGCAATGTAAATCACTCCCCCCACCAAAACAACACACACACACACACACACACACACACACACACAAAAACCCAAAAAATAATAATAATAATAATAATAATAATAGTGATAATAAAACATCACCCAACACCCTCTTCCTGCTTATGAAAAGTCTTCCTAGGAATCTAACTGTTGGGAGTGACTCCTGTCAGTCTGCACCTCCTCCTATGGGGGCTCCTTTGTACTTTGTAGCACTCACAATCCGCAGGGATAGATTTTGCTTGTGTGAAGGACGGACACTGAGGATAATCTTGACCCTTGTTTTTAAAGCCTCAAAATGAATGGTTTTCAAAGTGCAGTCATGTCTATCACGATGGTTAATTGCTGGATCAGTGTCAGAGTGGGTGCAACACCAATTCAGGAGGGATAGGTGAGTGTAAATAACTTTTAATTTCTAAGATGTGGCCTTATTGTACAAAATTGAGCGGCAAAATGGGGGAAATAATGGTTTGAGAAAAGAAACCCTGCAAAATCATGATATAGAATATATTACAGTTTCTAGTCCCAGGGTTTCGTGGGTAAAAAAGATCTCGAAGAGTGTGTGTGTGTGTGTGTGTGTGGATGGGAAAGAGTAAAAAAGTTCAGCTTTGCAGAAACTTGATTAACGAGAGATTTAAGAAATTTCAGTTTCAGCTAGGTAGAAACTTCACTTTCCACTGGATTTTTGGGTTTTGAAAGTGTGACAACTACATTATGATCCTAGTTTCAGTGAGTGTACTTTCACATCAATTTTAAAGTCGAATTACATTATTCTCATCCCCAATATTTGGATCTTCTCAGGGTTTGGGTTTGTGCCAGCAAAGGTGTGATTTGGCAACTAAGAGTTAAGACAGTTGATCTATTGTCCCCATTAGTCAAGAGACCCAAAACCGCTGTGATCAGGGATCATAACTGTTATTTCTGCAGAGCTTCATTAACTTAGGACCCTTGTCGGTTTTCCACAACTACCTAATCTGGGAAATTGTTTGAAGGGCCAGAAAAATATTTTCCAGAGGATCTTTGTTAATATTGGGGCCCACCAAATCAAAATCTTCCAAGCATTTGATTATGTATACAGACATATCATTGGGTCAAGAATCATATCACTGCTTTGAGTATTGTATTCGTACAGCACTTTGTTCATGCATGAAACAGAGCCTAGGGTCAGACATACATGCTAGTACGTCTACAAATATGAGTTAAAGAAAAAACTGAATTCTTAATGCTTAGATATATATATATATATTTAAATCTAAATGCTTATTTTGCATTATATGGCTTATGACAAGCTTGTCAATTTTGTTTTAGAAAGGCTTGTTGAACAAATACAATGATGCATAAACGAATCTTTTCTTTTCTTTTTCTATATTCTTCAGGGAACGGCTGATGAAGTAGTCCATTGGTCTCATGGAAAGCAGCTTTGGGAGCTTAGCAAGGAAAAGTATGAGCCCCTCTGGTTAAATGGCGGCAACCATTGCAATCTTGAGCTTTACCCTGAATACATAAGACATTTGAAGAAATTTGTGTCCGTGGTTGGTAAATCAAAAGGTGGAAGAAATGGCTCAAAAAGAACGAAGACAAATGCTGATGATCAAAATCAAAGTGAACCAATCGAACATGAAAACACAGTTAAACCTCATATCATCTCTGACCTTCCAGAGCTTTCGAGAATCAGTTTAGATAGTCGAATTGAGAAATCAAAGAAGATTGATAAGCCTGAGAAATCACGGATGAGCACTGACCATGTAGACAGGTATAGGAGAAGAAAGGGCTTAATCTGGTAACACTTTTTAATGTCATTTATTATGTTTATTAATTTAAGCCATTTGATCTTGCATTCCGTCTCTTTGTATAATTTTCAGTTAATGGTGTACCGTTATAATTATAAATTCCAACGCTCTTTTGACTTCTCTTTGGGGGGCGTTCATAGTAGGTAACATGGGAAAGCTTACTGCCTACAATGATTGACGACTTGAGTTGTTCTCACAGACTTTCTTTGATGAGTTATAATCCCCAGTCAAGGATCACATGGTATGTTCAGCCTTCAGGTCTACCGTTTGTTCATGTTGGTCTTTGGTTCCTTGGTCAACTTCAGCTATCTCATCGCACAATGTCCAAAGATGAACTCGTATCTGTCCATTTTCAGTTTTTCTGCTAAATCATTTTCGTCATTGAAACTGAAATGTCACCCGCAATATGTCATTTCTTCTACTACTTCTTTAAGAGACTCTGTGAGTTCAGTTTTCCATTCGAGGTTTGTTTCAGTAATCAACACACATGGCAAAACCACTTTAATTGAAATTTGATGGGAGCTATTATTGTATTTCATTCTTAAAATCTATTTTTTAAGCTGGTTTGGTTGGAGAGTTTGGTCTTGCACAAAACCAGGGCCCGAGGCTGAGGATAGTATTCATATGCTTATTATGTCAAATACCAAAGGAACCTGAACTTCATTTGGCTTTCCTGAAAACTAACAATCATATCATCTGTGCGATACTGGTGATCAGAAAATATATTTCTGACCATGTACCACTTGTGAAAGGTACATATTTACCTTGCTTTAATCATTCCTTTCCATTGGTATCTCAGTCATGGAAAATAATAGTAATGAAAATAAATCAGGATCATAGGAGGCTTTTACTGTGAGTGGGCAATCACGGCCTGCCCCATTAGCAGGCTTTCATGCGGGCTCCCACTACCCACGTGAATTGACTGGCTCCCCAAGTTGATGTGCCACGTGAATTGACTGGCTCCCCAAGTTGATGTGCTTGACCATAATTGGTCCACTCAAGGTCAGCTTGGTGTAAAACCTCGGAGGATCTGGTCTCAATGAAAATATATTTTAAGCATGTGAGCTGTTCCTACTCAGGCCCTTGCTTCTACCATTAGGCTATGTATGCCTGTAGAAGCGGAAAACAGTTTCTATTTTGCTAGTTTAAATGTCAAGTTCCCACAAATCAGTATCCATCTTTTATGGTCATTATAATGAAGGCTTGGTATAATGGTGGTTTCACCGTAACAAAGGCCAAATGAAAGCTAGGGGTTTTCTTTGCCTTCTTGCATTATATATATATATATATATATGCAAATGTTACACTTGTGAAATACATTACCGTGTTTGGCTAAATAACCAGTTTTTACATAAATAAATGAGTATATTGAATAGTTTTAGATGTACTTGGATTGTTAAAATGTTTTTCACAAAATTGTCAAAATCCAGGAAGAATTGAGATATGAAAGTAAACATCTCAATGTTTACCATTAATGCAATAATATTGAATAGTTTGAATTCTGAATTAGGGGCCTATAAAAGTACATAAAATTAGATTTATTGGGTGGGGCTTTTTCTAAAATTGGTCAAAAAATGTGAATGTTTAAGATAATTAGCTTATGTTCTTGGGGTTTACAAGGTCAATAATCAAATTTAATGCTTTATCGCCCACCAAAAATTAAAAAAAAAAAAAAAGATGGTTAATGGGGCCCAAGGGAATGCAATAATCGTGTAAGAACTGGCCTAACACCGTTTGCAGGAGGTGTGAAAATGATTTTTTATATGAAAATTTGGTGTGTAAATGACCTTATTTATGCTCCATTTCTAAATCTCACTTATGCATCACTGCTGTGTCATTTATGATTTATTTATGCTGCAGGGAATCAGGAGGCTAAGTTCTCTGATGGGTAATTCAGGGCCATGGCAGAACCTGCCGACTTTGTTCATGCATTATTAATGGATATATAAAAGAATTGCCATGCAATATTTATAGATGTTTACAAGAGATGGGATGAACCTAATTGATTTTCCATATCCTAAACGCCCAGTATTTTACCTTTGTGGGGTGATTGCAGGTGTATATTTCAGGCAGGATACGGAGGCTCTCTCTGTGGGGTGGCCGGCCGCACCTGTGGAAGCCTGTTAAGAGTTCAACAGGAGACATCGAGTGGGTTCTATTGCATGTAGAGCTTGTAGGGGAGTACATGGGTTGGGTTTGGGCAGGCTGAGCCATTTCCAAGCCCAGGTGGGCTACTTATTAGATAACAGGTCCAGGCCCGATTCATGCCAATTAGTGCTTGGCCCGAGCCCAATTGGATGATGTTTTCATTTTTTATTTTTTATTTTTATAAAAGGCAGAACTAACTGACCAAAGTCGTAGATCATCTGGTTGGAATGTCGGTGTTTGCGTGAAAGTGAATGTGAGAGTCCCCATTTAGAAAACAAAATTGATTTCTACTTAAAATTTGTCTCTTCTCGCTACCACTGAATCGAAGCTTCGCCCTAAAGTTAAATGGGCCCGACCCAAGTACTAAGGCTTGACGCCCGTGCTTGGCCCAAAGTGGGTTAGGTCCAAGTTGGGCTCAGACTGATCTGGTCCATGAACACCCTTGTGCCATAGAAGAAAGTTATTTTTGAGGGACAGATACCCAATTTATCTCGTAGATGCACATTTGGAATGCAAGGATGGTTGCTATTTGTATTGTACCTGGGTTACGGGGACATTTTTCTATCCCAGATTGAGGTTCTACTAAGAGTTATGTGGAACTAGAGGCGAACAGATAAACGCGGCAGGAGGGCCTTTACCGTCAATATTAAGGGCTGTTATCGTACCTATGGAAATTTTTTTATCTGTAATTATATTTATATTTAAAAAGAGAGATGAGCATTTAATTACATATAAAAGTGGGAGTAATAGGAGTCAGATAGAATTTTTTCTAGTTAGAAAACAGGATCGATTGGCTTGTAAAGATTGTAAGATTATCCCAAGAGAGAGTTTGACTACGCAATATAGGCTTGGAGTTTTAGATATTTGCATTAGAAGTAAAAAGAGAGCAGTAATAAACAAAATGAACCCTAAAACAAGGTGGAGAGATTTGAAGGGGGAAAGAGCAAATATATTTAAGGACAAAATGATTGAGAAAGGAGAATGAAATATTGAAAGAGAAACTACAGTAATGTGGAATCAAATGGCTAATTGCATTAGGAATGTTGCAAAGGAGGTACTTGGAGAATCAAAAGGGAAGAGACATGTTAATAAAGAAACATGGTGGTGGAGTATGGAGGTTCAGGAAGTTATTCGACAAAAAAAAAAAACATTGCTACAAAGTTTGGCAGGGGACTAAGAGTATAGAAAATTTTGAGTTGTATAAGAAGGCAAAGAAAGCAGCTAAGAAAGTAGTAAGTATTGGAAAGTTCAAAGCATACGATGACCTCTATAATAGGTTGGAAACAAAAGAAGGAGAAAAGGCCATTTTAAGCTTGCAAAAATAAGAGAAAAGAAAAGTAGGGACTTAGATCATGTCAAATGTATCAAGGACAATGAGGAAAATATTTTTGTGAAGGACAACGATATTATAGAAAGGTGGAAAGAATATTTTAGTAAACTTTTAAATGAAGAATATTTGGGCGATACAAGAGTGGAGGATGATACTTCATTACAAGAGTATACTTTTCTCCGTAGAATTAGAGGGGTGGAAGTGAAGGAAGCATTGAAACGAATGAAGACAGGAAAGGCAACAGGCCCAGATGGTATTCCGATAGAGGTATGGAAATGCTTAGGAGAGGTTGGAGTAAGTTGGTTATGTAGACTACTCAATAAGATACTTATGACAAAGAAAATGCCGGATGAATAGAGAAGAAGCATTGTAGTACCTATATATAAGAATAAAGGAGATATACAAAATTGTACCAACTATTGAGGGATTAGACTTATGAGTCACACTATGAAGTTATGGGAGAGAATAATAGAGCAAAAACTGAGAAAAAAGGCTAAGATTTCGGAAAATCAATTTGGTTTTATGCCAGGGAGATCAACTATGGAAGCTATCTTTTCACTTAGGCAATTAATGTAAAAATACCGAGCAAAGAGGAAAAATCTACATATGGTCTTTATCGATTTGGAAAAAGCCTATGATAGGGTACCGAGGAATTTAATTTGGTGGGTCTTAAAGAAAAGGAATGTCCCAAGAGATTACATTGAAATTTTAAAGGATATGTACGAATGTGCAATAACAAATGTGAAAACCACATGTGGAGAAACGGGCGGATTTCCCGTGACTATAGGCTTACATCAGGGATCATCCTTAAGCCCTTATCTCTTTGCATTAATTATGGATGAGTTAACTGTGCATATTCAAGAAGAAGTACCATGGTGTATGTTGTTCGCAGATGATATAGTATTGGTGGATGAATCAAGAGAGGGTGTAAATGCAAAGCTTGAGAGATGGCGGAGGGCATTAGAATCTAGAGGCTTTAAAATAAGTCGTACAAAGATAGAGTATATGGATTGCAATTTCAACGGACATATACAAAGTGTTGAAACCACTGTCAAAATTAAAACCCATGAGATACCACGTAAAGATTCTTTTCGGTACCTAGGCTTGATGATTAGTAAGGATGGGGAGATTGACGAAGATGTGGAGCATAGGATAAGAGCTGGATGGCTGAAGTGGAGACTAGCTTCGGGAGTACTTTGTGATAGATAAATGCCAACCAAATTGAAGGAAAAATTTTACAGGACAGTGGTTAGACCAGCTATGACATATGGAGCAGAATGTTGGCCAATTAAGAAGACACATATTCATAAGATGGATGTAGAGGAAATAAGAATGCTTAGGTGGATGTGTGGTAAAACTAGGAAAGATAAAATTAGAAATGAGCGCTTTCGAAAACATTTAGGGGTAGCACCAATAGGAGATAAGATTAGAGAAATTCGTTTAAGATGGTTTGGGCATGTTGAGCGTATGCCAGTAATGGCACCGGTGAGAAAAAGTTTGGATATACAGGTGGAGGGTCCATCAAGAGGTAGGGGTAGGCCGAAGAAAACATTGATGGAAGTCATTAATTCAGATTTGAAGAAGTTGCACTTATCGAAAGATTTAGCTCAAAATAGAACGGAATGGAGAAATAGAATTCATGTAGCCGACCCCAACATGGTTGGGATAAGGCTTTGATGATGATGATAATGATGAATTATATTTATATTGAAAAAGAAAAAAAAGGTACAAAGAAATAGAAAAACAACCAACCCAACAAATGAAAATCAAAAGAACCGATATAAAAAAATTATATCAACAACAAAAGAACATAAAAAAGACCACTAAACACTATAAAATAACCACCAAATCCAAAACTCTATCCACCCTTTGTTTGACTAAGGAGTCTGCAAAACTTTTTTTCAAACGCCAAATATGCTAAAACTTCATGCTGATAGAAAAATAGAAAGAGAAGATCTCATGAAAATAAAATTGAAACTGTAATACTCCGACCCAGCTTGACCTCGTTTAGCGGTTAATTAATCTTGTTTTCGTTGCTAATCGTGTTTTGTTTATGTTTTGGTTTTCGTTGCGGGTCATGGATAGGTAGTTGGGTTGAGTTTGACCTGGATTAAGTAGACCAAGCCCTTTTTCGAAATTTTAGCTTTTCTAAGACATTGTCATTTTTGCATCATCTTGATGTCAACACGTGTCTTTCGTTGAGCTCGTTAACTGTCGTAACTACGTCGTTTGCACCCGATGTCGTGTGCTTCCATTGGACCCGGATTTGACTCAAACTGAAAAATAGAATTATGACTTGGACCCTCTTGTAATTTGGACTTCCCCATTAGTTTATAACTGCATCCATCGACTGAAACACCCACGTTCTCTCTCTCATTTTCATTCTTCTTCACTGTGCACGTGGAGTTCCTCTCTCTCTCTTGAATTCTCTCCTCCATCGACCTCCATCGATTTAACTTTATTGAGGGAAGTCGGATTCCTTGCATGTGAGGTGGGTTGGAAATCTTTCTCTCATCTCTTTCCTCTATTTCTTCTCCTTCTTGTTTCTTATTGCATGGTGTGTCTGTGTTTTGGTTTTCTTTCCATTCCTCATGCATGCATGTTGTTTTGATTGGTATTAGGTTGTGTTTGGACCCAAGGGCTCCCATTGTATAATCGAATTCCAATTGAGGCAAGTATAACAATAACTTGTAAGAACCCATGTTGGTATGCATTTGATTTTGGTTAATTCACTTGAATTTGTATGGAAAAATGTGTTTACAGCCCATTTGATTACTCATTTGATTAGTACTTGTCTATCTCCATTGGAAAAATTGCAATTCTGATGCTTTCCCAGATTTTCTGTGTGTGCTTCAGAATTTTGATTTCGTGCAGGTACGGCTAAGCCGTATGCCTCTTACGGCTTAAAGTCCAGAGAGGGAAAAATCCAGTTTTCCTCTACGGCTAGGGCACGGCTAAGCCGTGTATTGCACTACGGCTAAGCCGAAGTTCAGCCGTGGCCCAGCCGTAGATCAATACAGGGTGCCTTTTTGGGTTTAACTGAGAGCACGCAAATTGACAGACCTTCTACGGCCCAGCCACGGCTAAGCCGTAGAACACACACGGCTAAGCCGTACACTCAATTACGGCTAAGCCGTATCCACACCTAAATAATAAAGGACAAGGATAGGTATAAAGGAAAGACCGATAGGGCCTTCATGATAGAATGTAGAGCACCTAGACCTGCCCAACGGAATGTGATGCACTGCGTGAATGATCTCGAGGGCTGCGAATCATTCATGTTCATTATCCGGATGTTAAGCACCTCCCCATGGGTGTTGGGTTAAGGGACCTCATGCACCGCCCGATTCAATGCAACACTAAACAACGGTGCATCGAATAACTTAAAACTACATCATCATGCACGGTTAGAGACACCAGATAATTAGATTAGAATTGGTTTGTAAATAAAGATGATCCGATTTAGCATGATTTGTAGCATAACATATTGCATTCGACCATTGATCTCAACTCTCTGATATGCTTACTTGTGTTCCGTTACTTTCACATTGTGGTTCTTTACCTTGAGTATGCATGTATGATATGTTTACTCACAGATATGCACGTATGATATGTTGTCACGATCTACTCAGGGTTTTCATGATTGACTCTGTATGGTCAGGCACTACTTAGCCTCAGCCTTAGGATCCCGACAGGGTGAATTTGATATAGTTATATGGCCTTGCTGCAGTGAGGAAACGTCTTGGGGAACCGGACCCCAGGAAACCGAGACCCATTGTACCCTAGCCCGGACAATGGTGTTCTTTGCATGTTATAAGATTCCTCTTTTGGGAGCATATGGTAATGTAGCAGCCACTAGTTATGTACACTGCATGTATCCATTAATTCGCATAACATATTTCTTTCTTGCATGACAGCCTAGTATACGAAATTGCCTTATTTGATTTACATGATGTTCTTTATTCTATTTAGACACAGCGTGTGTTAACTTGCTATGGTTTATACTTTGCTGAATCATCGTATTCACAGTTGTATTTGATGTTGCAGGCCCAGATACCTCTGCCGAACCCTCGCCGGTCGGCCAGACTCCAGACGAGACCCCCGAGGCCCCATCAAGCCTAGAGGAGTGGATGTGAGCACTCCACGGGAGAGCGTTCTTGGCATGCATAGTATTGGAGTCTTGTTTTGAGAATTTTCATACTTGTATCTTGCACGACATGTCTTGATTGTATATATTATTTTGTTCATTCTGTAAGACTTTCACGTGTAATTATGTCAGTTCTTTCTTCGTATTCTCTTCTTGCACTGTTAGTTGATGTTTCTGATATTTACAGCTTCCGCGTACTTGTTTGGCACGTGTGAATGTTCCCTTGTGCGTGTGCATTTAGACTCGGTCTACGTGTACAGGCACGGGAGTACGTGTGTCATTAGGTTTGGCTTTTGCTAACCCCCGAACCCTGGGCTCGAGTTGTGACAAAAACCTCTATGGAAATTTGGCTATCAACACTCATGAAATGAAATTTAGAAAATCATTTTTAATAATCACATATTTGTGCAGAGAAATCCAAGTAAAGATACAAACTTTCAAAATAGCAACAACCTCAGTTTGATTAAACTCCATACAATACACATTCTAGATGGATCGTCCCCGGGAGCTAAAAGGATTTTTTTTTTTAAATCCAAAAAAAAAAAAAAGTACCCAAAGGGGCTTAACCATCAATATTAAAACTTTTGGGCCTTCATTTTTACTGGATCTAAAGGAAAAAATTTCATAAAATACCCTAAATTTATTTTCAATCATTGGATTAAAAATTGAAACACAAATCGATTGCTTTGCATTATAATCACAATTAAAATTTGTGGGGTCAAAATTAATGTAAAAAATTTTTTTGTTTTGTTCCCATCATGTCTATCAGTTGGCTGCTACAAGAGCAGCAGACACAAAAAGAGTCGACCTTCGAGACTCGAGAGACCCATGCAGCCATAGCCATTGTCGTTGCCATTTGCTATAGCTATATAATCCGGACACCTAGCTAGGGTTTTCAAATTTGAATCCTAGCTCAGTCCCTCTCCGCCATGGCGAAACGACCCGCCACACCGTCCGGCTCCGACTCCCGATCCCGGTCCAGATCGTTCTCCTCTTCATCTTCGCCTTCAAGAAGCACCAGTTCTCGCAGCCGCAGCCCTGCACCCCCGAAACGAAGGTCCTTTCACTTCCCTCACTTTGAAAATTTCCGTATCACTCTCACTGAAACAACAAAGTTAGGGTTTTTGGTCATATCTCTAGAGGTTCACTAAATACCCAAATCTCCATGTTACATGGAAAGTTAGGGTTTTTGGGACCATACATATTATAGTCCAACGTTGCTGTAAAGAATATCATAGAATACCTAAGAAACATTACTCAACCACAAAGAAGCATGGACACGGACACGGGATATGGATACAATACGACACGAACACACCAACACAGCATTGCTCAAAAAAGTATGACACGGACACGTCGGGAACACGTTAATAATATATATTAATTTATGTATCTAATTATATACTAGAAAATAATATCATTTTAACTTTTTAATCAATTTAGCAATCAAAAAATAAAAATTTAAGTACTAACTAATAAACATATCAAATATCAATATAATACTAAAATATACTTCTTAATAATTAAACATGAAATATCCATAGTTTCATAAAATCCATACAAAAAAAAAGGGAGGATAATCTCTTTCCTTTCCCTAAAAAAAAAAAAAAACAGAAAAGAAGCCAATCTCGTGACCTATTCTTTACTGAAAGATTTATTTATCTTTTGCTTGTGATATGATTAATATTAATAATCATATATTTTTTCATGGCATAAAATTATCATATATTAAATTTACAAGTTTTAGTAACCACATATTAACAAAGTGTCCAAGAAATATTAGCCATAATGCCATATGTTTATTTTTAGTCATAGACGCGGGTTAGGAATTGTGGGACATGTCGCAAAAAGAGTGTCGGACAAGTATCTAAAATTAAGATTTTTATTTCTTAATTATGGACAGGTCTAAAATAGTATCAGACACATGTCCTAGAGTATCTGTGGAGTGTTAGTGTCTGACACGGATACGTCACTTTTTTAAAAGTGTCTGTACTTCTTAGCTTAGCCAAGAGAAAGGTTGTGCATGCCTACTGCTATCTTTTGGCTCATTTGTCAAACTTATAAGTCGTAGATACTATTGCCCCAGTTAGTAATAGATGTGAAGTCCTAGGTCAAAATAACATGCAACGTATGCTGTATGATTATCTATTGATAATTTCCTTGAAAAATGAATATGGGTTTTGTGACAAATTCACGATCACAAAAAGAGTTTGAATATACTCTTGAGAATGCAATAATTTTTGTGTGTTTTTCTATGGAGATTGTATATCATTATATAGGTATTTACATACCTATAATCTAGGCTCTAAGAAAGGAAAACCATTTAATTGTATCAATCACTAATCTAAGTTAAGAAAGCAACCAATTACAACAATTATTATTCTAAAAAAGGAAAGCTAAGGCTGTCTCAATATTGACCAAATCAATTCCAGCTGTCTCAATATTGACCAAATCAATTCCACGTGAGATATAACATTGATGGGCCTTGGGCCTTGGTTCTTGGGCCTGTTTAACACCCCCCTCAAATTGATGCGGGAGAATCAACAAGCATCAATTTGTCAACCAAGAACTGATGGCGTGGTCGCGGAAGGCCTTTGGTGAGAATATCAGCAAGTTGAAGGTCAGTGGAGACATGTGGCAGGCTGATGACAACACGTTTAAGCTCATCACGGATGAAGTGACAATCAACCTCGATGTGTTTAATACGTTCATGAAAAATCGGATTTTTAGTAATCCGAATAGCACTGGTATTATCCACATAGAGGGGGGTAGCTCCTGCTACTGGAAAACTAATGTCAGAAAACAAACCACGGAGCCAAAGAATTTCGGAGCATGCAGCAGACATAGCGCGGTACTCTGCCTCGATAGAGGATTTGGAAACTTTGTCATGTTTCTTGCATTTCCAAGAAATGAGACTATCACCCAAAAACATGCAGCATCCAGTCGTCGATCTGCGAGTATCCGGACAACCAGCCCAATCAGCATCTGAAAAAGGTTTGAGAGTCAGAGGATTGTTGGATGGAAAAAACAACTCACGAGTCGGTGTGCGAATAAGGTACCGAATTATGCGGCGAACAGCAGCCAGATAAAGGTGACTAGGAGCAGTCATGAACTGCCTCATCAGGTTGACCGCATAAGAGATATCGGGGCGAGTGATCGTGAGGTAGATCAAGCTACCAACCAACTGGTGATAGGCAATAAGATCGGAAAGAAGATCACCTTCTTTGCGACTGAGTTTGACATTCAGTTCGACTGGCGTATCAACAGGAGCAGAAGCAGTAAGACCAGCTAAGGCGATGAGATCAATAGTGTATTTGTGCTGATTGAGAACTATACCTGTAGGCGATTGATGAACTTCAAAACCGAGGAAATAGTGGAAAGGGCCAAGATCCTTCATTTGAAATGACTCACGAAGAGACGCCTGGAGTTTCTGAATCATTCCGGCATTAGGACCGGTAATGACGATGTCATCAACATAGACAAGGAGTATAGTGATCCCGGATGGAGCATGATGTAAAAACATAAAAGGATCATATACGCTTGAATGAAAATCCAAGCGGAGAAGAGCAGCTTGAAATTTCTCAAACTATACGCGAGGAGCTTGTTTCAGACCATAGAGGGAGCGACAAAGTTTAGCAACCATACCGGTGCCGGATGAGCATCCCTGAGGCAAACGCATATAAACATCTTCTTTGAGATCACCATGGAGAAACGCATTTTTGACATCCATTTGATAGAGAGGCCAAGATTGAGATGCAGTAACAACAAGAATAGTGCGGACGGTGGTCATCTTGGCAACCGGAGCAAAAGTCTCATCATAATCAATGCCATATTCCTGCCGATTTCCAAGAGCAATAAGACGCGCCTTATATCGATCTAAAGAGCCATCAGATTTCAAATTGAGAGAAAAAACCCACTTACAGCCAATAGGTTTAACACCCACAGGAGATGGTACAATATCCCACGTATGATTGTGCGCTAATGCATCCAATTCATCTTGCATAGCCTTATTCCAACACGGATCCTGCACAGCCTGAGAATATGATTGTGGAATGGAAGAAGAAGACAAAGTGGCCATTAAGGAAGTATGTGAGAACCCATAACAGTCTGGCGATACCGAAATCCGAGTGGTGCGATGCAGTGAAGTATGGCCGGAACTAAATGCCGGAGGAAGATCAGGAGGGGGATCACTAGTAGGCGCTGTGCTGTGCCGTCTGTGATACACAAAGGTAGGATTAAAACGAACAACTGACGAGTCTTCAGAAAAACCAGGTAATGACACAAAAGAGGAGTCAGGAGGATCAATGTGTGTTTGAAAAAAATACTGATGTTCAAAGAAGACGACATTCCTAGAGGTATAGAAACGACGAATGTGAGGATCATAGCAAAGGAACCCTTTCTGGAAGGGTGCATAACCTAAAAGCACACACTGAGCTGATTATGCCGTGAGTTTTGTCCTCTCAGAAGGAGGCAAGTGCACAAAACAAATGGAGCCAAAAACATGAAGATTATCATAAGATGGAGCGGTTTTGTACAAACGGTAATATGGGTTTTGATTTTCAATGGAGGTGGATGGCATACGATTGATAAGATGAGCAGCCGTAGCCAGTGCCTCAACCCAAAAACGAGTAGGAACCGATGATTCTAGAAGAAGGGAACGAGTGACATCAAGGAGATGTCTATTTTTTCTTTCAGCGATTCCATTCTGCTAGGAAGTATAAGGACAAGATCTTTGAGAAATAATGCCTTTGTGTTGCAAAAACTGCTGAAACTCAGAGGACATATATTCTCCGCCTGAATCAGATCTCAAGATTTTAATGCAGGTGGAAAATTGATTTTCAACATAAGCCAGAAATATTTTAAAAACATTAAAAACATCAGATTTTGAATGCAAAAAGTAGACCCATGTGAACCGACTGAAATCAAGTGGAATTGATTTGGTCAATATTGAGACAGCTGGAATTGATTTGGTCAAGTGGAATTGATTTGGTCAATATTGAGACAGCTGGAATTGATTTGATCGATCAACAGTGGGCCACTAACAGAATATCTTTGACGCAGGAAGAAGGTATCGCTGGCACTATGTTGCTGGAAACTTCTTGAAAATAGATCCTGAATCTATTTGTTACACGAGAGAGACTTATTCTCTCTATCCCTATTCCCTCAAGGCTTTGGAAGATGTCTAAGATCAAGACTGCCTTGATCCTTGCTCTGATACCATGACAAATTCACGATCACAAAAAGAGTTTGAATATACTCTTGAGAATGCAATAATTTTTGTGTGTTTTTCTATGGAGATTGTACATCATTATATAGGTATTCACATGCCTATAATCTAGGCTCTAAGAAAGGAAAACCATCTAATTATATCAATCACTAGTCTAAGTTAAGAAAGTAACTAATTACAATAATTGTTATTCTAAGAAAGGAAAGCTAAAGCTGTCTCAATATTGACCAAATCAATTCCACTTGACCAATTCAATTCCAGCTGTCTCAATATTGACCAAATCAGTTCCACGTGAGATATAACATTAATGGGCCCTGGGCCTTGGGCCTTGGGCCTGTTTAATATTTTGCACCATCATCACCTGGATATAGTGTAAATCTTTTTGCTAGGTTGTAAATGACCTTTACCATCTTATGGATTTTACCATTCTCACAGTAAGTTATTAGGTGACTTCAGCATCATCATCATCAAAGCCTTATCCCAACCATGTTGGGGTCGGCTACATGAATTCTATTTCTCCATTTCGTTCTATTTTGAGCTAAATTTTTCGATAAGTCCATGTTTTCTTCGGCCTACCCCTACCTCTTGATGGACCCTCCACCTGTATATCCAAACTTTTTCTCACCGGTGCCATTACTGGCCTACGCTCAACATGCCCAAACCATCTTAAACGAGTTTCTCTAATCGTATCTCCTATTGGTGCTACCCCTAAATGTTCTCGAAAGTGCTCATTTCTAATTTTATCTTTCCTAGTTTTACCACACATCCACCTAAGCATTCTCATTTCCGCTACATCCATCTTATGAATATGTGTCTTCTTAATTGGCCAACATTCTGCTCCATATGTCATAGCTGGTCTAACCACTGTCCTGTAAAATTTTTCCTTCAATTTTGTTGGCATTTGTCTATCACAAAGTACTCCCGAAGCTAGTCTCCACTTCAGCCATCCAGCTCTTATCCTATGCTCCACATCTTCGTCAATCTCCCCATCCTTACTAATCATCAAGCCTAGGTACCGAAAAGAATCTTTACGTGGTATCTCATGGGTTTTAATTTTGACAGTGATTTCAACACTTTGTATATGTCCGCTGAAATTGCAATCCATATACTCTATCTTTGTACGACTTATTTTAAAGCCTCTAAATTCTAATGCCCTCCGCCATCTCTCAAGCGTTGCATTTACACCCTCTCTTGATTCATCCACCAATACTATATCATCTGCGAACAACATACACCATGGTACTTCTTCTTGAATATGCACAGTTAACTCATCCATAATTAATGTAAAGAGATAAGGGCTTAAGGATGATCCCTGATGAAAGCCTATAGTCACGGGAAATCCGCCCGTTTCTCCACATGTGGTTTTCACATTTGTTATTGCACCTTTGTACATATCCTTTAAAATTTCAATGTAACCTCTTGGGACATTCCTTTTCTTTAAGGCCCACCAAATTAAATTCCCCGGTACCCTATCATAGGCTTTTTCCAAATCGATAAAGATCATATGTAGATTTTTCCTCTTTGCTCGATATTTTTCCATTAATTGCCTAAGTGAAAAGATAGCTTCCATAGTTGATCTCCCTGGCATAAAACCAAATTGATTTTCCGAAATCTTAACCTTTTTTCTCAGTTTTTGCTCTATTATTCTCTCCCATAACTTCATAGTGTGACTCATAAATTTAATCCCTCGATAGTTGGTACAATTTTGTATATCTCCTTTATTCTTATATATAGGTACTACAATGCTTCTTCTCCATTCATCCGGCGTTTTCTTTGTCACAAGTATCTTATTGAATAGTCTACATAACCAACTTACTCCAACCTCTCCTAAGCATTTCCATACCTCTATCGGAATACCATCTGGGCCTGTTGCCTTTCCTGTCTTCATTCGCTTCAATGCTTCCTTCACTTCCACCCCTCTAATTCTACGGAGAAAAGTATACTCTTGTAATGAAGTATCCTCCTCCACTCTTGTATCGCCCAAATATTCTTCATTTAAAAGTTTACTAAAATATTCTTTCCACCTTTCTATAATATCGTTGTCCTTCACAAAAATATTTTCCTCATTGTCCTTGATACATTTGACATGATCTAAGTCCCTACTTTTCTTTTCTCTTATTTTTGCAAGCCTAAAAATATCGTTTTCTCCTTTTCTTGTTCCCAACCTGTAATACTTAAGGTGGGAATGCCAGGCTCTGTTATATATATATATATATATACTTACTTAATTATTGATCCCAAGGTGGCATTGGATTGTTAATTAATGGCCGTGGGACAGGATGTTGAATTTAATATCAGGAGTTAAGTAATGGGACCCATTCTATTACTAAGATCTCACGACATCTTCACCTTTAAGGAAACAAATTGTTAGATAGGAAACAAATCTTTGATTTAGATAAGGAATTCTGTACACAGTCCCCATTAGGAAAGCAAAGATTGGATAGGCTCCTATCAAGAAGGGGGATCGGAGGTGTACATATCTATATATATATACTCTTGTAGCCTCTAAATTGCTTCACATTACCTCTTTCTAAACACTAGGAGAGGAGTACAGAGAAAGAGAGAGAGACTGAAAAGAGATACCAAGAGGAAGAAGAAGGAGGCAAACACCCAGGCAGTTGATGTCCCACGCTCGGCCAAATACTACTAGAGTCTACAAGAGGTGAGTGATCTCTCCCATGTCTATTCTTGAGAATTGGGGTGTGATTTGTATATGATTTAGAAAGCTTGATGCCAAGAATGAGTCCAGAACTATGTCATTTTTGTGAAACGTATATAATTAGACTGTGGGCCCCACATGGATCATGTGGTAGTCAATCAGATCCGATGATCTGAAAGAACACCCTGGGCCGACCTCATTAGAACTGTCTGGTGGTGGGGAACAAATCAACTGAGTCATCAGATTTGAGGATTTCAGGAAGCCAGACACGATGGATTGTGTCTGATGGCCCCCTGTTTGAGCAAGATGGTGACTGAACAAATAATAGGTTGATCTGGAACAAGAAGAGGGTGATTTCCTTATGATCATACACCCTTGAGAGTTGATTTATGAAATAAAGAAGGATGAAAGTGAGGAGATTCAAACAGGAAAAAGGGACTCACATGTTTTCAATCGACGAATACCCTTCTCTGCCGACATGAGTTGTGGGTCCACATGACCCACCTGATGCTGGATCTGAACCACAGATCTGGTAGAGGACCCTTGTGCGAACCTGGGAGTTGCGATCTCAATGGATTTGAACCATTGGACTCCAACAACTGATGATCTGAAAAGGGCAGGGCGAGAGAAAGGCCATCACCGAACTGAGTCTTGAGTCTTCTGATGAAGTCGATTGTGATGGCTTCCTCTGATGTTATTATATACCCACATTAAAGATATTTCATTGGAAGTTATAACAACAGCCATAATGTTAATAAAAATTACATAGAAGTCCTTCTGTAATTCTTTATTCTGAGCAGTTAAATTGGAATGTTCAAATGATAAACTGATGGTATGTGATAAAAAGGGGCTGAGCATGTATTAAATAATAAATAAGATAGTATTTTGATCCATAAGTCCTGCGATGTATGATTTGATCTGAACCACTAGCACAGAATTGTTTATTGTGATTGTCTAGTCTTGGAATCATTGGATTTGATTGATAGATTGTTTTTGTTGTCTGTGGATGTGGAGATTAGGACAATGAGGTCCTGAAGCGAAGGGTCCTAGGGGCCGCTAAATGTGGAGGTGCAGGAGTGGCATCTCGATTAATTTTTTTTGTATAATGAATTTTTATGCGGATGTGGTCTTGGTGCAAGGATGTGGTTCAAAATAGTATCGTAAAATGAGTACTATTCATTGAATTATTTGATTGATTTAATTATTCATTTTTTATATTTAATTATGCTGATGATGTCACTATGTTAATTGCGAATGTATGATTGAGTAGGAGAATCATTCACCAGTTTATACTGATGGTGCTTACCCCATTCAGGTAATCGAGTTGCCGTTGGACCAGAGAATGGCGAAGATTAGCCCGTAATGTTTGGCATGCGTGGCTGAGGAGAGCGATACTTTCATATTCAGTAGTTGAGGGAAATTTTAGTTTTGGCATTAAATCATTATTTGATTGATTTACTTTGGAATTTTTAGATATTGAAAACCTTATTGGTTAAATTTTATATGGAGAGATTTATTTTAATAAATGTTGCTTAGACCTTATGTGTTTATTTGATTTATGTGTATGAATTGCATGCCATCGTGTTATAACTCAATTTGATTTATGTGTATGAATTGCATGCCATCGTGTTATAACTCAGATTCCGTCAGGTCGTGACACAACCTATTATAGAGGTCAGGTCATCGTATGCTTTAAACTTTGCATTCTTAGCTTCTTTCTTTTCCTTCTTATAGGACTCAAAATTTTCTATACTCTTAGTTCCTTGACCAGGCCGTTCGTTGAGACTTGAGAGTGAGACATTCATGTGCACTTCCATTTATCACCCATTACCATACCTTTTGGTCTTATTACTTTCTTCCATGAATTATATGATGGTCTTTTTCTTCAGTCCTGAAGGAACCATCAGGCGAGGTCGTTCCCCACCACCAGCTAAATGTGCTTCACCAGGCCCCGGGTGAGCTTCTAATAAACTCTAATTTGACAATGACTATGCTGATACAAATTGGGACTTGACCTTTCAATTCCTAGTGTGTGTATACATAATTATGAGAAATTTTCTTATGCATACACCTCTCACTGTATTATCCTTGAATGCTATCTAATTTGTATATTTTAACTATTTTTTTGTTGTAAAAATGTTTATGCTTGCTGAGAGACATTTTTGTCGTCATCACTTGTTTCAAGATTGTATTACCTATAAAAAATGTTGGACTTACCGATATATGTTGGCTGTCTCGAACTCGAGACCTCAAGGCTTCAATGGCGAGCATTTTCCACTGTGCCATGGGCTGGTGTTAGTTGGATTAAGTTTTCCTCCAATTAATTTATATTGTACTGAATTACTTAAGAAATTCATTGTCACTTCTTTTTTTTAAATAATTGTAGCTTTGATTTCACAAACAAGCTTTGCGATTCTTCAATAAAAAAAAAATTTTTTTTTTTGCTGAAAGAATCAAAAGAATTTCACATAACCAATTGCTCTTCAAAAACATATCTTGATTTCAGTTTTATTCAGTTCTAATTCCTATTCTTCTCCAGTGCCACGTATTTGCATGGGCATAGACCTCCCATCACTCCTGATAGTTTTCTAGTTTACTTTCCTTGTGGTAGTAAATCATTAAAATGTTGTTTGTTGACATTTTTATGAGTGTGAGCCTGGGGATGCTGTTAAAAGTGTTTTTTTTTCCATTTCCTTTTTTGGCTTTCTTTCTTTCTTTCTTTCTTTCTTTCTTTTTATTTATTTTTATTTTTTTGTGGGGGAGGGGGGAGGGGGAGGGAGGGGTGTGGCAATTATGATTCTCTCTCTCTCTCTCTCTCTCTCTCTCTATACACACGCACACACTCACCACTTTATTTCTCTATCTATATGGTAACTGATTCTCTACAGAAAGAGTGAAATACTACAGAAATGCTACATGATTCTGGCTCTCATCACTGTACTTTGGAAGATCTTAACTGTAGAAACTGTATTGCCGCCGTAATTTTATCATCATCATCATCTCTCTATGTGTGTGTGCTTGCCAGTGTGCATGAATTTGTGCTAGTAGTCTAGTATATTCTTCTTAATATCTTTCCATTGGTTACTAGAGACTTTTTAAATTCGCTTTTTTTTTCTTCTTTTTTCTTTTAGGAAAGCATCTCCAGTTCCTGAGTCAGTGGTTCTTCAAATTGACCAGCTCACTAGAAATGTGAATGAAGCCCATCTGAAAGAAATATTTAGAGGGTTTAAGGTTTGTTGCATCTTGGCCTGCCGAGTATGGTGGTTGGATGATGATTATTATGATTGTTATTATTATTATTGTTGTTGTTGTTGTTGTTGTTGTTGGTGTTTTGATTTCCCTCCTGCTGTAGAATCTATTATCTTTTCTTTATCTGATTTTATTGGACTCGCACTTCTTAGTTGCGAAGTTTTCTGAATCTTTCTGTTAGGTTATTGCCAGCACAAATAACTTGCAAACAAATACATTTTTTAAATGATAATTTGCAAAAAAATAATAAAAATTTAAAAAACTGCTTATTGCATGAAAGAACGTGAAATAACGAAAATAATGAAGAAGAATGAGCAAGAAAATGTATGGATTGAAGGTCTGCATTGAAGTTTTGGATTAATCTCTTGCAGTTGGATCTCTTCCTCTTTCCTCTTTTCTTTCTCTTTGAATTCTCCAAGAATATTAGTGCAAAGCAACTAAAAGATTCCAAAAGTCTATACTGCAAGGACTTGCCATAGATATTGCGTGGACATGGTTTTACACATAAAAAGTGAAGTATTTGATACAATACAAAGCGATGCTTTGGCTGCTTTGAAGCATCTTTATCATAGCCTAAAGTGCCTTTTTTCGAATATTCATAAAGCCTTAAGCTGTTGAAGGACGGAAGAAATGGACTTGGAAAATCCATGCTTGATTTGAGGAGCGTAACAGATCTAATGCTTGTGGCATCCTAGATAGAGGCATGAGGGGCTCCAGGGTTTCCCTTGAACAAGGCTTCTTTCACTGTTTCACATTGTTTTCACTCCACTTCTCACCTCTTTTGGCCCCATCTGATTTTTATGTGTTCTTGAATGGTTTCAGTCTCCAAAGAGTCATGAATCCCCCAGTCAAAAGCTCTCGAGAAGTAACAAGCATTCTTGTGTTTGATCCATAAACTGTATGATGCTTCTTGAAGGCACTTTATTGAGGCCTGAGGGCCAGATGGAGTTCTTATAAGTCAAGACCAGTGGACCGCCTGATGCGCACTTTAACTAATTTTTTTTTATGCCTATAGTGATATACACTTGTGCGCTTACAGACATGCATGTAGATGGTGCAAATCCTTTTTCTTAGAAAAAACTGTAATTTCTTTTGTGGGTCCCGTCCCACATGCACACATGCCAGTCATTGGGAAGTGGGATGGGTAGGGGGCTACATTTGTGCAAGGGTTGGACAAAAAGGTCCCTATTCCGACCAAATTACCTAGCCCTTGATTTAGGAACCTTTAGTTTTTAACCAAATCATCCAACACATTATACTAGTATGGTGAGTGTTAAGTTAGGGTGAGTGCTAATACATGGGGGTAGGCTCATGAGCGCATCATGGTGTTCTCTCTTGAAATTTCTCTGAGTAAAGGTTTTGGACCCATCATAGGTAGGCCCTTCTATGGATCTCTATAAATCTGTGTGAACTAAATTTTATTGTGGTAAAAAAATAGAACACAAATAGTACAATGAAAACAGCAAAACAACACTATCCATTCAAGTAATGGATAGAGGATACCATATTTATCTGTTAGGGCCTACCTCCAAGCCTATGTGACCTATTAACCAAGCTGTTTCCTGCTTTAGATCATACATGCATTTAAAATCAGCCAACTTCCAATATTCCATATTCACCTATCACCACACATGTGCGGTGCACCTGAGGAGTGGACTTGTGTATCATACCCCATTTGGTGGTTTGATGTTATTAGTTAGAATAAATGCACACAATCCTAAGTAAACCATGAGGCTTCTATGATCAGTGTTGTCACCAATGTTTTAAAACTCGGACTGAGGGTGACTTGGTCCCCCTCGAGTTGAGTTGACCGAGCTGCACCTGGAGCCCTAAAAAGCTAAAAACATAAAAATAGATTTTTTTTTTAATAACTCTAAGCAGTAGTAGGTGGCCGCGTTTGATTTTCACTCATACCCATGAACAGTACCTTTGATCTCTAAATCCAGAGATTCACTACAAAATGTGGTTTTGATAATACAACTTCAGTGCAAAGGACCCCCCAAGCCTCCAACATCTTCTAACAATAATAAAATATGAAAAAAAAAAAGTTTTGGTTTTACGTGCTATTGGATTCCACCCATTGGTGACTCGAATGTTACTCCAAGTGCGGAGTCAACTTGGACTTCGCGAGTGTTTTTTAAAACCATGGTTGTCATAGGCACAGCTAGGCACAAGGTGCAGGTCCAAAGCACTTAATTGCCTTGACAAGGTCCTTGGTGTGCAAATTGTAGCTAGGCATGCACGCACGGCCAAGTGCCTCATGTGCCAACTGCTCAAGTTGCACTTAACCATGTGCCCCTTATTTTAAAGGATTTCTATGTAATTTTTCCAGAAAACAAAGGAGGATTAGGTCATTCATTTGGATTTCTCCAAGATAGCAAATGACAACCCTATCCAGTCTTGGACTATCTGATTTAGAAAAAGCCCTAGTTGAACATAACAAAGAAAGAGCTGGAGATAGAAGAAGCAATCATCAGCTGGGCAACAGGTCTAGAATAATCCCAGACAAGTTTTATTGATTTGTGTGATTAAAATTTTTTTAAAAAGTTTTATAATCAATATCAAAATAATTGGAATAGACCTGGCTTTGGGTGAAACTATCAAATGACCTTTTAGTTTCCAGACCAGTAATAGTTCAGTGGCAAGGCACTGGCAGTTCCACTAGAGAAACCAGGGATTTTGATCCCTAGTCCTCATGTTGAGAGTAACACTCTCTTACCACTGGTTCAGTCTAGCGGCCCCCCGTGATCGAACCCTGGTCCTCATGTTGAGAGTAACACTCCCTTACCACTGGTTGAGCGCCCCGCCCCGCCCACACCACCCACCCCACAAACAAAACAACAATAAAAAAAAAAAGGAGAACATTTAATCTTTTCATTTTGTGATTCATGTTCACAACATAACAGTGGGCTGATTGGGTGATGTAGAGGATTTATTTAGTCTATCCTAATAACCTAATATAGACTTGGAGGCTGGAGCTCATACAGTATTTTTTGTAATAGCTTAGTGTTTATTCTAAGTTGTCATCATCTATTATGTGCAACTTTTCCTCTCTGTAGCGGGTAGCTAGATGTTAGGCTACTGTGGGGAATGGGTGTATGTGGGATATGAGTAGTTGTTTCTTCTTCTTTTTTTGGTGAAGAATTCAAGTTCTGTTGCTACTATGTAGAGATGAGCGGTGAGTGGGTACTAGCTGTTAGGATTGTTGAGTTAGTGGAAAGGGGTCAGTTGTAAGCTACCTATTTAAAGTTGCATTTGAGCCCAATAAAGGGAAGAGATAATATTACACAAATGTATCTTTTGGAGGTTGGGTTTCCCTCGAAGTATACCCATTTATTCTTTTGGTTTTTTCCACTCAAAAGATCATAAACCTGCCCCTAATTTTCATCAAAATAGGCCAACGTGGTGGGAAGGGAAAGGCGAAGGCTTGCTCTGATCGTATTGAACAATTCTATCATATCATCTTCATTATAGCTATTTTTTACGTGGATAGTAGCTTTTGCCGATAGTTTAAGCGCACGCTCTCTCTCTCTCTCTCTCTCTCTCTCTCTCTCCCCTAAACATGCACCTATATCGGGCTCATGCCTCTCCTTGTGCCTTGAACCTGACTCTGGCTCCTTGACGGCATATCAGCACCTCATGCTTTAATTACATTGCATATGATGATTATTAATTATCTTGCAACCTTGCAGGTAATTTTGGGGTAGTTGTCAACGTAGAATTGTCGGTGGATTGTGCTGTAAGTATTAGATGGCTGTTCTGTTCAGGCAGGGGCATAATAACTTCATTTATCCTGGTCCTTACATGTATGAACATTGTTGCATGATTGCAGGTTAACATTCCTAGGGGATATGGATTTGTTGAGTTCAAAACAAGAGCTAATGCAGAGGAAGCCCTCCTTTAAATGGATGGTGTATGTGCTGATTTGGATGAGAATTGAAGCATTTTATTCCATCAAAATTGTACTTGTAATTTGATGTTCTCATTGTCCTATTGATCAGGCTCAAATCGATGGGAATGTTGTCCGAGCATGGTTCACATTACCGGCAAGGCCGAAAGTTTCACCACCTCCAAAAGCAGTTCCTGCTACTTCCAGAAGAGAAGCTCCACAAAGGGAGAATGTCGGTGCTGATGTTGAAAAAGATGGACGACAGCAGAAGGAATGTAGGTTACCTGTTTCAGTAGTAATTATAGTATTTGGATGGCAATTGGCTGGGTTAGGGCCTATTTTCTGGGCTTCCTCAAGTCCATTATTAATTGTGCTTGAAATTTAGGCTTCTGCATGACTTTGTGGGCCCCGTTTTGACCATGACAGGTATTGCCTGTAATGACGCAATGAGCCAATGATGCCTTCCCACAACAGAAATTTGTCAAACCACATCGCATCCTTTTTATTAATTGGGTCCTAATTGTGATCCATTTCTGATTCATGGGCATAATAATTAGGCCAAATCCTTTCTTTATTACTGATTGTGTCTGCATGCACATTATGCTAACCTATAGCATGCTGGCCCCATCCCTAGTTTTATTATGCGGTTGAGAAGGTTAGCATCATAGCAGTATCAGTACTTATATTTCTTTAATGCACACTAATAGCTCCCCAACGGAAGCCTCTTGCACCACCACGAAGGAGATCTCCCATTGGTCGAAGAGGTGAAACTCCCCCGCGTCTGCTGGATTCTCCACCACGGCAGCGAGTTGATTCTCCCCTCCTTGTCTTCAAGTTGATTCTCCCCATCATCGTGGTGAAACACCACCACGGAGGAGACCAGCATCTCCTAGAAGGCATTCTCCATCTCCTATCCCGCAGAAGAATCAGTCTCCTGCACGGTTAGTCTAGTTTATTTAGTTCATTGATAACTTTGATATGCATTGGACTAAATGTGCTTTTTTTCCCCTGGTTGGCAGGGCATCCTTACGAAGGATGCGAGGTAGTCCGGTACGTAAGCACTCTCCAATTGCACCAAGGAGGAGGTAAGATGCTCTCAGCAGTTCCATTTTATTTTATTTATTTATTTATTTTTCAGTGTGTATTTTCTGTAGTGTTTAGTATTGCAATGGTTAGTCACTAACGCAGTTTTTGAGGACAGATGATACTAGACTTGTATGGGATTTTTCTCTTTTTCCTCTTTTAAACAATGACATTAGTACTACTACTTAGTCCCCTAGGCTCGCTGTTTTATGGAAATCTGCTTTTTCACCGGATGATGTGTGCAAATGCTTATATTTTGTGGTTTGGTTTTATTAGAAGATTGTCAGAGGCAATCCTCTGGGTTGGCATTTTGATTGATCAGGATAATCAAAGGTTAATCTCCTGATTTGTAAAAGTTGAGATGAATGCCTTTGTTAGATTGGGGGCTTCTAGTCTACATGTGGCCTTTCCTTTTTTTTTTTTTTTTTTTTTGGTAAATGCATTCATTTCTGGTAACATATTTTACTTTATTGTTAAATAATCATCATCATCATCAAAGCTTTATCCCAACCATGTTGGGATTGGCTACATAAATTCTGTTTCTCCATTCCGTTCTATTTTGAGCTAAATCCTTTTATAAGTTAAACTTCTTCAAATCTGAATTAATGGCTTCCATCAATATTTTCTTTGGCTTACTCCTACTTCTTGATGGGCCATCCACCTGTATAGCTAAATCTTTTCTCACCGGTGCCATTATTGGCTTACGCTCAACATGCCCAAACCATCTTAAACGGGTTTCTCTAATTTTATCCCATATTGGTGTTACCCCTAAATGCTCTCGAAAGCGCTCATTTCTAATTTTATCTTTCCTAGTTTTACCATACATCCACATAAGCATTCTCATTTCTGCTACATCCATCTTATGAATATTCGTCTTCTTAATTGGCCAACATTCTACTTCATATGTCATAAGCTGGTCTAATCACTATCCTGTAACATTTGCCCTTCAATTTCGTTGGCATTCGTCTGTAACAAAGCACTCCAGAAGTTATTCTCTACTTTAGCCATTCAACTTTTATCCTATGCTCTACATCTTCATCAATCTCTCCATCCTTACTAATCATCGAGCCTAGGTACCGAAAAGAATCTCTATGCAGTATCTTATGGGTTTCAATTTTGACAGCGGTTTCAACACTTTGTATATGTCCACTGAAGTTGTAATCCATATATTCTGTCTTTGTACGACTCATTTTAAAGCCTCTAGATTTTAATGCCCTCCGCCATCTCTCAAGCTTTACATTTACACCATCTCTTGATTCATTCACCAATACTATATCATCTGCAAACAACATACACCATGGTACTTCTTTTTGAATATGCACCGTAAACTCATCCATAATTAATGCAAAGAGATAAGGGCTTAAGGTTGATCTCTGATGTAAACCTATAGTCATGGGGAATCTATCTGTTTCTCCACATGTGGTTCTCACATTTATTACTGCTCCTTCATACATATCCTTAAAATTTTCAATGTCACCTTTGGGGACATTCCTTTTCTTTAAAACCCACCAAATTAAATTCCTCGGTACCCTATCATAGGCTTTTTCCAAATAGATAAAAACCATATGTAGATTTTTCTTCTTTGCTCGATATTTTTCCATTAATTGCCTAAGTAAAAAAGATAGCTTCTATAGTTAATCTCTCTGGCATAAACCAAATTAATTTTCAGAGATCTTGGTCTTCTTTTTCAGTATTTACTTCATTATTCTCTCCCATAACTTCATAATATGACTCATAAGTTTAATCCCTCGTAGTTGGTACAATTTTGTATATCTCCTTTATTCTTATATATAGATACTACAATGCTTCTTCTCCATTCATTCGGCATTTTCTTTGTCATAAGTATCTTATTGAATAGTCTACATAACCAACTCAACCCAACCTCTCCTAAGCATTTCAATACCTCTATTGAAATACCATCTGGGCCTATTGCCTTTCCTGTCTTCAGTCACTTTAATGCTTCCTTCACTTCCACCCCTCTAATTCTACGGAGAAAAGTATGCTCTAGTGATGAAATATCCTCCTTAAATCTTGTATCGCCCAAATGTTCTTCATTTAGAAGTTTGTTAAAATATTACTTCCACCTTGATTTTAATATCGTTGTCTTTCACCAAAATATTTTTCTCATTGTCCTTGATACATTTGATATGATATACGTCCTTACTTTTTTTTTCTCTTATTTTTGCAAGTTTAAAAATATCATTTTCTCCTTCTCTTATTTCCAACCTATTATAGAGGTCATCGTATGCTTTGAACTTTGCACTACTTACTACTTTCTTAGCTTTTTTCTTTACCTTCTTATACAGCTCAAAATTTTCTATACTCTTAGTCCCCTGCCAAACTTTGTAGCAATGTCTTTTTTGTCGAATAACTTCCTGAACCTCCACACTCCACCACCATGTTTCTTTATTAATATGTTTCTTTCCTTTTGATTCTCCAAGTACATTCTTTGCAACATTCCTAATGCAATTAGTCATTTGATTCCACATTACAGTAGTTTCTCTTTCAATATTTTATTCTCCCTTCTCAATCATTTTGTCTTTAAATATATTTGCTCTTTCCTCTTTCAACTCTCTCCACCTTGTTTTAGGGTCCATTTTGTTTACTGCCGCTCTCTTTTTACTTTTAATGCAAATATCTAAAACTCCAAGCCTATGTTGTGTAGTCAAACTCTTTCCTAGGATAACCTTGCAATTTTTACAAGCCAATCGGTCCTGTTTTATAACTAGAAAAAAGTTTATCTGACTCCTATTATTCCCACTTTTATAGGTAATTAAATGCTCATCTCTCTTTTTAAAGTGAGTATTTGCCACTACAAGATCAAATGCCACTGCAAAGTTTAATTTAGTGTTTCCGAATTCATTCTTTTTTCCAAATCTTTGCGCTCCATGCACTCTTTTATATCCTCTATTATCTCTTCCTATATGCCCGTTTAAATCTCCTCCAAGGAAAATCTTATTACTATTTGGGATTTCTCGCATTAAATCATCCATCTTTTTCCAAAATTGTCTTTTCCCAAAATTGTCTTTTTATACTTTTTTCTAGTCCTACTTAGGGAGCATATGCACTGATGATATGAATTATGTCTTTCTCTAGCACTAGTTTAATTGCTATAATTCTATCACCAAATCTCTTTACTCCCACAATTTTTTCTTTCAAATCCTTATCTACAACTATACCCATTTCATTTCTTATATTACTTTTTCCTGCATAGAAAAGCTTATACCCATCCGTGAGCTCCTTAGCTTTATTTCCTTTCCACTTTATCTCCTGTATACAAGCCACACTAATTCTTCTTCGTTTCATTACCTCAACCAACTCCATGCTCTTGCCTATCAAGGTTCCTATATTTCAAGTAGCAAGTTTAATTTTCCTATTCTGCCTTTTCTTCTCATGGATTAACTTCTTTAACCGCACTAGCTCAAAGTTATGCGGTAGCCCCTGCACACTTTTCACTGCAGCCGGGTGACGCTACAATGCGTCGCTTAAAGCGGGGAATGCCCTAGCTTTATTGTGAAATATCATTTTCTCAGAATTCATGTTTGAGTTATGACAAAGTGTTACGCTAGTTGTCAACCTAGTTAATGCAACCCTCCTCCTTTACCCCGGTTTGGGACCAGCAGCAAAAACTGGCGGAGTTACTTCATTGTTAAATAATAATAATAATAAAAATAATAATAAAGTTTAACAATGGTACATTTTTTTACTTCACTGATATCGAATTTGTACTTTATGTAGTATTTTTTTCCCGCTAAACATTTCATTTGCATGATGTTTGCTGTTAAATTATTTTAAAGAAATTTTTTTTTGTTTTGTTTTGTTTTTTTCCAGATCTAGAAACTTATTTTTCTCCATTGAGGAACCTTTTTTTTTCTACGTAAAAATACTATGAGCAACTGTTAGGTTTTGAGAACTAGTAAAAATATATAGTCTGCTAAGGTACAGGGTTCATGCATGGGCTCAATGTTCAGTGATCTATTATTGGTCTGATGTTCTTCACTATGGCATGGGGATGCCCTTCAAACTATCCAGATTGGCAGTTATTAACTCTTTTTAATAGCTTGTAGAAGCTTTTAAGAACATCAATTGCCAACATTGAACAAAAAAATAGGCCAAGGCTTGAAAGTTCAGATTCCTCTAATCTATGTCATTTTGGGTGTCTATACCTGTCGTCTGATTTTAGGTCATGTCGGATCAATAAGCTGAAACACTTGGGTGTACATCTGCATACATTGAATTAATTTCCATTGGGTACTGACTACTGAGAACTAGTTGTAATAAGCCTTGGTATATTAGCTATTCTCTGTCTCTGACGGAATCTGCCCTTTTATCCAGTTCACCTCCCAGACAAGCTCGCAGCCCTCCAAGGAGATCACCACCTGTACGCCGTCGTAGGCGCTCACCAATTCGCGGGCCAGCTCGTTCACATTCAAGATCAGTTTCTTCTCGCAGGTCTCTATGTCTCTTGTGTGTGTGTTGAGGGTTGTGTGTGTGTGTGTGTGTGTGTATCTTCAATTGTTCTTGCTGTTTTGTATTTCCATTAGTCTTAGCTTTGAGACACGGTTATGAAGAAACCTTATGATGCACTTAAAAGATTGGGCTGATCTAAACTAGAGTGAGTTGGGTTATCTGTTTATGACTCAGGTCAACCCAAGATTTACTTGGTTCAAATAGAATCAAATTCCAATTTTTTGGTATATTGTTCTCACTAGTGATAATCTGGACAACCCACCCTTACGTTATGAGTGTGCAGTGGTGGGAAGCGAAAAAAGGGTGACTGGGCTCAAATATATTTGGTTTGGGGGAAGAAGAGGAAGGGGAGAGAGAGGGAGGGAGAGAAGGTGGTTGGGGGGTGGTGTTGTTGGGCTCGAAGGGATGGAAATGTATATCTGATATGATTGCACAAGGCAAAAATGGGGGCCATCTTTACAAAAGGGATCTAGACTTTTTGTAAAATAGTATGAAGTCCATCACTGGAAATGTATATCTAATATGATTTTCCAGTGATGCAGCCCTCATCACTGGAATATCTATGAAGTCCATGCATTGTTATGCTTGATATCTGCATTGCCAGTTGCATACCTATGCCTTGAAACCCAATTACCCAATAGATATTGAAATGTCCTACCTAACCAAATCTTCTCACTTTCTAAAATGTCAGTCCAGTCCCAGTATAAAACTTAGGTGGGCACCTTGGATTGCGATCATGATACAAAACTGCACAAGTAAGAAACTCCAAATTTTATACTAATGCGGCTGGTGCCCTACAAAGGAATGGTGGAAACAAAAGAATAGGAGGTTATACAGCCCACTGTTGAAGGTTCATTTCTGCAATAATGACTTACTGCAGGTCTTGGCTTTTCATCTGCACAAGTTTGTTTACTGTGCATCTGTTAAATAGTAATAGCTTGAGATTACCCTTGGCCTGGTTTGGATCTCATAAAATGTAGCCTGCCAGTCATTGTTGATCTGGGTCCAGCCAATTGATGGCTCTGTTTGTATTGATTTCGTTTTCAGGTGAAATGTTTCTCTACTTTCAGACAATGCACATTTTTGTTTATCCACCTGATTCTGTGGCATATGGTTCGTTGACCTTGCTAGTTTGACTGCTTTGTATGACAGGGGTCCAGGACTGCCTCAAGGATGTGGAAGGTCCAGCTCATCCTACGCTAAATCACCAAGTCCTCACAAGGTATCAACCATGTTATTTTGCTTCTGAGTTTTTACCACATTAACATGTTGGGAGCTATCCTAACTTTCTCTCTTTCAGGGTGTCAGAAAGGTATCCAGAAGTCGTACTCCAAGAAGCTAACTATTTTCTTTTCTGGTTTTCTGCCTCAGCACATACTGTCCATGTTTCTTTTGACATGGCCAGTGATTCTTTCTAAATAGCTGTCCTCATCAACTTGAAGCCATACTGCGAACCATAAACTTCTGTAAAATTACAAAAAGACAATTAGTGCACTGTCAGTGTTACTACTTGCCATTGTCTTTGAATTCTCTAAAAGGATAAGGTTATATTTTGGATGGCCTGAAGCTGTGGGCAATCAGTTTACTTTCACTGTAAACAAACAATTGATTTTGGACGAAATGGCATGCATTCTAAGCCTTCCATTTTCCATGTCTTTCATCCGTGCTTCCTCAAATCGTCTTCCCATATTCTTCTAGATGAAATCTCTGGCCCCTCCTAAAGTCAAATATTGACCACTGGCCACCTTAAGTCCCTAATATTTGCTTTACGAACGTGGCCAATGATGAAATAGTAGATCATTTGTTTGTCCAACTGCCCTTTTGTTTCTCTGATCTGTGCTACTTTCCTTCCTTTTCTCTCTATGCCTTGGGTTGCCCTGCCTTCTTTTGGCTCCCTCATGGATGGGTGGGGGAAGGCCCCTCAAAAGAGGGGTCCAATCAAATGGGAAATGCTTCAAGAGGTATTTGAGGGGGGAGGGTTATATGGGCTGTCATGACTGGGTTTAGATACTCATTGTGAATGGTTCCATGCTAAGGAATTTCGGGACAAATCTATCTTGGATTTCCACAGAAATTTGATATTGGTGCTCGGTGAGTCCTTGCATATTCCCAAGGGTGAGCCCTAAAGTAGAAAATGCTCCAATGGATGAGATTCTCAAAGTAATCCAGGGCCATTAGGTATGGGGGCTATGATGTAAATGGTGCTTTGGCGCAGCCCCGGATTTCTGATTGAGTGTAGAATAGTCTTCCGAAAGATTGTTCGAATCCAAAGAGGGATTCAAGAGCACAATGAAATTCACGATCACAATTAGAGAGAGAAAATCTCTTGAAACTGAATTATTATTACTAAAAGCATGTTTACTACAATGAAAGACTCTTCTTTCGATAGGAGTGACTATTTTTAAAGTAGAAAAGACTAACTCTAAACAAACATGGCTTACTCAAATAAATTAAGTAAGTTCTAATCTCAACTCAACATAAAATAGGAAATAAATAAGTAATTAAAATTATCTAACTAAAGATAGGGATCTTTGAGGAGATCAAGATCAATTAGGCCTGCGGGCCTGTGATCTGGATCGGATTTGGAATCGGCCTGCATCATGCACATGTATTATCCATTTTGGGGGCCAACTGGTCTTGGTGATTTTAGAGGTGCAGAGATCTTGAGGGTCTGTTTGATTGCATGAGGAGTGAAGTAAAATAAAATTAACTGGTCAAATTAAGAAGAAAATAAAGAAGAAAATAAAGAAAAAGGGGTTAAAAGTAAAGAGACAAAATAACAAAAAGCTACCCTTAAAATGTACTAAATGACAAAAAAAAAAGTACTCTTTGAAACTAAATGACAAAAGGAGAGTACCTTTTTTTTTTTTTTTTTTTTTTTGTCTTTTAGTGATTTTACTCCCAACCTCTTCTTTGTTCTCTCTCTTTTGATTTTACTTTTAATTTTATTTCATTTCACCTTCGTGCAAACAAACAGCCCGACATGGTCCGGTTCTAGTAGATGGGGGCTCAAAAAATTCTATAGCAGAATCTAGGAGATTAAAGATGGTGCCATGGCGTTTCTTCATTCCAACGAAACTTACAAACTATCCATGGAAGTTTTAAGGGGTCATTCTAGCATGCTTTTACTTCCTAGAGGAGCCAATATGAAAGCCAATCCTTTGGCCAAAGTGGATGTCATTCATAGTTCGTTCTGGTGGCTGAAATGACCTGAAAATTTCATTCTGGTCATTTTGCCGAAATGAAACACCTTAGAAAAGTTTTCAGTTTGGATTTCGTTGTGTTTCGGCTGAATTCTTGGATTTCGGCAGAAACTCCTCGGCTTCGGCCAAAGTGGGTGAGATTTAGATTTTCATTCGATTTTTTTCAACAAAAATCAAGCCTCTTATCAGTTCTTAACCAGGTGAAGGAGAAGGGGGAAAAAAGGGAAGAAGAGGAGGAGGGTTACCGGAGTGGAGGTCCAGACCGCTTGGCATTTCTAGTTGCCACCTCCGGCCTCTCTCTCTCTCTCTCTTGCTTGTCTGGAATATTCGGAGACTGGAGTCGGTCTTGATCTTCCAAGGGCACTTACTCCCTTTTGCCAATATCCCCTTTCCTTTTTCTATTTTTATAAAAGATGTCCTTTATGCCTTTATTTATTTTTTTAAGACCTCAAGATTGGCTCTAATTAGAGTGCTAATGATGTGGGACTTTGTGTAAGGTATGTGTGAGTATAATAGGTCCTTAGCCAAATTTAAATATAATCTTAAATTCTTAGTATTTATTTTATTTTATTTTACCTATATATATATTATGTTGTTATGCAAAGTTACTTAGTATAGTTTGATTGTAATTGTGAAACTCCAAAATATTTCATTCTTGAGGCCAGACCAAAATGGGGACTGAAATGGAACTAACAACTATGGTGTCATATAGAAGTTCCTTTTATTGGTCAGGGGTAATTCAACCATTCTCACATTTCTTTTTTTTGGTCCTTAATCGGTTTCTTCATTTCTTGCCCTTGATTATGTATATCTATGTATTAATTCTGTTGCTTTTTAAAGTACCACATCGAGGCCATTAGGTGAATGTAGTTAAAAAAAAAATTTTTTCCTGTTACTTTCTCTCAATAAAAAAAAGAATGTTGTTAGTCAACTGGGTTGCAGTAAAGACAGCTTGAAGGCTAATATAATTATTGGTTTGTTTTATAGAAGTTTCCAATGAATCCTTTTATTTTTAAATGTGTGTAGGCCTAGGAGAGGAAGAAGAAGCAGTAGCAACAGCAGTTCCCTATCTCCTAGAGCCAAGTAGTGCACACCGAGGTTGGGTGGAGCAGTGGAAAGGAGGAAGGCTAGCTGGAGAAAAATTTTCATGGGAATTTAGAGTGAAATTATTATGTTGAGAGAGGTGTATTGGGTTTCATCATGCTACTGGCTGGTTGGGTCATTTTGCTAAGAAATTCCAGATATCTTTGGAGCTATTGAACGTTCTTTTATAACTTTTTTTTTTGTTTTTGCCAGAGTGTAATTTCAATACGGTTCTTGTTAAGCAGGCACTTGAATTTTATCATACTATAGGAGCACTAGAAAATTGTTGGGCATGCGCGTCAGGAAATGTTGCTTTGTAAACATTCATATAGGAGGAATATTCATGTGTATATGTCTCTTACCATTTTTTTCGTGAGAACTCTAGGTGGGATCCACTATATGATCTATCCAAATGGAAGACACACATGACCCTTTTGAATTGAACTCGTTTACCAATTTTTAATCAAATCCGAATATATTGGACTGTTGGATCGACTATGCACCTATTCAAATGGAATAAATTTGTGGGTCATGGATGAAGGGGTTAGCGACATGTGATTAGGGCCAAACTTAGTACGTAGGGTGATCCTACATGGATCTTTCCATCCTCCCTGGTCTCTTCCCTTGCTGGGTTTCACCATGGGCTCCATAGAGGGGTATGCACGGTCTCTTGGTGAGAGACATTTGCACATGAATATTTCCCTTCATATAGAGGATGTTTGAGAAATTAAAAGAATTAAAAAAAAAAAAGGGCCTCTGTAGATGAAAGAATAGAAAATCATCTATTAGGCCAGACTACACCTGTAGAAACTGTTTTAAATCACCCCACAAGTGTGCATGACAAAATCCAACGCAACCACCATATTGAATTCCAAGGGAAGCAAGAAATCCACTTTGTGAAGTGGAAGGTGTTAAAACTTTTAATGGAAAATTAGAACCTAGGTATTGCAAGTATTAAGCATAGGAATTGTGCATTGCTGGTGATGAAGAGTTTAACCGAGAGGAACTCGGACCTTCAACTCCGCAGACTCCAATGCCATTTGAGTTTGAGCTCTTACCCAGCTCTGGCCCCCTTAGGGGTCGTTTGTTTTGTGTGAAAATGATTCACATGAGTAAATGAATCACATGTGAATTAATTGCATATGCAAAAGATTCACATGTGATTCAAATTTCATTGTTTGTCAATTTCACTAGTTTACACATGTGAATTTAAAGTATATCAACGGTTATAAAGATTTTCACAATTTCCTCCTAGGTTTTGAAGAATTATGATCTGAAATTTGACTACATAGCTGTTCTAGGTATTTCAAGGATGATGAACGGTTCAGATCCTGAAAAGCGGCCCCACAGAAACCCATATTTTAGATCTATGGTTTGAATTGATTGCCAAATATCTCACAATGTAGGATAATCCAACGGCTGAAATTTGATTTAAGAGCCATTTTGGATATTTTAAAAAAGATAGAAGGTTCAGATCTTGAAATAAAAAGGCCATATAAATTAAAAAAACAAAAAGAGGGGACTGGGTAGTGTACACATAAATCATGTCAGGCTAAAAGAGGGATATCAATGGTCATAAATGTTTATCACTATTTTCTCACAGATCATGAGGATTTGTGATCTGAAATTTGACTTCCTAGCCGTTCTCGCCATTTTAGAGCTAATGAACGGTTCAGATCTTCCAAAGGGGGCCCACAGAAATCCAGATTATAGATCTAATTGTCTATATTGTTTGCCAAATATCTCACAATCTAGGATGATCCAACGGAGCAAATTTGGTATGCAGCCGTTTTTAGCCTTATGAACATTATTAACAGTTCAGATTATTGTTTTGGGTCATGTAATAGTGAAAAAAATAAAAAACACGGTAACCCCTGTTTGGACGTCTGCGGTACTGTAGCAGCGCGCGGCTACAGTGCTGTGTGTAACCATTGACCATCTGATGAGGTGGGAAAATGAAGAGCCTTTTTGTGAGTTGTTTTTCACATCATTTACACATGGGGATTGGATTCACACCAAACAAATATGATTTATGCGTAATCGTTACCGACGTGATTCATTTACATATGTAAATAGTCACAAACAAACGACCCCTTAGTGTGGCCTGGATTGTAGTTTGGAGGGTTATTAGGTGGGCTCTACCAATAGTTATTAAAGCGTCTAAATTTTATTTCTTTTACAAGGATTTGGTTGCTGAAAAGCATCCATGTGAAGATTCACTACCTGTAGAGGATCGATGGTCTGTACTGGATCAAGTCAAATCTAATCAAATCTAATCAGATCTGCCAACGCAGGTACCGAGTGATGGATGGATGACGTTGGTTGGAGCCTGGAGTTGGGGTCTGACTGATCACACCCAAACCCAAAGATAGATCGCACGTGCAAAAGGGCCTAGAAGTGTATTGACATAGATGGGTGATAAATATGGATGAGTAGACTCCATCCAAATTCCAAAGCCGGCAACAACCATACAAAAGCGCCAGACGAGAGACGCTTTCCTTCCCAGTTTCACCCAAATTCCCGGGGAGAGAGAGAGAGAGAGAGAGAGAGAAGGCAAGGATTCCTCGAAAGAGAAAGTGGAAATCCCGTCTCCTTGTCTTTGTACTTGTCTGATTATTGCCTAGAGATGGTGGGAGCAGCAGAGGAAAGGGAGCTGAAGAGATTGGAGACACAGGTGGAGAATGGAGGAGGAGGAGGCTGGGACTATCTCTGCCTCGTCAGAAAGCTCAAGCTCCGTTGCTCCCATAACGTTGTCAAATTCGGTCTCCCCATCCTCAAAGACCCCAACTCTCGTTCCAAACTCGGCAACGATGGTCAGATTTCCTTCTTCTCTCTTTCTTTCTACCTTCCCATGATTTTACTTTTCCTATGGCTTATGATAGCGATGTCTGATGGGATCTCTGTTTTTGGGCACGTTTCGCATTGCTGCCAGATTCATACCCACGGAAAACTAACCAGAACCCTAGCTGAGTGCATTCATACAAGTGAAATTTCACATAAAAAAAAAAAAGTGAAGATGCTGGTTTATTGGCACAGAATTTTTCGTTCCTAGGAAATCATGGTTAATAGGGATGTTAAAGAAGTGAGGGGTTTTATTGATATAATCGAAAGGGAATCTAGATGGAGTTTCATGGTTCTGTTTTTAGGGGTTTATGTGAATTCTCTAAGTTTTATGGTTCTGTTGACCGTAGGCCAGCTATGGCACCGGTGAGGAAAAGTTTGGCAATCCAGGTACATGACCCATCAAGTGATACAGGTAGTAGGCTAAAGAAAATATTGATAGAGTTCATTAAATAAGATTTAAAAAAAGTTTAACTTATCTAAGAATTTAGCTCAAAATAGAATGAAATGGAGAAGCAGAATTCATGTACCTGGTCCCAACATGGTTGGGATAAGGCTTTGATGATGATGATGATAATAATGATGTGAATCTTGTAAGTTGTTCATTCATACAGAGAATATTAAAGATATGGACCTAGATTGTATGTTTACTTTTGAGTATGACACATTAGGACAAGCCCTTGATGGGATGAAATGACACATTAGGACAAGCCCTTGATGGGATGAAG
Source organism: Sextonia rubra (assembly GCA_037013555.1). NCBI lineage: Eukaryota > Viridiplantae > Streptophyta > Magnoliopsida > Laurales > Lauraceae > Sextonia > Sextonia rubra. The sequence continues at coordinate 20,946,906 of JASUAD010000006.1, forward strand.
CTATGAAGATGATGATGGTCATTCAGTTGATGTGAGAGATGGAATCTGTCTCCTGTTTTATTCTAAAACTACAAGTCGGGTTCCACTGTAACTTCTAAAAATAAAAAGATAGAAAGTGCTATAAACAATAAAACATGATGAAACTTTAATTTTTTTTTTCATTTGTAATGAAAATATTATTATCAAAAGTTGAAATTCTCAAATTAAAACAGTTGTCTTATTATTATTTTTCTATTTTTCTTGGGAAATATTAGAGTTTTTATCCCCTCCCTCTCTTGTGAAGAGGCAAACCACTACAGACATAAATGTAATAATTTTGTATTTCGGTTTGAAAACCTGCTGGTCATGTTTATACATTTTTTGTATGTTTCTGCATATATGGGAGGGTTGATATGTTAATGGTAAGAGTAACAGAGCCTGAAATCATGTGATGGATTGTCAATTCTTAAAAAATAAAAATAAAAATAAAAATAAAGCCACCTACCCTTGCCCTTTTAAAATACAATCAGACTGTCCACCCTTGATCCTTTTCCCTTCACCTCTCCTCTTTCTATTGCAATCATGTTGGCAAGACAACTATGCTTGTAGAGCTCCTACTTTAGAATGAATGCATGTTTGTAAGAAAATGTCTCTAGTGTGATTAGTGCAAGTTCTATGATGCCCGGATATGGTGTGGATACGATAGAGACATGGATTTTATATATAAAAAGTGAAGTATCGGTTGTGAGATGGGACGATACGTTGCCCATTTTTTTTAAAGTATCCGTGCATCGTGGTGCTAGATTTACTAGTGAAAGAAAAGTATGACTAAATTAGCTTCAGATTAGCTTCAGAGTAACATCATTTTTCAGTTGCACAACTGGCAGTATACTAGGAATCATAGAAACTAGGGATTGAAGTTGACAAAAAAGGGGATACAAAAGTGTTTCAATGGTATATAGAGGTAATAGAGATAGCTAATGGTTCTCAAAAAGAAAAAAATTAATTAATTACTAAATTTTTCCAAAAATAAAACAATCAGAAGAGTATATATTCCATGTTTAATTCTAAAACTAAAAGCCGTATTCCACCGTAATTTTTAAAAATAAAAAGATAAAAAGTGCTATAAACAATAAAACATGATGAAATTTTAATTGTTTTTTTCATTTGTAATGAAAATATTATTATCAAAAGTTGAAAACGGTAACATTCTCAAATTAAACTGGTTGTCTTATTATTATTTTTCTATTTTTCTTAGGAAATATTAGAGTTTTTTTCCCCTCCCTCTCTTGTGAAGAGGCAAACCACTACAGACATAAATGTAATAATTTTGTATTTTGGTTGGAAAACCTGCTGGTCATGTTTATACATTTTTTGTATGTTTCTGCGTATATGGGAGGGTTGATATGTTAATGGTAAGAGTAACAGAGCCTGAAATCATGTGATGGATTGTCAATTCTGAAAAAATAAAAATAAAAATAAAGCGACCTACCCTTACCCTTTTAAAATACAATCAGACTGTCCACCCTTGACCCTTTTCCCTTCACCTCTCCTCTTTCTATCACAATGATGTTGGCAAGGCAACTATGCTTGTAGGGCTCCTACTTTAGAATGAATGCATGTTTATAAGAAAATATCTCTAGTGTGGTTCACACGTGTGCTTGTGAGCACACAAGCACACAAAAAATAATAATAATAAAGAAAAAAAAAAGAAGGGTTGGGGAAGGATTGTAGTAACAAAAATGTTCTCCCCCATTTCCTAGGTAGTGCAAGAGCTATGATGCCTGGATATGGCGTGGATACGATAGAGACATGGATTTTACATATAAAAAGTGAAGTAGCCGATGTGATATGGGATGATACGTTGCCCATTTTTAAGTATCTGTGCATCATGGTGCTAGATTTACTAGTGAAAGGAAAGTATGACTAAATTATCTTTAGAGTAACATCATTTTTCAGTTCCACAACTGGTAGTGTACTAGGAATCATAGAAACTAGGGATTAAAGTTGACAAAATGGGGGATGCAAAAGTGTTTAAATGGTATATAGAGCTAATAGAGATAGCTAATTAGTTCTCAAAAAGAAAAAAAATACTAATTTTTCCAAAAGTAAAACAATCAGCAGAGTGTATATTCCAATGTATAAACTGAGATCTACTGAAGTCACCACAGTGTGATGTTAGATGCCAAAGCAAGCCATTCTCCTAGGAAAATGGAATTCTCTGGATTGTTCTTACCTAAAAATTGTGTACTCGGAAATGACCATAAGAGATGGATTATTATTATTATTTACTACTACTACTACAAAGGTGTTAAGTTTTCCTTCACAAGTAAGTGGGAAATCACCAATATCGTAGAAGGAATTTAGAAAAATTAGACTTCCCTATTTGTGTCCCTTGAAGCTGCAAGTGGTCAATTATAATTTGAAGCAGTTCACATTGCATAAACTGTGTTTTTTTTTTTTTTCAATTTATATGTCACTTTTATGACATATAGAGCAGAATGTTGGCCAATTAAGAAGACACATATTCATAAGATGGATGTAGCGGAAATGAGAATGTTTAAGTGGATGTGTGGTAAAACTAGGAAATATAAAATTAGAAATTATCGCTTTTGAGAGCATTTAGGGGTAGCACTAATAGGGGATAAGATTAGATAAATCTGTTTAAGATGGTTTGGGCATGTTGAGCGTAAGTCAATAATGGCACCGGTGCGAAAAAGTTTGAATATATATGTGGACGGCCCATCAAGAGGTAGGGGCAGGCCGAAGAAAATATGGGTGGAAGTCATTAATTCAAATTTGAAGAAGTTTAATTTATTAAAAGATTTAGCTCAAAATAGAACGGAATGGAGAAACATAATTCATGTAGCCGACCCCAACCTGGTTGGGATAAGGCTTTGATGATGATAAAGATGATGATGAATTCATATATCACTTTGATTTCTTGTTACTGAAGTTTACGGATTTTTTTTTCTCCTGGAGATGATATCAACCTCACATATTATGTCTCTCAATGTAGAGTGGACTCTTTATGAGCAGGTTGCTGTAGCAGCCATGGACATCCAGCAACTTGACGTGGCAGAGGTTAATTTCTTCTGATTCCCTGAAATAGTTGCTTTGTTTTTTTCTCTGCGATAAAATCTTTAGAAACTTTGTTTACAGCAAGAGGGAAGGGTCTTTTTGAGTAAATATGAATCAATGCCACAATCTCATGTCTGCAACTGTATGAACTGTCCTACTGAGTTAATGTTAAAATCAGGGGATATTGAAATTTGAGAACAAGAACCATCTTCCAAATCTATTTCATGGAAATTTATGAAAATACTAGCAACTTGATTATTGCCACTAAAGATATTCAAAGAGCCAATTGCTTCCAATAATTTTTTCTGTCTGTGGCGCATACTTTTGGCTCACTGTTATTTTCTATCTGTGGCTCATACTTTTGGCTCACTGTTATTTTCTTTCTTTTATTTCAATGGTATTATCCTTTTCTTTCGATAGTAGAAGCTATTGTTGGGGCACGTTTGGAAACTGTGAGTCCAACGGCCTATGGAATCCATGTTGTAGTTTTCCTTGGACATCTTTGGGTGATTTCATGAGTGTGGAATCAAGATTCTTTGGTATGGTTATGGGGATAGGAGGAGAGCTCACATTTGCTTGGAAAATGTCACATGTCTAGCCCCTCCTCTCAGACTTCAAAATCCTCAAGAGCATGGATTTTTTTTGTTAAAAAATTTGGCAGAAGTTTTCTGAAGCAAATTTTGGATTGGCACATTCTCTAACTGTCCTGTAAACTGTTTCTTGTTCCATTTGTCTCCTTATATCATGTTTCTCATAACAATCACATGCAAGATTATTAAATTGGCACTTATCTAACTTGGAAACTCTTTCTGCAGGATTGTATAAAATCTCTCCATAAAAAATTCCCGGAAAGTACAAGAGTTGGTAAGCGTGTGTGTTTATTTTTTGTTGTTAATTTAACTGAGCCTTCAGAATTTCCATTGTGAAAATCATTTAATTGAAGTTGATTCATACTTAAATGAATATATTTCATTTTGTCCAATCTTCATGTAATTCTGCATGCATGCATCATGCATAGGTGCCTCAAATTGAAGTCATGCATTTTATCACGGCATGAAAGATTAAATAGAGTGAATCTCTTGTTATTTATTTTCATTCTGGACATTTTCTATCAAGTACTCAAGAGCACAAGTTCCTATAGGGTGCCTTTGTGGGACGAGGGGATTCTTGATAGAGGGGGAAATTGTTCTGATTTTCCATGCACCCCATGATTCTATTATTTGGTGTGACACATTTTCCTTGTGGAGAAGGAAACAAATGTATTGATTTTTCTTTATCGAGAGGATTTTGATTTCCTATGAGAGGGGTAGAAATGTAGGATTCCTATTTCCCGTGAAAGTAAAAATTAGCGGAGAACAAAATCCTCTCATTGCACAAATAAGTCCATTAGGATTTCTAATGTTTAAGTACTACCTGTGATCATTTAATCTATAAAGTATTGAAATGACCTATGAACTTAAATGACATGCAAAGCATCATGAAGTCTGAGACCATTTGGGGCTTCCATATTAATAAAACAATTCTTACTAATTCTTACCTTAGATGACTTGCAATTTTGTTATGGAAAATTTAGACTCAAAGAAGAGAGAAATTAGGGGTCTAATAATTTTTCATTAACCATTACTGTTACTGTTACTGTTACTGTTAATAACTAGTAACACCAAAAGCTCGAGCTGTTAGTGAAAGGCATAACAATGTAGATCAACCCCCCCGGCCCACCCCACCCACCGAACGGGAGGCTGTTCGAACTCGAAACTCAACAGACAGACAAAACAAACAAACAGATTGAGATAACATGCCTCACGGAGTTTCAAACTCGCGACCTCTGGCTTTGATACTGTGTTAATAACAAGTAGCACCAAAAGCTCAAGCTGGTAGTGAAGCGCATAACAATGTAAATCAAAAGTCACCATTCTTGAACAACACCCCCCCCCCACCCCCCCCCCCCCCCCCCCCCCCCCCCAACCAACTTCTCTCTTCTTTTTTGCTTTTTCTTATGAGGTTTCCACCTCCTATCTCTATCCATCTTCTTTGCATTTAGATTTTGTTAGAAATTGGTACTTAAAAAATATCTACTGTACATTGACGATATAATTACGATGGTTTCCACTGTTTTCATTCTAGACTGGTAGATGGTTTCACCATTTTCTACAAACCCTTGCAGTCATTGAGTTTCAGTTTGATAGTGTATATCTGGGCACTTCTATTATGTTTGACTCGTAGTTTTACTTTATCTTTGCAACTTGTCATGTGATTATTATTGATGGTCCTTGTTTGGCAATAATCTTCAGCCAGATTAGAGTGCATGCTACTTGAAGCAAAGGGAGCATGGGCAGAAGCAGAGAATGCTTATGCACGCCTTCTGGAGGATAATCCACTTGATCAAGTAACTCAGCAGTGCCTATCTGAATTCTGAAGTGAACTTTTGAAACTTAAAGGGCTCCTTTGGCTGAGGAGCTGAAAATGAGGGTAGAGAATTTTCAGAGTTCAAATTTGAACTTCGTGATGTTTTTCTCTAGTTCACTTCCTCCTTACTTCTCTTCATCCAAATGGCCCTTAAATTTTCTTTACTCAAACTTTCTTCCCTCCTTTATTTGGGGTTATTACACCATCAGATTATGCAAGACTGAAACCAATATGAAGTTTTCAAGAACTTGATCCCATGACCTGCATAAGGGAGTTGCCTGACCTTTGTGCTTCTCATGCTGTTGGCATTTAAGCGTTTGATGTGCTCATTTCAAGAGAAAGTATAATAAATTCAGGCTGAGAATATTTGATGTTCTCTAGGTTTTAGCTTGTACGAGTAGGGTGTGCTGGTCATGTGATCCAAGTTGTTGATACAAATGTCCATCCTCAGGAAATCTTCCAGATTCGAAGGCCCTATTCAACTCATCTTTGGCCTTCTCTTACCCATCTATTTTCTGACCCCAATTGAAGGTCTACGTTACTCCCATCTTGGAGATTTTTTGCGAGTAGGGCTTATCATATATGGATAACTGAAATGTGGGACCCACTGGAAACCTTGGCTGATGCACATATGCTCAGGCAAAGCATTGTCTATTTCCTCTGCTTTAAAACTTTATGAATGTAATTGAAAAAGAAACGCTATGGAGTTTAAATGCATTTTTCATCAATCAAAAACTAAAGTTCGAAGGCTCTCTCTTTTTAGGCAATCCACAAGAGGAAGGTTGCTATTGCGAAGGCACAGGGCAATATATCAAGTGCCATCGAATGCCTCAATAAATACCTTGAAATGTAAGCAAGCAATATTGAAGCCCTCTAATGTTATCATTCCCTCTTCCCCCTTTATGAAAATCATGTCCTTTTGCTGCTGCTTTTACTTTACAAACACTGCTGATTTGGCTCTATTCTATTACAGATTTATGGCAGATCATGATGCTTGGAGAGAACTTGCTGAAATCTATGTTTCCCTACAGATGTAAAATTGTTCCTATCCTCCTTGTGATCTTGGATGTCCAGTTTTTTTTGAAGCTTTAATTTTATTTTGTTCTTTTCTCTCAGGTATAAGCAAGCGGCTTTTTGCTATGAAGAGCTGATCTTATTTCAACCCACGGTTCCACTATATCACCTAGCTTATGCCGAGGCAAGTGGACTGCCTATTGTTGGTTTGGTGCATAACTAATTCTGTAGTTCTTTATGTCATAATTTGGAATGGGGAAAACATTAGTAGCGTCAATACTTGCATAATTGTTTGTGTTCAGCAAAAAGAACCTTTGTTCATGAGGTGGCACTAGCCTGTATACATTTTGGATCTGATTTATGTTTGCCATTATATTGATATGATCTTTATAGATCGTAAACCCATGAAAATATGTGAACTCACAAAGTAAAAATTCCCTCTATCCATTCAAGTGATATTTGGTCCACTGTGATTTGTGGAGGTGGTTTTGATCCTACAGTTGATCCTAACAAGAAGAGGACCATATATGTATGTATGTATGTGCATTATATTTAGAAATGCTTGCATGGGAACAGCCATGCGGACGCCCTTTTTTAGGGACGTGGGCCCCCCCTATGAAGGAGTTTAACTTATCTGAGGATTTGGCTCAGAATAGGTTGGATTGGAGAAACAGAATTCATGTAGCCAACCCCAACATAGTTGGGACAAGGCTTTGATGATGATCGACCCCCTATGATCAATCCAACCCCCATCACTCCCTCTAACAAATACCCCTCGGAGTTGTCACAGACCTCTTCTTTTTTATAACCATCTGAATGAGATCGACATTTGGATTGAAATACTAACCAAATGATGCCTTATCAAATTGTTAAAGTTGAGGGCAGTGGATCAAAGGGTCTCACACAGGTAGGTGCCATCTAGGTCTCACACGAGAGCGTACCATCCTTAATAATTTTTGGAACAATTTTTTTGGATGACCATACTTTTATAATTGAGCTATTAGTTTTTATATAGTGAGTGTTATTTATTGAACTTCCATGTGTACTTCCATTGATTCATTAGGTGCTCTACACTCTTGGTGGCTTAGAAAATCTTCAGATGGCTAAAAAATATTATGCATCCACCGTTGACTTGACGGGAGGCAAGAATACCAGGGCTCTATTTGGTATATGTTTGGTGAGATAATTTTACTTGATTCTTGACCATGATAACTCACTTATGTGACCCTCTCTCTCTCTCTCTCTCTCTCTCTCTCTCTCTCTCTCTAGGAACAGATGCAACTTTGTCAATTTGCATAACTTTAATACATTTCATTTCATTAAAAAGAGAATCACTTCATTCTACTATTTTCAATAATTATTTACACTGTAAAATTATAGGATCATGAACCTCAACCAAGTGGCCCATCCTAGGGAGACAAAATAAGCAAATTACAAAAATATACAAGTTTGTTAACTTTCATAATTATATCCAAGACTGAATTGGTCGTTCATTACACTGGATATAAATAAGCTTCTAATAGCTTATGCCCAAATTTAAGAATCCTAATACATACAAAAGAGGAAAAGAAAATTTCTGCTCAAGAGAAGATTCCAAAGAGTGGTTGATAGTGCATATCCTCATTAGATGTTCCCAAATCAAATGGCCCACCACCAGATTTTTAACATTTAAAACACTTAAATAAAGTACTATAAGAAAAAAATATTCAAATGTTTCTTATTAATAATCTTTCAGTGGGTCTAGATCATTTAAATTTCTCATAGAAATGGGGAAATGAAAAAATATTCAAATGTTTCTTATTGATAATCTTTCAGTGGGTCTAGATCATTTAAATTTCTCATAGAAATGGGGAAATGAGACACTTTTGGTTTTTCTTAAGCATGCCCCACTCAGGAGCCTCACAAAATTCAAGAGAATTCCTATTTTCTTAGTCCACTCAATGTGCCCACTTTTGAAAATTTTAAACCATTTAAAGAGGCCATTCGATGGGCCCAAAGCTTTTTCATATTTTTAATAGAAATTTGTACTGTGGAGCCTTATTTTGATTTTTTTTAAAATGGGCCCTACTCAATAGGAAAAGGCCGGTAATGGCGCCGGTGAGAAAAAGTTTGACTATACAGGTGGATAGCCCTACCAAGGGAAAGGGGTGGACCAAAGAAGGTATGGATGGAGGTACTCAAATCGGATTTGAAGATGTTTTAACTTATCTGAGAATTTGGCTCAGAATAGGTCGGAATGGAGGAATAGAATTTATGTAGCTGACTCCACTATAATTGGGACAAGGCTTTGACGATGATGGGCCCTACTCAAAAGCCTCACTAAATTATTGTGGGTGGGAGGCTGGAGCATAAAAGTCGCACGTTCTACAAATAAAGGAAAGAGGAGGACGAGGAGGATGATGATGAGTAGTTACAAGAAGTCAGGAGGTGATACCTAGAGCTTTAGTGAGCTCAAGGTTCCATGCTTAGGTGAGTGACACATGAAGGATGGCAAGCAACTTATAAGAGACTTTAACGACCCTTCTTGATGTAGCGTCACGAATAACTTGTTTCAAGAAGGCTTGTGGCCCATGTGTGGACCACCCATGGTTCTGTAGAGTATTATTGTTCCTGCTTTTATTACTGTCTAATTTTTATTAAAGAGAGTTGATTAATGATATTTTGAGGGGATTTGTTCCCTTTGAGGTGCATCATCATTTATAGTCTCTTTAGAGACGAGTGATTGTGTGTATGTGCTTTGGCACTTTATCGTACTATCACTTATGACTCAAGCCCTAACCTTAGGGCGTACATCCATTGGTATTAGAGGGAATGATACTCTTTGTATCAGCATTGTTTCTTGATCCGACCCCAACCCCATCTTCCATTTCCCTATTAGCACCACTGCCGAACTCCATCAATTGATACCCCACCACCAACCAGAACTTCCTAACCCCAACTATATCCTACCCTTTAATCTCGACTCCAAATTTCCCCAAAACTTAGCCACCATCAATTCCTATTATTCCTATTATTCTCTCCCCAACGGCAACCCTATTCCAGAAAACCCCAAGCCACTCTGCTGAACCCACTCCACAATAGAAATATCAATCACCAAAAATGGTATCAAAATTGCCCTGCTTTGTGTTAGAATTGGTATCCAGTGGTATGGAAATGGTCACAACTCTCAAGTTGCTGACCAATAAACTCAAAATGCCTAGTCATTAGAAGTGCGGCAAACTAACTATTTAACAACAGTACCTTCACCCTCATCATAGCAGATAATGTGCGGCAATTTTAGTACCATACATAGATTGATCAAAATACGTACCGGCCACTATATTGGGTGTAGCACTATTTGTTATTTAATTTGAACTTTAAACTCTATTTGAGAATTATTTTATAATTTATATATCCTTTGTTATATACAATTGAACTAAATTGCTCATTTGAATTATGAATTTAGAAATGCATAATACTTTCTAACTTTGTAAGGCTAACCAACATGAATACATGGGAAAAATTAGATCAAAACTTTTTTTTTTTGGTAATCATTCAACGATACAAAACTTTTATGTACTGAAGGTGTTGGAAAAACATTAAATTCTAACATTTTCCAATATTCTGGTTTTTGAAAAAAAAATTTTGACAACTTTTTTGATTCACACCGCTATTCTGCTGTGTATCGCTGCTACCACTACATTGTGTTTTGACCACTTCCTAATACACTCATCGCAACTACTATTTTGATCCTTAGTTTTCAATTTCATAACATTTTTTGTAGTATATAAGAAAAACCAATCTCAACCAACATATAGTCAGTCCATGTAACATAGGGGAAATTCATCAAACATAAGATAAGCATCTTAGAAATCCTTACCATACATATAATTCAGACATGAAGGGCATTACATCCCTCACCATATAATGTGCTTAGAAGTTTAAGACACCCTTCCATAAACAAGTTTGCAAAATCTCAGAATATTAGACGCGGTGGATCCCGATAGCGAAGGAATAAGGTTCAGCCAGCCCCCTTTTTAATGAAGTTAGAGTGATCATGGCTCATGATCACATACAAGAGGCAAGTGTTGCCAATTTCCTCTAGGGTTTTCCCTCCTAATAATTAACATTGCAATTTTCCACTTGCCACCTCATTCTTAGTTGAGAATAATTCATTTTAGACAAGCACAAGGAACAGCATATCCTCATCCTCATCATCATCATCAAAGTCTTACCTTTCACCTTCTTAACTATCATTAATGGTATTGCTCCTATTATCCATGGATATTACTAAGCAACCCTTGATTTCCTTCAGTGTAGTGTTGCCATCAGTCAGCTGACAAGAGGGCGGAACAAGGATGAGAAAGAGGCCTCAGAGCTACCATCTCTAGCTGCAAAGGCCTTGATGAAAGAGTACAAGCAGAGGGCTCCCAACAAACTTCCTCTGCTTACATCCACAATGAAGAACATGAAATTAATCTCCTGACTACTGCATTCTTTGGCATCTCATGACCCTATTTTTACAGAGTCGAAAGGCTTTTTGAATAGGATAAAACCTGTTAGAGCCCTTGATGATTTGTTTATCATTGCCTCTATTTGACTTATGGTGGGACCTTTTCTCCAGTTCTGGCTGTAGCCTGTACTTCCTAAGCTGTGTAGAGGAAATGAGAAGCTTTTTTCCTTCCATTATTGGTGCATTAAATTTCCACTTAATGATTGAGAGATGGTTTTGGTTGGCTATATTATGTTTACTATTTGCATTTTTTTGTAGGTGGTTACAATGTAACCAATGGAAAGAAATGTAGGGGATCAAGGAAACAAAGTGTTATCTTCTGATTGGTGGTGATAACAGATTTTATTTTCCTTGTTACCTATGCATCAACATTCAATACTCTTTATTCCCTTGGATGAGGTTATTAGTCTTGACAATTGTGATGATCACTGGCTTCTATTAGTTTGCTTTTGGATGAAGAAATCAAGTAAAGTTAGGCACTTAGCAGGATTTGATAGTCTGTAATTGAAATGGAACCTAAGCATGGCTTGGTTATTCTTTGCTCGGGAGATAGTAACCCAGAAGAATGTATTCATCAGGGAAAGAGTCGGTTCTATGGTTGGCTTTTTATTGAATGGGATCTCTCTGCTTGTAATAAGTTGGCTCTTTTAGATGGAATATGATTTTGCTGCTGCTGGTGATTTAATTTAGGGTCTTGTTTGATGGCAAGAATTTTAGGGATTATTTTTTCAACCATTGAAATTTGCCAAATGCATCTTAAAAAAAAAAGCCTAGTTAAAACTCCAAAATCCGGAGTATTCTAAGGATTATTTAAGCCGTTTTATTTCAGCTGTACTTGAAATTTTCTCCATCAAATAGACAATTTGGAGAATTCGAGAGACAAGGTTGGAATTTTCAATTATGGTGAATCTTACAAACTGTAAATAATGACAACATGATATCACTTTTTCAGGCTTCATTCTGTCAATCTGGATGATAATAGGCCTATTATTATCTTTGGGGTGGGGTTGATGTCTATTTACTTCCATGATTTGAGAGGACCCCTAGAAATAGGTCTACTATTCAGTCTATTCTTTTATCTAATAATGTCGATTTCCATACCAAAGAAAACATCAGTCTGGTGTGACTGAGTCTATTGGATGTAAATTACGAAATCTGAATTTAGGGCAAGACAGATTGTGACAAAATCCCCAAACATCAAATGCTTAATGATCCTTAGTCCAAGGATAGAAATTGGCCCGATGGTTTGGTAAACCAGCAAAGAGATCTTATTAAGACCATAGGACTGACCGAAGATTTTCCAAAACCATTACCACTTAGATCATCGGAACGCAGTTGCCCCCGTAATGAATTTACCTGTTCTCTAATTACCTATATTTGGTCATGGCATAGAAATAAACAACCGTACGTGTCTGTAACTTCAGTGAAATTAAGGTCATCCAAATGCATGAATTGTCATTTCACATAAACCTTTAGATCTTAACAAGCCCCCATCTTTGGCCTTCCCATTTAACAGAAAATATATAAATTGTCAGTCCAACATCCTCCAATGATAATTCTGTGCAGCTGCATTAATCTAAATAAAACTTTTCAAAGGTAGAAATTTGCAAGGGAACATTGCTGAGGAGCTCATTCCTCAACGCACTTCTCTGAAAGGTACCAGGAAATATATTCAAGGCTTTAAATTCTTCACATAAAGAATTTTAAGACCCCAACCTATCCTCTTACAGTTTCTGAAAGAAGATAGTAAAAGAGTGCTTTCTTTTCATTAAAGAGAAAAACTGGTGGAAGTGGAACCATCACCAGTAACATCAAGACGAACTTCTTTGATAAATGTAACAACAGGAGTCGGTTGCACATTATCTAATAAAATGATTATTTTCAGAGAATAGAGCATGACTTCATGTGCTTCCTTGGTTAGAAAACTAGGGTGATGTTGAAGAAGACTTCCCTTGAAAAGTGGAGGGCTTTGGGCTTCAGAGGAGGTCCACACCTGCAAGACAGACTAATGCTGTGCATTATGAGATAGCAAAGTATGAAAGTGTGCCTGACTTTATGTAATGACCTCTGCAATAAGCAAAGCGGAGATGACCATTTTCTTTTGGTAGACATTGCATAAAACAGGCCATGAACATCCTTAGGTCCCATCTGGTTCCTCTAAACTCAGCTGCCCTGCAGTCCTGTAATTGGTTATGACAACAAACAAAACTGTCACTTATAAATAATAATGAATGAACCTCATTTATGTATAAATCCAGTTAAGTTCGTTCCAAACAGGACCTTGGTCGCTCCAAATGACACTATTTTAGTGTTGGAACAGGTACAACAGAACTGTGAAATCATGTTTCAGCATAATTTGTTTATCCATGAGTTCCACCAGAGAAATCACCAAAAAGAAACCCAAGGTCCATTAATATACAAGGAAATGACAATACATATGGTACCAACTACTAACTGAACATGACAAATTCATCATCTCCATATCATTCATCTGATAATTTAATGAGTAGGTGTGCTCTAGTTTGCAAAATGAGGAAGCCAAGGGTATTTTGATCTGCATTCATATGGGCAGATTGGATAAATGGTCTCAAGAATCAAATCCAGAGTAGATTCCACTCTCTCTCAATAGCCTTTTCTCCTCTTCAACATAGTTCTTGCCCCGACTGGCCTGACCAAGCTCTCTCTTCCTCTTCTCCTTCTGTGAGAACGAAAAGTTCTTCTTCTCCATTAATATCCGTGCATTTTCCAGCTTCTCACCTTCAGCTACTGCTGCACGGGTCTGCCTACGTACTTCATACGATTCTTCGATGCCCCTGTTGTCTGTGCCTCTGTCCTTGCCAGTCGACCAAGACCAATCTTTCTTTTCATCTTCAACCACCGGCTGAGGAATTTTCAAGACTGACAGCCCACCACTGTAGCCATGCTGACTTAAAGCTTCATAGTCAATGACAAGACCACCCTTTTTCTTTTTGGTGTTATCTGGTCATGGATTAAAAAAAAAAAGGTAAAAGTCAGTTGATACGAAAAAAGAGCTTAAAGAGTATTTCGAGGATGAATTGTACAATCCTTGATCTGAAAACACATACAGTTTGCTTTCCACTTTTCAGTTTGTAACAATGGGAGCCAATGAAACAGTTGAAAACCAATGTCACAACTGGCCCCACAGTGGATGGCCCATGTTTGGAAAATTACCGAGACCGGAAGATCCTAGCCATCCAATCTTTTGGCTTCTTACTGTTGTCAAATGTGGACCACATCATTGCTGTATTTTCTTGACCTTCAAGTGGATGGCCTAGACTAAAACCAGAACCTCATTTGGAAAACGTCTTCATAGACCATCCACAGCATCCATGGTGGGGCCAACAAACAGGTTTGAAATAGTGAATTTGAACAAACTGAAAGAAGAGAAACTGTAATTATTGCACTGAGCGATGGAATGGTAGTCATGCATTCCAACTAATTTAAAGTATCAAGAAAATGATATAGAAATATGAATTATAAAAATGACAGCCACTTTCCCAGATCTGAAAGTCTCATGAAAATTTGATCCCTTTTTTCTTTTTTATATGAAAATTACACACCTTCTACTTAATAATTTCTGAAAAAAAAAAAGAGACCTCCCTGCCAATCTTATATTCTTTTTCCTTCTACTTTTGCCTTTGGGTAACGGATTAATCATGTTTCACAGTGATCTAAATTATCAGCGTGGGCCTGAAGAGCACAACATTACATTTCAGTTATAGAAGCAAACCCCAACCCCCCCACCCCCAGCACGTCTTTTTTGGAAGATGTGCAAAGGCCGAATTTCCCAGCTATATTTAAACGTATGAAAATGCCTCAGAAGGAAAAGCATGGTGTAAAAAAAAAAGGGCTTTGTAATACAGGTCTCATGCCTGTGGAAAAATTAACATTTGAAAGCAGGATGCATGGGGTTAAGAGATCAAAGCATTGGCTTTGTATTGTAAGAAGGCCAAATATTCCTTAGTTCCTGCCTTCTCCCAAATAAATCAATATAAACAATCATTACCTCAGTCTCACAAGCGGAACACTTTTATATTCTGTTGCATCAAATTATTCAGTTCCATTTCTTGCAACAGGTTTGCCTTTTGAATAGCAGGCTAACAAAGGAAACAACAGATTACAGAAGAAAAGAAAAAGATACCAAAGCCCCTCTTTTAGCCAACACATCCGCGAAGAATATGCCCTAAACTCCACAACCAAATTTGAAGATAAGAACTTGATTTCATTAAGATATAAGTAGAACTTCCATGGGCCCTAAGCTTCATTGGAGACCCAATAGAGAGCATTGAGAGAATCACTTTCCACAATCAAAGGCTGCCTAAACGAATCAATAAATAATCTTAGAGCTTTAATGATGGCTAAATTCTCAGCTTCATTTGAATCTTTCACACCAACCGAAGAAGAAAATGAGAGAGAAATATGACCTTTGTGGTTGCAAAGAACACAAATACCTCCTGGCCCCGACTCCCCTTTAGCGGCCCCATCTACATTAAACTTCAAAAAACCCACAGAAGGAGGGGACCATTGGTCACACTACTTCAACTTAAAAGACCCACCAACCATACAAGCCCCCCAATTGCTAATAAGAAGGTAAGATTGAAATCCTGAAACTCTTTCTTGATCGTTATCCAATTACCAATTCTCACCTTCACCAAATATAAAATATTGAGAATAGAGGCTACCACATGATGCAGAGCCAGGTACCAGACATGGGCGGGCAAAGATGGAGGGATCAAGATGGAAGGTGGAAGGAATAGGAGGCTCAAGCCAAACTCCCCATCACGAGCGAGGAAGAAGATGACTTTCCAAAACCCCAAAATCACTCGTAGAATATTTTATTCATCAATAACTCTGCTTTGCCAAGAGGCATTACAATGCTTTAAATAATAAAAGACAAGCCCTAGGACTAATCTCAACCATTAAAATAACCTAGGGCCAAGATTAAAGCAACTTAGCTAATAT
Source organism: Sextonia rubra (assembly GCA_037013555.1). Taxonomy (NCBI): domain Eukaryota; kingdom Viridiplantae; phylum Streptophyta; class Magnoliopsida; order Laurales; family Lauraceae; genus Sextonia; species Sextonia rubra. The sequence goes on from JASUAD010000006.1 coordinate 20,962,861, forward strand.
AAATTAAAAGACATAAATATTAAATAGCTCTAAATAAAATAAAATAAGCACATTAAATGGGCTGGGCCCATATGCAAGTTAACCCATGGGGACCATGGGTCTATCCTACATCAATTCTCCCTTTGCTGGAGAGAACTCAACCTCGAGTTCTATAGATCTTCTCTAGGATCGAATATCAACCCTTCCTTCACATGGCTTGAAAGCTTGATTCACTATTCGCAACTTCAATTTGGTCTTCCACATCGAAGTAGAATGTTGGTACCGCTCCTTGTGAAATATGAAATCTGCATTGATGTCAGATCTAACCACTAGATTATTCAAAATTTGGATTTGTACCATTTGCTCTAACTCTTCAAGTAGTAATGGTCGATCTCCAAGGATAAAGTCAATGTGAGGAGCTTCGATGATACGATCTTCTTTGGCAATCTCCTTATCAATGACCTTTTCATCTGACGATTTAATTGGCTTTTCTGGATGTGGCATGACGATCAAATCCATTGGATGTTCATCTGGGTTGCTAATCATTTCCAATGTTCATGTTTTCTTCAATAGATTGCTTAACATGCACTTCTGTTATTTTTCAAGGTCTTTCCTCTATGGATTTAGATTTTTACATCTGTGATTGTCGAAGCTAGTGCTCAACACAGATGGCTTCTGTAATTGCTTCCATGATGTTTTCGCATTCACTCACTCTCTCCAATATATCCAGTCTCAAGCCTCCAAGAAAACTAATTAAGTCATGTCTTTCATCCTCCACTAACTAACATAAATATTGGAGCTTGCAAATTCATGCCCATATTTCACAACTGTCAAATCTACTAGTCTCAAATTAAGAAATTGGTGAAAATAGACTTCATTTTGAACATACCAATCTCCATAATTAAGTTTGTAGAGAATTATTTGAAATCTATGAAAATTTCAAGGCTTTCCAATTTCATGTTGACTTGAATGCAAAGATTGAAAATTGAATGCTCTTAAACTGACCAGATTTGTGGATCTCACTGATTGGAGTTCGCAAGTGAAGATGGATCAACGATTGGAGTTCAGATGGCTTTGATAGCACTGACTGAAGATGAAATGAATGATATTGACTTGATCTTGGGCCCACTAATTGTAAACTTTGTATGCAAGAATGGCTAGGCCCAAAGAGCTGCTGTATACACTTTGTTTTTTTCAATGTTGCGGCTTACGTCGGACGCTCAGTTTTTTTTTTTTTTTTTTTTTCAGATTTGGGACAAACTGAAGCTCAAGCCCATAAACTCGGCTTAGTTAGGTCAAGTGGTGGATTTGGGTTCGGCCAACCTGGCCCAACTTCTTAGCCCTCACTCTAGTTTTCGGTTCAAGAAAGGAAGAAAGAGGAGAGGAAGTTAACCATCTTTCGTTTCACAAGGGATCTCTACCAGAGTGAATGGAGGAAAGCTAGTGCTAGCTGGTAAAAAGCACAAGGATGACAATGGCGACCGCTTGACTGGTGCTGGCTTGCAGGCGGTGACGACGATGATGCTGCCTTCTTTTTCTTTTGGAGGAGATGTGAGGCACTGATGGAAGAAGGGGACAATGGTGCTCGACAACAGTGACGAGGATGGCAACCTTCTGTGATGGAGTTGACGGTGCCAAGTACGCTCTTCTCTTTCTAATATTTAGGTCATCTTTTTTTTTTTATTTGCTCTCTGCACTTCTGTTCCTTTTAGCTTTGGTTCTAGAAAAAAAAAGAAAAGAAAAGAAAAGATGGGGTTAGCTTTGGTTCTAGAAAAGGGATGGTGTCCATGGGTTTGACAGTGGTGGATTTTTTTTTTCAAAGATTAGGATCAATTGAGGCTTTGGGTATTCAGCTAAGTTGGATCTCTTGGTCGAACAAAAGGGTTGGGGATTGGGGGTTTCAATTGGATCTTTGGGGATTAGGGGTTTCAATTGGATTCCAAAAGTGCAGATTTGGGATCTTGGGAAGAGGGAGTTTTGGATTGACAGGGTTATGGGAGATTGCTGGGACTTGGTGTTGGGTTTGGATGACAGGAAGGATAGATTATAATAGTTCAGGCACAAAGGTGATGATCGGTCAAGGATTGATAGCACAAGGGAAAAATGATGGGTTCTGTCATGGGTTCAATGGGGTTTGTGTGATGGGGGCTGCCGTAGGGTGATGGTGATAATTTGAGCATGTACGAGGAATTATTCGCTGAATATCAAATCTGGGGTTGGAATGATCTTTAGCTCTGATACCAATTGATGTAGAGCGGAGTACCAGATGTAGGGTGGGCAGAGATGGAGAGACGATAGATGGAAGGTGGACGGGATATATTGGGGAAATCCCTGAAGATATTGGCCTCACATCAAACTCTCCATCCCAGACGAGGAAGAAGAAGGAACTTGGGGAACCCAAATCACTTGAGAGAATTTTTCATTAATCATTCACTAAACGAATAGCCAAAGAGGCGTCACATCACTTATATAGGAAAATAATAAAGCCTAAAACTAATTTGGATCATTCAAACACATTGATGACCAAGATTTAAAACACTCAGCTAACATAACTAAAAATATAATAAAGCCTAAATAAAATAGAAAACCTAACTAATAAGTGGGCTGGGCCCAAAAGAGCTGGTTGAGATGGATGGGTTGGGCCCATTGGCAAGTTGACCCATGGGGACCAGGGGTTTGTCCTACATCAACATAAGCATAAATACCCAAAGGTCATAATAAAACTTGCAGATGTATCATAATCGCAGGATGAAAATAGTAAACAAATAGCATTAATACAAATTCAGAAAATATTTATAGGATTTTTTGCATTAAAAACAAAAAGAGTGAAGACTATGTAGGAAGAGGGGCATTCCTTAATAAGACACCATGATTGTGACCATAAAAATATCCAAGAAAAGGGAGAAGATTTTGGTGGTTGGGAGGAAACTTTTTCTAATAAAGCTCACCTTTCGTAACAAAATCTTTTTCCGATCGGTCAACTGCACTTTTTTTGTTAGGCTGTTTGCTACCACCCTCTTCATCATCTTCCAAGTCCGAGTCTGAGGAGTCATCTGACGATGATGTGTACTTATTATCCCATATCCCTGCCCTTTTCATGCTACAAAAACTGAAAGTAATTAATAGACAGTAGACACAACTCAGAAATAAATCACTTATGAGAGTTGCAGGTTAACTAACGACAAGAATATAGCCTCCAGTTAAAAGCATAGTAACCTAACTATGTGCTTTAGAAATCCAAAAAAACAAAGGGTCCAACATTACTCTACACAAATTACAAAAAGGAAAGTATTTAAGACAATCTACTCAGCAGATTATTGATATTATGACCACAGTTTTCTGACTCCGTGGGTTGACAAGAATCAGCCAGTCAGGCAGGTCAGCAAATTAATTTTTAAATAACTTGTATTACAAATATCAATATATAAGAAATACATAAAAAAATAAAAATATATAAATAAATTCCACGTCTAAAATAAAAATGGAATTCATATTACAAATTAACATTAAGACTTTATAAAATAAAATAATATACATCAACTTAACCTATAACTTAAATAACATAAATATCCTTGTCCAACTTAACCTATAACTTAAATAACATAAATATCCTTCTTAGCAAATTAAAAAAAAACTTAAATATCCAAAACCTATTAAACAATAAATCCAGGTATGCAAAAGTCACAATAAATCCATCTAAGTATTTCAAAAGTCACATTCACAAAGGATCCAGATATAACATCCAACATAATTCTCAGAGAAAGAGATATATATATATATATATACAACTTTTGGTGACTCAGCTGACTCAACTAAACCAGCACAAGTTGGCCAAGTCCCTGATTGACTCGCAGAGTCTACTGAGTTAAGCCCAAAACTAGTTCAGCTAAGTTCTACGCTACCCAGATACTAGATTTAGACCTGGCAAAGAAACCTCAGGCAGGTTCCTGCTCAACTCGTTAGGTCAGACAACTATGTATGAACATTTAAAAAGAAAAAAAAACTTTCAAATCTCTGTGTAACTGCAAAAAGAAGCTGGGAGAAAACAATTGGAAGTCTTAGATGATACACCCAAACATGCACATACAAAAACATATGCTCAGTTGAGGAAACAATGATCTCTTATTTTGGAAAAAGAAAGAAAGCAAATAAGATTAGGCTCTTGGAATATGTGAACAACAACTGCAGTTTGGTACAATGAAAATGAATCAGAACAATCAGAATCTGATGAACAACAAAAGAAATAGAAAAGATAACTGAGCAGAAAGAATATCAGTAAGAAGATGCATACAGTCATCAAAAGTGGGAAAATATGCAAAAAATCTAAAGGGTTTGCATTTAGAGTTACTAGTTGATTTCTACTTTCTTTGTTTTAATTGATTACTAAAAGATGTAAGATTGTTGTGCAATCAGAATAATTGATACATTCTACCCCAAATCAGTCACATAGCCTATGAAAGAATGAAATTTTCTTTTCTTCTCGTGCGGTGTGCATGTAATAACCCAACCTGTCTTGGTGGGCCAGCCTTATAGGGTGGGCCATGATGGTCCAAACCATGTTTGGAGTCCTAATTTGATCAGAATATTGTAAGTCATCGAATCAGGACTTTTGGTAAGTCCAGTGTAGGAGTCCCAATAGACTTCCTCTCTCAGAATATGTTTCCTATAAGACTCCCTGTAGTTTCCAAACAGGACTTCCCTCCGAACACTAAACATATATATTAGACAGTAGGCAGAATCTATCGTTTGCACACAGCAACGATAGAAATTACGAGAGAGAGAGAGAGAGAGAGAGAGAGAGAGAGGACTGATTTGGCTGTGGAATTGATTAGGAGGAGAAGAAGATCAATAGCGGGACGCGCGGCGGATGTCTGACGAGAGACCGATCACTGGCCGAGCAACTTACTTCTATCGAAGGTGAATAGAACTTCTCCACTGTTAATTGTAAAAAAATTGAATTTAAGAAATTGTATTAAGGATTCCATCGTAGAGGGGAAATCAAAAAAGTCTTGATCATCCGAAGTGATGATCTCTATCAAATACCATTACCACAGTGACTGGGCACAGGGTTATGGGACTAATTGATCTGTGGGGCCCAGATGATCCATCCAATGATGAATCAGATCCAATAATCTAAAGTAAAATTTGTGTTCGACCCCAACGACCCTACACAAGACTAGAAACTAACTCAAGTACACCATCAATTGTGGAGAAGAAGACTCCTCTTCACTGTGACGACTTACGATAAAGCAAACAGTAATTGAAACTTACCTTCCAGATGGAGAAATTGGGGAAAACCTAGGAAGCACGGGTACTCTAGAAATACAGGCGTACACGTACCGGGTACGTACCCGGTACGGGTACGGGTACGGGTACGCCAGAAGAAGTACCGGGTACGGTCAATACGTACCCGGTACGTCTTGACTTTATGGGTACGTACCCGGTACGTATCGGGTACGTACCGGTAAGATAAATGCCTGTTTTTTAATGTTTAATATGTTTTTTAAAAGAAAACAAAAATGGAGGGGGCAAAGTGTAAAATATCTTTTATATAAAACGAGCGATTGCTCACTGATGCCCTAATGCCCAAATTGCAGTCCAAGGAGACGATCGATCGCTGATTGGAGAAGAAAGGAGAGAGGGAAGGAGAAGAAGAAGAAAAAGAAGAAGAAGAAGAAGAAGCCCATATCGCTGCAAACCTCGTCTGCTTCGTCTGACGGGAAACGAGCAGATTGGAGAAGAAGAAGAAGAAGAAGAAGAACAGCCACTGCCGCTGCACAGCAGCCCTTCCGCCGGGAAACGAGCGATAGCCGGAAGGAGAAGAAAGGAGAAAGGGAAGGAGAAGAAGGAGAAGAAGAAGAAGAGGAAGAGCGACTGCCACTGCCGGGAAACAGCCACTGCCGCTGCACAGCAGCCCTTCCGCCGCACTAGCCGCTGCACGTCAGCCATTCCACTGCACGCCGCTGAAGGTCCTCTTCCCTTCTTTTTTTTTTTTTTTACCCTGCTTTGTTCTGCTCTGCTCTGTTCTGCGATTTTTTTTCTGCTAGTGTAATTTTTCTCTGCTGCTGTAATTTTTCTCTGCTGCATCTCTTCTTTGCTGAGTGTTGTTTCTGCTGTATTTTTCTCTGCTGCTGTAATATTTCTCTGCTGCATCTCTTCTGCATCCCTTCCACTGCACGCCGCTGAAGGTCCTCTTCCCTTCTTTTTTTTTTTTTACCCTGCTTTGTTCTGCTCTGCTCTGTTCTGTGATTTTTTTTCTGCTAGTGTAATTTTTCTCTGCTGCTGTAATTTTTCTCTGCTGCATCTCTTCTTTGCTGAGTGTTGTTTCTGCTGTAATTGTTCTGCTGCTTGGTGCTTCCTTGGTGCTTCTTCCATCTCTTCTTTGCTGAGTGTCCTTTCCATTTTTTAAGTATATTGGCAGATTTTTAATTGTTTGGTTGTTTGATTATTTATTGATTGTTGTAGGATAAAAATGAGTTCATCAAGTAGTATGGGTTCCACTGGTGCAAGTGCAAGTGCAACTGGCACTGATGAAATTGTGGATCCTCTTTGGAATTACGTAACCATATTAGAAAGAAGGGGAGTTGGAAGTGCGAATGCAAAATGGCAATGCAATTATTGTAATGGTGATTTTCAAGGGTCATACTATAGGGTCAAAGCACATTTGTTACAAATAAAAGGACAGGGAATTAGATGTTGTATTAATGTGAAGGGTGATGTTCTTCTTCAAATGAAAAGGAAAAGTGAAGAAGCTGAAAATCGAAAGAAGATGGCTAAACCAAAAAATGTTCCTTTACCACCTTCCTCTTATCCTATTAGTAGTAGGATGGCAAATACAATGGATGTTGGAAGTGGAAGTGGAGGGTTTAGATTGGAAGGGTATGAGCCAAAAAAAAGAAAGGCCATTGGAAGTACTGCCTTAGAGAAGGCATTCAATCAAGGTGCTAGGGAACATTTGCATTCTTTGATTGCTCGTATGTTCTACTCCGGTGGATTGCCTTTTCATTTGGCTCGGAATCCGTATTTTGTAGAAGCTTTTCAGTTTGCTGCAGAAAATCAAATTAGTGGGTATGTACCTCCCGGTTATAATTTGTTGAGGACTTCACTACTTAAAAGAGAAAGGGCAAATGTTGAAAGATTGTTGGAGTCTTTGAAACAATCATGGAAGGAGAAGGGGGTAAGTATTGTTTCTGATGGATGGACTGATGCCCAAAGAAGGCCTCTTATCAATTTTATGGGAGCTTCGGAGGATGGAGCTATATTCTTGAAAGCGGTTAATTGTGAGGGTGAGTTCAAGGACAAGCACTACATTGCTCAATTAATGTGTCAAGTAATTGATAATGTTGGACCTCAAAATGTGGTTCAAATAATCACTGATAATGCTCCTGTTTGTAGTTCAGCTGGATCAATCATTGAGGGTAAATACTTGCATATTTTTTGGACACCATGTGTAGTTCACACCCTTAATCTTGCTCTTAAGAATATATGTTCTGCAAAGCAAACTGGAGTTGCTGCCTATGCTTATGATGAATGCCATTGGATTACTCATGTTGTTGATGATGTGATGTTCATGAAAAATTTTATTGTGAACCATTCTATGAGATTGTCAATTTTTAATGACTTTGTGCCTATGAAGTTGCTTACTGTAGCAGAGACGCGCTTTGCATCTGCTGTTGTTTTACTAAAAAGGTTCAATCTTCTCAAGCGTGGCCTTCAGACAATGGTTATTAGTGACAAATGGAATCGTTATAAGGATGATGATGTTGGTAAGGCAACATTTGTGAAGGAAAATGTGTTGAGTGACATCTTTTGGGATAAGATAGCTTACATATTATCTTTCACATTGCCTATCTATGAGATGATTAGAGTTTGTGATACTAATAGGCCATGTTTGCACTTGGTTTATGAGATGTGGGATACAATGATTGAAAAGGTGAAGGCAGCCATTTATAGGCATGAAGGGAAGCTGGAAAATGAGGAGTCCAATTTTTATTCTGTAGTGCACCAAATACTTGTTGAAAGGTGGACCAAAAGTAGCACACCACTTCATTGCCTTGCACATTCATTGAATCCTAGGTACATACAACCCAATACTTTTTGTATTTGGTTATTTACTTATTTCTTTGAATATGATATAAAATTCATAAATTACTTATACTTTCATCTTTCTATAATTTAGGTATTATAGTGCAACGTGGCTTGATGAAAATCCCAATCGTGTTCCTCCTCACAAGGATGAAGAGATCTCAAATATGAGAACAATGTGCCTCAAGAAATACTTTCCAGAGCTGGAGGATAGAAGGATTGTTACAACAGAATATGCCAAGTTTTCAGGTTGTTTGGAAAGTTTTGGGGAATTTGATTCAAAATTTAATAGAGGAGTAATGGAACCAATTATTTGGTGGTATGCACATGGGTCTTCTGCACCAACTCTCCAATCTTTAGCATTGAAATTACTTAGTCAGCCATGTTCCTCATCATGTTGTGAAAGGAATTGGAGCACCTACTCTTTCATTCACTCCATTAGAAGGAACAAAATGACACCAGACCGTTGTGAAGACTTGGTCTTTGTGCATAACAATATTCGTCTCTTATCAAGGAGGAGTCGACAATACATGGAAGGAGAGAACAAGCTCTGGGACATTAGTGGAGATACATTTGATTCATTAGAGGGTGCTGGTTTACTTGAAGTTGCAGATCTTTCACTTGATGAGCCTGACATGGAAGCTAGATTAGTTGATGATGAAGGCGATGCAGCTCAAGTTGATGGATGACTTTGTTTTCACTGCTTTGTTTTATTGTTTTTGTTGTAATCTTGGTGTTTACATGGCTCTTGACTTTTGTTGTAATGACAGACATTAAACTCGATAGTTTGTATGTTGACTTTGTAATGATATTAAGTAATTGTTGGCTTGTTGCATGTAAGAGTTTTAATTTATTTTAAAATTTTAATTATTAGCTTATTGTATTATTAATATTTTAAAAAATATAATTTTTAATAGACGTACCCCAGCCGTACCCGTACCCTATTTTTTAAGGATTTTGTCGTACCGGCGTACCCGTACCGTACCCGCACCGGTACCCGTACCGGTACCTGTGCTTCCTAGGGGAAAACAGTTGCCATGATCTTGCTTTCATCTCCAGTTAAGGCTTCCTCTCCATAGAATCCAGATTCTAGTGAAACTCAGGCTGGATCTGTGATTTGTCACAGTCGGCACCCGTCAAAACAACCTGGATGTAATTGAGTTCAAAACCCCTGTGGACCACCGGATCCAAGATCACGTCCACACATCTTGGAGAGGACCCCTGGGCGACCACTATGGTGTAGATCCCATGTGCATCGGACCGTTGGGCCCCACCCTGCAACTGCCGCGAGTCGAGCCAGGCGGTGTTCTTCTCTGACGAACGAAAACAGTGAAGAAGACACAAGCCGGTATTATGCAATCGACGAACTGGGGAGAGATATTTTATAGGCCTTTGGAAATTACGAAATTGCCCTTACTATTTTCATTATATCCTAAAATCCCCTAAAATCCCTTTTTAAGGCTTATGATAAATTTATGGCATGATAAATTATAAGTCCCATATTTTTCTATTACTTAAATTAACATGTGTTCGGTTAATTGAAGGTTATGTGGGCCCTTTTATCGTAATTAACTATTCTTTATGACTTAATTTTCCATGATAAATTTTAGAATAACTAGTTCTTTCAATATGATATTTTCCCTTGGATTTATTAATTGTGTCTTGATGGATAACTTTATGATAAATAATTGATTACCCCAATAAAACATGGGCAATGCCACCGCTTGGTACCAACTCCGATTCGGAGTGGGGCGAGGATTAACTAGTGTTGTGTGGTACTGGCCAAATAAAAGAGTAAGATGATGTAGCTAAATTATGGTGGAGATGAATCTATACTAAAATTATTGAAATGAATTTATCATTGATGATTGAAAAAAGCGTAATACCAGCTGCTGGCACTGAGTATAAAACTTCCCTCGTGGATGTTGGTCGAGGGGAAGAGGTTCAGCAATCATAGTGGCATGATAAGCCATGTTGTTGATAGAAATGTAGATACTCTAGTTGGGAGTATCGGAACAGGTTCAACATTCATGGTAATTGACAAGCCATGTTTTTGACAGAAACGTAGATACACCGTATAGGGTATCGAAACCATTTGATGCCACAGTAGGAAATTACTCAAGAAAGAAATTGATTAGAATGTTATTGTGATTATATCATTGAATATATATGTTCTCTGAATGATTGAAATATGCTTTATCTTAATATTTCTTATTCTACTCACCAATGTTACTGATCAGTGGTTCGCCCCACTTCAGGTAATGCAGTTGTGGAGGTTGCGGGGAGTGACGGAGATCAGTCGGTGGATTTTGGCATGCGTGGCTGATCCAGAGCGCGTAAAAGCAAAAGAATAGATTTATAGTTGGGATTAGCCCAAGACTTAGACATTATTATTATCTTTCTTTTTCTCAAATAGAAATTGTCTTATTCAGTAGTGTTATCAAGACATATAATATTTACATATTAGTTGAAATACAAGGAAATTTGACTGTTTATGACCTTGATGCTCATGAAAATTTGATTTAAGTGGTGTTGTTATTAAAATCTGAATGCGGCTTAAGAATCTGAAAAGCTCCAGATTCTTGGGTCGTTACAGTGCAGTTTCATCATGTGGTGAGAGGAACCAAGGAATTGGGTATTCTCTTGGGATTAACTTCTGGGTTATCTCATCTCTCCCTCTTCCAGCTACATCACTGCGCCCCTCCCCCCCCCCCCCCCCCCCCCCCCCCCCGGAAGTCCTACAAGGATACCAATTTCGGGTGCCCTTAAAGGAGGACCAAATAGTTGAAGGAATACTAACCATCACACACCCAATCAAGTGGGAGACGCAGACACTCACTCTTCTAGCGATATTATAGTGACAATGAATCTTTTCATCAAGTTTATTCTTGAGCTTGACATCACTTCAGTTTCAAAAAATCCATGGGACTTTGGTGGAGGATCAAAAGAACATCAAAAGTAGAATTAGTCCAAGGTGAGCAAAGTGGAGAGAAACATGTGGAATGTTGTGAAATTATCCGGTGCCACTAGAGGTGGCAACTTCTAACCCAACCAACCAACCTGATCAAAACCAAACTCGATAATTTAAGGTTTTGGCTGACACTTCTTATTTTCTAATTGGGTTTAGGTTGACACATCTTACCCAATTAATAATGGGTCAGGTTCAGATTCATTCAATTGTTACCAAACTTGCCAATTTAACCAGAACCCAAACCAAGCCAATAAATTGCACTATCACCCACCAATGCAACCCAAACACAACCAGTTAATTGTAGGTTCAGTCTGAAATTTTAACTCCATGGCTGTGATCTAGTTGAATTTTCAATCCCAATTAACATATGGGTTAGGTTCGAGTTGAGCCTATACATGTTACTCAAAGTGCTCAACTCGACCCATTGTTACCCCTAGGTGCCACTGCAAAGGGACATTTTCAATAAAGATGGTATGAAAGCTTGCATCATTATATAAATTTGAATATTGAACAATGAAGAAATGCCAGACGATGTGAGACACCAAGAAGATAAGCACAAGTTGCTAAGATCCTTATATCATAGAGGATGCAAGAGTAAGAAATAAGGATATCATTAGAAATGAGAACATAAGAGGAAAACTACAAGTGGCTTTGATAGATGTGAAAATCAAGGAATGCCATTTCATATGGGTTTGACATGTATATGTAAGACCAAAACCAATATCTACATGAAGAACTTTAGTGTTACAAGAAACCAGGCAAAAGGAAGAAACAATAAATGCTCTGAATGAAGTGAACCGGTAAGATTGTTATCTCCAATAAAGTTCCTAAAAGTTTTGGGGGCCTCTAGAATGGGTTACGCAATCACTCTCAATACTATGCGTGCAAATAATCAACTACGCAGCGAAAAGAATAATCAAATCAACATAAAAGCACACATCACAAGAAGACATAATTTTTACGTGGAAACCCAAACTGGAAAAAAGCCACAATTGAAAATCAAGCACAATAAATCATACCACAATTATAAGAGATATACTCACAACCCTTATCCAGTTCTCGCACAACCTAAGGACTTGTGATTCCCCTTGTACAACATACCGATGCAACGACTCCTTGCCGTCCTTTGTTACAGATCCAAGGACCTAAACTCTTTCCAGATGTTGTATTTGACTCCCCAGAACAATCTTCTACGCTCAGAGATGTAGAAAACAAAAATCTTTAAAGTAGAACTTCAGCCCTTTAACTCTCCAATAAAAAACTCTAGAGAAGATGATCTCCAAAGGACAATCTTTGCTTAAAACAATGAGATCTGTGCTTAGGGTTTAAAAGAAACCCCTTTTTATAACCCACAATTCGTGCCTTAAGATTAGAGTCTAAGAAGGAACAAAATAGGCAACTCTGGCACAAACAGGAAATGTTTTCATGCAAGTCAGTGGATTTCAGCACAACTCCCGATCGATCAATCGAAGGTTGGATTGATTTTGTCTCCGGTCAGATCGATCGGATGTCTGCCCAATTGATCGGATAAATTTCAGCACAAATTTCTACAAACTTCCAGAGTCCATAACTTTGTCTTTTAGCTCCAATTGACCCAATCTTGGGCTCTATGGATATTTGCTCAAAACAAGCTTTCTAATGGTAGGTAGCTTGCCCATATCCAACGTTTGATTTATGAGATATGACCTTTTTAAACCATGTTATCCTTAGAAAAACACTTCAATTTTTTGGTCTTTCTTCAATTACTTCCTTTAGTGCATTCAATGACTCATACCACGGTCCATATTAAAAGATATATAAAATACAACACTAATGGACTCGAGTTTTGTCTAACCCATGAATTAGCCAATACAAAAATCCTTACAGTTCCATTTTCTCCCTAAAATATAAAAATAATAAGCAAAGGAAATGTTAGATGGTGAAGTGATAGAGAACTAAATGTTAAATAAGGATTAGTGGAAAAGCAAACTCCCAAAGACAACCCTAAATGAGATGGGACTTTGATGATGGTGAAGATAACCTTCATGAAATAGAAATGTGTGATCTCCATAGTATGGTCCTCATTTAGGATGCATGAATAGGCTCACCTCCGTAGCTTTTAAAGAGATAGCTTAATCCTCCAAGTACTAAATAAAGAGGACAAGTAAGCAGATTGTTTCACTCAAGTTCTTGAGTTCAACAAGAAGTGAAGAACCCCCTTGTTATCTCAACAATTAAGATCAAGAAGTTAACAATAGAAATCCGACCCCAACATGGTTAGGATAAGGCTTTGATGATGATGATGATGATGAAGTTAACAGTAGAAATGCACTCCCACATCCAATTCCATATAGAAGGAAGCCTCACCCAACATACATATGTACACTTTTTCCATATCCACTTCAGAGACCAATCATAGGATCCCATAACAACAACTTCAGTCTACACATCTTATTGTTTATATTTGAAACATAAACAACAACATATCTCTTGTGTACAAATGCACCTTGGACAAGGGAAATTACAAAGAAATAACTGTGAGCATTCCCACACATTGTAGCAGGATTCCTCTACACCATTAGTCACTCTGATAATATACCACACTTGAGAAATAACATTATGTCAATACAAATATTCAATTGGTTCCACCCTTTTACAACTTTCAAAACAAAATCAACGAGGCAAATGCGTGTATATGAAAAAAATAGTAACAATAATAATAATATTAAAGGCTTATTAGTCTGCCTGCTTGGAATTGAGTTCCAAGGAATTCATAATAAAGGGAGTTTCCCTAGTGAGTACTAAAGTGGGAAGGAGCAGACATTCTGAGGTGGAGATGCAGAACAGAGCACAACTTGCACAGAATTTAACCTGCTTGATTACAGGGTGGGTATTCATCTCCTATTAAAGTGAAGTGGAAGTTTTCTTTTCATTTTTATTTTTACCGCTCCTTAAAACAATCTTCACCTTGAAATCCTCTCTTTCAGCCCCTTTCATAGAATTTCAAAAAAAAAAAAAAAAAAAAAAGGCAGTGACTTAAGTAGTAAGTATATAGCCCCTAGAAAAAAAAAACCCCAATTGTAAAATTAGATTCATCAACCAGTAACAATTTTCCATTTTGATTAACTCTAATTGATTCTCTTAGAACATGTCAATCATCATTATTCAAGTAGAAAAAGAACATACTGTTTGTCTTATTCTTAGTTAGTTTATCTTTTAGCCTCTTCTAATCACAAAACAGAGTAAATTCCACACCACGTTCCTACCCAGAATCATCTTCAGGTAAAAAAGAATGCAAGAACTCGTAAATGATGAGGGTGCATAAAGAAAATAAGGAAAAGATCTTACTTTTGCAGAGAACGCGTTTTCCTTGTTCCTTCCTCTGGTTTTCTTCGGAATCGGAAGAGCCTCTTCTGTCAGATGGGTGCTCTATTAAATTTCAATATCTTATTCTCTCTTCCCAACAAATCGATCGAAAAAGAAAAAACGAAGAAGAAATACTATAGTGCTCGGTCGAGAAAATTTTGTTTCTTCACCGGATTTTTTTTCTTTTTTTTTTTTTAAATTTTTACGAGGAACTCACCAACGCCCTTATAATTGATCATTAGTAAAATCTTGGATACATATAGCCATCCATTAGTCATGTGTATCAATTAAAGCCTTACAAAGATTTGAACTAGAAACCTCCTTTTAAACTTCCTCGTCACTCCAACATTTTAAGCATGTAAGAAATTTTATTCCCCTCATAAAAACACATACCCGCTGCCAAGCATGTTTGTCTACATTATATTTTATTTTATTTTATTTTCTCAAGCAAAGGCATTTAAAGTTTAACAAGAAAGGCATTTAGAAGCATATACTTTTAATTTGACAATACAGCTTTTTGTATCTCTTAAATAGAGCCTTCACTTCATTCGACTCTACTCTTGTAAAGTGCCAAGCAGTAGGGTCACGTGGGAAACAAATGACTAAGCAAAAAGATTTAGAGCATGTTTGGGAGAGGGATATGGTAAAGTAAAGTAGAGTAAATTCCAAATCAAGAAATAATAATATATGATTGAATTATGATTACTTTTTATTTTCTATTGTTTGATATGGAATTTTTTTGACTTTTTATATAAAAAATAGAGATTTTTTTATAGTTTAGTATTGACCTTTTGATTTTTTTTTTTTTGAAAAAAGGAGGAAATTTTAAATTTTTTTAAAAAAATGAGGGAGCAAATTTGAATTTAAAATTTTAATTTTACTTACCTTTACCCTACTCCATTGCCAAACATGCCCTCTTAATAAAGTTGCATAAAACATACATTTTGTAATTGTAAAATTCCAAGGATTGCCCACATGATATACTCATTTTTTATTATTCCAGTCCAATCCCTCGATAGCTGTGAAAACTCTCGGATGGAAGGAAAGGGTATAAAATCCTCAAGTCAACAAATTCCTCATCTATTAGCAAGCGGGACACAGATCTATATTTCCTTTATGCGTTTCAAATAAAAAAAAAATAAGGATCTCAGGGTTGGATTCCGAAGGAGTGGAAACAAAATACACTGATTGTAATTTTAAGTTGGCTTGCAAGTTGCAATATCACTTTACAGTTTACATAGCCTATAGGCCGTACCAAGCGTTCCATATTAAAACTTTAAAAGTCAAACACTCTACAATAATTAATTAGTCCAATACATATTCCGAGTAAAACTCACAATGAAATAAGAACCGCAAAAAGTTTGTTTTTTTTTTGAAGAGTGTGTTTTTTTATTTTTTTTCTTTAAGAGTATAGGAACCACAGCTTGATTACAAGCAATACCATTCGTTTCCAAAGAGTTGGAAAACTGACTGAATTAGGACGGCCTTAGGCAAGAGAGAGAGAGAGAGAGAGAGAGAGAGAAAAAGAGTAGCTCGGAATATCGGAGCCTTATTTTTTGGACTTTTTTTTTTGAAAGAAGCCTCAAATTATTCCTATACCTTTAAAAGCATCTTCAAATAAATAAAATGCTCAAAAGCATCTTATACCCCTTTTCTTTCTCTCTTGCAATATCTAAAATTGATAATATTCATACATTAAGTTTTTTCTCGACATCGCAACTTATTTATATCTAACTAAAATTTCATTATCGTTACTGTTGAACATTTGCTGTTGTTGATAAACATTCTCTAGCCATTTAAGTAATAAAGGCCCAGTTTACATTTGAGATTAAACTAAAAAAAAAGTCACTGGTACAAACATTTAATTTTTAAATCAGAATCTACTCTAATTTTTGTCACCATCAATTATGGATCACATATTTAGTATACTACTTACAAAGTCAATACATATAGTTGCATGCTCGAGATAAAAATTGTAATTTTGAAAGTTTAAATCTCTACCTAAAAAGGTTTTTACATAAGTTCTCATGACTACTATTTTCACTCAAAGAATATATTCCCTCTTAGAAGGCATGTAAAAGCAAGGACCATGTGAGTAGCATTTTAAGTTGGCTTCCAAGTTGCAATATTACTACTCATAAGAATACTTTTACTATTTTACATAGCCGATTTCCATGTTAAAAATTTAGGAGTCAAACCCTCTAGAATAATTCATTAGTCCGATGCAAGTAAAACTCCTAGTGAAATAAGAACCGCAACTTGATTACAAGTAGTACTATTTATTACCAAAGAGTTGGAAAACTGACTGAAATTAGACGGTCTTAGGTAAGAGAGAAAATAAAAGTAGCTCCTAACATAGGAGCCAAACTTTTTTCCCTGTTCTTTTTAGTGGGCCAATTTAATTGCTGTCCTTCCCACTAACAGGACACCCTATTTTGGCTAGGCCAATTAAAATAAACAAGCATGACCACATGAGCCACTTCAAAATGGATCCCACCCTAGAGCAGCAAACAACCCACCAATCCAACAGATGTGTACTTGCCCAAATTTTATCAATCAAGGTGATGATGGTCAATCTCTGTTTTAGACAATGATCAATCAATCCAATGGAATTTTATCCCTCCAGTTGAAATGAACTTCAGGCGAGTGCCAGTTAAACTAAGGGGGACGCAGAGGAATGCAATGAGCGGCATAAATCAAGCAACAGTATGCCCCACATGGATCAAATGTAATTGTAAGCATGGTAACTCGCACAGTAACAAAGGATCATTTCTCAAAGGGTAAAAAGAGTTTTTCTGTCTCTTCCAACAGTGAAGCCATCAATGTTTTTTTTGTTTTTTTTATTTTTATTGATATCCCAGCTTCAAGGGGGTAGGCCCCTAACCCCCTGGTGAGGGAAGGCGCCTCAAGGGAGGCTAGAGAACCCCGTGGTGAAGTAACAAATCCTCGAGTGGAGCCATCAATGTTAATAGTTGTTATTTGTTCTTAACCATCTAATTTTATGGTGCTTGATTGAAGAAGAGGTCATTCAAATCAATCTTATGGAAAACATCACCACATAATGAGTTGGGTGTCAACACAAAATGAACATCCAGGATTGAAGATCATTTATTTGCTCCAATCATGACATACCATGTTAGAAATTATGTTTAACATCTGATGCAACGTTTAAGTTTTAAATATTGAAATGATGAGTTCCAAATACATCATAATACATACTGCAAACAGTTGAGAAACACATGATCACCCTTCCTTCAGCATGGCAATCACCCTTTCTTGGGCATGGCAGCAAGCCTGGTATACATCATTGCCATGGATCTGTATCCCCGAACATCACCAGATCGCAGAAGATTACCTGTAAAAGAAAAAAAAAATTCATAATTGATAGTACCAAGAAGAAAAAGAGAGATCCAAGTAAGGAGCGTCAGAAAAAAGCCCCCATTCATACAGGAATTTACTTTTGAGGTTTATGAAAAATTATTAGATTTTATTAAGAGCAAATAAGATCCAACACAAAAGGAGAGAGTAGAAAAGATCCCAGCTTCTATATGTTACAATGGGAAGTACCATCCCCAAACTAAAACTACAGAAGGATAGGTCACCTGGCTCAGCCAGAGAGTCAGCTATCCTGGTTAGCACCATTGCCACAAATCTTTTTGTTGGGATTTTTTTACATTGGGAAAATTCCATCCTTTTGGTTTTCTCAGGGTAATATAGGGAATCCCATTAAAGAATAATTAAAATATTATAAACAGTGATTAATAAGGTCATTGCTTTGGTGTAATGGTACAAGTCTTGAGTGCCATGAGTGATAATCTAGGTTTGAGACCACAAGCAGCCACTTTGTGCAAAATTGCTAGAGGTAAGGCTCATCTCCAATCCAGATCCTCCCATGTATCGGTGGAACCCGCACTGGGTAATGATCTTTTAGTAAAGAGTGATTAATATATACATTTATAATATTTAAAACTCCTGGTAAGAATATCACCAAAATATCATGGTATTCTAATTTCTGTTGGTATTTTCAAAAAGAAAATACCCTGCCATCTCATATTTAGATTTAGTCACTATATTCCATGAAAATAACAATATTTTGAAAATACCAGGAATATTTCTGAAAGTAGTTAGCAGTTAGCAGCCCTCAAAAGAATGTGGAAAGAAGGGCGCTCGGAAGGTCATGGATCTATTTAGGACTGCGATGAGGGTTGGCCAAACCGGAAACCACATGCCCTGACCTGACCAAAAGTGAAATTTGGGTTGGCCTTGTTAAGGTTTAAGTTGGGTCAAGAGTAATTTGAAGGGGGTTCAGATTGGGGTCTCAGATACCCAACTTATATAACTTGGGCACCCAACTTAACTACAAAGATATACATTGGAATACATAGGATATACAGTGTGCATATATACAAGTTATATATGTTTTCTGAGATTTATACCCTTTTGAAAATCAAACCAATGCCAAAAAATATGGGCATCCAAACTGATTTGAGCCAACCCATTTCGACCAGAATTGCACTTGCTCAAATAATTGAGCCCAGGCATCTCCCTCAATGACAGCAGACAAGATCAACAAGGTACAATAAAGGCTTGCACATCATCAGCACTTGAAAATTTCCACTGGATGAGAAAAGGACCAGGAAATTACAAATGTTGCAAAATAGACCTCACCACCTCCACTTGCCCTTGACACCATGCCCTTGTGCTACCATCAAAATATTATATAATTTAACTCGACACAACGCCATTGAGCTACCATTAAAATATAATATAATTTAAATCAAGGTATTATAATTATTTTTTTTATTTTTTATTTTGTGCTCTGTATTATTGGCTCGACCACAGATGTTTCCCAAAGAAATAAACCCCTAAAGGCGATATGAGCATTGTCTTGTAAACTGTACATGTTATGATGGAGTCTCCAGCATACTGCTTGGGTTTGCAGTGTGCTCCACAAAAAAAGTATTGATCAACAGTGGTCACCAATGAATGAGCCTTGACCATCAAAACAACATTCAAGCCTTATCCTATGTACCTGAGGTCAAGAATCAGGACAACAATATCATGCATTGACCAAGTCATCCAAAGACACATGAACATATAAAACACAAGGTAGCTGACTCTAGATAGATGGGATAAATCTATGGTGCTGATAATATAGGTGGTGGTGCACCCAGAGAAACAATGTGCATAGTTTCATTTGCCTGCACCACCCCCCCCCCCCACCCCAAAAAAAAAAAAAAACACACAACAATCAGAAGATCATAACCACCTGATTAGAATGATTTGCTAAATATGATCTCAAACAATATATCATCCACTAGTGTGGCAATGATCGGACAGGATAGGATCCCTTAGTGGCATATATACAGCCGGTGAACTGCAAAGAGCAGACTAGACGGAATGGATCAGCCAGATCATGACACATCATCCACTTGTCCAGATGCTGCTGGGTGCACAGTGACCTAAGCACTTGATGCATTGAGCACTTCTAAACAAAACAATAAGTCTACCTGAATCACAGTTTAGGGGGCTGTCAGGTTCAGGATGGGCCATCAAAGCAATTATGGCCCTACAAACAGATTGGAGCGTCCATGCAGGGCTCCAAGCATTCTTCAAGATATCCAGGCAAATCTCTCCCGTCTGCAAAAGGGGAAATTGAAGATTGTATATCAGAAATGAAAGCAATGGTACAGTACTAGTTCAGGATCTCAAGCTTCACAGACAACATGACAGTAGTCAATAAAACATTATAAAAGATGAAAGAGGATACTCTAGAGTAGAGCAGAAAATAAATCCTAGATTTAGTCTTGCAAGCTATAAACCTCCAGATCTCAGAAGAGTTCTGTTTTGTTTTGTTTTGTTTTGTTTACAAGTTGCTGGTAATCCTTCTTTCCTCGGCCAGTTTCTAGCCACTCTTGTTGGCAAGAACCTATAGCAGCTGAGGTTGTTTCATATGGAATGTCATTTATACTAATCTCCTGAGGTAACAAGAAATACAGCATACAAACTTCTGCAGAAATCAACAACCACAGTTTCCCACTTCAGAATCTCAAACGCTGAGAAGTTAAAGGGTTCGAATTGAGAGAAAGGACAGGAAAATCGAAAACGTATTTTCCCTAATCCCACAACTCTATTTTCTTGAATTTGGCATTTGATTGGGAAGAGAAAACTTGATCCCTACTGTCTTTCATTAGAAAAGAAAGTACACAGTTTCACTGCAGGAGAGAACACCATTTTATTCTCCACTGTTGGTAGAGAAAAAAAATCTCCCCACTTTCATGTATTAGCCAAACAGGAAAAGTAACTGTTCTCCTCCCTGTCTTCTTTCTTCCCCCATTTTTTCCAGAAATCTCCACTTGGTAGGGATACTCCTATTTCCCTTTCTACAACTTTCTTCCCTACCAAAGCACCTTCATGGTATCAAAATTACCATGTTGCCCTGTTGCGTATGATAAGCAAAAGATCTGAGCACAATTGAGTCATTCTGCATTAGACAGATATCAAGTATGGCATCAAAAGGAGAAAAAGGAAAATACTACGACGCCATGAAGACAAAATAAAGATGCTGCCCACAATGAAGACAACCATCTAAAGATCCCAAAGAATATGAATCTAAATGAAGGCAGGAAAGGCCACCGAGCATCTTCTCCAAGTGTCGAGTGTGCTTGTGCGTGTGTGCATGTGTTTTGGTAAGACTCCCCATGATATCATTATCCAAGCACCTTAATACATCCTAGACAGTAGCCATCATCTTTGAGAGCTCTGCATTTCTAATCATCATCATCTTCGTCATCAAAGCCTTATCCCAACCATGTTGGGGTCGGCTACATAAATTCTGTTTCTCCATAGAGCTTTGCATTTCTACATACCTTAATTACGCCCATATTTTGTTTAACTCCATAATCTATATGTTTTTTCACACTGCTACATTCAAGCACCAACAGGAGTAAAAATTGAGTGCCATTTAAGATGATTTAAGAACACGTATTAGAAATAATCCCTCCATGAAATATTGCAGAATCATAATTTTTAAAAAATGGTAACATAACTCGAAGCCACAACCTCAAGGTTGCAATAATGAACACTTGCACTTGCTCAAGTATTACAAATTCAAGGAACCTGAAAGGGAAGATCATTAAAGACCTCAAATGTAGCAGTGAATACATCCCAGACAGTGCACATGCGCGTAAGAGAAACATTCGTATTTAATCTTGAACATCATTAATTTATCCTGATGAGCAAACTCTGCATTGCTAAACCATCAAAGTCCAGCTTCAGGAAATATTGGCAGAGAGACCACTGTGCAATTATTATTACAATAAGCATCAAACTCCATCCATAGCACAACACCACCCACAACACATTTCTATTCTAATAAACACCATCCAGACCACATTTCTATTCTATTCTACTCTTTAATTTTATTTGCATCTAAAACAAACTAAAACTCAAAAAAAAAAATCAGTTTTATTTTCTAATTATATTTTAGAATTACCTTTCAAACATATAATAATCTTTTGTGTTTGAGGTTGAAATAAGACCAGTATAGCAGTGTAGTACCATTATATTGGTTGAAAGAAGACCAGTATAGCAGTGTCATACCATTACATTGGCCAACACATATAGGTTTCAGCTTTTAGCCAGCAAGTGAGCCAAACAATGTTCTAAAACCACATCAACAGGCAGCATTTTTTGCTGCCTTCAACTTTGTTCATAAAATGGCTGCTGCGAGAAGGCCAGACAAGTAGATTGTATGTTGAAATAAATTTTAGGTGAAAATCTAGAGCATCATTTTGATTATTGGTTTTATATATTAATTTAGAGCTGATGTTTACGTCTCCTATTTTGATGAATATTCCAATGCATACAATTTACAAGAGCTGCATGAAACATGATTTATGTACACCAAACCAATCAATGCTCATTACTATTATCCGTTCCCAATTCTTTATCTTGGCTATCAAAGAAAGAAGTACTAAAATATTGCACTGCAAACAATACTGAGAAGAAAATATGAGCAATGATACCTTAAAGTGCACATTTGGATGGAAGATTTTCGTCAAAAAGCGCACTTGAGGAGGTAGCAAGGGGTATTGTTCTGGAATAGCAAATGCCAGCTGAAATACGCCACCCTCATAAGGAGTTTCTGAAGGACCCTAAAGGAGAAATAATAATAAAGAAAATGCTAAGTCGAATGGAAACAAGATAACTCAATACTCGAGCAAGAAGAAGCATACCTTGATAAGAGCAGTCCATTTAAATATGTTAGAATCATCACACACCAGCTGAATGTCTGAATCCACAGCTTTCTCCCGCTGCACCTCTTTGTACTCCTTGAAAAGCCTTGCCCTTGATGCCTACATGTAAATCATATCAACAAAAAGCATAACTAAGCTATTATGCAATGAAAGTGCAAATGATGTGCCTCACAAGATGTGAAAAGCCTCACCACCGATGCCAATACACAAGCCAAACTAATAAAAAGCATAACTAAGCTATTATGTAATGCAATTGCAATGGATATGCCTCAAAAGATGTGAGCTGCAATTAGTCAGTGGTGATCAAATAGTAGTCAAGCCTCAAGATTGAAATTTGAGACCCAAATGGATGTTGAATTTGATGATACAAGACAAATTTTGAGTCTCAGAAGACATGAGGAGATAAACAGGATTGAAAGAGATGGCAACTGAGATAATGAGAGAACAGAAAAGAAGCATTCTTGGCAAATCGGGGCCTGGAAACCTAGAAAAGATCTTTTTCACCACCATTGGCTCAAGGAAACACATATCTGACTGCTACTGGAAAGCATACGTTTGTTTTGAGTGTCTGATACAGAGAAGTTATTGTCATAAACAGCTATTTCTAATGGCTTTTAAGATTAGTAGATTACTCATTTTGTACCACATATTGGGTAATGGGAGCTATTTACATGGACCTTTGGCAAGGGAAAGGTGTTTGCCCATTGGATTGAACCCTGGTTAGACAGGTAAGAATTGACACCCCTTACCAGTGGGGTAAGAGGCCGTTCTTAAAAGGAAAAAGAAAGAATATTTACAAATCACAATAACAAATTAATTAGTGACCATGGTTATAAATCACAATAGGGTTTGGTAGGACTTTGAGTTGAGATTATTTATTGGGCTTGGTTCTATAATAAAAGGTCTACTTGATGTAATGGGAGATATATATATATTTATATATAATAGGGAAATATTATGCGCATCTATCCCTTGGCACATTATGGTGAGGGACAACATACTGGGGTTGACTTTATGTTCCATCCGAATCAGCCACACACAGGAACCCTTAAATTACTATGAATCAATTGAGTTTTCACTAATCTGAATGCATTGAATTGTTGGATCGAGGGTCAATTTTTTTCTTTAATCTAACGTCATTAAATTTGTGGGCCACAGATAAAAGGATTAGAAGCTTGGGATTGACCCCAAACCTGATATATAGGCTCATCCAAGATGACTTTTCCATCCCCCCCCCCCCCCCCCCCCCCCCAACAAAGTCTCATAATCATAGGGGCTTGAGGTGGGCCCTATTAAGGTTGTCTCTCACTATAGGATGAGGGATGGACGCACATGAATATCCCTCATATATATGTTTGTCTTTTTCTTCCTTTCTGGAATAAGTATATATTTGTGCTAAATTTTCCTTCCTTTTTTTTCCAAAAAGTTGTGTTAAAAAGAATTTTTTACATTGATCTGTCAACCCAAGGTGGATAAAGCTTCAATCTTTGCCTCTCTCTTCTTGTGTGATTTCTTCAAGAAATCATTTCGTCTTCTAGTGTCAATTAACATTAAGAAATGAGAGGTTTAATATTTTTTGCAAATGAGAAAACCATCTTAGGAAATATTAAACTAATTCCAAATAGAAGATGAACTTGGCCCTCTAATTCACCGAATGGCCTATTTTAGCGTCGAATTTAGAAACAACTTGAAGAAAAATTGTCAATAGATGTAGCATATAAAAACTAATACAAGATATCTTTTTTTTATTTTTGAATGGAACTGACTCAATATTAGAAGATTAAAAGCTATTCAATGGGCAAAAACAGCATTACCATATCATCTGTAAATAGTATTTCTATATAATAAAAATGAAAAATAAAGGCCATTCAAATTGTATGGTTACTAACCTGCATATTTTTAGCTGCTAGCAATTTCTTTAAATCTGAAGCTCAATATAAGAAATTGGCCTTCAAACTGTGTATGAATAAAATAACAGGGTTTCACTTCACTGAATAGAAATCATCTGAAATAGCAGCTCTTTGGAGCCAAATAAATAATCAATGGAATTCACCACTGTGTGACAGTGTTGTCACTACTTACCCACATCCAAGAACTGCATATCTATAAAATTACAGGGCTTTACATTTATTGAATATGAATCATATGAAATAGCACCTCTTGGAAGGAAAACAAAAAACCAATGGACTATGATCCATAATTCATCAAATAAGAGTACTGTTGGTCTGTCACTACTAACTCATGACTGTCAACTTCCAATTGATTCAAAGGAAGAAAACATGCAGGTGAAAAAATATAGAAGAGGGAAAAAAAGGAGGTACAATAACTGATGGGGCTTGTGAATGGAAAAAATAAATAAACAGTAAACATGTTCACGGACTAATTATAAGATAAAGGACAAATGGAAAATGACAACAGTAACAATGATCATCATCATTATCATAAGAGCTTCATTGCATCAACCTAGGGCAACTGAAGGGAATCCTATCATCTAGTGATTTCCATTGCTCTAATCTTTCTTTTTTTTTTTTTTTTAGTTATCTTGTTAGCTATTTTTTTTATCTTATCTAAATTTATTTAGGTAGCTTCATACTTTCATTGTTTATCTCAATTGTTCTTTAAATGGAATACTCTCTCTCTCTCTCTCTCTCTCTCTCTCTCTCTCTCTCTCTCTCTCTCTCTCTCTCTCTCTCTCTCTCTCTCTCTCTCTCTCTCTCTCTCTCTCTCTCTCTCTCTCTCTCTCTCTCTCTCTCTCTCTCTCTCTCTCTCTCTCTCTCTCTCTCTCTCTCTCTCTCTCTCTCTCTCTCTCTCTCTCTCTCTCTCTCTCTCTCTCTCTCTCTCTCTCTCTCTCTCTCCATGTAAGTAAGTATGTATGTATAATAAATCAAGGCCCATAACATCTGGCATCAGAGCCATTGTTCATCCACGACTAGACAGCAAGATCAGGTGAACTGTTTGGAGCCCAATTTAGCTCAATACTGTCCAAATAACAAGAACTGTCGACAGTGTCTCTTACCAACATAAAGGATTGACATGCAAAAACTGATCAGAGCTTTGAAGTTTACAAAGAGGTTACTGCTTTGAATTTTGCAGAATTGAGGCACAG
This sequence comes from Sextonia rubra, assembly GCA_037013555.1. Lineage (NCBI taxonomy): Eukaryota > Viridiplantae > Streptophyta > Magnoliopsida > Laurales > Lauraceae > Sextonia > Sextonia rubra. Next base: position 20,988,605 of record JASUAD010000006.1, read on the forward strand.
CTTGGGATCTATATAGAAGCTATTGATACAGGGCACCAGGAAATCCGTTGATCCAAAATCATCAGGTATGCTAGGCAATCCACCCTTTTTCATGTGTGTGCCCAAAACTCTTCCACACTACAAACTCAATACACGTGAGTTGATTTCCCGAAGTTCAATGAAGATGATACTCAATCGGGTGTATCAAGCACAACTTTTCTTCAAATATAATGGAACCCCATTGGCCATTTAAAATTGCCAAGGCATCATTCCATGGCATCATTCCATCGCAACGGAAAGGTGGTACAATGGTACCATTACATGGATCATGGAACACATAATCTCCTTGGGACATGAGAATCTGTGTCATACGCTCGTTCTGGGTCATCTAACAAATGCACTAAACCTGGAGAACTTTTTGGCTTGATTGCAACAATGTGAAGTTGTACAAGACTGCCTTAATGAATTCAAAGGACTATGAAACATGATGGTTCAGCTTTTGGAATCATTTATGGCTAATTCATTTATTAGTGGCCTGCTAGAGGGCATTTGGGTGAGGTAAAATTAGTTATCCTTAGCAAGTTGACTCAGACAGCCTCAATTGATGTGACGAAGAAAGCTTACACCTCAAAAGCCCAATCAATGAGGCACCCCTTCTTTTCAACCAAATTTAACATCAACAACCATTAATGCAACCGCTAGATTGAAATCTCTTCCCATTCAATGCGTTGTACTTGCTAGAATGGCAAAACAAAGGGATCATGTAAGACCCTGTTCCTTAATTATGTGATTAGATGCTAATTAATCATGATTGGTTGTTAATTAACCAGTTTTGAGTGTTAGATTAGAGGTTGGATAGTTTTGAGCGGTTTTGAACATACTTGGAGACCTAAAAGGACCTTTTTGTAAACCTTGTAGACTATGAGGGATTAACTTTAATTATAGAAATCTAGTGGTTTAGGGCTCATTGGACCGAATGTTTCATTTGGCAAAACTTTCGTGTATGGGTCAAGCCATTTTGAGGCATGGACTTTTTTGTAAATCATTTACTGTAGAGCCAAGGACTTCCTTGCAAATACCAAAAGCTCACTCAAACTATATAAACTCAGCCCTCTCTTCATTTCATTTCATTCCCATCTCATTCCTCTCTTTCTCTACCAAGTCCTCCCTTCTATTCTTCTCTCATCCACTTCTTTGCACCCAAGATACCAAAAGACTCCATCAATTTCAAGCTAGAGATGGCCAGTCCAAGCTTCCTTTACCATTGATCATCATGTTCTCCATCAAGCTTCCTTCCCCTCTCTAATTCTCCTCGTGTGATCTCATTTGGTAAGCACTCTTCCCAAATCTCTTCTCTTGCTTGATTATAGGATCTAACTGCTGGGATCTTTGCATGCAAGTCATCTTAGCCCCAATTCCCTTGGTTTTCTTTTGAAGGAGCCCACTCTAGCGTTAGATTTTGAGGATTGTGGTGGATTAATAGAGATCTTTTGTGGATTTATGAATCTTGACGAGCTTCAGCCTAAGTCGAACTGAAGGCAATTAAACACCTATAATTACATAACATGCATGATAGCTTTTCATTGAATTTGATGATTGATCTACCCTAGATTAAAGCTCTTCTTGTGTTTTTGATTAATTACATGTTAATTAGATAGTTAATTGCCAATGTGAAGGAATGATCAGACATTGGATACCCTAAAAATGGTGGAATTCTGCAAGATTTGATGTATGGAAGGAAACCATTTGAATTTAGATCAGTTCAGTTCGACCTGCAGAACTGGGGCTCACGGCTAATGATGAGTTTCCGATGGCTAGCTGTTAAGGCTACAGGAAGCTTATATGGTCTTCTTTGGTTACAAATTCGCAGGAGCTGAATTTTAAGGATTTTATACCTCAGCTAGCCATGACCCCCACATCGGATAACCATAGGGTGTATACGGCTAAGCGTGGGATGACACATGGGTAACTGTAGAATTCTCAGTCCTTATATATTTAAGGGACCATGAACTTAGTATTTGGTGATAGTTTCAGGACCCATTGACCACGCCTCATCTCATCTAATCGTGAGGCCATACTAGGTGGCGCATGAGCTAACACTCACGTACGAATTGCCCAGGTTTTGGGCAGGGCAATGCTAGGTCAAGTGTGTGTAGGTTTAGGGCCTTTGACATTATTTAACTTCCAAACACCAAGGAACGATTCAATGCAGACACTGGGGACCCTAAAGCTACACAGGGTTGGATGGTGTTGTCCAAGGGCAATCTAAACCTTAGATTGGTACTTCCAAATCCTCCTTGACTTGTATTATTATCTTGTAAGATGTATCCATCTCATGTTGTGTTATTTGCATAGCTTATACATGTATCTTCACTTATTTGCTGGTCTATTATGTTATGTTGGGAGTTGTACCTCATTCCAAGAATGGACCCAGAAAAAAACTATGCTTGACAGGTATTTAATTTGTGCTGTTTGGGATCGTCACCTAAGATTTTCATTTGAATGGGGCAGACGAGGGTCAATTGAGAGTGTCAAACATTATTTTGTTGGATTTCCCTAATCCTCACCTCAATCTAGGATAAAACACAATAAACATGAGGAATCGATATTTACCCCAACAGCATAGGCCAGCCTAAAAAACAAAAGAAGAAGATGCAATAGAAGTTAAAGAGATACAATAGAGGTTCACAAACAGTAACTATAATCAGTGATCCGTTTAGGGATTTAGGGAAAGGCGTGTATGTGCGCATGTGAAGCAGATAAGGAGGAAGAGAGAGAGAGAGAGATGGAGAGATAGAAGAAAACCTGATTTGAGAGAGAGAAAGAGAGGGAGAATCCGAAGGAGAGCAAGAGGAGCGTGTTTCCGCTTTGGTAACGCGAACGTGCGGCGGCAATAGCAAAGGATTTTGAGTAGGGTTAATGGACGGATGAATGGAGACGTCCCACACGCCTCTGTGGGCTTCTTCCAGATCTGGGTGGGGCGGATGCCCCAGCTGCCTAAGAGTGGGTCCGCCCATCTGTTGCTGCCAATTCCGCCAGTTTGGCAATTCACTTTGTAAACTACATTCAGAGTAAAGCTTCAAATTAAAAGATAATAAAATATAAAAATTTGAACCATAATATAATGTTTTGCCTTTAATGGCTTGATAAAGAATTTTGAAGATTTTATGATAAAAAAAATCATTTAGATGTTCACTCCATGAAAAAAAGAACTTGATAAAATTTAGTACACAAAACAAGTCCTGTAGGCTCGTTTTAGTGCAAAAAAATAAAAATAAAAAAAGGATTTAAATAAGTGCGAGGGAGCGACGATATCGTCACTCCCTTTTACATGAGAGATTACTATCGTCGCTACCATTTTTTTCTTTCTCTTCTTTCTCTAGCTTGGCGGTCAGAGCCATCTAGTTGGGAAAAGGAGAGATGAGGAAGTGGTGACGATCTTGGGGAAGTGGAGGCAAGGAACGGTTACACTATCTCCTTAATGTTCAGCTATCATCGTAATCTTTATCTCTTTATCGGCAACATCATCACTACCCACTACCTACTCTAGCCACCCATTATATTTTTCTTCCTTTTCAAAGCTATTAATTCATACTAGTTTCCAAATTTAAAGCCCCCACATATGTAATCTTTTCAACCCAAAGCATCCCATACAATTTCCCTATAACCAAAATACTTCATAATATATATAGGTAAATTATAAAGTTGCTTGTGATTTGTAGCTGAAAAGAATAGAAATTTATATAGGAAAATAAAAATTGAGTAATCAATTACGATAAATTACATCTAAATTATCAAAGAGATTATAGAAATGCAATGGACTCAAAATCTCGTCCAAGACCATCCAAGGACCTTTTCAGTTAGACCTATCTTTGTTGACTTACTTATTGTATTGATATCTTATTAATATGTTACAAGGAGAATATATGAATATTAATATGCTATTTAGGTTATCAGCAATCACGTACATATCCAGCAAAATGTAATCAAGAACCTTTATACCCATACAGAAGGTTGGTCCGAGCCAGTCCCATTTTACTCAGATTCGTGTTTCCAAGTCACAAATAAATAGACATGTTATTGATTGATTTACTGATGCTTAGCACAAGTATCTTTTGGTGATCATCATTAATGCAAAGAATCATATATTTGATTACAAACAAGAACATTAACCAAAGGGCCCTACCATTTCATGTATCGCACACCAAGCAAGTAACTTGGTCACCTTACCTTTGCCCCCTTACAAATGAAAAAAAGAAGAAGAACATACAAATGGACACTTCTCTATACATATTCCATACAATCAATGGATTCTCAGCACCTTCGGTGCAAACCTCAACAACCTATCGAGAGAATTTGGTAAGAACTTCCTCGCAAACAAGAAGCAAGTTGTAGTTTTCTTCCCATTGTACTCACACACGCTCCCACTCCTCATCCTCCCCAACAGCTCAACTGTGACCTGCCTTCTCCGATACCCGGCTGGGTGGGCCCCACCCTTTGACCAGTCAACCCAAGTCAAACTCCTGTTTGAATTCCTCTCTCCAAATCTCATGCTCACGAAAGTGGGTATGTAGTGCTCATCCACATAACAAGAGTGCCGGGACTCGCAGCGCCTCCTGAAAACCGGAAAGTATACTCGGTCGGAGACGATCTGGATGGCGAGGGGCCGGTCCATTTCGAACCACTGGGAGCCCTTCCGCCACTGTTCGGGCATGATGTGTGGTCTCATGCCATGGCTGTAACGCCCACGACCAGTGGGGCCTGGATCAATGTAGGAGCTGATGAAGGTCTTGGTTGAGTTGGTGAGGTAGGAGTAGATGGTTGTGAAGTTGAAGAGGGGAATGCATGACTCAGAGAGGAGGACAAAGCGCTCATTGAAGAGGTCATGCAGGGCGTTCGCTAAGAGGCGGCGTTCTGCGTCTAGCATGGTAAGCTGTCCCCATTGCACCTCCTGTATCAAACATGAAGAGGAAGAAGACGATACTTAAATCCTAGTTTTCTTGCAAACATGAGGATGCACAACGGTTGTGCATGACCATTGTCCATTTATATATATAAATCTGTGCAAACAAACCCCTGAGCGTTGTTTGCTTTCTATTGGTTAATTATGTGTGAAAATCCATGATGGGACCTTGTGGCTAGATAGATGGGCATCCACCTAATAGACCCTGTAGATCACCTTCAGATGGACGGTGAAAGTAGAAATGACCGGTGTTCATGTTAAAACATTGATGGAAAAATCACTATCTGGACTGTTATTTATGAAGCGAATTGAATCTTATGCATGAGTAACATATTTCTCATTCGATGGTCGTTTAGACATTCCAGTCACTATATATATATATATATATATATATAGAGTATTGCCATCATGATATAAAAGGATACTGCCTTCTCAGATGGACATTCAAGCAACCAAAGTGTAACCCCATGACAGGCCGGGGTAATGACGTATGAATGTAACGTTTGGACTATGGTTGGCAAACCACCAGTTTGGTGATCAAAATGATCAGGTTACATTGGAGAATGTCACGCCCCACCCTTTACACATGCATGATATTATCCGCTTTGGCCCATGGGCCTCACGGTTTTGTTTCTGGTGGGCCTCAATCCACCAAAAGGCCTCATGCAAGGTAAGGGTGCAAGCTCTCTATATAAACCCATTCACTTTCCTCTCTATAGTCGATGTGGGACTCCAGGATGTCACAATCCACCCCCCTTAGGGCTGCACGTCCCTGTGCAGTAGCCTGCCAGTTCTTGTAGCCTGCCAGCTCTCTTGGCCCGCCCACATATGAACCCGCCCACTTGCACCAGGCCACGGCAAGGGCCCACACTCGAACTAGTCGAGAGTCGGCTCTGATACCATTTGTCACACCCCACCCTTCACACATGCATGATATTGTCCGCTTTGGCTCATGGGCCTCACGGTTTTGTTTCTGATGGGCCTCAACCCACCAAAAGGCCTCATGCAAAGTAAGGGTGCAAGCTCTCTATATAAACCCATTCACTTTCCTCTCTATAGTCGATGTGGGACTCCAGGATGTTACAGAGAACGCTGGTTGAAACCTAACATATATATATATATATCTCTCTGACCCTTTACCAAATTCGTTAGATCGATCCTACTAGTCTACTACCCACCCCACCTAACTCATTTAACCTCTGTGCTACTACATTTTGGCCATTGTTGACAGATGGACTATTGTAACCAGATATGCGACAGTCAATTTGTCATTTCCATGATTGCCACACCAAAGAAAAAGAAAATGAACTAGAAGTAATCACAAAAACTATTGAGAAAGGTGAAAAGAAAACAAACCTTACTTGGAATTCTTCGCCCAAAGAAAACTGAGTTTTCAGACACTGTTTCATTAAAAGAGGGATGTGAGTGAACATAAATTGAGTATAGTCCCTCGTTCCCTCTGAAGAACTTCTCCCACAAAGGAGCCATGACAAGTGCGCCCCTTGTCAAGAACATGAATGCAACCTTAGGAGTCCCTTTGTGGGGGAATTTGTGTGCTCGTGAGACCATCGACGCTCTCAGCAGCAACTCCTCATCGGACATGTCATGCCCGACAACATGCGGGTCTAAAAATGGTGGTGGTTGTGGTCGAGGTGGTGATGATACCTGTGATGATAGCAGTGAAGTAGGCAACAGAGACGGAGTGGATGGTGGTGATGATGGGGAAGGTAAAAGAGAGAATTGGGGTGTGAGTCTAGTTAATGAGAAGCCTTTGAGAGAGAAACTAGCTGTGAATGAAAAAACCAAACCAAAGGCTAATAAGAACAGGAAGAGTTGTGAAACAAGATTGTGAAGTTTCAGATGTGAATTGAGGAGGTTAGCAACAGTTGGAAATCGACGTTTCTGCTGTTCAAGACTCCTCATCGTTCCTGTGACCCTGTTCTCCTTCTGGTTTCTTCCCAAATGAAAGAGAGAGACGTGTATAGAAAGGTGAGAATGTCTTAAGTCATGTGGGGATGGGAAAAAGAGTTTTTTTTTATTAGTGTCTTTAGAGAACATTTTGATTAGTGTTTTTAGAGAGCTTATCTGGGGGGATTAATAATGTTTTTAGAGAGCAGTCTGAATGGCATTTTTAGAGGTTATTTGAAGAAAGTCTTTGACAAGGAGAGGGAGAGAGAGAGAGAGAGAGACGTGCTTAGTTCTTATTGAATATATAAAGGCAAGAGGCCACCCTTTGAATGGAAGTTTTGACATTTCAATGAGACTTCAATCATCAGTTAGCGATTCCGTGACTCATTTCGTAGACAAGCAAAAACCACATTGGAAACATTTACAATTCCCCGCACACATGATCGTAGGAAGATGGCCCGCCTGGAATGGGGGTGGGGTTCATGGTCTTGACAATGGAAAGGCTGACGTGAATAAGTTACCCAAAAAAACAGCACAAGACATACGTGAATGAGACATAGGTTTTGAATTATCTTTTCAAATTAGATGAAAAAAAAAAAGTTACTAGAACACAGTCACATAACTCACTCAAATTCATTCCCCTATTCCCATTCCCATAGAGCTACTTACATCATCTACTACATCTTTCAGAATCTCCTCTCTCTTACTCTGGATATTTATTATGGCACCCACATAATCATAATTGAACCGTTGAAATGCATATCAATCCCTCGAATAATATATATTAAAATTTCATTTCTATCACTATTTTCAATATCTGCTTGTTGGCTTACATCTGCCAAAGATAATATATTTTTACCATCTTTCTGATTATTAATTTTAAACTGGATGATTAAAAAATGACAAACTATAATTAATTTTGACAGATGACTCATCTTCAAGTACTGGCCTTATACCTTGTTGGGCCAATGAACACCCCACCTTTTACTGCAGTGGCCCACTGTTGCAAATAAGATCCTATCCATTCATTCATTTGGTTTGACCCCAGGATTTTGATGCCAGTTTAGGATTGCTTAGCCAGGGCGATATTAGTATTCTGAGCATTAGCTTGTCAAGTGAGATTGGTGGTTCAGATCCGTTGACGTTTGCCACATGTGTTGGGTCAAAAGTTGCTGCAAGGGAAGGTGTTCATATGGATTTTTCTTCCGTTGGCATTACATCACCTTGATGTTTTTGGAAGTATCAAACCTTTGACTTCATGATTGGCGTGCCTGCCACAGCGTGCAAGTGGATAAGTCACCTCCAGGCTCGCAGCCACCATCTATGTAAGAAAGTGTTTTTAAATGATCAAAATTAATTACAGACCGGCTGCAAGTTTTGGACCTGGGAACCGTCTCTGGGCCGGGGGATCAGTCAACTGATGGCAATTATACGATTGGGTTTTCTAAGAAGTTTCTGGGGTAGACCAAAATGCTTGACTTCAATCAAAATATGCCATATTATTTGCAAATGGGCAACAACATTTTGTATTTTGAATATTTAAATCACCCAACCTTGCTGAAAGCCCCTTTGTGCGAATTACAATGGTTTGTTTTAATTGAAAGTCATTTTTTTTTTCCTTTTTTATTGTCATGTTGACCAATTATAACAAAATCTTGTTATGAGGTCAATTCCTCAGCAAACCTGTCAACCCAACTAATACTTGGTAATTTAGGGCTCAAGCTGAGTCTATGTGTGACTTACAAACTCTTCTACCAGATCAGGATCATTGATCGGCCTTACTAGGCCAAACGTATCCAGTTTTATTCTGTTCCTCGAATACTACTTTGGGTGGCTCAAAACTCCTATCATTCTCACCATCCTCTTAAAAAATTATTTCAATGCCCTCTTTTAGCAATTCTAATGCTGTGATAAGGTTCAGGAGCATATCGCAAAATGACAGTTATTTCATCATTAACAGTCCTAAAAGAAAAACTTTCTCATACCATTAAGGGCATGTTTGGTGCTTTAGGACCTAGCACTGCATATGGGAATTATATGAATCAGTTGCAAGAAAATTTAACTGAAGAGATGTGGGCCTTCATAGTGTATTTTTTGCTTAATAAGACTTTAAACTATGGTCTTTTGAAATTACCAATTTTTATAACATTCATACTTGTTTTATATTTAATATTGACTTATATGGAAATGTGTTTTACCTTGTTATTGAATTCAAATTATTGTTTAGCATGGTTATGTGTGAACATGAGATGCGTGTTCCATCATTTTAATCATATTCGAATAAGTATAGGAGTCTTAGCTTGTTAAATATCATGATGTGGACCCAAGTTGTTAGCTAACACATTTTGGACATGACTAATCATTAAAGGCCTCATATTACATGAGATGTTTATTTTCTACAAATTTTACTGTCAACACCAAACATGAATTCTAAAAATCCTCAAGTATTTTATAATCTTAATCAAACATAGAACATAAGAAATCCTCAGCTATAAAATTCTTAGTAAGGGTTTTCATTTTCTAGAGATAGTGAGGACTTTGTGAAACTACAAATTTCTCACATGTTATCAAATTAATGTGCCCTAACAGCTCTGGGGAATCATGTTTGCATCAAAGACTTGAGGGGATCTTTGGAAACTTTTCACATTGTTAATTTCTAGCAATTTTCCTTGCTCCCAAGGAAAAACTTCATCTGGTAAACTAAAGAAAACAGCGCAGAGGAATCTGCCGTTCCTTATTTGCAACCTCCCCCATCCAACTTTGCAAGTTCCCACGAATAATAAAACTCGGAGCTACAATGGAATGTGAGGTGGTACGAAGGATAAAGGTTTCTTTCATTTTTTTAAAAACATTTTTGGGGTTTTACAATCAAGATCCAAACCATTCATCATCTTTGAAAGGGCCAAAACGGTAGGAAGGTCAAATAGAAGAGATTGATTCCTCAAAGATTTTGAGGTATTCGGAAAAAAAAAATCTAGACTACTGGATAAAATTTTCTAGACTTGTGTGGGCTGCTTTTGTGAAATACAAACCTTTAATTCTCTTCAAAAGGCGAAAAAAACTGTGGGGCCAAGTGTGATAGCGTGAATCATCATGGATGATGAGAAGATTGCCTTATCCAAACTATTGATCTACCCTAATATAAAAAAGGGACTTTCTTTTTTTCGCAATCTGCTTTTTGGAACTTTTTTTTTTATTCCTGTGGACCCATAGATTGTGATCCAAGCCATTCATCATTCCAAGAAAGGCCAAACATGGTTAGGAGCTCAAATATTAGCTATTTATTAGCTATTGATTTCTCATAGATTGTGAGATATTTACCGAAAAATCCATAACATAAAAACCAAAATCTTTGATTCCCGTGGCCTCATTTGCATAATCTAAACCATTCATCTTCTCCATTAAGTTAAGATTTTCTACATTGTAACAGTTCAGGTCTTGGCTCTTTATGGAATATCATAAATAAAAATTAAAAAAAAAACCGTATAACCATCTGAGAGTAAATGGTACAAAAGGTATAAATCCACGGTGGTGTTCGCTGAATGTGGAACTCACTCAGAAATTCTCTTTGAGGATAGCTTGATTCTAGGGAACAAAGGAATCCTCTAAATCTTGTTACCAAATGTGGCCTCAAAAGAACCTTTGCACTGTGCAAGGTAATTGAAGACCCTTAAGGGTTTAATTTGCCTAGTGACTTTGAATGTGGTCTTGTAAGCTGTAAGCCCATCCATATTGTTTTCATTATAAGTTTGGGAAAAATTATGCCAAAAATGCATATTTTCCGTACTTCATATTCCTTGAAATTCATTACCAAGACTATTTTTACACGTAAGGGGTCGTTTCACCTTTCCATCACACTCTCCTCCCAAGATTAGCTTTTCTCCCAACGGTTCCCAAAAGATCTTTAATTTTTACTTCTCATGCAATTAGTGAGCACTAACTCTTAGCATTACATCACATCACACTCTTATATTTTAAATTCTCGTGTGCAGTCTTATCGTATCTAATTAGAGTTTGCTCTATATATGAGTTCTACTTTTCCACTCTTAACATTATTAGAGGCAATGCTCACAAAAACTGCACGATGTATGGCTGCATATATTTTTCTCTCTACGTCTAAACTCTTACCATTCTTCCGCTCCCCTAGATCTTTGAACATGCATCCCTCCAGTGGATTGTACAAGCACTGTAAGAGGAGGCCTTTGTGTAATTGTCCTAGCCATTTCACGTAACCGTTCATTTTCTTTTATTCCGGAGCTCCTCGTAAGCTTTTTTCTTATGTGCTTATTCCTCGTTTCATGAATGCACATCTGCAACATATATTTATTCCATTTCCTGGTTGCTCAATTACATAAAACAAAATAGGTCCAACTACTCTCTTAACAAATCTCATAGAGAACAAAAATGACGAAACAAAAGCCTCAGACACTTAGATAAAGATACTCATTTTAAATCCCAATGATATCTGATCAAATGAAGAAATTCAGATTAGCATTCAACAAGATAGGTTTTGAGAAAAGTATGACAGCCCTATCCTTTACCGGTGCAGAAATCATGGGTTAAAAGGCCTGATACCAGTATTTAAATGGCATTCGAAGTCTCTACTAGCATTGTATTCTGAACTATGTTTACAGTCTCTTCATTTTAGTTCTGTTTTAGATCACATGGATGAACACCTTAAAGACTATTATCATTGATCTCTTCCTAGCCTTACCTTTCACAACTCTTACATTTATACGCATAACTACATCTTCTATTTCAAGTTACATAGGTGCTTTACCTGTATTTAACAGCGTAAAGCATAGATAAAATTGCCACAACAATGAAGGGAAGCAATTTAAGAGCAGAGAACTTAGGAAATATAGAGAAAGCTCCACTTTTGCAGTACATCCATATCCATCTGGACAAGAAAATTATGCCGGATGACGCCTTGAATTTTTGCATGGAAAAACCCTGCCTCACATGAGCGGTGGTTCAGACTTCAAACACCACATAAAAGCAGAGATATCTTACAACATTAATTTGACATCCAAAAGTGTTTCCACTTTCCAAGAAAACTAAATGCATTAGCTTCATCAACACTCCCTTTCACCATACACTCCAAGGAGAACAGCACAACCTTAAATTGATACAAACGTGTTGATGATCAAGCATGTTCATATAGTAAATATCATCATGGACCGGTCATGCCTGACCAACAGTCAGATCAGCACAAAATGATTTCCTCAAGCGGGAACTCATGTGATCACACCAAATGAAAATATTGAATGAACAAAAACGATGACCCCACCTTTAAAGTTGATCCTCTCAGCATAAAAAAAACCTAGCATTAGAAAGTAACCTGTTTTATTGACTAGTCAGCTGAAGACTTGATCTAATCTCATACATTCTATGAGATTGAAAGCCAAACACAGCCTAAAGGCAGGAATTCGTCGCCTTCTTATGTTGAGAGACACCATGATAGGCTCACCTATCACCAATCCGGAATGTTCACACGGACTCCCTTGAATTACACCGGAGACCATGGGTTTGCACCCATCCGAATGGACTGAACCATTAGATTGATGGTCAAATTTTTTCACTTTAATACAAGTTGTTAAACTTGTGGAACATGGATAAAGGGCTTTGAGGCATGGGATTGAACCTGAATTTGATAAAAGATGGCTCTTTCCATCCCCCTAGTCCCGTGGCAGTATGGCCCTGGTGGGCCCCATCATGGTCTCTCATATCATAAGTGGTAAGAGTTAACAATCACAAGAGCATTTCTCTCTATATATAATGTTCCATTTTGCATTGATTTTGGAACACCAAAGCTATATGTCATGAAAGATCTAAGCATTTAAAGGCGAATAACCTAGACAAATACAGCTTGGGGAAGCTAAGAGTAGCTACATCAAGAAAAACACAAGTACTGTTGATAATAGGTACTCTGCCTTTCACCCTTTCCCCCTACAATACTGCATGCCAGACGGGAAAGGGCAGCAAGGACTGTCAACACTTAACGTCCATCTAAAATATGTCTATATTTCAAGACCCCAAGTTTCATCAAGAGGAATGCACGTGTATTGAAACCATCATGGAGTGCAATTCAATGGGCATGAACCCAATCTAACATAAATATATTATATGCTGAAGCTACAATAACCAAAGGATATGACCAAACAGCTGATTTGCAAAATCATGCATGGTGCTAACAAGCATTCAGATCATAAAAAGGGTGGCCAGTACCTACAGAAACAGCAAAAATGTGGTGCTGGAAACACAACAATGGATTTGCTCATTTGGTTTTAATACTCATCTCAGCAGCAAAAGCATCACAGCTGTGGTCGAACTTATCCAAGGAGAAGCCCTGAAAACTCCCCAAGCAATAATCAAGTATTGGCACATAGGTAATGGATACATATAGTTTTATTCAGTACACCACCAATTTGAATACAAGCAATGATTGGTTGAGGAATTATGCATTCATGTGTCGCAGGATGGCAGCAAATGTATGCTAAGCTTATCCTCCAAAGTCCAAAAATCATACATGCAGGATTGGATGAACCAAAACCTCCCAGATTGGATGATCCTAGCTCTTAAATCAGTGGCCTACAAATACAAGTAATAATAGGATTACAGAAATGGCTCTGCAAGAAAACTATTGAGAGGGTAGCTAGGATCTTCCATTTTGGGAGATTTCCAGGGTACGCTCCATCCATGGCGGGACACATCAAATCAATGTCTAGATCAAAAAAATATCAGAATTGTAGGAACAATTCAGAGGGTTAAGAAACCATACATTTGCTCCAATCCAGGCTCAACGATTCATCCTGTTTGGTTAATGCAGAATAACAAAGGTGTCTTGCCAAAAATAAAACAGAAGCACCCCATATCGATGACAGGCAGCAATTCCTGAAGCCTCTAGCCAAAATCAAATACAAGCACTCCAGATTGATGGCTTACAGCAGGTCCTGCTTAAATTATGTAGGCCATTTTGACCTAGGCTGTGCTATACAGTTACCATAAAAAAAGTTCCTTTGTAATTTGGTTTCATATCTCTCCCATGATGGCTAAGTACAACTCAGAGCAATTATCATGCAATTAGATGTGGTGTCTGCATCTTTGGGTGCATGTAGATACCATGTCGATTCATGAACTAGAAATACAAGAATGAAGAAAGTAAGAGATGTACCTTTGGTAGGTTATCCTGGTAGGCCAGATAATCCACATGAAGCCTTACATTTGATGAAGCAAGAATCCATAACTTTGTGTCTACGTCAGCATATACTTTGGAAACTACATCAAACAATGTCCCGGCTCCATTCTCTATTGCTATCAAGATGGCTGACTCCCTATCTCTACGATGCCTGCAAATTAGAGAAATGTCATCTTGCATAATAGTGTTCACTTGACATTAAGGGGAAATGTTCTCCTACAGGCAGACTGCATGTGCATTCCAGCTCTATGAGGCCCACTTAGGCCCACCTTTGATCAGTGTAGGCCCTTTGAAAATCTTATCATCCCATGATCTAGCATCAGGCCTAATTTTACACTCATTGAGCCTTCATTCACCAATGGCTTGAATCTAAAAAAAATCCACAGTTAATATGCCATTAAACTTTAAGACTATTAAAACAAGGGCTAGGATAATCTGTGGTAGGGCTGATTTTTTGGCTCCCCATGTCCATAAGTAGACCTTTTCATCTGTGCTTTTCCCATTAATGGACATTCATCTAAATAGGCCCCACAAGCTAGAATGCATATAATCAATATGCATTCTACTCATAGGAGAACATTCTACTACCATCAAGTATGGTAAGATTATATTGAAGCCAAGATGCCTCAATGTGGGGAAGGTTGCAGCAGTATTATCTCACAGCATAGAAGTGGAGTGGCCTGCCTAAAGTATCTTGGAGTTATTCTAATATGAGAAAAATGGTTGGTGCCACGCATGAGAGAGAGAGAGAGAGAGAGAGAGAGAGAGTACTTGAGGTATCCACAAAGCATCCTCTTGGGCCACATGTTGAATCTTCCATGCATGGGGATCAAAACATGGGGTGAAAGTTCCAAGAAATTATAAGTTGTTTGAAAATAGTCCTGCATATACAAACAAATTTTATTACCGGTGATTGAACAACGGAAGCATCGAGAATCATGTGTATGCAACATCCATTAAGAAATCTTCCCAACAACAAAAGAACAAGATAACTAATTCAGAAATTCTCAAATATTAACAAAAAGCATGTTCTGCATGAAGAGCAAACATAATGTGCACTCCCTTAATCCGTTATCCATACAGTGGACAACAAGATCCATCTAATATCGGTTTGATGTATGATGAAGGAGATACTTGACAACTAACAACTGAGCTAAACAGTGCAAGTCTTGAGTTGACTACATTATAAATTCTGGATGGCCAATTTGCAGAAGATTATTTATGTAATGAGATTTATGATCAAACTTTCTTTTTTTAGTTTATTTTCTTAGAGTGTGAACTTCAATAAATTTTGACTAGCATTACTAAGATGAAGAAGTGATGGTCCTTTTGAAGAAGTGATGGTCCTTTTCATGACTGATGGAGCAATTAAGACATTAAACAGGATAAAAAAAAAGAAGAAAATTCTTATCTGTTCCATGAAAGGTGTAAGGATTCTCCTTATGTCTATTAGAAAGGGAAACTATAAGCTTTTTGTTTTTCTCTTTTCAAAATAGCAGTAAAAATTGTCATGTGTAGCGAAACAACAACACTAGATTGATTTTATAAATAGAAAAAAAGGGTCAAGAAAACTAAAGCAACATCTTGATGCCAGACTGAATAATAAATCAGAGCAATGACACACAACTCATTGTCCCACACAAGTCAACCGATTTGATGCAGGCCTGGGTTAGGCTTGTGTGGCAACAATAATGCAGGAAAGAGTAGGCCTCAAAGGCCACATGCGTAGGGTCCAAGTAAATTTAGGATTTTTTGCAATTATATGTCATTAGTTTCCTAACTTTATTTAAAGAGTTGTAATTAGGATAGGTTTGCCTAGTTTCCTATTTTAATTAGTTTTCTTAGGGCCTAAGTTATGTTTTCCTATTTAAACGGCATTGCAGTCAGAGAGTTTGATTAATACAAATTATTTTTTCCCATTGAGGTTTGTCCTTGTTATTGTCTCTACGGAGACTTGTTGAAGTGTTTGCAGACACATCCTTCAGTGTTTCCATGCAAGCCCAAAACCGGGGGCCTGCATCACGATTCTATCTCAGGATCATAGAAAATGATACAAAGTGTGTTCACCTTCAGATTCCCACCAGAAGTAATGTCTAGCACAGAACTCCCTTGGCTGGAAAAGAAAATAGAAAAAGTTTCAAATAGTGAGCCGTACAAAATCAAACAAATAAAATGACCACAAAAGAAAGAACATTCACACGACTAAAATGCATGTTGCTCATAATCATTACAACTGAAACGTTTAAATCAGGCAAAAGATTCAGTTCCAAATCAACTCCTTTCAGAACCGATGCTCTTTAGTTAAAATATTTGCATCACAAATTTTGGTCAGCCAGTACCAGTACTGCAGTGCATAAATAACCCAGCACTATTCATAAATCTTAAATTACATTCGCCGTAAGAAAAATACCATAGCGGTATTTAGACCCTATTATAAAATGTTTGATTGAATAATGTGAGTCGAGTTCCCTGCATGCAGTTCTGGCACTTAGTGAAACTACAAAAGGCATTCAACCCCCCATCCTCCGCACACACACATAATTATAGAAGGCAGTTGAATGGGTTCGAACAAGTGGAAGGTCTCGCTTGCACTCCCTATGGATTGAGTCTTAGTGGCCACTAGGTCAGCGTTGTCGTCATCACCATCAAAGTCTCGTCCCAACTATGTTGGGGTAGGCTACATGAATTTTATTTCTCCATTCTGATCTTTCCTAAGCCAATCCTCAATCAAGTTTCACTTCTTCAAATCTATTTTTACTACCTCCATCCACACTCTCTTCAGCCTACTCCTTCCTCTTGGTGGACCATCAACCTGTATAACCAAACTTTTTCCTTACCGATGCCGTTGCTGGCCTACATTGGACATGGCCAAACCATCTCCACTAGTGCAGCATAACGGCGGGAAAAAAGTTGCTTTTATGATGTACTACAACATTGCCATATAGAGTAAGTGACCAGTCACTTAAATGTGGAGATAGTTGAATACCTCTTTTTGCTTTGGAAACATAGTTTTAACCATCTAATGTAGATTTTATTGTTCAGCAAGAGAGTCTTACCCTACACAGTGATCACCAACAATTATTGAGTTTGTACCAATGTGAAGAAGTGCCATGTGACCATCTGTATGTCCCTGATCAGGAAAGGAATGCCTCAAGTTAAATCATAAAGGGAATAGAAATATAGAAATTGTAACAAAGAGAAGGTAAAATTATAGAGGCCAAATGTTGTATTGTCCCTAAAAGCAACTAAGAAAATGAATATGCTCCATAATATCCGGGCCAACTTATAACCATACCTAAGAAGATATACATACATACATAGATACATACATATATATATATATTTATACAAGTGTGTGTGTGAGTAATGCTCCTGTATAAGCTTCCCTTACCATCTTATAGCACAAGCCACCTAGTGGGGCCCACCTAGTACCCCACAAATCATGGAACAGAGAGGTATCAAAAGATCCAAGTGGGGCCAACCTAGACATCGAATTTGAAGTTAGTCTAATACCTCAAGCCCATTCATTTGTGGTCCACAAATTTAATAGCTTTACATAAAACAACAAAATTGAACCTCAATCCAATGGTCCGCTCAATTTGGATCTATCAAAACCAAGTGGGACCTATAAAATAAGCGGGTTGGGTTTGGAAGGTCTACTCGGGTGGACAAGTAGTGGCCCCGCGAAGTAGCTTGTATCGTAAGGCGGTAAAGGAAACTTGTACATTAACATTTTATATATATATACCTATGAGAATTGTTCTCACGCACCTACCATGAGAACTTTTTATGAGGCCCACTTGTGGGTCCCATTTGGGGATAGGACCAGGGGAGATGAAAAGATCTACGTAGGACTGCCCCAAATATCAAGTTTGACCAAATTACATGTCCCTACCCCCTTCATCCATGGCCCATAATTCCAATACATTCGGATTGGAGCGCAGTCGATCCACTGGTCCAGTAAATTTAGATTTAATCGAAACTTAGGGCGTGTGACTATCTGGGGGGGGGGGGGGGGGGGGGGGGGTCCCTGTGTATTGCACGGTTTAGATTGGGTGATAGATAGGCTCCACTTAGAGTTCTCACAAAAAAATAGTGAGAACTAGTTCTCATAAGATTATTTTCCTATATATATATATAAATATAGATATAGAGCCCCTCTGGTGAGCACCGGTGCTCACCTTATTATGAGCACCACTTTCATGTGGGACCCACTAGGGGCTCCATTTGAGGATGGGACCAGGAGTAGTTGAAAGATCTCCTCCCTACCTACTCGTGTATGGTGACGGAGTCTTAAATCATCATTCTAAATATTTTATCAATGGCTGACAAATTTTCAACGTCCAAAATTAGTGCAAGACGATCCAACGGTCTAATCATGAGCACCGATTCTTGATGGAGGTTTTCCCATAGTTATATATATGTATGTATGTATGTGTACGTATGTATTATATTGAAATAGTAATTTTATTTTATTTCTATGAAAGAGCAATATAAAAAAAAAAGGATGCAAACAATCACCAACACTAGACAAATCTATAAAAAGTCGATACTTAAGCATACACTGACCAAGCGTCAAAGCAGCTAATCCTACCATCCCAAAAGGCTACATGCTTTCAGGTACCGATTTCTTATAGGACAAACCCTAACATGAGAGAATGACTTAGAGGAAGAGGCACTCCTCCATAGAAGTAGGACAGTGACCAAGCTCCAACTTGCTATCAATGTTCGTAAGGAGAGGCAGTTCTTCCATTATCTAAATGGTTCAATAAAGCAAGAGCAAAAATGGTAACTATAGTAAAGGATAGCTTACATGACTTCTGAGGATGCAGTTATTCTACATTCAGGAGATGAGTAGGAGGGAGTATGTTTAGCTAAAGCAATGATAGTGTGGAGTTGTCAAAGCATGCACAAGAGCATGACAATGAAGAGCCAAAAGCCAAAATCCTAGCGATCCATCATTTGACAACTACAAAATAGAAACAAAGATGAAGGCAAATGGTAACTGGCTTCGAAAGAATATCTTTCAAGCGACTTGGACCTCTAAAATAAAGCTTTACACTATCTTAATTGACAAAGGAAACAGTGATAATGTTGCCTTACAAGAGATGGTGGATACCTGAGGGACCTCCACAAAAAGCTTTACATCGTCTTAATTGACAAAGGAAGCAATGATAATCAAGGTTCAAAATAGCAGCTGCAACGCCGCATTATCGGCCATAGTGGTTGTGGCTACACCATTATTTTGAAAATAATAGCGCTACAGTCTAAATCCTAATAAAGCAAAGCAATTTCAATTTATAACATTATTTTTCCTATTTTTTCTCATCAATAGCTTTTCGTATAGTTGTCTTTACCCTTACATGGTTCCAAACTATGATACCTGGATACTTGTACAAGCCCAACGTATCCGTATCAGACCGATACGATACTTGTATTGGTACCTGATACTGCACCAATACTTCCAGGGTATAAGTTTAATATATCCTACTTAGCAAATCCACTATTTTATTTATTTCTTTAAGTTTTCTTACTTTTCAACATAGAAAATGTTAGAATTGAACATAAACAATGATAATTCCACTAATTAAAACATAATTTAAAGAAAATTTTAGGACATCCGTATCCGTATCCGTGTCCCAAATTTTACAAAGTGCAAAGTCGTATCCCCGATCCTCGTATCCGTGTTCATATCCATGTTCGTATCTGGGCATTATAGGTTCCAAATCACTAAAAAAAACCACAAGATTTGATGCTATACAAGATTTTTTTTTTACCACTTAAAAAATTCATACCGATATGCTACTACATATTGCCGGAACTACTACATATTGCTCGCTATATAACATTTTGGCCACTGGCTGCTATATCCACCGCAATCACTATTTTTATCCTTGGTGATAATATTGTCTTTAAGAGAGACAGTTGATAGCTAGGTTCTTAAGGAGGAGAAGCATCCCAAACCAGACAAAATGGTTTTAAAAGGGAGAAGTTCCCATGAAGATCAGATGTTCAATCTCTTTCAATAGGCAAACATTATCAAAAAGATGTTTGGGGACGTCAACACCACGGACATTACCCATACTGTTGGGGTGTCCTTGGTTGCATGACCAAGAAGTTTACATCTGGGAAAGGTCAAATGCATATATTTTCCACAGGGAACACATCAGCATCACACTATATCCACAACAAGCATTGCCTACAAAAAAACCAATGCCAGAAGATGCTCTCTTTTAAGTGATGGAACCAAAACCTTGAATGTATAGAAATTTGAACTGGAAAGTGATATAGCCAAAATCCCAAATTGAATTGAAACACAAATTTCCAAACTTAAATCATATCAACAGTAACCAGGCAAGAAAACAAAGAAAAAGAAAAGATTATTCACGGCATTTAGGAATAAACAATGATTTCAACCCCAAGGAGAATACATCAATCCCAATGCAGAAGAAGCCAAAAAAAAAAGTGTCTATACAATGTCTGAACTTCAAAACTGTTGACAAACACCAAAATCAACAGCTTTTGTTAACCAACATGCACAGAAAACCTTTCAAAGCTCTAATATAATCTAATCTCATCCATCCATTCTCCTTCAGGGCCACTACGCCTATTAATTTAGATGGGTCCCTCACAAACCAACATAAAGGAGAAAACAAGAGAAAATATCAGCCAAACAAGAATAGAGCTGTGCAAGTCTGAATTGGATGGATATATATATCCCATCTTTTGTCTTGAAAGACAAATTCCATCCACTCGTCACATGCCATATCTGAATTAGATGGTACCCACTTAGACTGATATTTGGAATACATTATGTAACAACCCAAGCCCACCACATCAGGGTACATAGCAAAGGTTTTGTTTGCGTCATTGGGCAAGCAAGCAAGACCAAATCAAGAAAAGTCCCCAGGGACAAAGTCTCATATGGGGTTAAAGCCAAGGCCGCACTTATATACTAGGATCAGGACTTGGATATTACTTTGTTCCACCCTTACCCCTGCAGATTTCCCTATCTTGGCTCGCAGGGGCATTTGACCTGGTCTTACCTCAATGCCTCCAAGTCTTACCTCACGGATTATCTAAGCAAATTGGGGTTTCACATTCTTCCCCATTGAAAATAGAGCCGTCATCGACTTTGATACCATTTGTAATGATCTGGGCCCACTACACACGTGATATTGTCCGCTTTGACTCATAGGATTCCAACCAAATCTTACCGTACAATTTTAAAAAGCCTCATGTGGGGTTAATGCCAAGGCCGTACTTATATAGTGGGATCAGGACTCTATATATTTCCGATGTGGGACTTTATTCTACTCTTACCCAATTCTCCTATCTTTGCTCACAGGAGATCTTGACCTAGTCTTGCCTCAAGGGATTGCCAAGCTGGATTAGGGTCTCACATTCTCCCCCACAGGAAATAGAGCCGTCCTCAGCTCTAATATCATTTGTCAAACCCCGTATTAACTCAACATGATGTGTTTTAAAGTCGTACAACCCGAATCCTATAAAAACTCCAGAGTTAAGCGTGCTCGTACGAGAGCAATACCAGGATGGGTAACTGCCTGGAAAGTCCTTGTGCGGCAAGTGGGCCAAAGCAAATAATATCATGCTGAGTTGGGCATGGCTATAAAGTCCCAAATAGGGGAGTTTGCAGAGGTAATGGTGAAATAAAGTCCCACATTGGAAATATCCAAAGTCATAATCCTAGTATATAAGTATGGCCTTGGCCTTAACCCCACATGCGGCCTTTTAAAAACCATGCGGCAAGATTAGGTTGGAATCCCATCAGCCAAAGCAGACAATATCATGTGGGTAGTGGGCCCAAGTCGTTACAAATGGTATCAAAGCCGAGGACGGCTCTATTTCCGGTGGAGAAGAATGTGTGATCCCAATCCGCCTGGGTAATCCTTGAGGTAAGACTAGATTAAGTGTTGTGAGCCAAGATAGGGAAATCCACAGGGATAAGGGTGAACAAAGTCCCATATCAGAAATATCCAACTCTAGATCCTGGTATATAAGTGCGGCATTGGCCTTCACCCCATATGAGGCCTTATGGCTAAGGACTTGTTTTGATTTGGTCTTGCTTGCTTGCCCAATGACACAAATAAAACCTCCGTTGTACACTCTAATGACAGTTAGGGTGTGGGCTCAGGTCGTTACATAATATATTCTAAATATCAGTCTAAGTGGGTACCATCCAATTTAGATACGGCACGTGACGAATGGATGGAATTTCTCTTTCAAGACACAAGATGGGATATATAAGTAGCTTGCCATGCATTCAAAATATAACTAATTAAAACATAAGTTATGGGCCCTTACTGGATTGGACCTCTATTGGTCTTCTTGGGCCTTCATTGATAATCCCCCTCTGCACATTGCTCAAACCATAAATAGATGTTGCTAACCACTATGAAATTTTTTAATATATTTTTTCATCATTTACAACCAAGTAAATATTAAAATGTCATTTTAACAATGTCCATCGTCCGTCAAGAGGTTTGTACATGCTAGAATGGGTTGCGACCATTCTTACCTTATCATTCACCAAAATATACATTTCTCAACCTTTTTGCTAAAATCAAGTGTAGTCTCTGTTCTTAAAAATCTCCAGTGATAGAAATCTGATCGAGTATACTAAAGAAACAGCCACAAGTTATAGGTGAAAACTGATTTATGAATACAATTATAATCATTATCGAAGCCTTATCCCATCTATTTGGGTTGGCTTTGAATTCTACTTTTCCACAACCCTATTTGCAAACGTGCATTTGATAACCCTATTATGAATAACATCTTGACAGGAAATACCAAGTATTTGTCCTGTGTCTTTTGATAATGAGCAATGGGATTGGTGGTGTCCACATGCCCTTTAGTGCAGTGTCTGTTGCTTGACCTCTGCTTATTTCCAACTTTAAATATTTCTATCATTTTAACTTCTAATACGGGTGCATGATTTTATAAAAGGTTTTTCTAAGATCCTTGCACCCCAAAATTGCATGGGGATTTCCACTGTCAATTGGAGATGAATAGTGTAATAAAGGAAGAAAGTTCATGGGATTCCAATTCTGTAATGAAATTGATTGGTTTTGGGTCAGGGGAAGCACCAAGAGTAGGCTTTCAACCAGAGGGAGATGAACTGCATCTTGATGAAAAATATCAACACTCTTTTAAGATTTTTGCAATTTGCTTTTCTTGCTTATATGGGTAACAGGACTTGAACTCACAAACTCATGGCTGTGATGAAGAGTACATTCCAGCCATGCCATATTTTTCTGTCTTTATAAGGCTCTTGTTTC
The DNA here is from genome assembly GCA_037013555.1 of Sextonia rubra. Classification (NCBI taxonomy): domain Eukaryota; kingdom Viridiplantae; phylum Streptophyta; class Magnoliopsida; order Laurales; family Lauraceae; genus Sextonia; species Sextonia rubra. Next base: position 21,011,955 of record JASUAD010000006.1, read on the forward strand.
ATTAACTCAAACAGCTCAAAATTTATAAAATAAGAAGACATGCATTATCTTGCAAAGCTGAATAGACAATTAATTCTACATCCATATGATTTAAAAACTTTCTTAGTGGAGCTTATAGTAAGGCACTAGTAGTGAGAAATTGCGATACCGGAGCAAAAATGACGTTCAATCTTTGACCACCAATGTGAATTGCTTCACCTCCTGAAATAGGTGTATATCCAAGAGACCAGTTATCTGCAAAACATCATCATCATCATCATCATCAAAGCCTTATCCCAACCATGTTGAGGTCGGCTACATAAATTCTGTTCCTCCATTTCATTCTATTTTGAGCCAAATCCTTAGATAAGTTAATCATATGCAAAACAATGAAACGTCATGATTTCTAATTTCAATTCATCATGAGCATCAGCATCTTCCTGTCATCTTTCATTATCAAACCTTATCCCATGTTCTGGGTTGGCAATTTTCAACACTGATTACAAGATATACATCATTTTATCAATTGAAATGGCAAAATTTCATGATATATACCAAGAAAAGGTCTACTTTAAGTAGTCCTATCATCATAGTATGACAACCAAGCATTGATTCTTCTGATAGTTTGCAAGTATTGAAACTGTATAGGATAAAATTCTAATGAGTAAATTGTGTAATGAAGGTGTTTTCAATGATGAAGGATACAGTTAAGGCCTTCGGGGAAAACGTCAAAACACTAGAAGAAGAAAGTGAAAACAAGAGAGATTTTGATTGTGAGCAAAGAGCAGTCCCCCTTCCCTTACGGTAGAGCCCATCCTTTATACTATTCACTTTCCTCGATTACAATGAATCCAATCCCCTTAAGTGGGGTGATATTACAGTTGTATTTCCTAACTAAGATATTTGTACAGGTCACCTAAGCTAATGAATATTCCCCACGTGTAATATGCTCTAGTATTGTGCCATACCCCCGCCCCCCTCCACCCCCACAATTGTATTTCCTAACTAAGATATTTGTACAGGTCACCTAAGCTAATGAATATTCCTCACGTGTAATATGCTCTAGTATTGTGCCATGCTAACCCCCAACCACCCTCCACCCTTTAAATTGGTGTAGGTAAATCCACTAACATCAATTTGTTAACGCGAGGAAGAACCTTGGTAAAGATATCCGCAACTTGAAGATCGATTGTGACATAAGGAAGAGTAATGAGCTTCTCTTCATATGCCTCGCAGATATAGTGGCAATTGCCCTGTATATGCTTCGTTCTGTCATGAAACACGGGATTGGCAGTAATTTGTACACTTGTGTTGTCAGCATGAAGAAGTGTGGCAGTTGGTCGAGAAAAACTAGGTTCAGATAGCAACTGTCAAAGTCATACAATTTCAAAGCAGGCTAATGACATGGACCAATATTCAACCTCCGTGGATGACTTGGAAACACGATCAAGTTTTTTTACATTTCCAAGAGATCAATGTGTTTCCAAGATAGATGCACCATCCTGTGGTGCATCACCTAGTGTCTGGGCATTTTGCCCAATCGACATCACAGTATGCCTGAATATTCAGAGATGATGTGCTAGGAAAGTGGATGCCACGTTCCTGCGTACTAAGAAGATATCGAATGATCCTTTTTACTGCAGTCATGAACTAACTAATCAAATTGATAGCATGAGAAATATCTGGTCTAGCGACTGTTAAGTAGACAAGACTTCCCACAAGGTTCCTATATATACTAGGATTGGAAAGAGGAGTGCCATCGTCTTTTTTATTCTCCACATCAGGTTCCAATGGTGTGTTCACGATTGTTGTGTTTTTTTTCAAACGAGCTTGAAAAATGAGATCTTGAGAATACTTGTGTTGATTTATGAATACACCACCTCAAATTCTATGAACTTCAAGACCAAATAAGTATGCCATGAACTTCAAGATCGAGGAAGTATGTGAGTGGACCCAAATATTTCATGTGAAAATAAGCATGAAGAGACTGTTGCAGTTGTAGGATGTTGTCTGGATCATTTCCCACGATGTTTATGTCATCTACATAAACTAGCAAGTGAGTAATGCCCTGAGATGTATTACGAAGAAAGAGTGATGGAACACATTGACTCTTGTTGAAAACTTACTGACAGGAGAGTCTTTTGAAACTTGTCAAACGATGCTTGTGGTGCTTGTTTCAATCCATAGAGAGATCATTGCAGTTTACAAGCCAAATTCAAGGCAGATGATGGTAGTCCCAAAGGAAGACGAATATAGACCATCTTCTTTGAGATTGCCATGTAAGAAGGCATTTTTAGGCCATTTGATAGAGAGGCCAGGATTGAGATGTAACAAGTGATATGAGTATGCGGACTGTTGTCATCTTTGCAATAGGTGCAAAAGTCTTATCATAGTCAATACCATACTCTTGTTGATTGCCTAAAGCTACCAGCCGAGCTTTTACCGATCCAAAGAGCCATCTGATTTGAGCTTGATGGAGTTAATCCACTTACATCCAATAGGCTTAATGTAAGAGGAACAAGGAACAATAACCCAAGTATGATTTTTCTTAAGTGCATCCAGTTCTTCCTTCATTCAATGTCTCCAAGAATCATGTTTCACAACTTGGGAATAATTGTCACATATAAAGATGGATGAGGGTGTAGTAGGAAGTGATGAATGAGAAAAAAACATAATGATCCAAGCAACGCAAAATGCGTGTTGACTGGAGAAAATTTTGAGGATTTGAATCAAGTGCTAGGTCTGGGTTAGGTGGAGGTGATCCATGCACAGGATTTTCATAATGATTCTGTCTTACATACACTAGCCCAGATTTAAACTTCATTATTGCAAGACGATCAGAGAAGCTAGGGAGAACAGAAATGCTTGGAGATGAAGATTGAATGATATGAGTTTGAAATAAATACTCATGTTCAAAGGACATGGCATTTCTAGAAGTTCGAATGCGATAAACAGCAGGATCATAGCACAGAAGGCATTTCTAGAAGTTCGAATGCGATAAACAGCAGGATCATAGCATAGAAAACCTTTTTGATATACAACATAACCAAGAATGATACAATTGATAGATTGAGCAGAGAGTTTGGTCCAATCCTGGGAAGGAAGATGAACAAAGTAAACACCTCCAAACGTATGAAGATAGATGTACGATGGATGGAAGTCATAAAGATGAAACTATGGGGATTGGTGATTAAGTTTGGATGATGGAAAACAGTTAATGACTGGCGACATTAGTGGACATGGTTTCCACCCAAAATTCTAATGGTACAGGGGATTCTATCAAAAGTGTGCAAACTATTAAGTAGTTAGTAGGGATGCTCATGGGCTCGATCTGGGTCCAGCCTGCTTTGACCCGGGCTTGGGCCTTAGGTATAAGTAATCAGCCCAGGCTTGGATTAAAGTTTGGGCCCATTTGTTTTATGGGCCGAGCATGGACTAAGTGGAAGCAAGCCCAAAGCCTAGCCCAGCCCAACCAAATGGATTAAATTGTAACTTCCCCTTCTTACATTTCTTATGTTGCATGCAAATCTTCCATGGTAAAAATTTTAAAAATTATTTATCCAAAAACACTATCAAGAGGGCAGACAATGTTCATTCTAATTGGTTTGTAGTAGACAAAGATCTCCTCATTGCACAACACAGTTCTCCTTTGTTAATAAGTCATGCTTTTATTAAAAAAAAGCAGCAAAAGAATATTTTAGCAAACTTTTAAATGAAGTCAATTTAAAAAATGCATGAGCAAGAGAGGATACTTCATTAGTAGAACATACTTTTTTCTACAGAATTAGGGTGGTACAAGTGAGGGAAGGATTGAGGCGAATAAAGATAGGAAATGCTACAGGTCCAATTTGACATTCCAATAGACGTTTGAAAAATGCTTAGTAGAAGTTGGGGGATTTGGTCAACTAAACTCTTCAATAAGATATTAATAACAAAGAACATGCCGAATAACTGTTCGGCGCCTTACTTGATACACAATGCTACTAGGTGGTGCTGTGTATCCAGAGTTTTACTAATGATCAATTGTAAGGGGGTACGCAAGTTCCTCATCATAAAAAATAAAAAAAAATGCCGAAAGAATGGGGAAGAAGTATTGTAGTACCTATATATAAGAACAAGAGAGATATACAAGGACAACTATTGAAGCTATATTATCATGGGATTAAACTGCACCAACAATTGCGGGATTAAACTTATGAGCCATACTATGAAGTTATGGGAGAGAGTAATGGAGTAAAGACTTAGAAAAAAGACGAAAATATTTGAAAATCAATTAGTTTTTATACAAGAGAGGTCAACTATGGAAGTTATCTTCTCACTTAGGCAATTAATGAAAAAATATCAAGCGAACAAAAAAAAAATTTGCATATGATCTTTTACCAATCTAGAAACAACTTACAATAAAGTATCAAGATATTTAATTTGGTGGGTTTTGAAGAAAAGAAATATTCCAAGAGGTTAGACTAAAGTTATTAAAAACATGTATGAAAGAGCAGTAACAAGTGTGAGAACCACTTGCGAAAAGACAGGTGAGTTCCCAATGACTAGATTTTCATCAGGGGTCAATCTTAAGCCCTTATCTCTTTGTACTAATTATGGATAACTTAACTACTCACATTCAAGAAGAGGTACCCTGTTGTATGCTGTTTGTAGATGATATTGTATAGGTAAATGAATCAAGAGATTGTGTACAACTGTACATACAAAACTAGAGACGTGTCAAGAGACTTTAAAATCCAAAAGCTTTAAAATAAGTGGTACAAAGACATAATATATGCATTGCAACTTCAATGGACATATACAAAGAGTTAAACTACTTCGGGAATTGAAGCACAGGATATATTACAAAGAAATTCTTTCCATTATCTGGACTTTAAAATTAGTTAGGATAGGGATATTGATGAAGAAGTTGAACATAGGATAACGGCGGGAAGGTTGAAGTGGAGACATGCTTCTAAAGGACTTTGTGACCAATGAATGCCAACAAATTGAAGGAAAAATTTTACAAGATAGTGATTAGTAGCCACGGTCTCGCTACCTGAAAACCCATGTAGTAGAGAGAATAAGCTCACATAGATTGTCCCTTTGTTAGAATGTACTTGTTTAGACTTGTCTCACATGATTCATTAATGTTGATCTATTTATTGCATAATCATGCCCAGATTTACGCATTTCTTGCTATTCTAATAATCTACTTGTCTTTAATTCTATATTGATGCAACATGACTATGTTTAATATATTTGCTGCAACAGGACTATATTCAATATATTTGCTTACTTGCTCTAACTTGCTATACTTGGTGTTGTAGGTGACACCACACATACGGCAGAGGAGGCGCCGTTGGGACTAGTAGAGTGGACACCAGACAATGTCATGTAGACATCAGCAAAACTCTTGTTGTTCTTAACAACCAGAACAGTAAACAGAAGAGACTCGAACAGGCAACCCCTCAGTGTAGATACTAGAATTGCTGGATTTTGAGATGAAAAAAAAACTGTTCTCCTTGCCTCCCTTTACACATTGTACGGATGTACGGCTCTGATTATAAGTCTCTCTCTTTCTCTAAAACACTAATTAGAATTTTTGTAATAATCAGGTATAAGATTAGTGTTGGGCTTTGGAGGCAATTTAGAGGTTATGAGTTGGATACATTTCAAACTTGGTTTTGAGAACTTTCAGCAGGTTTTAGGGACCTACACTGATGGGCTTTTGAAAGGTGATAAAATAGAAGGAAAAATACAAGGAAGAAGAACAACAATGAACACAAGCAAGAAGAATAATTTTCTCTGAAACCTTGTAAAAAATTTAGAGACTGCATCCTGATAAATTGACTATGTTGTTGAGAATGGCCAATGGCTAATTATAATAGAGTACAATCAAGAGATTAACTTAAACTCAGAAGCCTAATCATATCATAATTCTAAGTTCTAACCTAATATAACACAAATTTAATCTAATCCCAGATAGAACACAAATTTAACCTAACTCCATTCTAAGACAGACTTGTCCTCATCATAAGCCCATAATTACTACAATATTACAAAGAAGCCCCTAACTGTTTCTCAATACTAAGATTTATTAACCTGGAACATCATAGCCGAACTTAGCTTCAGAGCTTATAATTGGTTCCAAAACTAAGACAGTCTTTGCTGGAAATTTGAATACTATGGATAAACAGCTGGATCTGATCAATTTGGCTGTTAGTTGGAGCAGATTTGACGATCAAAATACCCTACAGAGTCTGCCCTTCTTAAAACTTCAGATTGTGTAATCAGTTCTACAGCTAAGTGAATGATATTTTTCCAGTTGCTTTGAAACTTTGAAACAGGAAATTCCCTGTATGCCTTTTATTTTTTCAATTTCATCTTCAGTCTATTGATCCTCTCTCAATTTCTTATTTCTACCTACTATCAAGCATGTGTGTAACTGGGGGGTCCACGTACCCATGTGTTATTTACGTAAATATATAAACTATTTTTGTAATCACTGTAAAATCCTAAAGATTAGAATAAGACACTAATTAAGGGAGATGATAACGATCAAGCGCTGTAGTTAAGGACGAGCTATAAAAGGAGTTGAACACAAGGTTCGACAAATTGTTTTCTGGCAATTCTTCTCTCTTTTAATTTCTCTAATTTCGATAACTACAAGTTGACAAGGAATGTTCAGTCAATCTGTTGGAACTAATTTGAGAACCTGTTGAAACTATAAGCTGAACTGTGTCTCTTGTTCAATTCAAAACCATTAGCTCCCAGAAATCTCAGATTGCCTTTATTTTCTAAAGTATCAGCATATCACAAATTACATGGTTGCGAAACTGGCTGCTAGATTAAAACAATATATCACAATCCTTAATCACAGTTTGTCTTGTCATCAAAGCTAGCTTGATAGTTGGGTCAGTGATGCAGTGAGGTAGGAAAAAATAAGCCATGTCATTTTCACCGCCATGTGGGCGTCTTTGTCATGTGGGCTCCTTTGTGCCACATTGGAAGTTCTGAGAATTAGGCTGGCTGTCTCGGAACTAATAACATTTATGCCAACTTGTAATCAGTTTTCGTAAGCTGTATATGTTTTGGGTTTGATGCTGGCTGTTAGTAAATTGCAATATTAAGTATAGGCAGGTGTGTTGGAACTGATGGCATAAGCATTCAGTCTAGTAAGTTGTGGTTTTGAAGGTAGAAACCTTGGGAATCTCAAGCATGTATTCATGGGAGAAGAGTGCCATTTATAAGGGTCCAATGGGGAGGGGAGATTATGAAGAATATGCTTGAGATTCTGTTTGTTATTTTAAATCCAGTAGTAATCTTGGCTCCTCTATTTATCCCTGTTTTGTTCATGTCTCTGAAACATTAGTATTCTGTTCAACCAACCATAGTATACAGAATCTGAATTGTAGTATTTCAGGGTAAGAATCTCGGTATTCAAGTGGTCCTCATCATTTGGTATCAAAGCACCTAAATATTCTGGTGCTTCCCACATCAGTCAGTCACTACGTTGTATTGCATTACATATTAAAAAAAATAAAAAATAAAAAATAAAAGGTCAAGGGGCTGCATAGAGCTAGTCCAAAATCCTCAAGGGAGCAATGTGCAGTGGCCAAAAGAGAAGTTTAGAAAATAGGCTTCACCTTGGATATGGGTTCTCTTTTGCTTTGAAATGCCCTCAATGCCCTCAGCCATCGAAAAATGGACTTGAACATAAATATGAAGTTATCTTTTTGGAGAGAGTTCTGCTTTGAACAGTTACATAACCCATACAAGTGCCACAGTTTTGGACTACTGAAGCAAACCTCACATTCTAAAGATAAGTTTACTATCAATAGTCCAGCATAATTCTTTGCAGTCCAGGGTTCAAAATATCAATAGCCCACCATAATTCACCTTATACAATGAAATATGATTCCAGAAGAAAGTACACCACAGTATACTCATCAATGGATTAGAACTCATAACTAATACACATTAGGTAGTAAAATTTAAAAGTATACACACTCTATTGTGATTTTTTTCGTATCCTAGGAGAGTAAAATATTAAACTGCTAACTTTCTGTAAAAAAAATAAAATAACATTCCAAAAAATAAAATAGGCTTCCAAAAAAATATTAAAACTGCACAAGTTGAATTTCTACCCTAAGAGCTGGACCCCAAAAAACTCTCATAAGAAAAGCCATAGAAAGTAAAAAAAAAAAAAAACGAATTAATTCAAACTAAAATGCACAATGACATGATTGAAAACAAGAACAAGAGATAACCTTTTCCAATACGGTGCATTGTATTTTCATGCGCCAAGAGAGTAGCATCGGGATTGCATTTTTGGATAATTGAAAGGCCTAAGTTCAAGCAACAAATTAGTAAATTATTTCCAGTACAAAAGGTACTTCTACACACATAAACCATGCAATACGAAGTTCTAAAACATAACTGAATGGAAACAGGGCGGTACAGGGAAAGCTCATATCATGAGAAAGCTTATGTAACTGGGTAAGGTAAGGTTAGTTGCATTACTTCCCACATCAAGAAAGATACAAATCTCTGTTTCAGTACACATTGAAAACTTAGACATGGCGAAATAATACAGCATGCAAAGAATAATATGTTCTCATGAGAATCATATAATAAATATTTTTTATAAGCAACAAAGTTATCATTAAGTGTAACAATACAATTAAAATTACAATCAAGGAACTAGATACCAGTAACAAGACAATCACAAGTCTGCAACCAGCAGGTCACTTGGATGCCTAAAAAACTGCTTGGTGATGCATTTACTTTTGCTGTTCTATAACATGCACTAAGTGTATGTCTCTCTGGTTTGACAAATGCAGTCACCATTTCTTCTTCATCTTTTCTTTTCTTTATTGATAACGGGTAAGTTTAGATTAAATTAAGATGAAGAGTAGATCCAAAATACAAAAGGAATTCAAAAAGAAGCAGGGTTAAGAGCATTAGACCATATGCAACATCAGAATAAAAGAGCTAGACAATAGCAGCTACCAAAGAAACAACCCTAGTCACCCAGGGTATTCGATTAATTATTCATCCTTGATTTGCGCACACACCGCATTTTGATAGAATCATATAACAGATATTTTCCCCTGGGCTAGCCCCTTTGGGTAAAACCCACAGGCGTGACCCTCTGGGTGCACCTTTGATTCCCTCCCTGCAAATTTTACCAAAGCAAACTCATCACCAACACAGACTCTGCTGACTGTCTTAAACTCTACTGCTGATTTTAGGGGGCCCATATCATGCAAATTCGATAGGCCAAACAAGCCCAAACCATAAGCTTGGAGATGGGATTTTGTAACAACTCATCCGAAGCAAAAAGGAAATTTTGATCTTTAGAACTTTAGTGGATATATATTTAAAGCTGTTATTAGGACTTTTAATTAGAAATTTCATTGGGTTAGATATAGTTTCCTATTTTAAAATTTTTAAGTTTTAGGGATTTTATTCTCCTATGACCTTTCAATATGTATGTAAAGCAAAGAAAATCAGAATTGAAGATTTAAAATTTTTCTATGTTTCTGGTTTGATTTCCTCCTTGTGAGAATCTGTATCAGACATTAGTTTCATGCTTCGGTTCTTTTACCCTTCTCAATCAAGCCTTCTTTAGAGGACTTGCACAAAATTGGTATCAAAACTTCAGGTTCGTCATTTGCAATCAATAGATTTGAGAAAAAAACTATTGTTCCCAAATCCCTACCGTAACATGCCTGAACAGTAGTTGATTTTAATCTGATTAGAAAAAAATTTTCATGCCTTCGTAGATTCAGCAGCTTTTGATTCATATGAATGCTAGATTTATGAATTTTGAGCACTATCGTATAGGCAATAATTGTATGGTCGGAAAACAACCATCAAGAAGAGATAGTTAAGTCAAACCAAGATTTGGGTCACCTATCAAATATTGCTGTAATAGTTAGCCAAAGGAAGTGAAGAATTGTCAGGACCCTTTGAAATACAGTGTTACGAAGTTCACTAACAGCTCAATCTTTTTGTATTTCTGGTTATTAACATAGTATCAAAGCCAGCCGGTCGTATGTTCGAATCCCTAGGGACGTGTTTTTGTCCACGTAAGGCTGCTTTGCATGTTTCTATCCACATGCGGAGCCCCACACATGAGGGAGGTTGTCAGGACCCTTTGATATACGTTGTTTTGCCATTGACTAACAGCTCAAGCTTTTGGTATTTCTGGCCCTTTGATATATGTTGTTTAGTCATTCACTAACAGCTCGACCTTTTGGTATTTCTAGCCCTTTGATATATGTTGTTTAGTCATTCACTAACAGCTCGACCTTTTGGTGTTTCTAGTTATAACAAGAATCACTTGCTTGTGTGCTATCATTGAGGTCATTTCTCATTCCAATGTGTGCAACTATGTCTGAAGGCTTCGATACATGTGACAAAAGAACCAGAAGTTGAGAAGCCTGATGAGTTTGAACCTAAGGAATAAGAAGCAATTGACCATAAAAGCAAAAGAACAAGTACAACATGTCCATCCTTATGGTGATGCTAGAGTTTAAACTTTGAAGAATCAACAGGTATCACTAAAAGAACCTACACCAACTATTGAAAATATATAATTATGGAACAACATCTTTCATTCAACATGGATAATTTTGTATGGCAGTGATCAATAGCAGGAGCTCCTACAACATTGTGCACAAACATCTTCAACCCTATTTTGTTTGAAGGTTAATGATAGGTGATAAAGTGAAAGTACGGCATGCGTGCCAAGTTACCTTTGCTATCAATATGATTACAAGATAAAATGCAGTGAGAAGTTGTACCAATGGATGCTATGGATGTCCTACGTGGAAACCCCTGGATGTATGACAAGAATGGAATCCACTAGATGAGAGACAATACATATACATTTGTTGAAGATGGAAACTGAAATGCTCAATCCTATGAAACCAGAACTACCAGAGAAAAGAATCAAGGTTAGGTGTTACAAAGGACTTGCTTGAAGCTTGGCGTGTTTACAGAGGAAATACCAATAGAATGTTAGCTCAAGGTTGAAATCTCTTGCAAGTTGCAACCAAGGGGAATGATGAAAGATTGATAGGCCAGACCAAGCATACCCATAGGCCCAAGAGAATGGAATTTGTAACACACTATCCTATGAAGCCAGAACCAAAGAGAAAGAAAAAAGCTAAAAGGAAAAGAAAAAAGATCAAGGTTAGGTGTTACAAAGGAATCACTTCAAGTGTGGCATGGTTACAGAAAAAATACTACTTGCACTGAAGCTCAAGGTCGAACTCTTTTATTAGTTGCAACCCAGGGGAATGACATGAAGATTAACAGGCCAAACCAACCAAATCCATAGGACTGAGACAAGGGATTTTGTGACAATTCATTCAAAGAAAAAAAGAAAATTTATTTTTTGTTTCGATAAGAACTTGAGCTGGTATATATTTAAAGATGTGATTAGGACTTCTAATTAGAAGTTTGACTAGGTTAGATATAGTTTACTGTTTTGAAAACTTTAGTTTTTAAGGATTTTATTCTCTTACAAATATAGAGCAATGGAAAATAAGAGTAGAGGATCAATAAAACTTTTCTACCTTTTTTATATAGACAAAACTTTTCTTTGTGAGAGTCCGTACTCTGTAGCATATATTATTTTCACGGTTTGATACATTTACTCATTCGATAAAGCCTTCATTATTTTCATGACATGGCCCTTTTACCTATCTCAACAAAGCCTTCTCCATTCTCATGCTTCAGAACTTTTAACCATCTTGATCAGCCCTTCTTTAGAGGGCTTGCATGACCATATCCAGATAACCACAAATTCTTTTGGATTTAAGATTTGATGGACCCCCTGTCCAATCCTAGCCATATTAAATGCTTCATGCCTTCATCACCCTCCTCTCAGGAGGTACCAAACTCCCAATAGCCCCTCTGGGCTCTCTCCCATGATCTCCATAAGCAAGCTTGTCTGGATCACCACTTGTCACATAACAACATTACAATTGAGAAAGTAACTTATTTGACTGACTTTTCTAGTTTCCATTGCAACAACTGGAAATTTAGACTCTTAAATTTTTGCTTGTCATGCAAGAGAGCATGTATTTTCTAGGACCTAAGGTGATTAGGGAGAGAAATGCTTTGCACTTTCAGTTTTTTATATGAGGAAGGCCTACTACAGGCATAAAGTCAATGTTTCTTTTGAAATGCATTTAAAAAAAAGAAAGTGATGCTGGTCATAAACAAAGAATTATGTCTTCCATAACTGTAAATAGAAGTATCTTCAGGAATAGGTGAAAGGATATACAGCAATCCAGTCACCTGTACTAGACAACCTCATACCGAAACTTACCATCAACATGATCATAGTGATGATGAGTGACAAAGACGACTAACTTTCTTGGCAATGCAGCAACAATGTCCATGAGCTGATTCCATGAAAAAGAAATGGTTACACCAACAGAAAGTGGCAGCAAACAAACCAAACACTTGTGGATGAAAATGCACCAAGGTCTGAAACCAAATTTAGCAACAAATGATTTCCACCAAAACATGAGAAAGCAAAAATGCTCAGTAAATATATGAACTGTGCCTTATTTTGTCATACCAACTTATATGCATACATAGAGGAATAAAATCTAGAATAAAAAATTACATAAAATAAAGGAATAAAAAGGTTGAATGTAAACATAGAACAAGGGAACAAGAGGCTTGGCCAGAAAGCGAATTATGAAACTAGACAGAAAAATGAAGAGACACAAGTAACAGAACCACTGACTTATGTGCCTTGTTCCAACATCATGAGAACTACAATAATCATCACCTATTCACATAATATTGGCCCTAAAATATATAATAACAACAATATAACCTAAAGAAAAAGCATCCTGAAACTAAAATATAATTTCCCCACACCTCAGCATGGCAATCAACAAGGCATCCAGGGTCCATTATTAGTGCATCCCCATAAATAGAAGAACTTGAATCTCCAGAATCATTGGTAACATCCCCAGGTGCAATTACAACTAAATTTGTAGTACGAAAAGGCCGCGCTGTTCTGCTTCTCATTGGCACCATTGTGATACCTGGAGGGTACTCCTGAAAAAGAAACGTATATTTGTCTGTTACCATGACATGGCAAAAAATGTAGCAAGAGATAAAAGCTTATATCCTTTTGTAACGGAATTATAAAGATCAGATGGGCCAAAGAAGGAAAATTCTTAGAATATGATCAGCTTCCAAGTTTTATCCCTTAACAGTTACTTTAATTAAAAGGAAAACACAAGAAATATTAAGGAATACCAGCTCTATCAATGGGTAGGCTGGCAAGAAGATTTGGAATGTTTGGCCCAAAATAGGCAAGACTTAGCTGTATACAGCTGATATGCTAGGCCCGGGCCCACATCAAGGTCCAACCACTAAACTGACTATTCCTGGGGACCAGATGGGAGAAAAATCATGAAATTTGATGATTAGAAGTAGGCCACACCAGCTGTGGGTCCTTGCTGCCAGAACTGTATCTATCGCCAACAGTGTAAATGGCTGGAAGAGTTGATTTTTCGTGGCTGATTTGAGCAGATGAGATCATGAGACAGAAGGGAGGTTGCCATAAGATCTTCTACAGAAATTCATGGGTCCTACAGCAGATGGAAGAAAATGTGTGGGTCCCACACCACTCTTACAAACAGAAACCAAGAGTACTGGGATTGGACAAAAATTGAGAGGATAGGCTCTAATACCATGAAACAACTCAAAGAAACTGAAAAGATTTTGGAGAAGTTAATTGTTTTCAATCAATGCTCCCAAGTCCCAACCACTCTATTTGTAATAGAGTCTCATATACACTACCAGTAATGTGCTTATCTACATAAGTACAGACAAAGTTTCAACAAAGGTAATATACTACAGATTATGGTACTCTGAGGACCACACGAAATTAAGTGTCCTTCAAAAGACCAATTTCTCACCTTGCACCCCCCAAGACCCAAGCTGGAGCACTTTCAAGGAGAAATACCTTCTCCATGATGGAGTATGTAAAGTTTTCCCCAGGCTCCGTAAGACAGTCACAGATTCAAGAAAAACCTCATTGCTAGTTTAGTCTGCAAAAGGACTGCTTTAACGACAATTTCTAGGACTTGTTTCCCTGAGAAAGATGCCAAGACTACCAACGAGCAATCTGGCAAGTTGAATCACATTCAAAAGAAATAATCCAAGTAAATCATGCATAAAGCTCAGATTATCCTTATAAACACAATCCCCCTAAGGACTGTTTCAGCTAATACACCAAGTTCACTTCTTGGAAAAATCATTCAAAGCCAAAACTGCCCTAGCTGACTGCTAATCAGCTCTTTTTTTCCTTGTTCTTAATGGCTTTTACCCTGAAAACAATCTAAACCACTCATCTAAGCAAAAGATAAAATAATCCTAGCCATAATCCAAATGATGGTCTTTAACTAAACTAAAGTGATATGAAATAAAAAGAAATAAACATGTGCAGTCAATCACATGACTGTTTGGGGCTGGTCTTATAGCCCAATAAGGATGATTGACCCTCACTAACACCTGATTGATTAAACAAAGAGAGGTATAAACCCATTAGCTCCCACAACCCATTTTGAGGCTCAAAAAGGCCCTCATAATGGGTCCAAACCATTGGCAGTCCACGAAAAGGGACTGTTTATCTGAATTAACTGATTTAGGTCTATTAAAAGAACTGTTTTGGGCTCCCAAAAGGATCTGAACAATTACACATGTGTTCGGACCCATGTGCTCGATCAAATGCCTCCATGTATGCCAGGGCCTGCCCACTATGTGATCCTCATGTACTCCACCACCACCCGCATCATTTCCCTGCCAGCCCACCTAATTACTCAATTCATTGTTTGCCGAAAGTTGCCTTTCAAAAAAAATTCTTTGCCAAAGTCATTCATCAGTCTCTGGGACTTCTTAGGTGCCCAAGTTTTAGGGTGCATTTTTAACAAATCGCATGCCTTTCAGTGAGATTCTATTTTTCATCAGTTATTGGCCTTGTTTATAGGTTTTACTAGATTAGAAAAATCCTGAGAGTGTATAGGAATTATATTATTTAATGAGATGGACAGTTTTTTTTGTTAGAAAGGAGATTCGTACACATGCATTCTCACATGCACACAAATGCCAACCAGCTGAGCTACAACTTGGGACATGAGATGGTTAGTTGAATGGCGACTAGAATAAAGTTTTCCTTGAGAATTTCTTTATCAATATGATAAGTTTCTAATTGGGATTTAATGAAAATATTACTGCCAC
Source organism: Sextonia rubra (assembly GCA_037013555.1). NCBI lineage: Eukaryota > Viridiplantae > Streptophyta > Magnoliopsida > Laurales > Lauraceae > Sextonia > Sextonia rubra. The sequence goes on from JASUAD010000006.1 coordinate 21,027,198, forward strand.
TGGAATATTTTTTCTGGAACTAAAAAGGAGTTCAACAGGGCTGGTTCTTTCTTAGTTTATTGAAGGGAAACAGCTTCTCGTAAGATTGATTCATGTAAAATCCTTAGCAGATTCTTTTTTATTATTATTTTTTAGTTTTATTTGAGACAGGACTGGTTGAAACTTATACAGAGCGCTGGTTTATTATGCGAGAAAAACTATTGAGTTTTGGGCTGCAGTCACCAATTGAACAAAGAACATTCTTACAAGATGTAACGACCCAAGAAGGTAGGTTATTACACAAGAAAATCGATCTATACTAGTAATCATTTATTCATTTAGCAGATTTCAGCATAAAGAGAACAAACCTGGTAATGCAATGTATGGGGAACTTTCCACTTTCTGGCTTCTGTTGATTCAGTTAGAAGCCCAGTAACAGCCATGGGTCCTACACGATCATTATCTGACTTCACTTCCAGAAGCAATTCTAGGCTACTCTTGATAGACATCCATTTAGATACCTCTGTATGCATATTTTTAACATTAGCTACATGTTCTCCCTTAAGAGATTGAATGATTCATTACATTATTAGAGAGTTGAACGGGATTTATTTGAATTAAAATTAAAAGCATATATTTGTCAAAGAAATTCATGTGGAATCATAGAATATCGGATTTCATAAGAGTTATAATTAGATCTGAATTAAAATTAAAACTTCTATTAATCAAAAAACATCATGTGGAATTGTAGAACATCAGTTTTCTGTCATAACAGTTTTTTTTTTTAATTAACAAAAACCTTTTGATAGAAGGAAATAGAGATATTGAAAAGGGGAAAAAATCAAAGCAGAGTGAGAAGTCAAGAACACAACAGAATCAATAACAAAAACAAAGTATTTTCATAGTTGCTAGAAATACAGCGATTTGAGCTTTTAAAAAAAAAAAAAAGTGTACTCACTGAGACAATAAAATATCTGAAGAGACTCTGCAATGCCTATTTGCTCTGCTTCAGCAACAGACTGTATTCTCACAGAATACAAGCAGTGGATATCTCATCACACCACTTGAGCTAGAGATTACCCATTATCATTAACTCAGAACATGTGAAAAGTCACTTGAGTTCTACAAGTCATTTCCTGAATTATTATCATAAAATCCATGGCCAAAACACATCTACAGCATGTTCCCGGGAAGCATGGACCATCTTTGATATTATTCAGCTGTGAAAGCCACATGTAATACCCAAGGTGGGAAATTCTAGCCCTGTTATATATATATATACTTAATTATTGTTTTCCATGGTGGCGTTCTATTGATAATTAGTGGTTGTGGGACAGGGCATTGAATTAAACAACATGTATTAAGTGATGGGACCCATTCTATTACTATATGAATTAATCTTCATAGGAGGAAGAAGACCTCACGACATCTTCATTCCCAATAGGAAATAAATCTTGAATATGATAAGGAAATCCTGTACACAGCTCTATTTGGGAAGTTGGGATTGGGTATATAAATCACCATTATTCCTTATGGAAATAAATCTTGAATAGAATAAGGAAATTCCTTACAGAGCCTGTATTAGGGAGTAATAAGGATTTGGATATATATATATATATGGACGTATGGGGTTGTTTATGGTCTTACTTTTTCCTCGTTCAAAGAATCAGAGAAAGGGAGATAGACTTAAAGATAAGGGAGATATCGAGAGAAAGAAGGAGGCAAGCAACCAGTTGATGTCCTACTCTCAACCAAATAGTACCAGAGTCTACAAGAGGTGAGTGACTCCTATATCTATTCAGCCTAACGATGGGATATTGTGAATTGGAGACTCAAACAGAGATAATCTAATCTGAGTTTTAATCTTGTTTGGGTATTATTAATAGTTAAGAAAAAGAAAATATATTCTAAATCTATTGTGAATGGAGACTTATTCTAATGTGTGAAATCGTATGTCTTTCATGCTATGAGTATTGTTCTGGACTCGGTCTATGTGCACAAATCAGTTAATGATGATTAAGTGATGTTACAAACCTGGTTAAATAAGCTATTCAACCCTAATTGGAAGTCTCTGATCATGAGCAGTTGAATTTCTTCTTCATGCTTGAGTGCTACAGTGACTGACGATTCCAAAAGGGGACTAATCTGTGCTGTAATCCATGATTCAGTGTTAAATCCAAGGAGGTATCGATGAGGGGATGATGAGGGAACCTCTTAACCCAAATCCCCTACATCAAGATGAGAAATCTGCCCTCTGGATCAAATTTCTCACAATCTGGCCTCTGGAAGCGAACTTTTGGCGTGGAGTTGTGGGTCCAGGTGGGCCACCAATTGGGAGATCAGCACCATGGATCTTGGAGAAGACCCATGGGCGACCCCAGTCACGATGAACCCTAGGAGGTGAAACCCTAGATGGCCCATCATCTGATGATCTAGGATGAGCTTGGCGTGAGGAGTGCTGAACCAAAACCAGACACTGTAATGGCTAGGGATTTTCTGTGCTTGGTCGATTGCATATATGTTTAAGAGTTTATAAAAAGGCCCCTAGTCATATTATAATTTCATAAAAGTCCTTTTATGCCTTAATAACTAATGTTTAAAGGAAAAAGGGTGTACTATGATAATACCTTTAATATAGAGTCCATATGCAAGTAAGTTTATGTTATATGAAAATTTGAAATTTGGAATGAAAATTGTGGCAGGTACCGATTTAAATAATAATAATAATACATAAATATATTCTGTTATATAAAATCTGTCATGTGTGATTTTATTGGAAAGGAGCATTATCTGAACTACTAGCACGGTATGATTTATTATTGTGCATTTGGACCAATGTGGTCGATTTAAAGTAAGATTATGCTGGATAAGTAATGGAAGGTTATGCTGGATAAGTAATGAATGATAGAACATTGAGGTCCTGAAATAGTAAGTCCTATGGGACACCGGTTGAGGAGATGCAAGTATGGCATCCCGACAGTTGTGATATGTTAAGATGGAACGATAAAATTAGTTTGGGTGCAAGGATGTAGTTTAAAGAAGTGCCAAGGCAAAGATTTGATTCACTGATTGAGTTATTTATTGTTTATTTATAATTGTTCTGATATGCTATTGAATTGATTGTAGATGTGTGATAGAGTAGGAATTTCATTCACCAGTTTATACTGATGTTGCTTACCCCCTTTAGGTAATCGAGTTGCGGTTGGATCAGAGAATGGCAAAGATCAGCCCGTAGTGTTTGGCATGCGTGGCTGAAGAGAGCGATACTTCCATATTCATTAGTTTATGGAGAATTTAGTTTTGGCATTTAATTATTATCCGAGAGATTTATTTTGGAATTGTAGACATTGAAAACTTTATTGGTTGATTTATATGGAAGGATTTATTTTAATAAATGATGCTTATGCCATATGTGTTTATTTGATTTATGTGTATGAATTGTATGCCAATGTGTTATAACTCAGATTCCGACAAGGCCCCGGAATTTGGGTCGTGACACCACAGTAGCTAGAAAATGCAACAAATCTCCCCCTTAAAAAATCCCATTCATCCAAGAAGTATGAGATGCCCAAGTGGGCATCACTTCTCACCCACAGTGCCAGGGATCAGCCCCTGGAACTGGCCGAACACAAGACAGGGAATGTCCTTGGGTGGATCATGCCTGAAGGCATACCGTGGTGGAGTGCGATATGAAGGATCCTATGGCAGAGCACACCTGAAGCACCCCAGGGAGACCCCTGGGCTAATGAATTAGGATAGCTTACTGTTCCCTCTCATGTTAAAAAAATAAAAAATCCCATTCATCCATTGTTATGGCCAATTGCTTAACTGATGACATCCTTCCTTGTTGTCAGCTTGTGAATAGCACATGCCCCAGTATGGCACATGGCAAAAATTAAAAGACAAACATCAAAAACATATCACATTTAACGCATAATAATGAGTCATTATTAAAATGATGGATGAAGTCTTCACACATTCAATGTTGATGCCCGGCCTTCAAAGTCATTACCATCGACAACCCATGGAGTCATCACACGTGGGAGGAGAATTGCCCAAAGAGACACCATAATTGAGATAGAAAGACTTAGTTTTCATTTAATGCATAATAATGAGAAATAGAAGAGGGAGGTGACTATTTGTCCAACCAATCACGAGAGCCCACAAGGATTCTCATTCTCCTCCTCATACTGACTACTCACAGAACTCTCCTTATCTCAAAGTACTCACATGCCAATCTTGACAACATCCTAAAATAACCACACTATATGACCGAAAATTATTCTAAATTTTACTGAACCAGGGAAATGGTCCAATTGGATATGTAAATGGGGTTCACATATTAAGAATGTGATTAAGTAATTTTGAGTGGATGGGGCCCACGAATGTACTGGTCAACAATGGGATAGACCCAATGGGCCTCCTTTTGTGTACCATCAGCACATGCACTTGGATTTCATCAATTCTCCCAAGCTTAGGAGGACTCAGCTCCAACAAGTTAGAATAGCACCAGTACCTTATACTAGTTAGTCAACTGATCCATTCACTTCTATCACTATTTCCACACCACACATGGTATGCTACACCATCTAAAGTTAGAACCGAAGGATGGTTTCTTTACATCATGCAGATAGAGTCATTGGTTGGATCAATGAAGGATTTAAATCTCCTAGTTGAATCCCTGACAAAATGCAACCATTCAATAGAATCTTCAGTAGGCATTCAGCATCAATCATTAAATACAGAATCAATAACGGGCATCTCGACGAAGGGATAGGCTTCAAGGGTAATAATATCAAGGATCAAACTTCTGATGCTTCAGTAAGCACTTCTAGGATTATAGGTGTCACATAATCCATAGAATGATTTAAGGCTCTCTTCTTGATTGACTTCTCTATTAGATTTCTTAGGAAATTCTTGATTTTCAAAATGCAAATTTTCTCTCCAGGAATCTGCCATATGATCTCTTTTACTCATTTAATCACTTATGCTTGTTCAACTTTATGACTTTATTCACTTGTGCTTGTTCAACTATATGATTTTTTTTTCTTTTTTTCTTTTCTTTTCTTCTTCTTCCTTTTTTTTTTTTTTTTTTGCTTTCTAATTTGGAAGGATGTTTGATTATATAATATTGGCACATAGTTGGGATACGACTTTGATGATGATGATGATGCTTGATTGTATAATATTGGTGTCTAGCACAACTGAAACAATCTTATTCATTGGGATAGTCGGCTATGTAATGTCCTCCTCTAACACACTTAGGATAACCTGTAACCTTTGTTTTACATTGTGGTGGTGGATCAGTCGACAAGTCCTTTCCTCTACAATGTCCAACTTGGAAGAGGATTGTAATACCCAAAGGTGGAAGTTTTAAGCTTGGTTTAAATTAATGAATTATATAATTTTACTTTTATATATAAAAGTGATGGGACCCATGCTTTACTTAGGACCCATGTTTTACTTGTAATATGCTAACAAAGGGAGGGAGAAGGATTCTGTGCACGACACTTCCACTCTTAAGGAAGTAAATCCTTGAATGGGATAAGGATCCCTGTACACAGCTTTTATTAGAAAGTGAGGATCACGACACCTTCACCCTTGAGGAAACAAATCCTTGAATGAGATAAGGATCTGGATACACTTCTCTTATTAGAAGATAGGGATTTGAGACGTATATATATATACTGAGAGACTTGCTTATTGACTCACCGTCGTTTCCTCTAAAGAGCCAGAAAAGGGGAGAGATCCAAGAGAAGGAGGAAGAGCACTCGGTGAGACATCAAGAGGAAGAAGAAAGTAATCAACCAAGGCGTGGTTGATGTCCCATTCCCGACCCCAAACCACAAGAGTTTACAGAAGGTGAGTGGATTCTTTACGGTTATTTATGAACATCAATAAGAGAGGGATGTCATATGTGCACTATAGGAAGTACCTTGCATAGATGAATTGTTTTGAATTGTTCTTTGGATTTTCGCATTACTATTGAAAAGATCAAGCTTGATTGTAGAGGATTTTGCCTAAAAGGGTGGGTGCTACAGTACTGACGACACCCAAAACCCAAGTCGATTAGGGCAAATCTTGTGTCATGTGATCTGATCTCTACTAGAGCATTGTATCTTTGATAGATACAGGCATAAGCACTCTGTGTGACTTAATCCACTTGGATTTGAGAGAATCAAGCTGGAAATCCGGAATTTCCTCACGGCAGGTCGTCTGGGAGAGGAATTGTTGTCTGGGGTAGTGGGCCGGGAGAAACACCTGATGGGAGATCAGCTCCGGGGATCCTGGAGGGGACCCATGGGCGATCCCAGTCATGTAGGACCCGTGGGAAGGAGGTCCCAGATGGCCCACCAGCAGACGGTCAAGATGGAGGCTAGCGTGAGGGGTGTCGAGCAGAGGATCGTTTCTATGATGACTGACGAAAGCCCTTTGGGGTGAATATATAATGTGCAACAATTGTAAATGGTCCATTATTAATATCGTAATTACATAAGAGTCCTTTTCTTTTATATTTTAATCTTTATTGTATAAAAGGAGGTTTGGACTGTGATGATGCTGGTAATATATATAGCTTGTGTTTTAAAAAAAAAAAAAAAGAAACTTTAAGTTATATGAACTCTGAAAGTTAGAAGTGAAATTGTGACAAAAGTTAGTTAATAAATGAAGACATATTATACATCATAATTCTGTCATGAATAATTTAATTAGCAGGGGACGTGATCTGAACCACTAGCACGGAAGTATCTCCTATGATTGTGTGATTTTGGAATCATTGGATTCGATTGGTAAATTGATTTGCTGTCTATGAATGTGGAGATTAGGACATTGAGGTCCTGATGTGAGGGTCCTGTGGGAAGCCGGTTGAGGAGATGCAGGGGTGGCATCTCGGAGGATTATGGTATATTTAAATTGTTTAATGATGGGATTAGGTGCAAGAAGGTGGTTCAGGAATGTACCGTATTACGAGTCCTATTCATTGATTTAGTTACTTGATTTTAAATCAATCATTGATTGTAATTTTTGTTTTGATGAGGTCACTGTGTTAATTGTATACACATATTAGAGTAAGAATTCATTCACCAGTTTATACTGATGTTGTTTACCCCTTCAGGTAATCGAGTTGCGGTAGGACCGGAGAATGGCGAAGATCAGCCCGTAGTGTTTGGCATGCGTAGCTGAAGAGAGAGCGATACTTTCATATTCAGTAGAATAGGAAATTTTTAGTTTGGCATTTAAAATATTATCTGATGTTTTATTTTGGAATTTTAGACATTGAAAACCTTATTGGTTGAGTTATATGGAGGGATTTATTTTAATAAATGAGGCTTCTGCCTTATGTGTTTATTTGATTTATGTGTATGAATTGTATGCCATCGTGTTATAACTCAGATTCCGTCAGGGCCCCGGAATTTGGGTCATGAAAGGATTTCCGTGGTAAACTTGCACTGTGGAAGAGAATGCCTCCAGATCAACATTGGTCACGCTTTTCTGAATGGAATCCCCACTTTGAAAACCAAAGTCCCTCACAGTGGGCTTCAAACTGGCTTTTTGAGGAATGAAGAATCCATCCTTTCATATAAATATTTGTAGACATATCAAGTTCATCTCCTCCTATGTTGATATATTGGATCCATTGCAAGTATTCCTCTATGCTAGGAGGTCCCAATGAAATGCCCAGCCAAGTTGCTCAAAGAAGGGGCCATCAACAAGGGACCATCAAACGAGAAGCCATCCTTTCAGGCAGTCATATGAAAGGATAAAAACATCAAGACAGACCATTGCGCAGGGGCCATCATTAATCCATTCATTTGACCCTAATCTAAAACACTTGCAGCAGCATAGAATATAAGTATCAACAGTTTTAATACTAATTAGATTAGAGGCAGTGGATTGTGAATCCACCATTCACGGGTTCAATTCTCATCATTGGGTCGATTGTTTTCATACATACCAATATTCTAGGGACTTTAAGGTATTAGTCTATTAGATGCCACAATAGTTATCCAATTCACAATATTACATATGCACAACTGAATTTTTAAAAAAGCTTCTTATCTAATGTTTTATTCAAAAATCAAACAAAATAGAACCATGTACATATATTTTGAGGGTAACATATAGGAGACATTATACCTGAGAGAATCTGTCCTTAACCTTTTGGCCATTCAGTTTTGTTGGATCATACTTATAAGTTTTGACTATATTTCCCATTTGGTATTATTTAGATGACTAATTGATGATGACATTTCTTCATGGGTAAAGTTCCTAGTGAGAAGCAGTTGCAAACTTAAAATTTAGGAACTCTGTTTGCTTTTGCAAACCTCTTCTGTTTTCTTCTTTGTCTTTCAACTTTCCACGTATGAACACTGTGTGTGTAGGAGGCTCTGGACCAAAGTCAGCTTCCTCTACATACTTCCATAGAACCCAGTGTCTGACCAATGACCTCTCAATTCCCACTTGTGATAGAACCTATGAATTATGACAACATTCCACCAAATAAAATTATAACCTGGTAAAAATAAGTGGTAAGATGATTTCCATTTTCATCATATCACGAGACTCAAAAGCAGCACCTTCAGAATTGAGATAAAAAATAAGGTAGTCGACCAATAGAAGCCTAAAGAGAAATGCATTAAGAACCAAACTACTAGCATGATAATAGGAATCTACTAAACATTTATGGATTTTCTATTATCCACTAATAAAAAGGAATGGTTCACAAACTCATAATTCTAACTCCTCGAAATAACTACATATATTTAAAGAAAAAAAAGGGTTTTTCCGGCAAAAAGACTAGTTATCTTTCTCAAATCATTAAAATCCAATAATCAAGAGCCGAGATTTAACCCAGGGTGAACACCAGGGAAGGCATCTCAACTGAATTAGGCACAAATGATTCCCTGTTTTAATATAAATATCTATTGAACGAGTGTAATATGGAAAAGAGGTCCAATTCATAGACTATTCCCCGTATTATATGGACGGGTTGTTTTTTTCTTTTTCTTCTTTTCCTAATTATCCATTTGCAGATCCTCAGTTGAATCATTGGGATCATTGAATACAGAATTGCTTTTACTAGATGCCAGAACAAAACGGATAAACAAATCAACAACAGTGAAGGAGGAACCCAAAGATACAGAATTTTGGCCTGATAAAGGAAGGGAAAAAAATACTTTGGGCCAAAATTGTAGATTTCATGATTGGATGTTGATGTAGGCAGAAGTGCCTGCAGCAATTCCTGCTACAATTATGAAAAGGGCCCCACTTTAATGGAACTTATTACAAAACAAGTAAACCAAGTTCTGTAAAGAGCCAAGTTCCCAAGAAAATAAACTGAAAGAAAAAAATATATTATGCCAATCTTTTGAATAATCTGTCTCACTAAATGGTCCTAAAAAGGTGTTTGGGTACAAGCAGAATAAAATGTGTAGATTTTTAAAAAAATGACAGATTCTATTATCATATGTTGTAATATTGATATAATATAATACTTCGTTATTTTTGGCATTTGGCAACTTATGCAGATTTTAACAGATTTATACTTTTAATGCTTGGAAATTGTAGAATATTTCTACATATTCTAAAATAATGTGATATCCACTATTTCTAAAGAAAACTCCATGTTATAATCTACAATATTCACCCCTTCCCCGAAGAAAGCAATATCCACTATTTCTAAAGAAAACCCCACATTGTAACTTATAATCTACACTCTCTAAACAGTGCAAAAGAAAAATGAAATATTTTTATCAACTACATCAAAAAATATGTTAAAATCTTTAGTAATCTTTGGTTTCCAAACACCCCCTAAATGCGCAAAACTTGTGAGAAGTGTAATTTTGGTCCAAACATTAGTACGGCAACCCAAATGCTTGGGTGTCAAGTGGGCCCTTTGCTATGGGATGCATCGAATGTGAAGTGCTGCAATATTTGTGCCATAAAGATGTTCTACGATGCTCGACTGAAAAGGTGGCATTTTCATACAAGGCAGCATCTTGCACAGACTGAGGCCATGTTTCTCTAATCCAATAGTTTATCTAAAGGGCTAGAGTCTAGACGAAAGATGGGCAGTACAACTATTATCTCCTCCATCTATCAATTCTAGCAATTCAATCCATGGATATTTTCCTAGCTCATTCATCTGGTGCTCATGATAATCCAATATAACCGAACTACAGCAGCACCTGTGGTTGAAAGCTCTTTCAGCAACTGAAGGATGGAACCTCCTTTGCAGACTGTTGTCCAACTTTAAAATAAATAAATAAATTCTTACCGAGTAAACTAAGAGAACTTAAGGTGTTGGTCACCTCTTCAGTGGTATCCTTGTACACATGGTGGCGTGCATGTAACATATCCAAGCCATACATTCAAACAAGCTACAATGACTTGGGGATCATAGTTTTACTTATTTTCCCCAAGCAGAAATTTTTTACGGAGATGATGCTCCTCCTCATGGCGGGAGCAAAGTAAACATGAAATAGATATAGGTATTTTCCTATTGGTATAGGAATTTTGACTTTTCCTAACCCAACACATCCGAAAAACATTTCACTCTCCATGAAAATACTATGTTTTCCTGGTTTTATCTGCTTGAATTCGATAAATCCAGCATTAGTCCTCAGTATGTGTCAAGTAGCTCCAAAAGTCTATCCACCAGTTTTTCTCATTTGTGTCCACCATGATGGACTTCGTGGCCACTTCCACATAATCATTGCGTCCTTTGGTCACCTTGCTCTGATGGTCATGCTCACCCTTTCTCTTATTGCACTATGAACGAAAATGTCCAAATTTGCCACAATTGACACAAACCCCATTATCGGGACCCTTGTGTTTTTTGATTGCCTCTAAATTGTCCTTCGTTTTTCACTAAGATGATTGAAGCACCACCATTATTTTTCGTTTAGGCAATCAGAATAGAACTCAGTAATGCTATGTCGCGAGCGGTTTGTGTTTGTCCTTCAGCGAGTAATTTTGCTTTAACTTCACTAAGGATTAATCCTCTTTGAAGACTTAAGCTTTGAGAGACATTCTCCCACTAAGGTGGGAGGCTCATCAGCAAGCATATAATTTGAAATACCTAATCCATCTCTTTCCCTAAGGCCACATTTGACCCACATTTCATCAATTTCAGGCACAGTAACCTGTGTTACTATGACCCACACATAGTAACTAGACGTATAAAAAAATCTCCAGCAGTCGCAGAGCAAACACAAAGCAATCATAGTACAAGTAACAAAAACCCTAGCCAACTGCAAAGTGCAATCTTACATGTCTTTGCAGCCTAGAACCAAAATCAAATGAATTTCAACAAGACCTAATCCTAATACTCTGAGAGGTGTACGTGTACGTTTACCTGATCGAGAGCCGAATCGAGATCGAACATGCGGAGATTGAGCTTGTCTGAACAGGAATCTGCCCCATCAATATGGAGTGAGGATGGAGATTCGCCATTGAGCGGATTCAAAGGAGCAGATGGAAAGTCCCAGAGATCGGAATCGATGTAATTGGAGTATTCTTGGTCGAGTAGCTGAGGGGGAGGAGTCTGACGAAGAAACAGGAATTCGACCGTCTTTGATGAGCTTTCGATGATCACTGCAAGCCTGCAGAGAGGAGTAGCCATAGATTGGGATAGGATATGGCACAATATTAGGCCAATGGTTTAAAAACAGAAAGCTGCTATTTGAACGCAAAAACAGCCTCTCCTGATACAACATATTAACGAAGAGTGCTGCTATTTTAACAGAAATTTTATTTCTCATCACAAATGAAAATCTATGTATATTAAATGCCCAAAATACCCTTTTCGCTCCCACACACCTCTCTCCTCTCTCCTCTCTCTTTCCTTTGTCGCCAGCTGGAGGGAGGGGGGCTCTCCCTCCCTCCCTCTCTCCGCCTCTTATTCACTGGGCCCCTCCCTCTTCCTCTTCCCTTGCCTCTACCTCTTCCTCTTCCTATTTCTCTTTCTCTCCTTTTCCTCTCCCTCATGTTTCCTCTTCTCTTCCTCCATCTTCATCACCTTTTTCCTCTCCTCTTCCTCTCCTCCTCTCCTCTTCTTCTCCTCTCCCTCCTTCTTCCTCTCCTCTCCCACCATCTTCATCTCCCTTTTCCTCTCCTGTCTCCTCTCCTCTCCGCTCCGTTCAACCCTACGAGGCCAAATAACAGAACATCAGTGTGATGTTCAGCCTCGTAGGGCCAAACATGGCGGAGAGGAAAGGAGAGAGGAGAGGAAAAGGGAGATGAAGATGGAGGGAGAATAGAGGAAGAAGAAGGGAAAAAAAAGAGGAAGATGAGGAGGAAGAGGGAGGGAGAGGAGAGGAGAGGAATGGCAGAAGGAAATGTAACACTCCAATCCAGTTTGACATGGATTAGCGGCTAATTTTCTGAGGACTTGGTTGCTAATTGTGTTTTGCTCTTGTTTTTGTTTGGTTTTGGGTTCTGGATAGGTAGTTGGGTTGAATTTGACCTGGTTTAGGTAAACCTAAGCCCATTTTCGTAATTTTAGATTTAGTTAGAGGGCATCTTTCATGCATCATCTTGGCTTCAACGCGTATCTTTTGTTACGCTTGTTGATTCTTGTAACTACGTCGTTTGCTAAATATGTCAATTGTTTCCGTTAGACCCGTCAATGACTCGAACTGGAAATAGCCTAAATGCTTGGACTTTATTGCAAATTGGCCTTATGTTTATCTTTATAAGTTCCACCGACCTTCTCCTTCCCTCTCACTGTTCTGTCTCTCTTTCTTGAGTCTTCTTCTACTCGTTCCTCCTTCCTTTTCGTTGATCTAGCTGGGGAAGGAAGTTGTGCATGTCCGCGGATGAACATCCCTCGTGTGTTTCGAGGTGAGTTGGAGTTCTTGCAGTTCTTCTTCTCTTCCTTCTTCTTCTTGTTCTCATTATCAATTGGTATTGGTCCTCACGGTTCTCTTTTCTTCTTTCCTTGCATGCATGGCAATTAGAAGCTTGTTGGTAGTGTGAGAATTGAGCCCAAGGACAACAAGATCGTGTTTGAACTCATTTGAGACAAGTATAAGCAAAACTTGGCTAAACCATGTGGGTATATGTTTGATTGTGATTAAGTTGAGTATTCTTGCATATGAATGAAGTTTACAGCCCATCTTGTGTTTGTTTCCCTCCATTACATGTGCTTAAGTCCGTTTGTCTATGTTTTAGTATTTCTGTAATCAATTCAAAAAAGACTCCCGTGTGTTCCACGGCTAAGCCGTAATACACCTACGGCTAAAAGTCCAGAGAGGGAAAAAACCCAGCTTTCTTCTACAGCCAGGATACGGCTAAGTCGTATCTTATCCTACGGTGAAGCCGTAACTCAGTCGTGACCCAGCTGTAGATTAATACAGGGTGGTTCTTTCTGGATTCACTAAAAGTAAGCAATTGACAGACTTTCTACGGCCCAGCGATGCCTAAACCGTATGTCCACCTACGGCTAAGCCGTAGACCAAGACACGGCTGAGCCGTAAAACAAATGCGGGTAAACCGTAATTGCGGATGAACAATAAAGGAGAACCGCGGTTGAGCTACAGTGCATATTACGGCTAAGCCATAAGATGCCTACGGCTAAGCCGTATGTTTTCCAACGATTAAGCCGTACGACCTCTAAGTAATGACTAACATTGAATAGGACTAATGAAGAGACTGATATGGCCTTCAGGATAAAATGGAGATCATCTAGACTTGCTCAATGGTATGAATGTATGACATGAATGATCTCGAGGGCTGCGATTCATTCATGTACGTTATCCAGTTGTTTAGCACTTCCCCATGGGTGTTGGTTTAAGGGACTTCGGTGCACATTCCAAATGCACTGCAACACTAGACAATAGTGCATCGGACAACTTAAAACTACATCATCATGCACGGTTAGAAACACTGGATAATTAGAATAGGATTGGCTAGTAAAAGATCGTGATTCCCCAAAGATAATCTGATTTGCATTGCATTTTAACTTCAGTCATTGCCCTCTTATACGCATTCTGCGCTGGGGCACACGATTGGATATTCCTAGCTCTGTCCATGGTCAATCCCGGGTGGAACAGCGGTCTTCTATGTTCGATCCTACCTTGATGCACAGGAGTTGAGATGCCTTCATCCTTGATTACCTTCATGCTTGCTACGCTGTTGGCATCCATTATATTGTTTGTTTGATCTGTTCAGTTTGATGTGGTTGTTGATTAGTTGAACTCGTATGATCTCTTGCATCTACTTGATATATGCTTAACGAGACATGCACGTCACATTCTGATAAGATATACATGTTGAGCTATGCACGTAATGATATGCATGTTCTTATATTGATTGACTCGATATGGTCCGGCACTACTGAGCCTCAGCCTTAGGATCCCGACGGGGTGACTTTGGTATAGTTTGTATTGCCTTACTGCAGAAGGACATGTCTCGGGAAATCCGGACCTCAGGAAACCGAGACCCATCTGGCCCATGGTGTTCTCATCACGTTTACAAGATCCCTACTTTGGGAGCATATGGCCTACGTAGTTGCCACCTAGTATGTACATGTTAGGTTACATACACATTGATTTACAGAGCATATGTTAATTTGAATGCACAACTGCCTAGACTACTACATTGACATGTTATGATTATTTATGTCTTTTATTCTATTAGAGACCATACGTGTCAACTTGTTACTGCTTATACTTTGCTGAATCATCGTATTCATGAGTTGTTCTTGGTGTTGCAGGCTCAGGTACCCTCGACCCTGTTCTTATCGGTCGTCAGTTTGCAGGGAGACTCCAGCTGTCTCTTCAGGATCGCGGAGTGTGCGTTATCACTCCACCAGAGCGCGATTGTTTTCTGCATGCATGCATATTGCTTTCTTTTCATGTCATTGACTATACTCATGTTCTATACATTGTGATTGGATCACAATTTGTATGTTCCGACCTTTATGTCAGTCTTTGGATATCATTCCTTTTGTTTCTTGTGTGTCTCGTGTCACATGTTGATATTTGTAACTTCCGCCTACTTGTGTTACACGTGTCTTTTCCCTTGTGCGTGTGCATCTAGACCGGGTCTAAGTGCATATGCATGGGAGTGCGTGTGTCGCTGGTTAGGTTTTTGCTAACCCCCGATCTCCTAGGCTCGGGTTGTGACAGGAAGAGGGAGAGGAGAGGAAGATGAGGAGGAATAGGTAAAGGAAGAGAAGGGGGGAGGGAGAGCCCCTCTTGTCGGCCAGAGCTGGTCATAGGCCAGAGGAAAAGGGGAAGAGAAAGGAGGGAGGGAGAGAGATGTGTGGGGGTATTTTGCAGATTTTTTTTTCTCTTGTGTGTAGAGAATTCAAAGTTCTATGGGAGCTTCTATTCATACACCCACTTTCACTCTTCTTACATAGGTAAAATTAAAAAAAATCCAAACTTCCCAAAATACTCCTCACCCCTTCTCTCCCTCTCCCTACACTTTTCCCTCCCTCCTCTCGCCTCCCCTTCCCCACCTACCCCTATGGTCGGCGAAAAACACCGGCTGGCAGAGGGCTTTCCCTCTCTATCCCCTCCTTCTTTCTCTCCCTCTTTCTCATCCTCTTCCTCTCCCCTCTATTATCTCTCTTTCCCTATCCCCCTTCTTTCCTCTTCCTCTTTCTTTTCCTCCTCTTCCTCTTTCTTTTCCTCCTCTTCCTCTTCCTTTTCCTACTCCTCTTCTTCCCATTTTTCCTCCACCTATTCTTCTTTCTCCTCCTCTCCCTCCCTCTTCCTCTCCTCTCCTCTCTTCGTTTCTCCCTCATTCTCTCATCTCTGCCCTATTCAGCCCTACAAGGCCGAAAACAAAGAGCTGTTCGGGCTCATTGGGCCAAACGAGGAGGGCTTTCCTCTCCTTCTCCCTTTATCTTCTTCTTTTTCTTCCTTCATCTTCCTCTTCCTCTCCTCTCCTCTCCCTCCCTCTTCCTCTCCTTTCCTCTTCTCTCCATCTTTCTCTCATCTCTGCCTTGGTTCGGCCTGATGAAGGAGAACAACAGTGAGCTATTCGGCTTCGCAGTGTCGAACCAGCAATTTCTAATTCGAACCTGCAAGGTAGAACAACTATCTCCTATTCAGCCACGTAGGGCCGAATAGGGCGAAGATGAGAAAAAGAGGGAGAGAAGAGAAGAGGGTGCGAAAGGAGGAAAAAAAAGAATAGGAGGAGGAAGAGGAGGAGGAAAAAGAATAGAAAGAGGAGGAAAAGAGAGAGGAGGAGGAAATGAAAGAAGAAGAGGAAGATAGGGAGAGAGAGAAGAAGGGAGGGAGACTCCACTTCGTCAGCCGGAGGTCGCCGCCCGCCTGAGGTTGCTACTGGCTTGAGGGGAAGGGGGGAGGAAAGAAGAGGGAGGGAGGAGGAGGAAGAGGAAAGTGTGTAGGAAGAGAAAGAGTGGGGGTAGTTTGGGGAGTTTCAAAAAAAATTTAAATGTTGTATAAAAAGAAAAAATCCTGATGTATGAACAGCAGCTCCTAAGTTTTATTCATCTAGCAATCCTCATTAATGAATTTTTTAAATCCAATCTTACCCTTTTTATAAAATGACAAAATTACCCTTTTTCCCTCCAAAATGCACAGATTTTTTCCTCTTTACACACAACCTTTCTTTTCTTCACTTAACTCTTCAACCATCTCTTCTTCCTCCAACTTCACTAATATCTTCTTCCTCTATTTTCTTCCTCCATCACTCATTCATATCTTATTCTTCCTCCAAATTACTTGCATGAGGATATTACTAATCAAAGGATGTAATGGAAAAACAAACAAGGATTTGATGGTTTACACTCCCAATACGAGTGGCAAGGTTGGTGGACTAAGATTTTTGTTAGTTTTTGCCATTTTTTAAAATTTCGTATTAAGTTGAAGAGTTTTTGTCCACATCTAATTCAGACTTCCAGATCCAAATAAAACCTAAATGTTCAGCCCCTCGTGGCCGAACATGTAGTGTCCTATTCAACCATAGGTGGTCGAACAAACACTACAAAAAAAAATTATTTTTTTTTGTTAATCATTTGTTCCATAGGCTTCTATACAAGAAAGCGAAGTAGATTCTAAATGTGTTAAGGATTATACCAATGAGTGTACTACTCATGAGGTAAGGAAGATTCATCATATTTTTTACCAAAACTTTTTGTAAACATTATTGTAAAAGTTTTTTTACTAAACTTTTTTTGTAAGAGTTGCATTTGTAGATATTCCATAGTTGGGAGGCATTGATTGATTAGGCTCGTACTGTTTGAATGATAAATGGCTTTGTCATTGTTATTAAAGTTGCTAATGCGGCTAGAGTTAGAATAACATCTAGAGTATCACTTGCATGCGAGAGAAATGGATACTATAATGCAAAAAGAATCACTAATAAGGAGCCTGCTAAGAAGAAGCTCAAGTAAACTGGTATGGAGAAATGTGGATGCTCATTTTCATTAAAAAGTAAAAAGTTGAAAGGAAATGATGATTGGATGTTAAAGGTTTTTTGTGGTGTGTATAATCATTCTGCTGTACAGTATATAAAGTGTCATTCATATGCAGGTAGATTATCAGAAGAGGAAATAAAGTTGTTGGTTAATATGTCTAAGAGCATGGCCAAACTAAAAGAAATTTTGGTTACTTTGAAGTGAAGAAGTGCACTTAATGTAACAACAATGAAGGCTATATACAATGTACGGCATATGCATAAAGTCATTTGAGTGAGGTGGGAGAAGTCCCAAGCAACTTTTGTTGGAAAAGTTGGCAGAGCATAAATAAATTGAATGGCATAGAAATTACGAGAATAATGACGTTGTGAAAGATCGTTTATGGACGCACCTATCCAATATTACTTGTTATGTGCATTTTCACACATATTGATAATGGGTTACACTTATAAGACCAATCGGTATCGCATGCCTTTGTTGGAGGTTGTTGGCGTAACGTCTATAGACATGACATTCTCTATATGTTTTGCATATATAGAAGCTGAAAGTGAAGACAACTATACGTGAGTATTAGGTGTATGGCATTTTGTAATTGGGGATAGTGCTCTTCCCAATATTATTGTGGTAGATAGAAAATTGGCACTGATGAATGCCATTGATAAAGTCTTTCCAAATGCTAAACATTTATTATGCAAATGGCACATCAATAAAAATGTAAAGGCTAAATGTAAGAAGTCATTCGAAACAAAACAAAGTTGGAACAAAAACTCATTACATATTGGAATTTGTTGACAACTTCATCAATGGAAGAAGAGTACAGCGAACAATTGACAAAGGCTAAATGAAAACTTCAATGCATATCAGCAGGCACTTAAATATGTCAAATCTAACTGGTTAGATCCATGCAAGGAAAGATTTGTTCCTCGTGGATGGACAATTGTATGCATTTCGGAAATACTACATTGAACAGGTAATTTTAGACCTTATTATTTTTTAACGTTATGTATTATTATGAATTATTTAGGTATTGTATCGTTCTCTTCTTTACACAGCAAGGAGTTTGCTTACACAGTTAAAAAGGCACCTCCAATCGAGTCAAGAAAATTTTGAAACAAATTGGGTAAAGATCCATAGTTTGTTTGAAATGCAGCACACAGGTATTAAAACATCATTTGAAAAAAATAAAATAGTTGTACAACATAACTTCAATCCATCTGAATTCAAAGAGCTTTATGGGAACATCTCTAATAATGAATTGGAAAAAATATTAATTAAAAGAAAAAGATCAAATGTTGTTGGAATTGACCAAAAAGCATGTTAGTATGTTATGAGACCTACGTATGGTTTACCTTATGCTCATGAGATTACAGAATACATGATTGTAGGTTGGCCGATTCTTTTCTAATGCATACATCCACATTGGGCTAAGCTTGATATGGTGCCACTATGAACATGGAGCGTATAGCGGAGCTGTCTTATATTCAATCAATTTTCGTAGCTTCAAATTGTACCCATAAAATGTAAGTATTAAAGAAATTACGAGAAATTTTTTAAGCCAGCCACTACCTTTTTACTAGAACCAAAAGTGAAATTAAGTTCACGGAGTAAACTACCATTGAGGCTTAATACATCTACTAAACGTGCCTTAAGTGTTTTTGAATTGATCCTATCTATACAGGATAGTTATAGTCCTGTAACCACAGAAGTGGTACTTGAATTCAAAACCCAAGCAAAGAAGAAAAAAAAACTTGAGAAGCTAAAAGTTTGGATAAGATAGAATAGCTTGAACCCCTTATCCTAGCATAATTCATTCCCACGAGGAATAAAGCCTTACATAAGCATTGTCAAGGACGTGAAGCTGACTATAATTGTGGGTTTAGAGCTATCACAAGATTGATTGGTCTCAATGAAAAAGGTTGGAAATAGGTCAGGAGAGAACTTGTAGAAGAGTTCATTGCAAATGTGGATCCTTATAGGGCATTGTATGAGGTCGAAAATAAAATTGAAGATTTAATAACATTGTTATCATCCTATGAGGATTACCCATCATATCATCATTGGATGATTATGCCTGATATAGGTTATTTTATAGCATCTCGTTGTAATTTGGTCTTGTATCACTTGAGCAAGGAATGGTGCCTTACTTTTCATCCTCTAGGGCCGAACAGCATTTAAAGTGTTCGGCCTTGGAGGGTTGAACACCATAACTCTATTCGGCTCTCCAGGGCTGAAAATTGTAACCATGTTCAGCCCTTTAGGGCCGAATAGAGCAGCTTCCGTTCGGCCTTGGAAGGTCAAACATGTCAGAGATGAAAGAATGAGAACCGAAGTTATAAACCCCAGTTTATTTTCTTTACACCTTATAAGCCTAAAAAATGATCTCATAAGATGTAGATCACAAACCACAACCAATTTCATGATTAATGGATGCACAAAACCAAATATACTCCTAAAACCACAATGGAATAAAAAAAGACAATGAAAAAGAAGACTTACCTTGAAATGGAAGAGGGTTTTAGGCTTGGAACGGAGGAAGAAGGGAAAAACAGAAGGCAATGAAAGAAGGTTTTAGCCTTAGGGTTGAAATGAAGAGAGAGTTGATGTAGGGAGAAAGGAGGCAATGTGTTTAGGGAGAAAAGAGATATTGAGTGTTTTAGGGATATAGAGTGTGTTAAGAGAGAATAAATTTAAAATTTTAAAACTTCATTTGTGTGTGAAGAGAATATGTGTGTAGAGAGACCAAACTCTTGTCTTTAAACAATGGGTCAGGCCTTCATATTGCACAACCCACCCCAACCTAGGCCATGAATTATCATCCTTTCATACTTTAATTTTGAGTACCAAAGTCTTAACATAATTTGTATTCTCCATCCATAATGTGTACTACTTGAGCATCACTTGGGGCTCATTTTTTGATTTTGGAGTGCAACCAGTTTGAATCCTATAAGGTCGTTGTTTGCCCCGAGTGGTTATGCTGACTTTTACATTGGACTTCAACCCAAAGAGCAAAACTCATCCTAAAAGGCAAGTTATCAGATGTACTTCAACCGATTGTCGTTGCTGCGTAGCTTTTCAATTTCCAGCAACAATAATAGGATATCAAAATTAGGGCTGCAAGCGGGTCGGTTCAGGACTGAGCCATATTAGATCTAGACCGAGACCTATGTCTAAATGACGGTTTTAGTTCTAAAACTAATTTTGACTTGGAACATATATTGCTGGTTTTAGACCCAGTTCCAGTAAGAGGAGCTGAGTTCGGTTTCGGAACCGGGTTTGACTAGAGAATTGTGGTCTAGTTCTAAAAGTGGTTTTGATTTATTTTAATTATTTAGTTTTTTGTTAAAATGAGGATATCATTCAACTTAAAATAATGCATCAAATCTACTATATTGAGATTAAGTATATAAAATGTTATATCAAAGTTGATTTTGAGCTACAATTTACAATATTAAAGGTTCTTGTGTCGGGTCACGGGTCCACGGGTCGGAACCTACATAGACTGGGAACCAGGCCCGTTTATAAATCAGAAGCTAAAATATGTTCAGAATTCAGTTTGTCACGGATCAAAACATTCAAAAATTGAGTACCCATTTGCAAACCTAATTAAAATTGACACAAAAGTATCATCGAAAATCATCCTTTCTATTTACTTAATTATCTGACAGCAGCCCTATTTTGCTGTATTCTATTTCCAACATTTGATAGACAAAATTAGAACAAAGTAGAGGTGGAGAGAGTATCCAATATTGCAACGGTTAAAGTGGGAAAAATTGTGCATTCGCTGTGTATCCGTAGGTTTCTCTAGCTTCACTATGGAGTCATAATCTGTCTTCATCATGGAGAAAACTAACATTAATTTTACATATGGCCTAGTCCAACATTGACATGGGTTGTATCAGCTTTGGCCTAAGCTTGTCCAAGGTTGAAGCTTTAAGTATGTAGGCCATGGCTGCTCCATTTAACTATCCACAAGGACATTAGTCCTTTATGCTTCCTTAGGGCCCAAATACAGCACAGATCCAAACAAATGCAGGATGGGCTCAGGTTTGCTATGTTCCAGTGCAACCCATGAGCACCCTTAGCGAGAATAGATTTTGTCAGACCCATCTAGCAGCATGTGATTACTCGTAGCCTGCTTACAATCGGGCATTAAAAATGGGCCCAGACTGCCATATGGGCCTCCTAGTCAAGCTCAAGCACATGTCTTAGGAACTGTCCAGGTTTTCCGGAAAAGGGCCAGGCCAATTCGGCCGATTCCCAGCACTTTCTTCATGTGTCATGTGCATGGAATGTGCCACCCATTTGCATGAGTCTAATATTATCCTCTTATCTAGTTTACTTTCTTGCTCTCTACATTTTAGCTAGTGGAGAACAGACGTTCTTAAGTAGTAGGCCATGCATGCTAATAAGCCAAATGATGACAGATTGGTTGAGGCCAACGTCACATGAACCCATCATGTAGTGGCCAACATGTATAGACAGACTTGGCTACTGTTTTTTTCCTTTGCATTTCAGAATTATTTCAGATGGATAAGATCATGAGATAAAGTTAGTGGCCCAAGTATCTAGTCCCTTTCTCAGGCGTGAGTGAAGGTCCATCCTTACAATAGAGTAACCCGAGCAAGCTGGCTGAGAGTTAGACTCCTTTGAGTTGCCCCCATTCAGTGGCTCACCTAGCCGAGTTGACTCAGACAAGTTTGGGCAGGCCGGAACAAGATTTTAAACTATGGCGTGAACTAATTACCCGGACATTTGAAATTGTTTGGTTCTCCTGACCTATTGAATCTGTCGTCCATGGGCTAAAACCTAAAAAAAATATTAAATCTTGTGCTCCACACGCTTACTTAAAACATAGACCCTAATACAGATTATTTGGATCTACATGAGAAGATTTTGCCATAAAGAGGAAACCTGTTTAGATTTTCCATGTAGCTCATTGTTAAATTGTTTCATACGACACTTCCTTTTTGCAATTTGATTTTTCTCAATCAGCGATATTGATTTTCTATGAGATATGAAGGAATGCAAGATTTCTCTCTCTCATACTAATAGAAATCTCTCGTGCACCACGGACGATTATTGAATTGCGTCCATTTGAGAAACTAGTAAAATGAATATGACTTTCTTGTGCAGCAAGAGACTGAAAATTTCTCAAGCAGTCCATTCCATCACAGTATCTAGAAATAAGGGAAAGGGCAAAAACAAGTGCTAGGATCAAAAGATGCCAAAAAGTTGGGCATAACTTTCAGTTAGGTATACTTTTCATAACAGGAATGATGCCAAATAGCTTAGCTCATACTACAGTACAAAGTGACTTTTTTTAAATCCTACTAAATTTTGAGGATTTTATTTTGTCAACCAAAGATAGAATTATATGCAAAATTCCAAATAAATAGACAGCTCCCATTTGTTGCCATGGAGGGCTATTTCGTTCCATGATTCTATCCAACCTGCCAGACCATTTAACAAGCCCAACAGACCAATGCAAAACTTAGTTTGAGGCTCAAAAGTCCCATCGAACTGGACGCACATCAAGCGTTCTTCAGATTTAAGCCTTATTGGCTTAGACTGGCCTCAGCCCTTTCATAGCCCTCATCAGGCGGGCTTCGTTCAATGTTCCATTGTAGATTCCAAGATTGGCCTTGGGATTCACCAAGCCTTACTGGGCTTATAATTAGGCCTGTAAGACTAACCCATATGCTGCCACTTGGAGCTAGTGTATGTCTACGAGTGTTCAAGTTCCAGGAAGGACAAGACCAAAGGTGTCTAAGCCCACCCCATTTTGTTACCAGCCCATATGTTAATGTCTAATTCAACCCGGCCCAACCCATCTATAAAAATTTATTTGTAATTATGCTATATATGTCGGCCAGGCCTGGTTTTAAGGATAAATTGGCCCAGGACCTTCCTGTGAGGCTAAAAGAAAAGACAAAGTGAGAGGGACCAGCCCGGTTGATGTGGCCTTTGAGATCAACTAAGGGTTGTCTCTATGTTAAAAAAGACAAATCACTCTCCAAAATTCTAGCCAAGTACATCTCCATTGAGACTAGGGATGAACATACTCTTTTGAGGACAATGGATATATGTACATTGAGTGCACAATTGCACAAATGGTGGGTGCTGTCCCATGTTATCGAAGAGGATAAACAAGAGAAAAAATATATAAAAGAAAGCAGAAGATGCTTGTGTTATGTGGGGTGGTCAAATTAATGCATCCGAACCGTCCAATTCATGGGTTCGTTTGGCGCTTGCATATCCACCAAACTACAGGCACACGTTTACATCAATTAAAACAATCCAAATCATGGGCCCCATTGCTGTGGGGCATCTGTATAAATTCACATTAATTTGATGAGAACGAAATATTATCTTATTCTGGATCATGCTTCTGTAGGCCACTGATTGGGCAAAGATTTAGGTGTAATCTACATCTACATAATCCGTAACCTTATCAGATTAGTAATAAACTATACAAGATTTACTAAATACTTATCCCCTGTATCTTTAAATAAACGGCCGCTTCCACTTAGCAAATGTTCTACCACGAAGTTACTGATTGCGACTACCCAATTTCAGTGAGAGAAGCTAATGTTCATGTTACCCTTTGTGTGTTCGCTGAATTTTTTTTTTTAAAGGAAGCATTGCAATATTTGTATGAAAATGTGAGTAATATATCTGACCATATATATCATTAGGTTCTCAAAATATGATTTAAAAAAAAATAACCAGCACAACACAAACAACTTTTAGTTAAATGAAACCTTTTTCGTCACACGATCCTCCTGTGATTTGCGTGCATTCAGATGGGTCTCACAAGGAGTTTCAGATTTTGTCTTTCACACAAGCTGGCAAGTGAAATCTCTCAGAAGAGGGTGGCCCATTTCATTGCCACTAAAAATTATATGTAGTAAAGACATATAGGGCAGATAAGGTTGATGCATTTAAAACCCAAACTCGCTCCGTACCCAACTTAGGTTAATGCATGAAAAACCATATCTGACCAAAACCCTACCAATATGCTATCAAATCCGCCCCTAATAGGAGCGGGGTGTGAAAGGTCTCATTTAAACCTGACTCATTGCCATCCCTTACCAAGACCTGATATATGTGGGACCATACAGGTCCAGGTTTTGAAGATAGGCACATTTAACTTTGCATGGATAATGCATTACGTACTCACCTAAATTATCTTTTGCATGCATAAGCATTATTCAACTAAAGTATCAGAAGACACTATAATGACAACACTAATATTTATTTTGTCAGGTCTTGTGGTGAAGCCTTGTGCATTGCACACGCCCTGAAAATTTATATTACTTTGCAATTCTTTTGTGAACAAGAACACTTTCATTAGTTTCACAAATGCCAGAGCCTCAACATCTCAATGCTGACCAGTTATTTAAATCTCAGCTACAATTGGTCATGCTTTAATGGAACCCCAAAATGGTCTTCTAGCTACTGATTATCGTATGGAAATGGGGATGGAATCTAGCATTGAGCTATGGGGCTTTGGATGATTGGGGGCTTCTATTCATGAAAAGAAAAAGAAAAATTGAAAAGGGTGGCAACTGGTAAGTAAAGATAGATGCAAATCACAAAAGATAATTAACATTATCACTTGGAAAAGGTAGATTGAGTGGAGTTCAACTGATCTAGAGGAAACTTTAGGGCGGTATCCTATTATTATTATTATAATAAGATAGACTTTTTATGGGAGAGCGATATGTGGTGTATTCTTTTTGCTGGAGTGTGACATGTTGCGTGTTCTAATTAAAGTTCTAAAGTTTCTCCTATTGTACCTGCTCTAAAAACTCTCTATCGGAATACATTTCTCATTGATTTGGATTCTTAATAAATACTTGGCCCACATGAGGCATTCTTCTCAATCGGCATATCTTCACATAGATCTCTTCACAAATCAACTGATTAAATTTGTGGGTCCCACCGTAAATAAGGAAAAGTTCAAATCAAACAGATGTTAAGGCCTAAATTTTAGGATGCCAAATGTAATAGAACCATAGAACTCATGTTTCAAAAAGGAGAGTAAATAACACAAATACATAGTTCCGTGCATGGACGTATCGTGCACTCAACTTCTCTATGGCTTCTTATGTGATCCCTTTGCCTTCAAATATGAGGATGAGGCTAAGCCCAAATCACATTAGATTAGATTAGAGTAAGAATTAACAATTAGATTAGAGTGAGAATTAACAATGATCAGTTCAAGATGCGGGGACCTCATAATCAATGGTTTCATATTTAATCATAAGGGGGCCCACCGAGATCAACACAACTTACCTTTTCAGCAAACTGAAAAATAAAAAAATATGTAAAAAAAAAAAAAGCTTACCTGTCTCAACTAGGCCCCACTG
Source organism: Sextonia rubra (assembly GCA_037013555.1). NCBI lineage: Eukaryota > Viridiplantae > Streptophyta > Magnoliopsida > Laurales > Lauraceae > Sextonia > Sextonia rubra. The sequence goes on from JASUAD010000006.1 coordinate 21,052,944, forward strand.
AATGACTTCAGTTGGTGTCAGCACACTTTCTTTTTTTTTTTTTTTTTTTGTGTGGTTGTGGGGGCGGGCGCGAGGGATTAGAAAAAATTTCAATTGTTGTCATTATCTTCTCTTTATATAGTTATTTATTTATAGCAATTTCAAAGTTAGGTGACAATAATATTTCAATCTAAATACTATAAATAAATTAGTCTAGTCTTTTTGCTAAATATTATATTTATTTATCTTATTTTATTTTATTAATAAAATCTTAAATAAATCAATAAAATTAAAAATATTTTTATTTTTTTGGCCCGGGCTAAGCATAATATTCAACCCTCACACTTATCTGAATATTATAAATTTCTTATATTCTTGCTTATGTCCTGAATTGTTGTTACTATTAATATTTTAATATTTTTTGTTTACGTTTTTTTTAATATGAACAAATATTGCTTTTATATTGGAATATGTATGTTCTTCTCTTTTTTGGCCTATGTTGGGCACGGGCCTCCAACGCTAGTATTCTTCATAATTACACATGGCTACCGGTCTTTTATTTTATAAATAACCTCCTCTATAACTGAAGCAATCTTAATCATCCATCTTGACCTGTGATCAAAGGCCGGTGTTAATCCTCGGATGAAGTTAATTACATTTTGTCATATATATATATATGAAATTTCCTGTATATCTAACCTAGTTAAGGTTTTTAAAGGTAGGACATTAACCTTGGTCAAATGGAGTTGGCTAGGCTTCTTGTTATTTGTGAAAATAAAAGGGTTGGATTGGTCTTTCTAATTATCAGACAGAGCAAATGGTTATTACTGAAATTCCCCCTAATTGGATGACCCTTGTCCTGAGGATTGTCTAGTCCCATCACGCGTTCATCATTTAAATTGGATGATCTGAACTGTTAATTAGATGGCCACCCAGCTATGTATGGACCATGACTTAAAGGACTTTTAGTGGTTTAATCTGAGCCGTGTTTTTAATGGTTTTAATCTGAACCGTTGGATCATGGATTGATGGGGATGGTTGAGTGTGAGTGTGAGCACCTTCAACCCCCCCCCACCCCCCCCCCCCCCCCCCCCCCCCCCACACAAAACAAAACCCAACCCAACCCACTTTATTATGTTTGAGTGTGAGTGTGAGTGTGGGGGAAGTTTGAGTTGTAGCCCTAGAGCGCCCAATATAAAATATCCATAATTCATAGGTGGTCATTCAGAATTGTCATCATAGAATGGTCATGGCTATAACAAAAAGCAAATGCACAATTAAAAAACAAGAACTCTCTTATTTAAGGCTGTTTATTTTCATCAAGGTAAAATTTTGGAAGGGTCACCTAAATGGCTGTCATATGAGATAAGTTGAGGTTGGAAGGTTTTAACATAGATTGAAGAAGCATGAACAGTTGAAAATTTTTGGTGACTGTGACCAAGGGCCTCAAAGTTTTGAATTAATATATGCTTGTAAAATCAATATTATCATGTAGCACTTAAATATGCCAGGGGAAAAAAATTTATGGACACTTCAATCATGTGATAATACTAAACTTTCTCCTCCATTTATATTTTCATCGACCTTGAGGAAAATTGATGAGAAATCCTTGAAATGTTAATTGTCAAGCCAGACCTTAAACTCATTGCAGTTCCACGTTGTCTTTGTTTTTTTTTTTTTTTGGGTGAGAGAGTTCCACGTTGTCTTGTGAGTTGTGATTGTCACACCTTGGAGTGGGCTCGACAAGGAAGTTTACAAGTTTGAAACGTAATTGATTCGTATGTCTCTCTCATGTCTTAAATTATAATTAGTTGATATGAGCTAATTTGAGTCCACGTAAAATAAACTACAATGGCTAATGACATCATGTACACGGGTTCTCTGTGCACGACAACTTGGAGTTTCTATTGGGAGTTACCTCAGATGACGTTTCACATAATCACATCTCTCTCTTGCTACGAATAGCCTCACATGAGCTGACAAGGGAGTAAAATAAGTAAAAAATAATGAAAAAAATCCAAATATCCTAGGATCCCAATCATCTTTTGAAAAAAAAATGTTGGCTCTCAGATTTGGATCAATGTTTTATTTGGGTCCGTGTCCAAGTCCACCATATGGACCCAGATAAAATTAGGGTGGAGGACTAGGTCCTTGCAATTTATACTGAGTCTCCAAAGTACCCGGCGCCCCTACCATGTGGTCTATACAAATATACATATATTAAAGGAGAATTTTCATTAACTTTAAGATCATTTTCAAAAGGAAAAGTACATAAAAATATGAACATGCAAAAAAGTGTAAAGATTTCCCACAGCTTTTTCAGTCAATTCCTCTCCATAAATTCTTCTTTGAGAAATAACAAAAATACACATCTCTTATGAGGGGTTTTTGTCTTTTCTTAACATCTTTCCTTCCTAGATATTGATGTAATAATCATAATAATTTAATGAAACTAGTTTTTTACTTGTTTGAAATCTCCATTTTCTAACCATCCATGCATAAAGGTAGTTGATGTGTGCCCCACGAGGTTATTTGGGTTGGAATTGATCATTCATCTTAAATTATTTATTAGAAAAAGAATTAAAAATGATATAAGCATATTTTTGTATTTTTTTAAATTTTAATGAATATAACTTGATTTAAAGAATTATGAAAAACTTTTATACTTTTTCTAAAATATTTAAATCTTCATATCCCTTTGTTGAAAATGTACCAAAATTTTATATCTTTTTGACATTTTTCCAATATTAAATTCTTAAGAGTTGTAAAGAAATTCTCTCCTTGCCTAGCTTTTTTCCCTTGGGGTGAACTTAGGCAACTAGCTCAATGAGCTCATGACATATGTCACTAGCCAACTGAGCGATGGTCGGGGAGAAATCTCCCCCTTAAGTACTCTATTTACAAGATTTTCATTGATAATTCACATTCTTTTGAAAATAAGAACCATTCACAAAACTTTGCCTTAAAAAGTTTTACTTGTGTGGGGCTCACTTAGATGCATAAGATTCAAATTAGTGCTGAGATGGAAACAATGCTACCAAAGAAATAGAAGGAACCCAGTGGTCGTGTAGAAAAATTTGCTACAACTTCCTTTTAAGTATCCATGGGCCTCCTGAAATGACCCCGAGTTCACAGATGATCCAGACTCATTAAAAATATCATTCAAATGTTTGGTCTTGATTCGAGGCCTTCCTTTTTTATCTGGAGTTGGGAAGATTCCTTTAATTTGGATTTGGATTTGAACATGGGTCTTGCACCTACACTGGTAGGTCTGGGTTCCTTTCAGTAATTCTGATCCAGATTGGGGACATATTGCTATGCCCACACCCATTTCAACCCTGGAGATGATTCGTCTGTCCCTTAGCCTTATTTATTTAGATTTGAATGAATAATATTAGGGATGAAAGCAAGTCGGGTTTGGGTCAAGTCCATATTGTAACCAGATCTCAAACGAGGGGATTTCCAAATCAGGATAAGTTATGAGGTCTGTACTTCCAGTACCAATAAAGGCCCAACCAACTTTTTTTTTTTTTTTTTTTCACATCAGCTAACGGGTGGGGATTCCATTAAGGCCTTAAGTGAGAGAAGTAGACCTTGGGTGATGTAAGGGATCCATCCTTTGGTTTAGGAAAAGAGACCTCGGATATGATGAAGAGACCGAAAGGGGCATGTCCAGGGCCGATTTGTTAGCACCCAGGTAAAAACTTATCCCTGTTACCAGTAAAGTGAGATGTCGCTTTCAAGGCCCAATTAGTCGATACTAATATAATCCACTTATATATTTTTTATACGGTTGTCACAAATGCCACCGGGTCAGAATTACGTGAAATTAGATAATGACTGAAAGAAGGCTTTGCCAAGTCACAAAGAGAGGATTGTCTGTTTAAGTATTTGGATAGATAATGGTCTAGGATATACATCAAGACACTTCTATAATTTGTCTTATGTACAGGTCAGCGCATGCATAGAACTATGCGGATTCCATCCAATGATGCAATTCAAGTGGACAATAGAACACAAGAAAAGAGAAATGTTTAATAAAGAAAGGGATTGATTCGAACTCTTGAACTCCAAAACGAGGGTCCTTAAACATATGGATTTTTTGCCCACAAAATATAGTGATCTTTGTTTATGGTTGAATAACGTACGCAAGCCTAATTGCTTGATTAGGTTTTTCTCCTACCAATCCACCTTTATGGTCTGCCTGAGTAGCTAAAGGAGGAAAATTTCAAAGCACAGACCAGGAATCGATCCCTAGCGGGTATTATGGAAAGTAGGTTGCCTACCACCAGGCTAATCCTCAAGTCCATACTAATCCACTTTTAATTAAGCATCTTTAAGTTTTTTTTTTTATCTTTTATAACAGGTTCATCTTTGAGATCGTTAAGATATCCAAGTCATTCATATTTACTTGCCTCCCATGAATTTCTAATTTGAGAATGTCCTGACCATTAACCAACGTTGGATGCAATAAAAAAAAAACTAAGGTACTAACAAAATTGTTATATTATGAGACTTTAGCTTTGGGAGTTAAATTATTTAATCAAAATTGATATTTTCCGAACTCTATATCCTCATTGTCCTTTTCACATACAACCAAAGTTAGTGATTTGGATCCGTCTCAACTCAAGGGAGCGAAAGGTGCAACCACCTGGACAGGATTACATCCTTGTTTAATAGTAGGACAACGATTCACAACGAATTATAAACAAAACTTTGTGATTTTTTTGTTTCCACTTAGGCTTCGTCGCCCAAGCAGAATTTACAATTTAATAAAGGAGCTCCACTTACAATAAAATTGAAACAGTATAAAAAATAGTGGGAAAAAAGAAACAAAGAAGTGGATGCAGAATGAAGGAAGATGAAGGAACATGGTTTTAATTTATTTTTATATTTTTGGCAAAAAATTTGAAGATGTTAAAATTTGGGCCTTCATTTATTGTAGGTGCCATTGAATGAAGGGTACAGGGGTGGACCTAAGTATATTCATGTGGGTGAATCACACCCATCAAAACACGTTACGCTATCAAAATTTATATGAAAAGCTTGGGTCTACTTCCAAAACTTGAAGAGAAATTATGTCCACCCTCAAAATTCATCTGGCAATTTACCTATGCAGATTCAGACTAAAAATTAGTATCAAAGCCAGATTGATTAGATTTTAGTGATTATTGGAGTAAGAGTTCCATCACACACAAGATTTTCCCTTCTCCATCACGGCCCACCCAGAACCCTCTTCTTCTTTTGCTCGAGTCCGGGACTTTTGCTTAAAGTGGGGAAGCCCTTTTCATCTTTTTGTTTCACCTTTCTTTGGCACCAATTGGATTGTTGTGCACAAACAGTTCAGCTGTTTGACCGCTCTGCAAAATCCTTGGATCGTTGAACTGTTGTGCACTAAATTGAATAACGGTTTCTCTACCGCAGTTCAAAATTGGCCCACTGTCTGGACTTTGGACTTTTTGGCAATGAAGCGCAATCACAGCAGCTGAGGCAATTCAATTTTATTTTTATTTTTCTAATGGAGGGTGTTTCGGTCTTTTGAGCCAAACTATAATCCCTTAAAGCGGGGGGAGCCGGATAAATCCCTCGTGGCTCCGATGTCGTATAAACCCGCAACCTCTGAGAGCAAACCATAGTTTTAGGTGAGCTAAGCTATCTCTTGGAGTTGAAGCACTTGAATCTCATCACTATGAATTAGCATTTCATTAACTTTAACAACTTGGACACTAAAATGACAAAATGGTGCACCCACTTCTATTAGCCATTGGTTAAGGGTTTGTTGGCAAGTGTTATCAGTTTGAAATAAATCTATATGAAATAGATCTATTTAAATTGTCCTTTTTGAAATAGATGTTTAGAAATAATCTTGTTTGGTAACACACAAAAACTAATTAAAATAGACTTTTTTCTAAATCTATGGTTGAAAGTTTTTTTTAAATTTCTCAAGATCCACAAAAGAGTTGAATTTTGGAATTTGACCTTATGCTTGTATCTAACCGTTCAAATAGATTTAACAGTTTGTATCTTATATTTGGGTCCCATAGAATCTAGAAAATAATATCAAATAGTTCACATTCTTTTGCAAATATCTCGAGATTCATAATAGATCAACGGCTCACATTTGAACCCATATCTGTTTTTTTGGTCTTGCGCATATTTTCATCGGGTTAGATGTTAGTTTCCTTGCTAGTAACCCAAGAAAAAAAAAAGTAAAAACAAATAGATACAAATCAAGCTTCAAATTCCCTTTTTTTGACATGAGCTATCCAACGGTCATCATCTTTTCATCAATTTCTAGATATCTAAACAAAATCAGAGGCTGAAATTTTGAGGCATAGTCAATTTTAGTCTTTTAAAAATGATTAATGGTTCGGATCATGATTATGGAGCCCACAAATGTCCAAAACTTTAGATCCATGGTTTTGTAGTTTTTTGAAGATATCTCGAGATTTATAATAGATCAACGGCTCAAATTTGATCAGGTAGCCATGGTTGATCTTCTTGACATTTCAACGGTCCAAATCATAATGTAGGGACTTAGAATTAAAAAAAATAAAGGACAATGATGTCATTATCACCGCCTCCACCACAAGGCCTCCAAAAGTCTTTCCGCTTCAGACTATTTTGTCTAATTCAAATCTCTATGGTTTTTAGGACTGGGTAAAATAGACGTTTTGTGTCTTTTTGAGGTTTGAAATCAATAAGGTTACATCGGTTACCAAATGCACTTAATGCGTTTTAAAACCTCTTTAAGAAAATAAGAGGTAAATTCAAGACTCACCAAACACAACCTAATAATCCATACAACCTTTGATTGATGATTCATTTCAGCCAATGTACTTAAAGGAATCGGATTTGTGTAGTGGGATCATCATCTACTTAAGCCAAATGTTTATAAAAGGAAATTAAGCAAATATTATTCAATGCTTGGAAACCTAATAAATCACGCTATCACTCAAAATTGAGTGGTGTTGGCACCTTATTGTCACACATATTCCCATGGATGGATTTCTAAATCTTTAAGTGATTAAATATCACTCCTCACCAGTACGCAGTAACCCAACTTAGCATTAAAAATAATCCCATCACAAAATTAAGGTCTAAAGTCTTAGTCTCTACACCAAAACATTAACAGCCTTAAAAACATTAACCTGCTTGCTTTTATTCTCTATGTAACCTATCCCACGGAATGTTAAAAGTATTTTGCTTTTTCACAATATATACCTCCCCACATTGGCAAGCAAAGTTTCACAAAAAAAAAAAAACAAAAATCATATTGAATATGTTGAACTCGAAGTATTTAAGAAGTGCAAAACTAATAGGAAAAATAATTAATCCTTCAAGATACGACAGATGCATGTGTTGATGAATAGCTTGGTCCCAAACCTTATAAACGAATCTATATCTGAAAGAGGAAAATGAAACTTATATCAAACTTAACTATATCTCATTTTATGGTCGAAGGTTACATATATGTACCGTTGAATCTATTATCCAAATTAAACATGTCTTGCATATTTGTGATGTAAACAGTGTTCAACTTCTGCAGGGTAGGATTAGTCTCCATATGATTGAAGCATTTGGATCCCCTACTAATTCTACAGTTGGTTGTTCTCTGTTCTTATTAAAGTAAAGCACATGGTAGAGTTTTACGGACCACTAACCTTACCATATACAAGGAGAACAAGATATATTAGTTAACCATTTGAACCAAGGCCACAAAATGGATGGTCACTAGATAAAGCAAATGTTCTATCTTTGCCATGTATTCTGGTCTTATATATATCTGATTGACATCGACCCTTCCTTTTTTTAACAAATAAAGGATTTTGTAGTCTTCTTGTATTTAATTAAGATAATAGACATGACATCATAAGTCTTTTTTCAAGAATGTGGATGGTAAAGGGATTTTGGAATCATTGCTATGCTAATTAAGAATATTTTTATCATGAGAAAAGGTATTGCTTAAAATAATTTTATTTTAAGAATAGATTGTGATAAACTTGTTTTGGAATGTTAGATTAGAATTGTTCTCACCCATTATTTTTCTTAAATAAAGAAAGGATTTTTAACCATTGCCCTTATCTCAATGTACACTACTAAAATGGGTCACACAAGGAACTATTCTGCGAGAATTTTTCTACCCATCATTCTTGTATAAGACATAACTTTTAATTATTCCTTAACTTTTTTTAGAGAAAATATTTTATAGTAATTTATAAAAAATTATTTTATAGTAACAACCAAAAAACTTAATGCAATGAATTGCATCCTCAAATTTTTTTTTAGTTTGTTGGAGAAATAAATACAATTTCACCTAATATGCCAAATAAGCTCATATATTATGCAGATGCAGCAGAGGACTTTGAGCTATAATTGATCATTCACCCAAAATATTTTCTAGTAATTTATAAAGAAAATTGTTTCTAGTAACAATAAAAAAAAATTAATGCAATGAGTTGCATCCTCAAATATTTTTTTTAGTTTGTCGGAAAAATAAATATAGTTTCACGTAATATGCCAAATGAATTCATATAGTATGCAGATGCAATAGAGGATTTTGAGCTATAATTTACGATGAACCCAAAATACATATAAGGAAAATTTTTTCTTGTGCATTTATATTTCTGCATATGAAAGGATAATGTTGTCCTAATCAGTTGAGAGCTTTTTCTTTTTTTAATAACAAGAGTATCACAAAAATTTTTGATACAATAAAATTAATTGGTCGAGTGGCACCTGTCAAACTCAACAAATGCAAACTATGAAAATCTAAGATGTTTTCAAATACAAGACATATAAAGCAAACCTAGTTGGAGAGCTATGTTTCGCCGATGGCCCCCTGCATGTAGATGTCCAATGGGAAAAAATTTGGAATACATACAATGTATATGTCACTCTTTTTTTTTACCAATGTCACATTTGAAAATAGTCGTTATCCCATGTCATAGTTTGATTACCCCACGAAATTAAAAAGGCCAACGGAATGTAGGTAGGCTGGGCCTATTGAATGTGACCATCTCCAAAGCGATGGGAGGAATAATAGGAGGCTCGTGACAGCATCCGAAAGTCATGTGCCTGCCCACAAATGCCACCGCTCCACTCACCCCAGGCACGTGCCGTCTTTATGCTCTGCTTTTACTGCTTAATCAACCACATCACGTGACTAGTAATCACACCTTGATTCATGAAATACCATCAAATCAAATTCCTGTGTTCCAACTGCAATGCGGGTTCTCTACGGCAGTGCCTACAGAATTTTGGGTCCTGGGACTGCGTCTGTAACATCAAAAGTTGATGGTCCAAACTTCAAATGCTTTGACTTCTTCTGAACTGTCACATGCAAAAGGTTACAGGGAAGATAATGATGGTTCACCAAGGAAAAATAGGGTCACTAATGAGATACAGGTTAATTAATATATCTATATAGTTAATTTTAAAATGATTTCAGTGAAAAAATTGACTCTTACAAGGGACCATGCGTATTGGCTCCCTGAACAAGTTCCTGGGTTGGTAATTTTGAGCCTGGAATCCAAGCTATTTTACCTTGATTCCAATGAAACTTTATTAAAAAGGTGATAAGTAAAGGATTTAAGCTCAAGATATTTATGAGACTTTAACTCTCTTAAAATTTGATTTATTAAATTGATGGATACTTAACCCTTTTTTGTCTCTCCTAAATTTATTATTTTATTAAAAGTGAGATTATTTAATGGTCATATTCACCTTTGTTAATTTCTTCAACTTTTGGCAACTTAAAAGACATTTTGTTCCATGTAATTCAATTCTTAGAAATTCTAAGATAATGTATTTATATAAGTTTTAAAAAATGAAGAACTAAAGGTGAATAATTCAAAAATGGCCGTCCAATAGCCTCCCTTTTTTATGAAAATTGAATCGGAAAATGAGAGGAATGATTAGTAAATCACCACTCTAGCAATTCAAATTCTCAAAAAGTTAAGATCCAACCTACCTTGACTTTATATCTTTCACCTTACACCTCTTTAATAATTATTTGGTAGAGCTCACTTAACTAAGTGTTCCTATATATTCTATATAAATAATGAGATCCTTAACTTCTTAAAATTCTTTCATAGAAAAAAAAACTTCTTAAAATTCTTAAGAACTCAATTACATACATACAAATGGATCCCAACTGTGTACTAACTTAGGCTTTTTAGTGTTCTTGATGAGATAAGTTAGGCTTAATTTTCAATTGTTGTTGATGGAGATGAGTTACTGTGCAATAGTTTACAGCTTGACTCAAGCGTGAGCTCATATTTTAATTTTTAAGGTTATGCCGAGCCTATACATTCCAGCTTGTCTCAGCTCATGAAGTCTGTAGCTGGAGCTGGAGCGGTTGTCATAGTATATATCTTATCAGTTGAAAAGTGGGTAACAGATTTTATTCTTCTAATTTGTTGTTTAGATCTTCTCTAAAAATTGAGGCTCTCGAAATTTGAAGCTCACCATTGGGCATTTTGTTCCTTCTTATACCAAACATATTACAATTTATTCAAGCAAAATTGAGTTGATTGGACACAAGTTAATGCCTCTTAGCTGAGACGAGCTTGAAAAAACATTTCAAGGTGCATAGACATTTCAGGTGCACTATGTTAGACTTTTCTACTTGAAACAAAAAATTTATAATTTGGGTTGTCCAAGTACCCTATTTGATACTCTCATGTACTTTGTTAGGCTATACCAGAACATGCACTAATTTGAACTCTCAACCTCTCACTTTTTAGAGAATTTAAAAATTCAAATATATTTTACATAAATATTCATACGAAAAATGCAAAAAAGTAATTTTAGGCAGGATGGGGTCTTAGATACATGGGAGATTATAAGACCCAATATTTTATTATCTATTTATTTTATTATATCTAAATTTTAATATTTATTATTTTTGCACCCTTTTGGTACTGCGTTTTATTAAAAAAATGAATTTATTGGAGGGCCCAACAAGAACTGAAAAGGAAAATTTCCAATAGGATCTTCCCCAGTCATAATATAAATGTTCCCTTAGTTTTTAAGTTTTAAGCATATGTTAGTAATAATAAACATCTATATTATTAATTCAATCATATGTTACTATTGTTGGACTTTACAAGATGCTTTTCCTTTCTAACTTTTGATAGTTATTAGTAAATGTACAAAGAATGCCTTTTCTTTTAATTTTAGCAACATTCGCGTTAAATTTGTATTTTCTTAATTCATATAATGGTTTATCTATCTATTTTTTATTTTTTAATAATATTTCTAAATTTTTTATCATTTAAATACTACAATGACTAATTTTTATATATGCATGTGCATAAAGCATGGGTGGTCAAGCTAGCAACAAAGGCCCGTGCTTAGCCCGAGCCCTAAAATCGACAATTTAAATGTTGTCTTATTATTAATATATTATGTTAATGCATTGAAAAAGAATCTCTTATAAGAATTACTATTGAACTTATTAGTTTCAAATAAAAGTAGACCCGTGGGGTAAATGAATAAGTAAAATAAAATTACTTTAATAGTCAAAACTTGAGAAAAATCTATTATCATATTAGAGAATTTTAAAAGAAAATGAAATAAAAACCGAGGTTATAATTTCATGGTAAAAGAAAGATATTATTAAGGAAATTAATAACGAACAATAATATTTTTAATAACAAATTAAATGAAAAAATAGTATAAAGTATTGCATCATAAAAAATAGGAGCAAAAAGATGAAAGTGAATCTCAATTAAAAAAATTCAAATTCTATATCTTTAAGATATTAATTAAGAATAGGCTGAGAAACTATTGAAAGAAAATGTTATTTTAGAAATGACAATGTAAAGATTCTTTTGTGAATGAAAATGGTAAAAAAATTAAACAAAATATTAGTAAAAAGAAGATATTCAAACAAATGAAAAACATGAAATAAGCTTAAAAATAAACAACTTTAAAAATAATATATTTGATGTTATTTTTCAAGATTTAATGAAAAAAAATAAAAAAATGGGGTGCGTGGCCCATTTTATGAATGAAAAGAATTTTGGAAGAAAGTCTTAAGATCTCATTTTAGTAAATAAAATGAGCTTACAAAATAAAAATATTACAAAATTACAGAAAAAAGTAAATTAAAATCAATAGTAAGTGGAAAAAAAATTTTAAAACATTAATTATCTATTTAGGTCCTTGTTTTAATGGCAAAAAAAGATTGATGATTAGCCATGCCCCACCAAGATGACACTGCATCAAAAGTTTACCAAATCATCATCCAAGTATGGACTCATCAAATTCAGCAGGCACCGAACATACTAAAATTATTAATCACAAAATGTACAATATTCCTGAAGCAGCCAATTTAGCCCAGTTATATATCAGTGTATATTATTCAATAACCTAGTTATTATATATATATTAAAGCTACAAAAATGGAAGCCTTTAGAGAGTGCCACATCAGCACCTTTTATTTTTCTTTTTTCCTAAAGCGCCATGTCATCTCTACCTATCTCCCCACCTTATTTGCATCATCTCCTAAAATCTCTCCCTCTACCATCATCTCTCTCTCATCTATTTCATTATTTCCCCAAAAATCTCTCTATTTGAATGGTATATAGCAGAGTGCACCATGATCAAACTTGATTTCTTACTATGTGACCATTTTTTTTTAATTTTTTTTTGAGTTTCATATTACTTTTTTCTTGTTTATATTTTATCCTCATCATTTTATTTCTCCTTGCAGTTCAAGGAACGGCTGTTCAAGGGATATTCAATTATTTAAAATTAGTTATCACAAATGAAATTGCGGAAATAGAAAAATAAATCAAAAATAGAAATATTATTACCTGTCTTTATTTTTTTTACCCATTTGTATTCATTATGTATACAACCCTAGCCCTAAACCCAAAAAAGAAAAGATAAACCTAAAATAGAAAGATTAATAGAAAAAATATATATATAATTTTTTCTTAATAATATTTTAATACATTTAATATTTTAATATATTCTCATTTTTTTGCCCAGGTTTAGCATGGGCTTTTGTTGATAGTATATATATATATGGGAATATTCATGTGCATAGGTCCCTCATCATTTTTTTCGCGAGAACTCTAAGTGGGACCCATTGTGTGGTCCATCCAAATGGACCACATACATGACCCCCTTGAATTGAACCCGTTTACCAATTTTTGGTCAAATCCGAATTAATTGGACCGTTGGATCAACTATGTACCCATTCGAATTGAATGAATTGTGGGTCATGAATGAAGGGATTAAGGACATATGATTGGGGCCAAATTTCGTATCTAGGGTGATCCCGTATGGATCTTTTCATTCCCCTAGTCTCATCCCTTGGTGGGGTCCACCATGGACTCCACAGAAGAGTATGCACGGTCCCTTGATGAGGGACATATGCACATAAATATCCCCCATATATATAAATATATATCATTTATTACACTTTATTTACACTTTAGCATTAGCCTGATGCCACCATTGGTGGTCCACATTCAAATGAGTTGTGGCACCACTAAAGCTTCTTTTCTTGTTTCTAAGATACCCGATTTTCTAGGCGTGTGTATGTTAGTGACGAATTTAAAGGTATTTCATTTTTTTTATCTTTTAGTATATTGATTTGATGGATAGGATATTTTAGGACATCTTTTACCGTAAGAGAATACATAATACCCAAAGCATTTGGTTCTGTTTATTCATGTTCTGAGCAATATCTAAAGAGTGGGATATTGGATGTGTGTATTTATTTTGGGCTAGTGATGAAACCGTACTTTCAGGTTTTTTTTTTTTTTTTTGTGTCTCTTTATTCCCATTTTATCATATATTGTTGTGTTGTGGATTCCATGGCGAAATTAATGCGGGCACGAACCCTAGATCTTTGCTAGCTACTATTTTTGCTTTATAAAGACAACTTCCATATACATCCGTAGTAATAGCTGGGGGTGGCTCTTTTAGCTTAGCAATTGAATTTTCTTTCTAGTTATATATTTAAAACAGTTGTTTATTAAAATAAGATGAAAGAGAGAAGGATAGAGGGAGAGATTGTAGGGATTTTTTTTATTTTTTTAGAAGATGACGTGGTGCTTTAAAAAAAAAAAGTTGATGTGGCACCCTCTAGAGGCCTCAATTCTTGTAGCTTTAATATATATATAAAGTTACAAAAATGGAGGTCTTTGGATAGTGTCACATCAACACCCCTTATTTTTCTTTTTTTTTTAGAGCATCACGTCAATATCTTGAAAATTACATGTGGCACCAAAAAATTACTAATTCTCCTAAAATCTCTCCATTTACTACTATCACTAAAATCTCTCACTTATTCACCTTTTTTGCACCTTTTTTTGTTGCCTAATCCTATTTGTTGCTTAAATAGTAGTATGATAATTTTTCTTGTGGGGCCTTTTTATAAAGATTTGGCATCAATCAAAATAGATGACTCCATTTCTTATAGGAGTTAAGCTCATGATCAAATTATAATACTAATTTTTCTTGTAGGGCCTATTTATAAAGATTTGACACCAATCAAAATAAATGACTCTATTTTTTATAGGACCATCAAATTATAAAAACTTTGTAATACTTTCAAAATATGGAAGTGGGCCTCACCAAAATCATTCACAGAGGATATGTCTCTAGGCCACCATTAAATTATGAAAATGTCAAGTTTTTTTATAGTTATAATGGGCTCAACTTATGCTCAATTGAAATTTGGTTTGGATAAATTCAAGCCGGTAACACTTCTCCAATTTCATATGAAATGTTGTTTTATATAATTTTTTTTCTGAATGGTTTCCAAGTTAAATAAACTTTATTCAAACAACTCCAAGGAAGAAAGTTGATATTGTATTACTTGCTTATTTCTAATTGATTCTAAAGAATATGGTTTTGTGATTTTTTCCTTGGACATTTAACTGGGTGGAATAATGTTTATATAATATCCTTTATTTTTCCTCCTTTTTTTAATAAGCAGGAAGTGAGCTTTTTTAATAAAAATTTTTGGGATTTAAGTAGACTCAAACTATAAAATTTTTTTTCTTTGAAGATGTTATCTTCTAATTTTATTGAGATAAATTCTCAATCATCATCATCATCATTTCCTCTTTTGTAATTCTTTTTTTAAAATCAATTTTAAAGCAAATAACATTAGTATTTCAATATAATTCTAATAAATAAATTAGCTTGATAGATAATATATTCATCTATTATTTATTTATTTTTATTAATAATATTTTGAAGAATATAATAATATTTGATGTATTATTTTTATGCAGCAAAAACTTTTAAAATATCTATCTTAAGTAAGGACTAGCAATGTAGGCCCGTGCTTAACCTGAACTTATATAAAAAATTTAAATAGTTTATTACAAAGTTTATAAAAATAATAAAAGTTCAGATGTTTATAAAATTTAATAAAATCTTGAATTTTTTTCTTTTATTTAAACCGTGAGAATCATTTAGTGGGCTACTTACATTTTCAAATATTTTCTAATTTTTATTTTATTCATTTAGTAGGCAGACTTTTATAAATATCGAAAATTTTGTATTTTTATAAATTTTTTAATAAGCTATTTAATTTTTTTATGGAGGCCAGGGTTAAGCACGGGCCTATGTTATGCAAACAAATAAGCCTGAAGTTTTGTTTGGATACTTATTTCCTTATAAGAATATTTTCTATTTTCCTCATCTCTCCCTTGTCCGCACTTATTTCATAACTTTACTTTCTTCTTTAAATAAAAGTAGAATGATTAAGTTGAATGGAATTACTTTTTTCTTCCAGTTTGTACTTATTTCGTAGAAATGTGCCTCATTTATTGGTGATAAAAAGGTGAAATTTTAATTAAAGATTTTTTTTCTACAATTTCAAGTTTTAATTTCAAGCTTCAAAACATTTTTTATGGCACATGTGTTTAGCATTCTTGTGCGAGGTAGGTTGCAAAAGAGGTTCTCCACTTTTCAAATTGAAGCACGCTATTTGAAATATATATATATATGTAAATGTTGAAAGTTTTCTTTTCAAGTTTTTTATTTTTGCAAAAACTTCAATAATTATTTTCCCCTCAGAAAATAAAAATCACGAAAAGTATTAACACACAACAATGGAAAATCATTGTCCTAAAAAAAGCAACATATCCTTAAAAATGAAAGTTGAAGGTATCAATTTTACAATTCCAATTTTTATTCTTTATGAAGGAAAAGTATCTTGAGATTGAAATATATTCGTCAAATACATTAAAAACTAAATCTCTATCACCATTCTCTTTATAATCGAAATTCCCTCACATAGAAAATTGCAAAATAACTCATGGGGAAAATAAAAAATCATAAATCATAAAAATTGTCAAAACAAAAACAAAGAGCTAGCTCCCCTTCACCTCATGAGGATAACATTAATTTTCCATTTAAACCTTTGGAACATGTGACTGGTGTTATTTTATCTCTTTCAGTGCATTAGGTGTGTTCTATTTATGATGTTATGAGCCCATGAGCTGAGACACCCACAGACTTCTTTTGGAAGATCTTTTACTGGGGCTACAAATAAGCTCTGATCATATACTTAAGAATATCATACACATAGATTAGAATACATCCACCGATTCTGAAGTTTCTTAGTTTGACATGTTGATTCTCTGCTCTACCAATTAAAAGAGTGACGCCTATACTTTATCTATTTAAGGACATGTTTGAGTTTGACCCATCTTCCTCTCACGACTTGGATGACTTATACCGTATCAGTCTAAGATCCTTTTTTGTTTTTTTTTGGCTAAGGTGATGCCCATGGGTCCCACTGTTGACCCCGCTCCTAGCCATTCTATTTCTACGTCCCACTATAGATGTGGGCCCAGTTATCAATTGTAGACAGTGCAATGAGTGAAACTTGCCTTGGTAGGTACTCCAAATGCACAGAATCATGTTGCTGTTCGTTTGTATGGGATGATTTTTTTTTTTTTTTTTTTAAAATTGGGCTGAACTTAATTGAGAAAATTAGTTGTGTCCACAATCACATTGCATTTCATGCAAAGTAATTTTCAAGCTATTTGATTTAATGGGGGACAGAGTTTTGCCCAACAATAGATAAATAGTACATAAATTTTAACAGTTACAAGTACACGAAGGTGAGCTATTCTTTTTGGCTTTTTGGATATCTCAAATAGATTAATGTGTGCGACCCAATAGAGAGATGCAGAATTTTAGATTTTTGAAGAGAAGTTTTCATGTACCCTTATATTCTTTTTTTTCCTGGATTTTAAATCATGAACTTTATTTATGTGTCCATGTCCCGAGTCAAGTGAGCTACAACCAAGAGACATATCCCTCCAAATTTTGTGTTTTGAAGTAAAGTAGTATTTTTAAAATACATGCATTTCTAGTTAGACTTTTCAAGCCAGTTTAGTTTAGAGGAATTTGAAAAATTGTATTTGTAGGAACTCGTAAATTCCCACATCATGTCTTTGCAAATTCTTTCAATGTTTACTATTTTAGTTATTTTGCCTATGCTTTTGTTCTGTACCATTCAAACTTATGCACTCTTAAGATGTAATGTCCTTAACCAATTGATTTATAGGAGACCAAGGACCTTCAAAATTTTTACTTTTCTTTTATCACATCATATAAACTTTGGAATATCTGGTCCATTGATGGAAAGTCAGATTTAAATAGACGGATAAGGGAGGATACGTAAAATTAGACGATCATCTTTGTTTTGTCTTTTATGATAGGCTTCACCAAGCGAAGGTCTTCTATTAAGATTTTAAAAACAAAATATGTTATTTCAAATTCCACTTCTCTAAAATACTACAAATCAAGCAAACAACTCTAAGAATTCTATATAGAACTTAAGGAGTTTCTATGTCAAATTATTATATATGAACCGCATAAGATTTAATTTTGCAATTGAGCTCTAATTTTGCCATTAATTAAAAAATTGAAGCTCAATTTCGTTGTTAATTTTGAATCAATTTTAACTCTAGGTAGAGATTTTAGGGACTTTAAAGGAATTTTTGATTTTAGCCATTTAAATAAAGAGGCTAATATAAAAGGAGTTTCCTTTTAAAGTGTTCAATAATATTCAAGACCTAAACAAGTTAAGACAAAGGCAAGCATATATAAAAAGAGACTTTTTTTTTGTGTGTTATAATGTTAACTTAGGCTAAGCTCAGGCTTAATGTGCTTCAGGTAGGTCAAGCTTGGGCTAGCCAGTTGTGGTCCAATCCGAACATGGGGTGGGCTTGGTCTATTATAAGTTTAAAAATAAAGTTGGACATGGACATTCCTCAGCTCATGAACACCCCATATTATCTAATGTTATGGGTAAGCAAATCTTACATAATTTTATAGTAAAGAGTCTATAATTGAAGTTTTAATCCCTTATTTCATGCAATCGTATCATTGTTTTTTGGATTATTATTTTAGATTGGGTTTAATTAGATCTACACTCTTTAATTAATTCCCATTTAATCATGTAATTCAAATTAACGAGAGTGAATGGCACATAAGGATTCTCACAACTATATTTTTAATGATTTCCGCTATATGATCATGTCATATCTTTTTTCTTTCTTAATTTTTCCTTTTTATATTTTTTTATGTTTTAATATTATTTTTTTATCATAATTAGTTTTTTAAATTTTGATGGTTATTTTAGTTTCCACGGTGATAGATTTTTATGAGTTTATGTTTTTCCTTTTAGTTTTAACTTCAAGATTTTGTTTTTAGGCATTGGGTTTTCGTGAATTTATTTCTTTCTTGTAAGTTGTTTTTATTATTAAATTGTCTATGGACTTTTGTTTCCATGTTTTGTTTTTGTGGTATTTTAATCAAAATTTATTTTTTTAATATGGATTTATTCTTCTAATTTTAAAATAATATTTGAAGTAAAATACTCAACTCATTTCAAATAAATTAAGTGCTTTCATTTTAAAATTTAATAAGTATTTTTTGTTATTATTATAGATTTTAATTGTGATTGCAATTTTTACCACCTTAATATAATTTAAACTAAATATTATTTAAAATTTTTTTATTATAAATTATATTGCCGGCACTGGTAGAAATGATTTAGTTGGATGTACTTAAAATAAAATTATTTCAATTAGAATACTTCACCAATAAACCTTCTAGCATGCATAGACTATGCTTGATTCAATTGAAAAGATAAACTTCACATAATAAAAGTCATTTTGGGAGACTTGTGATAATGTAAAAGGCAAATATTTTTGCCATATAGTAAAAGTTATATATGGAAACGTCTAAAAAATAAATTTTTTTTTTTTAAACATTAACTTCTAATTGGATTCTCGTTTCTTTTCTTATCTTTTCAAAATTATCAAAAAAATTGTTGCTGATTCAATCAAAGAGGAAACTATTCTCAAACAACCAATTTTTCTCAAAGACCTGAAATTCTTGGTAGAGAAAATCTCCATTAGAAATGTCAAAACTCCAACAGACAAGTCATCCTTTTCTTAATATACTTTCAATTAATTTATCACCTACTTGTCAATTTCCATTATCCAGTCCACCAAACTTCCCTAGGACACGGAGTGATTGACAGCCATGACATTACACCATATTCCACGAAACGGTCTAATTTTCTTTTAACATATCAGTTTTAAAAACTGTCCACAAATAATACCTACTCCAAAACATAAACAATACCTACTCCAAAGCATAAAGTTTATGTTTTCATGACCGTCTTTGTATCCACTGTAGAAAAGGCAAATGACTCTCAATTTACATTTTTTTAAGCCTCTACTTGTAGTATCCAAAATTATAATTTATGATAATGGGGAATGTTCTCCCTTTTTCAATGCAATCCAAGTTCTAAACCCTTTCCGGTGCAATTCAAATTCTAAACTATTGAAGAGGAAAGAGATAAGTTCTACTAATGTAATTCTAAGCTTTATACTTGGGAGAATGGTTTTTTACTCCAATGGTAAGATGCGACAATTTTTACTTGACTGCCTAGGTATGACTTAAAAACTTTTTTACTTTATCCGGGGTATATGTTGATTGTATTAATGAGGTGACAATGCCAAATCATGATGATTAAGATGACCCCAGCCAGGTGAGGGGCCAACATCACCAAAGTGGCTCCTTACGCGGCAACGACAAGACCTGGTGGAGTAAAAAGGTTTGATGGTAAGCAAAAACCTCAACACTCACACATCTCCCGCGTGTCCCCCTCTATCCGGTCACGGCTTACGAACCGCCTTCTAACTGCCACCGTGTCATCTCCGTACACCGTGGCCTCCTGTTTTAGCCACGTGTCGTCCACTATAAAAGCCTCTCGTCCTTATCGCGCACAGGCGGCAGCCGCTCCCTCGTGCCTCCGTGCCTCTGTCCCCTGCGCGCTCTCGTCTGGAGACAACAAACACATTTCGTTGCTCCATGATTCCGCCACCGCGAGATTTCTGCGAGTTCTAGGGTTCCGAAAAGAACCCTCCTTCCTTTTCATCTTTATCTGCAATTGGCTCTGTCTCTCAATGGCGACTCCATTGACGTCCCTCATGGCGAATCCTGCCGATCCTTCTTCGTCCTCTCTGTCTTCGTCGTCGACCATCTGTTTGAAGAATTGCACGTCCAGATCCCCGATTCTCATCTTCTTGTTCTTCCACAAAGCGATTAGATTGGAGCTCGAAAGGATTCACCGGGCCGCCATGGCGTTCGCCACCGACCGCGGCGGCGGCGCCCACAGACGGCCGCTGATAGAGCGGTATCATTTCCTCCGTTCGATCTACAAGCACCACTGCAATGCTGAGGATGAGGTAATTGGCTCTTGGCGTTTGATTTTTGTCTCCTTTTTGGGTTCTGGATTGTGGGGGTGGTTTTTTTGAGGGTCTTTGAGTTGGAGATTGGTGGGTTCGGGGTTTGGTGGTGTGGGGTTCGTTTCAATTTGATTATGGGTTTTGGGTTTTTTTTGTTTTGATGTCGTGTTGTGAATGACCGGTGGAAATTTTAAGTAGGAAATGCTCGGAGTCGCGTTTTGGGTGGAGATAATATGATAGGTGGATGATGGTTGCGCTCTTTGAATTGGGAAATTCTCGGCTCGGGGATTGGGATTCTGAGTTTTGATCCACCTTGTTGCAAGTGGAAAGCTGAGATTTTGGATAGGAAAGGTGGGTACTTGGGTTTTGGGTGGAAAAGTATTGAATGTTTGGGGATTGAAAAGACGAAATATTAGAGTAGTTGGATTGTTTCACCTTGTTTGGATTGTACGCTTTTGGTCATAAATGGTTTGAGAAGATATGACATGCTGGTCTTGATTTGGCTTCGTGTTGAATTTCGTTTATGATTTTATTCAAACACAGTATTATGATCAACTATTTTATTGGTTTTTAGCTCTAAGATGGACTTTGAGTTGCATTTGATATGAAAATTTTGGTGGAAAGCCATCTCCTGGTATCCAGCATTCGAACGAGAGCCAGAGTAGCTATGATGCTACTTTACACCTTTTTTATATTCAACGTCACTAATCTGAAGCTCTTGGATCCAACCTGAGAGAGAGCAGATACTAATTTGGATGAGTGAGTGTCCCACACTCCTGCTTCTCTTGTTACATCCAAATGTATCTGCCAACAAGATGGAGGGTATTGTGTTTCGTCTATTATTTTTCTTTTTTCCTTCCACACACACACACACACACACCACCCACCACCCACCCACCTCCCTCTTCCCAAACAAAAAAAAAAAAAAAAAATTTTATGTGCTTGTGTTATGTTTCTAATCAAATTGAATCTTAGTGAGGTTCTTTAATAACTTCATTCATTGGGTACTTAGAATAGCAGTCTGTTTATATGCTCTTCTTTAAACTATCATTTCCCTATTTTTGTTTCTCTATTTTTTTAGAACACGACATGGATAGCATCTAAATTTTATTGTGCCTCTCTAAAGACACAGCAATGGATAACATCCTTAAGGATATCATCTTACAAAGACAAAACAAAGGATAACATCCCTAAAGATAACAACTAAAAATGCCCTATGAAAAGGGCCTATGCAGCAGTCCTATATTCTTTCTTGTTCTACTACCACCATCTGTTCCAATCAATTATTTGAAGCTCGATGTCGTCTTAAATCCTGTTTTTTCTTCAAAGATTCCTATTATATCTCTATCTATCCATTAACACCGCCCTGAAAGACTTTTTAGATGGAAACTTCTCTCTTTTAAATGGATTTTCTATTTTTTTCCTCCGTCACTAGACCTAATCTTCTCTCTCCCAATTTATCTAATAAGTTCTCCTTCTTTAAATGAGATTTTCTCCTTCAATGGATATCTCATCTCTTCCTTTTAAAATGGAAGTTGGCAACCACATCTTTTATTTTCATGTCATTTCTTCTTTGTCACAACCTGGAATCTGGGGTATTGTGAATTCATTGTATCACACTTACATACGTTAGATCAGTAACAATATCGGAATTTCAGGACATAAACAATTTCATTTGATAATTAATTTAAAGTCAATTACAACAAAAGATTCACTTTGAGTATACCCAACCCCAAAGTTTACAAAAAGAATATAACCCCAACAAAAGGTTCAACGTTGCCAAAAAAATGCCCCCAAAATGAAAGGAGATAAATCCTCAAAACTAGGGTGCTGTGCCACTCAGCTGCAAATGCCAAAATCCCATATCTTGATCATCGCAGCCCGCTCCAGCTTCTATGCTCTGACTACTTGGTAGGGGCAACTGGGAATCAGTAGAACTGAATGAATAAATGCACTAGCATAATCAGAATACGCTCGCAAGGGATCGTTAAATCAGAATATGATCAATAATCAGAATACTCCCATAAGGGTTCATTACATCAGAATTCCAGATTAGGATGCATTATTATTCTCAACCTGCGGAATTAGGTTGGTTTCTGGCCCCTCACACCTCTGCTAGATTTACATTCTTGCTCCTATCCATTTCAGAACTGGTAATCGCCGGGTGTGGAGCTTACCACATAGCCAAACCTCAGAGAGTGCAGAAACTACCTAGTTAACAAGTCATATGCCATGATCGATCGCATATTTTTTAGCAATGAAACATATCATAGACTAATGATTAAGAATTAGAAACCATAAACCCAAATACACAAAAACGAACACACATCACATATTCATTCATTGGTTACTACATGTCAGGTAGGAATAACACCCATAAATTTCCAATTCAAAAGGCATCATAAATTTTTTGAAACATAATATATCTGAAAGGCAGTCATAGTCAATACTGTCATGAACCAAGAAGCCCTACAATCCCACGGCCTGGCCCAATTCACCATCGGTTTTCAACCAAACAAATCGTACTAGCTCTAGGGATGAGGTGAACCTCTAACCCCAAATCTCGATATTTAGCCAACCAAAATTCTCAATTTTAAGGTTGACCAACTCTCTTCATAAATATTCAACCATCGAATCCATTATAGTCATGTAATCATCCACCATTTACACACATTCTCAAGAAATAGACCATTATAGACTATGTAATGGTCTACAAGTCAAAAAGAGGTCAGAAAACATCTAAGATTAATGGGCCTATAAGGTCCCACAAAGGGTCGCCCAAGGCTGAACCCTCCAATAAGGGTTCGGCCAGTCTGGAACTCCATGTATAGAGTTTGGCCATACCAAAATCCCCATTTTGGGGGTCGGCTAGACCTAACCCCTTCAATTTATGGAGTTGGTCTCGTGGGTTGGGCCTCTGAATTGGGTTTTTTAAATCCAACAACCAAAATACCATTTCTCCAAACCTCTAGAGTTGGTTGAAATGAAGCCCTTGAATGATAACTTTACTTTATTCAAAGTAGTGCATCTGTACAAGAGAGATATACTAGATGGGCTACTTAAAGGTTGCCCTAAAGGAGATAGACACCGGCACAATGCCACTAAATCAAAGCAACACTACATTATTAATAAACAACGAGCTATGAGAGACTCCCTCTTTAGCCAAGCTGTCCACCTCTTAATTTGCATTCCTTTTAACAGGAGACTAGGAGATAACCATGTCTTTTATTGCATTAAGTTGAAAGATAAAACCACAATTTCTATAAGATTTAAGCATTTAAAGATTGGAGGTAATGTTCTTCCCATTGAATGTCAACCAAATGCGACAACCTAATATTACCTAAATTCATTCTAAATAATTAAACACACATCAATAAAAATAAATAAATTAGAACACATTTGGCTTAAATTCTTGGGACATCATTTTTCTAATTAAAAGATTTTTTTTTAAAATTTTTTTTCCAAATTTTTAGGTTTTTGGGGCTTTGAAGTGAAACTTTGCTAAGTCTCACGACCTAGCTAATTTGACTTGAAGGTGATGGAGACAACCCCTTGTTCGAGATTTAAAACATTGGTGTATTATGCTTGTTTTGTATAATACTATAGTTTATTCCATGCTGCTGGAAAAAAAAAGACATAAAGATTAGTATACAATTAAAATTATAATAATTTTGTTTCATTACTTGCCAAAATATCTCATAGTCTATCTTCATTCTTCATTCCCAATTATGGCTCTATAAATGGCTTTACCATATTAAACATGTCGGTTATATTTTCATGCCATGCTATCTATATCAAACACATTGGTAAAATGGTTATTTCACAAAGTTTGATAGAATCAAATAGGCTTTGGATTGCCTTCTTTGCTACCTTTTATAGATCTTCAATGTTGTATTCTCATCTATTTCATTTTTTGACTCTTGGTGTTTTAAGGATTCTGCTGTTGTTCTCTTGCTGTGCTTTGACTTGTTTGTATTTGACCTACTCTTTTTGATCTTTGACCAAGTAATTATTTCATCATCATCATTCATAGTGTTATTTGATTTGGTAGTTTAGCCTATCAAAACTCTAATTTATTTACCTATAGAATACTCTTTTCTCATTTTTTACTAATTATTTTTTAAATTTTTTCGTAATTTTAATTTCTTCATGGCTTTTATATTATCAACTATACTTTTTCCTAAAAGGATTATTTACCTTTATTCTTTTTTTTAATTCATTAAATATACATATTTTAACTTCAGTTGTATTCTTTTCACTTTTGATTGCTTCTTACCTTTTGTGTGTGCGTGCGTGCGTGCATGCGTGTCACGACTGGCTTTCAACGTGTGAAGTAGTTTTCAAATGTTCATGCTCCCTTTGAGAGTGGACATCCCCATCAAGGGTGGCAAACAAGTCAGGCATGTTCAAAATGGTTTGGTCAATAGGTGGCGTCAACCTGACATCTTGGAGCTGAACCCATATTCGACCCATTTTTAAAATGTGTGAGATTTCCCTAACTCACACCAGGTGTGGGTCGACCTGACTCAAGTCCGTATTGATCCGCAACTCATGCTGGTCAACTTGAACTTACCTGCATAGCCTACAAACTAAGTGGGTCAACTCAATTAATCCAACATGGTCCTATCTGAGTTTTAAATGCTCAGCCCAAGGCCTAGTTTAGTTCACGAACTATAGTTCCATTATCTAATTTTCCATTGTAAATAGTGGGGCCAAGGTTCATTAATGTTTTTATGGCCATGCATTGAACCAATCCACAAGGGTCAACCCGAACTTAACCCGTTTTACATGGGTCAGGAAAACTGACAGTATTTTATGCGGCTTGGGTTTGGTAGTTCAAATATGGGTCAAGTTAAGTTTGCCACCCCGAGTCCCACAATGAACCTAATTTTTTACCTTTTTGTGACTTTTAACTATGTGCTTTTCTTTTTAATTAATTTATTTTGAATTTTCTTTGTATTTTTCTTTTTTCCATTAGTAATAGTGTTTTTTTATTCATATTTTAATATTCTTCTTTCAACTATATATTTTTCTCTTCCTTTTTTTTTATTGTACAATTGTTTAAACTGTAAGATCTTTTTAATAAATCTCATTTTTAAGTTCCCATTTCTTCTTATTTTTTGCATTCCCTTTTTATTTGCAGCCTTAAAATACATATATAGAGCTTCCCTTTTGTGATTTGTTAGTATGCCTCTGATGCCAGCCAACCCTGGTTTTCCCCTTGCTGCTCCATTGCATTGAACTTTAGAACTTCGGTTGGTGGAGAGCACTGACAGAGTTTCCTTTTCTTCTTTGATACCCTTATATTCAAACAAGCTCCCCAACTTTGCATGATGTTATCTATCTTGATATCTTCCTTTTTAGCATATGTCCATTTAGCAATCTGCAAATGCACAACTGATAGTAGATCCTCCCATGTCAATTCTTTTGTACTAAGAATTCTATCATTTATTTTTTTCCAAATTGACCAAATAATGAAAAAAGGAATGATCCTCATTAAAATTCTACCATATCCAACCAACAAAGACCTCCTCCAAGCCTCAATTAGCATAGCTAGCAATCTTGGAAAACACTAATCCACAACTCATTCTTTGAGGAGATACTTTACAAATAGCATGGCTTGTGACCCTCTCTCTTCCACTTTAAATGATGACTTCTGTCTCTCACTTTAAATTGTATTTTTCTTTGTCTATCACCACCACATCGCTCCATCTTTAAAAGTTAATCTCTCCCTTTCAAATTTTTAACTACAACTCTTGATTCCATGCCATCTTTTCTCTGTCTTAACTACATCAATTTGTGATGATACTTTCCAAATCTTTTACCTTTTCTCTCCACTGTTTGTCACCTCTTGCTTCCATTTAAGCGTTAACTTCTCTCTCTCTCTCTCTCTCTCTCTCTCTCTCTAATATATAGATGGGGTAATCCTCTATTGTACTCATGAGCGGACCTTATGGTGCACTCAGTTCCTAGTGGGGGCCACCTTATGTTCCATATGAGTGGACCACAAAACATGGACCTCCTCTTACTCATCAATTGCAGGGTTTGGCATCCATTCAAATTGATTGGACCGTTGGATCGATTGTGCACTCATTCTGCAAGGTGAAAACTTGCTAGCCGTTGATCAAGTGGTTAGGACTTAGGATGATCATCCAAGGCTTTGTTAGTGTACACAGGTAGGTGGGTCCGGTCCCCTAGTGGCCCAACATCCGTTTTTACATTTGAGCAGATGAGCTTTTTAAGGGTGGGCGGGGGTGGGGGGGGGGGGGGGGGGGGGTGCGCATGACTATATGGACACACACAAATGCAGGATAGACCCATGATCTCCATGGGTTGGCCCAGTTCTTATGGCCCTACCCATCTATTTTTATGTTTTAGCTTATTTGAGTTTAATTTTATGCCATTTTATGGTTGATGTTGAATGTTTTAATGCTGGCCATCAATGTCTTTGGATGGTCCAGATTAGTTTTAAGTTTTCTTATTTTACTATAAAATAATGTAAAGCCTCTTTGGCTATTCAGTGATTGATTAATGAAAATTTTATTGAGTGATTTTGGGTATCCTAGCGTTCTTTCTTCTTCCTCGCCCCCGATGGTAGTTTGGTGTGAGGCCAATTTTTAATACAGAAGCTTGACCTACTGCCTCATCTGGTACCCTGCTCTGCATCACACACGTATGTATATATCTATGGGGTCATGTTCTATATATGTAGAGAATATGTGGTAATTCTCTTCCAATCAACATCACTTCTCTTCCTTTTTCTAAAGTGTATCTTTTCTCTCTTTTGGTGGTAGCAACATATCTTGCTTTCACATAATTTCTTCTCTTCTACTGTAATTGTTAATTTTTCTCTTTTAAAAGGTATACATCTGATTTCACACAATATTTCTCTGTAATGACTACCTTAATCTATCTTGATTCTTGATACATTTCTGGTTATATAATCTCTTCTTTTGATTTTTTGAAAAAAATAACTTTGTGCATTTAAGTTGTTATTTGGATCTTTACTTCTCACATATGCACACACATTTTTAGGAATGGGTAGGTTGTCTCAAAGCTTGGATTGAACTGGTTTTTGAGGCCTGTATTTCCAATGAACCCAAAGTATATGCAATTTAGACAGGAAATGAGAAAATTTTGGCCGATTTCTTGATAGGTGTGGGGTATCAATGTAGGAGAATATTAGTATGCATCCATCCCTCACCATAGGGTGAAGGACACTTCCATATTTGGATATATTAATGTGCAAAAGGCAAAAAGCTATATGAAAAAGAGGAATGCTCAAGTACAAATGAGGAAAGCCATGTGGTGAGGGAATGATGCATACTAACATTCCTCATCAATATATAATGATAGGATTTTTTTTTTCTTTGGTTAAAAGATTGGTAATGTTAATTTGATTGGTTAGGATTAAAACTCTGTTATGTTTTGGTGTTTAAGATTGTGCTAGTACTTATTGATGTATGAACACACAATAGATTCAATTGTTGTGATTGTTTTGCTAATTTTTTTGATGTATGAACACATTAGCAGCAAGAGAGCTGTAAAAGCATTACTTTTGGTTATGTTTTTTTCTTTCTTTCTTTCTTTCTTTATTTGATTTTTGGAAAAAAAGAGCCAATGAGAGCATCTTTGAATGTGTGTAGCCATTTAGGTCATGTAATGCAACCTTGATCCTAGGTGTATTGACTCTCATAGTTTTGGCTTGTTCTAGAGTCTATTGTGGTTGTGTTGTGGATTCGGCGGAGAGATTATGGATTGTGAAAATTATATATCTACTTGTAGTTGTTGCTGTCCCGGCTGTGTTATATGGATTTTGGCTGCATTGTTTGTTGATACCAATTGTAACTTGGAAGAGAAAAGTTAAACGGTTAGGTGGGTGTATTCTCTTATAATTTGAAGTAGGGGAAATTTCAATAAGATACAAAGCTTTTGGCTCTTTCTCAAAGGAGTACGTAAATATTTGAATATTTCAAAAAAATATAAAAGTTCCCCACAATTCTTTCAATCAAGTCTTCTCCATAAAAAAGTTTTAAAGAATGACAAAACACCCTTTCCTCATGACAAGGTTCTTTATTTTTTTCCTTTTATTAACCGTTTTCCTCGCCAAAACCAACCATTTTGATTTGCTGAAGTGGGCTCCGCTAGGTTATTTTGGTTGGACTTAATCATTTCTCTTAAATGAATTATTAAAGGGGAAATTTGAAATTGACATAAGTGTATTTTTGTCATTTTTCAAACTTTTTTCCTGATAAGTACTTGATTGAAAGAGTTATGGAAAACTTTTTTACTCTTCTAAAATATTGAAGTTTTCATGTACTCTTTTGAGAATGAGGCAAAAGTTTTATACCTTTTTGAAATATTCCCTTTGAAGTATGGTACATCATCTTTTAATCTCCAGAAATAAATGACTACAGGGAATGCTCTTAGGTTGTAATTATTTGCCTCTTCTTACAAAGCAAAGTGGGGAAACATTCTAGGGCCCTTTCTTGATTTTACTATGTCCTAATCATAGGCTGAAGATGTAATGGTTGCCATATTCTTTGACGTAATGTTTGTAAAAAGGTCAATCATAAGTTCTTTTCTTTCTTTGGTTCTTTCTTTTCTCTTTCTGACAGTTTGCCTGTTCCTGAACCATTAGGTAATCTTTCCAGCACTTGATATACGTGTGAAGAACGTAGCAAAGACGTATTCTCTTGAACATGAGGGAGAAAGCGTACTTTTTGATCAACTATTTGAGTTGCTGAATTCAAATTTGGACACTGATGATAGTTTACGGAGAGAAATAGCTTCATGTACAGGAGCCATTCAAACATCACTTGGCCAGCATATGTCCAAGGAAGAGGAACAGGTAATTGAGTTCTATCATGTTTTGGTGAGGCCAAATATAACAGATAGTCATATCTGTATCTGCTGGAGCACAAGTGAACAGTTAAAATGTGAATTGTACTTTGCAGAAAATATTTATAGCAATATCAAATCTATGTTCTAGTTAACATTTATAGAAATATCAAATCTATGTTCCACTTTACACATTGACCAAGACCTTCAGAAATTGATGGAGCTGGAGGGTAAATGGGATAGTCCAGAAGGAGATCCTGGTTTTACTCACCAAAGGACATACGTCACAGACCACACACCACACAATGCAAGGAAGAAAACTCAATTTTATTTGTTCATTCGGAATAGTCCAGAAGGAGATCCTGGTTTCACTCACTAAAGGACAGACGTCACAGACCACACACCACACAATACAAGGAAGAAAACTCAATTGCATTTGTTCATTCGCCTGGATGACTCTTTTGGAGGACAATGTACAGACTTCTTTGTTCGCTGTACAAGCTCATATTTTCTTTTGGTAAAGAGCTTACTTTATTTAAGCAATACTCTTTTTAATTATGATGAGCTTGTTACACAATGAAAGGAGCTCACTGTTGAACCTTGAGGTTGTCCATTCATGTTACCAGTAAGAAAAGAATTCTTTGTAATTAGAAGGCAAATCAATCTGTGGAATTTCCTTTTCTAAATGCAGAAGTTTGTCTATCAGGTAGACTTAAAATAGAAATTTGAAAAAAATAAAGAACTATCTAGAGAAAATAGAAAGATAAACATAGGGAAGGACTCTTAAAGAAACAAATGAAATAAATGTCTAGCAGGGTTTCTATAGGGCCCACTAGGGGTATGTCCTCTGTTGGATGGATTTGTTTGGGGGGGTGGGGGGTGGTTTGGTCCCATCCTCCTGCTATACACGTGTGGGCCTGTTGCCTAGTCTTAGGGCCTAGTTTTGGGCCTGATGGGCAAGGTCCATGAACCTTAGGCCCACTTTGATAGTTGTAAAAACTGCCCCTTAATTGCATTTGTCTTCTCCATTGATCTTTTCTTGGGTTGAAGATGTACCAATCAAACTTTCATTTTGTTGATGGATCTTCATTTTCTTTGCATGGCTTGGACGCTTGATGCTTTCCTCCAACTAGGGGTGGATTGGATCCATCACCTCTTTCATAGTTGAACTTTGCTTAGATATGTGATTCAGCCATTGGATGTTCCATTTCTCGAATTGGTACTATTAGATTCCAATATTTAACCATCCATTTTTTATCCTCGGTGATGAAGTCAATGTGGGGGACTTCAACAAATGCTTCTTTTATTGGAGCCATTTGGACAATCAATTCTTCCTCTGGTAATTCAGATTTTTTTTAGAAATTGTAGTTACAATCATGTCAATTGGTTGATCAGGCTTGTTGTTTACTAGATCTAAATCTTCAGTGTCCTATATTCACTCTTCTTTCTTCCGTGTCCTATATTGGCTCTTCTTTATTTATTTCTTCTTTTTTCTTGTTAGCATTGTCCAACAAAGAAATTTGGTGGCTTCTTTTTCTTCTTCTAATTCTTCTGGCACTTGGTCCACATTTGGAGTTCCGGGTTCGGGACTAGTCTTCTTCATGACCAAGATCTTCTAAGTTAGATGTTTATGTCAGTCATTAGGATGATACATTTGTCTGAGTGTTCGAATCAATTGATCTGGAAAGTGATATGACATTTCTTAGTCACTTGGATAATGTAGCATCATTTACCCATGCGTCCTTGTATAGCTGTCACTGTTTCTCCATTGGTGAGCTTAGCTGTTATTGGATTCTTCTAAGATTATGTTCATTTCGATACCTTTACCAATGATGAGGTTGCAAATGCAATTGCACAATTGCGCTCTTGTTTGGTCGATAGTGTTAGATCCCTAATCGTATGATGCAAAAGATTTTATGTTAGTGCTCACGATTGGAAACTCTTGTTATTTGATGTCAGCTTGGAAACTAGGGTTGCCACCAAACAGGGCGCAAAGTTGCCATGGTGGCATGAGCCGTGAAGAATCTAAGCCATGGTGGCATGAACTGTGAACGATCTAGCATGGAAATATTTGTCCATTAGTTTTCATATTTGGTGTCTGGTATCTCTTTTTACAATTGGGGCTTTAAATATCGATCACCATATCTCTTTTAATTTCTTAGGTTTTGCGGTTGGGTGTGATTGGGTTTAAAAAATTAGAGGGAATTTCGGGTTTAGGGGTCTTAGGTTTTGGTGCTCTTACAAAATTGGGGAAAATTGGGTTTTGGCTGAGGGGGATTAGGGTTTTGTGAGGAGGATGGGTTGGGATGGTTTGGATTGATGGTAGGGATTTGTATTTAGAATCAGTAGGTGATGGGATGAATGGGTGATGATGATGATGATACAATGATGATAATGAAAATTAATGATCGGGAAATTCAAACAATGGAATCAGATTTGCGGATTACCTTGATCGGCGATTGGAACGGTGATCTTAGATGGATCTTTGTTCTGATACCAATTGACGTTGCGCAGGTATGAAAGAATAGCTAATGGGCTGCTCTCCAAGCTGAAGGCTTAGGGATAGGGATCTATAAGGATCAAAATTGTCTTGCTCTCACACCAAAGACAAACCATCGAGAGAAATTCTCGAGGAAGAAATTTTATTAATCAATGAACTTCTGAATGAAAGAGATTACAATCCTTTATATAGGCACTACTTTCCTAATTCTGTTCTTGTATACGATTCTAATTAAAATAAACTCTAAATCAAATAAAATAAAACTTTCTAATTACACTCATAATTATCCTTAGCTTTTAGCTATCAGGCACATTCTGGAAATCCGTTTTTGGTGGGCTTACCCCTTCTGCTAAAACTCCTGGGTTGGGCCCAATGGGTTCGCCGATCATGGATCTTGCCTACATCAGAAGTCGGTTTTGATGGTTTTAGGATGATGAAAGAGGTTGATGATGGGGGCTGGTTGCTGCGGACTGCAGAGTGCACTTTCTGTTGTTTGCAGATATTGGCCAAGAAAGGGAATTTGGCCAGGAGAAAATGGGATTTTGGGGGTGGGAAAAGGGCATGTTTGGATTGGATCGGTAAGAATCTGATCAGATAGGTTTTTTCTTCCATTTTATTATGGTGCTCCTAATGAGAAGAAAAAATTAGAGATTTTCAGTAAAACATTTTAGCTGGTTTTGGGGTTCTAATGGGAAGGGTTTTAAGGAAAAATATGGGATAAGGTATGGTTGGCGTTGATTTTGAATAGATAAATGAAGGGTTTGATGGGGTTTTGGTGACTAGATTTTGGGGTTTTTGTGAAGTTTGAAAAATTGAAAGATAACAATGGTGATGGAACATGGAATAGGAGTAATTCTTTTTTATCGGAAAATGACAGGAACAACTGAAGAGTCAAAACAAAGAAACCAAAACTTTTGGCTGAAGCTGAACCAACGGCTTTGCTTAAAGTCTTAAACAATTCAAAGGGGAGGCTGTAAGCTAGTGTTGGTGATCAAGAACTAACTTGTGGTGCTTCTTGTTATTATTTTCTTATGTCGTGCCCCAAAATAATCTTTTGTTCATATCCTGTTGCTATAGTTTATGCTTAGGCAGCAGATCTTATGTCTTTTTCCAAATTGATTTGATCCATTAACTTAATGGCACCTTTTGTTCATGCCGTGTTGCTTTTTATGATCAAGAGGCCATGGATGTTCGTTTTCCCACTGGCTTCAGTTTTTTCTATCAAAGAGCTTTGTCTATGTTAACAATGACATGTAAAGTGTGGATTTCAGTTTCATGTAAAGTGTGGATTTCAGTTTCCTTTCTCATCGCATGAGATGGGATGGAGCAATGCAAACTGCCAAGTTTTGACGCTAATTTCCTGAACTTCTAATAGTAGCCTCTCTATAATCAAAGTTGCATGTGTTTCCTGCTCATAGAAAAGATAGGCTTTTTATCAGAGGAACTTCTTTTAAGTGGCCTAGGGAGATTTCAGACTTTTAATTGGAAACTGGAAATGCTGGAAATAAGTCTTTACAAGTGAACTTTATCCTGATTTTATTACCATAGTTACCATTATTAGTCCACAAAGGATGTACCGTGGCTGTTAGTTTCTAGTTTTATGCTGTTGATGGAGACTGATGTTGACCATTGTAGTTAACATTTTCAGGTACAAGAAAATTGTTTTAGCTTGCAGCATTTCCACTATATTTGAATACTACAAACTGATTGTCGATTTGGATACAGGTCTTCCCCTTGCTTATTGAGAAGTTTTCGTTTGAGGAGCAGGCTGCACTAGTCTGGCAGTTTCTATGCAGCATCCCTGTTAATATGATGGCTGAGTTCCTTCCATGGCTTTCATCTTCTATTTCTTGTGATGAACACCAGGATATGCTGAAGTGCTTGTCTAAGATAGTCCCTGAAGAAAAGCTTCTTCAACAGGTGCAACTTCACACCTTAGGATGTGAGTCTATTCATATATTCTGCTTGACATTTCTTAAGTTTTTGACAATTGATTATTGAAAAATGAAGGTTATATTTACCTGGATTGGAGGAAAAAATACAGCATGCATGAGAAAGAGCCATGAAGATGATCCCAAGTTTAGATGCTGTAAAAGTTATGAGGCTGACCAGTCAATTGATAAAACTGAGAAAGGTTATTGTGCACCTGAATATTCTAAGGTGGGGAAAAGGAAACACCTGGAGTCAGACTTCAAGGCTGATGATTCAGCTGTGGCCCATCCGATAAATGAAATTTTGCATTGGCACAATGCGATAAAAAGGGAGTTGAGTGAAATAGCTGAAGAGGCAAGGAAGATACAACTTTCAGGAGATTTCTCTGATTTATCTGCTTTTAACGAGCGACTGCAATTCATTGCAGAAGTATGCATCTTTCACAGGTATGCTATCTCTTACTTCTAGAGGGCCTTGATCTCCTTGAATGTATGTGCCTCAGACTTAAATTTATCTGCATTATTTGTGTATAGAGCATAGCAATCTCTTGCTAACATCCCCTTACTATATTCCTTTGCTATAGTTGCTCTGACCGTTTGACCAAATACTTGAAATTCTTAATGCAGTATTGCTGAGGACAAGGTTATATTTCCTGCAGTAGGCGAGGAACTGTCTTTTGCCCAGGAACATGCTAAAGAAGAAAGTCAATTGAAAAAATTCAGATGTTTGATAGAGAGCATTCAAATTGCAGGTGCTAATTCAACTTCAGCGGAATTTTGTGCAAAGCTATGCTCTCTTGCTGACCAAATAATGGACACCATACAGAAGCACTTCCATGACGAGGAAGTCAAGGTAAGTTTGCTTCATTGCATAACAATCACCTCCACTGCATTTTTTTCTCAAAACACTTTTTCCCTCCTTAGGATAACTATACAGAGTATACCTAGCTTATTTTTCTTTCCTAGGTTCTTCCTCTTGCTCGGGAGCATTTCAGTTATAGAAAACAGCGAGAGCTTTTGTATGAGAGCTTATGTCTGATGCCATTGAAATTGGTAGAGCGTGTCTTACCATGGCTGGTAGGATCACTAAGTGAAGAAGAAGCTAAGTCTTTCCTTCAGAATATGCATTTAGCAGGTTTGCTTTCCTTTCATTTTTTATTTTCATTTGTAAAACCAACTGTTTGTGAACATAGAGAATGAATACTTTGTTAGAATCCATGTATATCTAAGTCTTCTATTACCAAAAAAAGTGTTTATCTAAGTCTGTTAATTCGCACTATCACCATAAATGCTGTGTATGTAGAATATCTGGATTATTCACATGCAAGTTTATCATTGATGACTGTAAAATCCACCACGTAGTGACAGTTCCGAATGGATGGTTGGCGTAAAGTCCAACCCCATGGTGATTAATGACAAAAACTTTATTTTCTGAACTGATTGGCATATAAGTTGCAGCTTATCCACAACAATATCATTCATGCATGCCACATATGGATACGGAGTGCGTTAGAACTTTGATACATATTGATATGGCTAACACCTGATTGTTTCCCATGAACATCCACAAACTTGTTTTGAGCCCATATGTAACTTATGCATAGCCCATTTGATGCAGCTCCAGCACCTGACACTGCACTGGTCACACTTTTCTCCGGTTGGGCATGTAAAGGTCGTGCTCAGGATCTCACCAAATCCGGAAGGTTCATATGTTTGTCTTCAAGTGCATTTGGTGGCTGTCCAGTGAAAAAAATGAATGGAGATAATGGTGATTCCTACCAATCATCATGTGCTTGTGCTTCTCAGTTGAACTCCAATAAGGAATCATCGCTGATGCAAGAAGATGATGAAGAAAGGCCAGTTAAACGTGGAAACTTCTCAGGTTCATGCAAAAATGTCAGTGCTTGTAGAAATTTAGAAGCTGTGGGGTCCCAAAGTTCTTCTGGTAATCAGCCTTGTTGTGTCCCATGTTTAGGAGTGAACGGCAGTAACTTGGGAATAAGTTCACATTCTAGCACAAAGTCTCTTCGTTCCTTCTCTTACAACATTGCTGCTCCTTCTCTTAATTCAAGTCTATTTATCTGGGAAACAGAGTTGAGTTCTTCCAATAGTGGAAAAACACCAAGGCCAATTGATAACATATTCAAATTCCATAAAGCTATCCGCAAAGACTTGGAATATTTGGATGTTGAATCTGGAAAGCTTATTGGCTGTGATGAGACATTTTTCCGGCAGTTCAGTGGAAGATTCCGGCTGTTGCAGGGTTTATATAAAGCCCATAGCAATGCTGAGGACGATATTGTTTTTCCGGCATTAGAATCCAGAGAGACCCTTCATAATGTAAGCCACTCTTACACCCTTGACCACAAGCAGGAGGAGAAACTATTTGAGGATATTGCAGCTGTGCTTTCTGAGCTTTCACAACTGCATGAAGGCTTGCAAAGTATTAGTTCATCTTCTGGTTCTGATCAAAGTAACTTTGGTTCTGTTGATGGTCATGATCTGATGAGGAAATACAATGAGCTAGCTACAAAACTCCAAGGCATGTGTAAATCAATCAGAGTCACACTGGACGACCATGTTATCAGGGAAGAGTTGGAGCTGTGGCCACTATTTGACAGTCATTTTTCTGTGGAAGAGCAGGACAAACTTGTGGGTCGTATAATTGGGAGCACAGGAGCAGAAGTACTCCAGTCAATGTTACCATGGGTAACTTCTGCTCTTACTCAGGAAGAGCAAAATAAAATGATGGAGACTTGGAAACAGGCTGCAAAAAACACAATGTTCAGTGAGTGGCTTAATGAGTGGTGGAAAGGAAGTCCTGTTGCATCTTCACAGGCTGCCTCAGAAAGCAGTGTTCCTGCAGAAGGTTTCGGCCTTTCTTTTGTTTTGTGTTGCCAATACATTATTGTTCCATACAATTACTAATACACACACACATTATTATATTTGATATTCAATGGATATGAAGATACATGGTTTTGATAGTTTTAGTTTTCATGCTAATGTTTGATGGATATTGTAAATTTCTGATCGTTTAGGTACTGATATCCAAGAAAATATAGACCAGAGTGATCTGATGTTCAAGCCTGGTTGGAAGGATATTTTCCGAATGAATCAGAATGAGCTTGAGTCTGAGATACGAAAGGTTTCTCGAGACCCAACACTGGATCCACGGAGAAAGGCATATCTTATTCAAAATCTTATGACTAGGTTTGTTTCTTTGATCATCATATGGTTGTACTCTGTGACTCAAATACAGTTTTGGGTAAGGGATGAATGATGGAATTGGAAATGTGACTGCTTTTCTTGAACCTGGGATGCTGATATGGAGTCAGCTGTTCCATCCAGTGCTATAGACTTGGCACCATGAGAAAATCAGTTGGGAGTTTAGAATGTGGTGAACCAGATAGAATATGCTATGAAATCATTACCTATGAGTAAATGTGTTGTATCCAGTATCGTAATTTGAATTGTTGCCATAAACATATGCTAGCATCTGTGCATCATAATTCTTAGTTCTTGAAAATAATAATATAAAGAGCCTATTAGCATAGTTGTCAAAATCCTACAATTCGTATCCTGAATCTTAAGGAAAACGATTTGTATCTATTCAAAGAATCCCATTTACAGTTGAATCTTAGGATTTAGGTGTGAATCTTACGATTCAATACTTGTTTCATCGAATCTTATGATTCGGATGAGCAAGAATAACTACAGTTACTAAATTAATATTAACAATCTTTTACCTTTTTTCTTTTTAGATTTTTTACTTTTAAAAGTTATTTAATAGTTAACAAAACCTTTTAAGGATATTGACGGCTTTCCGGAGGTTTTAGAGATAAATAAAGAACATGCATTTAATTATAGCATTTGACTTAAGGTATGGTCCTTGTTTATATCTTCCTTTTTTTCTTTAGTCTTTTTTGTTTTTTTTTTCCTTCATGAACACTTTCTTAGCTTCAAGAGATATTTGATTTTGTAAGATTGATTGTTTGGATTTTATTTTTACTTTTATATTTTGATTTAAATATAACAAAAAATAAATATATATTGATAGCTTGAACTTATCAAACTGTTTACACATATCATTTATTTGGTATCAATATTTGTCATGATGTTCTTGATATGATTGCATGATAGACTTATTTGGCATTTTGTATTTATACTGCTATAAATGGGAAATTGGATAGTTATGAATAACTGCTTATTTCCTTTTTTTAATTTGTAATTATTTTTTATTTTTATTTGAAAAATACAAAGTTCTACAATTCACGATACGATTCATGATTCGATTCGATTCATGGGAATGAACGATTTGTGATACGATTCTGATTTTCAGAATTATGCCTATTGGTATGAACCTGTATTTTTTATTGTTTGAATTACATTCTTGATCATGAGTATGCACAACCTGATCAGTCTATGGTTATTTTAGTCGCTGGATTGCTGCTCAGCAGAAGTTACCTCAAGCAAGAACAGGGGAAATTGCAAACAGTGAAGAGGTACCTGGGTGCTCTCCATCATTTCAGGATTCAGAGAAACAAGTGTTTGGCTGTGAGCACTACAAAAGAAACTGCAAACTCGTAGCTGCTTGCTGTAACAAGTTGTTCACATGCCGGTTCTGCCATGATAAAGTCAGCGATCATTCGATGGATAGGTGATTTCCAATTTCCACTGTATACTCTCTGGGCTTCCTTTATAGGCATATTTAAGTCTGGTTCATCCTCCTTGCAGGAAAGCAACATCTGAAATGATGTGTATGCGTTGTCTTAAGATTCAGGCAGTTGGACCACTTTGCAAGACACCCTCCTGTGAAGGACTATCAATGGCAAAATACTATTGTAATATTTGCAAATTTTTTGATGATGAAAGGTATGAAAATTCTAATTTGATTTCAGCTTTTTTTTTTTTTTTTTGTATATTTACCTGGTTGATATAAAAAGTGATCTTTTTTTCCACTATTCTCTTCTTGTCTCTTTGGGCTACTTGTGGAAATGTAATTCTATCTTTCATTTTTTCCCCTCTTATTGTTAAGCAATTTACATGTTTCTTATATTAAACTATTTCTTCTGGACCATGCATTATAATACTAAAAATCCCTAGTTTGGTGACGTCGCTCAAGAAACTTTACTGATTTTTGTAATATA
This sequence comes from Sextonia rubra, assembly GCA_037013555.1. NCBI lineage: Eukaryota > Viridiplantae > Streptophyta > Magnoliopsida > Laurales > Lauraceae > Sextonia > Sextonia rubra. Next base: position 21,092,098 of record JASUAD010000006.1, read on the forward strand.
AATTTATCTGCCATTTTTCTTAAAAAGGGTTGTTGCGCTACATTTGTTAGCTAAAACTTAAAAGAACCAAATTACCTAGTTACAAAATTAAATTTTAACTTAAGAATTTGTTCAACCTACTGATTGAATGAGTGGATAAATCTAAGGTTATTAGATTAATAAGCTTTTGAGGCATAAAAAGAATTTTTTTGGGTTTAACTTTGTGAAGCAATGTGGCAACCTCATGGTTGGATACCTATTTTACTTAGTTTTCCAACCCAGTGGGTCAAGTTGACCATGAGGTTTGGTGCATCGGTACATTAACTTTGATTATTCTTATTAAAAACATATACATTTATAATAACCAAAATATACGAAAACATGTAAAAAAAAAACCATAAACATACATATTTTCTTCTAAAAAAAATCTACTTATGTTTCACTTTCTATTTTATATCTGGGTTACATCATCTGGCAATTAATTGAAAGAAAATTTTAAAACATTGAAGAACAAATGGAAAACATAATGACATAAAGCATTGCAATTAAAAAAAAATACAAAAGCTTATTTTATTGCACATATCAAAATCCTTTTCTATCTTTGCATTTTCAAATAACAGTCAACATTAGAGATCAAAAAAAGAAAGAAAGAAAAAAAAGGAGCTAAGAAAAAAAACGGAGCTAAGTACCATAGAAAAAATATAGGAAAGTACCATAAAAGATTGCAATTTGCAAGCACAAAAATGATAGGCAGTGCATAAAACCATGTTTTTCAATTTAAGCCGGAAGCAAAATGCAAAGAAAAAGAAAAACCATGGTGGGGTGTGCATCTTGATAAGAGTGTTATCTCTAGAAGGAAAAATGAAAGAAAGAGATCCTAAGAATTTGAAATATGAGAAGAGAGAGGGTGTGTATTGGTTCCATTTAGCTTGCGAAAAATGTTGACAAGAAGGTTATGTTTTTGGGTTTGGGGGTGGGGAATGTGTTGGGGGAGTGGCAAAAAAATGGGTTTTATCAGTTGACCCATTAGGTTGACTCAGTTTGGGTAAAACTTACCTCAACTGGGTTATCCCAACCTTGTCATTGAATTAATGGCTTTGTCTTGTCCAACTTGGCCGGGTTCCTAGTCAACTTGCTAGGTTGGGGAACCGTGTCTATTAAACCTCCAATTTACTGTGAAGATGACAAGGACATAAAGCTGTTATAACTAGTCTATCCTGCAGTTTTCTATAATATGTTTTGAAAACTGTGCATAAAACATGACCTTTATGATATTATATAGTTATTCATGTTTATGTCGTGCATTGTTAATTGTAGCTATCTTGAAGAGAACTAAAAGAAATGTAATCATTTTATTTGTTTATTTATTTTTTCAAATTTGTTATTGATTTTTTTAAAGACAGAAGGAATTACATCAGGATACCACAAAAAACTGAAATCAAAATGATACAATCAACAACATGAAAGAGATGTAATCATTTAAGATAAAAAGGACAAAAAGCAAGAGAGATGAGGAGCATTATTCTCCATGGGGTGGCACCATGGAGTGCATTTTTCCTGCTCCATGAAGCTTATAATATTTTTGTGGGAATCTTGTCACTCATGACTTGACTCTTACAACTCTTATGAAAAATTATCTGTCATGGTAGAAATAAGAAGTTAGGACTAATGAAACACTGCATCATGGTAGTGTTACAGGCTTATAGCAATTATGAATTTTGGTGTGATGTGATTTACAGTTACTATCTACAATTTCAGCTCTCATGATTTTGCGATCTGATGCAACTTTCAAACGATTCAAATGTATGATATATCACGCAATACGTAAAATGATATGCATTAGTGATATATATACCTATGATGCCCAGATACAGCATGGATATGATAAGGTCATATCATGTACACGGCAGGGACACATATGTTACATATAAAAAATAAAGTATCGAATACGATATGACATGATACGTTACCCATTTTGAAGTATCTATGCATCATAGATATATACTTAAGGGGTAGCCTAGTGCATGAGGTTCCCACCATTGTGGGGTCTGGGGAAGGTCAGATGTATGTAGCCTTACCTCTGCAATTGGAGAGGCTATTTCCGCATGTCAAAACCGTAATGCCCAGGTCACAATGGAGCAACCTCACCATTGCACCAAGGCACGCCCTCTAGTGATATATATACATGTATTCCAATAATTGCCATGTGCAAACTACTGGATCCTTTGAGTCAGAATTTGATGGCTGTCTTTTTGCTCTTTCAAAAGGAAAAATAATTGTAAAATAAATTATTTAGATAACTAAAAAGCTAAAATTTTTTTTTATTCGGATAATTTCAAAAAGAAAGAACAACTTTCTTCCTCTTGTTACTTCTTACAATGAATGCATTTAATAATAGCATCATTCTCTAGCAGGTGTGAAACCCATAAATTCTAAAATCTTGAATGTATCCATATTTCGGCTAATGGATCTAATTCTTTTAAGTTTTTAATCATTGTAAATCCTCTGTTTAGAGTTTAGGCCATGGTAGTGGTAGATGAAGCCTAATAATGACCTGAGAGGTTGGCCTAGTCCACTGACAATCTCACCGTTTAAGAAAAACAAAAATATCTGTCGCACATTTTAGGTAAGCTAAAGATTTTGGTGTAACAAGTGTGTCATGCTTAGTTTACCAAGAAAGAAATCATGTAGCCTGTTTTGAAAAAAAAAAAAAAAAATCTAAACAAGATAAATGCATTTGCAGTAAAAGCAACACAAAAGGGATATACTTCGATGTCAAAGACAAGTAGAAGAAACGATACACAGAGAAATATGAAGGGAATTTCCGATGATCCTCCTTTGAGGGTCTCATTCCTTTATAAAGAGATAATAATGCTACAAATCCTCTATTTTTACAGTGATTACGGCTATTTCTATCTAATTAGATCTCCTAATGAGGCAACAGATAATATTGCATAGTTGTACACCTAGTTGTATACGTTTATTCTTTTGACCAAGTAAATGGGCCTTCTTGAACTGGGTTTTGATCCAGTTAACATTTTATTGAACGCAGGGCATGACAATTTGATATCTATCATTCCTTGACAATCGCGAGGGAAATAACAATAAAACTGAAGAAAGAAGAGAAAGGGGGAGGGGCAAATAGATATCTTGATAATCTTAATTTCCTTTGTTTTTCAAAATCTCTTGATGAAGTTTGGGGATTTGAAAATTGCAAATGAGGAGTGCTCACTCCAATTTTTATGCTTTGGATTTAGGCACTTCTCACCACATTGGATTTTGTTCTTCAAGAAGGTTAGGGAGAAGTAGTGCAAAACGAAAAAGGAAGAATAATAGTAGAAGAGATGAGAATGTTTGAGATGGATGTGTGGTTAAACTTGGCAAGTTAAAATTAGAACTTAATCCTTTCAGGAGCATTTAGGGGTACCATCGATATCAATATGTGATAAATTAAGAGAGACTCGTTTAAGATGATTTGGCATGTCTAATGCAAGCCGGCAACGATACTGTTGAGGAAAGTTTTTCTATGCAGGTTGATGGTCGGATGGAAGTAGTAGATTTGAAGAAGTACAACCTATCTAAAGATTTGACTCATGTAGATTGGAATGGAGAATTATAATTCATGTGGCCAATGCAAACATAATTAGGATAAGACTTTGATGATAATGGATAGCTGCTATTTTTTTTCTTTTTAGAAGTGGTATACACTGGTACTCTGGTACACTTCTAAATTATCGAATTGGTAAATAGTATGGGAATGCAGGCCGAATATGTACTTTGTCATGCAGTGTGTTTTTAATGTGTATTCTCTTAGTTACAAATTTGGGAACACCCATTTTGTTTGCTGAACAAAATAGTGTAAAGACTGGTGTTATAAGACCTTTTTTAAGACCCTTGTTCTACATGGATTCTCTAACCATGTCCTTTTTGTTGATTACTTCAGGACAGTATACCATTGTCCGTTTTGCAATTTGTGCCGTGTTGGGAAGGGACTTGGCATTGACTTCTTTCATTGCATGAAATGCAATTGTTGTTTGGGAATGAAGTTACTGGAGCACAATTGCCGTGAGAAAGGTTTAGAGACAAACTGCCCCATATGTTGTGATTTCTTATTCACGTCAAGTGCTGCAGTCAGAGCTCTTCCTTGTGGCCACTTCATGCATTCAGCTTGCTTTCAGGTCTATCCTTACATTTGCTTTAGTGTTATTATAAATGTACAAGAAACACCCCATGATTTGGTGTTCAGGGTTGTCGGTACACTTGGCTTTGAAATGAGAATCCTGAGCTTTTATGGGTCTAGCCCAAAAATCCAGCCTATTAAAAAGTTCAACAGACCTGACAGTCTATCTGTGATCCATATGTGAACAAAATATTTGTTTAACATGTAGTTGGGCTGCCATATTAGATTGGAACAGATTCTGTTGGCATCTACTTTTCTGCATTTTCCCTTCGAAACAGTTTCATGTTTCAGCTTTGTGCCGATGGGAGTAATTGTAAATGCACATTCGGCAGTTCATTTTTCTGCAGTATCCTTCATTCAAATTAATATTTTTCCATATTCTGGCATTCACATTTTTTCTTTTTCTTCTTTGATGTGGAAGTTTTGTGATAGGTTTAAGTATGATAACTCATTGTTCCTTCCTATTTACTCAGGTTCACACTTGCAGTCACTACACTTGTCCAATCTGTAGCAAATCCCTGGGAGATATGGCTGTAAGAGAAAATTCTTTTCCTCTTTCTCTGAGAAAAATTTGTGAAGTTTATTGTTCACTTCCTTATCTTTTTGAAATGATTTATCAAATCAGCAACAATGATGTTATGAATCTCAACAAGGTCACAGTTTACTGAGGCACATTGTTCCATTCATTTTGGTGATCCAGGCCATTGGTCTGATGGATTCCTTGTTGCTTGGGATAATGAAATAAATCTACCACATGGATTATGCTAGACCGCTGATCAGTGACCTGCAATTAAATGGTTAACAAGATGTAGAATTACTAGGTATATAAGGGCCAAAGGGCAAAGAATTTTCATCTTCATCTACTGCAGGGAACCTCAGATCATTGGTCCATGGAGCATGAGCATCCTCTATTCATAAAGAAATTATCAGATAGTTCTACCTTTGAATCAAGTTCGTCATCTACGAGGAGCTTATTGGTGGACAGTGCAATTAACCAGATTTATTTATTACATGATAAAAAAATTCAACAGCATCAACCAGACGGTTCTTCCAAAATGGCAAGTGGTAGTAAGAGAGAACATTATTTGGAAAATGTTAGCCTTACTGAACTATGTTATATTTTCATAAATCTGAACATTCTAGATTAGATAACTCTTCCTTTCCCAGTATATAAGAGATATTCATCCTTCCACAGAATGGATGAAAAAATAAATAAATAAAGTTTTACCATTGTATGTGGATTCCTTGTCATGGGCCATTAGATCTACCAGATGTATATTGGAGTCAACCAACTTTAATTGGCTAACTACATAAACCAGCCTTGCTTAGTTACACAGCTTATTATTTTCAGAAGACTGGTCTATCTTTGATATTGGAATTCAAGAGCAGCAGGCTTGGTTCAAGATCTTCATAATTCTGTTCTATCTCTGATAAAACTACAGCACGAGTCGTTACCCGAAGAAGTGAATTCAACCTTTGATGTGTGAGCCATTGATAGGAAGGGCCTCAATTGGATTCCCTAGTTCTTCCTCTACTAACTTGCTTAGCTTATTCTAACTTTTGATGCTGAGCTTGCAAATGGAAGGTTCAATTGAATTTAGCACTGCCTTGAGCACTTCTAGGTCCTTGGATATTAGGATGACCAGAACAAGTAATACATGGGTCTAGGGCAACCAAGGTGGGTTTCCCTATCTGTACTGCTGATCAAATCCAGAATTTGGGAATCGCTGTTGGCCCAGGGGCTTTAATTTCTTTGAAATTCAATTATCGATTCATCTATTTTGTAAATTAGAATTGCCTCCTGTATCCAAGTCTTCCAAGTCTTGTCCTGCTTTTAACCAATGGTGCCCCATTGGGAAAGAAAGGGAAAGTTCCAGGAATATTTAAGCTATTTCTTTTTTCTCAGTTGGTGTGCTTTCTCCTCTAACTTGTAGAATGTTGCACATCTAGGTTTACTTTGGCATGCTTGATGCCCTGTTGGCTGCTGAAGAGCTTCCAGAAGAATTCAAGGATCGCTGTCAGGTACATATACGCACACAAACCCTCTCCATACATTTTGCTGCTGCTGCTGCTGCTGCTACTCTTTTATCAGCAAAGGAGTTAATTGAGTTTCTTAATCATCCAGGACATCCTCTGCAATGACTGCAATAAGAAGGGGACATCCCGCTTCCACTGGTTGTACCATAAATGCAGCTTATGTGGTTCTTATAATACCAGGGTTATAAAGACGGAGGCAGAAAATTCGGCTTGCTCGAATTAAAATACCATGTATTGGTTCTAGTGTGAAAATATGCACAGTCGAGCTTAGAACACCCATACTGATAAAAAGTATATAGTGAAATCCAATTTTGCCAAATTTGTTGATGGCATGAGGTACAGATTAGGAGCACGTCTGTCGGTTCTATTCCCATCCATCCTCAAGCCGCGTATAAAGTTCAACTCAAATCTGTTTTCGTGATTTGTTTTTCTTGCTCAAAGGTGTAGCTGTGATGTTCATCATCTTGATAGAAGAATTAATGAAAGTCATAAGCCCAAAAAAGGAGAGAAGAAAAGAAGATTTCAGTCATTCTCGGTTACCTATTAATAGAATCAAGGCAAACATGACTTGAACCCCATTTTGCGACACCATGCAACTGAAGTCTCAGAAACTGGGTGCAGGATGCACTGGCGAACTAGACACCTTTTCTTGTGAATAAATAGTTTGATCTTCTGGTCTAACCCTGCTCTGCTCAAGCGTGATGCAAAAAAGATAATAAAAAAGTAAAAAAACAAGACGCTTTAATATAATTCATGGTGGGTCTTACCAGTTTGATTGCTGGTTTTTACTGCTTTGACCCATTTTGATGAAAAGGCTTGACTGATTTTGACTTTTTTTTTATTTTTCTTTAATAACCAAATACATTGGTTTTCGTCTGACTGGACTGGTGATGGGATCAAGCTTACTTACGGGTTATGATGAAAGCTGGTTAAGCCGACCGGTTCAGTGTGACTTTCAAAACACTGCTTCTAACCATTCTGCATTCAAAAAATTTAGAGTAGGGATTTCTTCTACTTCTTTGTTTTCCTTTATTTCGACCATGTCACTATGACTTTAGTTATTGTCAGTGAAGCCCGGCAAAATTCCAGTATTACATAATAATAATAATAATAATAATAATAATAATAATAATAATAATAATAATAATAAAGAAAGCCCAACTACAGGAACTATACCTTAGAGTCCGGATCTGTCAAGCTTCACTTGAGAGAGTTCCGGAGTGAAAAAGGAGTGGAACCGCACTGTTAGGCCTGTAACTATTCATAAGCATAGTATAAATAAAGGGAGCTGCTATTTGTATATAGGTTTGGACTTTTCATACATAAGCCAAAAATAAAATTAAAAAAAATTAAAAATTCCTAAAACACCCCCACCTACTTCTCCCCTTACACTCTCTCTCCCTCCCTCCCTCCCTCCTCTCCTTCCCCAGCTCCCCTCCGGCCAATGATGAACGCCGGCGGCAGAGGGGAACTCCCCTCCTTCTCCCTCCTTCCTTTCCTCTCCCACACCCTTCCTCTCCTCTCCCTCTTTCTTCCTCTCCACTCCTCTCCTCTCCCTCCTTTCTCCCCTATCCCTCTTTCTTCCTCTCCTCTCCTCTCTCTTCCTCTCCCCCTCTGCCCTGAAGGAGGGAGGGGGAGGGGAGTTTCCCCTCAGCCACCGGAGTTCATCATTGGCTGGAGGGGAGGTGGGGAAGGGGAGGAGGCAGGGGGAGAGAGTGTATAGGGAGAGGAGGTGGGGGTGTTTTAGAAATTTTTATTTTTATTTTTTAATTTTTGGACTGTATATAAAGAGTCCAAATGTGTGTACAAATAGCAACCCCTTAAATAAATCATATGGTCAGTTCTTCGGGGTGCCCACATCCTATTTTAGACAAATGTGGAGACGCTCCTGCGCAGCAGATTTCCACTTCACAACTTCCAACGGGGGAATTCCCTGACTGCGTATGGTTTATACGTCATGTGGTTAAGCAATTTCGAATCAGAACCAGTTAGTTTCCCATCCTTTGTGAAAATCCACTGTTCAAATATGTACACCGTGCTTAAAAATGCAGGTCCATGATCCACTGAAATGCTCAGTGCCTGGTTTGTACATTTTTTTTTGTTCAAACGTCTAGTTAATACATGAATCATATGTTCATCATAATAACAAATTTTCTGGATAATGGAGATTGCAAAAGTCGGATCAAAACACCCAATTCAATTCCTCTTCCATTCATCAGTGCAGACTAGAAATTTTCACGTAAATCAATCAATGTAAGATTGATAATTGGCTTGGACGTAAAATGGGCACTTTTCTTTCCTCAACAAGAGGCTTAGGTACAAGCTGTACGTTCAAGCTCTGCTACCATATTGGAGCCACGTAGAATTTACCCGGCTGTCCTAGGCCCGGAGGGATTAGTCTATAGCCCAAAGGATTGGGATACCCTATGTTTAATATATATAAAAAAACAAAAAAAAACCTGCAGGGAATAAATTGTGGCTAAGTTGTCTGTTTGGTTTTTTTCTTCTAATGCAAAGGTGAATGCAACTTAATTAAAGAGGAAAATAAAAAAAAAAAGTTAAAACATGAAGCTGTGAACCCCACTGAAGATGAAAACTATGTTTTCAATGAATTGCTATTGGTTAGTGCTTTTAAACACTTAATTATCATTTTTTGGTAAAAATTTGAATGTCGGTTACTATTTGATGTTTAGCGGTATTCCTTACAATTTTTGGTACAACTCCCTATTAAATATTACCTGCACTCGCAATTTGGACTGTTGACCCAAGAATTAGGTCTTAAAAAAGGGTCGACACTTGGATTTTTCCGATTGGTCTGAATATCCAGCTAATTGGGGATTCGCTTAGATCCCTGGTTTCCAGTAGATAACTAGGTTGTGGCTGAATCTAGGGGGTGTCAGTGATCCTTCGGTGGGGTTAGTGTGTCCAGAGATAACTAAGAGATAACTATATCATTTACTAGAAAAACTGGTATAGATGTCCAAAACCATAGATGTGTGGCCCAGGAGAAATCTAAACCAGCTGTCGACCTTTTCTCAGCTTGAAAATGTCCTATAGCAAGACAAAATATGAAGGAATCAACTGCTGCAAATGAGACACGAGTGAGGCATATGAGCAGCAGAATTCTTACTCATAATAGATCAAATAAGGGATTACCAAAAAAAGAGATTAAGCTTCTTAAGTACTCATTTGAGGATGGAAATGAAGCCGCCAAAAGAACCACCTAGAAGGAGCCCATGGACCACCAAAGGGACCATCTCCGAGTAACTCTAGATAGCAAAATTGGCTCTGACCAGTAACTGCCAGTGCAGTGCAGTGACTGACCCCAGTCAAACAAATGAGGTAAAATCAAAGAAACATAACCCAAGCAGATAATCCACAATCAACTGAGAGAAGTCCATACATTCTGGCAGTCGAGAGTCCAGTGACATTTACGTCACGTCGAAAGGCCGGTCCATGCCGTTCGGTGCATAATAGTGTATTAAAGCAAAAGATTACATGTGGAAATATAATATAATTGTTCCATCCAATTCCAACTTCACAATTTATAAAGCAGGAAGAAAATGCCAAAATTTAGATCATATTCACAAGTATGACAGGAGAAGCAGGGCAAAATGCCGAAGATCCAATTCATACAAGTCAAATTAACGACTGTCACAGGAGAAGGCAGTTATTTCTCCAAGACTGCTAACAGCCTAATACCTTGATTATTTAAGAAAAGCGTATATCTCAAGCTAATCTCTAAAAGTAACACATGTAAACAACCAGTTGCATCTACATTCTAATTTGATTTCTTTGCAACTTTTCACATGAGAGGAAAATCACCTTTCTTTCCTAAAAGTGTCTGATATCAATTGGTCCCGACAGTACATAGCTTTAGACTGCAGGGTTGAGAGCAAGCTCTATTTCCTCTAATGAGCGGCCTTTTGTCTCTACCACATTGCTTGCTATGTAAAACACAGCAAGAAGACAGATAGTTGCGAATCCCAAATAGACCTTGCTGATTCCATACTTGTTGACGACACTCAAGAAATATAGCCCAATTACAAAGTTGGAAACCTGCAAAATTAGTATCCAATGTGGTCTATGATCATAATTTTGTAAAGAGAAAAAAAAAATCAGAGCCATAAAAATAGCACTTTGCCAGCTGGTTAGTGATGCATGTGTGTGCAAGTGCACGATCATTTAAAATCAATTTTGAGAACATGTGGTTGCTCATATGGTTGGCAACCTCATATCTCACCTCCGTACCTGAGATCAATCTCTAGGTCCACGTGTGTGGGTTCCTTTGTCACGTGTGTGGGCTATCTTCCGCATGTTTGGGTTCTCTGCTCCTTGTGTGTGTGGGTGCTCTCATGGGTCCCAGCCAAGGGGTACCAAAATGAAAAAAAAAACAAATATTTTGAATCCTTAAATTTTAATAGAAGAAAATGGCATGAAAGCACATGGGTTGCCAGAAAATGTTGAAAGAGAATCGATTTTCTCAAATGATAGTGGTCTTTCTAATAGATGTAACTCAATTGTCTATTTTAAGCCAGGATGATAAACCCAGGTAGATGTCAAAAGCTCTTCTCGCTTTTACAAGCAAATTCCAAATAGTTCACATAGAAAAATCAGAATCAAAATGGGATGACATGCAGAATTAAGACTGTCATCTCAATGAGCCCCTTTACAGTCGCATTGGCAGTTGATCTGATCAGTTCCCTTGACGAAGGATAATGATGTGGAAGTCCACCATACTAATGGCTAAAAACCTTCCACCAATCAAAAAGGCTACACATGGTGAGTTAGGGCCTCGTATTGTATGACTAATACTCTAATTTAGCAAATTATGAGCTTCTCTCATCCACAATGGAATATAATAAGGTTGTCCGAGATCTAGATCACTGAAACATGGAATCCTTAACAAATTATTAAATTGGTGCTTTGGAATACTCTGTGCACGGCTTAATGCATTAGATTGAATAATATATCCAAAGTGCTTTTTTCCCTTGTAGGACCACTACAAGAGTGCAGTGCAGGATTTTCAATCTCCCAGAGTCTTAAGGACAAGGAGCTTCCCTGGCAGGGGCTGAAAATACTGCACAAGTGCAGTGTAGGATTCCCACAGGACAAAAGATATATATATATCTATATATAGGACAACTTTCAGCTATAACATTTGGAAAAAGTGTTAAACCAAGTGCCAAGTGAATGAAAACTAGCAAATCCAGTGTTTTAAAACTTGGCCGAGTCAATAAGCTGAGTTGATTCCAACTCCGTTACAACCACGTTGGGTCCCATGAGATAAGCTGAATGAGATGTCTTCTTTCTTCTTCTTCTTCTCCTCCTATCTCATTTGAAACCCTTTCTCCCTTCACATGCGAAACCCAAATAAGATATATTCAAAACCCTAATACAAACCCTCTTGTCTTTGCTCCCATTCTTCCCTTTAATATTGAAAACCTAAGCTCTCTCTCTCTCTCTCTCTCTCTCTCTCTCTCTGAGAGCATTGGAAAGAGGAGAACCCTTCTTCCCTATTTGATTGTTAGAAACCCTTTCTTTGCCCCTTCACATACCAAACCAAATAAAAAAGCACTTTTAAAAAAATATATATAGAAAAGTAGGGACCCAACCCGACTTGGCCTATCAGACACCTGCTGAGATGGGGACGAGTCTATTTTTAGAACACAGTAGATCACAAATGGAATAAGTGACATGCAAGTAATCTTCACTTTCCAAAGTAGGGAGGGTGACATAATCAAAATTGAAAACCACCTAGTTCCACAATGTGAAATACTACATCATAAGTAAAACAATTCAACAGATAAGGCACTCGAAGAGACTAAGAACAAGATCGTGCAAGGCAGGCAAAATGGAAACGATCTAGTTGCAGTGTTGTTTGATCAAGTGTCACTGTTATTAAATGAACATTTTTATAAGACAACTAAATTGTTACATGGGGTTAAATATTCATGCAATGGAAAGCAACATGAAGACAAAGTACACTTGGTTAAATCTATATGTTGAGATCGATGCATGGAGTGACAAGGATAAAACTAAAAGGAGGAAATTCATGGGTGGCTCAAATAGATGAGGAATCCGAGGAATGCCATTTCAGATGCATGTAGATATTATATAAAAAATATCTATTTAAGAAATAGAGGTGTTGCAAGTACATGGGAGTCGAAGGTGAAAACAATTGAAAGAATTGCAAATGGAAGAGTCAAAATAGACATTGCTAAAATATCATGAATCTGAACATTTCAATCAACTCTCCCCATCCTATATAAATTGGCTTAAGTTTCTTGACCTGATTGTACCCAACGTTCAGGTTGATTCAGATCTGTACAAGTATTGTCCATTGCAAATATCTCAACTGTTCAAAAGGTACTGCCTACGCATATTTGCCTCAATGGGACTGAAATTAAGCTGTACTTTAATCCTAATGATTGGATTGGCAAGATCATAAAAATTTTCTATTGAAGCCCACACTAAAAAAAATTTCTATTGAATCACATTATGCCTTCCAACCATACATTAAGACCACCACATATGAATCAGTAGATGCATCCATCTCATGAGGAGAAATATCAGCTGGAGTAAATATCCACAAAAAACATTATTAAACAAGGTGCATCCAGTCCAATGAAAAATATCATTCCCATTGGAGCGAAGATCAGACAATTGTACAAAACACGGCGAGTTGTGAATTGTGACCCTTGAAAGGTAGGCCCCAATATGCATAATAAGGAGATTTAAAATCTTTACTTAAAGTTGAATTGCTTTATAATTGGACAAAGTGCGAGAGGAGAGTCCTAAGTAAAATGTCTGAGGTACAGCATCCAAATGGATTAGATCTTAAAGAGGTTGGCTCCACATGAGTAGATCTGGGTCTCACATGGATGCTTGTATTTGCATAGCAGACCCACATTCAAAGGAAACAACACAAGTACTGGTACTTGATACAGCAGTGATACCTTTAGGCTTTAGGATACAATTTTGGCATGTGCAACTGCAGTAAGTTGTTCACCATCATCATTGTTGTTGTTGTTATTATTAGAATTCATTATTTCAAAGTGTTCTATTAGCTTTTTCATTTATAGAAATAAAGAATGTAGAAAAAAGCATAAGCAGTAACAATTTCATTAATGTAGAAATATACTAAAGAAGAAAAGTAATACTTTATATAAAATTTTAATACAAAAATATGAACTTCATGTTATGGATAGGATAGCTGCATTCATATCCTTGTCCGTGATTTTGGAAATTAAAGAGTCGTGTCCCCAAAACGTATATCCACGCTCAGATACTTATTGGTATCTGCGCATGATAGGAGACCCAAAATTTGACCTTGTGGAAGGGGACTGTATACTTTCAGCCCTCATTACAAATACATGAACATCAAGTTATCATCACTTCTCTTATCCCTTACCAAGGCTAATTGCTTTCTCAACCCAAAACCTAACATGTCACTTCTAAGCTCTCCCTAATCTTAAAATCCCCCAATAATAATAATAATGGATTTGCTGATATTCTGATCAGTTATTGTTTAGCAGATGCACCCTAAATCACTATTTAGTAAGATGAAATTCCCATCAGTGTGGAATGAATCAACATCCAAATAACCTCTTTTTAAAGTGATCTGGATAGTGTCTGGTGTCTGGGTAGGGTGCATCCCATCTACTCCAAAAGGCAGAGAATCCCATACATCTTGGAGTGATCTAGTACTGTCCATGATAATTTAATAATTAACATGTAAATTTACAATTCATAGATAAAAATATTCTAAAAAAGGGAATGAATTTATAATTCTTGTTCTAAATGACTTACCCAATGCATGCCCAAGGACAATGCGACTGCTTTTGCTCTAATTCTAGAGGCAAATATCTCAGGAAGCAGAAGAGCTGGCACAGGGCCAGCACCCAGAGAAAAGGATAGCACATAGCTGTTTCAATTAAGTTAGAAGAGCCAAATCAGATTGATGTATTAAATGACAAAGGTAAATGGAAAAAGTAAGTTGGAAAATATTTTGACTTACAGGATTGTGCCAACAACAGCCAAGGTACCAGAGTAAGGTGCCAGGAACTTCCAAGTGAAAGAAAGTGAAAGGAGCAACATTGAAGCAGCCTTGTTAAGATTACCACATGACAAACACGAAATCAGTAAAGCAAAACAAGAGAAGGTCAAGAAAAGAAAGTTTGTTTGTTTTCAATAGAAGGATGATAAAATAATACTCTTTTTTTCAAAACAGATTAAAATAATATTCAGTCATCAAAATCCTACGATTTGTATTCCAAATCCTAAAGAAAACGACTTGTATCTATGCAACGAATCCCATTTACAGACGATTCTTAGAATTCAGGTGTAAATCTTACGATTCCCAAATTGATTCGATTCTTGGGTATGAATGATTAGCGATGTGATTCCAATTTTCAGAACAATGATAGTACCTGTCAGCCTAGGACGCAAACTCCAAATCACTAATGTGAATTAGAGCACGGAAAAAAATAGTAACCATGAAACCAGAAGTTTTGTGATGCATGATGAGCCCTTGCAGACGGGCCCATGACCCATGGGCCAGGCGCAATCATACAAGGTCCATTGGGCCCAAGAGTATGCCAACCTGGACCTCAAATATTTACTAAAAGGCCTAGGCTTTCAGTTCCATCCATGCAGCCTTTTAAGTGAATATGGGCCTCATTTACTAGTATTTAATGTACTTGATAAAAAAGGAAGTTACTTGTTTATTGTAACTTGGACTAGGAAGTGCATCATACATGTAAAAGGGGAGTTGTTACTTCCTACAGCCAATAGCCCTTGTTTTTTTTCTTGTGGCTATGTTGGTGGTTCAAGTGTGACACTTCAACTTGTAGACCCAGGGATTGATCCCTGCCTATGAAACAACAAAGCCAACACAACTCAACTGTGAGTGTGTTGGCAGCCAATATGCCTATTTAGAAGGGCTCTCATCATGTATTTGGATTATTCTTCATCAAAAAAATCTTCTGCTTCTCTTTTCTATTGCGGATGTGCTTGGTTTCTAGTCTCAAACCCTAGATCTGAAGTAGGGTTAAGTCAGGCTTGGAGATGCCTTGTTTGGGCTGATCATCCTCGCGAATCAGTTGTGTCAGAGACTCAGATTGATATTAAAGCCAGGTTCTAGGTGGATCTTGCCCTGGGCTGCTCTCCTTTTCTTACCCATCGTTAGTAATTCTTTGAGAACTAAATCTTCTCCATCATTTGTCAATTGTTTACCATCTTAGATTCATTCATCTATCTTTTAATCAGTCTTGCATCATAAAATTCACAAAAATCTCCACCACTTTTCATTCATTTCTGCATCTAAGTTAATTTTCTGCAATTCTCATTGCTACTCCTTTTGGCTTTTTACCCATCCTGTATCAGAACCCTAAGTTCCATTTTCTTCCTCTCCCCTTTTCAAGCCAAACCCCATTGTTCGAAGTCCTTTTCTGATGCAGGCCGATTGAAAGTCTACACCCGCAGGCCCAAAAACACAGTAGACTTGTAGTAGGATTATATTAATAGTAATTGCTTGATATTTGGCAAGTCCAGTTGGATTTGATTTAGGACTTCTTATTTGTTTAGAATTCGTTATTTCCTTTTTTAGAGAATGTTTTAGTTATAAATAAGGTTATAATCTCTTCAAGAGAGATAGACTTTCATATTGAATAAAGCTTTGGTCATTGGTTCTCAGTTGAGAGAGTTATTTGTCTTTGGTGAGACACCTAGACAATTTATCCATAAGCCTTTTGGCTTGGAGATTAGCCCGTTGGCTAATCTTCTTCCCCTGCGCTGCTTCATTTTCATAGCACCAATTCTGTTGAATACAGAAGCACACTATTGTGTCTTATGATTATCTGCAGAAACAGTCCCTGAATAAGCCTCCTTAGAGTCCTTACACTTATAAAGTTTCATTAAAACCTAAACCAAGCCTAGCTTAACCTACCCACATATGCCTTACAATAGCCTCACTGAACCCAAACTTCCCATGATTTGACCCTAAATCTGAAATGTGATAAAAGTTTCAACTCGAAATATTTGTTGCATCCTTCCATCAATGAGACTCTGAATCTGAGCTATCAAATCAGTAAAGGGTGAACCATAAGGAGCATCTGCAGCAACAACTAACGGTGCGGGCCGAAATGAGCTGCAGAATTGTTGCGCCGGGGAATATTGCACTAATTAGAGCAATGATTTTACTGCCCTGTTCTCTTGGTTGTATGGAAGAGTCCTGATTCTAGTGTCCTCTCTGTTTGCGATAGTTGTCTGTCATTCAAGGTGAATCCTTTGGCTGATACAGTATTGGTGCAAAAGGAGGGCTGAGCTGCAAAGACTTGTTCAGAGTCAATAGGCTTCTCGTTAAGAAGGATTTTTGGGTATGATCTTCAGACAGAAGTTCGAACTTTGAATACAGTAACAGCCACACTAGAGAGAGGTTTTATAATGAAGAAACATCCATTTAACATGTTTTTATTCTAACCAAAGAGCCTTCAGAAACTGTACTATGTTTCTTGTCTATATCTATTGAAGGTAGATGAATCTGTCTGATGCACGAACTGGGATTCCATGAGAGCAAACTGAATTGACAAGCCAGCCATTTTCAAGTAAAACTCATTTTCTCGTTCAGCATTCTTAATTTCCCGAGAAAGTCCAAAATTTTCAGGCTGAGTTTGTCTGAACATACAGGTAGGCCATATAATTCCAACTATTCTTCATGGATTTTAAATTTAGACAATTGATTTTGAATGGATGGATCACCAAATTAGCTATCCAGGAATTAATACTACATCCAGTTCCACTCCGCAAACTTGGAATCAAGTCTCATTTCATCTTGGGGTTTTAGTTGTGGGTCCTATAAATGTGTCTCCATGGTTCTTTTCCTTTGATGTACATTCTGAGTTGAAATTCCTATGCACAAACATTTTTTCCATTGAATTTAATAAACAAAATTTTCTATTTTCCTTCTTCTGGTTTTGCATACTAGGAAGTGAAACTACCTTGATATACCTTGTTCGACTGCTGCGAAGACGACGGGCTAGGCTTTCCTATGCAGCACTGCAGTTGCCATGATGTCACGAAGGACCAGAATAGAGATGGCAGAGAAGTAAACAGTGGACGCATTGAGGACGAGTGAGAAGTTTCTCTCTTACTCTGTCCTTCATTCTTCTTTCTCAGGGTTTTTTTTGGTGTGTGCGTGCGTGTGTGTTTTGGTTGGGGGGGGGGGACTTCTGGAAGGGAATGGTTGGGTTTTGATAGTAGTTGGTTTTTATTATTTTTTCCCAAATAAAGGTGGTGTTGGATTGAATAGTTGGATTTTTTTTTTTTTGAGAGGCGATTTGAAAGGATTGATGGTAAAACAAAGAAAGGGACAAGATCTAACCTGTGGTTGGCACTGATGCAGTGATTTTGGGGGGGGGGGGGGAGACTTCTGGAAGGGAATGGTTGGGTTTTGATAGTAGTTGGTTTTTATTATTTTTTCCCAAATAAAGGTGGTGTTGGATTGAATAGTTGGATTTTTTTTTTTTTTTTGAGAGGCGATTTGAAAGGATTGATGGTAAAACAAAGAAAGGGACAAGATCTAACCTGTGGTTGGCACTGATGCAGTGACAGAAACTGGACGTGAAGATGCAATTTGGCAGCAACTTAGGTGATGCCGATAGGACAAACCCTAAAGCCAAAATTGATGCCATGATACCAATTGATATGAACGAGTAATCTGTGGAAGGTAAAATTGTCCAAATTCAAGGATGGACTGCAGCTCCTTCTGCAAGCACATATTTTGGGGATAATTTCTGATATCTTTTTCATTCATTCTTCTTTACTAAATAGCCAAAGCTTGTTAAATAGAAAGATTCAAATTCAAACGGATCCTCTAATCAGGGATAACTTATCACTAGCTAAGAACGAGATAATGCTGACAACTCCTACTCAATCTTGCTGCTTAATGTTGACAACTCCTGCTTAATCTTGTACCTTATTCAAATTCAAATTATTCTACTCTAGATTCAGCCCACCTCCACAGTAGGCTAGCTAACTCATCCAACCAACTCAACCCTTGTAGTGCAGTTGGGTTAGGCTTCTTCATTAGATAACTGTGCGTGCATTTCTGTTGGTAGTTGAAGAGATTAAAAAAAAAGGATAAATGGAATATAAATGTTGAAGGAAGGATGATTTTCGACTTGTGCAATCTCCAAATTACTGGATCCTTGGATAATATATATTATCAATACCAATTTTAGAATGCACTTAAATGAAATGAGATGCTAATGACCTTCTTCTAGAATCTAAATCAAGCATCACCTTTCCCAACTACCAGTCTCACAAAAAATCCAGTAAATCTCTAATGTTAAATCCTTGTAACTTCAAGAAAATTGAGAGAGCGAAAAAAAAAACCTTTAATCAATGCATGGGAATCATAAGAAAATGAACTGGGAAACTGCAAGATTAATCAAACTCATGTTTAATAAGATCTAGAGAGTCTTACTATGAAAATTTGAAAGAGAGAACTATAAGAAGAGTTCAAAAGAGATTTTCTTATTAAAGGTAGAAAGAGAAAACGCATAGACACACACAAAGAGATATATTATCATCATCAAAGCCTTATAGCAACTTCTATATTTATATATATATATAAAGAATTCTCAAAAACTCCCCATTTAAAAAAGGGGAGTTTTTGCCTTTTGACATGCCCAATGAAAATTTGCCACCTCACAAGTGCAAAGCAAAATAATAGGAGGAAGCTAATTTTAAAGAGATTAGATGACATGTGTTAAAATCTTATAGGCTAAAAAATGGCGTTGTTTTCATGAAAAATGCCCGGGGAGTTTTATAGCGTGACCCTACATATATAGGAAAATAATCCTATGAGAACTATTTCTCACCATTTTTTTCGTGAGAACTTTAGGTGAGGCACATCTATCATCTAATCAAAACCTTGCAATATACAGGGACCCTCCTTGATAGTCACTCGCACCAAGTTTTAGTTAAATCTAAATTTATCGAACCGCTGGATTAACCGTGCACCAATCTGAATAGACTGAATTTGTGGGCCATGGATGAAGGGGTTAGGGATATATGATTGGGGCCAAACTTGATATGTGAAGTAGTCCCACGTAAATCTTTCCATCCCCCCTAGTCCCATCCCCAAATGGGACACACAAGTAGGCCCATAAAAAGTTATAACGGTAAGTGTGTAAGAACAGTTCTCACAGGATCAAAGCCTATATATATAAGTAATATTAGTATGCATCCTTTCCTCACCATAGGGTGAGGGATGTTTACATGGCTATCCCTATTTGTACTGGAGCATTTCTCTTTTGTATTTAACCATAAATGGCATTTCCTCTTTTATATATGAATATTTCCAATTATGCAAGTGTCCCTCCCCCTATGGTGAGAGAAGAATGCATACTAACATTCCTATATATATATATGAAAACCTCCGCTAAGCACCAGTGCTAATGAATCACAATAAGGTGAGCACCGTGTGTCAAAACACTAGTAGTAGCGAACTTATGATCCATCAAAGTGGACCAAAAAACAAGTACCCCTTGTGATAGTCACCCATCCAAATGGATTGGACCGTTCGATCGGCTTGCACTCATTTTGGATGGTGAAAACTTGTCGGCCATTGATCAAGTGCTTAGGATGATGATTTGAGCCTTTGTCACCGTAGATGTATTAGTGGAGGCGGGGGGTGGGGTGCTGAATCGAAATATGGAAACTATCAAGACCATCTTTTTTCATAAACATGGAAAATACAAGGACATAAATACATGATTGGAATGGCAATCTTCTACCAAAAGAACATTTTAAACATTAGAAAGCTACAGAAGGCAGAATTTGTCATGGTTCAAAATTGCGGCTATTATGTAGTGTAGCAAACGCATCATCAGCCGTAGCAGTTTTAGGCCGCTATGCTATTTTGAAAATAGCAGCACTACGGTCTAAAACCTAATAAAGCCAAGCAATTTTAATTTACAACACCGTTTTTCATATTTCTTGTCCAGTTGTCCTCAATAGCCTAATCAATGGTTGTCTCCACGCGTATATGATTCCAAATCACTAAAAAATGAGATTGGTTGCTACGTAAGATTAAAAAAATTATAATTAAAAAATTAACACCGATACGCCACTGCTTATTGCTGCAACTACTACATTTCACCCCCTATGTAGTGTTTTGGCCACTGGCCGCTATACCTACCGCAACTGCTATTTTTATCCTAGAAATTTGTATACAAGATTTTGAAGAGAATACTACTATTTCACTCATAGAAGGGTACAAACTAGGTTGACTGTTAAAATGGATGTCAACATCAGAATAATTTTGATGTCAGATGAAGAGTGCTTTTTTTAAGTTTTTTTTTATTCTTTCTTTTTGGCAAATAAAGAAAGTGCAGATTTGAGTAAGGTGCTACCATTCCAGTGAAGCTAGTGATTAAAAGACTTTTCCTTCCTTTCCTGTCCATCAAAGAAGATGCAATGGCTGTGCCTGTAAAAGGAAATCGGATCATCTATATAGAATCTACACTCCAGTTGACATCAGAAAAGTATGAACTGAATATAGGAAATACATATTTTGAGTACAATTCACACAGCAAAAGACAGACCAAAGACATTTGAGGCCCCGACCAGAGCACTAGCTGCAACATCAGAAGCAATTCCAGCACTACGAAACACAGAAGTAGAATAATACACCACGGCATTTATTCCAGCAAGCTGTTGAAACATGAAAAGTGCTGCCCCCACACTCACAACTGCAGTTGCACATCCTCATTAGAAAGGTTCGAGCTTACTATGCTTTACCATACTTCAGCTAGAAATGTCAAGAAATACCAAATGATGAACAAGGTTTGGAATATCACATAACGTAGAAATGCAAATACATCATACTGATAAAATCTTCCTACAGAAAACAAGAAGCTGGAAAACGCCAGAGGATGGAAATGTTGACTGTATAATTATACCTTTCCAATAGCGTCTACTGAAAAGATCAAACCAGCCAGCATCTTGCTCAGTCGAGCCCTGCGCACTGGCTTTCAAGTCATTCATAATTTCAGCAACCTTTTCTTTTCCAAACAGTGATTTTATAGCTATTTCGGCTTGTGTATATTTCCCTTGCTGTGTGAAAAGTAAAAGACCCTCCTTTTGTTAGCATCATCTTGTTATTAGTTAAAAATAAGTTACAAGAGATCACCCTTTTTATTATTATAAGTAGCTTAAAAAAGGTGTATGCACTAAACCAACAGAGGCAAATGCAATCATAGATCAAAACGACATGTAACAGTAATCTAGTGAAGGGAACCTGAAATAGCCAGCGAGGACTTTCTGGAGAAAATGCCATCCCCAGTGCCATAAGGATAGAAGGCACAACAGCAATACCAAACATTGTTCTCCACCTGGCCAAAAGACGGGCCAAATCAGAATGATACAAGATGAATGTATATTCAGAACTCCCACAGAAAATGTTATATTCCACAGTCATGGGGTGGAGAAATTAGTATGTCAACATTGCATACTAGAGGCCCGTCCTGAAGTGAACCTAGCAGTACAAGTAATGTGGATATGATAATGTAAAACTAGAGTAAAGTTCTTTCACTGAAAATCAACTTCATTTTAAAAGAAAAGAATGAAAAACAAGCCGCACAGATACATATTATATTATGGAAAAGTTACCTTACAGTTAAAACAGCTTTCTCATAATTCTTTTATTCTTTGTTATGTAAATTATCAGTCACATCCAATTCTATATACATGCACAGTTCTATGATTAGCCAGTAATTTTGCTAGATGTTCAATGCATTTGGTTATCTGCTGGGAGGCCTAAAGTACCATTTGCAATAGCATTTCAAAATGGAAAACAAAGTAAATTCATGGATTGAAATTGTTTGGCTTCAAGTCAACTCAGTGCCGGTACCAGTCAGGAACAGGGATCCCAAAAAGCCCTGCCTCGACCTAGTCAGACCAGCACAATGGCACCAGACTAAGTCACACAATAGTTCAACGAAAAACATAAAAAGGTAACAAAATAATTGGTGACAATCCGTTCCATAGCCGAGCAGACTTTATTTTTTTTTCAATTGCAAATCCACCCTCTAGTATCCCGTAGGGCCCAGAAACATGCTACATGTTACAAAGGAGCCCCACAGCAATTTCAGTAGAGGAACCCGAATCTCTCTCTCTCTCTCTCTCTCTATATATATATATATATCAGTGGGTTCCACCTAGAGTTCTCATAAAAAAAAAACGGTTAGGGATATATATATATATCAGAATCCCTTAGCTGAGCACTGCTGCTCACGTTATGGTCAGTGTCAGTGCTCTAGAGCACACGGTGGGGCCCATCATCTGATCCATCCGAATTTGGTGAGGGTCCCATACCAAATGGGTCCATATAATTTGAGAGAAAGAGACATGAAATTCTCTTGCTTGAATGCAATTTAAAGAGTGGAATGCAATCACGAAATGGGAGTTGTTTCCTCTGTTTGTGCGCAAGTTACAAGATACGACATGTCATATTTTCATTGGTTGTTTAAAGAGAAGCAAAAATGCCCCTTTTAAATAGGGGGCATTTTGTAGAATTCCTCTCTCTCTCTCTCTCTCTCTCTCTCTCAACTGGAACAAGAGATGAAGATGAATACCCTCTCTTATGCTTTGATTCAACTTGCCAAAACAAGAGCCCATCTCATCATCTCCTTCACTTGATAGAAATTCATCTTCTTCCTCTCCACGCTATGCTCGTCAACTGCCTCTCACTATCTCTTCCTCCTCTTTCAATACCACTACAAAATCCGGCAACATATTCCTTTCCTTCGTCCTCCAAACCCTCTTCATGGCCTTTGTCTCCATCATTGCTCATCATCCCCAACACCGCTAACCATGCCCTCGTCCATTGATGCCCAATCTGCACAACATCCTGATTCTTATTCATAATTTGTGCTATCACCAAAAGAACTTTAGGACCTCCCCCACTTTGATCGTTGCACTAGAGCCGTTTCAAAGTGCTCCACATGAATTGATGTGAGGCTGAGCAATGTCAAGTCCATCCTTCGTATGAGCACCTATTCCATGAGATCAACATCAATGTGTGGCTGATCAAGGTACCCATATGCCTAGTTTGTCACACCACTGGTCGGATTTGGAGACGAGGCTATAGATTTGGAGCTTCAGCAAAACTCGACCTCCAAATCAACCTCCTCACATTATGCATCAAAATAAATGCTGTTATGCAGCATAACGCCCGTTATATCGAGCGTAGCGGCCAAGGCTGCTACACTATAAACAATTTAAGGCTGCTAGCAAATGTAGTAGCCACTACGGACTGCTATGGCTGCAACAGTCGGCAATGGTCCCATTATGGACCCACTATGGAGCGTGATAGACATTAACTCTACATAATTTTTTAAAACACGTACTAGAGCTTCTTTCTTCTTTTCTTCTCTTCAAGTAACATTTCAACACAGCTTTTCTACACTTCCATGCTTAAAAGAACACAAAAACACAAGATTTTGCCAAATTGAAGCCTATACATAGAGTTTCTCTCTAGGGCTCTTCTCCAAGTATATTGATAAGTCCAAAAAATCATGCATTATCATCATTATTTCATGAATAATTATGGACTTATTTAAGATAATTTACATTGATTTCATTGAATTTCATAATTTCGTGCATTTATGCTTTCAAGTTTATATTCAAGTCAAAATCAATCGAGAAATTCAGTTTATTGCATGATTTTTTTAAATTATTCACATGCATTATCTTACTATCATCACTTATATCATAAAATTCACACGTGAAATGATGTGTTTTCTTTGCACCACTGTGTAGACTGTAGAGCACGAAAATTCGATGAACTTCGTGTATTCATATGCAGTCATACATGTTAAATTGGGTTCCATGCATTGCATTATTCTTTTCCACATGGCATGATAATTTTTAATTAATTTTATTATCTGTGTAGGAAATTCAATTTCAAGGGACCCACATTAATAAAAATTGATAAAAAGAAATTGGAGGAAGATAAGAGAAGAGACAAATCAAGAAAACTGGAATTTGGAAGAGATGAAAAACCCTGCGGTGGCGGGGGGCCCAAGGGTTGGTGGGGGGGGGGGGGGGGGGGGGGTACTCCTATTGCAATTGTGAAGATTAGATTCTCTCATTATCTTTTGTAGATTTGAATTTCAAATTCGAATTTGAGTTGAAGAAGATAAAGGAAAGAGTGTGGTGGCACAAGAAACAAATTAGGAAAGAGAAGCAACAAGGAAAGAGGGAGGAAGTTTGTTGTACAAGAAGACTTAGTCATTCCGGATTTTCTCACAACATGCAAACTTAAAATGGTCATAACTTTCAATCTGAGCATCAGATCAGGGCAATCTACATATTGTTAGAAAACTCTTTTTGAGTAGATATCCATAGATCCCAAAATCACCTCGATCAGAGCTGTATTGAGAGAGCTATGACCTCAGGAAGTTGATTGAAGCATTTTTATGTGGGGCAGCCATGTTGCACGCCTAAGGGGACCCACCTCCATTGTTTAAAATCCGAATTTTCGAATTTTAGGAGATTCCTTACAAGTCTTATGGGCCCATCGTGGAAAGACTTCAAGAAGCTTCTAGTGCATTCAATTTGGAAAGTCTTAGATCTCAAGATTATCAACTTAGTAAGTCTAATCTAATTGTGCACAAATCTGAAGACAAGTTTGTGATTATGCACAATTGTTTGCATTGCAAGTTGAGTCATTGTTAAAGGAAGCTACCAATGGATGAAACCAATGATCATTGAAGTATTATAAATAAAACCCAAAGAGGGAGGCACTATTCAATACCCCCACTTTTCCACCCTCTATCACCCTTCTCCACCTCTCTTTCTTTCATTATAACTCACCCAAAGGGTAGACCCCTTGGCCAACCACCACTTTGGGCCCATTCCACCACCATTACCACTTTTAGTCATCCTTTCTTGACACCTTCTTTGCGCAGGATTTTCAAGTCGTTGAAGAAGATGCGCAGGATTTTCAAGTCGTTGAAGAAGATGATGGAGTAGAAATTCCATTGTAATCTACGGAAGAAGATGAAGCCATAACTCTACTACTTGTCTTATGGATAGGCATGATTAACTAAGGTGCAGTTTTTTATCATTTATTTCTTTTTGTCAATTATGTTTTTTGCGATTCCTTATTTTCATGACAAAAATGGACAGCCTAGAGACCTCTAATAATGAAAATATAAATGTTGGAGCATAGATGAAGATGACATCTCTCAAAACAATTTTGAAATTGCATCTTGGCCCATCCTTATAAGAAAGAATCTAAGCCATAGATACTTCTAGTTATTGGAGGCAATGGATCCTAATCCTTACATTTCAAATTCCATTTTATTATTTCTGAAATTTCACTTTATTAATTCTGATTTTTATTTTTAGTTACTTTTAATTGGTTGTTTGATCTAGTTTTCTTTGGTTGTAATCTTTAGAATAGGTTTTTAGATTAGGGTTTTTTAGATTAGGACATTTTTATTTGGTTGTAATTGTGTAATTAATTTTAATTTCTAGCAAAACAAATTGATGGTTTTGTATAGATGTTACTAGACTAGCATTTGATTTTTTTAAGACACATATAAATTAACAATTGTGATTTGCTCCCTGTGTATTCGACCTTGTACTCATTGAGATATTACTACATCACAACCTTGCACTTGTGGCCAAAAACTTGATTGTGAACCCCAAGTACAGGGCCTCGCTGTAGTAACATCATCCGATAAGTGTGGAGTTGAACCACAAGTTAGTCACAAAAGTCTACATCTGTCCTAAGAAAAACAAAAACTAGCCTATAAAAACCAATACAACCATATTCCTACTTATTTCCGAAATTAAAAATTAATACAATCCATGAAAACAATCCATTACAAACCATTAAATAAACCCTAATCTAAAAAAATCCTAAACTAGAAAACCTAATTTAGAAAGATTGCATCCATGAACACACAAATCAAACTACCAAAGGTATAAAAGAAAAATCATAAATTAAAAGAATGCACTAATTGAAAAGAAGAGAAAGTAAAAAGTGTCTAGGATCTCATTAATCCGGTCCTTGCATTTATTTATAGGAAAACATGCAAACTCAAAACCTCTTCAGCACTCGTGGGTTAACAATCCACAAGAGGGAAAGAGTCGATCCAATAGGGGTCACTAACTTTGTTTACAATGAAATTTCTATCAAAAATAACACGAAACCAAAAATATTCATCCTAAATAAAATCTAATCTACTTTGACTTGCATCTTCAAGTTGTCGGAGAAATCTTACATCACATCTTTCTTCACAAACTTCAAGAGAAACCAAGGAGACTAGAAGTTGTAGGGCGTGGAGGGGTGGAACAAGGGGCTAGTTGTCCCCCTTGTGGATGTACATGGGAGAGAAAGAGGGGAGGTGATGGCAAAGGTGTGGGACATCCCCCCTTGTTGCTTTTATAGATTTTGGCCTCCTTGGTTTCCCAATTGATGAAAAGTTTCTTGAGCAACTTCTTTGCTTGGGCCACAAGTTGTAATGTATTTACAAATCCTTGATTCCCTCTCATTCAAATTTGAAAATTTTGAATATCAAATCTTTAAGAAGAAAATGAGAGATTTTCTTCAAACTTACAACAAAAGTGGACCCCATCTTGACATCCAACATAGTTATCCCATAATAACTATATTAGTCTCTTTTTGCAAGAAACTTCCTTGTTGCTTCTTACTTTCTCAAGTTGTTTCCTTGACAACTTGCAGTTCCTTTTTCCATTCAAATTCGAAAATAAAGGAGAATTATTTTCAATTAACCTTCAAAGCTTGAAACAAGTGTGGTGGGACACATTGAGTCCCACATGGACTCTTTAATTTTCTCGATCAAGTGGATGGACCTCTTGGGTTTTATTTATGGGAAATGCTAAACTTACACCCCCACTTACTCCCCTGGTTACTCTTTATTGCTTTTTATGGTTCACATCTATCCAAGATGTGATGTGGGCCACATCTAGGACAAATGTGAACCACAAAACGCACTAGGGAGTAACTGGGCGAATAAATGCGGGTATAAGTGTAGCATTGCTCTTTATTTATACTGCTTCAATGATCATTATTTCCAACCATTGATAGCCTCCTTTAACAATGACTTGACTTGCAATCCAAGCTATTATGCACAATTATCAACCTTTGGAGAGATTTTCGCTCAATTGGATAAGACTTTCTAAGTTGATAATCTTGAGCACCAAAACTTTCCAAATTGACTGCACTAGAAGCTCCTCGAAGTCTCTCCACAATGGGCCCACAAGACTTGTAAGGAATCTCCCAAAATTCGAAAATTCGAATTTCAAACAATGGAGGTGGGTCCCCCTGGGCGTGCAACATGGCTGTCCCCCCTAAATATGGATCAGTCAACTTCCCAAGGCCATATCTCCCTCAATATAACTACGACTGAGGTGATCTTAGACTCTACAGATATCTACTCGAAAAGAGCTTTTCAACGGTATGTAAATTGCCCTGATCCGACCCTTGAATTGAAAGTTGTGACTATTTTAAGTTTGCATGCTATGAGAAAAACAGGAATGACTAAGTCTTTTCGTGCAAGATACTTCCTCCCTCTTTCCTTGTTGCTTCTTTCTTTCCTAATTTGTTTCTTGTGCCACCACACTCTTTCCCTTCTCTTCATTAACTCAAATTCAAGTTTGAAATGCAAATCTTCAAAAGATAATAAGAGAATCTTCACAATTGCAACAGGAGTGTGGGATCCCCACCATGGGGTCTTTATCTCTTCCAAGTTCCAATTTTCTTCTTTTGTCTCTTTTTTTTTTTTTATCTTCCTCCAACTTCTTCTTATTAATTCTTATTCCTATGGGTTCCTTTAAAATTGAATTTCCTGGTCAGATAATAAAATTAATTCAGAAATTATCATGCCATTTAGAAAAGAATAATGCAATGCATGAGACCTAATTTAACAGGTATGATTGCTTATGAATACACCAGGTTCATCGATTTTCCGTGCTCTACATAGTGGTGCAAAGAAAACACATCATTTCACGTGTGAATTTTGAAATATAAGCGATGATAGTAAGATAATGCATGAGAATAATTTCATGAGATCATGCAATAAACTGAATTTCTCGATTGAGTTTTACTTGAATTCAAACTTGAAAGCATAAATGCATGAAATTATGAAATTCAATGAAATCAATGCAAATTATCCTAAACAAGTCAATAATTCTTCATGAAATAATGATGATAATGCATGATTTTATGGACTCATCACATATCATGGTAAGCACGCCCTTTGGTATTAGTAGAGGTTTTCTTTTTCTCAACTCTGTACAAAAGTACATTATTTGTATTTAATGGAAGTTAATTTGTCATTCAGTTTGAACTTTAAGCTTTATTTAAGCATTACTTTATAATTTATTTATCTTGTGTTCCGTCCAATTATGCTAAAAAGTGTTATGAATTATGAATTTAAAAATGCATTACAGTTTCTAACTTAGATTAATTAAAATGAAAACATGTGAAAAAAATAGATAAATATTGTTATTTTATAATCTTTCAGTAATACAAAACCTCTATGCACTGAACGGATAGGTATATCCCCCTATCTTAATTACTATAGGGTAAAAACATCAAATTCTAATATTATTCAATATTTTGGATTATATATATATTAAAAAACTTTTATCACATTTTCAACTCACACCGCTATGCTGGTATTGCCACTACTACAACGTATTGCCTACTATGTAGAGTTTTGGTCATCGGCCGCTACGTCTGCTATTTTGTTCCTTTCCTCAAATCCAAACCTAACAGTCCAACAACGTTGGCACGGTAAATTGGGCACATAGGCATCTCCACTAGCCACACATGATACAGGCCACATGGTATATGTGCCCAAACTCAAGAAGAATCTAGCACCACTCACCCTCCAATACAATATCTACGTAAATGGCACAAGCAAAAGAAACTTTAAGGTACGGGGGTGTTTGGTGGATTAGCACCACAGTGTTAGTGGCAGGAGCATGGCTAGCAATGAAGATGTGGAGGATGAGGGCCATGATGATGACAAAGAGGAAGAATGTGAAGATGACCCTGACAAGAGCTTGTAGGAGGAAGTAGAGAACCTGCTGTTGGGTTTTGTGGGAGGCATTGAAAGAGGATGAAGAGATCGAGAAGAGTGAGATGAGATGAGATTGGGTTAAAGAGGATGGTGTGGCCAGGCAGAAAAAGAAGAAGATGGTGATGATGATGATGAAATTGCTATCATTAAGGCATTGATGAGAAGTAATGTTGTTTTGGTGGTCAGAATCAAAGCATGAGAGAGGGTATTCGTCTTAAGAGGGAGAGGGTATACATACATATTTATATACAGAGAGAGAGAGAGAGAGAGAGAGAGAGAGAGAGAGAGAGAGAGAGATTATGATTGTCATTTGGGTTCCTCTGTTGGTACTGCAACAGGGCATGTGGCGTGTTTGTAGACCCTACTAGATACTAGGGGGTGGATGAAGTCCGCTTGACTATAAAGTGGACATGGATCTAGCCTAAGGAAAATATTTCCATAATTGATCTAAGATAATTATCAAATTTACATATATGCAATTTTCAATTACTTATTTATTTATCTTTGAAGTCCTTTTTCATATTTTTGAAAAATTGCATGCCTGTACCAGTCTGGCATTACAAGCATCCAACTTGTCCCAGGCCTGATTAGCATTATAATCCTAGGTACATTGGAGGGAAATCCAATAGAAGAGTTGGTTAATCATAGTTTTCCAACCCCGTGGGTTGATAGGAACCCATGCAAGTTGACTCGATTAGTCAACAGCTAATTGAGTCATGTTGAACTCAGTCTCGACAAGTTTAGGTTGAAACCAAGTCAACCCGCCACCCAGTTGACTCATGACAGGTCTAGCTAGTTAACCAGGATGTCTTAAGGCATTTCTTTTGTTACATATTAAAGACGAACAAAAGCACCTATATCCTTACAATAGTAGAATGATAGAAGCCAAATATAAAAGTGAAACTAAAAGTTTAAAATTAAAACTCATATGAAAACTATGAAGATTGTTCGAGAGGCATAAATTTTTAAAAGAATCACATTTCCTACATTGTAGTTATCACAATTGCATATTTATAGAAATATATTTTTAAATTAATTTAATGACTCCCAGTCGACCCACTGAATTTCCTAGTCAATTATAACCTGGTAACTGGTCAATGGCCCACCAGAGAAAAAAAACTATGCTGGTAAATGCTAAAAAGTGCCCACCATGAAACTTAAACATGCTTCATTATGTTGAGTTACTCCTAATTTATTGACGCATTGACAATTAGACTGGGCAAAGAAATCTGGAATATACAAAATCATCAGAGGAATCAGCTAGATTATTTCCGAAGACATTCTATGAGTTCAGCTTCAAACTGAACATGGAGTACCACTTACCAGACTACAAACCAGGTGTCTGTTGTTCCAAAAATGTAAGACATGTCAGAAAGAAAGAAAGCAATACCACAGAGGATTTCCTGCCAGGGGCAATCCAGCCACCAAAGCAGCAAGAATTCCAACACAAATGAAAAGCTGGTTGACAGATCCAAGTGCACCACGAATCTCAGTTGGTGATATCTGAATGTCAGGGAAAATAAATCTTCACAATACTTTCAAAAAGCTCTCCATAAATCTTAAGAGACAAAAGAATAGAATAGAATAGAATAAAATAAAATAATGGATGATAATAATACCAACTATGAATTGTTACCTCAGATATATAGAGTGGGACAATGGCAGATGATATGCCAATTCCAATGCCTGCAAGCAAGCGGCCGATTATCATTGTCTGTACACTCTGGGCTGTAGCACTGTGACAATCTTCCAAAAAGTTAAGACACAGCTGCCAGCAGCTAATCCAATTTCATAGTCTGCAACTACAAGGATAAATGGCAAACCTGAGAAAAGCTCCAACTGCAAGTGGGATCACATCTAACTGAAAGGTCCTCGTTCTGCCAAATTTATCAGCCAATGCCCCACCAGTGAATGATCCGACAGTGGCACCCGCAAGGGTTGAGCTAACAACCCATCCTGTCCAAAATTCATGCAGTTAAAGAAAGATTTTTTTTTAAAATTAATGCTCGTGTGATTATGAAGAAAACAGTCATTGCAAAGCAGACTGCAGCAAACAAATCATGGTCTTAAATTCCAGAACAAGTCAACCCTATGCTGCCCACTTCCGAGTTGGGTTGAGGTACCAGCACAGAGAAAGGGGCTGGTTTCTGCAATACCCTTCAGCACTGCAATACCCACCACAATGAGACAGGCTAGAAGTCAATTTTGATTTGCCACAAATAGACAGTCTAGAAATCTAAAAGAGATTTTACATCTTTTATCATTTTAAAACTGTCATCATCATCATCATAATCAAAGCCTTATCCCAACTTTGTTGGGGTCGGTTACATGCATTCTGTTTCTCCATTTTGTTCTATTTTGAGCCAAATCCTTAGATAAGTTAAACTTCTTCAAATCTGTAACAATATATATATATATTTAAAAAGAAAATAAAAATACACATGAATCCAATCTCTACTCTATTTTTATTTGCAAAGCTTAAAACTTTACTTGAAATATTATTTTCTATAACAATCTTACCAAATTACAAAATTTAAAATTATCACAATACTATCTCGTGCAAATATTGAATCACATTGATATTTGCAACATTGCTATGGGAAGTACCACTGCAGTTATGTGATTATAGACTGATTAGCTTTGTGGGGTGCTGGTATAAGTTGCTGGCCAAGGTGCTGGCAAAAAGATTAAAGCATGTCCTTCCTTAAATTATCGGCCCTTTCCAAGGGGCTTGTGGTCGGAAGACAGATCCTTGACACATTAACTCTAGGAAGAAGTCAAAAAAGGAAGGCATTATTTTTAAGATTGATTTGGAGAAAGCTTATGATCACATGGATTGGAATTTTGTTGAATACATGTTGCTCAGGTTTATACTTGGCGTCGGTGGATTCCTGAGTACATTTCTACTACTTCCGTCTTGGTTCTAGTAAATGGATCCCCCTTCTGCTTTCTTGTTTACATGTGATGGAAGCTTTGAGTATGTTTTTGGTGAAAGCTAAGGAGTTGGGATGATTCATGGCTTTGAGATGAATCAAATGGGGAGGCCATTACCCACTTTTAATTTGTAGACGATACCATCCTTTTCAACTCAACTAGGAGGGAAGAAATTTTGGGTCTTAAAAGAATTTTGAGTTACTTCCAATTGCCTTCAAGTCTAAAGGTTAACATATCCAAGAGTTTGCTTGTGGATTTGGATGCTCTAAGGATCGCATTTAGTCTTTGGCGGCCACTATTCATTGTAAAACTAGGAGTCTACCCATTATTTATCTTGGCCTCCCTATTAGAGCGAAGCCGAGGTCCAAGGCATTGTGGGATCCTAGTATTGATAAGTTTGAAAAGATACTATCTTCATGGAAGAAATATTATTTATCGTTAGGCAGAAGGATCACGTTGATTAAGGTGTGCTTATCAAATCTCTCGGTGTATTTTATGTCCCTTTTCAAGATGCCTAGAACTGTGGTCGATACGTTGGATCGTATTTGCAGGGATTTTCTTTGGAAGGGTCAAGGGGATAAGAAAAATATGCATTTAATGAGGTGGAGCGAGGTTATTAAACCAAAATGGAGTGGGGGTCTACGTTTTGGTAACTTGGAATTCAAAAATGGAGCTTTATTAGCTAAGTGGCGCTAGAGGTTTGGTGAGGAGAGGGACGCTTTATGGAGGAAGATTATAATAGCAAAACATAGTGTGGACAAGTGGGAGTGGTGGCCTGATCCCGGTCCGAGGTCCTGTAGATCAGGTCAGTGGCGTGGCATTATCTCAGTTGGGAATGATTCAACCAAGGTTAAAAAAATTGGCCGATACGCCGATACCAGTTCGTATCGGTCGATGCGTACCGGTATCAGCCGGTTCCGAGACGATAATTTGATGTGTATCGGTCTCGGTACCGATATCGCAAAATATCGCCAATTTATCGCAATATATCGGCCGAGTTTTCAAAATATCGGCCGAACCGATATATCAGCCGATATTTTCAAAATATTGGCCGATATTATATAAAAGCCCTCTAACCCTAATTTTTTTCATCTTTCTCCCCCTCTACTCATCCTCTTCTACCCAAAGACGGCCATGTTGCTGCTCTTCCTCCATTAGCTTCTAAAAGCATCACAAAATCTTTTTTTTTTTTGTGGATTTGGCTTATAAAAGTAAAGAAAATACATTTATAAGGTAAGTATATTAAATTTCTTTTATTTTTTTTAAATATTTGTTTAGTAGGAGCTTAGAAGTGATCCATGATGATGATTCCACTTATTTTATGTTATGAATTTACATGTTGTGATTTATGAGTGTGGATCTAGTATTTGGTTTTTTAAAATATTAAGATTTTAACTTTTGTTAAGATTTAGAGTCTTTTAATGTTAAGTATTATTTTTAATTTTATTAGTATGTAAAAACATGATTTTATGAAGCAAGTTTGATAGATTTAGTAGTAGAAGACATAGATCTACAAGATGTGGACATTTTATGTTTATTTATTTTCGGATTTTTAAATATTTTAATATTAAAATAAGATTTTTTGAGGATTTAATCACAAATTTGTTATTTTGTTGTATACTTCATGTATGATATGAATATGGTAAGTTTTCATTTTTTTTCAAAACATTATGTAAATACTAAATAGTTTTATATTTTAAATTTTATTTTCTTGTATGAAATAATAATTTAATATTTAAAACGAATATTTTGAGGATTTCACTATAATTTTTTTAAAGTAAGCATAATCTTTGTAAACTTCATGTAGGATTAATTTTTTTAATTGTTCTTTAATGTAATTAGTTTTATATTTTTTAATTTATTTTCGGATTTTTTTAATTTTAGATTAAACTATTATATATTTAAATTTTCATTATAAGTATGATTTCCTAATTTTATGTAATCGTTGTATACTTCACATATGCTAATTTTTTTGTGATTGTCTCATCATTTATGTGAATATGTAACATGTCAATATTTTTTATATTTCTGAATTTATTTTTGGATTGTTAGAACATGGAATTAGAAAAATTAAATAATTAATGTATCATTTAAATGTACCATTTTGAGATTCCAATTACTTTTATATGAATATATTAATTTCTTTGTTTTTATTATATTTTGGATCTTAGTTTAAATGTTATAAATTGTGCCAATGTGTTCTTTTGTTTTGAAGAAGCGAGATTAAAATGGTGCGTGACATCGATCTAGCATAGAACCATTGTGAAGAAGCTGGAAGCAAACACAAGATTAAATGTAATTATTGCCAAAAAATCATAAATAGAGGGATAACTAGATTGAAGCAATACTTGGCTCATAGGCAAGGCCAAGTAGCAAAGTATCCTCATGTACCACCTAATGTGAAAAAAGAAATGCAAGAGTTGTTGGATGCGGGAAAACAGAAAAAGGTTGTCAGAGAGAAAAGAAAAGAGGAGGAATTTGAAGCATGTAGGGAAGAAGTTTTTGGGGCTAGGGAGGGAGATATTATTTTCTCTGATGATGATGAGGATTCAAATTTAAGCAGGGCTAGAAAAGAAAGTTTAAGGTCACTTCAGGAGGAAGAAGAAAGAAGAAGAATACAGTATGAGGCAGCTATGAGAGGTGGCCAATATGATGAGGGTAGCTCATCTGGATCTAGGGGAGGGGGTTTGCATCGAGTATTTAGTTAAAGACAACCCCGCCCAGTAGATATTGAGGATGATGATGAACCTCTTACACAGGCACCTCGTAGGCCAAGTGTGGTGGGTCCAAAGGACCCATTTGCATATAGAAAACCAACAGCTAAGCAACCCAGCATTGTAAAAGCACTGAAGGGAAAATTTAATAAAGCAAGAGATAATTTGATAAAAGCTACTGGAAAGTTCTTTTTAGATGCAGCTATTCCACCACATAAGGCAAACTCTCCTTATTTTACCACTATGTTTGATGCAGCAGCGGAATATGGTCCTGGTATAAAAGCACCCACCCCATATGAAATTAGTCATCTCTGTGTTAAAAAAGAATATGAGGAGTTACAGCTCTGGGTGGAAACTTTTAAGAGGATTTGGAGAGAAAGGGGCTGCACACTAATGTGTGATGGGTGGACGACCCTCACAAAACGTCATCTCTTGAATTTTCTAGTTTATTGCCCTTTGGGAACAGTTTTTATCAAATCAGTTGATGCAACTGATTATGTTCAAGATGCTAGATACATCAATAAGTTGTTTAATGAAGTGATTAATGATATTGGAGCAGATTGTGTAGTTCAAGTTGTCACCGATAACGCTGCAAACATGAAGAAAGTAGGACTAATGCTTATGCAACAGAGGCCAAATATTTTTTAGTCACCATGTGCAGCACATTGCATAGATTTAATGCTTGAAGAAATTTCGAAAGGAAAAGTCATGAAACAAGTGATTGAAAAGATAAAAAAAATCACTAATTTTTTCTACCAGTCTTATAGACTTGTTTCAATGATGAAGAAATTTACAAACAATCATGAACTACTATGGCCTGGCATTACTCGATTTGCCACCCACTTCATAGCCATCGAGAGTATTTACAAGTATAGAGGAGGGCTTCTCTAACTCATTAAATCAGATGAATGGCTGAATTCTAAGTGGGGAAAGCGGCCAACTCCCCTAGCAAAAGAAGTATGCAAGACCATTGAGTCCAATAAGATTTGGCCTCATGTTAAAAATTGCTTAAATGTTTTTGAGCCTCTAATAAAAGTTCTTCGATTGGTTGATGGTGATGATAAGCCAACTATGAGCTTTTTATATGAGGCCATGGAGAGAGCAAAGATGGCTATTAAAGCAAACTGTAGATATTATACTAAAAATTGGAAAATCATCGATAGCCGTTGAGAGCGTCAATTGCATCATGACTTACACACTGCTGGTAAGTGGAAACTGATTTCTTATTGACTTTCATTATTATATTAAATTCTTTTTAATACATTACTCACGTAAATTTTTACATTTAATAGGTTACTTTCTCAATCCACAATTTCGATATGAATTTTTGGATCGAAATATAACTGATGAAATTCGAGTGGGCATGAAAAATGTTATTGAAAGACTAGCAAATGATGCCGATGAGGCTATTAGGGCAACAAACCAAGTAAGTAAATTAAAAAGTAGAGATCTTATATAATGTATGTTGTTTTCTTCAATTTAATTTATATCATTATTCATTCATAAGTCATAATAGTTGATATTGATAATTCTTTTTCTTCTTTAATGCTATTAGATCGATGTATATAATGAAGGAATGGGAAGTTCTGGCACCACCATTGCTCGAAGAGCTGTCACACAAACATATCCTGGTAAGGATTGTATAATATAAATAGTAAATTATATTTTCATTATTTGAAAATTCAAAAATTGAATGTTTAATATTATTTTCTTTTATTTTCAGCTAAATAGTGGTTAAATTATGGAGAGAGTGCTCCAGCATTAAGGACAATCGCAATTAAAGTTCTCAGTCAAACTACATCTTCGTCAAATTGTGAAAGAAATTAGAGCACCTTTGCTTTTATCCACACAAAAGTAAGGAATAAAATCACGATGGATAATTTGAACAAACTGGTCTACATTCACTATAACCTCAAGCTCCGTAGTCGAAATCGAAGAAGAAGAGCATTTGATGATCAACAAGATTACTTCTGCCCAATTAATTTAGACTATATATTTTCAGCAGAAGATGATTTGTTAGGTGAGTGGCTAGAAGAGGCAGAAGAGCCATTATTAGATGGAGATCCAGAGCTAGCAGAAATGGTTGAGGACTTGACTGGGAAGCAATTTGAGCCAATGAAAGCCTTTGAAAGATTACAAGAGATTAATTTGACACAACAACATAGGGGTACTACGGTTGATCCTATAGAAGCAAGAGAAAAGGAGGTGGGTGAGGAGAGTGAGTCAAGTATCTCTACATCTTCCTCATCAGCAGGAATTCCTCCTGATTCTCCTAGGACTGGCGGTCACTATGGAGATAATGAGCCACCAATGTATGAGATAGTTGAGCATTTTCCTGGTGCTACAGACTTAGATCCCCATCGTGGTTATGTAAAATATGTCTCACAAACTGAGACAGAGATTGGTAGTAGCATCGGTTAAGGAGGAGGGGAAGGTACTTCTGCAGGCAATATTGGACAACAGCAGGCTAGGTATGGTCCGTATGGATACAACCCTCATTGGCCAACTCAACTGCCTTTACCTCCACCGTTACAACCGTGGTATGAGCATGGACAAGGAATGATCCAACGTGAACCCCAACAAGCTATTTTTATTCCTCATGAATTTTTTAATTTAAATTTGGGCCCCCAGTCATCTCAATTTACTGAGGATAGCTCATCATATTATGAAGGGATCTTCGCTCCTCGGTAACAATATCAATATGGCCAAGGGTATGGGAGTGCAATGCAAGAGTTTGGATCATATTATTATAACCCATACCAAAGAAGAAGAAATGATGATGATGATGATATCGAGCCTGGAAGACACTCCACTTGGAATTAGGGTATGTATTGATTCTCTCCAATTGCTTTATGATTTATTTTACTGTCATTATGTCATATGCTATGTTAATATTCATGTTCTTGAATTTTACAACTTGCTTAATAATTGAGTGATAAATTGATGGTTGATGAATGATGAATGATAATTGATGACTGATAAATAATGATTTATATACTATATAAGATACAAGTATAACTTACAAGTGTACAACACTACAAGTCTACAACCACTATATATAAATTAAAAATAAGTTGTATTTTCTAAAATTTCATACTAATAGATAGTTCATATTTTATAAGTCATAATTATGGTTTTTATAAAAAAAATCACAATTTCGGACAAGACAGCGATACAGGATACCATAAGTTAAGGGGACCGATATTTTGATTTATATGTGTTACTAATGAAAAAAAACGTTGTTTTCCAGCATTTTCTAATATTTTGGATTTTTTTGATATTTTTTCAATTTTTTTTGGATTAAAAAAAATTCACACCGCGATGATCGCAACGGACCGCGAACCGTGACCGATACCGTATCGGTTTTTTGGACCGACCGATACCGCGACCGATACCGCGATTTTTATCCATGGATTCAACTAAGATGGAAAAAATCATGTCTAGAGGGGAGAGTTTTGTGGTTGGGGGGTGGCTCCTCTCTTTCATTTGTTTCCTTGGATCTTAGCATGGTGACTAGTAAGGAGTGTTCTATCAGTGATTGTTACAAAGAGAGGGATGGAGGAATTGTGTGGGAGGTGTCTTTTAGGAGAAGTCATCATTCTTCAAAGGAGGTCCAGTATGCAGAGTTATTGAGCTTTCTAACATGTTTTCGTGTAGGAACTCCAAGGATTCTCGGATTTGGAAGCATTTCATATCCGAAGGATTCTCAGTGAAGGCTTACTACTTGGCCTTGGAAGGAATCCAACCTTCTAGAGCCCTTTCAGCTTTTACTTGGTTAGGTCTAGATCCGCTTGGGGTTGAGGCGTTCTATTGGTTAACTATTAAGGGAAGGTCTATATGCAGATAATGTGAGAAAAAGATTGTTAACATCGGCGAACATCTCGGATTGTTGTGTGCTTTGTCAAAAGATGGAGTCGGTCAATCACCTCTTTCTTCATTGTGAGGTGGCAGCAGGCATTTGGAGTCACTTTCTACATAGGTGTAGCATGGCTTAGAGTTGCCCAGGGATTATGGTCGAAGCTGCTGAGTCTTGGTTGGGAGGTTGTTTCAGTGGGTGTGGGTGCACTCTTTAGAGAATGGTTCCTTTTTTCATCTTATGGTCCCTTTGGAAGGAAATGAATGATAGAATCTTCAATGACGCCGCCTCCACTCTTGAAGATCTGATGGCCGATATCACTCTAAGAATTGGAAGGTGGGGTTTGGTTAGAAAGGAGTTCTTTTTTCCTTAACGATATCATTGTTAACTCGGAAGCATGTATGGTATGCTGCCCGACTACAGAGAGGAGACATATTCAATGGTCTCCCCCTCCTCATGGTGTGTTTAAATACAATGTCAACGGAGTTGCAAGGGGTAAATGAGGGCTGGCGGTAATTGGAGGTATGCGTCGCAAATCGCAACAACCCAACAACAAAGGAGAGGTTTTGTTTATGTTCTCTAAGCATTTTGGTGGATTGTAATTCCAATGAAGCGAAGGTACTAGCTATCCTGGAAGCTCTTCGGTGCTTCTTAAGATTTTTCCATGGCAGTCTTATAGTGGAAAGTGACTCTTCTAATGCTATCTCTCGGGTGTCTAAACAAAAGGTGAATCCCTGAAAACTCCATTTCATCTTCAATGAAACCCGTGCCTTATCTTCTTCCATGAATGTCTCCTTTCATCATGAGTCTAGATTGGCAAACCATAGAGTAGATCATCTCACCAAACACGGGGTTGAGAGGACTACTCCTTGGAAGGATGGTGTTATGTAATTGAGGTTTGGGTGGGGTACATCTCTCATACCTTTGTACTCCTTTTGCTCTCTCTTCCAATCTCTGTGTTTTTTCCCTAAATCTTTAGTAACTGTTTCAGAAAAAAGTGAAAAAAAAAAAAAACATTGGTCTGGGAAGCTAATATGCATAAGCGCCTCCCCTAGTGCTTGGCCTCCAACAGGCCTATGCCAATGGACCAGAGATCATAGCTTGGATATCATCAAGTTTAAAGTCTGTCTCAAGTGGGTCCTGCTAATCAGAACCATGTTTTGCTTTTCAGCCTTTCTATCCTGGTTCATGTCCACTGTTGCTTTCAATTTAATGGATAGTGGGCATCTTTTGAATAAATGTGGACCATCCCCCTCAAAAATAGCTCTCTCCAATCAATTAACTACTTAATAGAAGGTGCAAAATTAGATCATGCATCTGATTAAGGTAAATGACTCAGCACTAAACATTCAACAACACTAAATATCACTATATTTGAGATATGCTACAACTTAGATAGCACAATTGTAACAATTTTACTATTTTTCATTATTTCTATTT
This sequence comes from Sextonia rubra, assembly GCA_037013555.1. Lineage (NCBI taxonomy): Eukaryota > Viridiplantae > Streptophyta > Magnoliopsida > Laurales > Lauraceae > Sextonia > Sextonia rubra. The sequence goes on from JASUAD010000006.1 coordinate 21,132,367, forward strand.
TTTTATTGTTTTTTCTGAAAGATTCTTTCAACTCCTTTTAGGACCAGCGTGATCATACTGGTTCGAAACAGCCAGTACGGACTCATCACAGTCACGACGGAGATGAAAACTGACACCAGAATTTAAAACCATGATACAAATGCCCCAACACCAAACCTAACAAACATAAAAAGAATCATGCAGCTCACTTTGTTAACAAAATTGTAGTGACCAGTTGTGGCTAATTTGGCATGTGAAAGGAGGATACTTTCTTTTCCATCTATTCAAACGTGATAATTGCTGTACTAACCTTGTAAAACAGTGTTTTCCACAATCCCAAGATCTCTAGAAAGATATTCAAGCGCTCCATTCACCACACTGAAAAAGAAGATGGGTATGTTGAGCTTCAATTAGAAACTGAAAGACATGTTTTTCCAGATTTTGCCATCACATGCTGCAAAATGCCTGAGCCCAAATTTTAAAGTGAAAAATAGAGCAACCTTTCTCTGGGCAACAGTAAGTTGCGAGCAGCATGGCATTGGGCAGTATGAAATTCTTCTGGAAAAAGGATATTTTTCCATAAACAAGTAAGTTCAGAAACCAAAAAATAAATAAATAAAAGGAAAAATTGCACTTCCATGGATCCATAATAGCATACCCCAGATGATATCCAAACAAAATAGCTCCCAAACAAGCAACACCAACGTACGGCAGAACTGATCCAGGAGATTTTGCTTGTAGCTTGTCAGGGCCAACATCCTCAACATCTCCATCTGCAACAGATTAGAAACAGAATTCACATCCGCCGATGGACAAAATCTACAGGGGAAACCTAAGTATCAAGTGTCACAGACAAATGTCAGAGGCAACATAAATATCAAAAATCTCATTTTCAAAAAGCAAAGCCAATTATAAAATGACCATTTGAAACGTGTGCAAACATTGGAGTATATTTGATTCCACAGAATTTAGTGAGTGACGAGTAACTAAAAGCATTACTTGAAAAATACAAGCAGAAGATATCAAACACAAAAACAGCAGTGTCAAAAAATATCCGAGCACAAGAACAACTGCAAATTTGGGTTTTCAGGATCCATCATATATCTAATTTTTGTCAATGGTTGGTGGATGTAGCATACTTGCCTGTTTGGAAACTCTTTATCTATTTGAAATAGAGCGAAATAGATATGTTTCAATTAGACCTTGTAGGTCTAAATCAATTAATAGGTCTAAATCAATTAAAAATTAATAAATAAAACTTACCATATACTGAAAGTTAAATGGGCTCAAAGTAGTATGGGCAAACTTGTCACAATACAAAAAATAAAATAGAATTGTCTGGTTGCTTGGACACTGATGTCTGTTAAAAAATTCTACCGCTTTGTTACTTTTTAGAAAAGAGGCATAAGGTCATCAAGCTAAAGCAATCAGATATTCAAATAACATTCCCAAACAGTTTAAAGCACTCAAATATCAGTCTCCATCAGTTTCAAATCAAATAGGCCCAAAAGTAGGCTTGCCAAACGGCACCTTAAGATGGAAGTTCCTCAAGTGGAAACCCAAAAATTAAGCATGAGAAAGGCCAAAATGCGAACCAGAAGCTTGAACCCTGCTCGATCTAGCCCGTGCTTTTGACCTGAAAATAGTGTCTTCTCCAATTCTTGAGCAAAGTTGAGCACCCATGACTAATGAACCAAGATGTGATCTGCCGCAAAAGCTTCTATCTAACACACACAGATTACTAACGCCTGAACTTCTCTTCCTAAATAAGCCGAAATCATGCAAGACTTTGTGACCTGCATTTCTGTTAGCTCCAACTGTCAAAGCCTGCATTTTCCCCTATCGGCATTGTGAATCAGAACACTTTAAAATAAAATAAAATAAAAAGATGTAACAAAACTAGTCCAATGACAGAAATATAAGAAATCAAACAGGAGGATTTATCATTTATCAGGTCCATCTTGCTAGGGGTGGACCTAGGTACGGTAATGTGGGGGCGGTTGCACCCATTGGCTTCAGTCTGTTTTTAAAATTATAACAAAAAATTGCCTTTATTTTAAATTTTTATATTAAAATCGTACATCCGCACCCACAACCCACATGAAAATTATAGGCTTAATTCGAAATTCCAATTGCCTAACTAGGTCCGCACCCATCAAATGAAATTTCTGAGTCCGCCACTGCATCTTGCTGAGCTGCTATGGGTTCATTTCTACTATCATGGGTGTACAGTTGGTGAACCCGGAGTCCGCACTGTCTGACCATTGAAAGTTCAAAACCACACAGTTTAACCCATTATAACAAGTCCAGTCTGGGCACAGCATTTTCCATGGAAACTGAAATTGGACAAAAGTTTCAGCTGTCCAATGTTATTTTCTGCTCACCACTTCTAGTGTTTGAAACCGCCCCATGAGCATCTGTTGCTTGCCCAGATGATGGAATCCTACTTTCACAGTGATCTCATTTTCTACGGAAAGTAAAAAAAAAACCCGAAGACTGACTTCATTTCCTCTGGTTTTAGATTCCATTGTTCATCGTAGCAAAAACGTTTTCCATGGCGATTTCTACTTCTTGTGTAATTGCAGTAAACGAGGGTCGAACTAGAAACCCATTTCACATGTAAATTCTTTCGCCCCACCAAAACATAGCAAGAAATGAAGTGTTCTGGAAACCCCATTTTTGATTGACCATAGTTCCATCTCCACCATCCATTCCAGTTCGAGGGGCAATCAAATGAACAGCTAGAATTACGAGGAAGGATCGAACGCAGAACACTCCAACTGCTAGATAATCCACACCAAACAAAGAAAAGGCGCATTTAGAAAGACGTAAGAGATTTGGATGGATGGATCAGGATTACCTGGTGGAGATGTTGTGTTGTGGATGAATTTAGCCAACTTTGAACTGTGCCTTCTTCTATTTCTCTGTAGATGAGATGAGATGAGGTTCGATTGGTTGCTTTTCTGGATTTGCAGAGAAGCGGATTTAGAAGGGCGTGGGCGTGGGGGTGGAGGTGACTTTTTGTGTCTGATGATCTTGTCAGTGGCCGGGCGCATCTTTGATCTGACAGATGGACGTCAAGATGTAATCTTGAACGCGCATCGTACGGGAACAGTAGGCCTGGCTTTCATGGTTCAGTGGATGGATGAAGGTGTGGGGCACTGTGTGGGGTCCACCTGGGCCCTCTTATTTTGAGATGATCAAGATAGGAGTGTTCGATGGGTTTTGGCTGCTTGTCCAATTGATGGGTTGGAGAGCATGTTTGGATGAGGATCCGACACGGATGGCAGATCCTCTTGGCCTGTCACACACGTCCTATGTGTGAGGGACTGTCGTCAACTCAAGCGTGGGGCTCAGATTTGATTCACCCAAAATGAGCATAGAAATGCCCGCCAATTTTAGTTAGATTTGGATCTAGAATTATTTCATGTGGAAGATTTGATTCACCCAAACTTGTTCATTTTATGCTGTGCAGATTTTATACCTCCACGCTTTTGTTAGGTCTCCGTATAACCCTTGCAAGCACTTATATCGTTTTTTATTATCAATTAATTTTTATTTAAGTGGTAATTCAATGGAATCTGAATTCTTGTTAGACGCCTAATCCATTAAAGGGTATTTTTAAGCCGGCAGGATCTCTTAAATCATTCAAATAAAACCTTAAAAAATTATGATATTATATACATTTTCTCAAAACAGAGAAGCATATCTTATGACACATGTGCATATAGTTATATATACATATTCAATCTTCCCACTCTGGAAGAAAGATGATTTTCATCCTTATTTTTTAATTCCAGTAAAATCAAGTCTAAGCTAAGCGGAGATCACCCTTTGTACATTGCCGCGCAGATTGTGATGGTGGGCACTACCTCATGATTGTCAAAGTGGGACATTGATTTTTAGCGGATTTCAAATGTGAGGCCCACTTGATGGGTTCATAAAGTATGTTAAGAGAATCTTTAAGCACCCACCTCCAACTTGGGATTAAGCATGTAAATGTGGGCCCTGCCATCACGGGCTGGCCCATCCATGTCTGGGACGTGCCGTTCTATGCCCAGGCAGCTGTGAGGCTAGCCCAAGGCATAACTTATGTCATGTCGTGCTGGCTGTGCCCTAGAAGGGCAGGTCGTGCTGCCTATAGGCCGGCCCACATGCCACTTCTAATTTTCTTTAAAAAAATTTAAAACTCTTTTTATATAAATTGAAGGATAGATTATGCACTTTTATTTCTACTTAAAATAAAATTAAAACTAGTAGAATAAATATACAAATGTGGATGCTAATTTTCAAATGAACAGAAAACATTTTTAATTATTTAAAAATTTATACTTAAGTTACATTAAAAAATAAAAAAATTTTAATATAAATGTTGTGCGGGGCCACGCCGTACCGTGCCACTGCCCAAGGCCCCCTGGCCCAACACAGTTGAGCCCTGGAACGGTGACGTGCTTGTCGGCCCACGGCCCATGTTTTTGCAAGTTGGGCCATCCAGGGCATGGGCAGCCAGCCCATTTTTACACCCCCTGCTTAGGAATCCACGGTCCACCCAGTCCATTAAGTTTCCTTGGAACCTCAATTTGGACATGGTTACCTGTCTTGGTATTTATATTCAATGTGAGATGATATATAATGGTTCCTCCTCTTGCTAAGCACTCTATCAGCACTCAGCAGACTTCCGTGCAGTCCATCCTAGACTTTGGTTGGTTTGGGTCCATATCATGTTACTCAGAATTTTTATTTGACGGGGGTAGACAATGGACATAGTATTATTTTCTTCATTATTTTGTTGTTTGAGGGTCATGAGGGCTTTTTTTGCTAAGACATGGGTCATCTTGCCATAAACCCCTCTAGTGCTTTTTCAAGGTCCATGGCCTGATGTTATCAAAGGTGACTTTGCTCACTGTATGTAACCTCTCACTTTCAGTTGTAGTGATCAGAAAAGGATACTCTTTTTCTAAACATATAGTGATATTATCTGTACAACTACCTTTAAATCTAATTTTTGCCCTAAAATAGGTGAAGTTTAAATATTTTCTATAGAGTTGTTTCTACAATAATGGTGAAATATCACGCGGCTTTAGAATATCACATAGGATGATATATGTGTGATATCACCCAACTTTAGCACTACATCAAAGTTCGCAAAAAAAGATGGCCGTTGTTTTATCCAAAACGATGGCTTATGGTCGTCGAAAAAATAATCCCAAGGCTGTCGTTTATGCTTTTTTTGTGAATTTTTTTACGGTTATAGAGCGTTGTGTTTTTAAAAAATGATGGTGCATTTTACAATAGACCAAAGCTACCAGTTACCATGGAAAAATGACTTACGAGAGCCGTCATTTTTCACAAATTCTGGTGTAGTGTAAGACATTGCATAGTCTAATGAGTCTAATATCATACAGCTCTAAGACATCATGCAAATAGTTCTATGAAAAATACTAAAATTTTGACTTATTAATTTTGACAATTTATAAGAGAATGTTCCGCCTAAGGACCACTTACAAGCAATATCCCAAAATACCCTTCCTTTCTTGCATTTGAAGGGACAAAACATGTACCCATAAGAAAAAGTAAATCCAAACGCCACTAGTTCTATTAATTAAGTAAAATAAAAGTAAGGTACATTTCTTTGAAATGGACCGTTGGTGTCTTCAGCATCCTACACTAATTGGGTGGTGTGGATCTTCCTTTAGTGGTCCATAATAATATAAAATCATTAAAAAAGAGACTAGCAAAAAATAAATTGTGAGGCATTATTTGACTCATGAACACCTTATAGTTCACCATCTCTAGCAAATATCTCAAGATATATAATGAGTGTTACTTTAAACTTTATCCAATAGCCAGTTGTGCCTTTTCAAAGAGGATAATCGGTCTAGATCTTGATTATGGAGCCTACGGATTTAAAAAATGCAAATCAAACGATCTCAAATCTTCCATAAATATCTCAACATCCATGATCCTACAACGGATGAAATTTGATTTTGTAGCCGTGATTGACCTTAGAAAGACATGTAATGGTTTGGTTCATGGGTCCCATAAGGGATAAAAAAAAAAGGTGAAGAAAACCGGACAATACTGTTCACAGAATCTCTTTCCGCTTCAACATCAACAACTGATTCCCCTTTTACGTGACTTTGTGGAATAGATGTTTTACCTCTTAAGTCCATTGCAAATAGACAGTCAAATAACATTTACTAAACATTCATATGCTATTTCAAACCCTTTTAAGACAAATAGACCTTGAAATTAGACTTGCCAAATGGGCACTCACTTCCTAAGTGGGGTTTGCATGGTACAGTGGATGCTAGATGTAAACGACAGATTAGTTTTGAGGTTGTGTTGGCTTTCTCGTGTTGATTACCTCTTATGATCGGTGTCGGGAGTGATTGCATGGATTTGTTGAAGTTGATGAAGGGGTTTAAGTTATTTTAATGGTTGGATTTCGTTTGAAGATTTGCCATGACTTTCCTTTTGTAGTTACCTAGTTTGTAGCTAGATCAATTGGCATTGAGTTCACAATTTGCAATTGGGGACTTAACCGTATCAGAAAATTTGATAGAGTACGTTAATTTGAATTGCTTCTCACAATTCATCTTATTCAGTATTCAAATTCAACGACTTCGATGAATTTATTCATCTATGCCCCCTCTATGAGTCCTCACCAGGGCCTTCATCTAAAACCTAAATCATTCATTTCTTTCGAATAATTTTTTAAAATGTCGAAAAGAATGTCAAAAAAAATCATATATCTTCATTTTTTATCACTCTAAAAATATTTTTGAGTATTAAGTTAAAAAAAATATGGCGAGAATGTAGTTTCATTACATTTTGGGCTTAATGACTCATGAGTGGGTTGAAAAGTCACTCTAATTGCCTTGTTAGAGGATAACTTTATCAAGCCTATTTGGTCCACATCATGGAGTTCGCATGGTGGTTTCACATCAAAGGAGGGATTTGATGGAGTCTTAAATTAAGTGAGACAATTCTAGAGAATTAAGTTAATCTAGTCTGATCTTATCCTTGTGTCTATCACTGAATTGACAAAATTGTCACGAAACTATCCTTAAGACGTAAAGACTGAACAAAATCATCTCTATTATTATTGCTTTTTAGTATTTGATTTTGGATAGCTTTAGGAGTTGATTGAGACATTCGAAGGTGTTATGATCACACCTCCATTGAATTTGATTAATTAGGTAGAAGGCCTAACAACCACAATCATTCTCTAGAGAGACCCACCAACAAGTAGTGTTTGACACATCGTCCAGAGTGTTTTAAAGATTAAATTGACCTTGCCCCCTACATTGGTTGTAGAAATAAATGATTGTTACTATCGAGAGCTTTAAGAAACAAACTTCTTTTCTAGTCTATAAGTTAGATGCATAAGTGATCGGAGCCACTTTACTGGTTCGACTGTGCTTGCTTTTCAAGAGGCAATCCAGAACTTCTCTTGTTTGCTAATATTCTATGTAAGAAGCGGATTAGGTGCTCAATCCTTGTCATTATTAGAGCTATGATTATGTCTAAACTGCCTCTCTATTCGTCATCTTCCACTTAATCATAGGATTTTAGGGCTGCCGATCTTTTTTACTCCAAATTGTTGCGTTTGGTCCCTCAGTGTATTCAAATGCTTGGCTAAAATTAATGTGATTTTGTACTTAATTATGTGTGAGCAAATTCGATCTTTAGCCATGGGTTAGTAAAGTGTGTTTGTAAGAATTTTAGTATATTGGCTAAATTCATGGATTAGACAAACATCTAGTTTTAGTCAAAGTTGTATTTTTATTTTTAAGCTAGGAGGTTGAAAAAGCTAAAGAGTCTCAGAAGAGTTGGAATGAAGGTCTTTAGATTAAAAAATCATAACTCACAAACCAATGATTGAATATGGGCAAGTGAACTACCATTAGAAAGCTCATTTCGAGTAAACATCCGTAAGTTCTAAGATTACATCAATCGGAGCTAAAATGACAAAATTATGACCTCATAAAGTTTATAAAAATTGTGCTACCTGAAATTACGAAACTACCATTAGTCAAATTTATATCTCTATTTTAAGTGGAACTTTCCTGTTTTGTGCTAATTCATATTTTAGTTGGATTACTATTATAAGGCACAAAATTAGAGCTAAAAAAGGTGATATTTCTCAACCCTAAGACAAATATCTCATTATTCTAAGTGGAAAATATATTTTGAAAATCATCTCCTCTACACCTTTTTATTGGAGAGCTGAATAGCTGAAGTTCTGCTTTAGAGATCTTTCTCTTCTATATCTCTTTGTGAAAGATAATCATCTAAGCGTAGAAGATCTGAGGAATCAAGCTAACAATTAGAAGTCGTCTAGTTGATTAGATTTGTACTAAGCAACAACAGGCCGTTGGTGTAAAATGATTCTTTATAAAAGGTTAGAGTCATGCGGATGTCTGTAAGTGGCTTGTAACTATATAATAATTTATAGTACTTGATTATTGGTCTAGTACGAACTCGGAGTTTTTTTACGTGTTGAGTTTCCACGTAAAAAATCATCTTATCTTGTGGTGTATGCTTTTGTGTTGATTTGCTTATTTTATTTCTGATGTGTAGTTAGTCATTTGCACACATGTTATTGAGGTTAATTACATTGATCCATTATAGAAGCTTTCTCAAAACCTTCAGTGTTCATTCAAATTAGGATCCTATCATCTATGATGCCTGATAGAGCAAGAATAAGAGAGGAACATACTGTTGCCATCATAGGGACACAAAATTTACTCATAAATTGTGAAGTATTGATCATAAAACCTTGCATTTTTAAAGTATCTATGCATCATAGTTTGCCATGATGAAAGCCGGTTGAGTTTGGATTTGTCTAGAATGCACATGGATTTGAACCTAAATGAAAGAGGACATATTTGTTTCATATAACTGAAATCCTAAGAATTATTAAACTTTGTTTTTATGTCAGTGATTAAAAATAAGAATCAAATGTGGATATCCAAAAAAATGACAATCAAATAATCTCCCTTTTAATGGAAATTGAATAAGGGAAGATAAAAATGAATACATAGCCATCACCCTAATATAATTTTTATTTTTTATTTTTTGATAACCTAGCTAAGGAAGTTGGAACTCAAGGATAGCCCGGCACGGCCGGGAAAAAAGCCCACTTAGGTAGGAAGGTAGCTCATACAAGCGGAAATAAGGGGGACTAGCCAAGGTTCGTACTCTGGATAGCCCAGTAAAATTAGCTATTCCTTACCACTGGATAGCCCTAGTAATTTAATAGCAAAGAAAGTTAATGTCCCATTTACATCTTCAGCTTATATTCCTCATCCCTCAACTCTTTGTTAATCTTTTGATGGAGCTCATTTGATGCTAAATCTCTATGTAATTTATGTAAACAAATCCTAGGTAACAAAGAACTCAAACTGGACTTGGTTCAACTTGGGTCGGTTATTACTTAGACATGCACTCGCACCTGAATAAAATGTCATGAGTGTTGTACATATGCAGAAGCAGTACTACTAATTGTTGCGCTTAGATCGGATCAAGGGCAACACATCAACATCATCACACACATAGAGAAAAAGAAAATCATGCAATCATAACACACAGATTTTACGTGGTTTACCATAAAAGCTACCTTCACGAGTTATGAGATTTCACTATGAAGGATATTAGGCAATTCGTTACAAGGACTCCCGCTCATCTAACATTTAGCTTCTCAATCTTCATATGTCTTAATCTTGCTCTCACAACACCCTACCATACATGGTGTATCAACACCACGGGAAAGAGAGCTCACATCTCTCATACACCCTATATGGCCCTACATGGTTTATACGACGGAGAAAAATCTACTACATTTCCTACATAGAGTCTGGGATTACATTACATGAATATATAGTGTATGCTTTCTTGGCCACCAAGAAAGCCCCGGTACAAAAATCAAAATACCTTTGACCCTAACCTAGTCATTGGCTAGACCAATGAACCAATCCGACTAAACCGACATACAAGACATAAACCTAATCGTGAGCTAAAGTTAAATAGTCAGACAAATATTTATATGCTTTATAATGAGCTCAAGGTACATATAGATGTATAATATTTGATCTTACCATCAGATAATTAGGTTTGCAAAGCTGGAAAGATTTAGAAGTGTTTCAACTGAACCATACCTTCTTTTTTTTTTTTTTAATCTTTATGGAACTTGGGTTTATAATTATAGTTATTTGGGGATCCATTTTTATCCCTTCATGAATCTTTCGTCTACGGTGATAATTCCAAACATTAGTACTTTCTTTATTCTTAGGTGATGGTAAGTAATTGGATAGGATTTGCTTCCATAAAAGGGTAGAGCTAGGTACAACCATGTGGGAGCAATCTCACCTGTCAACATCTGTTTGCTTTTGAAATTATAATGAAAATGCTTACCTTTGCTTTGAAAATTTATATAAAAATCTTGTATGTCAGCCCCCAAAACCCACATTAAAATCTTTGGTTTGTTCTAAAAATTCAATTGCCTAACTTGGATCTGCACCCTTCAAATGAAAATTTTGAATCCAACACCACTAATTTCAGGACAGACACCAATATCTATATAGCAACAGAGAAGTAACCCATTATCCATCCATGGTACATATCCTTGTTCATATGAACAAAGAAAAATGAAGTCATTGGAAAACTGAATACTACTGACTGTACAATTAAATGCACTGTGGAAAATGTTACAATCCTATGTGGGTGTGAACTGTGAAGAGACGCTCTTTCTTTTTTGAGGTCAGTACATAGCAATCTACTTTCAGAAGAATGTCTATGTGGGTTTCTTTCCATTCTTGAATATTAATTAAGTCAATAACCCTTGTGGGTGACTGCTGATTTAACAATTGGTCCTCTCTTACATGATAAGTAACACATGGGCAGGCCTTTTTCTCTTAATAGAAAGAAATATATATATATATATGAGAAAATATTACTATATGTGTATCCCTCGTACTATGGTGATGGATACTTCTACTTTTGAAAAGTATTAATATGCAAAACGACAAAAACATCATACCTCATATATTTTGACCTTGTTAGGTCTAAAAAATGAAGTGTCTCTCACCATAGTGAGGACAAAACTACTATGCATCCATCCCTCACACTATGATGAAGGATACTTCCATTTTAAAAAATATTAATGTGCAAAAGGATAAAATCATTACACATATATACCGCTTAGAAAAAGCTTATTTAAGAACTACATTGAGATCAGTGGTTTGCGAGGCAATTAACCCATGGCTTACTATACATTCTATAAACAATTTCATTTTATACTTCTGAATGGCTTATTTCCAAAAATGATCGGGTAAAGGTCCACTGACATTAGTAATTAATGAAATGGTTGGAATGGTCGGGTAAAGGTCTGGTCCACTAACCTGGCAAATTTTCTTTCCAAAAAATTCATACTGAACTTATTCTTGATAATCATGTTACAATTTATTCTAGATAAGTAGTTAAAAACTTCCACCCAAAGAAGAGGAAAGAGAAGAAGAGGAAGAAGAAGAAGAAGAAGAAGAAAAACAGAGAGTTTATATATCTATGGTGTTAGCCATGTAGCAGTCTGATTATCCAATAAGCTGGTATAGTCCTATTAGCTTTCGTATATCCTTTGAAAGTCTAGTTCTCGTAGTCAAAATAAGAGTAACAATGTTTATAATTGGTATAATCCTTATATTTTTTATGCTTGGCACCCAACTCTTTTGGTTAAGACCCTAGCATTCTGAGAAGAAAGTAGACCTTAGGTTAAGTAAGGGAGCCCTCTAGTGAGGAAAGTAGATGTTGGGTAAGTTAAATTAGCTCTCAAGTAACAGAAGGTGACTGCCCATATTTGAATTCCCTGCACAGCCAAGTAAGAACTAATGACTCTCACCAGTGAGGTAAAAGGTCGTTTTTGTATAGTTCGTATCTTACTTTGAGGCAAATGAATGAAAGACTCACATCTGACCAAACCAACGTGTTAACCCATTCATTCTCACAATAAAAACTAGAACAAAAAGCCATAATCACAATTTCCCTTCCTCAGACCTCTTTAATATAGGCCAATTTGAAGTGTTCCTTAAAAACACTTTTAGCTTACTTTATTAATTTGTCTATTTTTTCAAGCCATAGCTATTATTCTTCGTTATATTTAAACCTATAGTAAAGGGGCCTCAAGTGTTCGAATGGTGTCAACAAGTTTGTACATGTGGTATTAGGTTCAAAATAATGTCCAAGTCCTACGCAACCTAGTGGGTTTTTTTTTTTTCCAGGCAAGGGTCTGGGACTTATGAAAGAACCCAGCCATGTGAAGCCTGTGCAAGAATGCCTTGTCACAAGATTGGACAAGTGTCATGTACTAGTTCAGTTGGTTAGGGGCACCAAATGTTTTGAGAGGTGTGAGAATGTGCCTGCTCTAGCTCCTAGGCAAAGAGAGGAAAACAAAATTGCACTAGTCAGCTATTGCTTCAAAAAGAAAATGCCAAGTTAGCCCAAATATTACGTGTAATGTTTATCCACATTCCATTCACTTGGATCCAAAATTAAGATGGAAAGCTAGGTCCTATTATCTGAAAATCAGATCCATCTTATTGTGACAGTAACATGGTTGGTTTTCACCGGTCTTCCGTTTTATAATTCTTCTTCTTATTGGGCTAGTTTGCTGCAGTCAGAATTTGCCCATTTCAGATAATCAATTATTAGGTATCCACATGAATATGTGCAAAATTTGAATTATTTCCTTTCATTTCAAGTTTGTTCAAGATAACTCTTTTTTATTATTATTTTTTCTTATTTTGGATCCAGCGAAGTAAAAACTATCACTCCTTTTACCACTTGGATAAGGAGCCCTTCTCATATTCAAAATAACTCTTAAATCTATGTTTGTACATTTGGCACATTGTATTTGACCTATTCATTTACTAAACCATACTGAAGGTAGGAAGATGAATAGGGTTTTCATTATTTTTTTCTCCTCCACTAAATATCATGGAGAGTGAATGGGTTGGTTTGGATTGGTTAGATGTAAGACCAAGGTAGCTTGGTCACTGGGCATGAGATGAATTTGGGCCATAGTGAGTATAAATATATTTAGCCTCATTTTCATCAAAAGACAAATTGTACAGTATTTCAACATCTCAAGTAATAAACAATCAATGCTTATGTCTCACTGTGGATAATTAAGCCACAAGACTTGAAATATTGAACAATTTTTCCAAACTAAAACTCAAAGTCCCTTTCCACGGTGTTAGTGGCGTGCTCATCTGTAAAGTTAGTGAGTTTCCAGTGCTATTGTAGGTGAAGAAAACGGGGCACACCTTTTTTAACATGTAGACATTAACGCATGCGGGCCCCACTTCTCCACCAATAGAGAGTAGATGCCTAACAAGTTTGCCATCATAATCCTTCCATTTGTTTTAGACGATAGAAAGAGATTACAAAAATAGCAGTAGAAAGTGAGTTATAAGAGTAATGATTGCACCTTACCCTAACCTTGCTTATATAATAAAAACCTTTCAAGGAGACACCTTGTCTAACCTTGGAGTTAGTCAAAACATTAGTCATACACTCTGCCGATCTTAGCTCATGACAGAATACAATGCCAACTGAAGCCAGCAACACCCGAATTTTATTTTATTAAAAAGGAAATGAAACTTTTATGAATTAATCCTCCGATTAAACACACACACAATTATATTAGAAGATTCGCTTCCATAAAATAATAAAATATAAAATTTGATTAAGAAATAAGAAACTGCAATAACCATGTCAAAAGAAAGAAAATTTACAAGATCCACCTTAGCAAATCATCTTCACCTAGTGGTTCCTAAACATTTGTAGTTAAAGAAAAAGGAAAAAAAAACTAGTAATAAACCGACCCTACAAGTTGAGCCGAGTAGTCTATGTGAATCACTGTTTTGTTCTAAGACTCAACGAAAGTCGACTCAATAGACTATCCATTCAACTGAGTTAAAGCAATTTGACTGAGTTTGACCAAACTACTCATTCCACATATGCTTCCTACTCAAGGAGCCGCCGGTGCAAGACTAAGATGCAAATCCAAGCCCGTTGCATTATCATAATTTGCGCCACCAACAATTCCCGGCGCCGATCCTCTCACCAGCCGGTTGTCATCATGCGGCCAATTGATTGAAGTTTGTGCACGTCCGAAGGAGAACATTGTGACTGGATAATCTTGAGTGAGCCCCGGTGAAAACACACAGCCATGTGAGTGTTGAGAGGGTGGGCCCAGGGCGGACAAGTAGACCCAAGAAGGAGATCCGGCTGCCGGTGATCGGACCATGACCGGACGGGATGACCCAACAAGATGCCGCGGCCGCAGAGGTGCAGTAGGATTGTGTGTGACCCTGGAGGAATGTAGATGGCCTTGCATCATCACCTTCTTCATCCCTTGCCTCTCCTTTTTGTGTGCATTCTGGTGGCCTCCCAGTGCTTGCGAATTCGCAAATTCCCGACCACAGTACTGGCATTTGTACCGGCGACTCTTCACGGTGGCCGGTGAATTGCTGCCAGACACAGGGAAGCCAAAGAGCTTCACACTTGTGGTGTTCTCAGCAAATTCGGGGTTGCATTGATTTTCTTCCATGATTTTGGTGAATAAGATTTGAGAATTGGTGGATTTTAGGAGATGAAAAGAGAAGGATTCTGAAGAGATGAAGTGAGATGGAAATTTTAGGGTGAATGTATGGTTGTTGGGAATGAGAAGCATGGGAGTGAATAGAGAGTGGAAATGACCACTGGGGAGCACAAAGAGGCTTTTAGATTGCGCTAGTCTCGGCACTCATTTAATGGGGGAATGCACCTGAAGTTACAAGGTTGTCCTAATGCACCTGACGTTAACAAGGCTGTCCTTCGTCATTATTCTCTGTGTACTTTATAGGATGGAGGAATTCTAGAATACCAATGAGGTCCGGGAGTTGAATTTCTTCTTCTTTTTTTTTTTTTTTTTGTTTAAGGTCATGTTTCTTTAATTACAATTTATAACAAGAATTTAGTGTGTTAAGAATTTTTTTAGACATAATGTGATGGCGTTTTTCCTACATTGGAAATGCCAAGTTTCTTTTACTAGAATTCTATTTCTTTTGGAATTTCAAAAATTTCTGTCTCTTTGTATTTTAGTGGAATACCAATGGGCTTGGGTTTTGAAACTTTCTTGGTTTTGGAATATGATTTTAAAGATAGTGTGTGATTTAACTTATGTGGGGCTTGCTTTTTATGGACTATAGACAATTAAATCTAACATTTATCACAATACCCTGGTATTTATCAACGCTTGTGGATTGGCATGATATCCCATTGGACACTCATATGAGCTTATTAAAGTCTTTTGTCTTTACACATGTGATAGGAAAGTAAGTTTTGCTTAGGTAGTTGCTAAATGGGCAAATGCTACACATGTAGAACACATTAGCATTTTTGTCAAAGTCATCATTTTCATAGAGTTCAACCAATGGTTATAAGCGTACTCAGATTTTTCATAAGATTTTCGACATTGAGGAAGAATTAAGATAACATCCGAATAATTATGATTAATATATGAATATCGAATGGTTCAAACGATGAGATGTGGGGAAAATGAAGTGCATAAATTTAGTTCTATGCATTGGGACTTCTTCAAAAGTTCCTCAAAATTTTAACAAAATCCAATCGACTTCAAGATCTTGAAATTTATAGTCCAATAAATAGAATGGCTGATTTGGATTGCAAATACAGGGAATGAAAGAAAATTAAGGAGGTTGACGGTGTCCACTGGAACGTCATAACCAAATGAGGCATAATTGTACTAGCAACTTTTTACAAAAGGTGTGAAAGTGATTTCCATACCTATTTGCATGTTTAAATGGCCTTTATGTACACAATATTTTTGCACCTCATTTACGCATCACAATATCGCATATATAAATGAGTGCAAATAAAGGTAATGATGGATATTCATTACTATGTGAATCATTTGCAAATGTAAAAAACCACAACAACCAACCTTGTAGTATATGTTTATTTTACATATGTAGGGGAGTATGGATGCATTTGTGTAGAAAGAGGATTCCACTCTTAACAAATTTTCATTTCTGCATAAGAAAGGAATTCAACATTCTATCTTGAAATCCTCTCTATCAAGAGAAATCAATTCATTTTTTTTATTTTACATGGGGAAAATATATCACTCAAAACGATGCACGAGAAATCAAAACAATTTTCTTCATCATAGAGTAATAAAAATAAAGTGGGGGTTAAATCTTGAATAAAATAACATCAAAGGGGGTTAAAGCTAAAAAGCGCATTTTCACAAAGTTTACTTCTCTCAAAGTTATCGCACATGTTTGTTTGCACTTGAGTAAAGTGAAAGATGAGTGGAAGCAAGAGTAAGCATATCTACTTATACAAATTCCTCTTTTACTAATCTTCCCTCTCCCTAGAGATACTCCCACAATATAGAATATAACACCTTTTATGCCATCCTCTTCGCGTTGTATTTTTTTAACTTTACACCAACCATCTAAACAAATGCAAAGCAATGTATCCACTCATTTTTAATCCACTTATTAACTTTATTTAGGATGTGACCCTCACTCCTCTCGTGGAAACAAACAAGCATGTTATAAGGTGAAGGAGAAGTGCAGGGGCTAATGGTGTCACATTTGAACTCTACTCTTAGCCTCTACAATTTCCATCTAAGTAATAATGAAGTAAAAACGTCAAATCATCACTTCTCTTCTCACTTCACTTTTCCTATCCCAATACCACTGAAGTTACAACACACACACACACACACACACACACACACACATCATGGCCTCCTTTTACTCCTCCCTTACTACTTGTGTCAAACAAATAGGAAATAAATGTGAGATGGACCTCATATCATATATCATGAAAAAAGTAAAAATAAAGTATGTTAAAGTAAAAGTAAATGTATGGTAACATATGTGGGTAAAGAATGTTAAAGTAAAAGTGGATGTGTCGTCACATATTTGGGTAGTAAGAGGTAAAAAAAAATATCACAACCTAACAAGAGGTGAAAGAGAGTGTAAGTGATTAAAAAACCCCTTTTTATATTTAGACTTTAACATAACCATGCTTTTCATAGTTTTTTGTAGTAAAATAAGAAGCCTATGGAGGAGTAAATTAAGATTAGAAATGTAATATAAAAAGTTTACTTTCCCACTCTATTCTTTTCACCAAGCATGGTAAAGGTCAAAAAAGGGCCAAATCTCAACTAACATCAGCCTCACCTTTATTCCGCCAGATCTCAGCAAACATTAGCCTCACCTTTATTCCCCTACTTATGTCAACCAACTTTGTTTCTATGCTACCTTTAACAAAGGAAATAGTGAAGTTGATGTTTGACTAGCTATTATTATGGAGTTTCTACAAACATTTGGTGAGCAACATGATTTTTCAATACAATCACTAACCAAATGCTTATGAGAATGCATTCTTTTTCATATGCAGTCTATCTTGTGGAGCCCCCTTAAATGACTACTAATCAGTGGAGCTATGGTACTTGACTAGGTCTTGTGGATAAGGGTCGGAAAAAAAAAACCCTTCAAATCATCCTAGCCCTTGATAGAATATTTATGAACTTAATGGTCTTTTAATCATAGATTTATTATAGATTTAATCCAACAGTGGATAGAGGTTTGATGTGAGTAGAAATGAGCCTAGTGCCACATCATGGGAGGATGAAAGTGTGAAAGGGCATGCGGTGATCAAATGTGGGACACAATGGGCCCCATGAAGCTAGACTGCATATATATATATATGGCTGCTCATAGCCTCATAGGAGAACATTCTCTAAGAAAAGAAAAACTCACAACAAGCAATCAACACACAATGACAATATATACTTCTTACCAAAAAACATACAATATATACGTTCTTCAACTACAATATGTAACCTACATATACTGGAAGACAATGCAAAGCTTTCATTACTCTTTAATGGAAATTACAAGAGCTCAAAGTGAAGTTCTTAACTTTATAAAGAGCGCGCAAGCAAAATACAAACATTTCACAAAGCTTCTTTCTTCTCCTTCCTAGGTCTTCTTGAATAAATCCTTCTCTTTCGCTTTTTCTTAATCTCTACAATCTCTACAAACATTTTCCTTTCTTTTTGTTAATAGGAATTTCCGAAGGTATAAGCTCTTAACACCCTTGAATTAGAGAGTCCAATGAATCATCACAAAAGGAGCTAAATGAGTAAAAGTAGAATAAAGGAAGCTCTAAAAATACAAATAAAATTATTTTGCTTTACACATATGTCGTACACATATACACAGGTATGACATAATCAAGGCTTTCTTAATCCATCAAGGTCATTGATTCCCAGAATTTTTTTTGCCACATATGTCTAGTTCTTATCCCATCTAAAGTTCGTTTTAACTTTGAATCAAAGAAAAGAAAATATTTGATGCATTGGAGCGTGGCCCCAGTCTTGGTGATAATATATGTATGACCACCAGAAGACAAGTCACATCTTAAATGTTTGATTTGGATAATTTTTGTTCATACGACTATCCATCTCTTCGTTGCTGTCGCATTGGCCCACATACGTACTTGTCACTATGACATCCACTCAACAAGTATTGGATAACAGATACTAGCTAGATTTGAGTTACCCATGCTACCAACTAATAATTTATATATCTTCTAACAAAAAAATGAAAAAGGAAATATTAACAATCACCACCACCACCACCACCACCACCACCACCATTCTTCGACATATTACCATGTGATCTGAGGCGCCTACTACTTTCACTTGGAGCTAGTATTGTGAGTTCTACTTTTTCACCAATCGTTTTAAAGAATGGTGTTCGGTTTAACTTATTCTTTCCCCATACTTCTGTTTAAGATTTTTATGGCCCTCCTCTTCTCAGGCTTCTTCATACTTTGCGGTCTTTTAAAACTGTCATATGAAGGTTGGATCGATATATATATATATATATATATATTTCTCTCGTCTTTGTATGTTTCCAAATTATATATCTAATGTATTACTTGATTTTTCTATTCTATTGGATCTAGAGGAGAGCTGGATCTAGAGGAGAGCTTCCTGCAATTTTCTCACTCCATCTTTCTGTTGGAGTTCCTGATCCAAGATCAAAACAAACTCATAGCTGAGTCCAATTTCCAGAATCAAAAGAACCAATCTTCCAATCAACTTGGTTCTTCGCAGGAGACCCTCTGTGGAGGCCATAATTCTATGAGCATGAATCAAGGTAAATCACATGCATTTCAACAGGGAATGAAGTCATGGCCCACCAACTTGGTACTGCATTTGACTTTTCACACTCCCATCAAATGAATTTGCAAGAAAACCCATTCATAGTCTCCCTCATTAGTCCACCAACTTGGTATTGCATTTGACTTTTTACACTCCATCAAATGAATTTGCAACAAAACCCATTCATAGTCTCCCCCATCTCCTCCTGTCACCATCCCAACAACCTTGTGTGGTAAGTTCCCCCTGCTTTTCAAGGGGTTGGAAAGCTGACTGGGGAGAAGGCCTTTATCCTTCGAGGAAGAAAGCATTTGTTAGGTGACTTCTTTTACAGGTTCCCGTGACGGAAAAAAAGTTCCTCTTTGACTGTACTTTTCAATCTCCACATTTTCAAGCTTTACATTGAAAACCTCTTCAATGGTAATTAGAAACCAAATATGACTGACACTCAAATCAATCTATAGACGTATGTGCCGAACATTTCGTGGAGAAAGTTAAAGAAAAATGAATGCCATGACATCAGAGGCTATTGGAATTCTTTCTAGGTGGAAAATTCAAATGGTATTTCCCTTGATGTAGAGGTGAACACAAGAGTCTGGAGACTAGTGCAGACCGAGTTTTCATTGGTTAGAATCCGGAGAGCTTCACATGTAAGCCTGGCTTAATTCCGTTTGTTTCGGGCTGACTAAATACTAAAAAGGGGGCTCCTCCTTGATTGTGAACGTCCAGATAATTTGAGTCTTGACACTCAGAAAACTGGTTCTAGCCTGTGCTCACCTATTTTTTTCATAGAAAGGGCCCCGAGCCATGGCCCAGGCTTCGAGTGGCTTGGTAGCCAAGTAAAGCCCTTTTGCAGCACTGAAGAATGAAAATAGTTACGGGGGGAATTTTTACAAGAGGACTTTGGAAACGAATTTGCTTTGAAGGCTTCATATTTTCATGTTGACATTTTCCACGGTCTTTATTTTCTAATGTGTGAAAACATTTTTTCAGTTTTACCGAAAAGTAGATTTGGACAGTAAAAATAGAGTACAAATCAAAGCTAGCTCGAGACAATTTAAGGCCTAAAATAATAATTCTAAAAGAGGCCTTTTATTTTTTAATATTATAATAAATATTTTATTTAATTCATATCTAGAATGTAAAAAGATAATAGTTGTTTTTTTTATGCAAAAAGGTAATAATTGTTTTTTTCTAAAATGTGAAAAGATAAAACCTTATCTTTTGGGGAGAAACAGTAGGATGGAAGTTGATTGTTTTGAAATTTAAAAAGAAGTCAATTGCGATTATGAGGCCTTTTTTGGGGGATTGAAAAATGGGGGTCTAAAGCAAGTGCTTTGTTGGCTTTATAGTAAAGCCTCTGGCACAAATGTTCTGCATTCTTATTCAAAAGAGAGATTCACATTTCATGGCACCAAGCAATAGAAACTGAAACTACAGAGAATAAAGTGTTCTCTCTACAGAAAATAAAATCACTATGGAAATAAAGTTTATGTGGTGCACTTTATATGTAGCCTGAGCAAACGAATTGTTCGTTTTTTATGGTCATTTAAAGCTTCCATGGAGACCCCCTAAGAAATAAAAATGATCTGCTGCACAAGACCATTGTTACCACTTCTTTATTCATACAATTGCTAATAACATTGTAGTCATTAGTAAAAGTTGTCATTGCAAATAGGGGGCTTTTTTTGTCTCTCTTAGCTTTATATATGACATATGTAATATTCAAACAAGAGGAGGGCATCAATTTTTTAGCAATTTCAATTTTAAACGAGGGGCCCTATAATCAAGTTCCAATTGTTTCATTCATCCATGCTTTGAAGTTAGAGGTGATACTCGAAAAGAAAATGCAAAAAGGAAAAGAATAGAAAATGAAAAAAAGGAAGAAGAAATTGAAGAAGGAAGAGGGATGATCAAAGGGTGAAAAGACGACATCTAGAGAGAGGAGATAAGATCCAAGCCATAGGTTAAAAGGTAGGTCATAATTCTTAAATTTTGCCTCCTTGCCATATTTCCTTTTACGTCTTTGATCTAGTTCAAGGAACTAGTAGATCTAATGTGCCAGCTTCTTTCTTTGGTTTCACTAGTAAAAAGACTTATGTTTACCACATGATTTATAGAAGTTTTTTTTTTCATTTTGAAATTATCAAATATGAAATGATTGCATGGGCTGATTGTGATTCTGAAGTGCCCATAGTTATATATTTCAATTGTTGAATCATGAGATCTGATCGGATAAAAAATAATTCTATCCATGTGATGCATAGTGTTATTTCATGTGATTTTCTTAAAATTTGAAATTTAGTGGTCAGATCTTCACAATTTAGGTTTTAAATTCTTGATTCTATTCAATATTTTACAATATTCTTGTCTGATCTGATGTGCTGGAGCATTTGAGCTAATTAGCTCTAATTTACTTTGGTTTAGCCGACTGCAATTAAGGTGTGTGTTGTCATGCGATTTTTGGATAAAAAATTGTAAGGACTCAACCCATAATTATATGTATTAATGCTAATTAATAGTAATTTCAGTAATTAATTGGTTTTGTTAGTTCTAATAAGTGGTTTAGAGGTGGAGCAACTTAGTTTGAGGGTTAGAATGGATTTTAAATGACTTTGGAAAGGTTTGAGAGCATTTTAGTCAAATCTGACGGCTTTAGGGCCCTAAGTGCAAAATTCAAAAAATTTTAGGAGGTTATCCGTAACTTCAGAAAAAAATTCTCATTTCAAATTTATTTGGTAGATAAAATTATTTTTTACAACTTTATGTTTTCCACCATCCTCATATAGGGATGGCAACAAGGCGGGTTTGGTGCAGATTGGGGTCAACCCAAACCCGGCCCGTTTTAAATTTGTCTCATTCAAACCCAACCCGCCTGTGATAGGTCATTGATCTGTAATACCAAATACACCCCATTTGAGTAGGTTAGGTCGAATTTAAAGCTTAAAACTTTCAAAATATGTAAAATTGGATGAGAATGTGGTAATAGAGATAGAGCATGCCACCTTCTATACCCATATGCATTATGTTAAGGCCCAAATAACCTACACCATATGAGTTTTGTCAATTATTTTTGTAATAAGTATATAAATATATCTCTAGCCATTTGGCATACAAAAACCCTTTATTTTGCAGTTTTAAAGTTTGGTTAGAGGCATAGTGGTCATTTTGAAAAAGTTAAAGTGAATTTCCAAAGTTCTCAAAGTATGTTGTTCTTAGGCTGTTATAGAACTTTTCCGTCTCGCAGGAATAGAGGGCATTCACGGCCAAGCCGGGCTAAAGCATATTTAAGCCCGGCCCAACATTAGAAACACAAACCTAGGCTTGCCTAAGCCCAACAAGAGTCATAAAAGTTAAGACCGAGCTAGCCCATTTAATCAATCGAGTGGGCTGAAACTGGCTTTTTATCAATTTTGTGGGAATTCAAGCAATTGTTTAAATTAATTGAATTAAATTAAATGCATTCCATGCATGGGTCAGGCCATGCCGCACTTTGGGCTTTTATCACTTAATACAAGCCTTAACCAATTATTAAATGGGCCTTACTACATATATCCATGCTGGGCCCATGAGCACCCCTCTTACATGGCGAGTCCATGATGTCGAAGTTACTAAGTCATCTTCAAGTCCCACATTCATTTCCTATATAAACCCTATTTTCCTTTATTTTCCACTTTTTTTCTCTTATCTCCCTCACATTCCAGCGATTGAATGCATAGATAATACATATGAACCCCATGAATTGCACAAATCGACTATAGAGAAGAAAGTGACTGGACTTGTATATAGAGATTGCACCTTTACTTTGCATGAAGCCTTCTGGTGATTATATATATATGAAAAATTCTCAGGAATACCCTATTTAAAAAGGAGCATTTCTGCTCTCTTTCTATCCTCCAATGAGAAATAAGACATGTGGTGACTTTTTCTCCTCTTTAAAAGTAATATTAATTACTTATTCACATTTCTAATCTCTTATTCATTACAAAAAGGGGTATTTTTACTTTTAAAAATGCGCAGGCCCTATATATATATCTAGAGAGAGACCAAGAATTGGAAATGCTTTTGGGGTGGATAGAGATGAATGGGGACTTCATCGCATTAGCTATATACCTTTTCACTTAGCTCACATTACAAAGCCACCCTCAATGAAAAGAAGTCAGGGTATTTGGGTACCCTGGATAACTCTTGATGCATCATCATCTCAATTCCTCTCCTCTCCTCTCCTCTCCTCTCCTCTTACTAATTAAAGAAAACCAATAAAACAGCCATTTATTCCATGTAATGATTTCTTAGGATTCTTTGGACATGTTTTTGCAAGTAGTTAAAAATTAAAAATCAAAGGTGACTATCCAAAAATGACCCTCACATAATCTATCCTTTAATAAAAATAAATTATCAGCCATCAACTCTAAGTAATTTAAATTCTAAGAAACTCAAACATGCCATCTACATCTCCAACTTAAATCCTTCATCCTCTCACCTCTTTGATAATAATTTTTTAAAACCTATTTGGCAATGAATTCCTATATATTCAATTTCATATAAATAAACGGGCCAGAAGTTAAGAGGGAGATTTGGTAATCTGGTTTTTTTTTAACCCTAGCGAGGGACCGGTTCCCAGTAGTTCAAATCCTGGAGAGAGAGAGAGAGAGAGAGAGAGAGAGAGAAGATCTGAGTTTGGGCTTTTTTTTTTATTGCAAGGAAGAGGAAGAAGCCGCTGCTTGGTACAGGCTTGTTTAAATTAAAGCCTTTCTTTGAAGCTCATTCTTGCAACGAAATCAGAAAAGCCCTTTGTTTATTTGCTGAAGCATGAACGGGTTTCAACCCTTTCTTTCAATGTTTCCGGCTAGGGTCTTGAGAAGAGGGTTGGGTCCCTTGGGATATGTGACTGTTTCTAGATAGTAGTTTCGGTGATTTTGCAGGAAGTGACGGTGTGGGCAATTGGAAACTTTCGTTTTTAACTTGAAGTGTGACTCAGCCGAGCCTCTATTGACCCTACTCGCTTATGTCCGAATCTGAGTCAACTCAGACACGGGTGAGTTTGCAAATCCTGCTGTAAAAGACAAAAAATGAAATTAGAGATAGACTCAAAACTCATCAACCGTCAAGTGGATTCACAGGGGATTTCAACACGTGACTTCTTAGCTTTTAAATAAATAACCTAACCACTACGGTGCTCAAAGATGAATATATATTTATTTACCAAAAAAAATTCTTAAAACTAATTATATGAAGCATGGACCCTAGCCACATCACGTAGATCATGCCCGTGCACAGGTTATTATTGTGCTAGGAGTATAAATATACAAGTTGTTTGTTCATTGTCAGTGCCAATCTATTTGATAAATTGTGGGTCATACCTGCCAACTAACATATGAGATCATGTTGCCCCTGACCAAGCAAAAATTATAAAAAGAACCCATTCATATGAAGTGCCAGTCATTTCCTTTTGCTCCTTTTCAATCGCTTGCAGGATCTCCTTAACTACAAACTACAATAAGGATTATTATATTTTGCAAGTTGAAGGTATAATGCTTTAATAAGTTTCATATCTTTTAAAATTTTACTTCTTTAATATAAAAAAATTAACTAGACTACTTGTGTCTCCCAGTTGAGTCCAAGTCCCAAGTTGGCCAGCTATGACAGAAAGTATACTAATAGAAGGCCTTCGCTGCAGAATCTCTCATTCTAACAATTCAATCTCTCTGCCACAGAGGCCAACCTAGCAATGATATCATTCTTCATAGTCACTGAAAATCAAAACAAAACCATCACAAGACATACACACCTGCATTCAGAAGTCCCCACTCATTTTTATTTATTTATTTTTTTTACGATTACGGTCACATATGACCACTGTTTCTATTCTAGTTAATTTCAGTATAAAAGTGAATGATCAATTTTAGCAGAATCCCTTCCTCTCAAGTTGCAGTAGTTGAAAAGCTCGGAATGTGATGCCTTCAGTTAGCACAACAACAAAACGTTTCATACAGATCCTTCAGCGATTTGAAGCCCAACACTTTGTGCAAATTCCTCAATGTGGATAACATAATTACAGGATTGCAACTAAGATAAATATGCATTTTGATGCAAAAATCTCAAACAGATGTGCGGTGCGATTAAGATTCTTTCTGATGCTCAAAATGATAGCACTGGATTCAGGAACCCCACACAATCATCCAACAGTTAACCCATGTTTCATCAAGCAAGGCCCTGGAACTCAAAACACCAGTTTTGCTTTCCATAATTCACCTGCTATCTATCATCTTCTGTGGATAACATAATTTAACTTCTTAATTAAGGGCTAGAGAGCTTGTCAGATTGACAGAACCAAACTTAAGAACTCACCCCTGCCGCCAAATGAAAAATGTGCCATTTGAAAATTCAGATGCTTCAAATCTCAATGGATCTTCAAGTTAGATAACATCTAAAAGTTAATAAGGTGATCATAAACCCAAAAATCAGAAGTTTCAGTTCACACACAACAAACAGAACTTTGCCAAAGATCCATTACCATGTCATCAAGCAGGACCTCAAGAATGTTGCTTTCAATCTCCAAACCCATATCAGATAGTTCGGACTTAGAATCGGTCCATTTTCCAAAGGAATTGCTCATCTCTCTTTCTGACATACTTTCAAGATCCTTCCCGGCCAAATTTCTCCACTTCCTGATATCCTGGAAAATCTCTCCTGCCAGCCTGCCTCTGCTCAAAGACTGTGGCAGTAGAGACCGTTCCCTGAAACCATATTTCAAGTAACAACTGTATCTTGAATCCAAAGATTCTACCATGCAATCAAACAAAAACCCCCTAAGATGGTTCCTATCCATATCAGGAATACCCAAACAGCATCTGGGTGATCCCCATAGATGGTCTGTGAGAGCTAACTTGTTGAGGAAAAGCGGATCCACAAGGGTGTCAGCACCAATGCCATCAGCATCATACCGAGCAAGGTTTTCAAACACCAGTTCCATATTCAATATAACATCTCTAGCATTGTCAAGCTTCACTCCCATCAATCCAATCTCATCAGTATCAATACCAAGCATACTGGATATATTGTTGATAGTTCCAATCCTGACCTTTCTTGAGTTAATTGAAGTGGCAGAGTCCAAAAGATCTGGATCATGAAGCTGTGGTTGCATTTGGCAATGGGAGAACCTGGACCGGTTATCCAGCTTGTGTCCTGCAATCAGAAGCACATGAGATGAAATAGGCAACATGTTTCCACAGGCAGCTAAATAGAAATGTAAGGAAAGGTGTATACATGTGTGCATTTTTCCCCACAGTATTTTCCTCATTTCAAAATTTTAGAGTCACTGATGCCACTAAAACAGAGGAAAAGATAACTGATTTTGTAATCTGTGACAGATTACAATGCCTAAATTTTCGGAATATTGTTTTCTAGGGTGGGTGTTGGTGTGGGTGTGGGTGTGGGGGTGTGAGAGAGAGAGAGGTATTTAAAACAAAAAATTATGGCAATGACTTCAAACCTGAGGAATAATTGGGACTCTCAGATAAGCAACTATCATTTGAAAATGAAGCTTCTAGAATTGATGTTGGACTGGGATGATCACAATCAGCAGCAGGTGGACGAAACTGGACACAAACCTCCTCTTTGGCTTCAGTCTGAAGAAAATAAATGGAAAAACAAAATGTCAGAGAAAATGGTTGCCAATCCAAAGGCTGATCAAGTCCCCTATTTCACTCGTCACAACACACAAGAAAATGAAGATAAAAAATAATCTGCACACGATTACTGGGCTATCAGTGAGAAGAGCTTGAATGGATCTTATAGGCTGCCTACAAGTCAAGCCAGTTAAAGAGTGCCAGGTCAAGTATTTTGTTTTAAAGCCTGTAAGCCCAATTATACCCATTTAGTTGAAACTTTAAAAATCTTAGAATATTTTCATTCAGTTAATGTTCTGTGCAGTCTTGGTGATCTAAAACTACTCTCATACACATAAAGGTTAGCCTAAAAAGTCACTTGACCAATGATCCAAGCCGCCTATTGGTGGCATTGACAGAGATAGTTGACATAAAATATATAACAATGCATTATATTTTTTAAATGGATGGATAAAGTAAAAAATAATAAAATGTCCATGTTTAATAAATAGTATAACCAAATTAACATTGTTGAGCCATGCGTAGGTTTTAACATTTTACAAGGGGTTAGTCTTAAGGCATGACATTCAGTGTGCTGCTTTGGCTAACCTTGCCCCAGCTTAAGTCTATCCGTAATACCCCTAATCATACCACAGAGATGCCAGTTAACAATGCAACACTAACTGCAACAGATAGAAGGGAACAGAGAAGAAACTGAGCTCCACAGTCCACATTTACCATCCCTACAACTAGGAAAGAATGGCATTAATTGCCTATTTGTCAGTGCTACTTTCATCAGCGGGACATGTTCCACCAAATTAAAAAATAGTGAGATAGCCAAGGCATTTTTGGTTACCTCGCTCTTTTGACATAAATGAAAGACTCAGTCTTTTACCAAAAAGCAAGTCAGTCAGGATAAATTCCATTAGTCTGGATCAACCAAATCCAGTCCAAACCTATATTACAATATCCATTACAATGGTATAGGAAGAAAAGTCCATCATTTGCCCTAAGCAAGTGAGGCCGCAATATGTAAAATGAATTACAAGTTTTCCATACAATACAAAGAACATTGTCTTTGACTCTAAGTTGGACTGTCAAAGCTCACGAGATTTAACCATCACAGCCCCAAAACAGAGCAGTTTGATGGCATAACTAGATACAGTCGTTAAAGATACTTTTGTTTATCAGCAACAATATTTCATTGACAAATGAAAATCATCGACAAAACTTACAGAGTCGAAAAGAAATATTTACCTCCATTTTCTCTCACAAACAAAAATATGATCAGTTCATTACCCTTCCTTTCCTCTCCTCACTAGACTATAAGCAACTTTAGAAAGTTTTATCCATATCCAAGTCATACTTTGCAAAAGAATCGGCTACTTGATTTTGTAGGATCTCGGACCCCATTGAGCTACTACTTATCCCAAAAGCGGAAGGTGAAAGGAAGGGTAGGAGCAATGGTTTTATAGTCTTCTCGGTTGTGTTAGAAAGCATACAAGCATCACTCCCCACGGGTGCCCGAGAGTTGTACTAGAGACCTAACACTCTCCCCCTCACCGGTACCACTTACGAGGAGACTCGAACCCCCAACCTTACCAGGCTCTGATACCAATTAAGAGGATCTCAAACCCCATTGGACTACCACTTATCCCAAAACCTTGAAAAGAAGGGTAGAATCAATGGTTTTATAATCTTCTCGGTTGTATTAGGAGGCACTCGAGCATCTCTCCACATAGGTGCCTGAGGGTTGTACTAGAGACCTAATAGATTTGCTTCTCTATATGCATGAGAACTGAGAATACCAATATCAGTGAAGCAATTGTCTTCCAAATCTCCCTCACAGTAGAAGCTTACCGCCATGCTTCTCCTACTTTCCTCTTATAGCTCAATTTATTGCATGTTGAACTCTAGACCAACCAGGTATCCAGAATATTTACAAACCTGGCTAGAACATGAGGATTTTCAAACATGTTTCAATGTAACTACAACTATGAAGTAATATTTGTTTTAACATCGTTACAAGTAAACTGTAGGAACCTAACTCAAAAAACAAAAAAAAAAGATTGGTTTTAGAAAATATCCTTCTCTTAATTATACCCAGGAGAGACAGCATATCTTTATGATACCCATGTTGTCTAAAGTTTGTGTTTTAGAGTGTCAATGTCCCAATATGTGCTGCATATGACAATCATAGTTTTACCTCGTTACGAAAGGTCCAAATTGAAACCAAAGGCTGATTTAGATAAACTAGCTTGTACGACACCCAGCCCTAATGATTATGGATTACCAGAAAGAATGCTCTACCAAAATTCCCCTTCATAATACAACTTAAGACTGGAGGTCCAAGCATTCAACTTAAAGCTCATACAAAAGCATATAGAATAGTGTTTCGCAATATTAGTTTTGATTGTCATATGCTCATCTGACCTTTTCCATGCAAACCTTGTATGCAAAAGCTCTGCTCAAGGAATGGACAAGCATAACACCAGAACCATTAAATAGTTTGATTACTAAATATATTCACGAGTAAAATGATAGACAATGGCTCTCTCCAGATTCCATCAGACAACTGACAAGAAATTAGGTTCAAATCATATACTAGCGATAGTGATAACAATAAGTAGTGTGGCAACTAAATGAAGAAAGAACTAATCAGTCTAAAATACGTGAAAGAACCAGAAAGGATAAACTCACCTGGAACTGACTGCCTGGACTGTGAACCATTTCCTGCACATGGGTGCAATCAGAGCACACAGGGCTATTACTATACAAACTATCCTTCAAACTGAGCCCATCTGAGCAGTAGTCTCCATTTTCTTGAGACTTTGGCCTGTTCATCGACAATGCAGATATCAACTCCTGAAGAATAGCAGTAGATCTACCAGACAAAGTATCACCTGTG
Source organism: Sextonia rubra (assembly GCA_037013555.1). Taxonomy (NCBI): domain Eukaryota; kingdom Viridiplantae; phylum Streptophyta; class Magnoliopsida; order Laurales; family Lauraceae; genus Sextonia; species Sextonia rubra. The sequence continues at coordinate 21,162,113 of JASUAD010000006.1, forward strand.
ACAGACTCATCCCTCTCTAGACAAGTCAACTCCTTTAGCTTCTGCTCTAAGAGAGCACCTAGAGCATCTCCATTGAATCCAGTCACTCTTGTTAAAGGCGACGAACTTTCATTGTTTGAATCCAACACCACCTTTTTATTGTGAGAAGAATCGCGAGTCACCTCACCTTTGCTCTGTTTCTTCATTTCTACAGAAGAAGTATCCTGCCTCTTTGTTGAACTAAATGTGAAAAGAACTGCATCCGTACCCTTACTGTTTCTTGCATCATTACCTTCTGCCTTCTTAGGGAAAGCCTTTTTATCACTACACCGACTTACAGAGCGAACAAAAGGTGCTGACCCATTTTTATGAACTACATCACTAGTCATGCTTCTTTGCTTTACAAGAGTAGAATTGGCTAAACCTGTATTTTCAACATGCGGACTGCTATTAACTGGCCGTCTTTTTCGGACTAAGTTATTCACCGTTGACGAAGAATCATCCATCTTCTCCAAAGAACTCCTTTCCATTTTCATTTTTGCAACATTTAATACTCTTGTTGATGTCTGCATACGGGTAGTGTGTCTCAGATTTCTATTTGAAGCAACATAGTCTTTACTTCTATTGACAGCATTAGAAGGTGAGTCTCTTCTGATCTGATGACCAAACAACTTTGTCCTTTCATGTACCCTACACCTAGCTGGCATCATCCCGTTGCACTTCTGATTGATCTGCTTAGACGAAGTTGAAACAATTGCTGGTTGGGGCCTGGATTCCCGGGCTATCGAAAACAATTTCTGGTCTCTCTCAATATGAGCTTTCCCATTCATAAAATTCTGAGTCCTTGTATGCAAATTGGCCCTAGCCTGGAAGGCAAGAGAGACCGCCCTGTGACATTTGGGGGAAACAGATCTCCCCCAATCAGCAACAACATCTTGCTCGAGGGATGTTTGGGGAGATCTCATGCTATTTTCAGATCCATGAGAGGAAGCATTACTAAATTCTGAAGTGAGCTCCGAAGAAGAAGATGCAAAGTCAGTAACTTGTTCCTCGACATTTGGAATAAAATCCAGTGCATCTACAAAATTACCACAGCTATTGCATGTAGACTGTACACTTAACGACTCGGCACCAATTGGACCAGTGGCTTGTCTAGTTTCCTTTAATGAAAATGATGCCCCTTCTATTGGAGTATGATCATCCAGAGAAATGCGAGGAGAAGCGGAATATGTAAGGGAACACCTTGCCTGGTTTGTTGCTCGCAAACCAGGTTCCAATATTCTTGTAGCGGCTTCCACCAACCGCACTGCATTTCTTCCAGAAAGTCTCCTTGAATTCTTGACTGGAGAAGAAAGCTTGTGATGTTGTTTTCTTGCCTGCGTGAAGACATTTTTGAACTGTAGTGCTTCAGCCCCAACCTTTGCAACCGTGCGTCTATCAAAACACCCTGTCTTCTGCAGCTTCTGAGGCCTCGAGTTGGCTTTCATTAGCCCCTTTTCTGAATTCACATTGTGACCATAGGAGAACTCAGACGCTTTCTGAATATTATCAACATGTTTCCTTCCTTGTTTTGAGTAAAAATCTGAAACAGGAGCTTCCTTAGGTCTATCACGGTGCACAATAGGCAATGATTCCAGACCCATTAGCCTGGCAACCAAACCAGGCGTCCGCATTGCATTTCGCTTCATATCACAGTCCTTGCCAGTTCTCTTCATGTTAGGAAAGCCCCCGCGATTTTCATCAGCAATCTACAGTTGATTAAAAACAGGGGGAGATTAAAGGAAAAGAATTCCTCCAACAAACACAAGGGCAGTAAATCTAATCATGTATGTTTCCTCACAGGCCATATCTAAAGCGCCCGCTGGCAGGCCAGTCATTGGATGGCTAGGATTATCCAATGGGAGAGATTTTTTCAACATTGACCATCCAAATTGAGGAGAACCAGAAGAATAATCTATCTAGATCACTGATAGGTGGTGAGTCTACCTATATAACACCAGTAATTTAAAAGGGGCAATGCACATTGCTTCTATAAATCCATGTAGAAAGCCAATTGATCATGAAACAACCATTCAACTAGGAAACTACTTACAAGAAGCAGCTTCGCCATGGGCAGTTTCTCATCACTTCCAAACTTGCTTGAAACCCGTTTGGCACCTACTCACATCATAAATATTACTAACTGTGTTATGCATCCTATGTAAATTATCAAGAAGAAGAAGAAAAAAACCATAGAGGGCATTGAAAATTCTCATCTGGGTTTACAATACCTGGTGGAAACAGCTTCTTGGAGAAGATCTTCTTCTTCGCAAGGCGACGATTCCAGTCAAAGAGCTGAAAGAAGACGCCGACGCAGCTGCTCGACCTCTCTGCTCGCTTCTCAGTGATGGCCAAAGAAGATGCGGTTCTAGATGATGTTTCAGTCATTCTTTTCGAACACAAAAGAACCCCCTAGAATTGCTTTTGCAAATTGCAAGTTGTTCTTGAAAACCTCAGGAGAAATGTGTGGAAAGTTCCCAACTTTTTAACTGAATCTAGATTTCAAGAAGAAAACTTCTGATGTCCAGACAAATTCTAGATTTCTGCAGCACGGTAGCTACAAAAGGCTAGATCTTTAACCAGATAAGTACCTAAAATCAACAAAAAAAACACTCCAAAATCTCCCCCATTCTTCTTCAAAGTCCTACACTAACAACCCAGAAAATGCCCATTCTGAGACCCCTAAAATCCCCCACAATCATCCCCAGATGAAGCTCCAAAACCCCAAAAATTCCCTCATACACTTCCAAAAATCTTAAATGAAGAAGAAGAAGAAGAAGAAGAGCAAGCTCCTGGAATTAACCCACAAAATGCTCTCACCATAAAGTTTGAAAGTACACAAATACTCCCAAAACAACATGATACGATTATCTAACCAACAAACTATCCTTCCAACACCCAACACAAGAAAAAGAAAAAATCTCACAAGCCAAGACCCATTTCAACAAAACCCCTCAAAAGACGAAAAACTCGATTCCATATCCCTCTCTCTCCCTCTCACAGACACATGTATTCTCCATCAATGAAGCTTCAACATCACTTCACGAGCGCGAAAACAAGATAACAAGAAAGCATACAAAACAGAAGGAGGTGTTATCTTTCGCCGAAAACGATCTTTCATCCCCCCATTCCTGCAAGTGACTGTGCAGAGCAGTAAAGACTGCAAGAGAGCTGGAATGAGGAGAGGGAGAGGGACCAATGGGTGTCGGAACGCGTGAGTGAGAAGAGAAGAGACAAAAAAAAACTCGTAGCCTGGACGCGTGTTCAGTCAAACAAACAACAATAACAGGAAGAGAGAGAGAGAGAGAGTATACAAACGCTGACAAAACCCGGCGTATATCGTCTGCCTCTCTCTTTTTTGAAAAACTGTCATGCAGTATCTGTCACCCTGAGGAGCGTGGTTTTTAAATTCCAAGTTGAGGAAGGAACTAGGAAGGTTTCCATGTGTCGGCCTGGACGTTGATTGGATGAGATGGCCCACCACCATATCATAATAAATGAATGGCCCACCATCACCGTCACTCTTCATCACTTGCATGATGAAAAACCGAGTGATCTTAACTGTCTCCGTATTTGAACTTACCTTTGTGACTCTTCAGAAAGTGAAATGTAAAAGCTCAGTTTTGACGGTTACGTTAATGTTGGACCCACTTTCTAATGTAAAGTCCAAATTACACAATTAGCCCAGATTATTTTCATTAAATTAAATAGATTGGGCTTCATGGTGGACAGTGGACTTAAAAAGAAAAAAGGATATGATTGAAGAGGTAAAAGATAAAAATTATAAGGTGTATACGTAATCTCTATTTTTCTAAAATTTAGGTTACTAGAGTGATGGATATATATTTATTTTTCATTTAAAAGAATATAATTTGGCCGTCATTTTGGAAATTGGTTTTTTTTTTCTAATTTTAACAAAGGAGACAATCATGTTTTCAAATTTTAAATATCACAATGAAATTGATAAAAACTTTGAAACACATTTAATAGCAACCATGAGAATGTTAGAAGGAAAATCTTCCTATGCTTTACCTCTCGCTGTATTATGGCGAGAATTTTCAGGAAGCCCATCTTATGATTCATCCTAACAATTTACACACTTGAACCATCAATTATTGTCACTGAGCCCTGGTGTTTGCAACCACCAAATGGGCTTGACCAATGGATTGAGGATCCTCTTTTAGCTAATATATAAATATTAAATTTGTGGGCATGGATGAGAGTGTTAGAGGCATGATGTTGATCCTTTTTCATATATGGGTACATCATGAATAGTTATCCATCCCACCCATGTCCTATAATCTGTAAGGCATCAAGTGGGCCCAGTGTGCAAGTAATACAGTTAAAGGTGAATGCCTAGGAACATTTCCCTATTATAAATACCATATTAAGCAATAATACTTCTAGGGCTATCAAAAGGCCTAGCCAAGGTAAGCTATTATCCTACCCTTGAATATACGAGCTAAGCCTAAATCGAGCAAAAACCCTCAGTGTGATGAACGAGTATACAATTCTTAAGTCCTTATCCTACTCTCAAGAGGTCAGGGCCAAGTTAGCGTCGGGCCAAGCCCAAAAGAAAATGAAAATTCTTATTATTTTTTAAGTAAACAATTAAGCTTAAACAATATGATTTTACAATTACTTATGGACCTACTATTTCAAAAACCATTGCTACTGGTGAAAATCTTATGGGATTCTGCAAACCCAACTTGCAGCACTAAAGAAAGTTTTGATTGAGATTTGGTCTAGACTTTCTTTCTTGAATGATGTTTGCCAATTACTAAATCGATGGCAATTCCACTTTCGAGAAATGAGAAAAGCAGCTTCAAGATGCCCAATTTTTCTACATCCCACACTTGTCCAGTGATTCAGTTCACTCATACGACATAAGAAAATAGTGGATAAGATCTCTCACAAAATTATTGCCTAAACAGAGATGGTTTATTAAGTGTATCAGAATGGAGGCCCTTGATTTTCCAAATCTTGAATATTTTATGAAACATCCACATATCTGAATCAGTTTAAACATAATAGTACTAGACTTCAAGTACTTTTGAGAACCCCAGCTCCCGTTTTCTTCTCCTTGCAGTGTTCATGTAATTGTCAAGATGGTTCTTAGAACATTCATAAATGAATCATTAACAATGCATTGAGTTTCAACAACGAAAAAACAAAAAACAAAGCGTTGAGAATCTCATACATATGGCGGATCAACATGGTCCATACCCATCCAGTCCACCACTCCCCTGATCTCAACTCAGAGCTTTTCAAGGAGCTTCGGTGGGCCATCCAAATTCCTCAAGCATTTTATGACTCCATTTCTATCTATATCATATCGAGGAGTGGGCTCGATCCGATGGAGAATATTGAAAAGTATTTCCACTGGTAATTATTAGCTAAGGAAATTTAATATGATATCAAAGACGTACAACCAATCATGAGTTCAAATCCCAAGATGAATGACTTGACTCAATAAAAAAAAAAGAAATATATGTCACCAAAAGTGCGTCGATCAGGTTCCACCTGAAAAGGAGTATTGAGGAGTGGGCTCCACCTTATAGAAAATATTGCAAAGTATTTCTACTGCCTCTGCTAACATCTTAAGGTTTTGGTAGCAATGGTTTGCTGAGGAAACTTAATATTATATATATAAGTTAATACACAAAGGGACTAGTTGTGCTAGGCTAGTCAAGCCCTAATGCAACCCTCAAGGTTGCAGGCGTTCTAAAATTTGGCTCAATCCTACCGTCTGGCTTTAGAATAAAAATAAAAGCTCTCATTTTACAAGCTTCTATAGGCTAGGCACCCTCATCAAAAGGCAGGATTGACAACCCTAAGTACTTCAATCTATTTTCGTTTAATTTTATAATTTAATGCAAGTAAAATTCATTTGATATAAGAGAGGGCCCCATTAATATAAAATTAGATCGGGCATCTAACAAACTTGTTGGCCCCACTAGGTCCGATCGCTTCTACTACATGTAACCAATGAATCCATTCTTCCCTGGCCCTGACCAGATAAAACATTTGCTAGCAACAACATAAGGCAACGTCCAGTTGCGGGCCTAGGATTTTTATTTGGATGGGATAGACTATGGTCATTTGAGGAAAAAAAAAACAACTCTTGCAATTCATCATACCCCACTTAGGGAAAAAGGAAAAAAAAACTACTTTAGTTTTCCAATAAAAGCAAAGGTAATGTACTTTAATTAAAATACATGTTCTATGGAGGCATTATACGTACGGTCTGGAGGTAATAAGATGTGATCAAAGGGGATTATACATGTGGGCGATGATGATGATGAACAATGACAATGATTGACCCATGTCATGGTGCTCCACGTCCATCACCAGTGGACTTGTTACAGGTACGAAGAGCATGGTCCATTTTAGATGATAATATCCAGGAATAAGCATTAATTAATATATGGCAAACCAAATGGATGATTATAAGAAAATGGTAGCAATATCAAAGCAATGAATCAAAATGGTTGATCCAAACCATGAATTACAGCTTTTCTACCCCAATAATCAATACCCCATTGATACAATATTATGATTTTGGCACCAAATGCTTCACCCCAATTTGGGGACACATTCAAAACACTAGTGAGAAAAATTCAATAAATAAAAAAACCACATATGCTCAAAAATTCAAAATCCATTGGTAGAGATAAGATTTCATTATGCAAAATAATGCAAAAATAAGATTAGTCCTAAGTGTAATTCCAAAAACAACTAAAACAAACAAACAAGTAATCATGATTTCATTTACGGCACACGCTATTTTAAACATTTGGACTCAATTGTTTTTCACAAAATAGTGGCCCACTCTTAAAGTTTGATAAAGATCTCCAAATCATCCAATGATTCAAAGGAACTCTTAAAGTTTGATAAAGATCTCCAAATCATCCAATGATTCAAAGGATAAATAAGTTGTGGGAGATTGGGACAAACTCCATAATAGCCAATACAAACCAATGGATTCGTACAATAATTTCTTTCAAAGTGCATTGCCAAATTATAGGAACCGTACGATCTACCAATGTTGTAGGCTGGGTGTAGGATTTAGTATGAATTGAGCGTAGGCATGAAAATAGATAGAGACATTGAGAGGGTTGAGTGTAGGACTGTAGGTTTGTAATGGAGAGTTACAGGTAGAGCTGGCAAAATTCAACCCAACCCACCAACCCGCCCAGCCTCAACCTGCTTTTGACCCGCCTAACCGGACCCATTTGAAATACGGGGTCAGATCAAGGTTGGGGTATCAGGGTTGGGGTTTACCAACCCGTATAAAAACGGGTTGGGTTAGGGTTGTCTCGCTTAACCCGCCCTAACTCGTTTGACCCGTTTAGATTTTACTAAGTTATCATGACTTTTCAATTTTCATATAACTTTTTTTTTATTTATGTAGGCTATAAACCTATATACTCTTACTCTTTTATAGAGGAGTTATGTAAAAGTTTAATACTTAGAATATAAAACTTATTTTTTTAACAATATAATGTTTTTGAAGTTGAAATATTGATATATATTTTTTATTTTTATGTTGGCATATAAATTTACCTTTAAAATTTGGATATGAATAAAAAAACAATATCGTTGATGAGTCTTATACTTAAACTCAAATATGGAATTATAAAATTAAACAAAAATTGAAAGGGAATTATCTCAATAAATGAGCTAGAAAATATTTATAGATTTCTCATTTTTTACACCTTGAAAATTAATAAATTATAAATTCATGCTCAATGCAATATTTTAAACGAATCTAGATGTAAGTGAGCTTTACAAATGAAGTTGGGCCACATAAAATGAGTTAAATCATACACAAAATAAAAATTAAATATGTTAAGTCGGATTAACCCAACCTAACTCACATTAAATTCGGGTTAGGTGAGTTGAGTATGGTTGACCCGCCATAAGTACGGGTTGAAGGTTTTTAACCCGTTTTAGAAATGAGTTGAGTTGGAGTCAAACCAATAAATTCAAATTCGATTTAATCTTATTCGAATTTGGTCAACCCGACGGACCAATATGCGAGATCTAGTTCCAGGAGTCTCGTCGTTTTACCTCTGGTGTTATGCATGTAGGTTATTTGTTTGGATGCACATTTTCTGCCTAAGGCGGTCCTTTTGAGACAGCTGGGGCATGATCGAGGGGCCGTTACTAATTCTAGAGGTGTTATGGATTTTATCTGGGCCACCGCCCCCACATAGTTACAACATCAGTCTGCCTTGGCAGTGACCTGTCGATGGTGGAATCCATCAACCATCAGATGAAAGGTTTCCATCATATCTAGTAGTACAGTAGGAGATCTGGAGATGGCTTGGGTTGGACATATTGTTTCCCTCTCAAAGATAAGAGGAGGGTCTGAAAAAGGAGCCAACGATGGGAATAATTGTTGTATTTGATGCAGTTGTCGTAAGTAGCTGTAGAGTAATGGCTCGAATATGGTGATGGCCGCGTGTGGAGAAGGGACAAGGACCGTTGAGATGCCGAGGCAGATGTTTTGATAGAGGAGGGCATTTTAGATAAACAAGAAGTGGATCGCTCAGATTACTAGATTTAGAGAGGCTGAGTTGCTGTGTACGTGGAAATAGGTGTGGGGTTAGGGAGTTTGAAAGATAATCAATCGCATTGGACTGGATGGTAGGGTATTATTATATAGATGGAAAACAACGAGTTGTTTACTAGGTCAGCAATCTACTCAGTCGCCCACGTTGGTGGTACACAACGGACCTTCCATCTAATGCGCATTCTTAGGCACAAAGTTATGTCCGGATAGGCTCAGGCTTTTAGAGAAAAAAAAAATTTTTTTTTTTGGGGTAAAAGACAGGCTTTTAGAGAAATCTTTGAGTTTTTTTTTTTTTTTGAAGAAGAAGTTAAAACAAGGGGTTAGTGATATTATTCATGAAGAATGTCGCATCCTGTCCGAGTCCTTTTCAAAAGTTTTCATGGTGGAATCTCCTACTGAGGGTGAACTAGTTGCTCTGTACACAGGTCTCGTTATTGAGTCCGGATCAAGGCGGAATCAGTCAATGGCGGGAGGATGCCCCACCCCACACCTAGCTTTATAAAAAAAAATTAAATAAAAAATTAGACAGCTACTCCCATCACACTTTCTTTATTTTTCTTTATTTCTTTCATCGTTCCCTCTTCTTCCTTCCCCTTCTATTTCACGACCACCCACCCTCCAAGCTACCGACTACCCGTCTTCCTCTGGTATCTTTTTTTTCGCATCGCCCTTGGCCGATGATACAATTTTTCAAACTTCTTCTTCTTCTTTGAGATTTAGATAAACTCTCAACCTATCCATGGTTAGGTCTTTTGGGTTTTAGAGTAATAATGATTTAGAGGAATTCCTTAGAGTCTTCTTGCCTATTTTGTAGGTGGGTTTGGTTCGGTTTCAGGTTTTCTCTTTATTTGAGTACTATGGGTTTGGTCTTGAGTTAGAGCTTCTCCTCATTTCCATTTTCTCTCATCTTAAAGCAAGTAAATAGCATTTTTTTGTTAATTAATATATTAATTTAATCTTGATTATAGCATTTTAATATACTTTACATGTTTTGCCTATTTAATGGAAATACATTAGTATGACCACGTTATTGGCATTGAGCATGTGATCGTGAAGAGAAAATATTTTTTTCCCAAATCATGTGTTTTGATTTTAAAATATTTTTAATATTTGTGTGATGACTAAATTAAATAGTAAGAAAACAGAAAAAAAAACCCTACTAGATGGTGATTTGTGAATCACTTATTTTATCATAGTTGCTAAAATGTACTTGTTATAATTTTAATTTAATTTTTAGATGGGAAATACAATTTCAATTGATACATATTTCAAGAGAAAAAATGATAAAAAATCAGAAGTTGATACATCGTTGCAACCTTCAATTTGTCAACCTCCTCCAACGTTGAGATTTTAATTTCTGAAAATTACAGTGAACACTTGAAAATATAATGATTACATGAAAAAAAATATATTTTAGTTCGGCTCCTCTCAGTCCAGAATACTAGTTCTGCCCCTGGTCCGAATCCTCTAAGTGTTGTACACAGGTCTCATTATTGAGTTTGGATCCTTTGAGTGTTTTCGTGGTCAATTCGGTAGACACTCATGTATGCCATATTTCCTCACAAGACTTTTAAAATTTTGGCCATCTAAAAGGCTTGTTTTACCCATTTAAAATCTTGGAATTTCAAATCCATTTTACTTTAAGTAAGATTTTTGGATGTTCAAGTATAAAGGAGCATTCATGAATTTCATTATATCTAGAAATTCAAAAATTTTCCAAATAAAAATTATTTGAATTCGAGCAAGAAAACATGCCCATAATCTCAATTTTTCATTATTTGCAGAGATCAAGAGATGCCTCTGTGATAAAAGGTGTAGGTTCGCATCTAACTGCCCGGTAATCAATCCTGTTGGGTGCTTTTGCATTTTTACCTCGTTAGCCTCTCAGCAAGGACCAAACATATGAAGGGATTACTGACATTCACAATAAAGGAAGCTGCCTAGCTATCAGTTCTATTCGCCAGTCAAAGCTCACATGGGACTTAACGTTGACGTGATAAAAAGCTGCGGATGCTCTCACCACTTTTCACCATTGGAAATTGGAATTTTATCCATGGTAGAATATAAAGGAGCAGCTTCAGTGAAGCGGCACGGCAGGGTAACAGGCTACATCCTTCAACTCCGTGTATCCGCGCATGGCAAGGAGAGTAAAGTTGAGAATAACACGACGAATGGGACCCTTATTATATAATATCATTTATAAAATACAGTAATTGACGGTTTTTTCTCATCAACTAGTTTCGTGGATATAAATATTTTTGGGCTATTCCATTTTATTCGGGCCACTCATTCCAATTTATAAGAGCTTGAGATATCAAGATGATCATAAATGTTGAAGTTTTAGAAAATTTTGGGTCCCACCATTTTTAAATGGTCTCATATAGTAGTAGGCCTCATTTTTGGGTCTAATCAGTGGCAATTGATCAAAACAGAAATCATTTCATGATTATAATCGTCTGACAAGGGATATCCAAATTTAATGGCTAGAACATTTGATTTAGCTTTTCATTTTTCTACTCTTGATCAATGAGTATGATCATGGGTTTCTTTTGCTACTCTTGATCAATGATTATCATAGTGACTTCCATATAAAAACCAAATCGAATCATTCACATTTAGTTCCTCTTTAATGCACTAGAAAAGAAAGTTACTTGTCACCCTATGACCAAAATTATTGTCCCTATTATTATATATGAAGCAAATTGGTTTCAAATTAAAATCAACTTCAATTTGCTCTAATTGATTTTGATAACTGCTATTAACTACATAGCCATTTAAATTAATCATGATTGTTGATCAATAAAAAATCACAAATGTTGCAGTGAAGACGTTATAAGCAAATTTCAAGCTAAGGGCACATAAACCTTAAGATTGTAGAATGCTAAGTCAAATGTTGTGTCTAAAGTTCAGAACTGATGCAACTCACTTAAAAGATTTCAAATGAGCTCAGAGTACAACAGTTCAAATCTCAGAGTTAATGGACTTTATTTGGTCACTCGACTCACTAAACTTCAAATTCAAAGTTCATTAACTGAAAGTCTAGGGGTCATTGAACACACTCAAGCTTCTGAGTTATTAAAGTGGCTAAAAATTACATGGCAGCTCCAAATTATACTTAGAAAAGATCCTTCAAGATTTCAAAGCATTTGGACTCCGTTTCAGTTCAAAGTCAAACTTCAATAACTATCTTTCAGCTTCTTGGGGTCACTATGACAACAGACACTTTCACATGTCATAATCAGCTAAAACTCCTAGAGGAAATTCAAATTAAATTTAGGAGGGGCTTTGTGGAATTTCAGGTCAATTGGATGTCATTTGACCCAAAGTCAACAAACATGTCAACTAAGAGATTTAGACAAAAAGCTTCAATTATGCTCTAAGAGATTCTATAAATTTTCAAGTCAAAAGGACTTTATTTGACTCTACTTCAATGACATGTCAGTTAGGGGTCTGTGACTTCATAGTCATGGAGTTCATGACCAAAGTTCTACTTCTAGGAGGGCAAAGCTGATGAAAATCAGATCAGAGACTCAAAATATATTCAAAGTTAATTTCCTAAAGTTTCAAAGCAATTGAACATCATTCGGGTAAAAAACAAGTTGACTGCCCGCAACACAAAAGAATATTAACTTAAAATAAGTAAAAAGTGGGTCACTACTCGAAGTTCCGCTTTTACATATCCAAACTACATGAAATTTAGATGGATACTTCAAGATGCCCTTGTAACACTCCGACCAAACTTAATCGGGTTTAGTGACTAATTAATGACGAATTATTGTTTGTATTTTGCCTTTGTTTCAATTTTGTTCCGGGTCATGGATAGGTAGTTGGGTTGAGTTTAACCTATATTAGGTAGACATGAACCCTTTTTCGTAATTTTTAATTTTGTCGGACGTTGTCGTTCATGTATCATCTTGGCGTCAACACGTGTATTTCGTCGAGCTCGTTAACTTCTACAACTATCTTGTGTGCAAACGACCTCATTTGCTTTCGTTGGACCTTTATTTGACTCGAATTGTAATTAGTATAAACTATTGGACTGCTCTCCAATTTTTCTCATCCTTATCTTATATAAGGCAATACATGCACCGACCTTCTCTCTTTCTCTCAACGCTCTTCTTCTCCTTCTCTCGATTCTCTTCTTCTTTCTTCGTTTCTCAACTCTTCTTTTTTCTTCTTCTCGATTAAGCTAAGCAAAAAGGGGGATTTGTGTACTCACACTATCGTGTGTGGGTTAAGGTGAGCTTTGGGTTCTTGAGTTTATTTTTCTTCACATCAGCTACTGCACATGTACTTATGTCTCTCTCTTTTCTCTTACATGCATGGTGATAAGAAGGTGTTTAGACGTGTGATTTAAGCCCAAGGACAACCGTTACATGTTAGAGTTTGTTTGAGGCAAAATAAAGCATGATTTGGATGAATACATATTGGTACACTGTGATAGTTCTTAGTTCCTTCGATCTCACAAGTATTTCGTGATTTACAGCCCTTGTGTTTGTCATTCTATTACTTGATTTTCGTTGTGCACCACAGGTTTCACTTTAGTCAATCTATAACAAAACAGACTGTTCGACCGATCGGGCTTCAGAACCGACCGATCGGCCCTGAAGCACTTTGCTTTAGGGGATTGAGCCTGTAATTGAGACCTTTTAGAACTCATTTTTATTCTCCCACCTCTAACACAAACAAAGGAACCTCTTAGCCTATATTTCCGGGCCCCGTGGCTCGCGAATTATGTAAAGAAGTATTGGTAGGTATGAAATTGACCTTATAGGGCCTTCACATTAGGATGTTGGTCACCCTTTGTAACACTCCGACCCAGTTTAACCTCGTTTAACGCCTAATGATGGTTGTTTTAATTGGTAATTGTGTTTTGCTTTTGTTTTGGATTCATCGCGGGTCATGGATAGGTAGTTGGGTTGAGTTTGACCTGGATCAGGTAGACCAAGCCCTTTTTCGTAATTTTAGCTTTTCTTCGACATGCTCATTTTTGAATCATCTTGATGTCAACGCGTGTCTTTCGTTGAGCTCATTAACTTCCGTAACTATGTTGTTTGTAACTAAGATCGTTTGACTCCGTTGGACCCGGATTTGACTCAAACTGGAAATTGTTTTATGACTTGGACTTCATTGCAATTCTATCTTAACCTTAACCAATATAAACTATTCCACCGACTCAATTCCCTCATTGTCTTCTCTCATCTCACGTTGCTCTCGTTGAAGGCTCTCTCTCTCTCTCTCGAGTCTTCTCCACCATCGAGCCAAGGAAGAGGAAGTGTGTTCTTGATTCTTTGATTCCTCTTTGTAGGTGAGTGGTATTAAGCTTTGAGTTGTAATATCTTATTCTCCTCCACCTTTCTTCTTGTATTCTTGAGTTGTACTCATGGACCTTTCATGTTTCTTCTTTTCCTTACATGCATGGGAGATTAGGTGTGTATTGGATGTGAATTGAGCCCCAAGGACAGCAAGTTATTTGTTGGAACTCCCTTAAGACAAGTATAACCATAATATGTGAGAACCCATGTTGGTATTTGTTTGATTTTGTTTACTTCATATGAGTTGCAGGGAAACATGCTTTACAGCCCAAATTGCTCGTATTCTCCCTTTCTTTGTTGGAAATGTGCATATCTGATGTTTTTACAAGCTTTCTGTAGCTAATTTAGATTTCAACCCCGTGCATGTACGGCTACGCCATAAGCCACCTACGGCTCAAAGTCCAGAGAGGGTAAAATCCCAGTTTTCTTCTACGGCCAGGACGCGGCTAAGCCGTATATTGTCCTACGGCTAAGCCGTATCTCAGTCGTGACCCAGCCGTAGATGAGTACAGGGTGTCTTCTTTGGGATGAACTGAAAGTAATCAAATGACAGACCTTCTACGGCCCAGCCACGGCTAAGCCGTAGAACAGCACAGGGCTAAGCCATAAAATGAAATACGGGTAAACCGTAATTGCGGGTGAACAGTAAAGGGAACCGCGGTGGAGCCACAGAGCATATTACGGCTAAGCCGTAAGATGCCTTCGGCTAAGTCGTATGTTCACCTACGGCCAAGCCGTACCACCCCTGGAACAAGGATATGTGTAATGAAAAGACCGATATGACCTTCATGATAGAATGTAGAGCACCTAGACTTGCCCAATGGTATGAATGTATGACATGAATGATCTCGAGGGCTGCGAATCATTCATGCACGTTATCCAGTTGTTGAGCACCTCCCCATGGGTGCTGGTTTAAGGGATTTCGGTGTACCAGCCAATACAATGCAACACTAGATAACGGTGCATCAAATAACTTAAAACTACATCATCATGCACGGTTAGAAACACTGGATAATTAGATTAGAATTGGCTAGTAAATGAAGGTGATTCTCTCTAGTATGATTTGGTTGCATAATATGTTGTATGTTAGTCATTGATCTCCACTCTTTAACAGATCATTGCATATCACATCAAAAGTCATCCTATGCGTTCACCTTGAGTATATATGTATGTTTATTATTGGATGTACACGCACGATATGCTTGTCACGATCTACTCAGAGTTTTCATGATTGACTTTGTATGGTCGGCACTACTTAGCCTCAGCCTTAGGATCCCGATGGGGTGAATTTGGTGTAGTTTCATGGCCTTGCTGCAGTAAGGAAACATCTTGGGGAACCGGACCCCAGGAAACCCGAGACCCATTTGTACCCTGTCCCGGACAATGGTGTTCTCTACACGATATAAGATCCCTCTTTTGGGAGCATATGGCAATGTAGTCGCCAACTAGTTATGTACACAGTATGTATACATTGAGTTGTATTGCATATTTCTTTCTTGCACGACAGCTTAGTATACGAATGTGGCCTATTGTGATCTACATGATGTTCTTTATTCTGTTAGACACATCATGCGTTAACTGTTATGGTTTATAATTTGCTGAATCGTTGTATTGACGAGTTGTTTATGGTGTTGCAGGCTCAGATACCCCTGCCGACCCCTCGTCGGTCGGCCAGACTCCAGATGAGACCCCTGAGGCCCCATCAGGCCTAGAGGAGTGGATGTGATCACTCCATCGGAGAGCGTCTTGGACATAAATGACATGGCATAGGAGTCTTCTTTTTCTAGATCTATCACGCTTGTTTGCATCATGCTTTGTATATATCATTTTGTTCATTTTGTAAAACATTCAGTTATACATGTCAGTTCAGTTTCGTATTTCTCTTCTTGCATTGTGTAGTTTGATGTTTTGATATCTACAGCTTCCGCGTACATGTTTGGCACGTGTGAATCTTCCCTTGTGAGTGTGCATTTAGACCATGTCTACGTGTACAGGCACGGGAGTACGTGTGTCATTGGTTTGGCTTTTGCTAACCCCCGGACTCCTGGGCCCGGGTTGTGACACCCTTAACTTGCCCAATGGAACACGAAATTTGCATGAATGGTCTTGAGGGCTGTAACGCATTCATGTGTGTTGTTCAGTGTTAAGCACCTCCCCATAGGTGTTGGTTTAAGGGACTTTGATACACTCTCCTCATACAATGCAACACATGTGAAAGGCAACTGTGTATCGGATAACTTAAAACTACATCATCACGCACGGTTAGAAACACTGGATGACTAGATTAGGGTTGACTAGTAAAGCCTCTTGATTCAAGCTAATTTGTGTTACATGACATCTTGAATGACGAATATTGACCTCCACTATTCTATATGGTTTGCATAGTCCTTGTTATGCCCTTTTAATATGATAAGTCCGATTTGTTCGATCTACTCGACTTGTTTCCACTAACTTGAGTATTGTATGTATGAGTTGAACATCTGATTCGGAATGTATGATATATGCTTGCTATGACATGCATGGTTTAGTCAAGTTCTGGAATATGATTAGCTCTATATGGTTAGGCACTACTCAGCCTCAGCCTTATGATACCCGACGGGGTTGACTTTGGTGTAATATGTATGGCACCACTGCAGTGAGTTTATGTTTTGGGGCTTCCGGACCCCAAGAACCTAAGACCCTGTCACAACCCGAGCCCAAAAATCGGGGTTAGCGAAAAGCCAAACCAGTGACACATGTACTCCCGTGCACGTGCATCCAAACCCAGTCCAGATGCACACACACAAGGGATCTAACACGTGTGAACTAAGCTTACGCGGAAGCTGTACATATCATAGCAAGCAACAAAGAAAAACAGAGGAAGCCAAAAACAAATGCGGAACGGAAAAGACAAAGATCAATACGCTGATATAAAATCCGAATACACACTCAAAATCATGATATACAAAATATACAGAGTACCAAGTCCAAAGTCCCAAGTGTCAAATACATAGTCCCAAAAAAAACAAAACCAAAAGCCACTGACGATATGCATGTACGCACTCGGCAGAGAGATCAGGCCCACTCTGCCAAACTGGAGGGTGCCTCTAAACTCGGCCCTGCAGCCTCCTCGACCGCCGGGGAGCTGGGCAAGGGATTTGTGCCTGCAACATCACAGACAACACAATGAATACAACGATCCAGCAAATACAAATAACAGGGATGAAACACTCATAATATCAAACAGAATAAGGACAGAATAATAATTTTAGAGTTTCATCTTAGTATGCTAAGCAAATCGTGCGTAGAAGTAAAGCATGATATGTGAATCAAAATATAGAAATACTGAACTAAGTGGCTACTACATTAACCATATTCTCTCCAATAGAGAGCAGAGCAAAGCAGAGCAGAGGAGAACACCACTGACCGGGCCAGGGTACAAGTGGGTCTCAGTTTCCTGGGTTCTGGGGTCCCAAGACAAAGCGACACTGCAGTGATATAGAGATACAGAGATTTAAGCCAAAGGTAACCCCGTCGAGCATCCTAGGGCTGAGGCTGAGTAGAGCCAGACTAATACCAATCAAATCTAATCTAATAGAAGGGAGATTATCCGCTTTGGACTCACCGATGACAAAGACCGGATCTTATCCTCACGTATTAATCTCTGGGCAGAGCCACCAGGGAATACCCAAACAATCAGAAATATACAAAGCCAGAAATATACAAAGCATAGCCAACTACAAATCATAGCATAGATTAAGTCAAAGCACAGCATAGATCAAAGCATGGTCCAGATCGGAGAATAAAACAGATATACAGGACGAAAGCAAAATGACCTCGTAATGCATAGACATAGATTTGCAGAACGGAGGGCAAAACTGTAAACCATATGCAATGCATCTCAGATTAATACGGAGTCAAGGTTCATTACAAGCCAGTCCTAATCTAGTTGTTCACTGTCACTAACCGTGCATGTTGATGTAGTTTTAGGTTATTCGATGCGCCGTTGCCATCCTAGTGTTGCATTGTAATCCTCCCGTGCACCGAAGTCCCTTAAGCTAACACCCATGGGGAGGTGCTTAACAGTAAATCAACGCTCACATGAATAAGTCACAGCCTAACAAACTATTCATGCGATCCAAGGAATCCATTGGGCCAGTTTACGTGTATGGTTTCATGTATATAAGCCCTACAAAGTCACACCATTATCCTAAGTTTAAGTCATATTTTACAGGTCTTACGGTTTAGCCATGGGTGACCTACGGCTTAGCCGTATGCATCTTACGGCTTAACCGTAACATGCACTACGGCTTAGCCGTGGTTCCTTTCAGAACACGGCTAAATCGTCATCTTCCCCCTCTGATCTGATACATCTCACGGCTGAGCTACGGTGGAGTCCACGGCTTAGCCGTAGACCATTACGGCTGAGCCGTAGCTTCACCGTAAGAGTACTGATGGCAGAACGTTTCGACTGATCAGGGTGATAATTCACGGCTGGGTCACGGCTAGCTTACAGCTCAGCCGTAGGACAAATTACGGCTCAGCCGTAGCCTAGCCGTAGAACAAAATCGAAATTTCAAGGCTCTGGAATGTGAGCCGTAGAAACTTACGGCTTAGCCGTACAATACAGAGACTCACTTCGGGATAGTTACAGAAACGGAAATTTGGTACAGAAATATCTTCAAAACGAGTTCATCTGATCTAACATCTTAGAAATTGGCTGTGAAACCTTCTATACAAAGAATAAGAATGAATCAAGGCAATCAAACAAATACTCATATGTGTTATCAAATCCTGTACTTATACTTGCCTCAAAGCTCTGTCAATCCACTGAATCAAGCTCCAAATCAACTAAAATCAAAGCAAATCAAAGAAATAAACCATGCATGAGATGTAGGAAAACACACAGAGCTGGGAGAAGGAAATCCAATTGGAGAGGAAGAATTCAAAACCCGCTTACCCAAAGCAAAGACAGAGGAAAAGGGAAAGAACCCAATCAAAATGGGAATCCAAATCATCAATCGAGCAAGAGAATAGGAGTAAGGAGAAGAGAAGAGAAGAAACGGGACTGAAGACGTGGAGCTCTCTAACGCCTGTTGCATGCAACGTTGAAGGGAATTCACAGGAGTGAGGACATCTGTAAGGTGACTCCTTATATAGGTTTTGGAGTTTAAGTCAAAGTCCGGTAAGTTTCGGTTATTTACAAATCAACTCACACGGGGGGTCCAACTTCTCCAATTGACTCCAAATGGGTCTGACACAGTTATGGAATATAACGAGCTCAACAAAATACACGTGCTGACACCGAGATGATGCAAAGATGATACAAGCAAAGCAAAAGCAAAATTACTTAAAAGGACTTAGAACTACCTATCTCAGGTCAAAGGTTACTCAACTACCTATCCAAGACCCAAAACCAATTCTGACAGAAGTAAACAAAACAAAACACACTAGTGAGCCACTAATCCGGCTCAAAGGGGATCGGAGTGTTACAGACCCATTCGTACCCTGGCCTGGTCGATGGTGTTCTCAATATGTATGATCCCAACAGGGAATATATGGCAAATGTAGTAGCCACATAGTTATGTACCTATCATGTATACATTGATTATGAAAGCATATTTTCTTATTCGCACAACTGCCTAGCATACGAAATTAGAACTCTATGATTTTCCATTGTTACTCATTCTGCTAGATACAACATGCGTTAACTTCTTGTTGCTTATACTTTGCTAAATCATTGTATTCATGAGTTGTCCTTAGTGTTACAAGCTCAGATCCCTCCACCGACCCCGCGTCGATCAATCAGATTCCAGGGGAGACCCCAAATGCCCTGTCAGGGCTAGAGGAGTGGATGTAATCACTCCGCCGGAGCGCGACATTGTCATGCATGCATAAGTCTTCCTTGATGAGGGATCCCTTTTGATTTTGGTGTAGAGTTGTGAGTTTTGGCAAATGTATTCTGGCTCATTTTGTTTAACTTTGAACTTCATGTAATCATTTATAATCTTTTGTACATATATCAGATTTTGTTTTCGTATGCCTTCCTTTGTTATGCAATGATACTTACAGTTTCTGCGTACATGTTTTGGCACGTGTGCTTTTCCCTTATACGTGTGCATTTAGATATGGTCTAAGCGTATATGCACGGGAGTACGTGTGTCACTAGTTAGATTTAGTCTTAACCCCTGATCTCCTGAGCTCAAGTTGTGACAGCCCCTGACATCAGTTCCTCCAAATTTCAAATCAAACTGAGGTCATTTGGGCATCAAACAGTTGAAATAAGGGTTCATTTTCATAAAAAGTCAACGGCAGGTTGACCAACTTTAGAACATCAAAATAAGTTGAAATTTTTATGTCACACTCAAAATAGTGTAAAAAAGCATCCTTCCAAGTCTCGTGAACATCAGACATCGTTCGAGCCCCAAACAGGAGAAAATGGGTCACATATGGGAAAAAACCTAAAATTGGGCCTGTCAATGGCCGCGGTTGCGGTCACTGACACCTGTGAAGCGGTTCCCATGGTTTTTAGTGGTTTTCTCCACTTTATTACAAACTCCAACCTCTGATAACTCCCCAAACCACCTCTGAAGTTTATAAAAAGAAGGTTTTCTCACTTAGAAAGGGTTCGAAGCAAGTTCTAAGCAGTCGAAGCAAGTTCCAAGCAATCAAAGCAAGTTCCGATCAATTTCAACAATTTAAAAGGCTTAGTTCTAAGCATTTACAAGCTCCCAAGGCACTTTAAGCACTTCAAATTTACTTCTTCTTCTCTTTCTCACTAACTTAAGGTGAGAAATAATTCAGAGAGGGAGAAAAAACATGTATCTCACCCAGAGAATACAAATCCAAGGGCTACAAGGATGAAGCCTACTGCCTTTGATTTTCTCAATTACGAGAGATCTTGGGCTATCTTGAAAGTTGTGAACAAGCCTGTTTAGGCTTTATTCTGTTCTTTGAAAATTATAGGTTCAAAATGATATAACTTTGGCTCCATTTTTGCTTATATAAGCACTCATTTCAGATTTATGCAAAAACAGTCCATAACCAACAAGTAATGATTATCAAAGGTTTTCGTCAATTCCACGGCCAAATTAAGCACTCTTGGTGGTCATTCAACAATTCAAAAATCAAAGGAAACAATCTCCAACACTCTAAAGGTGACACAGAAGTGAAACAGAGAAGAAATGGGACAAAACAGTGGCCATTTCGGCCACTGCCTGTCAATGGCCATGGGCCATGGTCACTGTTCCCTGTCTTTCCATTTTTTTCATATTTAACCCATTTTTCATGTATTTTTTTTATTAACTAAATTTGGATTACATCTGAGACTAGAAAGAGGGGTTGTAAATTTTGAAAACTTGAAAACAACCTACATGCCCGCAGTTAAAGCATTTGAACTCATGTAAACAAAGGGAAAATAATGATAAACTGCAGTTATTTCTCATTCTTCTTAATGCTTGAAGTATGTGAATGTTGGACTTAAATCCATTGCATTTTACATCACGTTTCAAACGCGATCAATGGGTTAATTAGACGATATCAGTTGTGGAGTCCAAACGGCTATAGTGATTGCATATAAAAACTACTGATCACGACAGTTATAATGAATGCAAAAAACTGAGCTACTCCATGGCACCTGCTATTAATTACCAATGATTTAAATTAAACAACTGTGACCCACTCTTTTAACTTATCAAGACCACACTAGTTGTGAGATTGAAATGGCAAATAGTGATTGCATGTAAAAACTGCTTCATGATACTTGCTTTTAGTTGACTACACCACTCCATGATTCAGGGATGAGACATTCAAATCAACAAGTGATGCAAGGGCCCTTGAATCCATATTCCACCTCTACATTCAGTTTTGCATTTTGATTTCAAGTTTTCAACCAAACAAAAATAGGGACAATGTCATTGAGAATATGTGCTTCTTCAATCGCCTATGCACTTTAGAATCTCTTTTGGAAGCAATGCCCACCTTTCTTCAATGTTTCCTCTCTTTAAATGTTGCCATGCTTGTATTATTTCAATGCAGCCAGTATTTATCCTTTTCATTTTCTATTTATATGCAAATATGCTCTGTTGTACTCTTGCCACCTAAATATAGACCATTTTTATTACAATTTTTTTTTCTTTTGCTTGGTTGGCCTAGGCCAGGAGGTTCAAAATAAAGGGTTCCCATTAGATTTGAAATTTGGTGGGAGCTATGAGAGTGGGTACCTTATCCGTAAGACCAGCCCTTTATTCCCGAGTGGGTACCTTGTCCGTAAGACCAGCCCTTTATTTCCCTTGATTACACATTTTACCGTTGATTTTGATTAATTGGTTTAAGAAGAAGGCAGCCTACTTCATGTCGGTATGTACAACACACATATAGAATGTTGAATGTAAAGAGAATTCCATGTTTTTTTTTCACAAAGCCCCATTTTCTATTTTTAGAACTACATTGCCTTGTGCATTCTACCATGTGTAACTGAGAGAAAAAAAAAATAAGACAGTTAGGCCTCTCATTAAGCCAAGCTAAGTTGTGACTCTTCCTTTTTTAGGCTAAGCTTAATTCTGGTTGAAAGGGCTCATTTTTTCATAGTTTGAGACTGACCAATGACTATTGTTTTTTTAAAATGATAAGTTAGAGACTAAATCCATAGATAATAGCAAATGTTAGTGAAATTGTGATGATGGTTAGTCTTTTTTTCTTTTTTACCGGATGTATTCTCATTGATCTTTCAAATTGACTCCATATTTTTAAGGTGGATTTTATTATTGAGAATCATATATTTGCATTACATGCATCTATTTTTATTTATAAGTTATTTATGCCTTGGGTTGGAGGTGAAAATTGGCTGGAATTAGACTTTTAAAAAATTTAGAAACTTTGATGAGGCATAGGTTTTTTTTATTAATTATAAATATTTCTCATTGATTTTCCCAATTAAAAAGGAGACTTCCACTATGAAATTGGTTAAACACTCAATGTTGTTCATCCTTTTGACCTGGGTTTCAAGTTTAAGTAGAGATGTTGGTGTTGATTGTGATAATCATAAATTCATTTTATAGTAATAAAGAGATTTGTTCTGCCTTTGACACTCTTTGGATTACTTCTATTATTTATTTTTAAGAAATAGAGTGAAATATCTATAACTTTTGTATGATTTAATATAATTCTAACTTTTATTAATGAATTGGTGTTTCTTCGAAATTTTGATGATACTAGATGTTAGGGTTAATTCACACATGGGGCACACGTACACAAATAGAGTTATATTTATCTTATACAAGCAACAACTTCATTTGTCATGAAGTAAGGTAAATCATGATTATTTTATTAATTTTATCAATGGGTGTTCTAAATTTCTTATAAATAATTTTCATTTTCATCATAAATACAATTTTTTAAATATATTATTTTAATTTCCTTATAAATTTTAAATTTTGGTATTAATTATTTATTTAAAATTTTAAATTGTATTTTTTATGAAAGCATATTAAACTGTGTTTCATGATTGTTATACGTGACATATGGTCCTTCCTATTTTTTATTATAATTTTAAGCATATAATTTTTTTTCAAATATTTTTATTTTAGATTTTTATAATATATGAAACTAAAATTATGTTTTATATCTATAATAAAAATCAAATGATACCTTTTGCTAGTAAAACTTGAACCTAGCTCGATATATATGGTCCTGATCTTTTAATTGTCATTGCCATAAATTTATCTAATAATCATTTAATTTCGGAGGGAAAGATATTCAAAATTGCAACCTTAAGTTTGTTACATATCTTACAATTCTTTCAACAAAAAAAAAAAAAGATAAAAGAAACATCCAATCATTGGATTTGCCACTGTTAAGGGGTGTTTGGATAAATGTACAACATAATACCAACATATTTAAATATCATAAGGTTTCACTATCATAGAAGAAAATAGTATCATATTATTATAATGTCTCACTCATGGTGTTTGGCAATTTTTACAAATTTCAATATACTTTTGAAGTGTTTGTTGATTTATAAAAAAAAATTGACTATGATATAACTAACAAGAAATGGAGAGAAAGTAATTAATTCAATGCAGGACCCACTAATTAATAATTACAAGAGATAATAATCACGGTAGGACCCATCTATTGTTAAAGAATCATAAGATTAAATATTAAAACAATCAGATCCAAGCTATATCGTTTTTATTAAGGTGGGTCCACCAAATATTGGTAATCATAGTATAATAAACCTAATGGTGATTATATGAGAAAACATTATGGAACCCATTTGGTGTTGGTAGTCATATTAATATTAAGGGAACTATAAAATAGTGGGGCCCATTTAATTATGACAAACTAATAATTGTAGTCACATAATTTAGTCTTGGTAATCAATATGAGACTCGGTCAATTTTTATAGGTCCTAATATTGTTAATCACAATGAAGGTCCCTAGTGTGACATTTATAGGACCCACCTAACATTGATAATAAATAAGGGCTATATAATAATACTATGGCTATAGATCTCACATTAAATTTGTAGGCACTACGGGGCTAATTTAATATTGAGAGTTATAGTTGCACTCCTATAAAAATCATCAAGGTTTTATTATTAATGTTAAAACTTATAGTATGCCATTATAATTAATGCGGCTCATGAACTCTCAAATGGTTTTTCCTAAAACTCAAGATTTTCTAACAAAAGGCTATTTTATACAGCATATGCTTGAATAATGTAATATAACGGTTTTTAAAAGAAAATGAGATATATAAGATACTTTCCAAGTTATACAAACACCTCCTTTTTAGATAAATAAATTATTTTCTAAACTAGAACATAATGTAGCAAAATCTTTTGAAATATCACATTTCCAAACAGCCCCTAGCGTTACACTCAACAATGGAGGAATCTAGGGCCAAGGAGAGTAACTAAAGGGGTCATTTGCCTTCTCTGCATGGAATAGGAAAAATGACAAATATGTGAAAATAATAGAATACTTGTCAAAATCAGCATTTTCACATGAATAAAATAGTACATCCAATAGTTTTAGCTTTGTTTCGAATTTTATGGAAGTTTTTCACAAATTTCATTCTTCCACTTGTGATAGATTTTTGAATTTGCTTCATTTAAGTGACAATGTTGTGCCAGTGGGACCCATTATTTTTCTAGAACTTCAAAATTCATTATACAAACTAGAATTCCTTGTTACGCATCTATTTTAACCACATGATGGATCCAATGCAGTGGGGTTTGATTGGGGGCGTAACTAGGAAATATACTGTTGGGGGTTATTGTGGAAAAAAAGATTTTTAGACAAAAACATGAATGGCTAATGAACGTGTGTTGCATGGCCACTAAAAACATTATGGAGACCACTAAAAACATCATGGAGATGAGATCGCCAAAAAGGAGGGCATCAAGACTTGAGGGTTGGTATGGTGGTAGGCAACCCATTTCCCATAACACCCACCAGGGATCCATCCTTAGTAGGTGCTTTGAAATTCCATCCTTTGGCTGTTGAGCCAGACCATCACACACAAAAAACATAAAAAAAAAAAAAAAAGGGAGGGCACAAGATAGATGTTTTCTTTTTATGTCTATACTCTATACCTTAAGTGAACCCTTTTTTTTTTATACAATTATAATTTAAAGTTGGTGATACTCAATCTGTATACAAATCTTTGCTCTCTTTGTCATTATACTTTATAATTTAATAAATTTTCACTATTTCTTATAATAAGCATGGATCTATACTATTAGAAGAGAAAAGGAGATCCAAAAATATTATGTCAAATGGGCAGCTGCGATGAAAAAATGAAGAATCATTTTGAATACAACATGGACCAAACTTTTTAGGTTGATATCACTAATTAATAAGTTTGTTTTAGGGTTTATTTTTTAACCCCAAGCTTAAACCATATCATGGACATTGAGAAATTACTTAACCATAGTAGGCAAATAATTTTACTTATGCGATCTTTCATGTTATAATTTTCTATAATTACATTTATGATGTAGAGGCCTTGGCTCATTAAAGAGGTGGCCCAGTATGCATTTGAATATATTGATTGAAGCAAGTAGAAAATTTTCACTAAGTTTTTCATGCTGTTTTGAGAAATAGATTGCACAATGATGGCCTCCATTTTTCTAAGGTGAGCCCACATCTAATATGACGCCTTTCTCACTTTATTAGATTTCACGATTTGTCCATTATTACATAATAATTTAAAAAAAGTATATATGGAGATTTGATGTAGGTCTCACCTATCAGCAAAGTTAAATTAGACCCAAATAAGGAGGCCCGCTATTATATGAGACCATCTAAAAATTAGCTAGCGGGGCCTATTATCTTCTAAAACTTCTACATTTATTATCATGCTCACATCCCAAGCTATACATTTATTTCATTGGGCCCCAATTGAAATATAACAGCCCAAACATATTTATATTAAGGAACCTAATTCATGAAAAAAAATGGGGCTCATTAGTTTATATTGTAAATGAGATTATAGAGCAATGGGTCTCATTTGCTTTGCTATCCTCAATTGGACTCTCCTTATGTTCGAAAGCCATATAGAAAAGGGTATTTTTCAAAAAGACTATTTTGCAAAGAAGTCTTAAATAGGCTTGAAACTTGTGTTCAATACCATAACCAAACTGAGGCATGGAGTGATACGCGGGAAGCGAAGATGCAGCTTATTTCGCTACAATCCTGTAGCACTGGAGCCTGCCTCGAAAATCTATTAGGGTTGTTGATTATTCATCTGAACTTTCATACTCGGCCCATTGGCCTTCACATGTGATACTCGTTAGGTAAAAATAGATAAATATAACTGAATCTATGGCTTGAGTCAAGGGTCGCACTTTTCTTAAAATAACAAATGCCCCCACAGTAAATATGTCTGTACCGACAAATTTGCTTCAAGATAAAACAGGCCAAAATAATAGAACCTCAAAAAGCTCCAAGCCCAAGCCTAAGCTTAAACCTGTCATACCAAGAGAACAGTATTATCCAAAAAAGCATAAATAAATGACATACTCTTTTAACCATATCCGATATTGGATTGAAGATATAAAGCTTATAGGTTTGAATTTTAATTTGAAATTTCCAACAATACTTGTATACCACCCATGATGCATGATATAGTAACACTTTTGATTGTAACGGATACATCACTTCCACTCCAGCCCTTTGCATGCCCTCCAAGGCTTCCTTTTTTTTTATACCAAGGCCTTGTTTCGCAAATCTTATCTGCATAAAACAAGTGTGTATGAGAACAGATTTATTTTAAATAGCTCTGTTTGAAATAGATGTTTTTAAAATAGATTGTTTAATTGTGTAGAAAACCGAATTGAAATAGGCTTTTTGCAAATTTCTCGGCTGAGCCAAAATGAATTAGGATTGACTTTTCATTCCATTGTTGTTTTTAGTATTCCTCAAAAGATCAAACTGCCTGATCCCCTTGCCGCCATCAATTGGGAGGGAGAGGGAGAGGGAGAGGGAGAAAGTGGGAGAAGGAGAGAGTGTTGGAAGTAGGTGGGTCTCGTGGATAGATTTTCAAAACTTTTGATTCACTTGACACAGGGATCAACTATACATAAGACCAAAACCCAATCCAGGATGCGTTACCCTCAATCTCGTGACCATGTACAGTAAAAATTCTACCAACACTAGACATCCAAAATAATCTACGACATAGAAGAAGTAGATCATACCTTTGGAGATCCGCAGTGCTCTAATGGATTTCTTCAAGACCTCTTAGCCTTCCACGCTATGACCCGAATTGGATTACTTTTCTCGAGAAGAATGGTGGAATCTTCAGGAGAAAATTCCCAACTCGAAACTCCAAGGAACTAGAAGAGAGGATAGGAGAGTAACTCGTGCAACTCTTACACGAAAGGGTTTTGGGCGTGAGGGGAACTCTTTTGGACGTCCAAGGATATTTTATAGACTTCCAAATCTCTCCCTTGTCTAATTGAAATAGAAGTCTTACTTCCAAAACAATTAGCAACTTTCTTCTTTCCAAACTCGTATTTCTAGAGTCCAAGTCGGATTGGTGTTTTCCAATATCTTGGGCTAGCGTGGGGACCACTAGGGATTCCTTAGAAAGCTGGCTCCAACTGGAACACCGCGACCCCACATCTCATGTGCAATCTGGGCCCACAGTTAATTGCAAATAACACTACTATATAAATGCAATTGAACTCCAGTCTTATGAATAAATTACAATGAAGACCCTAAACTTCCCAATTACCACAAGTAGGCCCCTCTATCAATATCCGTGGATCAATTGGAATAAACTCGTCTCTTCCAATCTAAGTTCCACATCTTATTATCCTTGAGCCCCAATTAATCACAGTAATCATCAGTACCATCCAATTAACTCTTAATTGAGATGGGTGCGCACTTACTAATGACAAATCCATTAATTGGCACAAGGGGATAATAGAGATAGATTCCATCTTGATCATTCAACGTTCCCACAGTTCTACTACCATATACCCAAGACACCGAGGTGTTAACCTATAGTCGGCCTCACTCATTGGTGACTCAAAGCAAATGAATAGATAGAAACTTGAGTTCGTCAATGTCTCAGGATTGAGAGCCTATTGCTAGGGAATTATGAGAGCATACCTTATTATTGAGACGGAATTCCATAAGGTGCATCTCATGGTCCTTCAATACATCCAATGTACCAGCACCGTGATCCAGAATCTTACATTCTGATGATTGAGACAAATCACACTATCTCATAGTGATCAAAATGCTGCAACCTTATCAAATGAGATGCCCAATCTCATTACTGGTTGTGAAGCTATTTTAAGCATAAGATTTGTGACATATATCTCCCGTGTGTGGATCTCATCCATGCACATATATCACATCTAATATACTAATAGGACCCGGTTCAACTCATGAACCATTATGTCATACGTATTGGTCATGTGCATGAAGTAGTAAAATAACATTCATCTCATGAAAGCAAAGCATGATTTTATTGATAAATAAAGAAATTAATCAATTTATTACATCAACTGATGGATTGAGTCCACAAAATCTAACAGAGAGAATATAGAGGAGGAGGAAGAGAGAGAGAGAGAGAGAGAGAGCAGGGAGGCTGGGGGTGGGGGAGAGAGAGAGAGGGGCAGAGGTGGGTGGAGGGGAGGGTGGGGAAGGAGAGGAGGGAGGAGGCATAATTTAGAAATTTAATTTAATTTACTTTAATTAAAAACAAATTTTATGTGAAGAGTCCATTTTACTGTGCTAATAGAAGCTATCCTTGTAAAACCCCTTTAAAATGGGTTATAGACAATTATACCCCATTGAAGGGCCCCTCTTTTATCCTCCTCCCTGATTAATAAGGAGAAGGGATGGGAAGGGCATAATGTGGGTCTGAGTTAGCAAATATTTCTTTCTGTCATATGAGAACCCAATCTATGAGGAAGCAAAATGTTTAGAAATAACAGGTTTTGAAGAATTTTTGAAGGGGCTAGGGCCATTCCTATACCTTCAAATGTTTATGTGCAATGTTATGATGACTGTCGATGTCAATAAGGTAAGTTACAATTCAAAGGGCATTGGAATCTTTAATAATTTGGCCTCCTTATATATGAGACTTTCTATTTTTCACTTCAAGCTATATACAATTGCAAAAAGAGAATAATACACATGTTGTCAGTAAAATGGACATATATCCAATCTTTTGCAGAGCACTGATATCCAGTTATGGCGAATATTCTAAACCATTCAATCCACCCCCATACATCTCCAATACTGAAGCTCAATTTACTCCAATTGACATGAAAACTTAATGTCTAAATAAAACCATTTTATCATTTTTATCTTCTAAATTACTTCAAATTGAATTACTTATTGGGAACTCACATATTTCTCTACAGACAATTCTCACATTCATTACCGCTCATTCAAACAAATCTTTAATAGTTTTAACATGACATACTAAAACATTATTGTTATTTGAACCCACCAAATTTGTTCTTTATGCGTGCTTTTTCTAACTCTATTAAACCATATGCAAATTTTTGCTCTTCGCTCTATATTTTTTCATTAATTGTATAAGTGAGAATATAGATTTGATAACTGACATCTCTATAATAATACCAAATTAATTTTCATATACTCTTTCCCAAAGTTTCATATTATGACTTATAAGTTTAATCACATTAATATAGTTGGTACAATTTTATATATCTTCATTGTTATTAATATAGGGACTACAACACTTATTCTCTATTCGGATTAGTAATATCTTATTAAAAAGTCTAGTTAAGTAAATCACCCCAATTTCTCCTAAACATTTCAAGCTTCTATTGGAATACCATGTGGACTTTTAGCATTTTTTATCTCCATTGGTTTTAATGTTATCTTCACTCTCACACTCTAATTTTGTGAAAAAACAATAAATACTTGGTTTTGAAAAGATTAAAACATTTGAATTGTCTTCAAATAAGAGAACATGGCTTTGAGTAAACAATAAATGCAAGTGTCTTTAAAATACGAGAACACTTTTAAGGGATCTTTAGAATAGAAGAACATTAAAAGTAAAATGATAGTGACGGCCAACAAATTAAGGAAGGTTTGGCGACGACTTGTTGACCTGCACTCCGGGCCATGCTAGGCCTTGGTGGCCCAACTCAATTTGCATCCTTAACACATTGCTCACCCAATGTTTACTCTTAAGAAAACCAATGAGACTGATAGGAGATCGCAATAGGAGTGCCTATATATGCATTAAGTCTAAATAAATAGATGAGACCAATTGAAAGGGATTACTGAGAAAGATAACGAAAGTGATTTCATTCACTGGTCCGTTACACATGACATCTAAACTTGCACTTATTTCCAACTTATGACTGCTGATTTTTCACACATAAATATTAACCAGCATCCATACAACATTACCGAAGACACTAACACCCACAATGTAAGATTGCAATCCTCCCACAATAAAAAAATCCATTGTGGGAGAAGAGGAAAACGAACTTGCAAACCAAACAAGAGAGAGAGAGAGAGAGAGAGAGAGAGAGAGAGAGAGAGAGAGATGAAACTTCTTTGATTTTATCAAGTGCTTCGTTCCAGCATCTGTGTGTATTCCAAAGCTGACTCCTGCCTTTGCATTCTCATTTCTTCGTAGAATCTTTCAATGAACTTCTCTGCCCTCCTATCAACAGAATCAGATTCTTCTTCCTCTTCTGATAAACCCAATGACATGGGTTCGCTTCCCATTTCATCAAAATCAACCGGAGCTTCCAATCTTTCTCTCTCTCCTTCTTCTTCTTCTTCTCGTTCAGAACTCGAATCACCCGAGCAGTGGCAGAGAAGCAGCATAGAGTAGAGACCATGGCGACTTCTCTTCTTTGATGAGGCTCTGGAGTGCTTGAAAAGAGGCGTGCTTGAGGGAGAGAACTGGTATTCTTCGATGTAAGTGTAGCTACGGTGTTTCAGGAACGTCAGAGTCCTGATATTCCTGGTTTTCTTGAAGATAAGGAGGTCTCTGTTGATGGGTCTCTTCAGTTTCCCCATGGGGATGGAAAGGGTAAAGAAATCCAAAGTTTTTTTGAGGATTGGGGACCTTTTCTTGGGCATTTTTTTGAGCTTTCTGAAGTACGGTTTTGGGGCACAGGGAAAAGATAAATTAGGGAGAGTGTTTTAAAGGGCTTTTGGAGGATTGATGATCGGGAAAGCAAGGGGTTTGGAAGGTTTTTATGGTGGGGAAAAGCGTCTGGAATGCGCGTATTTGACTGGTGGGAGCATGGAAAAAGTGGAATGGTCGGTGGAATGTGTACTTTAAAACGGAAAAGCAGGTAGCCGTTACCCCAATTGGTTTGTTGGGCTTCCAAAGGAAAGTCCGGATCCTAAGACTCTATACAAAATAAATTTGTGAGGCTACTTAGATGGGATCACTAGTCGCAGACCAAGAATTTTTATTTGAAGAGCATGGAGGCAGGCGAAGGACTTTTATTGAGTTAGGTTGTGGGTGTGAATTTAAAATTTTCATATAGATTTTGAAAATGGATCACAGATCTTCATATGGGTTTTAGAAAAAAAAAAACTAGGCCTGATGGGCTAAATGCCCCCCAAAGGCAAAGGTTCACTTGTGAAAAGAAATCTAAATAGCTCATAAAAGGGGTCACCCTTTAGAATTAGGCTTCGTTCTTAAGATTGATCACTAGAGAATTGTTAAATTTTTTTTAGTAATACATCTTTTACATGCTTTATTGGAACTCATTTGCTTGCATAGACCGTTCCTAGGCCTTCATGGCAAAATATTAATCGGGTGATGGGCAAAGAATATAAGGTTAAGGTGAGGATGCACCCTTACTTATTTGGATTTGATTTATTGGGGTTATACTTGGGTTTTCATCTTTCACCAAAAACGATTATTTGATGGGCACTTGTAAATCTTCACCTTGTAGTCTTTATAGGTACATTCAGATGCACAAATGTTACCGCTGGCATTATATCACAACAGTCATATAGTAAATAAATGTATAGAATAATCATGTACTTAATCTTTTGACAGGACCAGCTCCTAAATTTCAAAGATATCCAATAAAGGGAGATTGAGACTTCTTTCATTTTGAGCGGTTGGATTTTTACCATGTAGGCTCCACCATAGAGTTCTACTTCTCCTGCTCACAGGAAGCGTGAGTGAGAGAGATAGAGGATCTGGCCTGGCTGACGTCTGATTCTGTGAACTAACGTGGATGCCAGCAAGTTGGACTTCCGATACGGTGACAGCTGAGTTAGCTTGGAGCTCAAGCCTTCGGACACTTCATGACCAATGCCAAGAAGCCACGTGGATGGTGGGGGGAAAAACAGGAAAAGAGTGGGAGCGTCTGAGTCAAAGTCTTGATCAACTCCGAGTGTCCCTCTATTGTTCAGCGTGTGCAGCACCGCGTGGGGTTATCTACTCAAAATCTAATGTGGCTCTCCCAATATTATCAAAATAAGAGCTTGTATAACCAAATTTGCAATGTATTAACCCGTAAGGAGAGCACCACAATGTTTTAGAAGGGTGTTCCAGGCCTTTGAACTAGATTAATTTTTTGGACCACATATTGGATATCTATATGGGAGATCATTTTCCTCTTATCACATTTTTAATAAGTTGGTACCACTGAAAAGTTCCAACATTTTGCTCGAAGAAAGTGCACAGGCAACACTCTAGGGATCCTGTCTCATTCCATGAGAGTTAATATGGTTTTTCTGGGCATCTCCCATGTGAGTGGAAGGAGTGAAATTTTACTGTGGTGCTCTTGTATTTAAAAATTCAAGTAGATCAAAATGAATAACTTTTTTTGCATATTGTATATTTTCAAATTTTACTGAACTAGAAGTTCTTACAAATCTTATGCATTATTAATCATATTCATCCAAACAATTTGGCAGTGTATCCTTTTGATACATAGAACATGTTATCTATAAAGAATAGCCAAGCTTGCATTAGGATTTTATTTTCCTTATTTCTTTTCTTTCCTTTTTTTCTGCAACTTAACTCAAATTTAGTCTTAATATTTGAAATGGATTGGGTTTTGAGACAAGCTTTGACAAATACGGTTAGTTAAAATTGATTGACCCACATCCTGGTTGGGTGGGGTTAAATTACTTGACCCGTATTATAAACGAGTTGGATATATATGGGTTGTACATTAACTCATTGATATGTTTTGTCTATTAATCTGTTTTGACCCTATCCAACCTATAGATATGCCAACATGCCCTACGGAATGGGCCAAGGTGGCCTGACCTTTCGATGTGCCAGCCAGGGTGGCCTGCGACCCTCTCGGAGGGGCTTAACGCCGGAAATACGCATTGATAGATGTGTATCATTTGAATTTGGGATTGTGAAAGATTCTAATCTTAATACAGGTTAAGGTCCAAATACAAATTTCGTATATGTAGTTAAACAAAAAATTAATCTAAGTTAATAAACAATTAACCACAAGAGATGGACGCAATATATTTTTAAGCAAAAAATCTAAACGAGAAAAAAACCACGGGATCTTACACCGGTCTGTCACAACCCGAGCCCAGGCAATCGGGGATTAAGGTTAACCCTAATCAGCGACACACATACTCCCGTGCATACACACTTAGCCCTTGGCTAAATACACACGCACAAAGGAAATTCACACGTGCACATACCATGTACGATGAAGCTGTAAGTATCATTACAGAACAAAAGGAGATATGCAAAAACAAAACAATATCTACAAAGATTACAAGAAGTATAGGATATACAAGAGTGAACCAAAATACAAAATATAAAGACCAACTATTGCCAAGATACAAAAATTCAATTACATCCCATGCACACCAAAGAAGACAATATGCATGTCAATTTCGCTCTCCGGCGAAGTTATCACATCCACTCCTCTAGCCCTGACGGGGCGTCTAAGGTCTCCACTGAAGTCTGGTTGACCGACGAGAGGTTGATAACGTGATATGAGCCTGCAACACTAAGGACAACTTATGAATACAACGATTCAGCAAAGCATAAGCAACAATAAGTTAACTATCTAGTAAACTAAATAACAACTGATGATTCATAGAGTTCCAAATTCGTATACTAGGCAAGTTGTGCAGTAGAATAAGGCATGCTATAAGAATCAATGTATACACGTTAAGTACTTAATTATGTGGCTACTACATTTGCCATATCCTCCATCTGGGGATCCTTACATCTGAGAATACCATCGACCGGGCCAGGGTACGAATGGGTCTCGGGTTTCTGGGGTCCGAAAGCCCGAAGACATAAACACACTACAGCGGTACCATATATACTATGCCAAAGTCAACCCCGCTGAGTCTCCTAAAGCTGAGGCTGAGTAGTGCATGACCATATAAAATCAATCATATACGTGAACTTAAGTAAACATGCATATCATATAGGGGATTATGACAGTACATTCAACCCATACAATACTCAAGTTAATAGCAATAACTAAACATATCAAACAATATCAAATGTATACATTATTCAATCCATACATAAGAGTACAGGACAATAATCGCCATTCAATATGCCATGCAAATCAATTTGCTAGAATTATGGTAATTTACTAGCCAATCCTAAGCTAGTCATCCAGTGTTTCTAACTGTGCATAATGATGTAATTTTAAGTTATCCGATATACTGTTGTCTCTCTTATGTGTTGCATTATGTCAGGAGGGTGTATCGAAGTCCCTTAAACCAACACCCATGGGGAGGTGCTTAACAGCTAGATAACACATGAATGAGTCATAGCCATCAAGATAATTCATGCGATGCTAATATTTCATTGGGTAAGTTAAGGTTGTCTACATTCTAACTCAAAGGCCCTACAAGGTCTTTTCCATACCTATCCTTCTTACTTTCCAATGGTCTTACGGCTTAGTCGTGGGTGACCTACGGCTTAGCCATGGGCATCTTACGGATTGACCGTATTATGCACTACAGCTGAGCCGTGATTCCCCAGACTATTCTTCCGCATTTGCTGCGAGCCAGGGCTAACCCTTGCTCCCTCTTAAGCGTCACCATGGTTGTTTTACGGCTCAGCCATGGCTGGGTACAGCTTAGCTGTAGGACACCGCATAGCTTAGCTGTGGCTAGACCGTAGAAGGTATTCTCCATTTCCTGTTCTCTGGAGGTCAAGCTGTAACTTGACCTACAGTTAGGTCACGGCTAGCCTACGGCTTAGCCGTAGTACATTCTACAGCTTAACCATAGCCTGACCGTAGTGTAAAAGTCGGATTTTGAGCTCTCTGGAAACTGAGCTGTGAAGCTTTACTGCTTAGCCGTAAGCTTCAAGTGGTCATATTCTGAACCGGTTACAGACAAAACGGAATTTGAACCGAAGGGAAACGGAGCTAACAAAATAGATGAAAAACATATATAAAGGCTGTAAAACACCAAAACGCTTGCAAGATCAAGAAAACTATTCACAATCATAGTGTACCAACAGGTGTTCACCCAAACCGTACTTATACTTTCCTCAACTGAGCTCTCACAAGTTTCTTGTTGTCCTTGGGCTCAATTTACACGTCTAAGTGCAGTCCTATCACCATGCATGCAAGAAGAGAGGGAGACATTGAGTGCATGCAATAAAATAGGAGAAGAATTCAAGACATATAACGAGTGTAATGACTTAAAGCTTACCGTCAACACACAAATCGATTCTCCCATTTTCTTTGATTCGATCGTGAAAAAGAAGAACAGAAGTAGAAGGAGAAACGAAGGAGAAAAAGTCGTTGACGATGACTGAGGAAGAAAAAAGGAAACCCACGTAACTGGTAAGGATCAACTGAGAGAGGGAGGGGGTTAGGTGAGATATATATAGAGAGGTTTAGAAGAAAGTCCAGAGGTTTATGAGAATTACAGTTTGAGTCAAATAACCGTCCATCGGAAACAAACAACATTGTTTGCATATGATGTAGTTACGAAAATTGACAAGCTCGATGAGAGACACATGATGACGCCAAGATGCATGAATAATGCAATCTTACAAAAGCTAAAATTATAAAAAATGGCTCATGTCTACCTAAACCAGATTAAACTCAACCCAACTACCTATCCATGATCTGAAACGAAACTCAAAAGGACAGAACAACATGCATAAAACTAATGCCCTAAAAAAATACCAGAAAACACCTTAATTAATAGCTAAACCGGATTAAGCTAGGTCGGAGTGTTATATCCTCCCCCGCTTAGGAATTATTCCGTCTCCGGAATGAACACATACCTGTGTGAAGAGATGGGGATACTGCCGCGCCATTTGTTCCTCCAATTCCCAAGTGGCTTCGTCAGGATCGTGATGTTCCAAAAGCACTTTGACCCATTGGATAGTTTGAGTTCGCAAGATCTGCTCTCTTGTTTTAATGATGGGAAGCGGTCGTTCAACGTATGTCGTATTCGGCTGTATTTGCACGTCATCATACCGAATGACATGGGTAGGGTCTCGAACATACTTGCGAAGCATGGACACATGGAAGATGTTATGTACTCCAGAGAACTCCACTGAAAGAGCTAACCTGTACGCCAAATCACCAATCCTACTCTTGATCTCGAACGGGCCAACATATCTCGGAGCTAACTTACCATTTTGGCCGAAACATATCGTACCCTTCATCGGCGAGACCTTCAGAAAAACCCAATCTCTAACTTGAAACTCCAAAGCTCTTCTGCAAATATTTGCATAACTTTTCTGTCTTGACTGAGCAACCTTCAAATTTTCGATTGCTTTTTGTACTTTCTTAGTAGTTTCGGTGAGAATAGGCGATCCGTGAAAACTTCTCGTCCCTACTTCTTCCCAGCATACCGGACTCCGACATTTACATCCGTACAAGGCTTCATAAGGCGACATACCAATACTCTCATGGAAACTGTTGTTATAGGCAAATTCGCATAATGAGAGATGTGCATCCCATTCTTTCTCAAAGCTCAATACACTGGCTCGTAGCATGTCTTCCAATGTCTGAATTGTGCGTTCAGATTGCCCATCCGTCTGTGGTTGATATGCTATGCTGAAACTCAACTTGGTACCCATAACGTCTTGGAATGCCTTCCAGAATGATGAAACGAAACGACTATCATGATCGAACATGATAGACACTGGCGTACCATGGAGTTGTACAATCTCGTCTACAAACTTCTTAGCCATTTCCGAAAACGTCATACCCTTCTTGAATGGAATGAAATGGGCTGACTTCGTTAATCTGTGCACAATCACCTAAATGGCATTATTCTTCTTACTCGTTGGAGGTAACCCTGAAACAAAATCCATGGTAATATGTTCCCATATCCATTGAGGTATATGCAATGGGTGTAAGGAACTTGGAGGTCTCTGATGATCAGCTTTCACCTTCTGACAAGTCAAGCACCTAGTGACGAACCCTGCAATTTCTCTTTTCATCTTGTTCCACCAAAACCGGTCCTTTAGGGTCCGATACATCTTCGTAGTCCCAGGGTGCATCGCATATCGAGCATAGTGTGCCTCTGTCATCAAGTTCTCCTTCAAGTCATCAATTGCTGGTACACATAAACTGTTCCAAAAATACAGTATACCATTCTTCAGTCGGAAGTCGGGTCGATCTCCGATATGGTCTCGGATTCATTTCAAGGTCAAATCTTCAAATTGCCGGTCCTTTATTTGTTGAATTACTTTAGGTTGGAAAAAAAAAGTACTTGCAAGCATCACATAGCTGTCTACCAATCTCACTTCGACAAGCTTATCGTGCATCAGTAAAAGGAAAGTGTCTAAAACATTTAAAGTCTCTGACTTCCTACTAAGTGCATTTGCCACCACATTACCTTTCACTGGATGATACTTGATCGGGAAATCATAGTCTTTAATAAATTCAAGCCATCTGCGTTGCCTCATGTTCAACTCATGTTGCGTGAACAAGTATTGTAAACTGTGATGATCTAAGTGTACCTCAAATTTCACGCCATACAGATAATGTTGCCAAAGTTTCAACGCAAACACGAAAGCTGCCAATTCAAAGTCATGGGTGGCATAATTCTTCTCATGCTCCCAGAGTTGTCTCGATCTATAAGCAATTACCTTACCATGCTGCATTAATACGCACCCCAATCTGACTCTCGAAGCATCAGAATAAATCACGAATCCTTCACCACCATCTAATAGGGTCAGTACTGGAGCGGTAGTTAACTTTTCTTTCAAAGTCTAGAAACTAGCTTCACATTTATCAGTCCAATCAAAAGACACATTCTTCCAAGTTAACTTGGTCAAGGGAGTGGATATCTTAGCGAAGTCCTGAATAAATCGACGGTAATACTCTGCCAGTCCGAGAAAACTCCTAATCTCTGTCACTGATTTTGTGCTAGGCCAATTGACAACTGCCTCCACCTTCGCTAGATCAACTGCTAATCCGTCTCGTGAAATAATATGACCAAGAAATG
This sequence comes from Sextonia rubra, assembly GCA_037013555.1. Classification (NCBI taxonomy): domain Eukaryota; kingdom Viridiplantae; phylum Streptophyta; class Magnoliopsida; order Laurales; family Lauraceae; genus Sextonia; species Sextonia rubra. Next base: position 21,200,918 of record JASUAD010000006.1, read on the forward strand.
CCACCTGCTCAAGCCAAAAATCACATTTCGACAACTTGGCATATAACTGATGTTCTCTCAACAAAGTCAAGGCTCTTCTCAAATGATCCGTATGCTCCTCTACTATCTTAGAGTACACCAAAATGTTATCGATGAACACAACAATGAACTGATCCAAGAAAGGAGTAAAGATCCGATTCATCAAAGCCATAAAAGCAGTAGGTGCATTAGTTAATCCAAACGGCATCACAAGAAATTTATAGTGACCATACCTCGTTCTGAAGGCGGTTTTGGGAATGTCATCTTCCTTCACCCTCAGTTGGTGATACCCAGACCTCAAATCGATCTTGAAAAAATATGCGACACCTTGAAGTTGATCAAGTAATTCATCAATACGCGCCAGGGGATACTTATTCTTTATTGTTACCTTATTCAATTGCCGGTAGTCAATACACATCCAAAAAGTGCCGTCTTTTTTCTTAACAAACAACACTGGAGTGCCCCAAGGTGAGACACTCGAGCGTATAAGACCCTCATCCAAGAGGTCCTGTAATTGCTTCTTCAATTCTAATAACTTTGCTGGAGCCATACGATATGGAGCCTTACTGATCGGTGCTGTCCCTAGCACAAGGTCAATAGTGAATTCCACTTCTCGCACAAGGGGTAACTTTGGCACTTTGTTAGGAAAAACATTCAGGAAATCACACACCACCGGAATCTCTCCAACCTGCTTCAGCTCCTTCTTCTCTTAGATAAAGGCAATGAAGCCTTCACATCCCTTGCGTATCATGCGATCCGCCTTGCATGCGGAGATAACGTGTCTAGGGCGTTTCTTCTAATTGCCCTCGAAATGAAACTTAGTGCCTAGGTCGAAGTAAATCGTCCTGTTGCAGCAAATCACACAGTCACGATATCTCACAAGCCAATCCATTCCAAGGATCACGTCGAAGTCCAACATCAACAGCAAAATTAGGTCAATAGAAAGTTGACGCCCTTCAATTCGTACATCGCATTGGGAATAGTATACATTAAACTCCACCCTCTTGCCAACAGGAGTGGACACCACCAACACATACGGTAGTGGCTTAGACGGCTGCCGTAACTGCTCAGCCAAATAAGGTGCTATGTACAAACGCGTAGACTCCGAATCAAATAATGCTATAGGTCCTAGTATAAAAAGAAAAGGTGTCCGTGCAATGGCATTTTCGTAATTTTCATGTAATGGCAGTTTCATAATTATAGATAACACAATTTTTACAAACTTCCTAAGGCCATAACTTTGTTGTTTTTAGATCCAATTAATGCAATTTTAGAACCTACAGATATTTATTTGAAACAAGCTTTCCAACGGTAGGTAGCTTACCTCGTCTGATGTTTGATTTATGAGATATAACCTTTGTAATATATGTTAACCTTAGAAAATCACTTCAAAATACTTCACTTTGCAGTTTTTCTTCGATTTATTCACTTCAGTGCTTCCGACAACTTATACTACAGTCCATTCTAAGAAAAATAAAAAAAATTACAGCTCAATTAACCTAAAATTTTGTTCACTGCATGAATTAGCCAACGCATAAAAATCCTAATAGATATGACCTGATTTCTCCCACATGCAGTCTCCTTTGTTTGATCGAAACCACTTTGTGGTATTTCCTTAGGCCAATAAATGTGTTCATAAAGCCCCCAAACTATTGAATTGACCTAGAAATCCAATTAAGCCAATGATTTACAAGACCAATGCCCCATCAACAGTGTGCCAGTGCCACATGTCCACTTTTAAAAAGAGAAAGAGAGTGGCAAAGTAGGGAAACACTAGGATATGCATACTATTTTTTTCACCTTTTGAACGTTAAAATGACCGCCAAGGTGCTGGGTTGCCCCATTTATCGGCATTCCCACAACTTTATTATGCCTTTGTGGAGGGCCTGAGCCTTCAAAGTTTATTGACTACCCCTTACCACTATTCTAACCATCATGACCTCGTCTATATATATATATAACAATATATTCTAAAATAGTAGGAGGGTAGATTCTTGTTTAGAACACACAACTTATGCTCTTAAAGAAACAAAGAATTCCATTCTTGGCTTTTCTTTCCCTCTTTCTTAAGGAATGTACTAAGTGGAAGTATTTTCATTGTTCAACAAATCAATGAATAGGTCGCTTCTACAAAGTCTCCAAGTCATGGATACACACCTGGATTAACTCTTTTTTCAAGCAAAATCTATGGATACACATCTGGATAACTGGTTTTACAAACATAAGCTAGTTCCTCATCTTTGAGGAAAGCAAAATGCTTCATCTATCCATTTCCATATGGTTATGCGTTGTGGGAATTGGGGTCTGGTTTTTTGCTTTGGACATGTGTTGGCCAGTTCATCTCAAACTTATCTACTAATTCTTGATTTTCAGCCTTCAGCATAATTTAGAATACACTGGTGATATGCCAATTGTGTAAATACTCTATGTTTATTTTGAGAATGTTGGGAGAGAAAGAAGAACAAGAACAAGCATACAATCACACAATAGACATGAGATCTACGTAGTTCACCCAATTTGGGCTACGTCCACCGAAATTCAAACATGTTCACTATTATTAGAGATTCCCACAAGAAGAACAAACCTCTTTTTGTGATTACAAGAGTACAGAACTCTCTCTAGGGTCTTCTCTGCAGAGCAACAACCATCTCTTTTTCTCATACCACTTAGAATAATATAGAAGTCATAATTAATAATACCCTGAGCATTGACAACCATCGGATCTGACCTTATAACAAAGGGTCCAGATTAAGCCGACAAATTATATATTTACCCCAATAAATATTAAATATACCTAGATCAGGCTTTACCAACCCATCAATCTCCCACTTGAAGACTAATCACACTAAATAGTAATGACAATAGCAGAACACGGCTCAAATCTCTACACCTTGTCTTCAAATAAGAAGTCCAACTGAAGCTGAGTACAGCTTCAGTTTCTTTATATTCACCACCTTTGTGAGCATATCTGCGGGATTCTAACTTGTGAGAATCTTTTCTAGTTTCAATACCTTTTCTTCTAGAAGCCACCGTATGAAGTGATATCTTATGCAATTATGTTTGCTTCTTAGATGAAAAGGCTGAATTCTTCACAAGATGGATGGCACTCTGACTATCACTGTACGACTTGTTGTCCTCATGTTTCTTACCCAACTCTTCCATTAACTCCTGCAACCAAATTATTTCCCTGCTAGCTTCTGTAGTAGCAACATACTCTGTTTCTATAGTTGAAAGTGCAATAATATCTTATAATTGTGATTTCTAACTGATTGCTGCACTACCCAATGTGAAAATATATTCAGTAGTACTTCTACTTCTATCAAGATCGCCTACCAAGTCTGAATCAACATAACCATTTAGTTTGATTTTGATCCTCCAAAACATAATGCTGCATTAGTAGTACCTCTCAGATATTTGAGAATCCACTTGACTGCTTCCCAATGTGTTTTCTCAAGGTTACCATGAATTTGTTTATAACTCTCACTGCGTAAACAATATTAGGTCTTATTAGGTCTTATGCTGACCATAACATACATTAAACTGCCAACAGCTGAAGCATATGGAATCTTGAACGTGTCATCTTTCTCCTGTTCTATCTTAAGAGATAACTCTTTTGAGAGTTTGAAATGGCTTACTAGTAGAGTGCTAACTAGCTTAACACCTTGCATGTTGAACCTGTATAGGACCTTTTCAACATATTCTGCCTGAGACAACTGCAGTGTACGGTTTGTTCTGTCTCTATTGATTCTCATACCAAGAATTTGATTTGCAGCACACAAATCCTTCATTTCAAACTACTTTGATGACTGTTTCTTCAGATTATTTATTTTATGTATATTCGATTCTGCAACAAACATGTCATCTACATACAAGAGGATAATGATATAACAGTCATCAAAGTTTTTGTAATGATAACAATGGTCTGCATGACATCGTTTATAACCTTTGTTGCACATAAACCTGTCAAATTCAATATACTATTGTCTTGGGACTTGCTTCAAGCCATATAAACTCTTTTTTAGTTTACACAACATGTCCTCCTTTCCTGAGATAGCATATCCTTGTGATTGATGCATGTAAATATTTTCTTCCAAGTCACCATGGAGAAATGCAGTTTTAACATCTAATTGTTTAAGATGTAAATCTTCTACTGCCACAATGCTGAAAACACTTCTAATTGTGTTTAATTTAATCGTAGGAGAAAATAATTCAGAATAATCAATATCTTTCTTCTGTTGGAAGCCTTTTGCAACTAGTCTGGCCTTGTATCTCTTACTGCCGTCATGTTCATCATTTAACCCATATACCCACTTGTTATGCAATGCTTCTTTCCCTCAAGCAATTAAACTAAGTCCCATGTCTGTTTTGATAATAAAAATCGCATCTCATCTTCCATGGCTTGCTCTCACTTGGCCCGAGTATCAACCTGCAGTGCTTCTTCATAACATTCTGGCTCACCACCATTAGTTAACAACAAGTAATACAGTGAAGGTGAATAACACCGTGTAGGCTTAGGAATCCTAAAGGATCTTCTTACCGGTGTAGATGTATGAGGATCCACCTGTGGGTTTACATTTTCATGTGCTTCAGATGCATTATTTCAGGAATGTCCTCTACATCTAAGTACTCTGTATTATCCTTTTGCACATTATCCCTATCCTTATGCATGATTTTCCCATTGAATACAACATTTCTACTTTTGATGATTTTTCTATTTTCTTCATCCCAGAAGCGGTAACCAAATTCATCAAAACCATATCCAATGAAAGTGCATTTCCTGGATTTAGGATCTAACTTGTCCCTTTTCTCAGTATCAACATGAATATAAGAGATACAACTAAATACTTTTAAGTGTGAAAGACTCATCTCTTTTCTAGTCCAAGCTTGCTCTAGCAATCCACCATCCAAAGGTACTGAAGACCCACGATTGATTAAGTATGCAGTAGTACTCACTGTTTCTGCTCAAAATTGTTTAGGCAATCCAGCATGCAGTTTCATGCTTCTAGAACGCTCTACAATGATCTTGTTCATACGCTCTGTCACACCGTTTTGCTGTGGTGTATTAGGAATGGTCTTCTCTCGCTTTATCCCATTTGTTGAGCAATACTCTTCAAATTCTTTGCTGCAGTACTCTCCCCCATTATCAGACCTCAAGTATTTCAATTTCAGACCTGTTTTATTTTCAACCAAAGCTTTTCACATTTTGAAAATATCAAACACATCAGACTTGTGTTTCATAGGATAAACCCATAATTTTCTGGCAGCATTATTAATGAATGTAACAAAGTAAGAAGATCCACTAAGAGAAGGCAACTGTGTTGGTCCCCACATAACTGTGTGAACCAGTCTCCACCTTTCTGATTTTAGTAGCCTTCCTACTTTGGAGAAAGTAACTTTTTTCTACTTTCCAAAAAGACAGTCTTCACAGAACTCTAAGTTCAAAGACTTGAGGTCTTGTAGCTTACCTTTCAAATGAAGGATTTTCATTCATTTCTCACTCATGTACCTAAGTCTATAGTGCCATGTGTTTGAGTCTGTACTTTTATCTGCAACTGTAATGGAATTAGTACTGCTATTAATCAGGTAAAGAGTACCTTCTTTCTTACCGCGAGCAACAACTATACTTCCTTTTGTCACCTTCCATAAGTCACCTCCGAAAATTGTAACATAACCAGAGCTTGCAAGTTGACCAACAGATATAAGGTTTCTTCTTAGGTTCGGTACATGCCTAACATCATTCAATTGCCATGTACCTCAGTTTGGCAGTTTGATTTGAACATCTCATTTGCCAATTATGTCACAAGGTTCATCATTATCAAGATAGACCTTTCCGAAGTCACCTTTCACATAATTTTGGAGATATTCTCTGTGTGCAGTGGCATGAAAGGACGCACCAGAATCTAGAACCCAAGTTTCAGATTTATGATCAAAAGAAAGAATTAAAGCATCATGAACAGTATCACTTGCAATATTTGCAAAAGCATCATTATTATTGTTGTTATTACTGTTCCTTTGCTTATTTTTCTTTAGTGGAGCTCTGCAGTCATTTTTTACGTGTCCCTTTTTTGCCACAATTCTAGCATGTAAACTCGCCTTTTGACGATCTTGACTTGCTTCTCAATTTAGATCTTCCACAATTCTAACCTCTCTCAGTTTTCCTTCCTCTGATTTCCACATTCAATGCATTTCCTAATGATTTACCTAAAGATTTCTTGCAAAGTTCTTCATCGATGATAGCACTCACAACATCATCAAACTTCAGTTTATTTGATCCCGATGAATTACTCAGTGAAGTAACCATACAACTCTAACTATTTAAGGCTTTTCTGTCAAGCACCTCCCATTCTAGATCTGACATAGTTACAGGCTTCTTTGCTTTTCTTCCAAGTGGCAAGTAGAAATTCTTCTAATAAAGAAGATCCTTTATCTGCATCTTCCAGAATGTGAAATTTTGGCCATTGAATTTTTCAATCGTTTACTTTGTGTTGTCTATCATTGCTCCCACCTAAACCAAAGCTCTATTTGCTTGACTATTTTTCTGTCAATCAAACAGTCAATCTATTCCGTCTATCTCATAGATCTCGTCACTACAAGTACACAGAAAAAAAACCGAAGCACAATTCGGAGTTCAGATGACCTCAAAATTTGCAAAACAATTCTGGCCATCGAATCTGGTCAAATCTGCCTGTTGATCAATGCTGACGTCACTGCTTGTTGTTCTACTGGGTTTCTAAAACAGTTCAGGTCAGAACCAACCTGAATTGAACCTAAACTATACTACTCTGCAAGCCCAGGTCTTACCTGACTTGACCTGGCCTACAACCTTTCCTGCTACCTGGGCTTCGCTGCTAACAGGTCAGGTCGACTGCAACTCAACCTAACCCAAAACTAGACTACTACCTGGGCTTTTCCACCACGGGTCAAGTCGAACTGACCCAACCCGACTTGGAACCAACAACCCAGGCCCACATGACCGCCTTCTTCCTCTCTCTTGTCCCTGTTCTACAACAGGGAAACTGGAAGCCCCTTTTCGTCTTCGGCTATGGCGAACAGTGGAATAGCAGCGAGAGCCCTTTCTCCAGTGTTCATCCTCACAGTTTGGTTTTGCAACCGGACTTGCTGACCACACCTTCGAGCATTTTCCTTTGGTGCAACGACCAACGGGATCGGTGGCAAATGGTGCTGTAGCAACAAAACAACAGTGAATGTCCTCAGCGACAATAAGTGTAGCAACGAGCACGGTGGCCGTGACAACGCAGCAGTGAGAACTTCGATGAAAATTCCGGTGAGAATCTGAGTTTTTTTTAACAGCGGTTTTTTTGTTGTCTTTTTTTTTTTTCAAATCTCTTCTCTCTAAATCTGCGACAGAAAAAACAGGAAACCGAAACCCAAATCCAGCCCCTTTCTTCTTAGATCTTCTGGCCAACAAACTACTGAGGCCGATCTTTTCTATTTTGCCCCGATCTTTCGAATCTAATCTCGAACACTATCGATCACAATTGCAATAATCAACTTCGATATCTAAACAACCAAGCTCTAATACTAGTTGTTGGGAGAAAAAGAAGAACAAGAAGAAGCACACAATCACATAATAGACGCGAGATTTCCGTGGTTCACCCGATGTAGGCTACGTCCATGGAGATTCAAATCTGTTCACCATTGTTGGAGATCTCCTACAAGAAGAACAAACCTCTTCTTGTGATTACAAGAGTACAGAACTCTCTCTAGAGCTCTTCTCTATAAAGCAACAACCCTCTGTTTTTCTTACACCACTCAGAATAATATAGAATCCTTAATTAATAATACCCTGAGCATTTACAACCGTCGGATCTGGCCTTATAACAAAGGATCTAGATTAAGCTGACAAATTATATATTTACCCCAATAAATATTAAATATGCCCAGATCAGGCTTGACCAACCCATCAGAGAAGAGGTTGCTGAGAATGATCGCGTTGTATGAGGTTCTAAGGTAAATCCTATGTCGAACGCCTAAACCCCATAGTGGGGCTCAACTAATTCAAAATCAGAGTTACTCAAAATAAGTATTTCCAGATTTATGGGATATCTCCAAATTTTACTGTAGTAATAGTTGGTATTTCCTTAAAATTGACTGTTGATTAATAGTGATTAATAAATATAATTAATAACTGTTATTTATCTTTTTAGTCGAATGATCAATTGTATATACAGTGAAACCAACTCCTAATGCAACATTTTGAGGGGCTTGGATTAAAAACAGGTAGTCCGTACTATGGAGGCCACTCCCTCAATTCAGGATTTCTCTATATCCAGGCTCCCTGGACTTAAAGTCTGTGGAAATGTGCCTCTTCTCTACTTTTGGCAAAGTACAACTGGGATCTTTACTTAAGAAATCAATTTGACTACTTTTCTTATTTTCCTGATTGGCATAATTGTTTGTAGGGAAGAATGGTGCATGTCCTTTGTTAAAAACATGGAAAAATTGAAACCGTTCACCAACTGTAAGGCCCATTGCATTCATAGTATCTATATACTAAAAAACAATTTCGATGCGCCAACCACTAGATTGATCACAAGATTTCACAGATGACACCTTCCCGTTTTGCTTGGAAAAATTAAAAAAAAAGTAAAGAAAGTTAATCATATATTCAAAATTTAGTTGATCCAATGTTGACCATCTTGCTAATTACAATGGTTAGCAGTGTATCCCGTGGACAAACAGGGTGGGGCCCACCTGGGGGTCTATTTGAGTGGATAAAAAAACCCCACTCTATAGTTCACAGGTCTCACTGAGTTTGCACCTGTCCAAATGGATGATTAAACTTGTGGGCCACAAATGAAGATAATGGGATTTTTGTTAAGGCTGATTTTTTGCAAAGAGTAGGGCTTAGGGAGATCTTTCGACCCTTCATGTCCTAAAACTAGGTGGGTCCTAGTGGGCCCCAAGTCTAGGTGCGTAAAGTCTATCAGTGCGTGAGTCGCCCACTGGATGACTTTTCTCTTCCTCTAGACATACATACATACATACATACATATATATGATAAGAGGTTTGGATTTTTCGAAGGTGGGCCCATCCATGTGGATAATTTACATGGTAAGAGCATTGGACCATACTAAAATGTAGCGATGTTGCATTTGGTTTTGTCCTTGTCTGCATAGAGTATATAGAAATTGAATACATGCAAATCGTTTGCATAGAATATGTAGAAATTGAATGCATACAAATTCATGCCATTAGTGGTTGAGAATGAAGGCTTAAATTGAATATAACTATCAAATAACCTCCCCTTTAATGGAAGCAAAATTAAGGGAAGATGAGAAATGAACACCGGGCCATCACCATAATAATTCAAATCATAAAAAAGTCAATATTTTATCTACATCACTGCCTTATATCGTTCACCTCTCACCTCGTATCATTCACAAATCTGATTGGTTTAATAATCCTTGGTGAAACTCATTTAAGCATAAGTTCCCAATTCCCATGTCAAAACCCCCTGTTTGACATAAACGTTACAATGTGGTGATTTCTACCATATTATTATATTGAGATTCAATTTTGTATACCTCTATTTAAGAGGTTGTGGCAGTGTCATAGTCATGCGTAGAAGGAGGAGGCCTTTGGTAGAGATTATTATTATTATTAACAGAGTTGATTTATTTGAGGTCTTTCTGTGGAAGGTGGATAATTCATGTGACAGACGTATTGACTCTCATAATGGTCTTTTTTTATTACTATTTTTGTGTTTCAAATCATGTTATTTTGGTTATTTTTATCATTTGTTGTTTTATAATATCACTTAATTATGTAAACTGGTTAAAGAGTTGAATTGGCCCATTTTCATTAGGGGGAGATTTTCAAAATAGTGAAAAACTTTTTACTCATTTTCCAAAAAATTATGGGAAGATTTGAATATTTCAAAAGAGTATGAAAGTTTTTCATAATTCTTTCAACCAAGCCCTCAACATAAAATATTTTTCAAAAATGACAAAAATACATGATGGCATTTTTCAAAATTTTCGTTTAATAAATCATTTGAGAGGTATGAGCAAGTCCAACCCAAACAACCCATTGAGGCCCACTTTAGCTTCTTTTATGCATAGATGGTTAAAACAAAAGGGTTACATGGATTCTAATTCAGTAAAAAAAAAAAACTAACACATGGATTCTATTTCAGTAAAAAAAACTAACTCTATTAAATGGTTATGATTATCAAAATCAAGTTGAAACTAAAACCACATGAAAATCCAAAGAAAAGATCCCCAAGGCCGATGGTATTCTTCCCGGTAACTGAACCATAAAAAAAGTATCACCATCAATGTTTGGTCAAATAGGCGAGCCCGGATCCTTTGATTGAAAACCCCATTGTGATCGTGTTGGTCCCGCCACGTTACCAGTGGGCAGCCTACTATGCACGTGAACAGTACATGCCAACTGCCTACTGGTGATATGGTTGGACCTAATTGGTTCCACCACGATCACTGTGAGGGATTTTCTCATATAATCTCAATTTCAAATAGGCTCATAGGGCCTCTTTTTTCACTAGAATTTCTGATAGGAATTTGATATGTTGAGATTTTTTAGACATGATGTGACATCTGTCCCCTGAAATTTAAAATGTAATGTTTTTTTAACTAGAATTTCAAATTTCAACCACCTAAAAGAGCTCAACAACCTTTTGGAATTTCTGAAATTTCATTCTCTTTGCATTTGATTGGAATTTCAAATTCTCTACCAAGAGAAGGGGTTTAAAATTCCAGCTCAAGCAAACTTTAGAGAATTTCAAATTACACCACACATGAATTCTTAAAATTCTGAAAAAGAAACAGGCCCATAAAGTGGTTTTTGGAGACGAAGGAAGGTCAAGAAAAGAGAAAAAACTTGTTCTAATGTTATTTTGGTTTTGTTCAAACTTTTTATAGGGAGGACTCAATTAAAAGAAGTGTGGAAAACTTACACACTTTTATGAAATTTCCAAATCCTCATGCGTTTTTTTATGAAAATTTATCGTTGGACATTGGGAAAAAAAATATTTCAAAGTGCCCCTGCATCTCAGGTGGTAATGGACATAAGTGTGCGAGTGAGTCTACATGAGTCATAGCCTCTGATGTAGCAAAAAGGAAAAAGGAAAAAAATCTGTTTCATTGAGGAATGATTTGAATACTTCACTTGAACTGCTTTTTCACGCACGCGGAGAAGAACTTTTGTAACGCCAAGGAGTTACATAGTTATTGAGGGCTTGTTTCTATAAAACCACGGCATAGCATAGGAAGCCAGGACGGGAAATGAAAATCCGGGAAATGCGGGGGTCGGACTTCGGAAAGATGAGAAGCACGGAGTTAATAACTATTTATACATGTTTTACCATGGCAACTTAGGTTGAACCAAACAAGGAAATCAAGAAGAATTTAAGGACACACAGATCCATGTTCGCAGAAATCATCTTGCAAAAAATACCCTAAATAAACCCTAATGGGTTTTAAAAAATATATGTTGTTAAGGCAGGCAGCGTGGCTCGAATTTGAAAGTTATCAGCTATTAGCAATTTAAAAAAATTTAAAAAAATTAGAATTTTTTCCAGACACGTAAAGCCCCTGCCTCTAACTCATTGCTAAGACAAGTGGCTTCAAGAAGAGAGGGCAACTTTGAAACCATAACCTCCACTACCTGGGCAGTGGTCCTAGCCGAATTGTGCTACCGATAGGCAGTGGTAGCTTCAGGAATTTTTCTCAGGGTAGTAAAAAAAACGTAAATTCTATAAGCTCTATTAAGGGCTTATGACCTTTAATTAAAGTTTTAAAAAAATTACACTTAGCCCCTTAACAGTGGTCACTAATTTTTTTAGGGTTGTCAAAACCTATATTAACAAAAAAAAAACTTGTATTTATCTTTTCCAGTCCAGGGCTGTGACTCTATGTGCAGCTGTCACTGGCCGTAGGGTTAAAATACTGATCAAATAAGATACTTTCGGAAGGTGGGTTTGAAAAGAAAAACAAACAATATTGGAATTAATATTTGAACTTTTACACACACACACACACACAAAGAAAAATGAAATTGACATTTGACGGATTTCCGGTTTCAAATATACTGCGGGGAATTTAAGAGCTTTTGGAAGTATTGAACAAAAATTTTTTCAAATTCCTTCACTTAGAGAGATTTTCGTGGTTCATGCTAAGGTCGACCAAGTCTTCCATCTTCTTGAACTGCAACACACCAGCAGCATGACTTACCCACACCGTTTTAACTTGTGAGCCCACACGGTCACGTAGTAGTCATTATAGTGGCCGTTGTAGTGGTCTGTTTTCAACCCTTTTTTCTTTTCAATCTTAATTTTCAATTGGTGAAATGATCTCGTGCTTGATTGACCAGGTTCACAAGTCCAAGACGGGTTTAAACGGACCTGCGAGAAGGTTTGGTAATCGGTGCGTGTGCTTTTGACCTTGTGTCGTCAAATATATCTAGCCTACTATATTATCTTCATTCAACCCAAGCATATCACATTTGAGCCATAAATGAGTAACGGTGCACATTACATAAATTCAGTACTTACTCTTCTTGCTTTCAAGAAATTGATCAATCGGATGGTGCCTATTAATTGAACTGAAAAGGAATATGGGGAAGCTACTATTTCTAGAACGGATGCTGGGTCAGAATCCCTACATGGGTCAACACTCACAAGAAAGAAAGTCCTGCCAGCTACGATCAGTACCATGAAATTGTCTCACCCTTTAAACATCCAGAAAATGAAAGAATTGAAAATCTCCATCATACGTCCTTTGCCGGGTGTTACTCGTAAACAACTTCTTAACGGATACAGATGCGAACAAGGGTGTTTATTATAAAGGCGTGAAAGCAGGAGCCTCTGGATTATGGCCCTTTAGTTACCTTAATTACACAATCAAAGCTGTCAAACCTATTACGCGGATAAAAATGAGATTTTGCACGTTGCTCATTGTGTGGTGACACACAAGCGAAATGAAGAGACAGCCGGCTGGATTTTAATTGATCATCAATGTTTTGAAGGGTCGAGATCAATCTATAAAAGCTCTAGTGTACCCTCTATGAAATTATGTAGAAACATGTAGGGTGACATTGTAACTCATAGAAAGAGGAATGAAATATTGAAAAGAGCAATACAAGCGTAGGATTAGGGTAGAATTTAAAAGTTTCTTACAATGTCTAGAAATTTCTCATCTATTAGACAAGTGATATGTGGCGTAATCTAAAGTGTATAAATAAAAAAAGCGTCATTGGATCTATTTCTAATTAAACAAGTTTAAGGCCCCTCCAGATGCATTGATATAAGTATATTATCTCTTTTTCTGTGAGTGTACAAGTTTTTTTGAGCACAGGCCATCCGGATGAGAGTGCCGCGCGCCATGAATCAAATGGATAGAAAGTAAAAAGCTTAGTAGAAGAAACTAGAAAACGTCATTATCTCTCAAGTAAAGCTACTTATAATTCTTAGATAAATGCTCTATCTGTGACTAATTCAAAAAAGACAAAAAGTAAAATGAATTGAATTGATGACAAAGGTTATCTAATAAGAGGAAAAATCTAATGGTCAACATATTACAAAGAAAATGATCAAAGATAATATCATAGGTTCAGTAGAAAATGCCATGCCAGTATTCGATCTATTTATAAACATGTGTTATCTAAAATGTACACTTCGAAAGTGCACTATTAGTAAAATTTAAAACTAAAAAACACACACAGTGTATGTATACATATGGGCTTACACTTCCTCACAGAAAAATTGCAAGGTAACTGAAGCACCACCTTTAAATCTCTATAAAGAAACAAAATTTTCATACCAACTAAATTTTCTTAGTTGCAGTTACAATTCATAAAAAATGATCATCAATGACTATTCCTTACATAAAATGGTTTTAGTTGTAAATCCTGTATTTCCACTCAAAGCCATATTAGATAGCAGAATTTTGGCACAAAATCATATGCATATGATTTAAATACTAATGTGGTACGGGTATGAAAGAGTGAAAGGTAAAGAGATGAAAGCAGCAGATACCAAAAGCATCATAAGATATCGGATTGGCCAACCATTTGTGGGTCAGCCTTCAGGGTCCTAGTTTATTCGCAGTCAGCCTACCTCAGCACAGTGTCGGGCCCTCTTTCTCTGAGGCCCTGTTGTCTCGCACATGTGTGAGATCACACTAGCTTGTCCAAGGAAGATGCTGATGCTTCACTTGCCAGCACATATGGCTCACATGCTTAGCTGATGTTGGTCCAGCAGCACGTCACAGTTCACATTTTCAAAACGGCTCATCAGCATTATTAGCACACATCTCCTTACACACCAACATATAGACCATGTAGAGATGTTCTGAGGAAGCCCCTTCGAGGCCCTAATGCCAAAATGGATCCCCTGTGAAAGAAAAAGGATGCCTCAAGGTTGAGGATTTTGCGACCCCAATTTCTACTTTGCATCACTCTAGCACAGAGAGTTCTTCAAGAATTCTCTCTTGCATTCCCTTTACTTGTTTTTTGTTGTTGCACTGTTTGGATTGAATGTTTCCGGGCGCAGACACATTCAGCTCGCACTGTTACTTCCTCCCCTATCAAAAGGGAAAATGAATCGGGCCCAATATGTAGACTAACAAATTTTCCCTCCCATGCTGTGAGTGTCGCTTGGAACAAAGGGTGGGAAAATCCTTTCCAGTCAAAGATAGAAATTTGATTATAATCTCTCGCTCTTCATCCTTTAGATCAATGCCATTTTCCTAAGTAAATGATGCCGACATGCAAAGCATTGTTATGACAGGTGGTACAACAAGGAAAAAGTATTACATGATAAAGTTACAAAATAAATGTCCTGTGCTTATATAGAAACTGAAAACCTTATATAGAAAGGATTCCATTTCATTGCCCAAAGGTGCTCATTTCTGCAATCACAAGTCTAGCAAACCAAGTCCACCTTGTTGAAAAGATAAACTGATAGAACCCATAGAGATTACCTTAACTCATGGCATAATCAAATTAATTTCCTTTTGTTTATGAGGTGATTAAAACTTCTTTTCTTTTTGCAATGAGGTAATAAAATATTCATTGAATATGAGGATGAAACAAGAGGATGAAGAACCAAATTACATCTCATAATAAACTCGTCAAATTTGTCCACAAGAGGGTAGATAGGAAAGCCAACCCACATCATTGGACAGCATAGCCTACCTGATACTTGCCAATCAGTCTCAAACACCCTAATCCCAGCATAGCTATTTATCCAGCTTATGCTAAGATGAAACCTCCACTACTTGAACAGTTTAGCTTCCCTTTCTTTTAGGCCAAGAGAAATCACCCTCTATAATAACTTGCTCACTGGGTCCAAAAAGACAACTCTTCATCAATCGTAATGATTTTTAACAACGATTTTTATCTGTCTTCCACAATTGTACCATATATCATTGAGAGATTTACAATTAATTAGCTGATCAGCTAGTAAACCGCTAAAAAATCAATTATGTTCACTTGTTTCTAGAAAACATAAATTAATCACTCAACTAGAATAACTTTTTTGATGGCAGGGGCTATTATTTGATAGTAGTGGCAACTAAAATAGCTAAAAGATTAGGCTATGTTCAACTATTTTGAAACAATCCAAATCAATGAATACCGAAAAAGAAAATAACCTCAAGCTCATTGTCTGCTTCATCAACAAAGCATCAAAGCCTTGTACCAATCTATGGTCTACTTAAAGGAGTAAAAGAAAGAGAAACCAACAATCTGCTACCGAAATAAGTGTCTCACTACATGGAGATCTTAATGCAATAAGTCATTTTGAAAATTACTTTTTCTTTCAATTTGTATATTGATCTATGTTAATCCTATGCAAGCTCAGTAGCGAAGCATCTCAATCCATGGAGACAACTGGAGATCAAACCCAAATTTTAGCTCTGCTGGTTAAGAGGCTAGGATATAGCACGAGGGTGTCAGTGCATCAGTAATTACCAGAGCAAAACTATATATATCTATATATATATATATAGAGAGAGAGAGAGAGAGAGATCTACAAGCTCTAACATTCATCACATATCTCCATATCAGAAAATCAAACGGAGCCAATTTCAGAAAACCCAACTCAACTTTCATCATTTAAACATCTAAGAACTGAGTAACAAAGTACACTAATAAACACTCTGAATCAGCATTTTAAACAACAAACTAAACAGCATAATTAACAATTTTCAGAACTTTATTATTTTCACCTTCCATTTACATTGAGATCAATGTAGTATAATACCTCTCCAATTGCGTTTGTGCAACAGTCAGCCGACTAAGAACTTCCACCATTTTTTTTTTCTTTTTGCGATCATACCGATCTCTGCAAAATAATAACCGTTTCAAGTGTTAGTAACACAAAAACACAAACAAAATCAAATTTTCAAAACATTGATCAAATCAAGAGTCCTTTTATTGTGTTCCAAGTCAGCAGCAGCTGATTTGGGGCTGAAACAGAATGGAATCCTACCAATCTTAAGAGTCATTTATGAACCAATCACACAACAAATTGCAGAGGTATAAACTTGAAGGGTTGTCACTTGTTCCAACTTCTATTTTATCAACTTCTTCTCATCAGCCAAAGAGAGGGCTTATTTAAGCTGTCAAGAATTCAAATTTTAGCTGTGGATTCCATCTCCTCCACATCCAAACAACCCCATAAGAAAATCAGAACAAGATTGGTAAGACAGAGAGAAATTACCTTCCCAGCTTCAGGCAAATCATCAACTTTGTAAGTATCAAGCGTTATCTCCGACAGCCACAAGCCAGGGAAAACCTCCTGCAAAACCACACAATTCTACATCAGATTTCACAAATTCTCAACAAAAGATTGTAGATTCAACACAAACAGATCAAAGAAAACAAAAGCTAGACAAGGATCAAAACCGCTCACATCCAGCTGCCGCTGAATCATCTTGGCTCTCTTCTTCGGCCTCCGCGGCGGCCTCGACCCCGTCATCCCAAAATAATCCTCTTCAATCTCCTCTCGCAGGAGCGAGACAGAGAATCTCGTCTTCTCCTTCCTCTCTCCGATCTGCGCATCCGCCGCCAGCGCTCTCGATCGCGATCTCGTCGAATTCCCCACAGCCGCCACCAGTACCGCCTGCGGCGGCGAGGATCCTCCGCTGCCGCCGCCGCTCTCCGCCTCCGGCGCCCTCAGCGCCGCCCGTCTAGTCCTGAGATTCCACGGCCGCGAGGATTCCGCCTCCTCCCTCTGCTCCGGCACCTTGTACCGCATCCTATCAGCCACCGTCTGCAGATGATCCGCCAGCTTCGCTCGGAGCTGCTCGATCCCGGCATCGGGAGACTCCTCCTCCGCCGGCGGCGGCGGCGGAGGCCGCAGCGGCGACGTTCTGCGCAATTTCTCGAGGGGAGACGGCGTCGGCGGCTGCCGGTGGGTCGGCGAGCTGCCGCCAGCAGATCCGGCGTCGGACGGCCGCATTCTGCGGGCCGGAGAGCTGCCGGAGATGTCGCCGTGCGGATTCGACTTCATACAGCGGAGGATCCGTTGGTTTCCCCATTTGAAAACGGGCATGGAGAAGTTGTGTAAGGGGTGGGGCTTTTCGGTGGCCATGCGTTTGGGTAGCTGTTCGTCCTCGGAAGCGGCCGGAAAGACCATGAGAGAGGAGTCGCAGCAGAGAGGATGAAGAGCCGGAGAGTTTCGGTGTAACGGATCGGCCGTAACGGGCGCTCTGATAGCTCCTACGAGACGTGAAGCAAAGGAACGAAGGAAGGGAGCATAGAGAATATGAGAATTAGAGCGGTTTTAACGTTCGGTAGTCTGAGGGCATTGTCGTTATATAGTAGTGGCAGGGGTGATGCTAAAATGCGCCGAGGAGGAGTGTTGTTATTGTGAGCCGGGCTTTGTTCGGGGCAGCACGCTAGAGTCGAATTGCATCATCGGTGGTTTTTCTTTTTAGGCGGGAGGAACCGCGAGTCCTCGGTGGATTTGCACGTGCGGGGACAGCTTGTTAATCAGAGCCGTTGAATGGTGGGCCCAAAATATAAAATGTAATTTTGAGAGTATTTGTGGAAGAAGAATAAGATAATCATGGCCCCCACATGGTGTCTGTTAGCCCCATTTGTTTTTTTTTTTTTTTTGAGCTCTTTCTAAATACCGGATTATAGGAATTGAAAATAAGCGCCCCTAATTTTAGTATTTATAAAATAATAAACTTGCAACCAACATAATTTTTTTAAAGCAAATTTATATTCTTAACTGTTTTTTATCCCTATAAATATCATTCTAAAAGTACAAGTCCCTTTTTTTTTTCTCTTGTGATATTAAAAATTATATTTAGTGGGAGAGCATACCTTATATAAATTTAAAATTTTCAAACCAAAGCTTTGAAAGTATAAATTTATAATAATGACAATCAACATATATACTTATAATTGGTTATAATTATCCTGCACATATATAGCCCACCATTTAATTGTCGACAGTTTCAAAAAGTATGATTAGAGGCCTCATGTGCATGAGATAATTATTCAGAAAGGGGCCATCGAAATTTTGGATAAAAGAAGAATATTTTTATAAATAATAATATACTCTATTTTTATTTAATGGTTGCAAGAGTAAAGTTGACATTTTTATAAAACTTCCACATGAATCTCATGATGGTTTCTTTTTTTGTTAGGAATATTTATTTTTCAGAATTAATAAGTATTAAAATGAAATTACAATGGCCTATTTAGAACTATGAAAACCATAGGGATCTATTTTTGAATTCTATAAACTATAGGGGTTATTTAGAAAGACTTTTTATTTGATATGTTTTACACATGTACTCCCTCGGACACTCTCGTGCTGAGCTATTGAAACGTACGAGCCTAGTCTTGTCATAAAATAAATTAACCATTAAAATATTTGGTCCAGTTCGATGGGCTCCTAAAGCCTGTCCACTGCGTTTGTCTGAGCCCAATAGTTTTAGTGATGGGTGACTTTGTTTTATTTAAACAGTCGTGCTCTGATGGGATTTATTCTCCTGGAGTGGCCGTGTTAACTTTTCAATGGGGCCAACTGTTGTTCTCATCTAAGGATAGGATTTGGAGATGAATGATATACACAGAGCCAACTTAGATATTAAATTTGCCTCCAATTCCATGCCCCTATCTGTCGCCAACAAATCAAGTCCATTCACATGAGTGCCAAATCCATAGTTGACAAGCCAAGTCTATTTATTATTGGCCAAGTTGGTTCAAATCAAGTATGTTCATGTCTTGGATAGTTTTTCTAATTATATTAGAAAATTAATGAGAGATAAAGAAGTGATTATTATATATATAATGTAATTTGTAACTTTAGACATAAGCTGAGATTCTAAGGCTATGCATTCATATATTGGAGGAGAACCTAGTGGAAATTAATTTTCTATAGACGTAGGCATCTTTGCCGAACCACGTAAATCTCTTGTTTTCTTGTGTGGTTGGTTGTTAATCTTGATTGTTTACATACACACGCGCACAACCGTAGTGTTATATCCACAACAAGTGGTGGCTTCACCAGTTTTCGAATCTCATTCCTTTTTAACTTGAATACTCATTTGTTTTTCAGAACATTTCTATTTTTAGGAAGTTACACCAGCTCATAAATCTTATTCTTCTTCAAAGAACTAATCTTATCCTGTATAACCTTTATCCACTCATCTTTATCATCATAAGTCATTGCTTCTCGGAAGCTCCCTGACTCCCTCTCATAAGTAAGAAAAATACATTTGGACGCATGATACCTAATTGATAGTTAACGCTCTTGTGTAAACCTCCTAGTTCGAGGTTCCATGGCTTCTAATTGGAGAGACTGCAGCTCCTCCTGCTCAACACCCTCATTATCTGACAAACCATATGCCTCATCACGATTCGAATCGTTTTGTCCACCTTCTTTACCTGTAGTCTGCACCGGAAAAGGACTCGGTGTGAGATTAACCACTTCATCAACTATTTAAGAAAACTTATCATTTACACTGGTATACATGTAATTCAACGGCCCAATCCCTTCGCATGAGTTGGTGTGTGACTATCATCAGGATCCTTGTCCACTCAATGATAGGTGAGCCACACCAATAGTGCTCGTGGTTTGAACCATGAGAATAGTTCTTGCATGACGTTTTTACTTTAATTAAATATAAGAAATAAGTGTTCAACTATTTTGAACTCAGAAAGTGTAGCTTCATTTAATTTTAAAGTATGAAGTAGAAGCAATCATTTTTCCTATCTAATTAGGGTTAGATTTGCTACGCAGGCCACCTGCCGCCCTCTCATCATCAATCGAAGCCGTTTGTACGTATTAAATCCTCGTAAATTAGGATCGGACAATTTGAACTCTATTCAGGTGACATTGGATATGATTGCTTAGTTGAATAAAACACACAAAATGAAAAGTAAAAATAGGGAAAAATCCTAACCACTGATTTTGTCTCATTAAAATTGAATGCATACGTGCAAATTTATTATAATAAAACTCAATGGGGCTTGTGTTACGTTGGTGTCATACTAGGACTAAAAAAATTCAAAAGGGACGGTTGCTTTTTAAAGAATGGATTGATCATAAGAGGTTTACAGGTTTTAAGAAATTTTTCAAAAATGTATAGATTTTTGGTTCATTTTAAAAAATGCAGATAAAAACCTGAATGTTTCCAAAAAGTATAAAAGTTTTTCCACAATTCTTTCAATTAGCTCCTTCCCATAAAAAATTATGAGAAATGGCAAAACTACAATTCCCTTATGGTAGGTTTAGGTTTTTAGCTTTTCTTGACCACTTTTCTCTCCAAAACTGGTTGGCCATTTTGGTTCGATGATCATAGCCATACAATGAAGTTAGTTTTTTTAGTCAATTGGAATCCTTTTATTAGTCATTCTAAGTGGGCCCCACTAAGTCATATGTGTTAGACTTGATCGTTTTTCTTACATGATTTATTAAAGGAAGATTTGAAAATTGAGAAAGGGTATTTTTGTCATTTTTCATAATATTTTTATGGGGAGGGCTTGATTTAAAGAATTGTGGAAAACTTTTATATTTTTTTTAAATACTCAAATCTTCATATACTTTGTTTTGAAAATGAGACAAAAGTTATATATATATTTAGATTCTCCCTATTTATAGTCAAAATAAGTATACCAGAACAAGAGGTCGCCGAATTGGTTGGATACTCTACTTCTCACCAACTTACGTAGTGATCAATCCTTAGCTCTTTGTCCAACAAGAGCAAACTTTTTTTTTTCCATGGATGGGACCTCAAGAGTCCCTTAAAGGAAAAGGAAAAAAAAAACGAGGTAGCTAGGGGAGAAAAGTTGTATTTGAGAATTTGAAGAATATTTAAATTTAATTTTTTATAAAATAATAAATAACGTTGTAGCAATGAGTACATTGTGCTGTAATCCTTTGTGATTGATTATATCTGTGATAACTTTAGATGCTGCAGAAGCACATATCTGTAACTGCAGAGCTACTACGAATGCGATCAGGATAGCGTAGACTTAGATAAAGCAACTGATATAAAAATTCACGACTGTCTACGAGAAATTAGTTATATGAGATTCACTCTTTACGATCTTAGGACAAAGATGGACACCCTTAAAATAGTGATTGATGATTTAGGTCTAGTTTTTTGTTATGAGTATTAAGATGTTCTTCAATCACCCTGCCATATGTTTTTATAGTATCTGGCTTAATGTGTAATAAACTCCAACTCAAAAAGGAGTAGGATAAGGATGGAGAGTTGGATCAAACTCTCTAAATTATAATTTGAGTGGAGAGATGACAAGGATGGATGATTACTTGTGAGGGGTGTATCTCTGCGTTAGGGCTACCTATAAGTAGGTACCACAAATGCCAACAATATGTAATATTCGAAACTCTCGGAATTATTGGATGAATCAATTAAACGTCCATGTGCTATAACTAGTGGATTGTTTGCCAACCAAGGGGCCTTCTAATTGTTCTCACAGTTTTCATTTCAGTAATTATTAGGTTGGCCTTCTAATATCCATTATATTGTTCGTAGTCTTATTTTTTATTTCAAAATTCCTACTGTTGGCCTTCTACTATTCATTTTATCTACCAATCCCACTTTGATATTTTCTATAATTATTAGTCTCTAACATTGATGTATTGTCCGTACGTTATCATGGTTTACTACTTCATGGACACACTTATTGACTCATAACCACACATACAGTGAAACAAGATAACTTATTTTCTTGCACTGAACTCGAAAATATAAGAAATGTAAGATAAAATTAAGGTGATGATGATGACAGATTTCAGTTTTTGTATGGCACAAAATTAAGATGATGATGATAACAAATGTGAGTTTTTATATAGATAAATGTTTCAAAGTAAAGTTGAATTGTGAGGGAACTTAACTTATTATGCAGACTAAAGCTTTCTGGTAGACTTATCTTTCATGACATTAGCACCTCGTTTGCAAACCATAAACGGGTCAAGTCCAAATCTTTCCACTCATCATTTTTTATAGACTGATAATCTGATTTCTCCTTAAGAACATTGTGTAGACCATACTGTACCGAAAAATTGATTTTGTCTATGTCAAACTTTACATTTGACGTCGTTGCGGCCGCCATGTGAGCAGTTCACCACTGGGGGCCTCGTGAAATTCGAGGGGGTGCGTGTAAGAGGTTACAAAATCCTTACACCGGAGAAAAGTTTTAAGCAGTTATTGCACTTGAAATCGCAAGTTCTCATGTCCACTTCTTCACTTTGGTCACAACCTACTAGCCAAATGGAAGTACTTTCCATTTTGGCATACGATTTTAATATAAGGTTACCACTTTTGATAATGAAAATTTTTTTTGATCGTCCATACCCAGCATTTACTTCGAAAATTACATAAGTATCATAAATAAGTGTTACACTTATAAATATTATACATGAAAAACACATTACCATGTTTCTCGTAAGTATAGTTTTTGCATGAGTAAAAATGAGTACATCCTATTATTATTATTTTTTATATAAGAAAAAGAGGGTGATTACATTTTACGGTTTTGGATTTTAGATGAGTTAGGATTTTAAGAATTTTTTTACCAATTTCTAAAAATCTATAAAGATTTAATCTATAAACTAAATTTCCTTATGCTTATCATTATTATGAAAATATTGAACGATTTAGATCAATAATTAGAAGCCCATAAAAGTGGAAAAAATCAGATCTATAGATAGATTTTTTTGGAGTTTTTTTTTTTTACAAATTTCTCAAAATCTATTGAGAGTTAATATATGAAATTGTGCCGCTTGAAGCTCTTACCCTAAACATAAGATGAACGGCTAGGATTACTAATTTAGGGTATACAAAAGTGAAGAAAATTATGGTAAAAGGGGCTTGGACCAGCAAATTGTTTCATGAAAGCTCTTAATAGCAACATCTACTATACCTCCTTTCCTCATTTACATATGTAACTATTTATCCACTCCTCAGGTATATAAGAAGCTAAAAGAACCTCATTTACACGCCTTTTTTTAACACTTCATTTACACATCAAATATAAGATTTACATAAATGAATACAAACAAATGTAATTATAGATGACTATCACATATGTGCATCATTTACATATATAAATAAATATAAACAAATGACTCTTAAGTGGGCCTCTTCAAAAAGTCTCATGAATGAAAACCTCAAAGAATTCTAGTGAGTCATATGGCATATCTTTCTTCTTCAAGCAGAGGCATTGAGATTCCAATAGTTTATTGAAATATCACCAAACTTCAATAAGATTTAATGAAAATGTACCTTTCCATGTTTGTGTGTGAGTGTACCTTTCCATGTAATCACCTTGATTTATTTTTTAGAACTACAAACAAGAACCGTTGGTATGTTTATAAGTAACCACTTTTGGTGGTTTAAAATTTTCAATTCCACTTTGATAGTCAGTTCTCAATTAACAAAAGAATTTTACTGCATTTCATCGTACGAGGATACAAACTTCCCTACATCAAGCATTACTTTAAAAGTGAGGCAACAATGGAAAAAAACCAATTAATGGAAATTGTTGGATTAGGATTTGCATTCGTAGTTTAATTTAAAATCAACTTATATACAAGAAGAAAGTATTATTTTTCCCTTTGAGGATTTTGCAGAAAAAATACTCTTAGAGTCCATCCATACAAAAAAGGACCCTAAAGACATGATTCTACTGTAATAGTCCTAAGAGTCCAAATTAATTTAAATTTTTTGAATCTGAGTTAGGCGGGGATGTCCCTACTCACCAAGTACACGAGCAGGGATATCCCCGCTTACTCGTGTTTTCTTCTTCTATCTTATCTTTTTCTTTTTTATTCCCCCTTCCACCTTTCTTTGGAATACAACAAATGCATACTTCATCCTATCTTTAGAAGAAAAAATAAACATCTTTCCATACGTCATTTTAGAAACCCCATAAAAAAACTCATTTTTTGTAACCAACATTCTAAAGGAAAAAAAAATCTCATTTTTTCATATCCTTTTTTAGACTTAAATCAAAGTAAGAAAACAATTTTTGTTTTGAACTACTTTCAAACCAAATCAAAGCAAAGGAGATGCCTAAGAAGAGGGCGGGGATGCCTTCAGTGTGAATGATGCAGACATTGGCCGTAACGAGTCCAAGAAATGGTGGTGGTGGAGGAGGGGTGGTGGCTATGGTTGTGGTGTGAAAAACTAATGCGGAGTGGAGATTGGGTTAGATTGGCTGTGCTAACATGGGGTTTTTGCCTTGGAAGTAGTGGTTTAGGAAATAAGGAAGATAAAGGAGGAATGAGAAAGAAGAAATAAAAAGAAAAAAATGAGCAGAGCGGAGGATAAAGGAAAAGGAAGAAAAAAAAGAAAAAGAGTGGGGATATCTCCGCTCTTATAGATGAGTGAGCAGAGGTATTCCTACCCAACTCAGACTTAAAAAAACTCAAACAAAAAAGAATCACTGAGACTATTATAGTGGAATTATGTCTTTAAAGTCTTTTTTAGTATAGAAAGACTCTAAGGGGATTTTTTCAAATAAAATCTTCTTTCCCTTTTTTTACTCTTTTTGTCAGGTAAGTATTATTTTATAATAAAATAAGTCAAATGCCATGAATAGGACTAAAAAATCAGTTTTTCTTTGCAAGTTAATGTGGTTGGCCGAGAGTTTTAGATTAATAAATGTGATCATATGGTAAAAATGAGAAATATGATTATTGCCAAAAATTGTGACTGCTTATATATAATTTTTTTAATAAATATATTTTTTTGAATGGTAACAAAATTTTATTGAGATAAAGAAATGTTACGAGAGTATAGAGGCAAGAGAAACAAGGACGAAAACAAAGAAAAAAGGAGAGAGATAAGGTACAAGAGCATTATACTACCCCACTCCAATTACATCATTACATCCATCCAATGAGACAACCTCTCAACCTTTTACTTGGCCAACACATTTGTTATATGGTTGGCAAATCTAACCTTATGACAAAAAGAAACATTTAAAGTAGATAATAACTCTCTAATTTCATTGAAATGGAATTGAAAGTTCCAAGGAGGTTCTTTGCAATTAGACACCTAAGTAATTGCATTCAAGGAATCATTTTCCACAGCTAGAGGATTAAAATATCTTCTTGAAAACATCCTAAGACTTTCCAAGATAGCCAACACCTTTGCTTCATTTGAGTCACAGATACCCAAATGCTTAGAAAACATTAGAAACACCTCACATTTACAATTACGAAGTACACCTCCAACTCTTGCCAGCCCTGGTTTACCAATCAAAACTCCATCCACATTTAATTTTAAAATGCCAAAAGGAGGGGGAGACCAAGGAATGGATTTCTTCTCCTTAAAAGGGTGACACCCCATGCAAGCTTCCTAATTGAAAATGATATCATTAAACTGTAAGTTTACAAACTCCTTCCGAACTGAAGCCCATTTCGCAATCCTTAAGGCTGATTTTAAAAATCAATTCAACCATTGAAGATGAAAAGCCATTAAAGATCCTATCATTTCTTTCCTTCTAAATAGGCCAAATGATAGCAAAAGGGATCATCCTCCATAAAATCCACCCACACCCAACAAAGCATCCACCACGCCAAGAGATTAATGCTTCTACAATATTCTTTAAGCAACATTAGGCAATATCAAACCTCCTAATAAAGTCATTTCAAATATAGAGTGCCACCTCACAATAAAGAAATAGATGGTTTATCATCTCATTCCTTTTACCACACATCACACAGATGTCTAAATGAGATATACAATTATTGCCCAAAACCATGAGTGTTAATGTACAAAATTTTCTTCTAAATGTAGCAATTGGTCCTCTTAGATGCTCTCACTACTTTTTGACTCGAATGTCTCATCGTCTTACCTTTGAGATGAAGAGGAGAGAGTTAAAAGATAATTTACTACATAAATGTTAAAACTTCAAAGTAGTTCATCCATCAAGATCTCATCAATGACATTCTCCGGGTCGGCAGGGAAATTGTTCTTAATGATGTGATGGACGGTTTTATTCATCTTAAAATTAATTAATTTTTAGGTAATTAGGAATTTTTTAATGGAATTGAATTTCTAGAAATTTAGAGTAAAATGGATTTCATCAAAGGGATATTGAAAAGGTGAAGAGCGAATTATATTAAGTATAGAGGACCCTTATAACTTTCTCAGGATCTAATTTTAGGATGATAGTTAGATATATTTTTTTCATCTCTTCTTCATTCTTTTATGTAAGAGGAGATTTTTTCATAAATGTTTATGGATTTTCACCTTTCTTTCTTCAAATTTGGCAAGTTTTAAGTGTATAGATCTCTTTCAGCTCATGCTTAGGGTACATCCTCTCTCTCTCACACAAAGAATAGGCAAATCTTCCTTATTTATTTTCTAAAATAATAAAAATGCCCTTGTAAAGCTCAGCAATTCTGTTTCCATACCCTAATTCCTATAAATACTTGAAATGCTTTGTACGGCGGTAGTGCAAGGATGGCATTGTCAAAATTTACTTGATTAGTTAGAGCAAAATTCAGCTAAGAACCAACTCTCATAATTATTTGCAATTGCTTCCCGCGGGGTCAAATTGGCCACATGATAATAAAAAAGGGTAGGGGGAGATTGGCCACATGATAATAAAAAAGGGTAGGGGGAGATTGGAAGGTTCTATTGTATCTTAGAAAAAGCGAAGAGATGAGGAGCCAAGGATATTAGAAGGAATGTAGATATACCTTTGATTTATTTGGATGGTGGTTGGCTAATCTTTTTTTTTTTTTTTTTGGCTACATAAGAGATTTGAAAACACCTTCCTCTCGTTGCTCCTATTTCCTTAACCACCTGTCGTATAATCATTTCCCATTCCATCCTAGGGAATAGTGTGGATTGTTTGTGTCTTTTACTTGAAAATTCATTATTTGAAAGAGTAAAACTCTAAAATAGGGCTATCTTCTGAAATTTGAGAGTATTTAACTTAAAAAAATTCCTAATTTGAAGAGTATTTAACGTTAAAAAATACATAATTTGAAGAGTAGATCTCTAAAGTGGGGCCATCTATTGAAATTGGAGTTGCTTAAAATGAATGTCCTAATCATGTATAAGATGTCATTGAATTTTACTTAATTAGATTAATTAATTAACTTTTTCTCCAAAGGATATGTTATTTGATGTTAGCTTTTACATCTTTACATTTATTTGTGACCCTATAAAGTAGCCATTTGTTTTACTTGAAATTGGATCCCAGGAATTCCAACATTTTTTTTGGATTTTTGTGAAAAAATTAAACTTAAATATTAATTAAACATTTTATGAGAAAAATGAGGTTTTTTCCTATAGCTTTTCTTTAGAAATGGTTTTTTTCTCTCCCTTACCAAAAAGTCTAATTTTCCCAACACCTTATCCTTGTTAGGGGAAATGACAAAACTACCCAAACCTCTTTTTCTCAAGACAACTCCGTTCTTGCCTTTCTACTGCTCTTACTATGATTTTTCTTTTTCGCTTCCTTTAGCAAACCTTAGTCACTGAAACCTGTGTGGCCTATGTTTGTTTAAATAATCTACCTTTTACATATTGAAGTAAAATATGAGATAATGAATGGATTGAAAAAGGTTGTTCATATGATTAGCTTTGAACGATGAGAGGTGAGCATCGAATATGATAATTAATTATTTTTCTATTTATTCTTCTTAAGAAATCGGTCTTTTTCGATGATATGATAATGTACATTTTTTGAGTCCTAATGTCAACAATCACATTGATAGATGGTGAGGATAGAATACTTAAGAGACTTTAATTGCCTATTTTGCTTAGGGTTGATTTGATTGCAAGAAAATAATTGTTAAAAATTATAAGGAACTACTTTTACACTAATTTCCTATCTTGAATATGTAACAAGGTTTGTTTATTTGTTTGGAATTGATTTCTCAAGGCTTTACAGAAATTAATTCATTAACATTAAAATATGATTGGGCCAGTATAGTAGTTGGATCTAAACTTTTAAAATTAAAAGGAACCCATTATGATGTGACACACACTAGTGATATTAAGCAATGTAGTGCATTCTTATGGTGAGGATTTATAGGACCTACTTATGCACATGATAATCATATATGTTGGGGGAATGAAATGCTCTCCATTTGGATAAGGAGTGGACCAAAAAAATAAAAAAACCAAAAAAAAAACAAAAAAAAAAAAAACAAAAAGCCTAGTTGGCCATCATTTGAAGTGGACATTAAGGCCCCAAGATCAAGAGTGAAAAAAGGATAAAATCATTTGAATGTAAAATCCCAATGGTCAAAATGGATTTGAATAAGGGGTGGACAAAAATAAGTTTGGTTGGCTGTCATATGTTGCTAAATACTGAGGCCCAAGACTAAGGGTGGGAAAAAATTGAAATATAAAATCACTTTGTTGATGTAGTTTGGAAGAATGTGTAGTGGATATCAAGAGGGAGACACGATCACTAGAGGGCATTTCAGTCCTAAAACATTCTAATCGTAGGTGTGTGGAAATATTTGAAATTTTGGAATGGGGAGGGAAAATCCATATATGTAGGTAATATACAGGTCAATGTAAAAAAAAAAAAATCATAAATGATGAAGTTGTTGTTTGTACAAATTTTTTTGGACAAAATTGCCTCAGTTGGTTGAGGATATTATCAACCTTTATTGCAAAAATGCGATATTTTAGTCTATTGTATTTTACCTAGTAATGGAAAAGTTATAAAAATCATCACATTATGTGTCATTGTGGTCTAGGCAATTCTCCCTAGGTGGCGTGGTTTCCACATTTATTTTCTATGCACATGTTGCTCCTTTCATATAAGTTTTGAAAATTTGAGTTTGGAGTATAAGGTGATTGGTGAAATGCTTAAATAAGGATTTTCTCTCAACTTGGTGGTGGCCTCAAGTGTAGTTAGATGGGATGAATGTTGAATTTAGGTGTGCTTTTATGAAAAAAATTTCATAGGTGTTAATGTTTGTGAGCAACAAGTAAAGAGCTATGTTGCGCAATCTTTGACCAATGAATGCGACGTGTATTAGATGTGTGGAGTTTTGGATTTCAAGAGTGCTTTTTCTTCTACTAATTCAGAATATTTAAACCAATTTTAAGTATGAATTTGATTGTAAATGGATTGAACACGCATTCTCATGTGATTTGTGAAAGACTTATTAAGTTATTCTTCTTTAATGCATTCATCACATTCTTTTATTATTATAATTATTTTTGAAATGGATATTCAATCACCTATTAAATTTCAGCATCACCCCCTTTTTAGTTTAAGACAATCAAATAAGAAAACCATAAACTAAGAAGAAGAAAAGTTGAAGAAGAAAAAAAGAGGTTGCAGGAAGTTGATGAATTCGTCAATTGAGTTATTGATCTTGTCAATTAGGTAATTTCATTTGAAAAAAAATATACAAACAACAATCTCGTTATTTAAAAAACTTTCTTCATTAAACTCTTGAATTAAGGTTTAAGCTTTATTATTATTATTTTTTTGTAAAAAACCCTAATTTTTTTCATGGCCATCAATACTAGGAAAATTCAAATCTCATCCGCAATATTATATCCTTCACCCCTCCTCTCTTATAGAATAAATTTCTGCCAATTCAATTCCATCCGAACAAATAGGCCATTAACATGGATTCGGGCTTATCCTAACCGAACACACAGACAGGGCCAAATTCTGGCCCATTGAGTGGGCCAGTCGTCAGGTGATCCCGATTCCCCTTCTTGGACAGATTTCGTCCTCATTGTCAACATCTGCTTCGACCAATCATTCCCTTGCTTTGAATCTAATGCAGCACGCATGATAGAATCCTGACCGTTCATCCATCCGTACTGCATCATAGAATCCTGACCGTTTATCCATCCGTAGCTGGTCACCGCATGTCGACAGAAGCTCGACATCTCTTCTCCCGCCATCGACGACGAACTCCAAACCTTCTTCACATAGAAATTAGGGTTAGGGTTTTAAAAATCTTGAATCTTCTTCTCCAAAAGCATGGGATCTTCTTCCATGGCCATCAGCATCGCCGGCAGCACACATAGGCTCGATGTGGACAATAGGATTTCTCTCCGGTACTACTATCGAATCGCCGATAATCTTCTTAGACAGGTTCGTTCGTTGCTCAACTCGCTTTGGATTTGGTGTTTTCGAGGCCCCGTTTGGATGTCTCTTTGATTTGGATGTGTTTTAGCAACAGTTGTGTGGGGTGTTTCGATTTTGAGTTTGATTTGGATTGTGAATTGAGGTGAAATTAGGGTTTTCTGCAGGCTGACATCTATCGAGAAGAGAAGAATGTAATAGATCTGTATATTATGCTCCTGAGGTTTTCAAGGTTAGTGGAAGCTTGACCAGCTATCTGAAATTGTTTTAGTTTCTTGTTTCATGATCCTCATCTATAACTCTTTAGGGCTTGTTCGGATAAATGAGGAGTAGACCAGAGTAAAGTAGATTTTACACGAGGAGTAGTGGGTTGAAATTAAGGTAGATTAGTTCATTTCACTCGGTTTGGATGGTTGATGTGAAGTGACATTTAAAAATATTATGGACTAGAATTGCCTTTTATTCAAGGAAATTGAAGTAGTCTGGGTTGAAGTGAAATGAAGTATACATGGGTGATAGCAAAATACTTCATCTTTGGACAAGACTCATCTAAACTGGGTAGAGTTGAAATTTTAAGCTGTTAGGGCCCATTTAACTTCACTCCACTCTTTTTTTTTGCTTATCCGAACAAGCCCAAACAAAACTAGTAAAATTTGGAATGCATAAACAGTGCGAATAACTTTTGGGAACCATTGCATGTAAAGTCAGGCGCTGACACTCACAGTTGATGTGAATGAAGAAAACAAGCAAGCACATTCAATGGAAACAATAGATTATAGGCAGAGGCTTTCTAATTCCAACCACGGGTAAAGATGGAGCCTTGGCCGCCTCCATTGAGAGGGTTGTGAAACAAGATTTCAACATAAGTTGCTTGGGCAGTTGGCAGTCCTAACAGGTATTGGAGCTTTATTATGGGTTACAGAAGCAAATATTACCAAAATTTTCTCTAGCCCAATCGGAAAGACAGTTTCCTCACCAACAGAAAAGACCTCTGATTTGTGGTTGATGTGAGTTTCAACCTTGCATTGTAAAAGGCCATTTAAAGAAAATTCAACATTTCCACTTATCTCTGAAAGGAACCAAGGAAATGACGTGAAAAAAAATTTCATCTTCAAGTTAAGTCGTATTGCTCCTTATCAGTGTGTTTCAGGCTTTCAGCTGTATTGGCTGGTACTCGAGTGAATTTCTGGTGAGGCCATTACACATGGGTTTTGTGCATCACTGACCAAACATAAGCGTCACGTGTGAGCTGATGCATTGCATTTTGTATCATCTGATATTTTGAAATGTAGTGAGGAGTTCTTTAGTTAATTATTTTCCACTTTATTTCTGTTTTTTAGTGATAATTTTACATCAATTTTTGCAATGATTTTTTATTTTTATTTTGGTTTCGGGCTTATCAT
Source organism: Sextonia rubra (assembly GCA_037013555.1). Classification (NCBI taxonomy): domain Eukaryota; kingdom Viridiplantae; phylum Streptophyta; class Magnoliopsida; order Laurales; family Lauraceae; genus Sextonia; species Sextonia rubra. The sequence goes on from JASUAD010000006.1 coordinate 21,232,904, forward strand.
TAGGTAATGGCCATCAATAAAAAATGAAAACAATTAGCAATTGGTCTTGGAATCTTGTTTTGCTCAAATCTTTTTACCTAAAAAAATAAGGAGAAAGAAAAAATTCCAAAGTGGTGTCAGGTGCGTTGATCATCTAAAGAGGGTTCGGGATTGTTGATTATGTAATCAATGGTCTTTTATATGTAATACAAGTTCTGAAGTTGCATAAAATGTACTAACCTAAGTTGTACTAAGGTGTTACACTTATGCACACAGTATTTGACAATGTTACTTTATTTATTTTAGTACTAAATATTTGATAATTTCAAACTATCTAATTTTATCTGATACAGTTTGATCACTGAAACTATACCATATCATAAAGACTATCAGGTGCTTTTACGAAGAGAACGGCTTTCTTTCAGAAAGGTATTCTCTACTGCATTTTATACCTTCATCAAGAAATCTATATTGTGAGCATTACTGGTGCAATTTTGACTTTTGAAGTGCTTTGATGTAGAAATTACTGGATACCCTGATGGAGTTGGAGGCCTTGAAACCTCTTGTTCTAAGCCGGATAGAGGAACTAAGTAGAAAGCATACAAATCAAGTAAACAGGTGGCGCCAAGTACCACAAAATCACTCCAATAATTCTTCATTAGAGTGGTCTCCCATCAAAAAGCAGACCCCAACAAATTATGCGATCAGACAGGTAAATGATAAGGTCAACATTGTACTATTGGAAGTTATAGAGAGGGTGCCTCCTATCAGCATTGTATGTTTATCTTTTTTTTTTTGGTATTAAATTTGTTTACCCTAAATTGGATAGCTGAATCTGATCAAGGAAATGTCCTAAAGTTTGAGTAAATTTGGAAGAGAATAAAGGGGGAAATAAGGAGAAATAATTTGGAGGTGGAAACTGAATGATTGTTCAACCCAGGGTCACCATCACCATCACCATCATTTTACATTATTGAAAATTTAAGAAATTACAAAAAAAAGGAAGAAACCTCTAGTTTACTGATCTTACAGAAGTCTCTATAACTTTTGGAATTCAAAGCCCACTTCCGTCTCACAACCTATGCATACATCAGTGTGGGACATAGAACCATAGAAAATCCGATTCCAATGTGCTGTCACATCTGTACAGTTATATGAAAATATAAACAAAATCACATAATTAACTATAAAATTTACACATAACAGTGGGAACTTTTCCCCGACGACAACATTCACCTTTGTTTCAAATGGCAAGCAGATGAGTTCATTGGTTATTTATTGACATTATTCTGATTCTAAGATGGTTGAGTTCAATCAATCTCCCAATTTGATTGAATGGGTTATAGACTTATTTGTTATTTTCTAAAGGTCAGGCCCTTTCTTATTGTGATTGATGTCTTTTCATCTTGTTCCACCTAGTTGGGGTTACCTCTTATAGATCTCATATAGTCTCGTTTGGTTCTTGGATCTTGTAAGATTAAGGGAGCATTTTGCAACTCTAAATTTAAGAGCTTATTTCAAATTTTAGCACTTATTTATTTATTTAATTTTTTGGGTGTTTGGTAAACCTCTACTTGGACCCAATTAAATTTATAAATAGAGGAAATGCCTCTAAATAAAAAAATTGTCTCAACGTTACTTTTTAACAAGTAGAAATGTACTCAGGTTTTTCTTTTGCCTTCTTGGAACTCATGAAAGATCCGAAACACACACGTCCACATGTGTCGTTTATCATGACAAAATGGAATTGTAATTCATGTTAATTAATAGCTCCATCGGGCATCACTATAAGAGAAGTTAAATATATTTCATAATTTATTTAGTACAATTGGCATGCCTTTTACATGCCATCTGAATTCGTGTATCCTCCATGAATTGACACTCACCCAACTGTGGCAAGCTTGCTCTAATTATTTTCATATTTTAGAAAATGACAAAAATGCCATCCAATAAGCTCTTATTTATATGTTTGCCTGACATACTACTATGAGATAACTCAGATAAGTGCTTTTTTAAAAATCTTTTTTAGAATTTTAGTAAAAAAACTAAATTTCAAATTAAAAATTAAAGCTATTTGTTCTAGCTTAATCTACATAGCTCTTATTAGATTAAACTATAGTTTCTATATGAGCCTTAATCTGTAATAATTAATGGGTTTATTTTTGGGATTTGCTATATAAAAGCAAAAAGGTACTCAATACACTAACCCAAAAAATAAAAATAAAAATCCCTAAACTACCCCCCCTCTTCTCTCCCCACTCACCTTCCCCACCTCCCCCTCCTCTCTCCTCCCCTTTCCTACCTCCCCCTCCGATGACGATCGCTAGTTCCAGCAGAGGGAGCCACCGGATCTCCCTCCCTTTTCTCTCACTCTTCCTTTCTCTCCCTCTCCCCCCCTCTCCCTTTTCTTTTCTCTCCCTCTCTCTCTTTAGTCTCTCCCCTACCGCTTCCTTTCCTCTTCTCTCCTCCCCTTTTTCCTCTCCTTTCCTCTCCCTATTCCATTTCCAACTTGTTCGGCCCTGTGAGGCCAAACATTGCACTTTTGTTTAGCCTTGTAAGGCCGAACAAAAAGAGAATGTTTGGCCAAGACTGGCAGAACAATCCAGGATTGTTTGGCTAGTCTTGGCCAAACAGGTTGGGGTGGGGGGGGGGGGGGGGGGGGGGGTGGATCTCCCTAGCAGGGAGATTGACCAAAGGGGGAAAAGCGGGGAGAGAGAGAGAAAGGGTGGGAGGGAGAGGGAGAGAGAGAGAGGGAGAGGAAGAGGGGGAGGGAGGGAGATCCGACAGCCGCTGGAGCTGCCGATCGTGGCCGGGAGGGGGAGGTGGGGAAGGGGAGGAGAGAGGAGGGAAAGGTGAGTGGGGAGAGAAGAGGGTGGGGAAAGTATGGGCATTTTTTTTGGGTGAGTGTACTGAGACGCTTTTTGCTTTCATATAGCAAATCCCTTATTTTTTCATATGGATCTAGAGGAAAATATGTGATAGATCTTGCACCAATACATGTCCAAGGCATCACATTTTTGAAAAGTTGGATGCTCTTGTTTTGTAAATTTGGGATTAGATGATGTCTCAAAAGTATCTTTTGAAATTCAACCAGTTATTGTTCTTGTATGGTTGGTCATTGAGCCATTATATCATCATCATCATCATCATCATCATGTCATCATCAAAACCATGTGCAACTATGTTGGGTCATATATATGAATTATGTGTCTCCATTCTAGTCTATCCTAGCCAAATCCTCAGGTAGTTGCACTTTTTTAGATCCATTTTTACTTAGTCCATCTATATGCTCTTTGGCCTACCCCTTTCCTTAAGCTACCATCAGCTTGCATACAAAACCTTTTCCTCACTAGTGCCGTTAGTGGCCTATGTTTGACATGTCCAAACTATCTCAAACAAGTCACCGTTAATTTATAACCTATTGATGCTCCCCTTAAGTGCTCCCAAGTGTGCCCATTTTTACCACACATTCATCACAATATTCTCATCTCTACTACACTCAGTTTTTTGCATGTTTTGTTTCTTAATTGGCCAACACTCTACTCCCTAACCATTCAAGAAAAAAAAAAAAATCTAGTCTATTGGTCATAAATGGTCAAGTCGTTGTCTTCTAAAATTTTTCCTTTAGTATTTGCGGTATGCACTGGCATAAAGAACTCCAAAAGAAAGTCTCCACTTCAACCATCTAACTCTTCTCATAATCAACATCCTCATTCACTTCATCCTTACTAGTTATATTGTGAAGTTGTTGGAGGGAATCTCGTTATGACATCTCTTGAGCTTAAATTTTCACATAGTTACATCTCTTTACACATCCTCACTAAAGTTACAAATCATATGTTCCGTCTTTGTATAACTTATTTTAAACCCCTTGCATTTAAATACTCTCTCCATTTTTCAAGTTTTGCATTCATGCCATCTCTTTATTCATTCACCAATACTATTTCATCTACAAATTAGACACACGACCGTATCTCATCTTGAATATGAGCAGTTAACTCTTCTATAGTTAGTGCAAAAGGATGACAGCTTAAAGCTGACTGCTAATGCAAACATATGGTTGCTGGAAACTTACCTATCTCTTTAGAGGTAGTTCTAACACTAGTTGCCACTTCCTTGTACATGTCTTTAATGATATCAATATAACCTCTTGAAGCACACTCCTTTTATCTAAATTTCACCAAATCAAATCTCTAGGTACCCCATCATAGGTTCTCTCTAGATCATTGAGTTGTTTATGTTCTTTTTTACATGGCTCAAATACGAAATGTTTCATGTTCTCCTTTCAGGTATACGAATCTGTTGGATTAGATGGCAAACCTCAAGGTTCATGGAACGAAAGGGATAAGATACCACGTTTCTCACCAGTGGACCAGAAGTTCAGTAAACTGTAAGTGTATTGATAGCTTACATAATCTATGTTAGCCTATGATAACCTGATGTTTATGCCTTGTTGACCCTTATCAATAGGATATATATTCATATTAGTACTAAATATTGCATGGATACTTTTAGGATACCATTTTAGGGCATGTTTGGGGTATCCTCACTCGGGAGAGGAGGATTCTTTAGAGGATTCCTTGATTCCCTGCAACTAGTCTATCCTCAGTTAGGATCTCTGAGGAGAGGACTCATCGCATTCCATGTTTGGTAAACACTGCAGAATCCTACCATCTACACTATATGCCATCAAATGGTTCTACCTTACGTTTGGCAAACACTGCAGAATCCTACCGTCTACACTGTATGCCATCAAATGGTTTTGTCTTTTTCACAAAATTTTCAAAATCTATGATGAATCGAGACCTAAAATTTCTTCCTTACTTGTTTTTGGTCTTTTAAAGATGATGAATAGTGGATCATGCAAATGGGCCCCATAGGATCAAAATTTTTAGTTTTTAGGGTCTATTTTTTTTTTAAATATCTCAAAACCTATGATGAATTTGTGGCTGAAATTTGACCTCATGGCCGTTTTGGCATTTTTGAGATGACGAACGGTTCGGATCATTAGTTTGGTGCGCACAAGAACCAAAAAATTAAAAGAAAAAAGACAAAAAAATTCCTCATTTTTCACTATGGCAGATAAACGCTCTGGATTTTTCTCAATTTTCTCATGATCCATGATGAATCAAGCTGCAAAATTTGGCACTCTAGCAGTTTTTAGCTCTTTGAAGAGGAGGAATGGTTCAGATTGGGCAAATGGGGCCCACAAATTTACAGATTTGGTCAATTATTTGGTTTGGATTTTTTTTTTTGGAAAATATCTCAAAACCCTTGATGAATCACCGGATGATAGTTGACCTCAAACCCATTTGGGCCTTTTAAACGTGATTAATGGTTTGGATCTTGATTGAGGGTCCCAAAAATTCCAAAAATCTGAAATGATTGAGGGTCTTAGAAATTCCAAAAATTTGAAAACATGGTCCTTTAAAAAGATTTTTTTTTTGGTTGTAATCTATAGCTCCGTATTTCTGTGGAAGCGTGGATTTTCTGGTTCCGATTGTTGCTTTTGGCTTTTTTTCTTTTTTTTTTTTTTCGGGGTGGGTGTGTCGATGTTGGTCTTGGGAAGCATTGATGATTCCTTTATTTTTGGCCTTTTGGAGGATTTTGACTGTCCTCTCTGCTTTTCTTTTCCTTGATGCTTGCGAAACCTGATTTCCCTTGGAAGTAAGGGAAACAACTGAAGAATCCTCAGCCATGGTACCCAAACATGCCCTCAGTGTATCTTGCTCTCCTAAGATATTTGAAAGGAAATGGACTAGTAATATTTTCGTAAAATAGAGATGTTCTTAAGTGGAAAGTAATATCTTATATATTTGGATGATGATGCTTCTAATGAAAATCATAGCAGTGAATATGAAGTGCCATGTTATGGACTGGATGCTCGTATCAATGTTTGGGTTTTGAAACATGCAGTTTCTTTTGATCCTTTTGTCTTTGGCTCAAACTAGATTTATGAGGCTTTCTGATGATGTGCTCTTTGGTTACATCGACACTTAAGGAGGGAGATGTGTGGCTGTCAAATGGGGATGCCAGTGGGTTGGGGTGATTCCATAGACGGCCCAACTCATACCCACCTGGCCCTGACCCTGTCCCAATCCAACACTCAATGGGTTTCAGATATTTGATACTGTATGCACCCCATTAGTAAAGTATTAACTCCCAACCCACTGCCCACTGCAAACCCACCACATATGTACTGCTTCTATCAGAGTAGGAAGCCACTGTTACTCTTTTTCAGAATATTCACTACTCTTTTGTGTAAAGAAAGACGAGGAATTTGATATCTTTGTAACAATGATGGCTCTTCAACATTTCTTAGCTTTTTTAAGTGACTAGACTGCTTTGTCTAGTGTTCTTGAACTGAAAGGGCATGCTGGGTGCTTGTGTTGCATATGTATCTTCTGGATATCATTATTACTTTCATTACTGTCATTGTGTTCTGTTGCTAAAAGTTCACCTAAAAGGATATGAACCTGATGTGCATTTGATAAAACATACTAGAAACCTTGAAGTCAATACTTTATTTCTGTTACATGATTCACATTAACAAGACACTCAGTCCCAAAAAATTGAAACTGTCTGGGAACATTCCTATGTGCTGATTTATACTGCACACTTGTGATCTTATGCATGGTGAATTTTTGTAGATCTCTAAGTATCCCACGTCCAAAGGAAGAGACACTATCAAGACACTCTATCTTAGGTCCAAATGGGCTTCATGGGCATTGGCATCCGCCTATTGTTGATAAAGGGGTACATTCTAATTCAGCTGTTACTTTTTGTTGGTTTTCTGTGCAGAATCCATTTTGACTTCTTTCTTATGGGTGTAGGTTCGATACCCCACCAATTTAGGCTCAACTCCAATTGAGAACCCAAGGTTAGAGTAGCCAAAACGTATTTTTTCTTCCTCGAAGTTGTTTTATGCTCTCGTCTCTGTATCATTTGGATTTATAGTTGAAGGGTGATTAACATTGGAGGAATTTTGGGCTTCTGAGCTGCTACAACAAATAGATTGTTATACCGTGAAGTACATATAACCTCATTATTCCATCATCCATACCATTGATCTGATGTGCTCCACACCACTACTGATTGAAGGATCCTAACCCTAGCAGTTACCTGCAAAGTGCAAATGGAAACTAAAGAAAAAAAGTTATGGAACTGTCTGGAAAAAATGCCAATGTGCAAACGTTTGGATCTTCCAATATTTCCATGCTGTGGTCTCCCATTTCAAATATTTGGACTCTAGATTACTGACCATTGGACCACATTCACTAAAATGGTGGCATTGCTAATGATGCATGCGTTTATTACTTTGGAGGACTACAGAATTTCCCATAGCATTGACATGACAGAGAGTATCGTGTTTGCATTGGTATGAAACTTGCGTTTCATTTTCAAAATGCTTCTTTCTGTATCCTCATTCTTCTTGGAAACTTATGTTTCATTTTCAAAATGCTTCTTTCTGTATTCTCATTTTTCTAGCATTGGGCTAATCATCGTTTAGTTTGATGGTGATGAATCTGTTCGAACTCTGGTTTCTCTTGTCAAACAGCCTGCATCGGCCTTTCGAAGGTGGAGTTACAATAGAGAAAGATAATTATAAATCAAAACCTGAAAAATCAGCACTTAAGTCAGTTCTCCAACTGAATGATGGTAGATGGTCTCTTCATCCTGAAGTACCTTGTCCAACTGTGATATCAGATACAACAGAAGCTCCTGTTCAGATTGAGATTATCAGGCAACCTTCTCCTCCACCTGTTCTTGCAGATGTACATGATTTGATGTCCATAACTTCTACACAAGTTACTGATTTAACATCTGGACCTGAGAAATCATTTCAGGATGAACTTGTCTGCCATGAACCTCCTTCGCAGTTGCATATTGTAAGATTTTGGACGCCTCTTTTTTCGAACTGGTATCAATTCTTTTTCTTATCCTGATTTTCTCAGGGCAGAATTATAAGGACTTGAGATGCTATGCTTCAGGGCATGTATAGCAGCATGATGTGCTCATTCATTAAAATAGGATCACATGGTTTGGTGATCCAAACTGTTGATCTGATGAACTCCTGAGGTTGGAGTATGTGCCAAAATCATTTAGATATAATGTCATTTTCCTGGTCAATGCCATTATTTTGTTAATTGTTTATTTGCAAGCTAATGTTTGATGCCCATGTTTACTAATCTGGAATGTTTTTAACGAATCCCATCAGATAATCTGTATGAAGTATATGAAATAGTGGGCACCAGCTTTATAGAATGACACAAGGAAACTATACTTGTCTTGATGCTCCAAGACCCTACACTTCCTATTTTGCATTTTTCCCCTTGGCACTGCTGTTGTTTGTCTCATTTTTTAACCCTCAATTGTTCATGTATTTCTTTGTAGTCAACGAAAATGATGGACAGCTTTATGAGGCTGGCAAAGTCAAACACTGATAGAAATTTGGAAACATGTGGCATACTTTCTGGTTCACTTGTAAGTATTTCAGCATTGCTGTGCCTATGGCATGGAGCCCTCTTTGCCCTATAACTATTGGTTCTCATTCTCTTTGATTTTTTGCAGAAAAACAGAACTTTTTATGTGACCTCTCTTATTATCCCAAAACAGGAGTCAACTTCTGACTTTGTAAGATGATAATCACTTCTACATGTTGAGGTATCCTTTTTCATTTTCATGAAATGCTACTGCATATTTCTCATTTTATTTCTTGCTCAGTGTCAGACAACAAATGAAGAGGAAATATTTGATGTTCAGGATAAGCAATCTCTTTTCCCTCTTGGGTGGATTCATGTAAGTATTTAATATTTGGCTATGATGTCATCCTGTTTCGGTATAATGTTATTCACTTAATTATTTATTCTGATATTGTCAATGACCTTTTGTTTCACTATTGACTATACCCACTTCTTGATTGGTCGAGCAATGATTTGGCAAAAGAAATAGCCAGTTGTAATTCATTGGTTAAGGGTTCAATTGTGCCTAAGGTGGAATCTGCTAGACATCTGTCTTCCTCTAGCTGTTACAATTTTGTTATATTCACCTGTAAATGTTCTAATGTTGTAGCTTTTGGCAGAAACTAATTATTTATCTTGCATTGCTTTTATCTGTGTCCTGGGGCACCGATCGATATTTGAAACTTTGTCCAGGGTTGCAAATGGGTCAGGCCCAGAATGGAACTATGTTGTATCTGGATCTGTTTTTGTAAAGGATGAATCTAGATTCAGATCCGGATCTGTTTTGTGAAGGATGGATCTTGGCTTTGATGTGGTTCTGACAAGGAACCTATTTCATGCCTCCAGATTTGTTAGAAAAATTGTAGAAAATCCTGTCAGTTCCAGTTCTGATTTGCCGCACCACCCCCCCCCAACAAAACACCCGGGAGGGAGGGAGGGAGGGGAGGGAGTTTTAAAACATTGCAATCGGCCTCTAGTCTTAAATTGTAAACATTGCAATCGGCCTCTACTCTTAAATTGTACAATTTCAAGGATGACCTTCGTAAAAATCAATAGGCCTTTTGATGCAGGACCTAAAACTAATGGATGATATGCAAAGAGAGAGATCAATTTCAAAATAATATGCACAATAAGTCAAATAAGATTGGCACCAGCACAAAGCAAAAATTAATTTCAGCAATGGGTATTTATTTTGATTCGTCATGCAAACAAGGATGCAAATAGCGGTTGCGGCGGGTGTAGCGGCCCGTCGCCAAAACGATACGTAGCGGGCGATATGTAGCGGTATCGGCGATACGTAGCGGCGTAGCGGTGTGATTTAAAAAAGTCTTCAAAAAAATCCGAAAAAATTCCAGAAAATCCAGAATATTGGAAAATGATGGAATATGTGTTTGTTTTGCAAAAGCAACTAGTAAATGAGTATGTAGTGGTCCCCTCATTGCATTAGATCTTTTATCGCTGTATCAATAGAAAAGAATATGAATAATCAATGTTTTTCATATGAATTCATATTGTTTAGTTATGTCAACTTAAATAGTAACTTAAGGCTTATAAAAAAAATGTTATAAACAAATTTCATCAAGATTCATTCAAGAACGAAAAATAAACTATGTTCAAACTTTATAAAAAAACAATATACTAATCTACTTAAAGAGCACAAAGTGGAAAAAAAAAAGCTTCAAAACTCACCTTTTTTGAGCTTGATGCTTGAATCTTAAATGCCACCTTAATCTTTAGATGTTTTTGATGTTTTTGTTAATGATTTTGATGTTTTTTTGAGATGATTTGAAAAATGGAGGCAAGGAAAGGGGCTTGGAGTTGTGAAGATGGGAGAAAAGAGGGGAGAAGATAAATGTTGAAAGGGAAAAGTGGGTAGAAAAATCGGCTGGGGGTTTTAAACCCCCCAGCCGATATGTATCGGCCGATACACATGTGAACGGTGATTTTTTAAAAAAAGCGTAGTGCCCATTGGCGCTACGCCCGATTTATCGGCCGATACGCTTCGTATCGGCCGATATTTATATCCATGATGCAAATCAGTCCCGTGAATGATTCCCCCAAATCAGGAGATGGATCTTGAGGAAGTGAAACTACCAACCAGTCTAGGGATTTTTAAATCAATTAATTTTCAGATCTGAAAATGTAAATTCAGATCTGAATGTGGAAATACAGCAGTTGGTTGCCAATAGGACAGATCTAGGGTTCAAATTATTATTCAGATCTGCCCAAGAAGGTTCATATTCAGATCTACAGGCTGTACGGGCTGTATTTCAGAATATTACAGATCTGGTTGTAAGGTTTTTGATTTCCAAAACTCAGATCTAGGACTGTTTGGGTGATTTCTCTTCTTAATCCAAGATTGGGCTGGTTTTAAGAAGAAAAGGGTAGGGTTTCTTGGACTGAAAAGGGCTGATTGTTCTTTACCAAAAGAAAAGAAGGAGGGAGAATACCTTGAGAAGATGATTCACTTGGCCTCTCGCCAAACTCTCCAACTAGGGCGAGGAAAATCCAGAAATCTTCCAAGAAGACTTGAGAAGCTTTCAAGAAGAAGAAGGTTTCTTTTCATTCATCAATAATGTCTTCTCCGTGATGGAGTTACAGCTTTAAAGAAGAGAAAACTCAGCCCTAAACAATGAACGGCTGAGATTTAAAGATCTAAAAATCTCACTTAAGACAAAAGACACAAAATAATAAAAAAAACATAAAAAGAAAAGGTGGCCGAATGGGGACTTGCGCATGGGGATTCGTGCGCAAGTCCCCCGTCTTTGTCGACAACTTTGAGTAAAGTTAAGTCGCGGGCCCTCTTTAACACAAAAAAAAAAGAACTACATAATATGGGACCCTTATTTAATATATAACTCTACTAAAGTAACTTGGGACCCATGTTTAAAATTAAAACATCATTAAAGTAGCAACAACTCTTCTCCCTTGGCACATCCCAGAGTGGGGCCTTCTACTTGCATTCCTGGGGAGCCCTCCAACGGTGGATCTTCATCGGTACCATGATCCAACGGTGGATCTTGTAATCCAAGATGAATTAACCCCATAAAAGGATAATCCATCCAAATTGGGGTCATGTTACGCACTTTCCTTCTTGGCTTGATGCCCCCATCACCTCTACTCTTAAATTGTAAAATTTCAAGGATGACCTTCGTAAAAATCAATAAATTATTTCTCAATTGGGTTTTAACAGAAATCAATAAATTATTTCTCAACTGGGTTTTAACAGATTGTGGTTAAGTTGTAGACATTATCTGCTGGTGCAGATTTGGTGTGCAAACTTTACAGATTGGGTGCAGGGATCATGTTTTGCAACTGTCAGTCTGTCTTCTTTTGCTACCTCACCATCATCAATATCATGCGACAAATGTCTCGTTTGCCGAGGCCATCCAAAGAAATGCTCCCCATAGTTCTAAAAATCCGAATTGTATCACGGGTTGTTTATATCCATGAATTGAATCGAATCGTGAATCATATCATGAATCATAGGTTCCTTTTATAAAAAATTAAAAATTAGAAAAGAAAAAGCAAAAAAAAAGTAAGTGCTCATAATCCATCCATTTTCCCATTCATAGCAATATAAATAACAATGAAAAATAAGTCTTATCACACACTCATAATTATCATGACATATATTAATATATGATAGATGATATGTGTAAATAATTAGATAAATTTAATGTATCAATATAAATTTATTTTTTTAATCTTTAAATCAAAGTATAAAAGTAAAAATAAAATTCAGACCATCCATCTTAGGCAGTAGGATATCTGTTGAAGTTAAGAAAGTGTCCATGAACGCAAAAAAAAAAAAAAAAAAAAAAAAAAAAAAAAAAAAAAAGATTAAAAACAAGAAGATATAGACAAGCCCATACATATGATCGAACACTTTAATCCAATGCATATTCTTTATTCATCTCCAAAGCTTCTTTTAGTTGCAAATATTCTTCAGATCTTTTGTCAATTGCTAAATAACCTTTATACATAAAAAATGCTAGAAGAAAGCAAGAATATATAAAGAAAAAGGTAAAAGATTATTAATATTAACTTACTAATTGTTGTTATTCTCGCTCAGCCGAATAGCTTGAATTGTAAGATTCAATGAAATGAGTATCGAATTGTACGATTCACATCAGAATCCTAAGATTCATCTGTAAATGGCATTTGGCATGTAGATGCGAATTGTTTTCCTTAGGATTTGAGATATGAATCTCAAGATTTTGATAACTATGATGTTGCCAGCATAAAATTGATTGGTAAATTCAATATTAGTCCATGGTTCTGTTTGCTCCCTGTCCAAATTAAAGCCTTGGAAAATTATAATGATGGCACTCACTTCAGCCTCGACCCCAAAATTTTAACCTAACCCATTGGAATGTATACATCTTCACCGATCGATTAAAAAAAAAGTATACTTCTTCCAACCCTACATAAATGTGTTAAGAGTTGCCTAGTAATTCTGCTCTATAATTTTTCACAGAGTGCTGCTTTATAGTTTTCTGCAAGTGGTTGTCTACTATTTCTACTCTTTAGTCTGCCAAAGGCTTCCAAAGAAATGTTGCTACCATAAAACTGATTTGTGCATTCCATACAATGACATGGTGCTGGTTACTCATTACCCAAAGTAAAGCCTTTGAACAAGATATTAGAACATCTGCAGCCTCAACGCCAAACACTTCCACCTTGTGCACGGAAACATATATATCTCTTCCAACCATACATGAATCAGTCTAGTAATTCTGCTCACATTTTTTACCATTGAATAAACCTGTTAAGTTTGTATAGTAATTTTGTTCACCACAAGTCCACAACTGCCTCTTATGGTCTCACCTACTCTTGCTCCTTCAACTATTTTATATTTTGCAATTTTTGTAGCAATGAGTTGTCTGTAAAGATTTTTGTGACGACAAAAAATAATAAGATTTTCAAATAATGAATAACTAAATGGGATTAGGGTGATTCTTTCTTCTTTCTTACAAGCATGACAAAATTAGATACTTATTAACTGTGAATTGATATGGATTTTTTTTTTTCTGAAGAGCAAGTAAGTTCTTCATTTCCATTTTTGTTTGGTATCTTGTTCTTCATTTTCATTAAAATGCACATAAATTACAGAAAAGAAGTCCAGCACCCAAAACAGAAGTTGAAACTTGAAATGGGGCATAACCCATTCAACCAACAATAATCACTAAAAGAATTAACATGTGAAGTCCATGCCCACAGCCTGGGCTACAAGCATCTCATAGACCAACTGAATGATATAGTGACTCTAATTCAAGATTAGACGTGTGTAGGCAGAATTCTGTTTCTGCTGATCTTCCTACTAAAATGAAATGTTTAAGGATGAAGAATAGAGAAATGAACTACCTCAAATCTGTGAGGGCTAAACTCCAAACGTCTTACTTTAAAGCGTATGGACCAAGGAGAATCAGGAGGATGCTTGAGTACCTTAATAGTTGAAGAATCTGCCCCAATAGGAATCTTAAGTCACATGAATTGGAATAATTTGCATCATTTAAAAAACTCCAGCATAATAATCCCAAGAAGGTTCAATTTTCCAGCAGTTGGAATCTGAACGTCACTCCAAAGAATGCCAACAATTATATGCTGATTAAAACAAATAGATAACTGCCATCCTGATCTGATATCAGTCACTTGAGAAGCTTGTTTACAAGCAGAGATCGGAGGCAAGATTCCAGTGGCTGGCTTTAAGTGCCAGTAGAGATATATCCAAGTTTACAATTCTACTATGAATAGTATGAATAATACTATTCATTACAGAAAATGCTGGCTTTGACTGTACTCTGATTGACTGTTTCACATGCGCCAAATATGCGGAAAAAAAGCAGGGAATAAGAGTTTGCCCAAGGTTTGTAAGCCATTATGCTGCTGGTCAATACGAAGAAGGGTTGATTCAATCATTGCATTAGGAGCATCGCAAACAATGGGCACCAAATCTAGATTGGCCAAGAGAGAATTTCCGACACTTAGAGAATAAGGACAATGAAGCACTAAATGTGGGGCAGTATCCCAAGTGCAGTCACAACACAGCAGGAGTCACAATCAACATTTCTTTGAAGGAGAAAGTCCTTTGTCTTCAACCACCCTCTAAACGGCATCCAAGCACATGAGTGCTTTTTAATACACCCCTTAAACCAAATCGAAGGTGGTCAATCCAGATCTTGGGATAATCCACTCACCAATTTGTATGCAGACTTTAAAAAAGTTCCCATTTTCTTCCAAAGTCCAAACAATCTCGTCATTACAAGCAGGAAATGGGTGCACCTCTAAGCGGATTTCATGACAAATATCCATGAGAGCATCGGATGTTGGAATTGGAAACTGCCAATCACCATTAGCAATAATGCTATGACTGAAAATATTTTAATAATGCTATGACTGAAAATATTTTCTCCCATAGCCAAGTTTGATATGGAATTAAATATTGTGAAAGTCAAAATGCAGCTTGTGGCAGCTGTGCGACCAGTTTTATTGTCCATCAAACAGCTGCTGGCACAGCATTGCACATTTATCATTGCCATTATATCTGTAAGATGGATATCCATTTGGAGGGACACGTATGGAGTGATGTATTATTTTTCCAGATGGTAAGTGGGACGAGGGTTTCTTGGGTCATTAGATTCTGTAGGGAATCTTTGATTGTATTTTTATGGGCTTAACAGAGTAAGTGTAATTTTTCTGATCCTCTTGGTTTTCTGATGTTTGGTTTAGGAGGTTTTGGTTATGTTTTTTGTGCTTGGCCCTCTCTGAAACCATATCGTATGATATTCTGATATAATATTTATGTTATGAAAATACTAATAGCATCTAGCCTATTAAATATGGTTGTTGTTTTGATTATTAGAAATTTCTTTAACGAGTGATTCTAATAATGAAAACAAACCTCCATGTAATCCTTGAAGAGAAAGGGAAAAAAAAAGAAAAGAAAAAGGAAAAAGGAAAAAGAAAAAAGGGTCATCCTGTATGATAAGAGTTGCACCTTAGTACTGTTTATAGTCCTTTGCATTGGAAAGTACCTCTAAGCCTCTAACCATTTGAGTACTATGGGCTGTAGCATTAAAGGGGTCAACCATGGATTGCATGGTATTTCCATCTGCCACCTGATCTATTTTTCCCATCTATTGAGAGCTTGATGTGGTGTAAGTGTAACCATCCTTTTCACAGGTTTAGATGGTTAAGTCATTTAGTAAGGGTGGTAGTGGGCCCTTACATCCCCCTTTCTTCCCCTATTGTAGCATGTTGATCAGGCTGACCATTGCCAGTACAGGCTGATATTCAAATGATCATTCCTGAGACCTGCTTCTCCATACCGGAGGTTCCCCAACCAAGTGTCACATGCGACTAACTTCATTCCATGTGGTCCCAATTTTGGGAACCTCTTTCAGATTCAAAGTACTTTTCATCAGCATATGGTGCTAGTCTTCACAGGATAAAAAAAGAAGCCCGGATGAACATATATATATATATATATATATATATTTGTTTACTAGGCATGAACATAAGCTCTTCTTTCAACCATTCTTCACTCATTACAATGCTGTTAGCTGTCGACTGTATGCGCATCAGTGTTTTGATTTTCTGGCTGCCGATTGTCATCCTCATTTTTCTTTAAAATGATTAGAATATGAGACAATTATTTACCATATGCTTATCTTCAACTTGCAGACACATCCTACACAGTCTTGTTTCATGTCTTCGATTGACCTCCACACTCATTATTCATATCAGGTTTGTGATGTGCAACATTTGAAAGAAATGTGGAAATTTAGCCATTTATAATCATAAAGTTATGTTGAGGCAAGCTTCTAAGTTCCTCATCCAGTTCATTTTCTGATTAGATTTAGTGTAGATCTGGGTAATCTAGTTTAGATTGAACATGCCAGCCCTTTAACCAGTGGCCCATGTAAAGAAAGGAAAGAAGAATGGACAATAGTCCTTAGCACTGCCATGTCACATGTTTATCTCTTGTAAGCCCAAGGATATCAAGACATGTAATCTGTGTATCTTAAGGATTTGCAGGATAAGCATTACCTATATATTCTATACTTGTATTTCTGTCTTGTAGTACATTCCATATCATGCATAGTCACAGGGAGACGTGATTTCTTTCAGAATGTTTTCATTGCTTCTGTGTTTTTCATGGTACTGTAGCATGGTTTTGAGCCGTGTGTGCCTTGATCATGTCTGACATGGGTCACTTTCATTAGTTTCTTCCTATCATATCTAACCACTAGGGCCTTTCTCTCATCTAGTGAGATCTAGATTCTGCTCAAGCCTTGCTGACTGATTAGTGATGGTTCTAGACTGCATCCAAGGTTTTCAGAACCTGGCCAACGATTGGTTAGGTTGGGTGATCACCTGGTGGGGCCCATTAAACTGGATCAACAACTTGAGCAACAAAACCCATTAGGTTGCACAGTTATTCTGGTATTATCAGGGATTTTTCTGTCTGCAGGAGTGGGGTTTTTCAGCATCTCTCTGGTTTGGCTATTTCTCTGGCAGTCCTCATCTTAGCCATCTATCTGTGAAATTTCTCTATGATTGGAGGCTTGATATTTCCCTCTTTTGACAGGTTATCCATACCTTGTTACTAATTATTGGATAGGACTGGTTTGCTTGGTGATTTGAGCCTTCTAGAGGCATCCTGACTGGTTTCCCACGGGCGCATAGGATCAGTTGACATTCATGATTTTTCCCTTGCTGTGCTTTTCAGCCCACAAACAAATGGGGAGAGAACAAACTAATTGTCCGTAGGGGAGGGTCTAGAACATATTATTAATATGCTTCAGCCTGGCAGATTAATATATATTTTTTATCAGTATTTGGAAGATTAATGGTTGAAATATCACCTATCACAGCTGAGCTATTAGATCAATCATCTGGAATCTGGTTGCTTTTGTATATATGGATATAGGTACTTAGTAGGCTGCCGCTTATTGCTGCTTAACCCTAGAATTCCTTTGATCTGCTATGTTCTCACCTTTAACAAATGTACATTCTTGGGTGCATGAAGTAGAATTCTTGTTGTCGCAGGCTATAGCTCAGTTGGTTAGGGACGCCAAACACCCCGTTTAGAGGGGTCACTGCGTGTAAATTCATGGGTGGGAAAAAAGGAAGAAGAATTCTTCTTTATTAACATTGCAGGCATTCACAATCATACTTTTGTGGTTTCCCTCTTTTTTCTTCAAATTGCTGATGGACATTTCTTCTTTTTATGCCATTTATATTGTTCAATTGCTTTTGCTGAATCATGTTGTCAGATTATGTTGCCTGAAGCCATTGCAATTGTTATGGCTCCTAAAGATCCATCAAGGTACCCATATCCTTTATACCTGAAGTGGAATTCATCTGCCTAAAGCTTTGAAACTGAAGGATTTCTTACCAACTGGTAGTTTTCCATGAATGCAGAACCCATGGGATTTTTCGACTGACTGCTCCAGGTGGCATGTCACTTATAAGACAGTGCCAGCAACGGGGCTTCCATCCTCATGACGAGCCACCAAATGGTGGTCCTATCTATGACCACTGTACTGATATCTATATGAATCCTAGCTTAAAGTTTGATGTCATTGATCTTCGCTAAGCTGAATTCATGTTTTTTGGGACACTTGACCTCTCAATCTATCCATTACTGTGTATAGAAGTATTTAGTCATTCCACGTAATATGATTAGTTTTGTGGAGATTTTCTGAAATTTCATATCATGATTGTATGTTCCGTATATATTCATGAACCCTTACGGCCATCTAGCAGGAATTTCTAAATGCCGAGTTCAATTTATTTGTTTCGAAGAACTTCAAATCAATAAATGTATCAACTTGTCATCTGCTCTCTCTCTCTCTCTCTCTACTCTATACTCTATACTCTTTCAGTTGGTGTAATGTTTTCATTGAAGTTTCCTTAGAGAGTTTGAGGGTATGGAGAATTTGGTAGTAAAGACCTGCAACAACTTGCATTTTATCTCAGCTTCATGCCCATTTTTGTGCATTAGATGATGATGGCTATATTGGTCATGAAGATTATCCACTTTAATACTAAAATTCATCTACCAGCAGACTATTCAAGGAATTGGACCATTAATCTGGTGGCATTGGTCACGAAGAGTATCCACTTTAATACTAAAATTCGTCTACCAGGAGAGTATTCAAGGAATTGGACCGTTAATCTGGTGGCCCCTGCAATTCATGGTACACCATCCATCTTGGTTTTTGAAGATTGGATGACTTTAATGGTTAAGTTTTGTAATTTTGTTGGTGAATGCTTCTGTTACATTGACAATGGGTCGCACAGGAAGTGGAACTTGGTCGTATGGAATCGTGGCATGGCAGGGAGTCATAATGAAGTGAGATTGTATATTGGGCTTTCGTCACCTAATTATGTGAGAAGAAGAGAAGAGCCACTCCAATTCCTTATGTTTTTATATATTGATTTAAAAGTGACTTTTGCAATTTCTTATGGTTGTTTATGAAGTTTTTTGGTGCTGAATGCACATTAATACCATTAAAAATGAAGATTTTGATGGAGTCTTATGATTGTTATGCGATAACTATTTCCCTTCGTTGGAAAATGAGGATAAATCTATTAGAACCCTTTACACTACTTTCTAACACAATAAATCGGCACCTGCACTCTATAATGATGCTAAATTGAGAGTTTAAACCAGATTACAACAAATTTGGTTGCGAGGATGTGGATTGTGGACCCAATATCTACTTGACCTATGTTAGAGACTTGTATTCATAAACGATCAAGAGCCTAAGGTTAATTACATGTGTTGTGTCTATATACTGCATTTAGTATAATATCCACCAACATCACAACCTGGCACCTCTCCCACACTCTAGGATGACAATTTCTAAAGACACAACGGCCCATATGGCATCATTCCCATCCTGAAAAGATTTGTCTTCTTAAAATGGGTTGTGTTAATGATTCTATTGTGAGATTAGGATTCAAAGAACTAGGACCTAAATTGTACAATTCAAACCTGTTTTAGATTTAGGTCCACCTTTTGCAAATTGGGTCTATAAACTTCATGCAAGAGGACCCGAATACTGAAAGCCATGACTTGGGCCTGAGTCCACACGCTTTACTAAGGCCTAGGTCTGGGTTTGAGCCTTCAATTTGAATTTGGGTGCATGGACTGACCCTGTAATGTGGACCCGAAAAGGCTAAGGGATCCTCAATTGGTATTTCCTCTCTCCCTCTCTCTCTCTCTCTCTCTCGATTTTTGGTATGTAAAAAAGTAAGGAGACAGAGATCTCCTTAAATCTGCTTCTCTGGCTTCTGAAAGAGGCATCTACTAAAGCAGCAGAAAATACATGCTACTCTTCTTGCTGATCCCTGAACCTCGAGGAATAATACATAACTGCATTTTCTCTGTCAAATAATGGTTAACATTATGGGCCCCATCATATACAGGGGACTTGAAAAAAATATCATACTGAGTATCAAAGAATCCTGTATCTTCTACTTTCATTTCATGAAAGACTTCATGATAGACCCATATTCCCTTACTTTTGGTCAGTGACAAGCAGCTTTCGTGGCAGCAAACTATTGAATCTCATGCCTGTCTTTTGTGCTGGCTAGGGCATGGTTTACATGTAAATGATATTTCGTTTTTTTTTTTTTTTGGATTTATGCCTTTCCATTTTCTATGAACAAGTCAATTTTACAGGACTTGAGGTCGTGGCTGCCGGCTAGGAGGGATGCAAGCGGTCAGAGGTAAGGCGGGACCATGCTGCATCCAGACTTGGATCATCTTTATAGTTTTTGTACCAGATCCGAATCTAGATCTGACATGAGACTTATGAGTTTATCTGGATCTGGCTTCAGCTAAGAAACACGGATCCAAAATAAAATGTGGAGAGCCTTGGTATAATTGGATAAAAGAGTTTTAAAATAAAATGTTAAAATATACAAGCGGGCCCTTAATTATATATGGTCAAAATAATGGTATATGATTAAAGCTAGTAGGCTCTCAAATACGAATATAATTGAAGCTATGTGGGCTCATAAAACACAGTTTTAATATGTGAATGTGATTATCCTAGATTGGGATGCTTGGGCTAAAATTGTTAGGACATTTGTATTGGTTAAATTTATGTATTATAAAAAATTTGGGTCCATTGAGTCGTATTTTATAATTAGAATGGTTGTATTTTATAATTAAAATAAACTGTGGTTGCGTGTCAGATAAGCTGAATTGGAGATAACGCAAATTAAAGTATTTTTTTATAACAGTATGAATTAAAAATGTTATATATCACAGCCGAGCATCGGATATAAGCAAGCTACTTACCATTGAAAATCTTGTTTCGAGTATATATCCATAGAGCTTAAGATTAAGTAAATTGGAGCTAAAACGATAAAGTTATGGTTTAGGAAAGTTTACTGATATGCGCAAAAAAATTAAGTGTGCTTGAGCGCCCGTTTGACCGGACTTAAGTGTCGAAGACAGTGGCGAGCACTATTAAGTACCCATTTGATCGCGATTGAGCACATGGACTGCAGAAGCCTACCGACCTGCACGAAACCTTTTCTATTTGTGTCATACTTGCCTATTTCATTTGAATTTGGTTTTTAAGGCACTAATTATGGGCTATACAAAAGGGTTCTCTTTCAACCCTAGGTACAACACAACACATAAAACTCTTCTTATTCTGAATCGGGATTGCTATTGGAAGATTTTCTGGAGTTTCCATGAGAGATTGGGCTGAAGACCTCAAGTTCTAGAGTTGATGCTTTTATTTCATTGTAGGAGATTTTTTGCTTCTATTTCCTTGTATAAGATTATTCTCCAAGTGTAGAGAATTGTTCGTAGCGAATATTAAGACACTGATAGCGGGGCACCGAGAGACAGCGTGCTATGAAGATCTATGAAGAACAACTACAAAGCCTTCTGTCGAGGGATTGGCTATAGGGTTGTGAGTATATGTTGTACCGCGGAAGTTAGTGATTAATTTTGTCCACTTTGGCCTCTTGATTCTTTCCTGTTTAGGTTTTCATGTTAAATTTGGTGTTTTTTTTTATGATTGATTGCTTTCATTATTCCTTATTCCACTGCATAGAAGTAGTAATCAAATCACATTCTAAAATAAATCCCGGCCATCCTAAACTTTCAGAAACACATAAGGATACAATTTCAGATCCAATTGGTCTGGATCTTATATGCATCCATGCAGCTCTTGATCAAAATTTCTCCAAGATCTAAAATTTTGGTTCCATACTAGCACTTTTTGCAACCCTCTACACTTCAGAGACCTAGATACTCAGATCCCGCTTGCAATCCTAGCCTAAGAGACAATGTCTGCTAGCTGAGTTACCTTAAAGTGACAGTTTCTTTGTTCTTTTATGTCCTTCGAACTGATCCAAGTCTAATGCAATTACTTCGAACTTTGTTTACTTGTAGTTAGTTAGTGAATACAACAAAGAATAAAATAACTTTCACTTGCAGTAACTTATGTAAACGGGTAAATGCTTCTTGCAAACGTTCACATGACAAACAGACGTCTGACAGCGCCTTTAAAGTCCTGCTCAGTGGATGGGTCTCCGAGTCGAATATTTTGCCATGCAGACACTCACAGAGAGTGTGCAGCATAATAGATTCGGACATGGATTAAGAGTCAGATCAATATTAATATAACTAAATGATCCTATCCTTTTTTTTATAAACGTGAACGAATCCAACTCGCGCACTCTTGTGCAAACACGCGCATGGGTGTCTAAGCAGTTGAGAAACAGCCCAAGACCTTTAGCTTTTAGTTTCATAGCTCAAAGCTTAATGACTTTTCATCGTTAACTTTTTTTTGATTTAATCCAACAGTGGATGATATCAATTATCACATTAGACCGATGCTCACAAAGTGTCAAGAAACTAGATTGTTAGTTTGGAGGTAAGGGTTTTCTCCCCATGAATCCTATTAGAAACCACCTTATATTTGCCTAGTATGTGTTTGTGTGGGTTTAATTAATGGGCACTACCGGTGCTATTAATCTTGTTGGGTCGATACCCACATCATAAGAGAAAAAAAAGGAGGGTTGGGGGTTCGGGGTGCAATGGCCAGCTATTTACATACACTTAATCTACACCTGACAAGTGACAAAACTTGAAATTTCTCTTTAGAGGAGCCATTATGTAATTGGATTTTATTAATTTTTGATCTCAGACAAGAATTCCCAATGAGTCCTGCTATTTGTACTCCTCTTTTTTCTCTTCTTACAAGAGCAAAGAAAAAAAAAAAAAAACCAAGACAGAACTTTCGAAATTACTCCTACCCATTCTCTCCCTACACATCTCTCTCTCTCCCTTCTCCCCTCCGGCTGACGAGGAGCGCCGGCTGGCGGAAGGGCTCTCCCTTCCTCTCTCTTCCTCTTCCTCTTTCTCCTCCTCCTCCTCTTCCCTCTTCCACTTCCTCCTCCTCCTCCTCCCCCTTTTCTTTCTTTCCTTCCCTCTCCCTCCCTCGTTCCTCCCTTCCCCTTTCCGCTATCGCGGCAGTTGGCCTCACCGCAGTAGGGAGACCACCATCTCCCTGCTGTGGGGCGATCGGTCTCCCTACTGCACAAACACCCCGATCTCCCTGTTGCAGGGAGACGATCGCGGTCTCCTTGTACAGGGAGACCGAGATCTCCTTGCAACAAGGAGATCTTGGTCTCCCTGCTGCGGGGAGACAGTGGGAAGGGGGAGAAAGGGGAAAGAGAGGGAAAGGGGGAGGGAGAGGGAGAGAAAATAGAAGGAGGGAGAGGGAGAGGGAGAGGGAGAGGGAGAGGAGGAGGGAGGGGAGAGAGAAAAAGCCCTCCGTCGGCCAGAGCTCATCACCAGCTGGAGAAGAGAGAGGAGGTGTGAATGGCGAGAAGGGCATTTTGGAAGATTTTGGTTTTTTTTTTTTTTAATTTTTTGGCCTGTATAAGGAGAGAAAGATTCTGTGTATATGTTGCAGTTTCCATTCTCAACTGATGGCAATTTTTCTACATAGGCGTGGATATGGCTGGATCTAAACTAATTGTGGCCCATTTTAGGCCCAAAAATTAAGTTAGGAGCACAAAGCCCGGAAATTAGGATTGTCATCCCTTCTGAGAAATTAAAAAAACAAGAAACATACTGTCCTAACAGTGATCAAGACAGCCAAACTTGTTTGAAGCAGTGGGTCTCTGACAAACTACAGTCTGCAGAGGACTTGCAGCCTGCTAATCATTCACACGAGACTAATGTGGTCCCATTTTTACCATAGCCCAATGACTATTGACCTTAAAGACTGTTGACTTTGCACCAATGCTAAGGGTCAAGTCTCAACCCATGATTCAATGCACAAGTCTATCGGTGGTCCCCCTCAGCCCTTGCTGGGCTGTGATTTAGGCCAGTTTGTTTTCAGTAATTTCCATTGAGGAGATCTAGAAATTCCTACAATGCTGTCCCCAAGAAGGTTTCTCAGACATTCAAGTACATTCCATTATTTTAGAATTTTGAAGTCTGGAGAATTTCAACGTGGGAAAGTGAGAAATCAGAAAGGCTAGATTTTCAAAGTGTCATTAATCAAATAAAGATTTTGAAATACTTCGATGATGGCAACAAGTCAGCAACAATGTTGTTGCCACAAAGTCTCAATTTATGGAAATTCTCATTGGAAATTCCTTCTAATAAGTAGTCCCTTAGGCCCATGCACTGGACATGAGCTTGATTTCTTGGCATGCAACAATAGCAATGGAACAGGGACATGTCGCATGCTTGTAGAGTCTATTACCCCCACCCAATTATAATCAATGCTTCTACCAAAAGTCAACTTGTTAATCATGTTCAGCCATCTCATCTAAGAGTTTAAAATTGACCCCAGCTCTCGAAGCTCCAAGCCCATCAAGTTTTTTAGATCTAGCAGGTAGAAAATCCAAAACCTGCCCTCGAGCTTATTGGGCCCGTGGGCCTCACAATAATTGCTGCTTGCATACCTCCAGCAAGTTTTTAAACTCCAATGCAGACAGCAGTGAAAGAGTTGGTTTCTATACCATCCCACACATGATCACCAATCGCTTGCTGTCATATTGATGTGCTCTCAGAACAGAGCATAGTACTACTGCTGTCTCATCTTCCATCTGTGTTTTGTCGCCGTGTGTCTTCTGCCATCCGAAAGCCATCCAAAGTCTTAAGTCATAGGTGCTTACAGTGTCCACAAACAGTCATATCCCATACAAAGATGCTTGAAATTTGCATGCATATGTCTTGTCACCATTGGCAGAAATAACTTCGGAAAAAATTAATGGCCTTCCGGAGAATTTTTAAAATTTTTGGTTGTCTCCATTTATTAATTGAAAAGTATTGTACATAATTATTAAAAAATTCCGCTAAAAATACTCACACACATAAGTCCCTCACAATTAATGCTATAATAAGCAATTGATTCAAAGTTGTTTTTATAGAAGAGACGTGCTTCACTATTAAGCTACCATTCAATATAATTAGAAATTAGAGATACATTAAAAATGATGGTGATTTTAAGCTAGTTCTTTGATGGCTTGGTGGTGAAGAACCCTCCTGTTCACAGAAGGCTATTGGTTAAGAAGCTTAGGAGGGGTTCTAAATATCTACTAGAGCTATGAAAAGTAGAAATATATCCTCTCTCGTCTTTATGAGCTTGGATGGGAACTTTGAGTTGGACACGCTTATTTTCAAAAGTGTTATTAGAACTTTTGTATTGTATTTTTTTGGATGAATTCTCTTTTCTTTACTCTCATGTTAGTGTTTGTGCAATTGTGAATACTAGGCCATTTCTATATACAAGTGGTAATTCATTTAATTAAATTTAACTATAACTCTGCACATGAAAATAGTGTTGGGGCACTAGTTTTTGACCCATTAAATTTTTTTGACTAGATGTAGCTTTATGGATTTAAACATAAAAGATGCCTTAAACACAGTATGACCTTACAAGAAAATTCTTTGTTCTTTTTTTAAAAATAAGTATTCACCCACACTTACCAAAGTTCTTTACCATCTTCGCTACACCCACAGATTTATCCATAGTTGTTTCTATAAAAGGGAGGTACGTCACCAACTGAGCTACTGGTGAATTGCCTATAAAATTTTCTTTTATGCACCACCAATGTAGCTTTGTTGATTAACAATCTCCTGTCATGCACAAAAATAATTATATGGCCTTGGGCAAACCCCTAGTGCATAGTAACAAAAGTTTGGTCCCTAACTTCTTGAACTTGGTTTTGTTGGTCGAAAACAGATAGTCCCTTATTTGTTTGGGGCCATCAAGGATCTAATTTGATTACTCTCATTTATGTTGATGATACTATAATATTAGCCGTCAATTAAATAAAGTTTGGACTTCTGTTGTTTGGATCCTCTTCTACAAAGGTTATTGTATTCTTTGATGTTGGCTAGGGTAGAAATCCTGATCACTAGGAATCTACATGTGCGTATTGTACATTCTCTTTGTCTCAGTTTAAAATTATAGAGCTCAAAGAGACAACATGCATTTCCTCGGTTTAGAAGAGAATTTGAGAACACCCTTATGTCATTTTTAAAAATTTTCCTTTAATAAATGATTAAGTCCAACCCAAAAAACCTAGTGAGGCCCACTTCAACTACCATTTTGCATGAATGGTTAGAAAGGAGATTCTAAATTACTAAAAACTTAGCTTTATTAAAAGATAAATGATCCAGTGAGGATGGTCCGCATGGAACATTTATATAGTGGGGCCCACTTTGTGGTCCATTTGATCCATCCAAATGGACCACACACATGACCCACCTAAATTGTATATGTTCACCAAATTTGGGCTCCATCCGATTTAATTGGACCGTTGGATCAATTGCACCCATCCGAATGGAGTTTATAAATACATGTGTGTTTTTTGTGTAGTCGATCCAACAGTCTAGTCAAATCAAGTGGGGCTCAAAATTGTTAGACATGTGCAATTCAAGGGAGTTGTGTATGTGGTCTATTAGATGGATCAAATGGACCTCACCATGGGCCCCACTATGGGAAACGTTTCGTGTGGACCACGAGGACCATCTTCACTGAATCATTTCCCAATTAAATAGTTATGATCATCGAAATCAAAATGGTCGATTTTTGGGAGGAAAGAAGTTAAGAAAAGATAAAATATGTGGTAAGAGAAGGGTATTTTTATCATTTCTCAAAAAAAAAAAAAAACAAATTATGGAAAGGACTTAAATGAAAGAATTGTGAAAAACCTTGTATACTTTTTTGCAACATTCAAATATTCATTTATGCTTTTGAAAATGAGCCAAAAGTTGATACTTCTGAAAAATCTCCATTTTTAATTAGTGGTTTCTCTATCTTGAACAAGGTCTCAACTAATGGAGGGTTGGACAATGATTTTGAATTGGAGAAAGTATCTCTACCTTTAAGGGAGTACAACTGAACTCCGAATTAGTGATAATCTCATTGTTTTTTGTATTTTTTTATTGTTATTTCCTGTGTACTTCCTTAGATAACCATTTGCAGTTAGTTAATCATATTGACTTAATATAATCTATTAATGTAATTTCAATTAGTAAATCAGCCAAATGATAAACCACGATTAGAGTTCCTGATCAATCAACTGTATTCAACTAATTATCACAGTTCATGAGAGAGAGAGAGAGAGAGAGAGAGAGAGAGAGAGAGAGAGAGAGAGAGAGAGAGAGAGAGTTGAAAGATTATTTTTCCCTTAGAGTCATGTTTTTTAAAATAATAATCTAGCAATTGTAGCAAAAATCTTGTAAGAATATTAAGGAAATATAAAGTCAATGTCAGGTATTCTCTGTAATTAAAGTATTTTTTTAGTTGCTCACAATATAGATGGGTTGTCAATATTTTGGGAGAATATGTAACCATGGATTCAATAATGAATTGGACCCCACCGGGAGAAAAATTAGGGGAGGAAAACATCACTAGTTGTGCTAACCAACGTGACTAACCCATGCAAACCTGACTTGCAATTAAATGGGTGGGGTTAAAGTTGACCCATATAACTTGTTTGCCTTTTAATATCGTTTATATATATATATATATATCAGTACCTGGATTCCGATGTATGTTATTTTGATTTTATTCCTAGTATAATCATCATTTGCAGTACCTGAAATAAGTTAAAATATATTAAAATGCTCGATGATTGGAAAACTTGGGTGAAGTTTAGCGTATGTTGGGATTTTTGTTTTTTGTTTTGTTTTTTTTGCCACAATCTAAATCCAATGGAGCCTAGAGTACTTAAGCAAAAGGTTGGAAAACTTATAAGTAGGACTCAACTAGTTGAATTAAAAAAAAAATGACTTGGATTGAGTTAACGAGGAGACTAGGAAGAGTCATATGTTTTAAATAATTTTAAAAATATTTAAACATAAATCCATTGCATATAAAATATTGTATTTACATGCATTCATTACAATCAATTCAAATTAATAAATTTATATGTGCAAAAAAGTACTACAATAAGGGAAATAAAATAAAAATATTGCATATTAATATTGCATTATTTGTTAGTCCACATATCAAATATAAAACATCAATTATATGTTTCAGATTACATTCCAATCTTCATTTTTAAATTATTGACTCCAAGCTTGATGCATAATTACTTATAAACTTAAAATTAGATCTGGTTTGGAATAAAAACAACTTGTTAAAATGATATGACTCGACCAAGTTTCTCCTATTTTTTACTTGATCCTTCGTTAAAACGAGATGATTCAAAATAATTAAAAGTCAACTTAGAGAGTTTTTCAATAAAATTCAACAAGGGACGGCTTTTAGCCCCAATTAAATGGGCTATGCAAGTCAAGTTGATTAGTTGACCTACTTTGAGTATGGGTTTGTTTTTCCGAACTTATTTAACAAATAAATGGTTCAGATACAAGTTGAACTTCAACTCATAGGCTCCCTTTAAACCTAGCCTTATGCGCTTGCTACCTCTAACCAAAACCAAATTAGTTTCACTGCTACGATTGAAACAATGAGTATATCAAAATGGATTATATCAATTGACATCTATTGCTCTGCTATTATTTATTTATTTATTTTCTTAATAATATGACTCGAACTCAAAATCACAAGGATGCAACAGTGAGCACCTTTCATTATGCTATGAGCTCTTTTAAAGAATAATATAAGCATGGACTAGGCATCAAGCTTTATATTGTGCACAAATTTTTTCTTAAAAATGAACCTAGCGGCAATGATTCAACAATGTTTACTGCTTCATACATATTACAATTATAATATATTAAGCTAGTTGAATCCAATTGACAATTGCAATTGCCAATTTTTAATTGATTTTGACGTCATGATTTTTTTGACCATTTCATAACTTCTGCAATGACTCCTTTCCAATTTTCCTTTAGTTTTAAAAGCATCCATTGAAAATTTAAACTCCTTTTATTTGTCACAACCCGAGCTCAGAAATCGGGGGTTAGAGAAAACCTAACCAATGACACACGTACTCCCATGCATGTACACCTAGACCTCGTCCAAGTGTATACACACAAGGGATCAATCACACGTGCAACAAGTGTACGCGGAAGCTGTAAGTATCATGGCATACCATAAGATAACACGAGAACAATAAAATAACGATAATCATAAAAGATTAGACTGATTACAACAATGTACAACAAAATAGAAATACAACAAAATAGAGAGACTAGTCCACGAAATCAAATACATGGATAAACCAAAACCCAAAAATACAAACCACAGAAAAATCCCCAAGATAAGCTCAGACACAAATGAAGGGGAAACAAAATGATACAAACCGCTCTCAGAAGAATGGATCAAGTTCACTCCTCTAGGCCGGAAGGGGCCTCACAGGTCTCTCTTGGAGTCGGGTCGATCGATGCAGGATTGGGAGAGGGATTTGAGCCTGCAACATCAAGAACAACTCATAAGTACAACGACTTAGCAAAATATATGCCACAAGAAGATAACACGAATTGTGTTTATCAATGAGCAAAAGTAGTCACATGCAAAGATTCAAAGTAATCATATCCGTATACTAGGCAAATCATGCATATGAATAAGTATGCTATCAGAATCATACACAGATAAACTATCGAAGTGGCTACTACATTTGTCATATTTTCCCTTTCGAGAGCACACAAATATGAAAACACCATCGACCGGCCCAGGGTACGAATGGGTCTCCAAATTCCCGGGTTCCGGAATCCCAGGACACAAGCACTCTACAGAGGCAATCACACACACTAAGCTAAATTTAACCCCGTCGGGTATCCTAAGGCTAAGGCTAAGTAGTGCCATATATAGACAATTTCAATCAAATCATATGATGCACATTAATCAATATCATATACAGATCTCATATCACAACGAAACAATAGTAAGTGCATCACATACTGATACTCAATGCGAATACCAATACGAATAACGAATGTGAATAAACACTGACGAATGGGTACAAATAACAAATGATCATTGAGCTCAAGTACTCCACAAGAGCAATGACAAATACACAGTAGTGGATTGTTCTTGCCCGGGCTTCATTCTGGGGATACTGCTACATTTTCCACAGACTCGAGAGGTCCAGCGCAGAACACAAGAGGGCAAAACCGAAATCAATATACAGTGCAATTCAGATTTACCTTGAGGAATCAAGGTTGTTTACTAGCCAATCCTAACCTAGTTGTCCAGTGTTTCTAACCGTGCATGCTGATGTAGCTTTAAGGTATTCGATACACAGTTGTTCCATCAAGGAGTGTTGCATCTTATGACGAAAGTGTACCAAAGTCCCTTAAACCAACACCCATGGGAACGTGCTAAACAACTAGATAACATACATGAATGAGATGCAACCCTTGAAATCATTCATGTCATTCTTACATTTCATTGGGCATGTTCGGGTTGTCTACATTCTAGCATGAGAGTCATATCAGGTCTCTTCCTTAAAACTAATTTTTTTATTCATTTCTCAGGGTGGCACGGTTTAACCGTAGGTAAACATACGGCTTAGCCGTAGGCATCTTACGGTGTAGCCGTAATATGCACTGCGGCGGAGCCGAGGTTCCCCAAACTATTCATCCGCATTTACGACTCAACCGAAATTTGCTCTACGGCGCAACCGTATCTTATTCTATGGCTTAGCCATAGCACAATGGACGGCTTAGTTTTGGCTGGGCCGTAGAAGAGCAGCAGATTTGCCAACTCTTAGTTATTTTAGATGTCACCCTGTATTGATCTACGGCTAAGGTCACGGCTGGGTCACGGCTTAGCCGTAAGACATTTCACGGCTCGGCCGTAGCACAATTCACGGTTTAACCGAGAATGCGCTGGGTCGATTCTTTTGAAATAGTTACAGAACTACAGAACTGACGAATTCTCAACTGAATTAAGCAAATAAGAACAAAGCTTACTCAATAGGGCTGTACAACGATGATCCAGACCAGAAGAGTAAAATACACACAATCAAAGCATTACCAATACGTGTT
Source organism: Sextonia rubra (assembly GCA_037013555.1). Taxonomy (NCBI): domain Eukaryota; kingdom Viridiplantae; phylum Streptophyta; class Magnoliopsida; order Laurales; family Lauraceae; genus Sextonia; species Sextonia rubra. The sequence continues at coordinate 21,263,813 of JASUAD010000006.1, forward strand.
CAAGCTACTTGTGCTTATACTTGCCTCAAACCGAAATCAAACACACACCAGTTGTTGTCTTGGGCTCAATCCGCTGTCCAAACACAAGTCTACTCATCAGATTCTCATCAAACACTCGAGAACTCAAAGGCATATTAAATACATGCACCAAACTGACAGATGAGGAAAACAAACAGGAAAAACACAATAAAACACAAGACATACCATTGAAGTCACATGAGGATAACGATGCACTGCTCCCTTTCTCACTTGAACAAGATAGAACTGAAAGGAAGAGAAAGAGAGAGAGAGAGAGAGAGAGAGAGAGAGAGAGAGAGAGAGAGAGAGAGAGAGAGAGAGAGAGAAGAGCAGGAGAGAAAGCTCGTTGCACAAAAGAGAAAGAAACGGTGGTAGGTGAGATATTTATAAGATAAAAGGAGTCAAATTTGCAAACAAGTCCAAAATTTGCCTCTATTTACAGTTCGAGTCAATTAACGATCCAACGAGAGCAAGTGAAGTCATTTGGATCCAAAACAATTACGAAGATTGACAAACTCAACGAAATACATACGTTGACATCAAGATGACGCAAAACTGACAATGTCCGATAAAAGCAAAAATTACGAAAAAGGGCTCGAACCTACCTAAACCAGGTCAAACTCAACCAAACTACCTATTCATAGCTCAAGACCAAAGAAAAGCAAAACCAAAACTCACTTAACAGCAATGTCGTAATTAATTAGCCACTAATTCGGATTAAGTTGGGTCGGAGTGTTACATTATTACACGCCATTGATTTATTTATCTCATCTCATACGTAAGTAATTGTTCATTACTCCTCTAAATGTTTTCTCATAGTGTCCTTTAACTTTTGTAAATTTTTTTTCTGCCTCTTTCCTATTTGTGAAACTAACGTATAAAAACCCTTCATCTTCGATTTCTTATAATAATTAGTAAATGCATAGCTTCTAACAACTCTCTCGATTGATCCATAGCCGATCCATAGCCCTGCTTTAAGGCTGCTTTCCTTCTTCGTCTCTAAAGCTTAGCTTGCTGTATTCTATAATATCAACTGTGATCACTGTTAGGAAGTTCTTTAGCACCAACACTGGCAAGATAATTTTTTCTTTTTTATCTTTTTCTCGAATCCTCTTTGCTCTCTCTCTGATTCCTCTTCCTCCTCCTCATCTTCTTCTTCTTCTCTTTTTTTTTCTATTTTTATATGATTTTAAGTGATTCATGCCAGGGTTTTGAGGCTATTGTGATTTTTATCTTGCAGGGATGGGAGGAGCTTCACTGGAACAATAACTGTTTACACGGCTTCGAGCATGAGTTTGATTTGTACATTGCTTTGCTTAATTTCTTAGATATTGTTTTGAAGGGATGTGCAATTGTTAATTTGTTATGATTTTTGTAATTATTTTCATTAAAGTTGTTTACTTTATTCTTTTTTTTAAACATTTTTGTGATTTGTGGTCATACCAGGTAATAGGAATATTTTTTTAACAAATTGCAAGTCTATTTTTATTGGTATTATAATTTCTTCTATTGATTAGTGTTTTAAGACCAAAAAAATTCTATTAATTACTATTAATTTTTATGGGGTTTATTGTTATTTTGATGATTAAGGTAACACCTATGAAGTAGAAAGATGGAGATTGCATGGTTATATGAGTGTTATATTGTTAAGAAAGTGATAGATGAAGAAAGTGATGTTTTTTTTTTTTTTTTTTTGCCTAGGCTTACCATGGGCCTTTTTTGCTGGTATAACTTAAGCTATGTTTTAACTACACAATTTTTAATATAAGAATGTAATTATCCTTAATTAAGATCCTTGTCTCAGATGATCCGAATTTTCCTGATCCTATATGCTGGGATTTGGATCATGAATTAAATATTCATTCCATACCCATTCTACTTATAATAGGAGACATTGGATGTTCATTTGCAATTTTACTTTAAAGTCTATCATTAAAAAAAAAAAAGCTGCTGGATCTAGTTGCTCTTTTAGTTAAAGCTAATCACTTTTAGAACTCTGAAAGCTAAGGATCATGTAGCTTGACAAAAATGATGATATGGTAAGAATTGGATAAATGTATGGATGATAAGAACTATGGATAACATGAGAACTTTTTGTTTTTACATTTGGGAATAAGGGCCTATTATAATATATTCAAGAGAAGGGTCTTGTATTCAATTTTAACTAAATTCCTTTTAATTTTGACTTTTTATTGAGCATTTGTAAAAAGCTAAAAAATAAATAAGTCTTTAAACTCATAACCTCACCCAACCACTATCACACACAAATGTGTATGTATATTCTTTAATCAAAATATTTCAAAACTAATTATATAGAGCATCCCTACCCACATGGGAGATGCCCGTGCTTAGCACAGGTTATTGTGCTAATACTCTAATGAATAAAGAAGCAATTCAATGTCCAAACAATAAAAATACAATTGGGTCTACTCTAATATGCTTAACATATATATATATATATATAAGCCAAACCAATCTTAACGATTTAGTTTTATAAAGGCCTGTAAAAACTTCTGTTTTTGTTTTCCTCTTCTGTTTGAAATTTTTACAGATAATAAAAATAGTTCCTTTTAGAAGTATGAGAAACACCTTTATCCTTTTCTCTAGTATAAGAGAAACGCCTTTATCCTTTTCTCTAGTATAATCACTTTTTAGATTTAGATTGACACTTAACCATTTAATAACTATTTTTATTTGATTTTATTAAAATTTTAATATTTAGAGAAGGATTCCAAAATGATAATTTCCTATAAGTTTTCTCCAGTTAAACTAAATAAATAGTAGAGAATTATTGTCTGTGAAAAAGTATTGATCTTCATCGGAGAATTTTCCACCTCTAAATCTTTCAACATTTCTCACCTAATAGAGATACACTACTTAAAATCTTCTCTGGTGCATTTAAGTAGGGATGAGAACAGGTTGAGTTTCCTATAGGTCATTAGAATGCAGGATATTCAAACTCTCACACCCATAAGTAAGTTACACTATGTCCTTAACCAAGACCTCCTTTATCCACTTCATGATATTTGCATCATGTCTCATTAATAAATATACAGGTCATGTTTTGGAATCAAATCCTTTGAGGTTCTTTACTGGTTTAATACAAAATCATAAAAGTCCGTTGGTAGTAATTGTAAATCTTCAAAGATTTAGACTAGAGTAAATCCACATCTTGTAGCTGCTTAGGTCCAAACCCTCCCATTAGGATATATATATATATATATATTTTGGTAAAGACGCTCTTCTCAGGATTTGAAACTATATATCGATACCAATTTTCGTCAAATATATTTATTGATACACAGTGGTTCAATGTGAGATCCTCAACCATACAATTCTGAAGTGAGGAATAAATATCTGAAGGGCAATGAAGAATCCTCACATCTGTGGATTATTCCTCACCAAGCACTGAATGTGCTATAAAGTAGTTTTATCGATCAGATGGGACGATGAAAGCTCGAACACATTTTTGAACTCAAAATAGGTAAAAACCTCATATCTATATCAACTCTTAACCTATAATACCACTACCAAATCCAACCTAGATAATCAGGGCAGGTCAATCATCTACCTCAGTCCATTCAGATTTATATTATTGACTTTGTCCTCCACGTATTTTCTCTGCATTAGGCCATTGATTGAGGAGTCCCAATCTTTTATTGTAGCTAATATACCTTCACATGAGTAGTGTAAATCTAATCTGCTTCAAAATCAGATAACCACGTGGTGCACCGTGATTGAGCTTATGTTAACTGCAATGGAGGTTTTACTTGCTCTAACACTGGACTCGCACGCTGCGCGAGACAGCACCTCATCTCATCACATATTTGTATCATTGAGACATTTTCGTACATATCCAATCCAAGTCGTTTCATCTTTTGCACGTTTTGTCCTTCATCCTTTCATAACTTTGCCATCTGGAGTGGATTCCTTTTCAGGAGGCCATCCCCACCTCATCCAACAGCTACTACACAAGGGCAGATGACCAATTCAATATAAGAACAACGAGACAAGTCTTTTGATGCCGGGCCTTTTGTTATATCCTTCCAGATGCTTGCCACTGGTCCTTTTCCTCTTCATTTGATTTTGTCTTAATTAAAGACACTTTCTTTCAATGGGAATAAGAAAAAATATAGAGCATCACTTTTTTTTTTTTTTGGTAGATTACTCATTGTATACTTTATAAATTGGTTGGGTTTTTTCATTTTTGCCTTAGAAAAATACTTACCCAAGCTAACTAATCACCAGCCTCACAAAAGCTCTCCTAAAACTTGTAACATATTATATTATATTATACACACACACATATACTTTGGCCCCTCCTTTTAATATTAATCTCTTCATGGATGTCCCCTCCAACATTATAAAAAATTAAATACTATGAATATAATCTTGGTTTCCAAAACAAGGACTAACAAGGACTAAATAATAGATAATTTTAGAGAAAAAATCAGATGAAAGAAGAAAGGGAAGGAAAAAAAAAAGAAAGAAGAAAGAAAATAAAATAAATGAACGGATTCGGGATAGATTAAAAACTATTTATTCAAATTTATAGTCGCCATCATCGCCCACATATCTTGATTTGAGATTCTGATAGTCTGATTGGAAAGAGGTGGAGAGCTGTGATAGTTTGATTGGAGAGAAGTGGAGAGCTTGGATTTTCGGGGCTTGGAAGTTATGAAAGAGTTTGAAATTATTACTTCATCATAGGTACGAGAAGAAGGGCAGAAGAAAGCAACCTTTCTTTATGTTATGCATTTACGATTATAAATACACTAATTTTCTATGCATCATTTTTTATTTTTAGTCTTGTTGCTCATGCTCAAAATCTAACTCATCTAAAATTACTTTGTATCTATGTTCTACTAGTAAAAAAAGAAAAAACTTTAAATTAATTGTAATTGTATCCACCATGGATAGAGAAAATTTTTTGCTTTTTAAAGTTTAACTTTTATTATTAATATAGAATAAGTGGTTTGAATTTTAAATGTGGGCCATTAAAATAGATTACCTTTGGTTCTTATATAAAAGTATATATGAACTAGATGATAAAATCAAGAACCTACTTTAAAAATGATTATCTTTTGCCTTATGCATTTACAATTGCTCGAAATCAGTTCCTAATTACGTTATACTATTATGAGAAATTTTAATCCAATTGGAGTTATATCCTCCATAGATAAAGAAATTTTGGCCCCCTCAACCAAAACCTCCTGCTTTCACCTTATCATAGGGTGTAAGCTCTCATGCTCAAAGTAATATTTTCTTGTATAACATATTCAAAGTAATATATATTGATGGTTAGGATCATTTATGGAGAGGGGTCTCTTTGCTGGTGGCCCCCTTTGGATAGACCATTGTAGGGCCCACCTATACTATACGGCTATACCTATATGTCCATTGTGGTCTAGGTCCAATAACTAGTCCAATTTATTATTGCATTATGTCTCACATCTAACTACCTATTTAAGAACATAAAAGAGGGTTAATGTTATAAAATATTGTTATTAGTGGATGCCCACCCTGGGGCCCACATTAGATATGGAAAGCAATAGTCCTACTATATTGGTTTGCTTGGGGAGGAAGAAATCCTATTCTATAAATAAGATCCCCCTCCCCCCATTTTGTATACACTTCTCATTCAATAAGAAAACTCTCTCTACTTTTCTCCCTCTACTCTCTATCTCTCTCTCCCTTCTTCTTAAATACGTTATCAGCACGAGCCACCCCTCCTTTTCTCTTTTTCTCTCGGTTCTCGTAAAAAAAAACAGATAGACAAGAAGACAGAGGACGACACAATCGTCCTTTCATTCTCTCATTCTCTCTCTTCTTCGTTTTTTTTATTTATTCTTCTTTGAAGTGAATAGGAAGGGTACTGTTCTCTGTTTCGTTTCCATCAACAAAAGTTCTCTGTTTCGTTTCCATCAACAAAAGCATTGTTTCCTCCTTTTTCTTTTCCATCAAAAAGCGACGACAAGTTCACGTGTTGACATAAGCAGAAATATATTATCGTCAAAAATTTCAGAGTGTGATATCTTGAGCATAGGAAATCAGATCGCCAATCCGTTTGAACCTTCAGAAAGCTCAGGAGTAGATCTACACGTTACAAGTGAAAGAAGGCAGATCTAACGGTAACATAATTTTCATTATTTATATTCCTTTATTTGTTTAATAATTGTTTATGTTATGATTATTTATTTATTATTATCATTATTTTTAACAAGGGGAGATCAAGAATGGATCATAAATTAGAACCTGAAGTTCTATATTAATACGGACCTGCAGTTCCATAAGAACCAGAAGTTCTTTTCTAAATCCGGACCAGAAGTTCCGTGGATTATTCAAATCTGAAACCAGAAGTTCTCAGATCCACAATATGAACTTAAAGATTCATTCCTAATCAAACCTGAAGTTTGATATTTCGATCCAAAAACAAAAGTAATATGCCATAACATCAAGCCCGAAGCCTTGATAGAACCTGAAGTTCAACAAAAAAAAATTAAAGAACCTGAAGTTCTAATCAGGAACCTGCAGTTCCAAATCAAGCCAGAAGCCTTGTTTAAACTGTTTGTTTTTGGATTATTAAAATTGATAACATGATGTTATTCAATTTTGAATTGGCAAACTTGATCTGACATGGCTCACCCCCTAATTTATTCTGAATGCCTTACAATTTTTTTTTTGTATTTTATCTTTTGCATATCAATGATCATATATATATATATATATATTTCCAGCTTTTCCATAATGTCGAACTTAACCAAACTTGAATTCAAAGCCCTTAACATTACCGGGGACAACTACTTATCCTGGCACTTGGATGCAAAATTATATTTGCAATCCAAGAAGCTTGGAGAGACGATAAAAGAAAGTAATAAAGAGTCCCCGGAGAATAGGGCATTGGCACTTATCTTCTTACGACATCATATACATGATGACCTTAAGAATGAATACCTCACAGAAGAGGACACAGCAGGTCTTTGGAAATCCCTGAAGGATAGATATGATCACCAGAAGATGGTCTTATTACCAATAGCTCAGAATGAATGGCTAAACCTGTGATTTCAAGACTACAAATCGGTATCTGAGTATAACTCCACTCTTTTCAACATTGTTTCCCGGTTAAGACTGTGTGGGGAAACGATTACAGAAGAGCAGATGTTAGAGAAAACGCTGTTCACTTTCCACGCATCAAATATAATCCTGCAACAGCAGTACCGTGAACGGCGTTTCTCCAAATACTCAGAACTGATCTCTTATCTCCTTGTTGCTGAGCAGAACAGTAAAGTCTTGCTAAAAAATCATAACTCCAGACCAACTAGATCTATGGCACTGCCTGAAGCAAATGCCAATTTCAATTCTAGCAGAGGCAGAGGAAGGGGGCGTGGGAGAAATCATCCCTCCAGAAGAGGTGAAAAAAGAAACTGTAACACTCCGACCCAGCTTGACCCCGTTTAGCGGTTAGTTAATCTTGTTTTCGTTGCTAATTGTGTTTTGTTTGTGTTTTCTTTTCGTTACGGGTCATGGATAGGTAGTTGGGTTGAGTTTGACCTGGACTAAGTAGACCAAGCCCTTTTTCGTAATTTTAGCTTTTCTTAGACATGGTCATTTTTGCATCATCTTGATGTCAACACGTGTCTTTCGTTGAGCTCGTTAACTTTCGTAACTACGTCATTGGCAACCGAGGTCGTGTGATTCGATTGGACCCGGATTTGACTCAAACTGGAATTTTCATTCTCACTTGGCTCTTATTGCAATTTGAACAACCCTTTTGATTATATAAGCTCACCATCGATCACAACTCACGTTCTCTCTCTCTCTCTTTCATTTTCCTGCACTGCACGTGGAGTCTCTCCCTCCTTCACTTGAATTCTCTTCACTTGATTTCTCTCCATCGATCAAGCTTGTGGTGCTTGCATGTGAGGTGAGTTGGTGGAAATCACTTCATCCTTCTCATCTCTCTTCTCTAGTTCTTCTCCTTCTTGTTCCATTGTTGCATGTTGTATCTGTGTTGTGGATTTCTTCCCAATTCTCATGCATGCATTGTGGTTTGATTTGGTTTAGGTTGTGTTTGAGCTTGAGGGCAGCAATTGTGTAATTGATTTTCAAATTGAGGCAAGTATAACCATAGTTGTGAGAACCCATGTTGGTATGATTTGATTTTGGTTAGCTCACATTAATGTGTATGGAAAACATGTGTTTACAGCCCATTCTTACTCATTTGATTACTACTTGGTCTATCTCCCTTGATAAATTGCAATTTGGATGCTTTCCCAGACATTCTGTACAGGTTGCAGGAATTTGTATTCGTGCAGGTACGGCTAAGCCGTATAGCACCTACGGCTCACAAGCCAGAGAGGAGAAAAACCCAGTTTTCCTCTACGGCTAGGGCACGGCTAAGCCGTGGAATGCCCTACGGCTAAGCCGAAGCTCAGCCGTGGCCAAGCCGTAGAACAATACAGGGTGCAATTTCTGAAATAACTGAGAGTCAGCAAATGACAGACCTTCTACGGTTCAGATACGGCCAAGCCGTAGACCACACACGGCTAAGCCGTAACACACACACGGCTAAGCCGTAACCACACATGAAGAATAAGGCTAGGTGTAAAGATAAGACCTATATGACCTTCATGATAGAATGTAGAGCACCTAGACTTGCCCAACGGAATGTGATACTACGCGTGAATGATCTCGAGGGCTGCGAATCATTCATGTTCGTTATCCGGATGTTAAGCACCTCCCCATGGGTGTTGGTTTAAGGGACTTCGTGCACCGCCCGATTCAAGGCAACACTAGACAACGGTGTATCGAATAACTTAAAACTACATCATCATGCACGGTTAGAAACGCCGGATAATTAGATTAGAATTGGTTTGTAACTTAAGATGATTCGATTCACATGATTTGTTGCATAACATATTGCATTCGATCATTGATCTCAACTCTCTAACATGATTACGTATGTTTCGTTTCGTTACTTTCACATTGTGGTTTATTTACCCTGAGTATGCATGTATGATGTGTTCATTCACGGATCTGCACGTATGATAAGTTATCACGATCTACTCAGGATTTTCATGATTGACTTTGTATGGTCAGGCTCTACTTAGCCTCAGCCTTAGGATCCCGACGGGGTGAATTTGGTATAGTTATAAGGACCTGCTGCAGTATGAATTTTGTCTTGGGGAACCGGACCCCAGGAAACCGAGACCCATTGTACCCTGGCCCGGACAATGGTGTTCTTTGCATGTTATAAGATCCCTCTTTTGGGAGCACATGGTAATGTAGTAGCCACTAGTCATGTACACAGCATGTACTCATTGATTCACATGGCATATTTCCTTCTTGCATGACAGCCTAGTATACGAAAATGCTTTCTTTAATCACATGATGTTCTTTATTCTGTTAGATACAGCGTGTGTTAACTTGCTATGGTTTATACTTTGCTGAATCTTCGTATTCACAGTTGTTTTTGGTGTTGCAGGCCCAGATCCCCCTGCCGAACCCTCGCCGGTCGGCCAGGCTCCAGATGAGACCCCCGGGGCCCCATCAGGCCTAGAGGAGTGGATGTGATCACTCCACGGGAGTGCGTTCATGGCATGCATCATGTTGGAATCATGTTTTGGGGATTTTCAGACTTGTATATGTCAGGACATGTTACTATTGTATTTATCCTTTTGTTCTTTTGTAAACGTTCATATATAATTATGTCAGTCCTTTCTTTGTATCCTCTCCTTGTGCTATTAGTTCTATGTTTATGATATTTGCAGCTTCCGCATACTTGCTTGGCACGTGTGCTTGTTCCCTTGTGCGTGTGCATTTAGACTCGGTCTACGTGTGCATGCACGGGAGTACGTGTGTCATTAGGTTTGGCTTTTGCTAACCCCCGAACCCTGGGCTCGGGTTGTGACAGAAACTCCTCCCGACGAGGAGGATTTCGAGGTCCTCCCAATAAAAAATTCAAAAACCACCAGAAGCGGTTTGATCATTAGAAGCAACAAAATCCAGATCAACCTTAGAATCCACCAAATACTTCTGCCCACCGTTCTGATAACCCTTACTACAGATGTGGAAGGACTGGGCATTGGTCACGCGCTTGTCGTGCACCAAAAGATGTGGTGGAACGATACAAAGCATACAAGGCCTCTATTCATTCTGCAGAATCAAATGATCTGGAAGATTGGGATTGGGATATTGACCTACAAAATGACAATTACCAGTTGGACATTACAAATTTGGAAACTAAAGATTTTTTTTAAGACGAAAATGGCCAACCTTTGAGCAATGAGGCATTTAGTGCTAAAATCGGAACTCCTCCTGGAATGTTTTAGAAGACCAAACAAATATTTTTCAGAATCTCCATTTAGAACCTTTTTTAGCTATTTAACTTTTTAAGGATATTTTATGATTGGATGATTTAGTTTTCAGTTTCTTAATTTTGATAAACATTTTATGGATGTTTTGTGATGAGTGATTTTTTTTCTCAATTTGATGAAATTTCTCTTATGAATTTTTCTTAATCATGTGATTGTTTAGTTACATTTTTTTTAATCTTTTGTTTAAAGGTATGGATCACAACAATGGGGATACTCACTGTCTTGTAGATAGTGCTACAACACATACCATTCTGAAAAACTAGAAGTTTTTCTCAGAATTGGTATTGAATTCACGAAAGGTATCCACCATAGCTGGACCTGTGCAAATAATTGAAGGCTCCGGAAGAGCCCACATAACGTTACCTAATGATACTCATTTATTCATTAAAGATGCATTGTTCTCCAGCAATTCCCGATGAAACTTGCTCAGTTTTAAAGACATCAAAATAAATGGATACCATGTTGAGACTGCTAATGAAGGTAACAAGGAAATGTTACTTATTGTTACTAGTATTGGAGGCCGAAAACAAATACTAGAAACATTAAGTGCACTTTCTTCTGGGTTATATTATACGACGATATCCATCATCGAATCACATTCGGTTTTGAGTAAAACGAGACAGTTAAGCCCGAAACTTAAACCAACCCCAAAGTTTAGCAACCCTCAAGCCTTATTGCTTTGGCATGATAGATTAGGGCACCCCGGAGTTACCATGTTGAAGAAAATCATTAATAACTCTATTGGACACCCTTTAGACAATCATAGTTTGACCATACCAAATGGGTATCTATGTGTCCCATGTTCACAGGGAAAGTTAATCACTCGACCTTCCTTCGTTAAGATTGCATTAGAATCCCCATCCTTTCTGCAAAGGATACAAGGCGACATCTGTAGACCAATCAATCCACCTAGTGGACCATTTAGGTATTTCATGGTTTTGATTGACGCTTCCACCCGTTGGTCTGATGTTTGTCTACTTTCAACTAGGAATATAGCCTTTGCCCGCCTCTTAGCACAAATCATTAAACTGAGAGGCCATTTCCCTGATAATCCTATTAAGTCTATACAACTTGATAATGGGGGTGAGTTTACATCACAAGCCTTTGATGACTACTGTTCATCTCTAGGCATTGTTGTCGAACATCCTGTCCCTCATGTCCATACCCAGAATGGCTTAGCTGAATCCCTGATTAAGCGCATTCAACTTATTTCTAGGACCCTGTTGATGCAGTCTAAATTACCAGTTAGTGCTTGGGGACATGCTGTATTACATGCATCAATGCTCATTCGACTTCGACTCACAGCCTACCATCAATACTCTCCCGCACAGCTTATATCGGGACATCAACCTAATATCTCCCATTTACATAAGTTTGGTTGCGCTGTTTTAGTCCCTATACCACCCCCTCAACGTACTAAGATGGGACCACAATGTAGGTTGGGCATCTATATCGGCTATGACTCTCCTTCTACTATTCGCTTTTTAGAACCAGTGACAGGAGATATTTTTACTGCTCGTTTTGCTGATTGTCAATTCGATGAGACAAAATTCCCACCGTTAGGGGGAGATAAAGAACATATTGTTCCTGCAGAACAACCCGTTCCTGAAGAACAGCGTGAACTAACGTGAAATGCTTCCACTTTGTCTCATTTAAACCCACGTACTTCACAATGTGAATATGAAGTCCGTAGAATTATGCACTTACAAGAAATTGCAAATAAATTACCCGATTCATTTAACGATGCAGCAAAGGTAACTAAATCACATATTTCAGCTATGAATGCACCTGCTAGACTTAATGTCCTTGTAGGACAAAGTCAAAAAGTGGCAACAAAAGAGTTTGTAATACGCCAGAAGCGTGGCAGACCTGTAGGTTCAAAAGATATAGCTCCGCGAAAAAGGAGAAATATACAATCATCATATCCTCCCAAAGATACACTTAACACTCCTGAAGAGTTTCCTCCTGAAGAGTGTCATAACGCTCCCGAAGAAGCTATGGAAAAATCCACTCTCTCTAGAATGACGAAAGTCCGTGATGAAACTTTAAAAGCCCCTGAAGTGGCACCGGTACCGGATAATGAAGAGATCTCTATATTTTATAATTATTCAAGAGAGAGATGGGATAGAAAAAGAATTGTCATCGATGATGCATTTGCATATGTGGTAGCTACACATATATCAATGGAACATGAGGATGATGTTTGGGATACAGAACCACGTACTATAAATGAATGTCGACAAAGAAAAGATTGGCCAAAATGGGAAACTACTATTACAATAGAATTAGAGTCTCTCAATAGACGTGGTGTATTTGGACCTATAGTATAAACCCCAAAAGGTATTAACCCTGTAGGTTATAAGTAGGTGTTTGTAAGGAAAATGAATGAAATGAATGAAATCATTAGATACAAGGCAAGACTTGTGGCACTAGGTTTCCTGCAGAAACCTGGGATTGATTATAAGGAAACATACTCCCCTGTTATGGATATAACGACATTCAGATATTTGATAAGTTTAGCGGTTTCTGAAAACTTGGATATGAGACTCATGGATGTTGTGGCCGCTTATCTGTACGGGGACTTAGACACAGAAATTCATATGAAAATCCCAGAAGGATTTACTTTGCCTGAAGCAAAGCCCAAGAGTACGTACTCAATACAACTGAGACGATCATTGTATGGATTGAAGCAATCCGGAAGAATGTGGTACAATCGTCTCCGTGAATATTTGTCTAAGGAAGGATATGAAAACAATCCCATTTGCCCATGTATCTTCATAAAGAAATCCTCAAAAGGTTTTGCAATAGTGGCAGTTTATGTCGATGACATAAATTTAATTGGGATTCCAGAAGAACTCGAAATAACTGCTGATTATTTGAAAAGGGAATTTGAGATGAAAGACCTTGGGAAAACAAAATTTTGTCTCGGCTTGCAGATCGAGAAAAGTTCTAGTGGAATATTAGTCCATCAATCTAATTATACTAAGAATATACTGAAACACTTTGGTATGGATAAAGCACATCCACTAAGCACTCCCATGGTTGTTCGGTCTTTAGATATAAACAAGGATCCATATCGTCCAATTGAAGAAAACGAAAAGGTATTGGGTCCAGAAGTACCATACCTGAGTGCTATTGGTGCTTTAATGTATTTAGCACAATGTACTAGACCGGATATTTCCTTTTCAGTGAATTTACTTATTAGATACAGTTCTGCGCCAACGCAAAGGCATTGGACTGGTATCAAACATATCTTACGCTATTTATGTGGTACAATTGATTTAGGACTCTTTTATTGTAAAGATTCCAATTTGTAGGATATGCAGATTCAAGATATCTATCTGATCCTCATAAGGGTCGATCACAGACAAGTTATGTATTTCTCAATGGTAATGCTACTATTTCTTGGCGCTCTACTAAACAAACTTTGGTAGCTACTTCTTCTAATCATGCTGAAATTTTAGCCCTCTATGAAGCTAGTAGGGAATGTGTATGGCTAAAATCTTTAATTCAGCATATTCGTAGTTCTTGTCAATTGCCTCTCAGTACAGGTACCCCGAGCATTATTTATGAAGACAATGAGGCATGTATTCAACAAATTAAAGAAGGGTACATTAAAGGTGACAAGACAAAGCACATTACACCAAAGTTCTTCTTCACACATGAGCTTCAGAAGAACAATGAGATCGAAGTCAAGCAAGTTCGTTCAAACAACAACTTGGCTGATTTGTTCACCAAGTCATTACCAAAGTCAACATTTCAAAGGCTTGTATATAAGATCGGCATGCGAAAAGTGTATCATCAAGCAATGTAAATGGTATTATCGTCAGGGGGAGTAATAGATTCTGGATAGATACCTTGAAGCCTATCAATTAGGACATATGTGCGCTGTACTCTTTTTCCTTCTCTAGGTTTTGTCCCACTGGGTTTTCCTAGTTAAGGTTTTAACGAGGCAGCATTATGCACGTCCAACACCACTTTAATAACTTTGTAAAAATGTTGTACTCTTTTTCTTTCGCTTAGGTTTTTATCCCATTGGGTTTTTCCTTTGTAAGGTTTTAATGAGGCAACGATTATTGAATGGTGGTCATCCAAGGGGGAGTGTTATAAAATATTGTTATTAGTGGATGCCCACCCTGGGGCCCACATTAGATATGGAAAGCAATAGTCTTACTATATTGGTTTGCTTGGGGAGGAAGAAATCCTATTCTATAAATAAGATCCCCCTCCCCTCATTATGTATACACTTCTCATTCAATAAGAAAACTCTCTCTACTTTTCTCCCTCTACTCTCTATCTCTCTCTCTCCCTTCTTCTTAAATAGTTAATAAATTATAAGTTACAAAGTTAGATGTGTTTGAGGTCAGAGAGAGAGAGAGAGAGAGAGAGCTGTCGAGAGCTGTCATTTTCTTTTCTGAGGCATTGTTGCGTAGCTAGGTGGCCCCAGCGCAAATAACCCAATTGTTCCACTGCCTGTGGGTCCCATCTTTGAATGGTGTATGTTTTGACACCTACCTCGTGGCACAATCCGAGCTAAATTTTTATAGCTGCAAATGGGACAGTGATGCATTATCCAAGACAGGTGGTTAGGCAAGTTTTTTTTCGTAATATTTGCTACTTTGGTTAGGTGGGCCGTGGGCGTGAGCTCTTACGTAATGGTGAGACGCCTCCGCCGGTATCGTATATTTTGTGGTGGTCAAATCATATTCATCAGGTGGGCCACCATTTTGTAATGAATCGGGATCTTATCAAGTTTTACTCAAGAGAAATTCTGACGTGACAGTGGGGTCAGCTATACAAATTCAAATCATTCAAAATAAACTTCCTCTAGGTATTTAAGGTATCCACAAGTTTTATATCAATTCAATTTGTTCCACTGTTGAATTGAGTGATTGACAAAATCATGATTAACACAATTTCACGCA
This sequence comes from Sextonia rubra, assembly GCA_037013555.1. Taxonomy (NCBI): domain Eukaryota; kingdom Viridiplantae; phylum Streptophyta; class Magnoliopsida; order Laurales; family Lauraceae; genus Sextonia; species Sextonia rubra. The sequence goes on from JASUAD010000006.1 coordinate 21,279,132, forward strand.
TATTTATTATAGCATTTTCTTAATTAAATAGTCAATCCAATGATTGAACCAATAAAAATTGGGATAAAATCGGAGGATACGCCGTTTATGGCATTAATTTGATTAGTATAGATTTAAATAGCTGGGCCTACATGTGGACTTCTGAGGATTTTCCTATGTTGAAGTCTTAGAGGATCTTGAATCATTTTGGAATATCCATACTCTGGAATCTATTTCGTCATTAGATACCAACCGCTAATAAAGACCTGTTTCTCTCACTACATTTTTCTAGTTTTGGTGTGATGCGGAAAATGTCCGAGTATGTTCAAAATATCTCCTTGCTCAAGTTGCAGATTCAATTGACGTCTGCATTATGGTCTGATCTCCTTGCTCTAACTTTGTGCAGGGGATGTCATTTCACCTGGTGGGCCACGAAGTTGACCTTGGGGCCCACTAACTGCACGCATCAATGATACTTATGTGAAAAAAAAAAAAAAAAAACTGTGGGGGCAATGATCCACATTCAGGTGTAAGTTCATTAATTTGGCTGTTAGGGGTGTCAATGGCCGAAGTTTTGCGAGGCCAAAATTCCCAAGTCAAGCCAATTTTGTCATCGCTAACGTTCTGGCCTGATTATATCTTCACCCTGCACATCACATTCTCCCCGTCTCACCTCCGTAATAATCCTATAATCCTAAAAGCCCATACTATGAATCCAGAGAAATTCAAATCAATCTAAACAAATGGGCCCGAACAGGAAATTCATCAGGGCAAGACTCTCTCAATTAAAAAAATAAAAGAAAATGAGAAATAAAATCAAATTCTATGTTATATTGGAGGATGGAGTAAACATGTTTGCAGTGTGCCTAGATGAGAGCAATGTCGATAATTAGGTTGTTTCACTCTCCCCCATACATAGTGGGAGACTCAGGAATTTTATTCGAGGGGTGCACGTGATATCCATAATATTAATTTTTTATTATTTTATTGTTTGTGATAGGTGAGAACTTATTTCGGGCAAAGTTTGGGCCTTTTTCAGGCTCACGGTGTGAATGCCTACAAAATGGCATACGTAGGTCCGCCCCATGCTCCTATATGATAAAAATAACACAAAACCCCACTTCAAATATAACTACATTTTGTTAGAAAGATGGTGTACAGAATAACACAAAAGATAAGTCACCACGGAATATAAGACATTTATCAAATAGAAATTAAACCCTGCCTCATTCACATACTCTTTTTCACTAACCTCACAACAAAATCGACTCTATTCCACTCGTGCTTATTATTTTTTTGGAATAATTCCACTCACTTAATTAAACTTCTATTAGGTTGATGATTAGAAAAAGAACTTACAGGGAATAACTTTTTGGGGTGGTACACAAAAGTTCTTCGTAGAAGCACTTGTCATGGAAGATCCAACGTTCTTTTCATAGATTTTTTAAAAAAGAAAACCTTAACAACCCGCTAATATTTATATTATAGAAGGAGATCCTTATAGGATCAAATCTAAAAATCCACTATCTTCTTTTGGGAGGCCGGCAGGGGCAGAATTTTTATAGGTCAGTAGTGGTGTCTGTTAGATGGGTGTTTTGAGTTTTTCAAACATCAACATAGCAAGTAAACATGAAAACCAAGAATGCTCCATGTCATAGGACCTTGCTTCACGAAATTCCACGTGGTAAATATATCTTTGTCTGTTGCCGATGATAACATGGCCCAGATAATCTTGTCCTGCTTTATAGATATATATATTTATATATACGAGGACTTAGCAAAAACTCCCCATTCAAAAAAAAAATCTTATGCCCATGTCCAATAAAACCCTATCACCTCACAAGTGAAATGCAAAAAGTAAGGAATAGCTAATTTTAAAGATATGTTGATGACGCGTATTAAAATCTGATAAGCTAAAAAAGGGGCATTTTTTAAAAAAAAACGTATGGGGAGTTTTGTACCGTAACCCTATATATATATCCCTCACCATTTTGGTAATGGTCGCTTTCCTTTTTAGACTTAATAAAGTAAAAAAGGTGTCACGATGTATTATGATTTTGTCCTCTTATACATTAATACCTTCCAAAAAACAAGTATTCCTCACCATTTTAGTAAAGGATGTATGCACTCAAATATTGTCCATATATATATATATTGATAGTGATCAGTATGACAGTAAGACCAACTTCTACGGCAGCAAACAAAAATTGATATTTACTATTTTAATTGCCTTAGATTTTTAACAAGTAGGCCCTTGGAGGTGCCTCACAAATTCTAGCAAGTCTGAGCTTGAGGATGGTTTTTTCATTTCATGTATTTGGATAGTGTTATTTTTTAGAGGATTTTATAAAAAAAAAATTATGTAAGGGGACCCTCAAACCATATACCTCACTCAAATTGTGGGTGCACTAGAGTGGTCACACATTGACCAAGGCGGTGTGATATATATATATATATTTTGCATCTAATTGGGGAGCACCGAATTCACCGTAAATCTTTTACACAAGCGGTAAGTTCGATGCTTCTCTATTACCCTTTTTCTTCTTCTACAAGAACACCGATAGCACTCCTCAATCAGAATCAAATAAAGAAGTATAGGAATTCTACTTTGTAAATCAAGAAGCACGCCAACTTCTAGGCTGTTCTCTCTCTGTTTTTTTTTTCATCTCCATCATAGTCCTCACCTTCTTTGACTCCATAGCCATCTCCATCTACAACATCGAATTTGACGCGAGAGAAAAAAAAAAAAACCTTCCTCATTGCTACGAGAAGGCTATGAGATGGGGCAAAAAACCCTAATGTGATGTTTTTGTTGGCCGCCTTTTCCTTGGCAGGAGAATAGAGGTTGCTGCTACTAGCTGGTGCGGAGATGTCGTCCTTCAGCGCTATGATGGATGCCATGGCCCACCTGCATCAATGGACATACCAGATCCGATTTGGACTTGTCTTTGATCACCAAAAGAGTCAGGTGCAGGATTTTTTGTTGTCTTCATTCACTGGATCGTATTTGTGACTCTTGTTGAGATTAAAAACAACTATATTAAAATAAGGCCATGGATTTTAGCGCATTTCAAATTTGGATACTCACACTTTGGGTGAATTTTATTGTTTAGGGTTTCTCTTACATGATTTTTTTGGGTAAAATTCTCTATTTTTTTTAGTCTTTGTGCCAGCAATGTTTTTTTTGTTTTTTTTAGTCTTCTCTTATGAGATATTTGCGGAAACTAGATTAAGATGTGAGACAAAAGAACCATATTTGCATTCATTAAACTAAGGTCCATTTGCTTACATTAAAATACAAATGAATTAAATACATAAAGTGATTAATTAACAGGAAGATCAAAGGTAAATTTTAAAAATAAGCATTAAACAATACACTGTTTTATTATATTTTTCTAAAAGAAAAGATTATTTAATACTATTTTTGAGAATTTATCTTTAATCTTCATTTTTATTGTCCCATGTATTTCAACTCTTATATATTTTAATGCAAATATGTAAAGGCTGGAGTAAAATTATAATTCAATTGGATAAGCCATGGCAAACAATGGAAACTAAGTTCAAGCCTGTCAAATTCCTTTCCCACATAAAATTAAATCAAACCAAAAATTAAAAAAACACAGCAGGCTGTATGGGTATGGCAAAATTATGCCGATGGGTTTCATCGTTCAATTGAAACTTGTGCCATCATCTTGCCCAGGTTGCTAAGGACAGTACATGTTCCTTTCGCATATCCGTTATGTTTCGCATTTAATACATACCCTCCACTGCCGCGCGGCGTGGGGGTGTGGCCATGTGGTATTTGTGCGATCGAACCAATGCAAGTCATGCTGGTACGATTTATAGGTAGTCCGTAGTCCTCCTTGCAATTTTGTTTTAGGTAAACGTCCACATTGCATGTAAAGAAACAGGAAAGATGAAATTAAGAACAATTCAAATGAGCAGGTGGCACCAAAATGAGTCTCCATTTGAATCTTCCTCATAGGACGGTTGATGAGTTTGGATGACCTCATGAGTTTACTGTAAGCGGCTGTTGTTTCCTCATTTTTTAAGGGGCGAAAACGAGCCAAGCCAAACTTAGCTTAACATCCGTCCGAATCTTGTACCGTAAGGTGCAAACGGGCAAGCTGTTTGTTGTAGGTTTGAGGTTTGGATTGTGAAACTAAAAGCTTAAAGCTGGGCATGAAGCCAGCTACCCTTGGCCCTTACTAAAGTTAGCCAAACCTAGGCATGGTGATGAGTGGACTACAAGGGTTAGGGTGCACAAGTGACGAGAAGAGTTTGGATCTTGTTACGACGAATTTAAGATTTTTATTTGGGCGTGATAGGGACCCAGCCCAACCAGGCAATCTGGGACCTAGCCATGCCCATCTATAAAAGGGCCTTGCCAAGCCCACAAGTATGTTGGGCCTTATTTGTAGTAGATTTTATTGAAATTATTTGAGCTAGGAATAAGATAAGATCTGCTAGAGAATAGGAAGGTAGTAGATAGATGTTATCTCTTTCATAATAGTTATAGCAGTTGAAGATCCTACTTGTAGGGGTCATTTGAATTCAATTTTATCCTGTAATTGACTTTGGCTATTAGTAGGAAATAATGAATAAAAGAAAGGAGATGAAAATTAACTCAACCTGTGCTTCGTACAAGAAAGCTGGTTCATCCTTGAATTTGAACCTTTCTATCCCATTTGGTCCTTATCAGGGTGATGCAAAGCAATGGTGGGTGAAAAAGTAAAATTCTAAAATGTAAAATTTTAGAGTCTAATTTAAAGATGCACCTGCGTGTTAAAACTATGGTCTGCCCTTGGTGGTCTCTGCTGGATAAGAAAAGCCCCAAATCATCTGCTTTGGCTGAAGACGCCTGTCCTGAAATATTTGACACAAATGGCTGCTTATACCTTGCAACTTGGGTGCACTGTGTCCTGACTTTCAGCCCATCTGTTAACATTTGGCCTGCTAACTAAAACGGCAAGCTTGCACGAGGTTCAGCCCAACTCCACTTAGCCCATGAGCACCCCCTGGGCCTAATATATTGCTGTTATGTTTTTTCCGCAGCGGTTTGTTTGTATGAAGGTGCAGAACTCTTGATTGAAAGTTTGAACAGCCATTCCTTCCGGCCCAATCAAATCTACGGCGATTTGACTGAAAGAAATGGGCCACATAAATCAAGCCTCACATTAACATGGTCAATCGAGACCCCGCCCCACTCTCATATATTTATGCCTCTTCTTCCATCTTCCACCATCTCTTTTCAAATTCCAACCTTTCTGTGAAACCATCCAAACGAAGTTCTCTGGAAAACGCAGTGCTCCTTTTTCACCTCCTTTTACTTTTGCACACCTTCCGAATCAATCTTTAAAGCGCTTCCTTTTTTCTCTCTCTCTCTCTCTCTCTCTCTCTCTCTCTCTCTCTGTCTCTCTTTTCCGTTGTTAGTGAGAATTCTTCTTATCTTATTCATATAAGGATGAAAGAAGAAGAATAAGAACAAGGAAAGAAAGGAAGCGGATTCTAATCGGATTGTGTTCTTCAATGGCGGTTGATTTCTGCACGGAGAATTCGAGTTGGACGGCGAGTCCGAGAATCTCTTTCTCTTACAATCTCATCCAATCCGACGGGATTCCGGCCGACAGGTACCCTCCGGACAACTCGCTGCCGGACCCATCTCCCGATTTCGACTTCTGCATCTGCCGGCAGGCCGAGCAGGAGTCGTCGTCCGCCGACGAGCTCTTCTCCGATGGAAAGATCCGGCCACTACAATTCAAGTCGCCCGTCGGTTTAGGCGACTTTCTGGAGCAACCCAACCTTCCAAAACCGTCGACGGAGTTTTCGCCGGCGGGTACCCTGCCAACGCCGGAGAAGAAGAGGGGAAGCTTGAGGAAAATCATGTCCGGTTCCGACGGGCCGGAGAAACCCGACCCGGTAGAAAAGTCTGTCAGCGGCGGCGGGTCGAGGTCGTTTTGGCCGTTCCGGCGGAGCAGCAGCCTCAACTCCGGCGATGGCCATAAGTCGAGCTCGATCTGGTCGTTGCAGCTTCTTTCCCGGAGCAATTCGACGGGTTCCACGTACCCGAGCCCGAAACACCTGCACTCTAAAGGGAATCCGAGCCCAAACCCGAATCCGAACCCGAAACCGTTTCTGACATCTTCTTCTTCAGTTCATAAGCCTCCGTTGAGGAAGAACAACAGCTCAAGGGGTCGGGCCCATCACGGATCCTACACCAATGGGATCCGAATCAGCCCCGTTTTGAATGTCCCACCTCCTTACATCACCACAGGAACCACCAATCTGTTCGGATTCGGGTCCCTCTTCTGCACCCGAAAAGAGAAAAAGACGAAGAAGAAACCTTCACTCCAAACGCCCCACAGGGAAAAAAACAAGTTTGAAATTCATCTGCAATAAGCTCCAGCTCCCTTCCAATCTACTGTAATTCACTTAAAAAATTGCAACTTATTTTTTTGTTTTTTTTGAAATGCAAGGTGGGGTTGTGATTACAATTACAGAATTTCTAGAGATTGGGGTCTGATAGTTTCATCTGATCAGCAAAGATATGAGATCCTTAGCTTTGGAAATCGACGGTGAGGATTTGATTGAGATAAGTGTTGGGTGGTGACGTTGAAAGGTTGGGAGACAGAAGAACAGATGTACCCTCATTCATGGCTGTCTGATTCCTTGGATGTTTTGGAGCTTACTTGGGGTTTCTTTTGGTTATTTTGAGGCTTATTTTGTTGTATTGTACTTGGGCTGGTTTTGCTGCTGTTGTGGAATGGAACAAAGGAAGAAAATGAAGGGGTGTTTTTATTCTAATGAGTGGTTTATAGGGAGGATGGGAGTGTCCATGGGTTGATTGGGACTGGAATTTTGTATTTGGTCTAATGATATGGTGGGTGATTATGCTGGTTGAATTTTGTATATGATTGATGCGTTTCTTTACTTACTCTTCCTACTACAATTTATTTTTGGTTTGTGAGTGGGGGATGATGCAAGAGGATTTATGCATGGAGTCTTGTTTCCATTTGTGTGACTGGGGGACTTGGATTTGATGATGGGTCCCATCTTGGATTAGAAATGTGATGGAAATGTTTCAACTTTTAATGGATCATTCTACATATTTAATCTTATATGGGAGTTTTTGAGGAGGGGGAATAATGCACAAGAACGGTGTATCATGATCAATATTAGAGGCATGTCCCAAAACTCTCGTACTTAACCCAAGTGGTTAATGCGGTTGTTTATCCTTAAAAAGAAAAGAAGTAGAAAGTAAAAGGTTTTACTTATTTTTCATTAACTATGCAGCGCAAAATTTCCAAGGAAGTATAGTAGGAATCTCTTTTCCACAACTCTGAGGAGTCAATGATACTATACAATTACAATTGTGCTTTTATAGTATATGACTTTTTACTAAATTATAAAACTGCACTAGAAAATTTTCAGGGAGTTTCTTTTTTTCTTTTTTTCAAAAAACACTTGCGCACCTATGTTAAAAATTTCAGCCCCTTGATCCATAGCAGCAAAGTTTAATGCTCTTAGGAGTGGGTAGTTTTTGAGAATATGAATGTGTACTAATATTCTCATATATATATATATATATAAGAGTGAGAAGACACTGCATCAATTTTCAATTTAGAAAAAGTTATCCAATCAAAAGATAAAAATCTATGGAACAATTTATGAATTTGTAATAGATCTATGGAGTAACTCAAGAGAGGAGTTATTATTGAGAAATTTGAACTGAAAGGGGGAAATTTTGTAATTCCTATGAACTCGTAATTTAAATATAACTATAGTCCAAAGTATGGTCAATTGACAAACACAAGACACACTAGTGGCAAAGATGTCTCACCTCACACAGCCACCCAAAACAAATTGTCTCCCAAGCTATGTACTGTGCAAAGGTGCACCCATGTAGCAAAAAAATAAAAAAGGCCACCAAAGCTATCCAACAACAAATGGTGTTATTGGCATGCCCTAACAAGTTTTAACAAAATTGGGGGTTTGGGAATCAAGTCTTACCTTACTAGTAAAACATGATTGAGTGACTAGGTTGCGAACTTAGCCACCTTGCTTTCCTTGCATGTTTGAGTTTTTGATGGCAGATCCAGAGTATTTATTTGATGGGTGCAAATCTAAATATGCAATTATTTTCTGAAAACAAATACACAAATTTTATTTGAGTTTTGGAGGTCGAAGTTTAATTTTCATCTAAAATTTTGAAACAAAAGCTAAATTTTATTATTGTTTTAGGGGCGGACTAAGGTTTAACAGGTTCGTCCTTCTTTACGTGGATGTATGTAGGTCCACTTCTGTGAGTCCCTAATACCTCGTACAGGTGATTTCATTTTCTTACATGTGTGAATTATTATTACCTCGGGTGTATGTGTTACTGCCTATTATTGCCTCATTTGTAGAGTGCACGCTCTATCCTCTACATGTCGGTGTTCCCTCTACCTTGGATATGCAAGTCTCGTCCGATTCACTTTCAGCTGGACTGGAAAAACACCTATAAAGTTGGGGTTAGATTTTACTTCTGTCACGGGTATCTTCGAGACATGGCTAAAAATATTCATGACCCGGACCGATGATACACCACGGCAGTTCAGCATGATTAACATATCCATTTTGTTTTTGTCCAGGCAGATACCCTATGCGACAGTGACCTGGAGCCTCTGCGCGAGACATATCCAATGCTAGCACTTGTTCTTATCTGAATGGTAGGACCAATCAACTGAATGGTTTCATATCCAACCATGGGCTTAGTTTTATAGAATGGCCCATTTTGATACTCAATATCATCACAATAATTGTCTTTTCCCAATTTGTGGGGCTCTTCAAAACTAATTTCGATTCAATTGCACAGTCACAATCATTGTTTATGGCCCTGGTATAATCCTTGAGCACCCATTTGGAGAGATATTCGAATGCCTTTTAACGCAATAGAAAAGGCTAAAAAACCATTATTCTACCGGTACCATTGCTTATTGATTTTAGTTTCCTCTTGGGTGGTACCAATGAGTGAAGGGGAAGGTGTTAGGTATCTGTCATAACCTCGGGTACTCATGTTTAGAGATGTTCAAATGCTTCCCAACAAAACTGAAAAGACTATATAACCGTTGTTCTGTCGGTTCTTCTCACGAATTGATTTTGAGATAAGTGCTAGCTCCATGAGATTTGAAATCCTACTACAATTAAATAATAATAAAGTTTGTGGCTCAAGGGCTATTTGCCATCAATAAAATGACCCGCAATTTGGATGGTCCAGATCAGTGATGTGTCCCAGCAATATAACATGGGGTCTCCCTTGTATTTTATTTTAGTTTGATGGCGGCACGTTTATGATTCATGACCTTCAAGAGCATGATTAAAGGGTTAACATTGCTTATTTATTTTGAATCGTCATCTTTTTGGATTGTGATTGAGGTTATCATAATCCAGAGCAGTGGTCAATTAGGGAGAATGGTGATGGAGCAGGTCAAGGTTACTATAGTAATTTGGATCCGGCTTAGGGTCATTATCTTGGGTTAGGTTTCGATGTAGGGCCCCCAACCTCTGAGGATTATATGCAGGCCGATGTGTCACATCTGGTCTGCCAAGATGGTGGCCTGGCGGTCGCCACGTGGCGCTCATCCGGACCATCCGACTTGATAGTCCTCCATGTCGGGGTTTTGGGGAAAATTGCACTGACACCATCACATGTTCCATGTGCAGTGTACGAGTTATGGTCCACATGTGATGAGCAGTGCAGATGAGGCCACCAAGTTGATGGTCTTATGATGAAATGACAAGGAAACCATTGGTAAAGTAAGAATAAATTTAAATTAAAGATAACAATAGCAAATATTGTATATTGGATTTAAATACTAATGTCCTGTTTGTTTGAATGAAATGAATACGACGTGGAAATTCTTGAAAAATTGAGCTAAAATAATGGATTATTCAAAACGCAAGGCAGAGGACATGAGGAAGAGATTTAGATGAGAAGTTGACTTTGTACTAAGATTACCTCATGGTATTCATTTGCCCATCTTTTCTTAAAGGCATTGGAGGAGAGATTATTTTCTTAGTTGTTTTTTTACAAAAAAAGGGGCTAATTTTAAGACAAAAAAACTACTTTCAAAGTAGAATTCTTAAAATTCTTAAGAACTCAATTACATGAAACAAATGAGTCCTTAATGGGGAAAGAAAAAAAAAGCAAAAAATATAGTGCAATAAGAAGAAGCTTGGAAAGTACTTCAGAATTGATAAAATTACGGGTTTTTTCATACAATATTCTAAAAATGACAATCGCAATTACTGCTCTCTGCTATCAACTCAGTTACTGGGAGCACCCAACGTCAAGGTAGAGTTGGCAAATCCAGCCTGACCGGCCAACCGGCCCAACCTAATCCATTTTTGACGGGCCTAACCCGATCCATTTGAAACACGGCTCGGGTTAGGGTTAAGGTTTACCAATCTGTATATAAACGGGTCGGATTAGGGTTGACCTGCTTAACCTGCTCTAACCCATTTAACCCATTTAGATTTTACTAAATTACCATGACTTTTCAATTTTCATATAATTTTTCTTATTCATGTAGGCCGTAAACTATATACTCTTAATCTTTTGTGGAGGAGTTATATAAAACTTTAATACTTAGAATATAAAATTTATTTTTTTATTTGAAAATATGATGTTTTTATAGTTGAAATATTGATATGCGTTTTTTATTTTTATGTTGGCATATAAATTTACCTCTAAAATATTGATATGAATGAAATAAAATATCATTGATGAGTCTTATATTTATACTCAAATATGGAATTATAAAATTGAACAAAAATTAAAAAAGGTTTATCTTAAATTCTTAATAAATGGGCTAGAAAATATTTATAGATTCCCCATTTTTTACACCTTGAAAATTGATAAATTATAAATTCATGTTCAATGTAACATTTTAAATGAATTTAAATGTAAGGAGAGCTGTACAAATGAAATCGGGCCACATAAAATGAGTTAAAATATACACAAAATGGGAATTAAATATGTTAGGCCACATCAAATTTGGGTTAGGCTGGTCCGGTTGGGTTGACCTACCACAGGTGTGGATTGAAAGGTTCTAATCTATTTTAAAAACAGGTCAGGTTAGGGTTGGAACCAATAAATTTAATTTGAGTAGGCCCGACCCAAATTTGGTCAACCTGACTTGTTTGTCAAGTGCACCTCAAGGTCTATGTTAAAACAATTATGATATATATTTGGATGATTTTATGAAAAAAACTTGCAAAGCACGGAAACTAACATTATAGTTTTTAATGCACAAAAAATGCCCTCCCACCAATTTTAATGTCTTTTTTTACCTTTTAATTGAGCAACCATATTGTCGCTTGTTTTATTTGAGCAATGATATCCTTGCTCGTGTCTTCTTCTCCCTCTTTTTTCTTTCTCATATCCCTCCTCTTTATCTATTTCCCCCACTCCATTTCTAGCCCAACCCACCACTCATAATATTTCCATCATCCTTAACGCCTCCATCCCAACCAGCTCATTTTTATTTTTTACCTTCTCACACTATCCATTTTCATCTCAACCTTGCATAGAAGTACTCATCCAAATCAAATTAGGGGCGAATATTGAAGACAAAGCTGAAAATCCACAAACCAGCAAAAACAAAAAAAAAAAAAGAGATTATATCTAAAGATCCAGGGTTTTTTCGTGTACAGGCCTTTTTGTGCAATAGACACTTTGACACATTAGATGTAATTAATCAATATTGCGCTTATTCTTTAGCAAGTATAGATATTTTTATAGATGAACACAATTAGCAAATTCTTAAAAACAATAAAATATTTTTTAGAAGCTTTTATAAAGTAACTTTATTTTTTTTTCTTGGGTATATTACTCAACTACAACTAAAATTTTAATGCACTTTTATGAGATAAGCATTGCATTTGTAAAATATAGAAATGTGGAGTATTTTAAGGATATGTGTGAAGCAAACAGAATATTGGATAAAAGTTTCATAAATATATTGTGTAGCTTCTGCATTAGATCTTAGTTTAAAAATGACAGGTATATATTACTCAACCACAACTAAAATTTTAATGCACCTTTATAAGATTAGTATTGCTTTTGTAAATTATAGAAATGTAGAGTCTTTTGAGGATATGTGTGAAGCAATGGAATTGAGATTAACACATATTGGATAAATTTTTTATTAATATATTTTTTAGCCTCTGTATTAGACCCTAGTTTAAAAATTAACAGGCGTAGAGAATTTACTTGTAGAAATAAATAAAAGTATAAATGCCACTAGTATAAATAATATTTCTACAATTAAAACTTATTTAGATATACTTTTTAATGAGTATTCTAATCCAAATGGGTAGAACACCAGAAATAGAGAAATAGTGTACCCACCCCCCAAATGCATATTGGGAAAAAGAAAGCTTAGTGCGGTCTTCTTTGGGATCCGGTCAGACTGTTAATGAGTTAATAGTGTCATTACAAGCCCGTTTAGTTGACATTGTGGAGGAGGATGACATAAGTTTCAATCTCTTGGCTTGTTGGGAACTAAGAAAAACTAAATTTCACATGCTTTCCGTCGTATATAATCTGTAATTGACTAACTGTTCCATTGTCTATAGTTGCATTTGAACAAACTTTTTGTTTAAGTGGACAACTAATAAAGACATGTATGTGCAAAAGAGATTGGTTTTGGGCGAAGAAGAGGAAACAAAATTTGACGAGAATTAGATGACTTCTTGGCATTGAAATATCATAGTATTCGAAACTCAAATTTATCATAGTTGTAATTTGTAAACGTGTAATATGTAAATTTTTCAGAATTAGAATTATTCATACTTGTTGCTTGTAAGTTTATTTTTTATTTTTAAATTTTATTTCAAGTTGGAGATAATATCATCATAGTTGTAAACTTTATTTGAAGTTTGAGATTACCATATTTGTAATTTGAGATTACCATATTTGTAAGGTTTTTTTTTTTACCAAGTGCAAAAATATCACTCAAAGTCAAAGATGTAAACTTTATTTCATCTGGAAATTATAAAAATGCCTTGTAAGTTTTTATTTATTTATTTTTTTGGGAATCCAAAGTTCAAATGTGTGCATTTTTTAGTTAAATGTTGAATGTTTTATAAATTTTTAATTTTATTACAATTTTAAAAAAATGTGGGCTGCATGTGGGCAAGGTCCATCATGACACAAGCCAGGCTGTGATGGACTGAGGCCATGACAACCTAGGCTCAATACAGCCTGGCTGGTAAAAAAATTAAGGAGCCGGCTAGCACAGCCTAGGCACGGCTGGGCCGTGACTGTCATGGCGGTACAACCGTTTTACACCCCTAAATGTTATCACACCTTATAGCAGACTCTCCTCCAAGGGTCGTTTTGGTAGGTTACTTGTTGGGTACAGATGGTTTAGATTTATAGATTTTTTGACCAAGTTGATTGTGGGGCGAGTTGAGTTACTTACGAACTCTAAATCTGTAAATGCACAAACTCAAAATCTGAAAGTGCATGAATGTACAAATTACAAACCCCATCTTGACCAATTAATACTATCACAGTAACCCATACTAAGTACGGACATGACCCATGTAGCTATGGTCTACACTCCAAACAATTAATTTTGACATTTTTTGGTAAAAGAGACATAAATGTACATTTGAGTGTTATAATGGTTTGGCTATTAATCTTAATATAGGCAAGGTTATGAGTTCAAATCCCTTGATTTATTTTTTTTTTTTATAGAATTTTACAAAAGCTCAATAAAAAGTGAAAAAAGCTCAATAAAAAGTCTAAATTAAAGGAGTTTGATAAAAATTGAATTCAAAACCCTTCTCTTTAATATATTATAACTAGTAAAATAATTCATACTTAGCATAGATATTTTAGGACCTATTTTTTTTTGGGACTTGCTAAACATACACTGAGTTTTTCTCTTCTTACACCACTTCTCTTTATACACAATGAAGTAAGTGAGGGGGTTTAGTTTTCCTCTCTTTATACACACTACATTTCCATATTATACCCCCACCCAAATTCCTCTTTCTCTACACCAAAAATCTCTACACCAAAAATTCCCCTTTCTTCCCCAAGGGATCTCTATTCTTCCTCCATTCCCTTTTTTTCCCCAAGTGTTCCTCCCCAATCTTGAAGGTAAGCTTTCATCTCTTCTCTACCATTGCCACAGTTACTTAAGGTATTCTACATTCTCTTCTCTCCAATCTACATTCTCTTCTCCACCATTCCCAAAGGCATTATCTTCTTTAAGGTATTCTCTTCTCTTCTCTACATATTATTCATTACAATGGGTTCTACATATTATTCTACATAATATACATTTTCGGTTCATTCCGCTGTGTGATCATGCATCCCGTCGCCATCCCGTCATGTTCGGCCCTGCATGGCCGAACACAGTGCACATTGTTCGGCCATACAGGGCCGAACATATATTATATGTTCGGCCTCAGTTGGCCGAACATATCTAGGTTGTTCGGCCATTCGGGGCCGAACCACATTAAAAAGGTTCGGACCTGTATGGCCGAACACATTCAGTGTGTTCGATCATACAGGGCCGAACACAATGAGTACACTGTACCCCCACTCAACTAACAACTGATTGAATTACTTGCAGATATGGCTAGTAGTTCTAGAGCTCGTCCAACAGCTTCTCAAAGAAGGCGTCGTCAACGCGTTGAAGAGCCAATTATTGAAGAGCCAGAACAACCGGAAGTCCCGGAGAATGAAGATGAGGAGGTGGAAGAGGATGAAGAAGATAATGGAGAAGAAATGGTTGGGCCGACTGACCCTTCGATCTTGAAGAGCTTTCAAACACATGTTGCAAAATTTATTTGGAATGGAGAGGTATGTTTTATATATTTTCAATATAAATGTGATCCCTTCTTTCATCTTTAATGTATATGTATATTTCAGGTCCGTCTTCCGCTCAAGTGTTTGAGTCATGGGCAAAAAGTAAGGATGTGGAATTTGAACGAGTCTGATTTATTTAGACAGAAGATTGATAGATCTGGTCTAGCACCGTTGATCAGGACTTCTTACAAATCTGTTGATAAGAGCCTTGTGTCAGCGTTTGTAGAAAGGTGGCATCCAGAGACAAATACGTTCCACATGCCTTTTGGAGAGATGACCATCACGTTAGATGATGTTGCCACCATTCTTGGGATCCCAGTGACGGGAATAACTGTTTCGTATAATGATGATTTTGGATTTTCTGAAGCTAAAGAGCTATTACACCGAGCATTAGGAGTTCGACGCTCGGAGGCTCATGATGAGCTTGCACAGGTGCGGGGTCATTCAGTAAGGTTAGAGTGGCTAAAGAATAAGTTTGATGCAGTGACAGATTCTGATGGAGAAGTAGCCATTGATCGGGCAGTGAGAGCTTATTTGCTATATATATTTGGGTGTACACTGTTTAGTGACAAAAGTGGCACACGCGTTTCGGTCATTTATCTTCACTTCCTCATGGATGTTGATGCTGTGGCTTCATATGCATGGGGTGCTGCTACTTTGGCCTATCTTTATCGGCATTTGGGGTTAGCTACTCGGTATGAAGTGAAACAAATAGCCGGGTATCTATCACTCCTGGAAGCATGGATATATGAGCATTTTCCATGTTTTGCTCCTAACCCAAATCTCATGTACATTCAACATGACCCTAGAGCATTATTGTGGCAACCGAGCAGAGAGTCAAATAAAGATGGTCGCCTTCAGTCATTACGAGAAATTATTGACGAAATGGGCAATGAAAAGGTATTGCGTTTCTCACTAGTAGTAATTTCAAATTAATCTGCATTCTTGTATTTATGTGGTACTAAAGATCTATGTAAATTGACGCAGGTTACTTGGGATCCATATCGTAATTCAAGGCAACAACATCCATTATATGATTTTGCATTCTACTCTGGATGTATTAGGTGTTTGGAGGTTGTGGAACCGTACCACCCAGAGAGAGTGTTGAGGCAATTTGGAAGACTACAATCGGTTCCGCCAGCACCATTGACTCCAGACCGGGCACATCGAGGTCTTAGTGCTCAGCAATATCAAATTGCACATCAATGGGTCGATCAGCAATGGCAAAGATGGGAGAACCATGTATTGTCACCCGCAAACCGGAGTCGGCCTGTCAGATTTCCATCTGATTGTGTTCCCGATTATATGAGCTGGTACACACAGATATCATGGAGGACAGTACAAAACCCAAGGTATCGATCCAGGTGGGGGCAAAGAAATGAGGCAAGTGGGGCGAGCACGTCTGCAAGTTACGAACAACGTTGTCAAGAAGCACTAAGTATCGCTGAGCCACTAACAGAAGCTGACTTCTATCGTGACCCGCAGGGGATGTATGCTAATGTTGATCGCATGCGCCATGTCTTAAGGGGACTTTCACTTCAAGAGGCGCAACGAATTGTGAGGGATCCCAATATGACTTCCAGTACTTACACACGCCGGAGTAGGAGTGACAGAGGTTGATGTGTCCATGCTGTTGTTTTTTGTTTAAGATGGGGTTCTTTATTTTTTGTACATGGAAGTAAGTCTGTAAGCAGTTGACAAATTTCATGTATGAAATTAACAACTGTACTGCTACTAATCAAAGTTGCTAGTTATCTTCTAAATGAGTACATTTAGTTACATTCAATATTGATTACATCCCGGATGTGTTATGTGCTACAATAAGTTCACCCAATCTCTATCGTTTCACTTGCTGCTATATTTGAACCGACAAGCTCTTTGAAATGCTCAATGCGACCATTGTATGCAGTTGCCCATTCACTTGCACATGGAAGATGAAATTCACGCCACTTGTTCGCAATCGGTGGAATTGGATGGCCTGGTTCCAAGAACAGCTGCAACATAACAGAAGTTAGAAGATTCATATGGAAATAATAAACTGTTTTTTTTAAAAAATTGATTGTGGAATAATAACCTGAACAAAGTGATTGTTGTTTACAAAACCAATCGCTATCTCCTTGCGAGATACTCTGGACGGTGGCACAGACCAAAGAGGCAGAAAGGTAAGACATTGTTGCATGCTAAAGTGGAATAATACCACATTATAATGAGAAGCGATAATATGCCCCATGTCTGGCATAGTCATCCAATGGGAATAACTGGGATAATTATCATAATATGACAATGCCTCAATCAATTCCTGAACTCCGTTTTCAATCCCATAAAGTTGTTGATACTCTTTTGAATGGGCAAGTAATTCATTTACTAAATCTCTCCTAACCCGTGACCAATCATCTTCGGTTAGCCCAAGTAGCCCTGCAATGGCTCTGAAGCCACAGTTGCCATCAGCTGCAATGTCTTTTATGACGCGTATGTAGTCTTGAATCCCATCTGGAAACTGCTCACGGTAAGAAATAGTAGGCTGTGATCTTCTGTGATGCACCTTCGCCTTTCCTTTTTTTTTAACTATACCATGTACAGTTGCCTTGCTGTGAACAGCCTTCGCTTCGTTAAATACAGGAGAGTAACTATCATGTGCAGATTGCGTTATCTCAAAGGCACTTGGATCACGCCGGGTCGATGTATTAGCCTTAACAGATGGGCGACCTCGAGCTTTTAATTTCACATCTGGTTCTATTAAGAAAGTACTATCCGGTTCATATAACTCTCTCAACTTCCTTAACATTTGCAATTGCCTTGTATGATCACCCTCATTAAAAGCCCTTTCAACTAACACCAACTCCGCTTTAACATCCAAAGTAGGCCTCTTCAGTGCACTGTTAGGCAACATATCAAGCTTACACCAATGAGGATGTACGCAACTGAGAGGAATTGGGCGTTGTTGATAAACATATTCTCCAATCTCATGGGCACAAGGTAAACCATGTGTACGACGAAGGATGCACATGCATGAGACCGGATCAGTTCCAACTTGTTCGGCTCTTTTTCTTTCTGACAAAATTTTATCCAATGCATTTTTTGAGATGTTGCCGCGAAGGTCATTGAAATCAGAAGGCTTGAAATTGTGTTGCACAACTGTTTTACTTTTTTCAAATGATGCTTTTATACTAGTATGTTGCAGTTGGAGCAGATTATGGATTTTTGTCCAGTTTGATTCAAGATCTCCTTGACATGATCCAAGTTGTCTTTTTAATTGTGCATGTGAACTCTCGGCCCTGTAAGAAAAATAAACGTTATTAATTCATATGGATATATTACATAATAAATGTAACTCAATCAATAACAAACATTCACATTACCTATTCGATGTAGTATTCCCCAAATGTAAACAATTATCTGCCCATGCAGACACAAATTTTTCCTTGTATGGATCTAACCATGTGCTCTTCACATACTGCAGTGCTTCGGGATAAGTACAAAAATCCTTACATAGCCTACCAAAAAGTTCATTATACTCTTCTTCTGTGGAAGCAGACATCACCATATTCCAACTTATATTAAACTTGTCCCACATTTTCTTGGTTTCAAACAACTTTTTACATTTACTTAAGACATTCTTATTAATGTGCCAAGTACATAATAAATGAGTACTCTCCGGAAATACACTGTCGATGGCCTTCATGAGTCCCAACTCTCTGTCGGTGACAATGACTCCAGGAAGAACACAATTAGCGTCAACAATGATAGAACGCAAGACTCTCAACACCCATGCATAATTATCTTCACATTCAGCTTGGAGATAAGCAAAGCATATGGAAAATGTCATTTCTGTGGATGTAACTCCAACAATCTCCAAGAGAGGTAGCCGATACCGGTTCGTCTTGTACGTGCAATCCATTATCAAGACATGTGGAAATGCACGCAACAATTCTAAGCTGGTTGGGTGTGTCCAACAAATGTCCCTGAGGGTGTCAGTATTATCACAGTTCCTATGCCATTCAATGTACTTATGCTCTGCCAATTTACATAGGAGTTCTTGCATTTGACTTCTCCCACCATGTTCAGTGATTTTCTGCCTATAGCGTGCATTGTAGATAGTCTTCATTGTTGTTACATTTAGTTCACTTCTTTGTTTTAATGTAACCAAAATATCTTTTGGCCTAACCATACTCTTTGACAGATCAATTAACAACTCCGTCTCTTCCTTTGATAGTCTCCCTGCAAATGAGTGCCCTTCTAGGTACTGGGCAGCCGAGTGATTATGAACACCACACACAACTTCCAACATCCAATCATCACCTGTAGCCAACTTCTTGCCCTTTAATGTGAACGGGCATCCACATTTCTTTGATCCTGTTTGCTTGATCTTCTTTTTAGGAGTCCCTTTGTTATTGGACTCGCACGCATTATTATAATATCCAAATCTCTCACATGCAAGGGTAATTCTTGGTTTTACACCAACCCCACCTGCATTTGAAGCCCTAATCACAACAACAATACCATTTCTCTTGCCAACATCACGAGCCCACTTGGTTAAAGCATCCCGGCTCTTGAATATCTACACAAAAAAAACATTTACTCTTATATATTAACGGATGCAATTAAATTACAACATTATTCAACTATGCGCCTTACCTCATGAGTGGTAAATTCACTTGTATAATCCATTACACAGTCATCAGTCACTCGGCTGCACTGTGTAGACGGACCATCCTACAGATGAAAATAAAATGGAATGTTAACACATATACTATGTTCAGCCCTGAATGGCCGAACAAATAGGTACTGTTCGGCCATATTTTGCCGAACCTATCTATCATGTTCGGTTAGTAATGGCCGAACATAATATATATGTTCGGCTAATAATGGCCGAACATACCTGATATGTTCGGCCATTTGTGGCCGAACATAGCTATTATGTTCGGTCATTGCAGACCGAACATGTCTGTTATGTTCGGTCATTGCAGGCCGAACATATCAAAAGTGTTCGGATTTCCGAGACCGAACAGAGCACGAACATGCAGAGAATTTAAAAAAAAGATACAGAAAAGGAATGTATAAATTTCAAAAAAACTCACCTTGTCACTGCCATTCTCATTGAAAACAACTATTTGAGTGTTAATCTCCTCCTCCATTACACTATTTAAGTGTTGATTGAAGTTTGCTATGACAGAGAGTAATGAGAAAGGAAGATAATGCCAACTTGTAGTCTATTTGAAGGAAGGTGGAAGAGGGAAGGAGAGGGTCTTAGGGATGCTCTCTTGCATGGAAGAGGTAAGAGGGAAGAGGGAAGAAAGAAGAGGAAGAATGCTCTTGGAGGAAAAAAGGGAAGAAGGATGGAAGGGAAGATGATGGAAGAGTGTGTATGAAAAGAAATTTTGGGCTAATGTTAGAAGAGACAAGGGCATTTTAGTCCTTTCATGCATGGGCAAAACTGTAAAAAAAATTAAAGAAATTTCTGGTGTAAGAAGAGAGAAAATCTGTTTATATTTAGAAGCTCCCTTTTTTTTTTTATCTGCGGGCAGTTTGAAGAGATAAAAGAAATAAGAAGGTAGTTAAAGTGGAACTTTTCAAAAAAAAAAAAAAACTTACAATCAAAATCATTATCGAGAGTCAAAAGTAAAGCAAAACATTTGGCTTTAATATAGTATAACCGGAAAATTTGAAAGATGGGGAATGCTGGATGGGGAGTGCTGAATTTGTAGGTTCATACCCTCCTGGTTACTAAACTAAAAATTGAACTCGCAGTTTAAATCCATGTTTTCTACCGAAAAAGGGGACAACTTAGATCCATGGTATGTGGTCTTTAATCTTTGATTATATATGATATCTGTAAAAATGTCCATATGAGATAGCCATGAATCAAGGACCCATTAGGTAGCACAGGTAGCCTATGATCCAGCTTGCTACATCCATTTTTAAACTAAGGTTGGCTAATTGGAATGCAATTTGCTATGGTACTGGCTATTTGAACACAAAATATGTTTCAGTTGACTCACCCCATTAAAAAAAATTTATGTTTCAATTGACTCACCCCATTAAAAAAAAAGGTTGGCTAATTGGAATGCAATTTGCTATGGTACTAGATATTTGAACACAAAAAATGTTTTAGTTGACTCACTCCATTAAAAAAAAGAAGTAAAAAGATCCAATTACCCTCCCCTTCTCTCCCTAGTCACCTTTCCCTCCTCTTCCCCCCCGCTTTCTGACGACAATCACCGGCTCCGGCAAAGGGAGCTAACTAATCTTCCTCCCCTCCCTCTCTCCTCTTCCTCTTCCTCTTCCTCTCCCTTTTCCTCTTCATGAAAGACCAATCTCCCAGTCGGCAAATAGGGGGAGCCTGCACACATGGCAACAAACCCACTCACACGTGAGAAGAGTTCATCCCCTCTCACATGGAAGGAGGATAACCATTGATAGAAGACCCTGGCTAACTCTGTGAGAGATAAGAGTTGCTAACCAAGTAACTCCTTGGTTCACAACAACTGTTCGGGAAATTACTTATGAAGAATGTGCAATCACAAAAATAAATAAACAATTAGAATAAAGAATTAGTAACTGATTGTGAATATAAGAAATTTATCTAAGAAAGCAATAAAAATAGGCAAGGCATACCAATTAAGATGCTTTCATAAAGACAATAATTTCCTACATGTAGGTGGGAAATTTGATGAAATTTTGTCTCCAGGATAAAATGGCCCAAATTTAATTTAAAGTTTGCACACTAGAATCAGCTGAAATATGGAATTGCCCTTAAAAATCATAAAATAACAGTAAAAGAGAAAATACTATAATCTTTGTATTTTGAATGCCATTTAAGAAATCTGAAAAAGACTTTAATTTATAGAGTTGGAAAGTACCCTTAGCATTGGGTCATATCCACTCAAATGGGCCCAAGAGACACATCTCATCCACAAATATGATTTTTGAAAAGACACAATCAAGTCTCAAGTGACTATTGAGATTAAAATGTTGATTGTTGGTTTTTAGAAAATGCCCAACAACCCCCCACTATTTTCTAAAAACACTTTTAGGGAAAAAATTATTATAATAGCAATAGTAATAAGAAAATAACTAAAAACTGTATAATGCATCCCCCATAGGTGGATGACTCTTGAACCTAAAGGTAAAATATGTATAATGAAACTTTAGTGTAAGTGACTAAGTGAAGTTCAAGATACATATTCATATTATACAATATGGTCGGGCATCCATATTCTCTATGACGTGCTATTTTATAGTCCATGTACTATTCTTTATCATAGTGAATGCTCTAGAGCCTTACAGACAAGACCCATAGAAGCGATAGTGACCTCCACATTCGTAAAAGCAAACCCGTCAGGAGTGCTTTTGCTCACCCTGCACTAAGCCACGAGTCTGTTAAGGACTAAAAGGTCCAGCCTAATATAGGTGAAAGCAAAACAATGCACAAACCTTAGAGATGGGCAAATTTGAAACACAATTATTTCCCCCACTAGTTCCAAATAATTATGCACTGCAAGAAATATCTCGTCATATCCTCTGGTGGACAGTACATCTAATTAAATTTCCTTTGAAATCTAATTTAGCAGTAAATAGTAGGTTACAGTCAGAACCATCCCTCTTTGTCGATAAACCCATCTCCCTCTAGGTTTAGAGTCTCACTTTAGTGATATAACATTACTTTAAGAAATTAGAGGCATTTACAATTTGTACTTCCTTTATCTCAATTTTACCTTTGTTTATTGACATTTGTTGATAGATGAAGTATCTCGATTGGTTGTCTCATACTTTCTTTTATCATCATACTCACGATCTATGCTCTGATCCAATGGATGATGATGCAATATCCATAATCCGTGATATGATCGATGATGCAATTTGCATGACCACTGATCTCCTTGATGATGCAATGACCATGATCTGTGATTTGATCTAATGGATGATATTGATGATACACTTTCCACAATGCAGCAATCATAGATAGGTCTGGATCATTTACAATACTATTAGAAAAATGCATCATTATTTTATTTTTCAATTTATAATTCAACAAATAAGTTAGCCTCCAGTTGTACATGAGTACATATAAATATTAATGCAAGATACATCACAGAAGCCAACCTATAATCACATAAATTACAACTTAATTCACATTTTGTCAAATGGCTGAGCATAATGGTTTAGACTCAAAATATATAAACACCAACTCAAAAATAATTGATCCCACCAATGGATAAAAGAGTTTTCCAATGTTTATAAGGTAGCCATTTGGTATCACAAAAATAATAATAGAAGATATAAGTGATACCATATATTTAGCACATTTTGCAATATTCATTATACATAATATGCAAGGTATAGGATGCCAACAACTTAGAAAGGAGGAATCTGGCAGATAAAAAAAATAAATAAAACCTTAACGGACCATCCTCAGCAATGATCAAGGGTGGGCCTCATTTTGTTACCGCCAAAGTTCATATTCGGCAATGGCAAATTCGACAAATTTTGTGGGTCCAAAGTCATAATTGACCACATTCAGTTCAGTTCTGCTTAATGTGAACAAATGTGAGAACGACCATCTAGTGTTCAGGAAAATTAGATCTTCGACATTACACGTTTGAAAACGTGTTGGCAAATAGACCCTTATAGAATATCTAATCTGGGGTGTGTAATGTCATTCTCAAGCCATTAAGCCGGTGCTAGCTGGTATTGGGTCAGCGATGAGGAACTCCGATGAAAGTCAGAATTTGAATCAACACGTTTGATCACAGGTTAGGGATTATTGAAAAAAGGGCAGTGAGGAATGTCAAGGAATTCAGATGGAAGCCCGAATTTGTATCCACACATGTCCACATGGAAAGCATGTTTGATAACAAGCGAGGAATTCATGAGAAATTGACAAAAGAGGATTCCTCACTACTCTTTTTACATGGATTCCTTGTGGAGGAATCTATATCGTTGAGAATTTCACATCAAAGCAGTGCATGTCAAAGGATATATCTCGGATAGTTTCAGTTTGAAAATTCACAAAAGCAATTATTTTCAAACCATGTGGGAGGAGGTCAAACTCAAAAATCTTCAAAATGAAGATTTCTATTGGTCCAAATTCTTTGGGATTAACAAATTCCAAACGTAAATTTTCCATGATTTTGTAAAAATTAGAAATCTTTTCCAGAAAATTTGGTTGCCTACCATGATCTAATGGCCTATTTGTTTAAAAGAAACTAATTCTTGATACAGTACTTAGAGGTGAAACCCCAAAAAGGCCATCAACTAATCTCTTTTTTGAGTGAAAACAGAGTACCAACCACTCATCATATTGAATCAACTGAAGATGGTAGTCCAATCCCCATCTCCACCTTCGATTTTAATTTCTCATATCTCTTCTATGCTCTTTCCTTCGCTAGGGAAAAAAATGCTCCTGCAATATTGAAACCACATTATGAATTTATAGGAATTATAGTAGCCGGAGAATTTTCTCCTACAGATGTCTGAAGGAATAGGCGCCGGGTGGGTCCCGATTTTTCGGCTGCACCCTTGTCCTCTTTGACGGTCGGATTGGGACATTTGCATTTGGATATGGTCCCACATGAGAATTTCACTATACTAAGCAGCCGAACAGGATATATCCATGTCAAATTTGATCCCTGGTTGGAATTAGATCTCCCACAATGTTTAAGTACCCAGGCGATCCAAATTGAAAAATTGGACATGGATCCAAGAACTAATCATATTTTCTATCTTAAATGCATCGGAGTCTCCATGCCAGTTTTTACCCAAGGTCTTTTACTAGTCCCATTTCAAAATTTACCCAAATACACGATAGACTAAAACAAACCCAACCCATTTTATCACTGCCAGCGTGCGTGACTAGTCGAGGGATGAGTTGGGTCCAACGGTGAATACCAGATGTGGACCCAGATTACTAACATGAAACCATACTTGAACCAGACCGTGGTTCCATGTCATAGGCCCTGTATCCAAACTCAAATCTAATTGAACATCCGAACCAGATGGCAGGACGCGCTTTGACTAGACTTTGACTTGGCAAAGTCTCCTGTGCGCACCCTGCAGTACACGCTAAAAATTTCTTCTCTCTCCAAGTATTTTCCTGTATATATAATGCATGAGAAGAGAGAAAGAGGACCAAACCTTTTCTTACTATCTTCGGGCCATCCTGAGAGTGGTTCGATCATTGGTTTGAATATGATGGAGGGGCAGTCATTCGGATCATGCTGTTGCCTTTTTGTACTGTTGAATAGGAGAGGGAAACGGCAAAAAGAAAGCATAGACAGAGGAAGATCACAAGATGAAGACGAGAAGGATGCATGGAATCTATTCTTCGATATCGAGCGTCTGGAACTCGCCACAGATCACTTTTCAAAGGAGAATCTGCTCGGGCATGGAGGATTTGGACCTGTTTACAAGGTAATCTTACAAATGCTTATGGTTATGTTTGCTTGCGTAAAATACATAGAACTGCTTATGGAGTCTGTTTGCATAAAATACATAAAGTATATGATGCATAATCATTACACATGGAAATCGTTTATATATTTGAATGACTGCAAACAAACCCAGGATGAGGAATTTCATGTTTAGTTGAAATGAGGAGAATGCATCACTGCGATCATATAGGTCAAATAGAGTCTAAGAATCTCTAAGAGTTGTCTATTGAACTAGAGAGAAATCGCCCACGACCAAAAGTAATAAAATTGAAAAAAGTCAGTTTTACAGCCATAGCGAATCCATGTGACACTAGCATTAGTTTTATGGGAATTCTATCTCATATTCATTCCTAAATTGATCTGGTAAATGTAGGCAGGATGAGGGAGTGTTTTTCAATTATACCCTACATATGATCAGGATTTGATTAATGAAGAACTCCGAACTACTAACCTTTACATTTTCCAACAAAAGCAAGGTGGTCATGGGAACCAACCTTGTCATTCGCTTTCCATGTACTTACCTTTTGGCATTCAAACAAGACTAAATTAAAACTGTCACACGGTGTCCTTTTTACTCTTTTACTTTTGCCATCCTAATACCATGAAGTAATTTGCTGAGTCATATGATCTATTTATTTCAACCCTCTCTACACTGTTAGTCTGGAACTAACATCATCTTAATTGGAAAATTATAACACTCCTCAATTACAATCTTGACAACGTGATATTGATGGAATAATCAATATAATGTGTAGAGAGGAGCTGTAACTCTAAACCCTATATATAAGTTTTTATAGATAACTCCCTTCTCATCATAGAATCTTTTTTTTATTAGGATTTAGATTCCGCTTAACATAAAAAATACTATATAGTTAGCAACTTTATCCAGACACCAAAGTAATCCGCATTAAAAAGACCAATGATAGTCCTAATTAATAGTGATCTACAACAGTGGGGGACTTACATTAGCATGTGGTTATTGGGCTACACTTAATGCCCAATTATTCCAGCATACACTACTTTGTGTGGATAAAAAACTTATGATTGAGTGGTGTTGGCACCTAATTTCACACATATAGTGGAATATCAATCTATTTGAAGCATCAGTCTTCTTTTTTTCTCTCTTCTTGTTCTTTGTCCTTTGCAGGGGAAGATGGAGGGGGACAAGGAGATTGCAGTGAAGTCGCTATCAATGAATTCGGCACAGGGAGTGAGGGAATTCGCAAACGAGGTGAAATTTCTAAGTAGAATACAGCATAGGAACTTGGTGGTCCTCCTGGGATGCTGCGTCCAAAGAGGAGAGAAGGCCTTGGTGTACGAGTACTGTCCAAACAAGAGCCTCGACAAATTCCTTTTCGGTATTAATTAACCACTCTACTTCTTTTCGGTTTTAGATGTGTTTATCCATGTTAGGGGTGGGCCATATCAGCCTCATGAAGTATGATCAGCACTTGACCCTGGGTGAGTTAATGTCAATAGTCAAAATGACATTGATTGTCCACTTTGCGTTCATATCATCAGTTTGTGTTCATATCACTCCAGACGGCCCATTTTGCACGCTCACAGAATCAAAATGAGTCCATATATTCTTGCCAATGACAGGAAACAAGGCTCTCCATATCATGATATATATTCTTGCCATTTTTGTTATAAATCACAATATATCTCTAGCTGATATTGTCTCCTTAACAAAATTTGCAACTTTAGCAAGGGATTATGAAGGTCACACAAACAAGCCCAAAACGAATGCTTGATTTAGAATAACCATGATGAGATCTTTGTATGAGGGATAGATGGGAATGCAAAAAGGAATCTGATTGTCCAAATATTCGGGATTCTGACCAATAACAAACAGGGTTTTGAACTTGTTTTTGGTTGAGATTCATAAATAGGCCTGGGACTGAAATTCAATTTAGATTTGATTGATAAATGGCCCTGGTTTTTTGTACATATAAGTTCCGACCAATGGATCAGGATTGGAAACAAATCCTTAAAGTTGTAAACTATGACTCAAAATTACTTTTGTTGGACTTTTTTGTGCTTGATTTTTGAGATAGTAAACTTGATGCATGGTCATAAGTTAAATGACATATTATTTTAAGAAAAAATAATAATAAGAAGAAGTTAGAACCTGCTTTGCAACTAGATTCTAGTCCTCTAGTTGGACTCAATTCTCGAACCGAATTTATTTACTCCTATTGGAATTGGGCCTGGAACCGAAACCTTAATTTAAAAGTGGGTCAGGTCAAGGTCCAGCACGGCCAGTTCGGACTAGAGCAATCCCATTCACAACCCTAGGGAACTAGAGATTGTTGTAAAGAAGCTATTAATGAATTCACTCTGAACAGAGTTAGGCTCATTGGGAAACTGATCATGTGTAAAGCATGTTATTCATGATTGACACAACAAATGTGATAATGGGCGGGTTGATGAGAGCTCCATTATTGTGAATGGTTTGAATTTTGTGGGCCTACTAAATGTCTATAATGCCTTACTAAAGCATTATTGGTCCAAGCATCAAACGATCCAGATTCTTGTACAAAAATATCATTTGGGATAGATGACTATCCAACCAATGGCATGCACAGTTATTTTGTCATGTGCCTCCCAAAACAATATTAGTATGGGTGACAATTCCTCATGACCTGAGAGACCATCCCAACTTTCACTCGGCCTAGCCGAAGTCTGACATCATAAATATGGTCCAGGTTCCCCTTATACTTTAGGATTAGATTAGAGGTGACATTCTAAACCTTGTTAATAAACTGATCCAAACATGGGCATGGGCAATTGCATTTCAATAGATGGAAATTTACTTTTTCCAGCATTTTTTTACATCCAAACGGACCCTTGATATCAGCTAAAATTGAGATTAGATAAATCACTTCTATTAAGGATCTTTTTGACTTTACAGAAATTGTTATTCAACAAGTCATTTCTATTAATATTTTTTAAGACTTTACAGACAAGAACAAGAGTCCATCTTTGGATTGGCCCAAGCGCCTTGAAATAATCGTGGGAGTAGCAAAGGGTCTTCTATATCTGCATGAAGAAGCCCCTGTGAAGATTATTCATAGAGATATTAAAGCCAGCAATATTCTCCTAGATGACCATCTCAATCCCAAGATCTCCGACTTTGGCTTGGCAAGGCTCTTCCCTTGTGACCAGAGTCATATCAGAGCCTCCAGGATTTCTGGTACCTAGTAAGTCTCAATGTTAGTCTTTCATACCCAAGGCACTTTAGATATAAATTAGAAACTATTAAAATTAGATTTAAGATCTACTCAACTTATAGTTACATCAAGTAAAATCCATGCACATGACACCTTTTAGTTATAAAAAACTTTGGATATCACTGATATTAATTATGAGCCCAACATCGCATAAATCATGTCACTAGATTTTTTTTTTTCTAATGGAGGGTGTCTTAGGTCATTTATCTTTTACACGTGAGATGGGATTTAGATATGTAAAATGCAATTTCATGTTTGCTTGGAAGCACTACTTTTATGTGAGCTGAGTAACTATTGAATGGTTCAAATTAAATGTCTAATATCTTCATATATCTCAAAACCGATGAATGTTGAAAACATGAGACCAAATGTTTTGGGCTCACTAAAAAAATTTAAACCCATAGGAGTAGCCAACAAAAGTAAGACATAAAGGGGTTTTGAAAGAACATATGATGAAGAACTCTACTTACTACTTTTAGCCAAAAAGGTCTGTGACACTTCCACACCGTTTTAGGTGCATAAATTTTCTGAAAATGACCTTACACACTATTTTCTGACCGTATTTATGCATGTGATGTGTAAACGAGAGGAAACTAATGGGCCACATATGTTCATCGTTTCATATGTGGATGGGAGGAATCAAATGACCCAAACACATGAAATAATCAGAATTACTACCATTTGTGGTGTCTACACAAGGTTTGGGCCAACGCCTGACATGGTTGAGCTACTGATTTTAAATATTTCTTCTGAAACCAGATCATATGGCCATATTTGCAAAGGTCTTCTTTGCCCATGACAGACTAATTTTGTGTGGGTTCAATAATATAAAGAAAAACCAAAGTGCTCCTCACTGCACTGAAGCTCCATGATCACAGAAACAGTCATATTCTATTTTGTTATTGCAATTACAAGTAAAAACCCGTGAATCAGTTTTAGAAGATTTGCAATTTTTCTGTTTTCTCACCATTTTGAGAATGCCAAGGCAAACAGCGATAATGGTTCAGGGTCAATACATCACAGAAAGTTTTAAGCTTTAACCAACGTAAAATTGTGCCAGATTGCCAGCCCTCAGATTGCAAATGATAATTATTATGATTTGAGACCAATGAATTTTTGTCCTGCAGTGGTTATATGGCTCCGGAGTATGCAATGCATGGTTACTTGACGGTGAAATCTGATGTCTTTAGCTTTGGGGTCTTGGTATTAGAGTTAGTGAGCGGTAGAAAAAATTATGAGCACAAATTGAAGGAAGAAAACATAGATCTCTTGAGCTACGTAAGTTTTTTTTTTTTTTTCACCCTAAAAAAGGGCCTACCATGATTATTCAGATTCTAAAATTTAACCTTCATTTCTGTGAAACTGAAACATGTTTACTAGTAATCATGCTCAATATTACTTTGAAGATATTTAATCATTTTACTCCTACCTATTTACAGATATGGAAACTTGCCGAAGAAGGGAAGGCATTGGAGGCAGTGGACCATAGCCTTACAAACTGGGATTGTGATGAAGTAGCACTTTGCATTCAACTGGGTCTGTTATGCTGCCAAGCCAACGTTAGAAGGAGACCTGAAATGGGCTCAGTTCTTCTCATGCTCTCTGGGGACTCTGCGCTGCCGAAGCCTGGAAAGCCTGGGATTCAAGGCAGACAAGGACAATGGAGTAGCAAAACCACAACAAATTTCAAAATCAGTAGAAATGTTCCTACTGGCACTAATACAGGTGCAATTAGACCTAGCATTTTCAGTAGTGTAGAAGAAGATTATTCAAGGAATTCAATATCTGTATCATTCACAGAAGAGGGTAGGTGATTTATAGTTTTGTCTGTATATCTTGTTAAAACCTGTGATCTTTCGTTATTGTTGCCATAACCATGTGAGTTCATACTTAATAGAGATTTTTAAATAAATATAATCAAATATATATTCTCAAAATCTTCTAGCTTGGAGAGTTGTACTAATTGCTTCTGATGTTTTTGGGGACGTCTACGTAAAGGGCATTTTTTGTGCCGCATTGCACAAAAACGGTTCCACGGATAACACATTTCGGCTTCATTGCAAATCCTGTCCCGCTGAAGCACAAAGAATTTAATTAATTTCTCTACTTTCCCACTTCATCGTTTTTGTGTTTTCCTCACACCAAGCATGAAATCTTTTTTTTTTTTTTAGAAGCAAAAATATAAGAAAAGTAGCTGCACAAACATGCCCATATTATTTGAGGCTTGCTATTGGCACTCAACAAATAACTCTTCCCACTCAAGAGTTGAAAAAAAATCCAATGAAATTAATACCAAAATACCCCCATCCTCCTCCCCTCTCTCCACTTCCCCACCTCCCCCTCCTCCAACTCTGGTGATGATCGGCGGTGGTGGCAGAGGGAGACTACCCCATCCTTCCCTCTCCTCCCCTCTCTCTCTCTCCACTTCCCACTTCCCCCTCCCCCCTCCCTTTGTTCTCACCTTTCTCTCCCTCTCCCTCCTCTCCATTCTCTCTCTGTCTCCCCCACTCCCTTTGTTAGAATTGTAATAGGATTTTAAGTTATGTCTTGTATTACAATTAAAAGTGTAGACAAATTCATGGATTGGACAAAACTCTAGTTCTAGTCGAAGTTGTGTTTCCATTTAATTTAAACTATGAGTTTAAAGAGGTTAAAGAGTCATAGAAGAGTTAAATTGAAGTGTTTTTCTAATGATAGTATAGATTAAAAGGGTTATATCTTACCAATCAAGTGTTGAATATAGGTAAATGACTTACCGTTGGAAAGCTCATTTCATGTTGATATCTGTATATTCTAAGATTGCGTCAATCGGAGTTAGAACGATAAAGTTATGACCTATGGAAGTTTGCAAATATTGTGCTGTCCAAAATTATGAAAATGCCACAGTGTGAATTTCTGTTTCGATTTTAAGTGGAGTTTCCTATTTTGTGTCAATTCTTTTCTTAGTTGGATTACGATTATGAAGTACAAAATTGGAGCTATAAAAAGGGATTCAGTCTCCCATCCTAAGGCATAGATCACAGATCTTAATATTCTAAGTGAAGATTATATTTTAGAGATAATCTTTTATATAACTTTTATTTGGGAGTTGAAGGGCCAAAGCTTTGTTCTAAATATCATTGTCTTCTACTTCTCTTTATGGAAGATCATTTTTTTTCGTAGAAAATTTGTGGAGTTAAGCTGATAACTGGAAGGCATCTAGTTGATTGGTTTTGTAGTAGGCAATAGCATGTGATTATTATACAATAATTTTTCACAAGAGTTTAACGCTACAAAGTCTTGCGGATGTTTATAAGTAGCTTGATTTTTTGTCCAGTTCGAGCTCATAGCTTGTTTCCGATTTAGGTTTCCAAGTAAAAGTCATGTCTTCTTGTGGTGTATGTTTTTGTGTTGATTTCATTTAATTTCCACTATATAGTTGATTGTTTGCATACATATTATTGAAATTGATTATGTTAATTTATTCTAAAGGCTCTCCTGAAACTTTCACCCTCTCTCCCTCCCTCCACCCCTCTCTTTTATCTCTCTCCCTCTCCCTCCTCCTCTTCGTACTTTCTCTCCCCCACGCTCTCTTCTAGAGGCATGAGCCACGTGACTAGGATCCATGCTCCATATAATTAGTTTTTGATATTTTTTGGTAAATTTATATGTATGCATGTTTAGTGTTGTAGTGGTTAGGTTACTCAACTAAAAGGTAAGAGGTCATTGGTTTCTCAATAAAATAAAGTCAAAATTGAAAGACATCTCATCAAATTTGAATTCTAAACCCTTCTCTTTATTATAATATAAATTCTCAAAATGAGAAAGTCAAAACTGAAAGACGTCTAGTCAAAATTGAATCATAAACCTTTCTCTTTAATATATTAAAATTTATATTCGTTATAAATGATGGGTTTTAAAATCCGGAGTTTTGATTAGGACTCATTCATTTTAAAAAGAATCAAATAAAAAAAAAGGAAAGAAGCAAAAAAGTAGAAGGGAGGATAATAAGAGGGTGGTGAGGTAAGCCAGGTTGTACGGTAAACCCTAATCTAACCCGAATATGGCCCACGGCAGACCCGTATTCTATAGGGGTTGGGCTAGATTTTGCCCACTTTCAACTACAAGGCCCATCACATCTAGAAATTATTTGACACGTGTTGCAGCGATAAAGTACCAGACATGATATATATATAGGACAATATTCATGTGCATATGTTCCTCATCATTTGATGAGAAACAGTTTCTTTTTTAAAAGATTCAAGGGAAACCCTAGATCTATCTTGTACTCCCCCAACATCAACTAGTGAAGCAACTCCTGTGTTAGCTGCACTCTCCATCTCACAGCCCTCATTTCTGCAATGTTAAAAACGAGTGGAGCCAAAAACAAAACAAAACAAAACAAATCAAATGAGATGACCTGCTAAGTAGGACGATTGTGAGATGGAGAGTATGGCTAACTTTATTAAGCAAACAATGTATGCATTTGTGCCGTCTTGCTATCATTTTTTTGTACTGGTGGCCTAGCGAACAAGTTGGTTTTGAAATTTAGCTTTATCAATATACATCTTGATCTCTCTTATACATCTCTCTCTATATATGTATATGTACATATATAAATTTGGTGAATGCGTCCGTGCTTATGTTTGCGTCTGTTAACTAAAGCAGCCAGTCCTAGCTTACAGCCATTTATTTATCTGACATAGTTGGTGGACCTTGATGTCTTCAGAAAAATTCACTTGTCCATGATCCAGATAGCTCTAATTGGTTTATGTCTGTGCGTATATTTACTCACATGATTTACCGTTCATTTTTAATCTTTGCGGGTTTTATTTATTTAAATAAATATACTGTCAGGATCATTAGGAAGGTAAAAATTCATTTTTCCACTAACTTCATAGTCGTGGCTTTTGTTTCATAATAACATGCATCTGTTTGGTAATTTTCATCCAAGGCTCTGGATAGACAATAAATATAACGCTAATAATGTAGTCTCAATAGTGTATCGCAAACAAAACAAAAATATCAGCCCACCGTCACCATCCAACAAATATAATGAGAATGGAGTCAATGGACTCAAGTTTAGCAATTTTTGGATGCGGCTCCTTTCATAGTAGCATGCGTTGTTGTGATTTTCTGATAATCACCCATTGTGCGCATCCATGAATCACAAGATCAACACGAAGCAAGCCACACACAAGAAGAGACACCGAGATTTACGTGGTTCACCCAAATAGGGTTACATCCACGGGCACAGGAGGACGAACATCTTCACTATGACAAGTAAAGCATACAAGAGATTCCCACACTCTCACATCATCTCTCCTACGTGATGTGGGAACACCACGGGCAACTGCCGCCGCAAGGTCTAGGGTTACAGACTATACATATATATAATCTCCGCTTTCTTGGCTACCAAGAAAGCTCCGATACAATTACCAAAATACCCTTGACCTTAAACCAGTCCCTGGCTAACCCAGTGGACTCATTCGGCTAAACCGGAATACAAGACATAAACCTAACAATCTCCATATTGGCTTGAATTCCGTATAACTCCGTACAACTCGAGCTACTAGGAGATAAAACCGGCAATGTCTTCACGTACCTTACTGAATGGTACGTCACTGCACCAACGATACAGTTTTCTTCAACACTTTGACATGTTGAACAAGTGCATGAACTTTGAATAAAGTTCATCTCGTCAAACTCCACCTCGAACTAAGAGCTCGAAAACATTGATGAATCTGAGTGACATCTGAATCACTCACCATCCTGCCCCATCTTCAACATCACTGTGAAGATCCAATCACCACAAGCATGCAAGCAAAACAGATCGGGAATACAAGTCCGGATGACTCCATTGCAGAACACCTCTGCCTCCGAGAGGTCAAAAAACTCCATTTGACCGGGCCTCCGATCAATCAATCAAACAAATGTTCGGCAACTGCTAACACATCAGCTCTTCCTTGCTGCTTTTCCGGCTTGGCTCTGGCAAGATGAATAACATCACATGCGATCATGTGAACCCTAAACGAACAACTTCGTTTGAATCAGCAAACCCTTTGCAACTAGGCCGGCGACTCCTATTATTGGGTTTGCAACAACAACCAGTTCGAGTAGACCCGATTCTAGCCTGAATTCACATCTGTTCAAATCTCCTCCAGATTTCTGCATCAAACTATAGATCTCGTCAACATGAGCACGCTGGAAGAAACGGAACTGAAATCCGACTCAGGATGGCTTCGATATCGCAGAAATAAGTTTCTACGCTCCAATTGGTCAAACCTCCTCCTTGACTGTCAAACAGCCAATTAACCTCTTCCACTACGTAGATCTGCTCGAAACGAGTCCGTAGGCGCAAACGGATCTCCGATCGGACATCGGACGATCAAGATATCGCAGAAACAATTTCAGCCGTTGAAACTGGTCAAATCTGGCCTTTGACCGTTGCTGACTTCACTGCTGACGTCACTCTGCTGCACTGGGCTGAACAGCACATGGGTCAGGTCGGACCCGACCCGAACTGGCTCGGAACTGCTGGATTCACTGCTGGGTTGGGCTCTGCGAACATGGGTCAGGTCTTACCCGATCCGGCCTGACTTGCAATTGTTCTGCTGGACTGGGCTGTCACCGCGGGTTGGGTCGAAACGACCCGACCTAAAACCAGAACTGACCCGCAACTCTGGGCTTTGCTTTAAACAGGCCAGGTGAATCAGACCTGACCTGAACTGGACCCTGAAACCTCTGCTGGGCTTATTCTCCACGGGTCGGGTCGGACCCAACTCGAAACTTGACCCGACCCGGAATGTGGGTCGTCTCCTTCAACAGCGCCCCTGTTCTGCACCTGCGTTGCAGACAGGACTTGCAGGGGAGCCGTATGCTTCGGCTCTGGCTCAGGCGATCAGCGCCGGCTGGCAGCGGCGAAGGGAACGGCGACGCTAACAGCGACGGTAGGCGACGGCGTCGGCAATCGGGGGCTGGCAGCGGCGATGCAGCGGCAGCGGCTGCAAGCGATCATCTTCTCCGGTAGCGGCAAGAGCAGCAGCGACCTCTGCTCTTCCTCTTCTTCATCGAGAATTCCGGCGAAGGCGACGGAGACGGCGAGAATCCCGACGAAATCCTGGTGAGTTCGAACAGCAGTTTTTTTTTTTTTTCTCTGGAACGAGAAATCCTCTGCGATTTCTCTCTGCTTCCGGATTCTGCAGCGATTTTTTTCTTTTTTTTTTCTCTTTCAGCTGTCCGAACCTTCCACCTTCCGCGCAATCTCGGCGATCTGATCAGATGACAAACTTGAAATTCTAAGGCATGGGCTTTCTGCAGAGGATCATGTGCATTGGGGTGAAGACCCCACTCTCCCCACCCCTTGTGAGATACCCAGCAATCTTGAATAGCATCTCGTGGACATCAACCACACCTTTAGGAGCCACCTCAAGCAAAGTCAGAAAGCTCACCGCCACATGATTCCTCCAGTAGGCAATCTTCCCCATCTTCTCTGTCTTCTTCTCCGATGCTGCAAAAAGCCGATTTCTCTGTTTTAGATTCTGTCCGAGAACCCAATCGATTTGGTACGCCGGTGATCACAACCACAGCAATCACTTCGAGATCTGAAAAACATGTGAATCCTTTTTCCTCCGATTCAGTGAAACCGGAGAACCTAATCTCGTCTTCTTCTTCTCCGATTGGAAACTCTAATCCGTGGCTCAAACCAAAGATCACGAACCTGATCTCAGTTAATCTTCATGCGCACAACTTCCAAGCCACTGAGCGATCTCCACCTCGCTCAGAAACCCGAGGAACACCAACCTCGGCTCTGATACCAATTGTTGTGATATTCTGATTATCACCCGTTGTGCGCATCCATGAATCACAAGATCAACATGAAGCAAGCCACACACAAGAAGAGACACCGAGATTTACGTGGTTCACCCAAATAGGGCTACATCCACAGGCACAGAAGGACGAAAATCTTCACGATGACAAGTAAAGTATACAAGAGATTTCCACACTCTCACATCATCTCTCCTACGTGGTGTGGGAACACCACGGGCAACTGCCGCCGCAAGGTCTAGGGTTACAGACTATACATATATATAATCTCCGCTTTCTTGGCCACCAAGAAAGCCCCGGTACAATTACCAAAATACCCTTGACCTTAAACCAGTCCCTGGCTAACCCAGTGGACTCATCCGGCTAAACCGGAATACAAGACATAAACCTAACATGCGTGTGTTGTATGTTTCAATCATTTGGATGGACAATAAATATGGCCCTAGTAATTTATTCACAAACATGGTTTCACAAACATGAAAAAAAAAATGTCCACCATTGCCATGCAGAAAAAAAAATGAACGAGGACAAAAGTTTTGCTATTTTGGGATGGCTTGTTTCTGCATAAATTACTTACTGTATTCATTATGTAAGGCAAACTTGTACAGCCCAGTATTTTAGTGAAAGCTTTGCTCTAATTAGGGAAAAGATCAATAACTTCTCTCTTTCTGCTTCATGTGATCTTTTTCTCCTGAATAAAAAAGAACACAAGTACCTCTCTCTTTCTTGTAATAATAATAAACAAGGATGAATCGTATTAGTTGCAGATGGTGATACTTTAAATAGCAAGAAAACCCACAAAAGGTCTAGCAATCGTTTCTGAATAAATTCAGCCTCCCTTGTAAATCGTCTTCTTTATTTATTCATTAAATGTAACAATCAGTACAAGAGAGCTATACTGACATGCTATGGCCACACTACAGAAGAGGCATGAAGAAATAAGTCCACGGATGACAAGCGTGCTGCACACCAAGCTATACCGTATAAAGCATAATGCAAGACAGAAAGCGTCTTTGGTTAGCTCCCCATGTCTAAGGAAGCCACTTGCATCTTGTTAAGAATAATTTGGTTTGTTGAGTGGCCATGAAAGCGAATTTTAACCTTTTGACTGAATATCCAATGCTAACAGCAATACCCTCAAAGCATTGCACATTTCTCTCCTTAACGAATTTTCCCAGGGCTGAAAGAACATTCTATTCTTTAATTAGTACAGGAGATGATTAAGAAGCACCCAACTACATTTAAGCTAGCCAATTGCAGATTCTATAAAAGTCACCCAACCACATTTAAGCTAGCCAATTATAGATTCCATAAAAGTCTGGGCAATGTAGTTCAGTGAAAAATGGAGAATAGTATGGTTTCCCAAACGAATGGGGCAAGCATTGACTACTACAATTCCCATGTGCTAAAGATCGTCTAGGTGGGAATTCTCCTGTAAGGGAGCCAACCATCCAAAAGCTACACCCCTAGGCATGCGAACACAGTAATCAGTTCACATGCCTCTTACAGCACAAAAGAGCGAATATATGATAAATTCAACAATTTTTTCTCGATCAAGTCTTTAGTTCGCCCTGGAGTGTCGAAAACTACATCAACTCCACGGTGGAGAGCCAGTATTTGGAATGGCATTGATGATCCACCAGTGCCGCACAAAGTGGTTAAACTCGTGGAAGAGAATTTGAACACCCTCTCCACCATTTGGGCACTCTCCCTAGTCAGTGTCAATATGAGAGCTGATGGGTACATGACTTTTTACCTATAGATGAAAATGGAAAATGGGAGCTAAAAATAACTATTTTTTGTCACTTAATGTTATACAACCGAAGGAAAATGGTGAACAAACCTTTGCTTTTCATTCATGCGAATAATCTCATTGATAGTGGGTCCATATGCTAATACTCGGCTCATGCCTGCTTTTCCTCGCACAATTATATTATGTCCCTCTATTGTACATTCAAACAGCTCTCTGCATATAATCAAGAATAAGTATACTATGCGGGTAGAAATCTAAAATTCCTAACCATTCCAAACCATGAAATTCCCAACCATTCCCAAACATGCATTTTTCTTCCCTGTTCACTACAATAGGGAACTTTAATGTTTCTTGAGGCAGTTGACTAGGGGTTACTAATAGTATATTTCAATTTTTCTTTGAAAGTTGAAGAAAGATTACCCTTCAAACCACATGTTTAGGGCCCTTATGGATTCAAGAATTTTGACCCCTAGAATTCCTACCTGGAACCCTAGAATTCTCTCGCGTAACTTACTAGAATTCAAAATGGAAA
Organism: Sextonia rubra; assembly: GCA_037013555.1. Taxonomy (NCBI): domain Eukaryota; kingdom Viridiplantae; phylum Streptophyta; class Magnoliopsida; order Laurales; family Lauraceae; genus Sextonia; species Sextonia rubra. Next base: position 21,317,731 of record JASUAD010000006.1, read on the forward strand.
AAGGACCTATTTGACAAATATTTTAACAAGTTTAAAAAAAAAGAAAAAGAAAAAGAAAAACTGTAGCACATAAATTGAGTAAATACACAAATTGAGTAAATTGTAGCGCCTAAATTGAGTAAACTGTTTTTCAGAGGTGTTTCTAGATTGATATCCTCCATTTTAATTACATTCGTCAGTCAGTCATTAGATTTGTGCATGAGTTGCACAGAATAGCACTGGGGGGAACATTTAACTTCAAAATGAGAATTGATTCATCATTTATGAAATTTGTGTATAAACTCAACAAAATAGCACTTGGAACATTTAACTTCAAAACGAGAATTGATGTTTTTCTTAAATGGATACATACCCTCAAAAGTCCTAAACATGAAAAGGGTACATGCCCGTCACCAACCTAGTGAATGAAGGCTAAACATGAAAAGGATCCAGTGGCAGCCACAACTACACATTCCATCATCTGTGTACAATCTGGTGCTAACGTGTTACACTGAAACACTGTTGTTTTTTTGTTTTTTCTTTGTTCTATTTTCACCATGCCAAGTATTAACGGGAAATTCAATTTGGACCAAATACGCATCAAAAGTCCTCTCTTCCTGAAATGCAGATACTGAGAAAAGTGTGACCGACAATACTGAAAGTATGATAGAGGTCAAGCAAGGAGTCTGAACTCGAAAAGGCAATTAAGAATGAAGTACCTGTAAGCTTTAAGAATCTATATTACATATATAGTCATAACTCTAGACATATAATACTCCAGTTGATAATATTATAGAACTCTGACTTGGAATGTTCCAGGAGTAAAAAGCCCATTTTGAGACCACATGCTAGAAAGAAAACGAGATGACAGAAGAACTTTATTTTATGTCTCCCACGTCCCCCAAGTACACTTTTTGTGGCTTCCACTTTCACAATTTTCACTGTAAATGATTCCCATTGAACTTCTTCAAGAATATATGCATAAATAAAAATTGAAAAGTAGGGAAAAACATATGTATAAATAAAAAGGAGGAAGCATGAAAACTAAGAGGGAAAAAATACCTGTAAGCAGTCAGGTTACTGATTCCTTGATTTTCTAAATTTTCAATAATTTCCCCTGCAATTGGGAGATCTGAAATCTTTTCCCTGCAAGATGAAAAATATCTGCACCAAAAAGCAAGCCTCTCAGAAACGATATTTGTTCTTTTCTTTTCTTTTTTTCTTCTTTTGCTGAAGAAAGGATAAATATGGGAGCAAAAATCAATTTAGACACATATATAACAATAAGAGATGTGTTAAGTTATGATTACTCATTCATGCAAACAAAGAATAAGATAATAGCTTTTTAGTAAAAAGAGAACAAAAAAATTCTTACCGAATTCTCGTTATGAGTGTTGTTCTCACTGATCGTAACAGAGAATTCATTTCTCATGATGCAAGGCCTACAACAACAACAGCAAAAAAAAGAAAAAAAAAATCTCAATCAACTCCTAGAATTCCAAACAATAGAGAAATTTCTGAATGATCCCAATCTGGCTAATCAGATTGGTTTCTTCAGCTTATCTAAATAGATTGATGACTTTAGGCAAACGACATAATGCAAAAACTCATCACAATACATGTCTAAGCTAGGGGCTTATTACTATGTTTTGAATGCAAATAAGATAATATATTTATTGATGGCATGGGGCTTATTACTATGTTTTGAATTGATTATCCTGTTACAAGCCCCTGTAGTTGATGGCACCTCAAACCCAGGCACTAGAAAAAACCAATGAAACTAACACTTGAAATGAATTCACAATCGACCTCGCAATGAATAAACTACAAACACAACTTTGCGGGCCTTTTACCAGATGTGCAGAGCTCGCATCTCATTGACACAAGGATCGGGCCTTTTACCAGATGTGCAGAGCTCGCATCTCATTGACACAAGGATCAAGAAAGCAATTTTGCAAAGCTATTTTAGATTCAGATTCTTATGTAAGCTAAGACAAATGTGACAGTACAACAGTTAATTCTTATGTAAGCAGTAGTAAGTACCTTTGAACAGAAAAATATCAATACACACGCACAGAGACAAATGTAAAAAGAATTGATCTTCAAATTAAAATGTATTAAAAGATATGATCTTCAGATTAAAATGTTTCAAGCTGGAAAGACCTGAAGTGGCCATCAGTCTGGACATTACCATTGACCTGTAACGGTACTCATTCAGCTGAAAGCTTTCCTCTTACTTCATCAAAAGGTTACCATAACACGAGCAATAGCCATTTTTATTCCATGGTAGGTAACTGATGAGGTTGGCAGCCACATGTCATGTCCCTTATTCTCCCGTGTGAATCCAAGTTAGCCACATGGTCAGTACAAGTTGAGATCAGTACAAGTTGAGAGGCAAGGAAAAAAAAAGCCACAAGAGGTCAACCCTTTTTACAAGGGGAAATGCTTTGATATCAACTTCATCTTCTGTGGTGGTATAAGCTTGATATCTAAATTTGGCTTCTTGATTCAACCACGAAATAGAACGATACACTTCTGAAGAGGAAGATTGTTTGGTTTTGGGCTTCAAAAAATGCTTGTGTCAATGCCCGTGCTGGATATGTGGGACTCATTTTTTGATGATTCACGTCTTCAACATTGTGAGTCGTACCATAGAGTCAGAGGGTCTATGGAGACAGGTCTTGCAGGGAAATATGGTTTCTCTAGAAATCGATGGGATGTCCAAGATGCCTCATGTAAGGTCTAGTCCATACAGAAAGGAATGATTTCAATTAAAAAGATCTTCCCGGAGAATACCAAAAACCACATTGGATGGGGTCAGAGGATTCGTTTTTGGGAATATGATGGGCTGGAGATAGGCCTTTGAGTGTCCAGTTCCTAGATTTGTGTGTGGATAAGGAAGCAAAAGGTCCACTGCCATATGTCAAGAACTGGTGATCAAGTGGCTTGGAACCCATTTTAAGGAGAAACCTGAAGGATCATGGGGACTCAATTCATGCCTTTCCTTAACCTTCTAAATGTGTGTACATCCCAAAAAAGGGGGAAGATAAAAGGGTGTGGGACCCTCCACCCCTGCCTTGGCACATGAGCCTTATAGGGTTTCAACCCACTAAAAAAGGACTCATCCAAATTAAGGATGTAAACTCTCTATATAAGCCTAATCACTTTCCTTTATGTACGTCACATGTAGAGTCCAGGCTCCTGACAACACCTGTTTCCATTGGATTTGTCTCCATTTGTATACCATTCCTTAGCCAGTTTTTAGAGATCTTTGATTTGATGCACTCCTAAGGGGTTATTTAGACATCCAAAATCACATTTCAATAAGCCTCTAATCACTGATTTAAACTAGCAAAACAATGGATTCAAACATTGATAGAATTATAAGAAAAAATGAAAACAATAGAAAACAAGTTTAAGAACCCCGAGCCATCACAACCGATCCTAACCATACACCCCAAGTGCAAGTCCCCTAAAATCTCCAAAGCATAAGCCCATCCGAAGCCATCTCGATTCCTTCCCTAACCTTCACAGAGCTCTTTCATTAACTTACTAGTAACTACCTCTGTCCAACAAGAAAAAAAAACAAAGTACGTACCTGTTTGCTACACCTTCATCTACAACATCATCTTGGTCGCCAGACTCCCATCTTCTCTCTTTCATATCGTGACGGATATTTTTTGCTTGAGGAGTTGGACATGTGAGGGATTTAACATGAAGAAGGAGCTCACTGAATTATACAGAGGGGTGTAGCCGCAGCGCGAATAAAGGCCTTTTCAGATCAGGCCCTTTTCTTCGTTGCGGAGTGTAGGTAGTAGCTACCCTTGGAGCGTATCTTTTTCCTATTAAAAAAAATGGAGGGAAAATTTCAAAATAGGGCTCAAGTTTTTCCCTCATCTCAAATGAGGACAAATAAATTCTTTGATTTCAAAATGGGGTTTAAGTTTTCCACATTTCTTTCAAATTAGGACATCCGCCGAGAAAAAGAGTTTTTCGAGGACTTTCCTCTCCAAATTTTTTAAAATACCAAAAATGCCCCGCCAACAACTCAAGTGGTCATAGTTTTGGCTGCTAGATGTTGAATCTAGTCCTAGGTGGGCCATGTGCAATCGGAGAAAAAGAATGGTAACTTAAGGGGCATCGGATCTAGGACTGCTGTTATTGGAGAAAGACAAAGGTCCATCTCTACAAGGAGACACGGAGGATTTCTTGTTTCGGGTTGGGTGGGGTTAGAGTGGATCGTTGCATACTAGAGATCAAAAGAGAGACGAGGCTAGTTCTTTGGAGAAAATGTAAAGAGAGAATAGGTTCTCTTGAGATCTGGCTAGACACGTCGTTAGAGTTGCCGTTACCGCCTAAAGCCATCACCCTAGTCAAAGAAAGCATAGGGTCTCGACTGCTGTGCCTAGTAAGTCTGTCATCTTAGCTCGCAAGAATTGACGCAGGAGGTTTTGCTTGGAGATTCAATCATCGCCGTCACCGTAACTTGTCTTGCTTGCTACAATCAAGTGATCTCAAGGGATGTGGGCATAGTTATATTGTCATGAAGGCAAGTGATCTCAACATCCCACCACATAGGGCTTACAATAAAAACTAAAGTGAGTTGCAAGTGTTATCAGAATTAGAACTTTGTTCGAGAAAGCATTTTTTAACTAACGAAGTCATCACTATTACATTATGTGATTATCCTTCTTTCCATTTTCAACATTTACATTAGATTTGGCTTCTTGGAATGTAAACACTGGTCGTGGAGGAAGGTGGGGATAAAAGAATGAGAAGAGGGAGAGGAAAGGGTATGGATAGAGGAAAGATGGGTTGAGGGCGTTTTTGGTATTTTAAAATTTTTGGAGAGGAAAGTTGCCTGAAAACCTTTATATTGCCTGCTTCCCTTATTTGAAAGAGATGTTGAAAACTTGAGCCCTATTTTGAAATGTAAATCTTTTTTCTATCCTAATTTGAAATGTGAGAAAAACCTGAGTCCTTTCTTGAAATTTTTTTTAAAAAAAAGTGTTAGCTTGTGGTTTTTATGTTAGGTTAAAAAAACCAGTCTTAAACCGTGGCAATTGGAAAAATGGAGCTCCACAGCAATTCTGTGCAAAGATTAAAAAATATATATATGATAGTAAAAAGAAGCCAATGGTTGTGATCTTTTCATATTTTTTTTAGATTAAAAAAATAAAATACTTAAAAAGTTAAATCTGTTTTATATAAATTTCAGTCAAGTCAAACAACCATATTTGCCATCCATCAAAAACTCAAACATCCATATTAGCCACCCATCAAAAACTAAAGTAACCATATCATTCATCCATCAAAAACTCATACATCTATATAATACCCAAGTATATCAGCTAAAATTACAACTTAAAAATCCATCATCTCCGTCAAAACATTTACTTTTTTGAAAAAGTAAAACTAACAAAACATTAATAAAATATGATCCTAATTATATGCCAATCAAATCAACAAGTAAACTCTCCCATCAACAATTTCATCAAACAAAAACTCATGCAATGCATCCATGTAATAACAAAGTGTCGACTAAAATCACAACATAAAAATCCATGTCCAGCCTTACTGTATCAAAGCATTTACTTAAGAACAGTAAGAATTTTGCACTCTCCATGGCATTGTTCTCAGGTTCTGCGTTGTGGGTTTATTCATCCGGATGGTTGTTTTGGGCTTTTTGATTAGTTTTTTTCTATCATCTCATAGAGTTCTTTTGGCTGGGTTGCTTTTGCTGTTATGTAGACCGACTACTCTGTCAGATATATCCTTATCTTCTTTGGCAAAAGAAAAATTAATGGATCCTACCCTGTGTGGTTACTGAAATTATGCACACAGAGCAATGGATTTTGTTATTGGTTTAATAAGTGGTCGCAAGCATCCAATCAAATTGGTTTCGGGTCAAAGATCATTCCATGGTCTCCTCACTCATCCCAAATGAACCAAGATGGGTAAGAGGTGGCCCCGCAGTGCCCTTAACCCCTTCCTCGACTCCATCCCTCACAGCCCATTCAAACAATGAGAATAGAAATGATAGGTTGGTGAAGCCTAATCTTGGGTTAATATGTAATATGTCGATTTAATCTGGACCGTTTGTTATAAGGTCAGATCCGACGGTTGTTAATGCCCAGGGGTATTATTAATTAGGGCTTCTGTTCTATTCTAAGTAGTATAAGAAAGAGAGAAAGTTGGTTTCCCTGCAGAGAAGAACTCTAGAAGAGTTGTGTACTCTTGTAATAACAAGAAAAGGATTGTTCTTCTTGTAGGTGATCTCTAACAATAGTGAACAAGTTCGGATCTCCGTGGACGTAGTCCACATCATGTGAACCACATAAATCTCGTGTCTATTGTGTGAATTGTGTGTTCTTCTTGTTCTTCTTCTTTCTCAACAACTGGTATCAAAGCGAGGTTATGTTCAGATCTTAGAGTTAGATCTACGGTTGTGATCTAAGGATCAACGGATCGACTTGAAACAAAGGATCACTGTACTCGTTATAGATTATCCCATCGATTTTTGTTGCAGAAATCAGAAACCAACTGGGCTATCCTCATCGGCGCCGGAGAAGAAGAACGGAGTAGGTGCTGTGCCAGATCCGCAAGTAACCACCGTCTGTCGCTTCGCCGCGCCACAGTGCTCGGATCGTTCCTTCTTCGTTAATGCCCATTGCCTGACGTCTGCGTCACCGGATTAGACGAAGAAGCAGTCTCGCCATCGAAGAACGCTTCGCCCACCGCCGTCAACGTTTGCCGTGAGCCCGCTGCCATCGTCAAATAAGAAAGGGGCTGTGTTTGGCCCCCTATTGCAGAACAGGGGAGAAGAGATTGAAGAAGGCGATTTCGGCCTTGCGTAAGTCTTGAGTTGGGTCAAGCCCTAACCCATGAAGCCCGGTCTACGAGCAGCAGGTTCGATTCCTGGTCAGGTCAAACCCGAACCCGGTTCTGCAAAGAGCCCAGCCATCGAGGTTCCAGGTCAGGTCCTGTTTCAGATTAGGTTGACTCGACCCGTTAGCAGCAAGTCCAGCCCAACGCGCAGTTCATTTCAATTCCGGGTCAGGTGAACCCAACCCGGGTCCACTTCAGAAGCCCAGCAGAATAGCAGCGACATCAGCAGTGACGTCAGCACCGGTCAACAGGCATGTTTGACCAGATTCAATGGCCAGAATTGTTTTGCAAGTTTTGAAGTCATCCGACTCCAAATTGTGCTCTGTTTTTTTCTGTGCACTCGTAATGACGAGATCTATGAAATAGATGGAACCGATTAACTGTTTGACTGATAAAAAAATTATCAAATAAGTAGAGCTTTGGTTTGAGTGGGAGCAATGACGGACGACACAAAGCAAACAACTGAAAAGTTCAATAGCCAAAATTTTGCATTCTGTAAGATGCAGATAGAGGATCTCCTCTACCAGAAAAATTTCTATTTGCCACTTGAAGGAAAAACAAATAATCCTGCAACTATGTCAGATCCAGAGTAGGAGGTGCTTGATAGAAAAGTTTTAGGTACGATCAGACTCTCTTTAACAAAATCTGTTGTATTCAATATTTCAAAAGAGCAAACCACTAAAGATGTTATGGCTGCCCTTTCATGAATGTATAAAAAATCATCTGCTTCAAACAAAGTACATTTGATGAAAAGATTGTTTAACATGAAGATGATTGAAGGTGGGATTGTCGTTGAACACATAAATGAGTTCAACACAGTCATGAGCCAGTTGTCATCGGTAAAAATACATTTTGATGATGAGATTTGTGAACTATTACTGTTCTCTTTTTTACCAAATAGTCGGAGTGGTATGGTTACTTCACTGAGTAATTCATCGGGATCAAGTAAACTGAAGTTTGATGATGTTGTGAGTGCTGTCATTGATGAAGAACTTTGTAGGAAAACTTCAGGTGAATCATCAGAAAGTGCATTGAATGTGGAAAACAGAGGAAGGAAAACTGAGAGAGGTCAGAGTCGTTAAAGATCTAAATTGAGAAGCAAGTCAAGATTGTCAAAAGGCAAGTTCATATGCTAGAATTGTGGCAAAAAGGGACACGTAAAAAAGGACTACAGAGCCCTACTAAAGAAAATAGGCAAAGGAACAGTAACAATGATAATGAAAATGATAGTGATGCTTCCGCAAATGTTACAGGTGATACTGTTCATGATGCTTTAATTCTTTCCTTTGATTATAAATCTAAATCTTGGGTTATAGATTCTGGTGCGATCTTTAATGCCACTGCACACAAAGGATATCTCAAAAATTGTGAAAAGTGACTTCGGAAAACTCTATCTCGGTGATGATGAACCTTGTGACATAATTGGCAAAGGAGATGTTCAGATCAAATTGCCAAACGGAGGTACATGGCAATTGAATGATATTAGGCATGTACCGAGCTTAAGAAGAAACCCCATATCTATTGGTCAGCTTGCAAACTTTGGTTATGTTACAATCTTCGTAGGTGACTCATGGAAGGTGACAAAAGGGAGTATGGTTGTTGCTCGCGGTAAGAAAGAAGGTACTTTTTACCTGACTAATAGCAGTTCTAATTCTATTGCAGTTGCAGATAAAGGTACAGACTCAAACACATGGCATTATAGACTGGGGCACATGAGTGAGAAAGGAATGAAAATTCTTCACTCGAAAGGTAAGCTACAAGATCTCAAGTCTTTGGAATGTGTGGGGACCAACACAGGGATCTTCTCTTGGTGGATCTTGTTACTTTGTTACATTCATTGATGATACTACCAGAAAATTATGGGTTTATCCTATGAAACACAAGTTTGATGTATTTGGTATTTTCAAAAGGTGGAAAGCTTTGGTTGAAAATGAAACATGTTTGAAATTGAAATGCCTGAGGTCTGATAATGGGGGAGAGTACTGCAGCAAAGAATTTGAGGAGTATTGCTCCACAAATGGGATAAAGCGAGAAAAGACTATTCCTAATACACCACAGCAAAATGGTGTGGCAAAGCGTATGAACAGGACCATTGTAGAGCATGCTAGAAGCCTGAGGCTGCATGCTGGATTGCCTAAGCAATTTTGGGCAGAAGCAGTGAACACTGTTGCATACTTGATCAATTGTGGGCCTTCAGTACCTTTGGATGGTGGATTGCCAAAGGATGCTTGGAGTAGAAAAGAGGTAAATCTTTCACACTTAAAAGTATTTGGTTGTATCTCTTATATTCATGTTGATGCTGAGAAAAGGGACAAGTTAGATCCTAAATCCAGGAAATGCACTTTCATTGGATATGGTTCTGATGAATTTGGTTATCACTTCTGGGATGAAGAAAATAGAAAAATCATAAGAAGTAGAAATGTTGTATTCAATGAGAAAGTCTTCATAAGGATAAGGATAATGTACAAAAGGACAATTCAGAGTACTTAGATGTAGAGGACATTCCTGAAAATGATGCACTCGAAGCACATGAAAATGTAAACCCGCAAATAGATCCTCATACACCTACACTAGTAAGAAAGTCCTCTAGGATTCCTAGGCCTACACAGCGTTATTCACCTTCAATGTATTACTTGTTGTTAACTGATGGTGATGAGCCAGAATGTTATGAAGAAGCAATGCAAGTTGATACTCGAGCTAAGTGGGAGCAAGCCATAGAAGATGAGATGCAATCTTTATTGTCAAATCAGACATAAGACTTAGTTCAGTTGTCTGAGGGAAAGAAAGCATTGCATAACAAGTGGGTGTACAGGTTGAAGGATGAACATGATGGTAGTAAGAGATATAAGGCCAAACTAGTTGCAAAAGGCTTCCAGCAGAATAAAGGTATTGATTATTCCGAACTATTTTCTCCCGTGGTTAAATTCAACACAATCAGAAGTGTTTTGAGCATTGTGGCAGTAAAAGATTTACATTTTGAACAATTAGATGTTAAAACTGCATTTCTCCATAGTGACTTGGAAGAAAATATCTACATGTATCAGCCACAAGGATATGCTGTCTTAGGAAAAGAGGACATGGTGTATAAACTAAAAAAGAGTTTATATGGCTTAAAGCAGGCCCCAAGACAATGATATATCAAACTTGACAGGTTTATGTGCAACACAAGTTATAAACAATGTCATGCAGACCATTGTTGTTATTACAAAAACTTCGATGATTGTTTTATCATTCTCCTTTTGTATGTAGATGACATGCTTGTTGCAGGATCGAATATACAAGAAATAAATAATCTGAAGAAATAGTTGTCAAAGGAGTTTGAAATGAAGGATTTGGGTGCTGCGAATCAAATTCTCGGTACGAGAATCAGGAGAGACAGAATAAATCGTACACTGAAGTTGTCTCAGGCAGAAAATGTTGAAAACGTCCTACACAGGTTTAACATGCAAGGTGCTAGGCCAGTTAGCACTCCACTAGCAAGCCATTTCAAACTCTCAAAAGAGTTGTCTCCTAAGACAGAACATGAGAAAGATGATATGTCTAAGATCCCATATGCTTCAGCTATTGGCAGTTTAATGTATGCTATGGTTAGCACAAGACCTGATATTGCTCATGCAATGAGCGTTGTAAGCAGATTCATAGGTAACCATGGGAAAACACATTAGGAAGCAGTTAAGTGGATTCTCAAATATCTGAGAGGTACTGCTAATGCAGCATTGTGTTTTGGAGCACCAAAAATAAAACTGGAGGGTTATGTTGATTCAAACTTGACAAGAGATCTTGATAGAAGTAGAAGTACTACTGGATATGTCTTCACCTTGGGTAGTGCAGCAATCAGTTGGAAATCACAATTATAGGATGTTGTTACACTTTCAACCACAAAGGCAGAGTATGTTGGTGCTATTGAAGCTAGTAAGGAAATGATTTAGTTACAGGAGTTAATGGAAGAGTTGGGTAAGAAGCAGGAGGACAGCAAGCTGTACAGTGATGTCAGAGTGCCATTCATCTTGCAAAGAATTCAGCCTTTCATCCAAGAATCAAACACATTCGGGTAAAATATCACTTCATACAATGGCTTTTGGAAGAAAATGTGTTAAAATTGGATAAGATTCTCACAAGTCAGAATCCAGCAGATATGCTTACAAAGGTGGTGAATATAGAGAAACTGAAGCTATGCTCAGCTTCAGTTGGACTTCTTGTTTGAAGACAAAGTGTTGAGATTTGAAGCCGTATTCTGCTGTTGTCATTGCCCTTCAGTGTGATCAGTCTTCAAGTGGGAGATTGATGGGTTGGTGAAGCCTAATCTGAGGTTAATATGTAATATGTCGGTTTAATCTGCACCCTTTGTTATAAGGTCAGATTCGATAGTTGTTAATACCCAGGGGTAATATTAATTAGAGCTTCTCTTCTATTCTGAGTGGTGTGAGAAAAAGAGAGAGTTGGTTTATCTGCAGAGAAGAACCCTAGGAGAGTTGTGTACTCTTGTGATCACAAGAAGATGATTGTTCTTCTTGTGGGTGATCTCTAATAATAGTGAATAGGTTTGAATTTCCGTGAACGTAGCCCACACCGGGTGAACCACGTAAATCTCATGTCTATTGTGTGGATTGTGTGTTCTTCTTGTTCTTCTTGTTCTTCTTCTTTCTCAACAAGAAAGGCATGCAAAAGGCGATGTAGAAATAGTAAATTAAAATATATATATATCATGATCAAACATGATTCATATCACACCACTGTGGCCATCTTCAAGGTACTAAAAAACACCTAGATATTACTCTAAAGTGTAGTAAAAGGATCAAGAACAGGGAGATAATAAGTACACAGCATTTGAATTCCTAGAGTAGGTTTGGCTAAACCTTTTCCCCAATAACTGAAAATGATTTCAACATACACAGCAGTTCTCATTTTCCAATGGTAGATCCCTTTGAGCGTGTCAGACACAAGTTTGCTTCTCTGACCAAGTAACAACTACAAAAAACACAATCTTGCAAAACTGTTATTCCAAATCTCATGTTATTTGTTAACACTCCAAGCAAATTTCTTCAAGGCATGACAAGACATCAGTGCATAGGGAAAAAAAATGCAGAGACACCTAATGAAAACAAATCCAAAACGTGTAAAAAAGATTTAAAAAACACAGCTAACCAAAAACCTCAAAATAATTAGCTCTAACTTAAGGCAGGAGAGGAGTGGAGAGATTGAAAAGAAATTTGATTGATGATCTCTTTCCAATGATTTTTTAGACTCTGAAGAGATGTCTAGGAGAGCCTTAAAGGGTAGAAACGGAATCTTAGAACAAAGCTTTATGTTTTTTTTTTTTTTTTTGGAGGAGAAATGAAAGAAGAGAAGAAAGCTTTCTAAAAGTCAAAAGTAGGTCCTGCAATCATTTTCAGTTTGCCTCTCATTTCACTAATTTCGTTAGTTTGCCTGCCATTTCACTCAGTCAGAAAGCTTAAAACAAGCTTTGTGTAAAAGACGAGGAAGAAAGAAAACCTTTCACACGAATGGAAAGGTCAGTTTAATGGTGTGCAGTCTATTTGGGTAGGTGTGCACTCAATTCAATGATGCACAGTTTATTTTGATGGGTCAAATTGGTGAGACCCATGAATAATAGGCAGTGGGGGTTTTGGATAACTAAGAAGGACCGAAGGTGGGTCCTACACTTGCAAGTGGACGAATCCTTTCCCATCAGCTGAAGCTAATACATATATATAGATAGAAGAGAATCTTTGAATGCATACGTCTGTCACTGAGAGACCATGCATACTCCTCCATAGGGCCTACTATAGACCCACCAAAGGATGAGATCAAAGGAGATGAAAAGATTCATGCAGACCACCCTAAATATCAAGTTTGGCCTCAATCATATGTCCCTAACCCCTTCATCTATGGCCACAAATTTATTTAATTTGGATCGATGCACAGTCGATCCAACAGTTCAATAAATATGGATATGATTAAGGAGCATATGACTATTAGGGGGTCCCCTATGTATTGTAAGGTTTGAATTTGGTGATAGATATGCCCCACCGAGAGTTTTCACAAAAAAAATAGTGAGAAACATATGCACATGAATATTGTCCATATATATTTTTTGCTCATACCTGTGGGGCCCACTTGAGGACCCACATGGGGCTAGATGGGATTTTAAGATCTCCTAGACCTCATTTTTGCAAAAAATCAGCCTTATCTCTTATCTCCATCATCTCCATCTGAGCCCCATGAGTTTAATGGTGTACCATTATGACCATAATATATATATATATGGGGAATGCTACTATGCATCCTTCCCTCGGCATGTGATAAAGGATAAATGCATATATAGAAAGATTCATACACAAAAGAGGAAAAATTATTTATGGCATTGTGAAAAAGAAAAATCTTTATACATAAAGAGAAAAAGTTACGCCATTGTCCCTCACCATGTATAAAGAGAAAAAGCTACACCATTGTCCCTTACCACATGGTGAGGGAAGGTTGCATAGTAATTTTCTCATATAGAGAGAGGGAGAGAGAGAAAGAGAGAGGAATTTTCCAGTGCAGGCACCATGCATACTCTTCTGTGGGCCCTTTGTGGGCTCCACCAAAGGATGAGACCGTGGGGGATAGAAAGATTCATCCGGGACCACCCTTAATCAAGTTTGGCCCAAATTACATATCCCTAATCCCTTCATCCATCGCTCATAAATCCATTACATTTGGATTGGTGTATAGTGAACCTAACGGTCTAGTAAATTTGAATTTGACAGAAAATTAGTGGACGTGTGTAATTCAAGGGAGCCGTGGGTGTGGTCTATTTAGATAGACCATACAGTAGGCCCTAGCTATAGTTCTTGCTAAAGAGTCTGTGAGAGACATATGCATATAAATATTGTCTATATATATTTATAGTCACAACATCTTTTATTATTGTTAGGATTTTGAGTGTTGGCTAGCTAATTCATGGGTTGGACAAAACTCTGGATTTATTGAATTGTAATTTTAAATATATTTTAGAATGGACAGTGGTTATGTTGAAGAAAGAGCTGAACTGAAGACTTGCAAACCAACTTACGCGAAAAGCTTTCCTTTTTGTGTCAAAGCTGCTTATTTGAGTTCTACATGGAGTATACATTTAGGACATGAATTTGAGGCTATATAAAGGATGTTTCTCTCAACCCTAAGACATCTATCTCCATATTTTGACGTTGAAATTACACATAGGATATTACCACTTCTTTAGAGATTTTATTGAAGAGATTGGGCTGAAACTTTGTGTTAGAGAATACTGCTTCTATATCTCTTGTAAAAGATCATCTTCTTTTGTAGAAGATTGAGAGATCAAGCACATTGCCTAGTAGGTTTCTAGGTATTTGGATTAGTTGAGTATAATAGTGGACATCATGAAGTCGTTTTGGTGTGAAGCTGTGCAAGAAGAATTACAGTCCTTAAGTTGTGAAGGCTTGGAGAAGTATTTGTGAGTACATCTTGTAACTGTTTTATTCATAATGCTTGATAGTTGGTCCGTGAAGGACTCGTGGTTTTTTCTTAATTAAGGTCTTCCATGTAAAAAACATATTGTACCTCTTTCTTATGTGGTTAATTGATTTATTTTGTCAGTTGTGTTTATTTCTTTCACTGCATACACATTAAATTGGACTGCAATCTAAAAATCTAGAACCAGGACTGGATCTTTCAATTATGCTTCACCATAAGATATATCTTTGTTAAAAACAGGACATAAAAATCTTTTCACTTTCTCATTTATGTTTTTCAAATGTACCAGTCAATCTAAAGTAGGACATAATGCTGATAATAGTGAAATTTGTTTATTTGAACATAATACAAATGAATTAAACATATAAGAATTCATGCCCTAAGTAGTTGGGCCCGTTTGGATGTTTACAGAGTAAAATATTAAAAGATTTACATATTGTAATAATAAAATAGTATAGAATAGAATAGTGTAATATTAAGATATTTTTATTGTTTGGCCATTTTTTAATAATTTTACATATTTAAAATTTAGCCATTTGGAAGGTAATAGGATTATAGTAAACTTTATTATTAGAATAATTTCATATATTACGTACTTTAATTTGTATGTAATTTACAATGTTTAGATTAAAAAGTAGTATGATAAAGTAAAGTTCAATTGCTACATTTTTTTACCATAAACTGCTTTTCTTTTATCACGTAAACCATGGTAAAGTATAGTAAAGTAAAGTAAATACAAAAAAAGAAAAAAAAAACCACACACACACACACACACACACACAACTTTACAACTCTCTTTTACACTTTCCTTCACCACATACCTCATCTCATCTTATTTTATCTCACATTTTATTATGATGTGATATTACTATTTATTTCACTTTACCACATACATAAATAAGTTACTTTACCTATCTTTACCATGATGTGACATTTACCTTTGTAACTTATTTGACCTTACCTTATTTTACCTCACCTTTTACTATGAAGTGACATTAATATTTATTTTACTTTACCACACATGTAAACAAGTCACTTTTTATTTACCATGTAAAACTAAGATAAAATATTATAAAGTAAAGTCAAATAAAAAGAAACTACTTTACCATTCCCTCCCACTTTACTTCATTATATACTTTATCCAACTTTTTATTTACCCCATCTTTACCATAATGTGACATTTACCTCTACTTTACTTTACCATATATGTAAAAAAATACACCATAATAGATTTAGTGAAGTAAAGTCTTTACTTTACTCTACCACTTTATAATTTTCATTTTGAAAGGTTGTTATATTGTAGAAAATTTTCTACATGGAGGGTTATAGGAAAAAATATTGAGTTTTTGAAAAACAAAATGATCTTTTCTTAGTATTTTTCTTGTACTATCAAACATGTAAAATTTTTCTCATAAAAAATGAAATATTATATTCTACAAAATATTATTTTCTTGCGTTTTCTTTAGCATACAAACAAATCCTAAGAATGAAGATCTGAGGTGAATATAAAAAAATTATTATTATATAAACCCACCCCCACCAACCACCCCCCCCCCCCCCCCCCCCCCCCCCCTTTTGGGTTGTAATGCAACGTGAATCAAGGGAAAGATGAGAATTCTCATTTACATTGCCTTCTTATGTCCTTTCACCTCTCAACCCTTCAATAATCCTTAGGTAGATCTCTTTTGTGCTTGAATTCCTATTCATTCAGTCCTCATGTATTATGATGATCACAAATAAGCCCACAAAGAAAAACATTGTGAAACAGTAATTTTGAGCTTTTTGGATCTTTTATACAGGTAGCTGATGGTAATGGATGTACGGGCCAAGAATTCTTTAGTCTTGCCTCTATGACGGGCGAAGTAGATTATTACTACCTCTGAACTCTCATCCATTCATTATTAGTGATGTCGTGTTTTATGGCACATCGAAAGTGTAGTTTTCTGTGGACTATTGTCGTCATTTTGGATTAAACAGCCAGGTTCAGTGTAGCATTTGTGCCTCCGCTGTATGCGTAACAATTACGAATGAGGCTTCGCTTGCATGTACATCATCTGATTCGGAGCCATAAGTCATGCTCTTGCTTGCATGCATCTGATAGTGTGGATATTCCAAAGCATCTTAGTCATTTAACTCAAGTATGTCACGCACATTGAATCGCTTATAGTCCATGGGCTTCTGATTGTTTGAAAAAGGAAGAAGGCACTCAATCGACTTATAGGCTTTGGAACATCTGTATTAAAAACCGATATAATCCAATTCTATGATTTGGATTTAAAAAGTTACGTTCACATATTAAAAGTATATATACATATGTTCTAACTTCTAAGGGCCTACACAGTTTTAGTTAATCATTTTTCGAAAGAAAAATAGTTTTAATCATATAATATTTATTTAACTCCAAATTTATATTTAAGAGATTTATTTTGAATCTCTTTAATCTAATGCTATGGCTGCCCTACAAATCTTATTTTGCATTGAATGTTGTTGTACCTCATTGAGATTTTCTTCCCTCACTAGAGGACTAGGTCCCAGGCTCCTAAGTTGGGTATAAAAATAAAGAAAGGAAAAAACACATATAGGCTTTGTTGGATTTGTTTGGATCCACAATTGTTATTATTCATGTGTGTATCGGCCCACTGACCCTCTTTATGAAAAGGAGCCCGTGTATGGTGGCAAATGGGTTGGGTTTTAAAAAATTGCTTTGTTTGGTCTTGAACCTTATTATTATTATCACTACTACTACTTGCTAACAAAGCCCTTTGGGCTTGATAAGTACCTTTGGGCCGAGGGAAACCAAGTAAATTTTCTGTAGCCCTAGTGTGTGTAGGGAAGTTCGAACATGCAACGTCTAAAAACAAACTGTGGTTTTAAGTCAATTGGATTACCCCTTAGGGTTGAATCTTAATATGAATGTTGTGTATTTAATAATAGACGATACATGAATATATATAGAT
This sequence comes from Sextonia rubra, assembly GCA_037013555.1. Classification (NCBI taxonomy): domain Eukaryota; kingdom Viridiplantae; phylum Streptophyta; class Magnoliopsida; order Laurales; family Lauraceae; genus Sextonia; species Sextonia rubra. The sequence continues at coordinate 21,335,031 of JASUAD010000006.1, forward strand.
TCATATATTGGACAACCCAAGAGTTTTGGAAACCTTGAGGATTCCTACTAACTAGGTTCCTAAGAGGATTGCTCTTTCATTATTAGAGTCCTTTCTTTCTGTAACGCACATAAGCGTGGAGGCTGTGGCGTGTGCTTGATGCAATTTGCAAAATCTCTGTGGATCATTTTAGTGCTCTCCAGCTTTTGAAGGATTTTTCAAAAAATTGAAAAAAAAAATGTCATTATGAAATAACTAAGGGCATTTTATCTTTCTAAGCAAAAATGAATTTCAAAGCACTTAAACAAATTAAAGGTTCCTTCTACACTCCACTAAATTCCTAAAATCCCAAGTTTTATGAAGAAATGCAATCAAGAGATATTCACACAAGGTTTGAATAGGAAAAATATTTATCATGGCTATTCTTTCAAAGATAAAAGTGATGAAGTTGACAAAAAAAATTCACAAAGATTACACTAACATATAGTGCCTAGGGACATTTGGATTTCCAAATATCATACGTCTTTTTCCCTTTTGGAGGGTCTGAGTAGACTCTTAATTGTTTGTGATATTTCAATAGAATGTCTCTTTGAGCAATCTGGATATATGGATTCTTGATTTTTTAGTGTCATCTACTTTGAAAAGATTCTTTTTTTTTTTTTGAAAAGATTTTTTGAAAGATTCTTGATTGTGTAGAATCATCCAATTAATAAAGGATTCTTGATTATGTAGAATCATTTGGTTTGAGCCCTTCCTTATCAGGGTGTACTACACGAGTAACAGGCGAAGGCCACAGGAAGGAGATTTATATGAGACTACATTTTCACAGGATTCTTTTTGTTTTTGTTTTTTTTTTCTTTTTTGAGTTGGGGCCATATTGTTCAATTTATTAGGGCAATGAATGGAAAATCATTTTTCATGAAGTAGATTACTTGATGGCATCTTCTACACCCTCCCCTTTACTCTTTCAGTTTCGAGTTTCAACACCTTCAGAATTGCTTTGAAATCCAAGAAATTCAATTACTGTTGGAAAAAAAAAAAAAGGTCCTAGAGCTTAAAAAAAAATAGTGGCTGTGAATGAAAATACCCACTAAAATTTTCCTGTCATGCGTACATATGCATGATGCAGGTAGGCACCCTCCACTTCTGTCATGCAGGTGCGAGCACGTGTAAGCATAGGATCTAAGAAATGAATGGGTAGAGACCCACATGGTTGATTCAACATACAAACGTGTTCCGACCATCATGGGGTGGCATCATCACATTGAAGAATATCCCACCTCATGCCATTCAGTAGACTTTATTCCATTGTCATTCTAGTGATGCTGCGATCTAATGGGTGGTGGGGTCTTTCCCGTAAGAGGAAGGCTAGAAGAACAGTAGTAAGAAACCCTTGATTCCAAGAATCAGATCAAGAATAACGAGGACTTCAATGCCAATGAATCTTGAAAGAAGTCTTCCACAAAGATTTTTTTTTCAAAAAATAATAAATAAATAATAAATAAGAAAAAAATTGAAAAAAGAGGCCTCCACATGCAACTCTTCTCTAAAACAATCTCTCATTTATATGAAGTGACTAATGGCTAACCCATTTGACACTTGAAACTCGGTCAAGGAGCACTTGATTCCATAACCTACAAATTTCTTCTCCACCCAACCACTATTTTACATCAGTTGAATTTGCACCCACAACAGAGAAAGACTTCTATGATTCTACTTAATAAAATCCATGTCCAACGACCTGCTTGTGCTTCCAATGGAAAAATCCCCACTAATGAATACCTTCCAAGGAGTTTTCCTCAATGACTCGAGTCATCCCCAAACAAACTCTAGATGCACCTTCCTTGCAGCCTTCTAAACTGCCACAGCTCATCCATGTTCCATAGACAATCTACCATGTCGTCAACACTGGTGTTCTCTGTCAATGAGAAATCAGACACAAGATAATTGAAGCCTGCAGTAGATGTAGAAGGAAGCTGTATGGCCTCTAAGTCATAGCTTTCGTCCACATAGCAATCTTTCAAAAGTGGGATGTGGTCAATATTGCCAAAGTCTTGAGAACTTGTTTGGAATTCTGAGATTTGAGGGAGTTGGGTGATGTTCATGGAATTTGAAGAGATGCTTGGGCTGCAGTCCTCAGAGAAAGATTTGTGAGAATAACAGGAATTGGTTTTTGTATTTTGTTCACTTGCACTAAGAAACTCCGGAGGTGATGGTGATGATTGAGGGACAAAGTTGAGTAGAGTGGAGGTTGGATCCAGAGATTGTACAGATGGAGGAGGTGTCATCTTCTCAAGCAATCTAGGCATCCAAAACAAACGGATCATATCCCTAAACCTAGAGCTGTTTGCATCAATCTTGAGCTGCCGCGCTTGTTTTTGGACCCTTGTTCTCCAATAATTCTTTATTTCATTGTCTGTTCTCCCTGGGAGCTGTTGTGCAATCTTAGACCACCTGGAAAACCACAGAGCACATGATGAACATAACAACATGAATGGGTTCATTTTTTTTAGGAGTACGCTCCCGCGATGTAAAATATTGAAAAGTATTTTCGTTGCTTCTACTAAAATCTAGATATTTGAGTGGCAATAGTTACTGAAAATACTTTTCAATATTGTCCGTTGGGTAGAGCCCACTCCTCAATATATTTAATCCCAATGAAGCTTATGCATTTTCTAATATGTTGGAAGTTTTATATATATTATGGCTCTTGATACTATATGTCTATGTAGCTATTCGTGGGGTGCATCATACATCAGTACACCAGAGTGTATTACTCTTTCTTGCTAATGTGATAGACAGTACTACAACTGACTGATGGTTTAAATAAGCCAGCCCCAAGAGCAAAAACCAATTGTTTGACCCAAAATTTGATATTATGTAAACTTGACAGAGCACAAGATAGAATTAGAGGACTATAAAAGGATAAACTACTCATCACGGCTCTTAAGTCCACACATATATCAAATAAGTTCCTTGATATTGTATTATCATGTGACCCTCTAAAACGAAACATGATGGGCACTTAAACAAATTATAAAGAATTTACTTGAAAGGATAAACAATGTGATATCTAATAGAGAAAATCGTTTTATATTATCTGTTATGAATCTCTCTCTAATTTATTAAATTATGGATTTGTACATATCTTTGCATCTTGTACAATGAACAGATACATAGAGAATGCAAGCTTTTCACTATCAACTGTTTGATCAACAAGACGTCTATCATCCTATTGAGAGTCACTTTCTAATTATTGATGTTAGCGGAGAAAAGACAGGTAGATGGCTGAAATTCGACAGGAGATTTTTAGATTGCGAGGATAATGGGTTCTAAGTATCTCATACCTTGAGGCAAATGGGATGTTACTTCCAAATTAAGACTACTTCATAGATATATTAATGAGCCAAGCTGCCTTATTTCTGTATTTGGGATTACCATCATCTCTATGATGGAAACCCACTCATCTAATAATCTATTTCCTCAATGGACAAGTCGGTTTATCTTATAAAGTAGTGGAAATTGGAACCTTAGAAGATGATGCTGCATATTGAGTCACTTTTCTCTGACACCTTTTAGAGGTGGCTTTAGGATGACGAATCATCTTTAATAATACAATTACTCATTATTTGCTGTGGAGGTCATGTATATTACCATTGATATTTAATAGATTTCAATCAGAGTATTAGGATTAACCATTGCTTAAACTGAATGGAGTTAAATAAATCACCTGTTCCCCCACTTGGAATGGAGCTCAAGAATGACTAGTTGCTCTTCTGGTGTAAGGTTTCCGCGCTTCACATCGGGTTTCAAGTAATTTAGCCATCTCAATCTGCAGCTCTTGCCGGTTCTTTTCAGTCCTAAGAAACCCATGATGATAGTGATGAAAAACAATCCACTCATCTTAATAAGTTCACCTAATATGAGAAGGGTAGGTTGGATTTTACCTGAGCTTCTTGCAACAAGGTTCCAACGCCCTTCACCATGACAGGCAATGTAGTGAACGAGCTGGGTGTCCTCTTCAAGAGTCCATGGCCCTCTCCTGAGCTCAATCTCTTCATCATCTTGTTTGCACCCCCTCTTGGTAGCAGAAGACATTGCCAAACTTCCACAAAAGCAAGGCCTCAGATAGAGGAAGGCTTTTGGACTTTGTTGATTCAAGTGGTGACACTAGCGTCCCATTGGTTATACTTTATATAGACCACAAACAGGACAAACCTACCCAGCAGATAAATTTGAAAAGAGTACACGGAAGTTAACCCAAGTGCTAGCCATTCATTCTATTTCTCCCTCCTTTCCCTTGATATTTAAACAAAATCAAGATAGAATTTTCGAGAGTGAATCTCACAAAATAATAATAATAATAATAATAATAATAATAATACAGGAATGCTTTATAATTTTATGAGGCAAAGATTGACGCAACCTGCTATCAGACCCGCATATTCAGGCTATCGTTATTAGGTCCCATCTTGGGTCAAGAACCGGTTTGACGTGGGTCACGTCAGGTTGGATATTAGTTGACCTGCCTAACCCATCAAAGCTCCAATTCCCTTTAATAATCCAAATCATACAGGTTTTCACACTTGAAGCGATACATTACCTTAGAAATGAGAAGAGCACTTCTTACGTGGCTATCTAAGGTTCAAACATCAGATTTGTCACTTTCCTTCACCCAAGGATTATCTTATCTCACCCATAGGTTGGGATCCACCCAAGCTAGTTACCAAATGAAAAAGAAAAAGAATGCATGTGCTCAATTTTTAGCATGAGCTCACTATAATCCACTGCTGAATGTACGCCATATGTGAATTCTTATTATAGGGGTTAAAGGGTTAGAAGAAGTCAAGTCGTTCGCATCGAGTGCCAGTTAGAACTTGGAAGAACATGACCCGTTCAATGAACAAGTCGGATACCAGTTGGACCTCAACCTACTGAGCCCCATCTCAATGTGACCACTGCTCCAAAGAACAATCTGAGTCATGGGTCCACTTCCTTGGAAACAAGGGCTTTTCTTACCGGGGTCCACCATTATAGCTTTGACAGTGGAAACTTGACAATTCTTTATATTTCAAAGACCCAAGATCAGAGATAAGGAACGCTGGAGTTCTTGAAAAAGAAATCCGGATTTTATGGGGAAATGGTTCATTCAAGTCTCATTGAGTTTCTAGATTCACTTTACATGAAACGTGTTTGACTAAACAAAATCAACAGCATTACTTTAACAAAGATAAACGTGTGGATTTCTGGTTGTACCTAATCCGGCGGCAATTTCAGTTGTTTTTAATAGGAAAGATCCTCTCAAAACCACAGCCACTTTGCTGCACTGTCAAAGGTTGTCCGCTTTACACAAACAACAGTGGCATTCCCCGATGCACTTGTGTTCCTCCTCGCCCCATCACACTTGCAGACAGTAACTTTGATTAATCTCAATTGCCAATCTAGTGCTTGGATGTGTCATGCAGCTATATTTGACTCTGTTATGCTGCCCCTTTGCACACTGTTTCCCATAGGGATGTCAGTGGACCTTTCATTACTCAGATCCAACTAAGAAAATCAGAGTTTTATAGACCTTCCTTTTGACCCAATTGATAACTGGACCTGAGTCAAGGTCCACAGTTTGGGTTCATTTACTATTTTTTTTTTTAGAAAGTCTAAATCTAGTCGGGTTCAAACCAAATGTCTAAAAAGAGTATATGTTGGGGATGACTAATGATATATGGCACATAATGTTGTCCATATCATGTGGTCGATGAAGACCGAAACAAATTTGTACATCTATGGTCTACTTTCTAAAGATTTACCTCATTTGGAAAATGCAACCACTCAAGTTAATTTACTGTATATGGATCCATGACTCACTGAAATATTCACAGTTTATATTAGACTTTTGGGGGTGTTTGGAAATGTACAAGACATTTTAAGAAATTTTGTTATATGGAGATGATCAATCTATGGGTAAATAGCTGTTTGGCTAACTTGAAATGTATTACACAATAGATATTTTCTTGTAAAACGTTAAATATTACATTATTCAAAAGATATAGAGTAGAAAATAATCTTTGGAATTAAAATCTTCAAAACATGGATTTTAAAGTATTTAGCCCAATATCTCTATGGAATTCATGGACAACCACATATAATTTTTTTTAAGACAACCACATATCATAGCGACTGATGTTTCCAAATTCCTACATTGATGATCGTTACTATTATTACTAATAATAAATGGACCCGAAATGATTTCAGTTATTATGTTGGTCCTACTATGATCACACACGTAGTAGGTCCCATCATATTTTAACGTTTGGTGGGCCCTACCATTGCTATCAATATTATGAAGGCCCCTTGTTGGTTGCTATTGTGTGTCATGCATGCAACTATCATAAAAGGTGGGTTCCATCATGATTGTCAACTTTAAGTGGAACCATAATGTTATAAACATTAAACTGTTACGTTGTTTGATATTACACTGTGATGTGATAATTTTCTGCAAATTTCATCAGAACATAAACTATATTGTTTGGCAATGAAAAAATATCTAGTTGTTAGGAATTCTGGGCTAAATTCATGTCTTGGATTAAACTTGAGTCCATTGGTATATGTTTTATTTTCTTAAATATGAATTGTTGAACGCGCCATAAGAAGTGCTAAAATCGAAGAAAATGGAAATTACTGCACGCGCTTGAGCAGGCTGAACAAAAGCAACCGTGTTCAAGTCTTCAAAGACTATGCTCAAGCCTAATAGGAAAAATTGCAAATAAGTAGATGTGCGTCACACGCTCTCGAGCAAGCGCTCACACGTGCTTAAGCACGTAAGCAGCATAAGCCCATCCAACTGCATAGATTTCTTTCCAATTTATGCCAAATTTGCCTATTTCATTTAGATTTAGTTTCTAGTCCTAAGGCAAGAATTTTAGGCTATACAAAAGGGGTTTTCTCTCAACTCTAAGTATAACATAACATATAGAACTCTTCTTTTTTTTGAATTGGGATTGCCATTGAAGAAATTATCTAGAACTTTCATGAGAGATTGGGCAGAAGGCTTCAAGTTCTAGAGTTGATGTTTCCACTTCATTGTAAGAGGTTTGTGACTTTCACTTCTTTATATCAAATTGTTGTCTTATTGAAGAAAATCGTTCGTTGTGGAGATCAAGACATTACTAGCGGGGCACAGAGTGATTACGTGCTGTGGAAATCTATTAAGAACAACTACAACGCTTTATGTCAAGGAACTACAACGCTTTATGCCAATGAACTAACTATAGGATTATGAGTATATCATGTATTGCGGACGTTAGTGATTGATCTTGTCCACTTTAGATTCATGGTTTTTTCTGTTTGGATTTCCACATTAAATTGTGTGTTGTCTTTTTTTTTTATTATTCCACTACATAGAAGTAGTAATCGAATTACAATTTATAAAAAATCATGTGCATTCTAAATCTTTCAATTGATATCAAAGCGAGTTTTACTAAATTGCTGTATTTTGAGCTAATGGATTCTCTAAAATGGAATTCAACATTGAGGAAGACTCTTTTACTGTGAAACCTCTTTTGTTGAAAAATGCTGTTAATTATACTTATTGTAAAGCACGCATAATAGCCTTCTTGAAATTAGTAGATGAAGGGGTTTGGAGAATAATGGCTGACTAGATATTCCTTCCCCACTATTACTGTTAATGGACAAACTATTGATTTTTCATTAATTTTTTTAATAAAACTATAATCATATTTTTCATTAGTTAAATTTCATTGGAAATCTCTAGCAAAGATGATTGTGATGAGCGAAAGGTCTTGATTTAATTGATAACATAAACATTACTCTTCAGCTTTTAGCTCTAATAATGAATGTGATGATCGGATTGAAGGATATAATGTGACAAACATTTTCATTCGAATCAAAGTGGAGCACCTACTCAATATATTATATAACTTTGAATTTTTGTTCAATAAAAATGTGTTTCACAAGAAGATTGAGCATACAATGAATAATGTGATCATATGATCGATGTAAGTGATTTTTATTTTATTTTCCTCTTTTTAATATACTAAAATTCACACTAACATACTCTAGGAGATGTTTCTAATCAGCAAGCAATAGTAGTAGGCTACTCATGCTGATTACTAACACGTAACATTATATTAATTATAATTTTTATTATATACTTAATTTTAAAGTGAAACAAACTCCTATTACAATAAAATTTGGAGGCAGCCTACTGGAGAAGGTGTGCATTTTAAATAGAGTTTTAGCGAGTGGGTGCCACCACATAGTTCTAATCGCCAATCACAGAAGTGGAAGCGCGAGTTACAAGTGAGTCACTAGCGGACTCGGACTTACAGCTGGCGAGAAAGAGAGAGATGATCCACGCGCAGCAATATAATATGAAAGGCACATCTTATAAAGTCACAAAAGCACACTCGAATAAGATGGAAAATGACTAAAGGATAAGATTTCTTCCTAGTTTATTCTTCTTTTCCTTTCCAGCTTCAAATCATACGGCCGGACCTATAAGTAGTCTACACTATCTGAAACAACTACTTCTATAAAATATTTTACACTTTCAAATGCTAAATGTAGGGTTGATGTAGACATGAACACATGGGCTTTAGGAGATGTTCATCAGTGACTTCTTACCAAAGAAAAAATCAATGAGATGCAAGACGACAAAGTGTGGCCTTATTGTGATTGTCCGAAATGTTTTATGCAGCTTTTGTCGCTCAAAGTTATCAAATGTTCTTTTACCCCAAAAATAAAAGTTATCAAATATTCAGTCTGCATGTTTACAATAATATTGCCATTGGAGATTTAGAATGTCAACAACTGCTGCCTCCCAAATTTTGAAATTCCATATTTAATTTGCAAAGTCATTGCATATTGATGGCTTTTTGGGTTCCACAACTCCCAAATTCGCTTACCAAATGTGAATCCAATTGGGGAACAACTTATAGAAAACTCAGATATCATTTGGGCAAAATTCTCAGATATCCTCCAAGCAAATAGGCGGATTTCACATGATACATTTTTGAGGATTATGAAGGCTAGTGTACATACTCACATTTATTGTTCAATCTTTTGGTAACCCAATTAAAGGAAATGTTTACTTACACATGTGAGGATATAAACACCAACTCATACATGAGAAGAAATGGAGGACTTGCATATGTGAGGACACCTCACATATTTCAAAGAGAGAGGAGGCCAAGTTTAATTTGAACCTATGACTTGCCAGTAAAAACATACTCTCCTTATTATTCAATTGTAGTCATTTTTAGAAATACATTTTTGTAGAATAGTAGGATTTCAATTCCATATCAACAAAAGGGCGCTAAAGTTTAATGTCTTACATATTATAAAAGTTTACTCTCTAATGGTAATGACACGAATTTTTATTTTCAATTAAAATTAATCTTGACCTTTAATTTGATCCGTGATGGATCCCACATGCATTTGTGTTATTTAAAATTTGAAATTATTTGTGGGACTATATTTTGTTAGAATTTAGCTTATTAGGGAGTCTGGTCGAGCCAAGACACTCAAATTGATTAAGTCTCTTATTGTTGTATTCCTACCTCAACTCCACCTTGAAATTTTTGTTCAATTCTAATTTGTGTTTTAGAGTTTTACCTTAATTGTTTTCCTTGGCTAACTTAGTATAGAACTCTTGTTCTTTTGAAGACTTTCTTTTCTTTTCCTATAAAAGGATATTATCTCTCTCCTCTCTCTAGACACATTAGAATGCTCTCCTCTCTTCCTCTTAGAGTGCTCCATTTTGGTAAGTCTTTTCTCTTCTTTTTCTTTATTTCTATTTTGAGTTACTATAGTAGTTAATTCCCTTGTTACTTTGCACACGATGGCATGGCTCTTCATTGGGCTTAGAATCCATCATCATCTAAGCATCACCGTCAACAGCATCCACCCTTCTTGAGACCCACCCAGTCATCACTATTAGCTGCACATTTCAAGGCCTCTTGACGCAGACCACACCTAAATTGAGACGAACCCAAAAACAATGCACATGAACAGTTTCACCCACTGCTCTTAGATGTATGCAGAGCCCACACCATTCAGGCCCAAACCTATATGTTAACCCATGATATATGATCCGCATCCAAACTTGACCTAGGTTAGTAATTACTACATGAACCTAGTCATTGGGCCAAATTGCTAAATTTATTTGTTAACTATTATTATCAGAGCCTCACACCAAGATTCCAAAAAATCCAGGTCAGATTCGTTGATCACCATTGAACTAGGCGAGTAGTCTTACTATGTTACCCTAGTACTTGAGTTTTCTATTCCTCATCTTGATTATGCTTTAAATCGTAATTTTTGAATTTATTGAAATAATCATAGGATTTTCGAGGATTATTGCTGCCATTGATTTGTTTGATACTCGCTAGACTTGATATTATTTCTATTGACACCATCTTGTTATAAATTAAATTGATTTGTGTATTACTATCATTGATCTCTTATTTGATTTGAGAATGATGGAATTTTGATGAAAACTTGATATCATTGGATTAATTCATATTTCTAACCCTAATCCTATTTGTGCATTTGAAATTGTGAATTGGAAATTCATGGATTTTTGGATTTTGTTATTTGTATACCATTGATCTCAAAGGCATTTTCTAACGTATGGGTAAAGCACCGTGGCAACGCTCACACGCGGATTTTAGCCCTTTTGGGCATAACATTGGGATTGGGACCCCTTTGTGCGATAGTCCTGGTCTGCAGCTAAACTCATTTTGTTTTGTGAATATTACCGGAATCTCAGGCCTCATGCCAACTTTGGATATGAAATGGCTTATTCCTAACGGGTACTTTGTGCTTAACGCAGTTTTAATTCTGATGAGCACACTTTGATATTTTATTTACAATGGAGATGCCTTATCTTTAGATTGGTTTTAGGATGTTGCTCCTAAATCGTGATGCTTTGATTAACCCCATCTGTTGCTTCGAAGATTGTACCTTTTTATCTTTATTAAATCTGTATTTGATCTAATCTTATTATTTGACTTTATCACATTTGAGATTGCTATATTCCGTTCCTTGTTGATTTGTTCAAAATTGTAGTTTCTAAATTTAATACCTTAATTGTTTACCATTTGCTACAGTTTCATAGTGAATCTACTTGCAGAGTTGTACTCACCCCCTTTATTTTTCCCCAGATTTCGCAGTTGAACCAGACATGAAGAATACATAACTTGCATACGGGACCGGGATTGAAGAATGAGTTGCGAGAATTTTGCTTTAAAACATTAGTAGCATGTGTTGGAGTTATTTTGTTCATGTAATTATTGTTTAATGAGATTGATTAATTAAATTTTCTTTTACTTTAGTTATTGTGGACCCGTCGTGCTTCGTGATTTGAGGATCCTAAGAATCTCAAATTTCGGGGTGTGACACCAATAATGACCATCCTCTAAATTAGTGTCAAATTAAGATAAGCACCACTTCATAGGGGACACATTTTTGTTGAATTGATTATACATGGAATCTATTTATTTTAAAAAGATATATCCTAATATAAAGAGCGTTTGGGAAGATTTACATAGGATCTAGAATTATATATTATATAAAAATTAAGGGCTTGTTTGTTTGCATTAGAATACATAGGATTCATAACATAATTAGTTAGAAATAAAGGTCAAAGGTCATTTTCCAAATATGAGCCTCAAATATTCTTTCCTTGTAGGAAAATATAGAACTAAAAAAAGATGATAAATGAATACTCAAACAGTAGCCTAGTAATTAATTTACTACATGATAAAGTGAATGTCTGTCTACATCTCCACCTAATTATAACTTTCAACCCTCACCTAATATCTTTCGGCTCTCACCTCTTCAATAATTCTTTGATAGAGTTGATTTTATAATGAGTTCCTTTTAATTTTAATGCAGACGAGTGCTTTTTTCACCTATGGATCCCATAATGAACAGTGTGAGGTTTTTAATCTATGCTATCCAATAAAACCGTAACCCTTCTTAATTAAAGGTGTGGGTCAAAATTTCCACAACGGTGACCCACAAGAAAATTGCCCTAAGAACTTAATAACTTAAAAGTCAATAAGTACACTGGCGAGGTGGTTAGAATTCTCACCAAACCCTCATCATGTAATCCGTCGGCTAGTAAGGTAAAACTATGGTTTTTTAAAACAATCCTAGGATGGTTCAAAGCTTCCCAATAATTCATGTGCATTTTTTCCATGAACTCCTAGAAAATAACTAAAAGAAAGAGTCAAACATTCTACTCAACTAACTAAAACGACACTTGATTAATAAACCACCAATGACTCACTAACACAGTCGTGTACAGTGTCATAATTCAGGGAGCACAACTATAGAGGAGCAACGTACCATATCAACCACTTGAGTTGAGGGGTCCCGGGATCAGGGAGCTAGTTTCCAAATTTCTACTTGTGAGACCGACCTGTGAGTCGATATAGTCTGCCATCACCTTAGGTAACTCTCAATGGGCTCTCTACTCATATGCCACTAAATCAAGGGGTCGAGTCTCTTACTATATTTTTTTTTATAATTCCCTAGTATGAGGGATGTTTATGACCCACAACGAGCCAGGTCAAACCCTATGCAAGTACAGCACGTTCACTTAATGGGCTCAATACTCGGCCCATATTCGCCATGGGCATATAACTCAGGCCCATGCTCAGATTCAGTTAGTATATCTTTTGTGTTAAATATGTTGACTAGGTTGGACCATTAAGGTCTTTAGGCTCAGGCCAATGCCAACTATTAATTGACCTAGAAAATTAGGGCCAGGTACAGCCCAAGGGTCAAGCAATGGAAGCCCAGTCTAGACCTAATGTGGATCAGGCTCGAGTTGATCAGGACCAGTAGCATCCCCACCCATTATTTGCAAGCTTGTAATAATATTCTCTACATTAAAGGCGAAAGAGGGTCCCAAATGCTCTAGGAACCAAAACTGAACAACTAATTTATGGGTCAAAAATTTGGGCCATTTATAATTTAGGTCCAGATCAGTTATCTACTGGATGGCCAAACAAAATAAACTTCAGTTCTAGTTTTCAACGGCTTTTACAGAGGATGGCCTAAATGCATGATCCCACAATTATATGTAGCATGTAAATATATATTAACTATTGCAAGTGTATCATTTTTTATATTTAAGTATTCAGTCTTTGAAGAACAGTATCTTACCTTATTAGTAAGACACCGTAGTTCTCACTAGATTTCGAACCTGCCCACCAGCCTTGCATGCACAAGTCCCTATTGTGTCACATGTGTAAGTTAATCCTCTTTACATGCGTGAGTTTCTATTACTTTGCATATGCAACTTTGTCACGGACCAACCCCCCGAGATAGGTCTGGGTCCTTGGCTTCCTGGCCCTTTATTTGGGTCTTAATGGGGGTTTGGAACTTCAATTTACATTCATTAAAAGGGTACGAGCCTGTAATGTGGACCTGGTTCAGATCCCCGTTCACAATGGAATCTAATGTCCACATTGAACCTGCCTAAGGCTCTGCTTTATTTCTTAATGGGCCTAGACTTGGGCAAATGTAGATCTAGCCCTTAACTTACAGCTTCAAATGGTTCTTCTGGCATGAGTTTATATAAGGACTCAAGAAGAAGGCCTAACGTCATTTGGTGCACATGATATCTGCCAATTCTTCTCATATGTATGCATACCACAATTGACATATCTCCCTCAATTGTCATGTGGGCCGTGCTAAGGGCATGTTTGGAAATGGTGCACTTGATATCCGCCATTCTTCTCATCTGTCTACATATTACAATTGGCATATCTCCCTCAATTGTCATTCCTTAGGCGGGTTGTGCTGGGGCCTATTCGATTGTGAGCACTTAAAAATGTATTATCTAGAGTATTTAGAACACTCCAAATGCCGTCTCAAATTTGAAAGTGCCCAGGGATAGTCTAGAATTCGACATGCTGGATTTCTAGGAATTCTACCCCGGTAAAAGTAGCAATTGGAATACAAGCGTTGTAAGTTCTCTTGATATTCAAGCGTTGTTACTTCTCTTGATATTTCATAAATTCATTAAGATAGCTCCAACATTTCTGTCCGAAATTCCTAACGGATATGCTTGGAACCTAACGGTCAAAAGAGTGTCTTGGCTTTCAAGAAAAAGCACCAGGACGTGCTTTTGGACCCCATAAACTCATAATTCAACTAATATAACATTTTTTTAAAACCACATGATCACACCTCCTCTGAGATCAGGTCTTGTAATGCTCCTCTGAGTTCAGGTCTTTTCAATGGGGCTAATCTATTAAAATCAAAATTACTCAACATGACTAAAAATTCTAGAATGCTCAGAATTTATTTCATATTGTGATTCGATTACTACTTCTATGCGGCGGAAAAATAAAAGTAATCAATCACATAAAGAAAACAATATATAATATAACATGGAACCCCAAATAGGAAAAAATTTTGAGTCTATACAGACAAAATCAATCACTAACTTTTGCGATATAAGATATACTCACAACTCTACAGCCAATCCCTCGACACAAGGCATTATAGTTGTTCTTGATAGATCTTCATAATAAGTAGTCTCTCAGTGTCCCCCTACTAGCACCTTAATCTCCACAACAAATAATTTTCTTTAGAAAATAAACAATCTTCCACAAGGAAGTAGAAGTTACAAATATCTTACGATGAGGTACAAGCATCAATTTTAGAACTTGAAGCCTTCAGCCTAATCTCTCATGGAAGCTCTAGATAATCTTTTCAATGGTAATATCAATTCAGAAGTTGGAGAGCTCTATGTGTTGTGTTGTACTTATGATTGAAAGAAATCCTCTTTTTATAGCCCATAATTCATACCTTAAAATTAAAAATAAAATTCAAGTGAAACAAGAAGTTCCGGCACAGATAGGAAAGAAATCCATGCAATTTGGTGGACTTTTGCCATCTATGCTCTCGAGCGCGCTTAGTTTTCCTACATGCATTAACAAATTTTTCGAAACTATAACTTTGTCGTTTTAACTCCGATTTACACAATATTGAGCTCTACGAATATTTACTCGAAATGAGTTTTCCAATGGTAGGTAACTTACCCATATCCAATGTACGGTTTCTAAGATATGACCTTTTTAATTCATGTTGTCCTCGGAAAGGCACTTCAGTTTGCGTTATCTTTAATTCAACTTATCCAGCACATAACCACTGTCTATTTCAAATGTAAAATACAACTCGATGGATTTAAGTTTTGTCCAACTTATGACTTAGCCAATACAAAAATACTTAACAATGACCCATCTTCCTTGTGTCTCTATGGTTGCATGATTAGGAACACATAAAAGAGGTCAAAGATTTAAGGATTGGAACACTCTCTTTTAAAAATAATAATAAATATAAATAAATAAATAAATAAACCAACGATATAATAGAGTAAAGAGCTAACAGCCCAATAAATTAGTCATGTACACAAATTACTACAGAAAGAAGGCATTTTCCCCACCCTTCTCATGAGAGAATTGTTCCTTTCATAGTTTTCTGAAGTTTTTTTTTCCTTTTTCGGCTAAAAACAGTTTCATAAAGTTAATTAACCAAAACAAATTATTTTCTCGCAAAAAGTTTACCCAAACACGGTATTTTACTAGTGAAAAAGAGATAAAATCTCTTCACAACTTAACATCCAAACGACCGATTAAGTTTTTTTGGCAGCACCTAACCTAATGCTCTTTAATATCATGTTTTTTAAGAGAATCATATTATCCTCTCAAGAAATCAGACTTGCCTACCAACCATACAATATGCATTGACCTAATGCTGGAAAAGAATCAAAAGATTTCAAAATTTTTAAAATTCAAGGAAGAACTACCAAACTGTGGATTTGGATTTGACATATTACCTAACTGCTCAATTTAACATCAAAGGACCAAAAGGCAAATGAGATAAGAGAGCATATTTGGGTAGCAAACAAAATAGTCTTCGTATGCATGAAGAATGGAATTGGGGAGAAGAATTGCTCACACCTTTAAATTTGTAGCTGAAGACATGGTTGGTTGCTTTAAAGTATCTTTAATTTAATAATTTTTCATGCCAAGCTTATAAAAAAGAATAAAAGATGCCAGACTTACAAGCAAAGAGTTTTGTTGTTCCACCTTCCTTTCCATATGCTTTTAAGCACTTGGCATAATTTAAAGACTCAACTCAACTTAACTTAACGTGAACGGTCGGTCATCAAACCAATGACTCGGTCAAGCCTGACCAGTTGAGGGAAGCCCAAAGGCTTAAAAGCAAGATAATTGGCTTGGCACGAAATGGGCCAGGGGAGCCAGGTGCATTTTTCTTCTGGGCTAGAATTTTTGTTTACTGGAGAACTTTCAAAGTAGAACTGGTCTGATATCAAAAAGGACTCAAATGATTTGATTGTAGAAAAATGTCGAGTTCTTTAAATGTCTACCAAATGGGCATGACAACATTATCAGCAAGATAGATGCACCATCTTTGTCTCTACAAATTTTTGAATTGAAGTCCAAACGATTGGGGTCTTTTTTTTTTTTTCTCCTATGTCAAACCCCAAATGTGGCCAGTCCAATACTTCGTTCTCCATCACACTTATCTGCGCCTATGATATCGTGATCCATTTTTTGCCTTGGAACACTTTGATTCAGTTTCTCAAATTCATCCATTTTATAAATAAATGAGCATCACATGGTGTCCTACAATCATTAACCTCTCCAACTAAAACCGGCCTTACACATGTCCGGACCTCTGCCAAAATTAAAAACAACTGAAAATCACATGGTCTGATTATGTTCACCTAATCGACTCCCAAGTTCTCATCAAATAAACTCGAAATATAGCTTAAAAATGAAAGAAAGATGAGAATATATATATATAAACTGATCACCCAAAGCTTGCCTCCGGATGCCATTGGCACTAAATTATATGAAGATGGAGGAAATCGAATATATGTAGGAAGATGTAGAGAAGATAAGGTGTTAAAGATGAAGGAAGCCCTACAACAAATGGATTAGTTGGGAAAGATGAATGTGGTTGTCATTTGTCAAGTAGGGTAGCTGTTGATAAAGATAGTATTTTCCAGCCACTCAAGTTTTCTGATGTCATTTTAATCATTATTATAGGAGGGTGGAGAACCATCTCTTTAAAAAATTTACCGCGCACTTCTTGTAGGAATATCACCATGGCACCCTCTAACTAACCAAGGTTATCGACTCCCTTTGAGAAAAGATGGGCAACACACCCATTAAGAGCCTATGCCTGGCGCTCCATTATTGCAAAGGTTGGTCCCATCATTTTCCACCAATAGTTAGTTGAAGCTGATCAACAAATGCTGTGATCTGGTGAACTACCATCCTTGAAGCATTTCCAAGATGCCTTCTTTACATCTTTTGACAGGATTGACTTTCGTTCCATTTCTAAGAAATTATAATGGGCCACCCGATTATTTAGCTAAGTTGGGCTTTGATACTGCTAAAAACTTTGAACAGCTGAATAAACATCCAGCGTGGTTATCTGATATAATTTACTTTGTTCTGCTGTTTTCTTGATTTATTAAGATTCTCTCTTAACTAAAAAAAATATATCTTCTTTACTAAACTGGACCCTCAGAGGACCCAGTCAATTGGTCCCTCAGACTGCAATGGTTGGACAATATGTGTTCAATATGACACAACTCGGAATGAAATTTCTTTCCAAACAATCATAGCCAGGGGGGGAACATGCAATTCATCAGTCCCTGCGACTGTTGTTGTCTTCCCCTTCCACATTTTGGAGCAAAATAGAGTAGGAAATTTGGTACCTATGAACAAGCAGTGATAGGTATTTGTTACCAAGAACATAAAAAAACTATTAAACATATGCAGTACCGATATATATGTATATTACATGGACAGGAAGATGAGGACGAGCTAAGATTAGGGACATGGCCTTCTTCCTCCTCCACCTTGGATTATTTTTAATTGCTCTAAGTGGAGGAGTACCATGCATACATGCATGGGGCAAAGAAGGGCATTTCATGGTTTGCAAGATGGCAGAGGTTAAGCTTTTCTTCATCACTTGTTTTTCCCATTCCTCATTATCTGTTTGAGGTTTATTGTCAGCTGGGATGAGACTTGTTTTTTTTTTTTTTCTTGTTCTTCTTTTTCTTTTGTTTTTTGTTTTTTTTCATTTTTTGCAGCCCCTGTTGAAGGAGGACGCAATGCAAGTGGTTCAAGATCTTCTTCCAGAGGTTGCCGGAGGTGGTCTTGCAGTGGTGTGTTCATGGGCCGATGAGATGCGGTTCAGGTACCGGTGGTCCAGCCCTCTTCACTATGTCAATACGCCAGGGGTCTGCAATTTTGAGTATAAGAGTATGTTAATTATCTTCTAGATTTACTAGAATGGTTTCTAATTAGCTATTAACTATTTAATTAAAAAAAGCTATTAACTATTAAACTCTGAGGGGTGGCTCTGTTGGCCTAAGACCACGGTTATTAAAAAAAAACTATTAACTATTTGCCCTCAGCTTCTTTAATAAAGGAAAAAATCATTTTTATGGGCTTATTTTTTTCTAGCCAAAATCCTTGTTGATATCTTTTCCATCCTCCAAATGTCAATGGGTACAAGACTACCATTTCGAAACTTGAATTTGGTAATTGTTCTTGTTCAAAAATTTGTCTATGGTCATGACTTATGACCATCTTAAAGTCAACCAAGAAGGTGCCACCTAGTTTGTGGTAGTTTGTGTGGGGTCATTTACTCCTATCTCACAGGAAGATAAAATGTGAAGAAAATAAGCCTAATGGTTATTTCTATTCACCCTATCTATGGAAATGAAATAGATTTAATGCAAATTCGCCTTTGAGCAGTCATTTACTATTTTAAAATTTAGAAAAAGGAAAAAAATGAAAGAGCTGATATTTTCAGATTTCTTACCAGCGTCCCAACTTAATGGAGCCAGGTATCTCCCCAACCAGTAAAGGCAGATTTAAGCCTGACTTTCCTGTGTCCAGGCTGTTTAGTGTTAGAATCCAAGTCTGGTCCTGGTCCAACATGGACCCAAGAGCTTGTATATGGGTCCACCCATTCAGACCCGGTTTCAAGCTTTATGTTTATGTCTTTTTTTAAATTGAGTATGCGTACGTTAAGCACGTGATATATGTGCCTATAAAATATAAACAGGTCTAATAAGAATCCAATGGACTTGCGATTGTAAGCTTGGATCCTCCCTCTTCAGGTTTTTAGACCCTGACATGAAACAAGGTCCGACCTGTCAGAACCAATTGCATGACCAAGCCTGTAAATGGACTCAACCTGAGCCCGACTCAAGCCCACTGACAACCTCACCTTACCTCCATGAGAGATGGCCCTTCTTAATTGACCACTTGAAATTTCCTAGATGATCGTCCGTGGGGGAGTTTGGTAAATTAGATATCTAAGTAAAAGTCCGACCCCAATGTAGAAACCATCAATGGGCGGCCAAAATCCATACGCATTTTGTGGCCTTACCTAGTCCGGCTAAAGCTGTCCAACTCGATAAATTTTGATAGATGCGTAACTCAGGGACCCCATTCAAATTAAATATCTCAAAACATGAAAAATGTTGTCTCAATTGAACTGAGATTACATAAAAAAATAAACCACACTTGGTCCCCAATAATTGGCCTTTGTTAAATGAATAGATATGGAACTTTTTTGTTCCTCCCCCTAACCATCCATATATTTCCTCTTCTATTGTTTCATCCTCTAATGCATTGATCGCTGTCTGCGACCATGAAAAGGAGACTGCCACAATTCTAAATGGGAGGAAGGGATGTGTGTAGTAGGAGCAATCAACAACTACACCGCACAGCTACAGACCTATGGGGATTCATCAAATCAATGTAATAACCAACGTTTTTTATTTTTATTTTAAGAAGATTGCGAGAGAGAAAAGTTGTCTCTGTGGTCATTGTTTTTCTTCTCATGTACTTCATTTATTGAAGTAGGTTCATATCATATGATTTTGTGTATTACGGTGCAAGGGATTATCAGATAACCTGACAGAGAGCTTGATGTTTCTCTCACATTTCATGGGAGATGTACGTCAACCTCTCGAAGGTGGCAACACCATACGCGTCCGTTGGTATCAGAGGATGACGAACCTTCACCATGTACTCTCTCTCTCTCTCTCTCTCTCTCTCGGGTCAGGCCCATCTTCTCTAGGTCCACCCTTTTTTTTAAATTTTTAGAGGTAGGATTTAGGTTGACATTTCTAACCCAAGTTAAAAAAAAAAAAAAGGTTTGGTTTCAAGTTGAAATTCTTTTCTTGTTTAATAAATTGGGTGGGTTTTGGTTGGGTTCATTCTTGCTATTTATATGCAAAAATGCAACCCAATCGACCCGCCAAGAACCCCATGCTACCCATTGCCACCCGAATGCTGATCTGAGCACCAGACCCAAGTTCAATAAATGGGGCCCTCCCTTTACCTGGTTAACCAGTGGATCCAACCAAGAAAATAAGGAATGGACCACTTTATGATCCCAGTTAATCTGAAGTCCGGTCTTAGTATATTAATTAATAATCAAGTCCAGTCATTCTATGGAGCCAGTTTGGAAACCTGTTCTGTGATGGGCGCGGGTTGTGTTAGGTCTGATAAAGGTTGGTCCCTGCTCCCTCTGATCCAAAAGAGCTCATTTACCTCATCATAAGCGGGTTGGGCAGGCGATACCCAAACCAATACCTTCACTCGATCCACTACCAAACCCAAAATTGGCCAGCTTAGGATGGGCCATCCATTTAACCAGACCCATTAGCATCCCTCACTGAGAGTAACAATCAATCATGTGACATGTTTTTTTCTCTTTTCTTCTTTGTTTTTTTATTTTTTTATTTTTGGAGAATAAAAAGGTGTGGGACGAGAATATAATAGAGACAGCCATGAAGGACTTCTACAGAGACGATCTCAGCCTTACGATCGATGCTATACACCGGAATCTTACTGTAAGTGGATCATCACCATCCAAACTTGTGTTTTCTTCCAATATTCCAGGATTTATTACGAAAATTTGTCATGACAGGATGGATGGTCGGATGAGATCCCTGATTGGGAGAGCTGTAGTGGAAAGCTAGTGACTTGTCCAAACAAGTGAGCTTAAACTTTCTACTCTTTCCTTTTGCTGCTGTACATCTACATCTAGCCAGTGGTGGTGCTGGATTAACCCTTCAAAGAACATGGAATTTGCAGGTATGCATCAGAGAGTGCAAGACTGGCATGCAATTATGCATACAAAGATGTTAGTCCTGAATCAACATTAGGAGGTGAGTCGAAAAAGGAGGGTAAATTATAAACAGAAGTTTGCCAGAAACAGGTGCATGAAAATCCCAGGTTTAAGAACTCGCTCTAATTCACCCTAACTCAGTCCAACTGGGCCTAGCTATTGATTGAGTCGGGCATGTCAAGAACCTTACAAGGGTCCTAGTTACTCAGCTTGCAGGCTTTCAAATTGGTTTTCGGGTTTTTCGACAATGGGCTTGATAGGTCTGACCCAAAGAGTGGATTTTAGTCGCATGTGATTCTGTGGCCCACAGGATGGACCATTCCTAAGGTAGGAGCAATGTGGCCATCCTCGGTAGAGTGTAGCAGACCTTAGAGAGGTGGTAAAGCCCTCAGGGAAGGAAAGCATATGGATTTCATGCAAGATAACACAATCCTCTGGCGAGGGAAAAGCCTCTGCTCAGGTTTAAACCCTGACCAGGCAAGCAAGAACAGACACCTCTTACCAATGAGGAAAGAGGCTATTCTTGCTCACTGAGCAAGTCAAGCATAGTCAAGCGTCTATACAAGTAGAGCTATACCATTCCAATCTGAGCTGGATCAAGCAAAAGCTTGGTTCATTAGACAAGCTTGAGGCAAGCCTAGTAGAGCCGAACCAAGCTTTCTTACGAGCTAGACTGGCTTGTTGACATTCCTACTCATAGTTATTAATTATTTACTCATATTGCTTGCTTACTTGTAAGTAGCAACAACTTTCTGCATTTGCATTTGGGCCCATACCCAAGAATTTTCCTTCTCATTCTTTGAACTATAAATTAGCAAAACCATAAAATCTTTTTAAAGTGTGCCATTACTTTCCATGTTCTCTGTCTGCGTGATTAAGATTTTAGGTGGGTAAAAAAATATGAGATACAAATAGAAGTTAATAGCATTGTCACACATAGTTAAAAATAATATTTATAAAGATCATAGGTAAGAATAGTGAAATAATTGGGTGACTATTGAGACAGTCTCCCATTGTTCTTCTTTAATTTGTCAATAACTAAAATTGCACATATGATCCAGCATTTTCAAATATTTTTCAAAATACAAACGGTACTTTTGACGGTAGGGGCATCACTCACCCTTTTTTTTATATAAAAATTTATAAAATTACCCAAATGCGCCCCCCCCCCCCCCCCCCCCCCCCTTCTCTCTCTCCCTCCCACCCCTCTCCCTCCTAGTCGACAACGACACTCCCAGTCGACTGGTCGCCCGACGACGGATAGAGAGCCCCTGAGTGGGACCGTCGTCGTCGACTAGGAACTAGGGGTGGGGGTTGACATTCCCCTCCACCAGAACCGATGATCATCGCTGGGAGGGGGGACGTGAGAAAGGGGAGAGAGAGAGAGGTAGAGATAGGAAGGAGAGGAAGAGAAGATGGAGGGGGGGCATTTGGGTAATTTCATAATTTAAAAAAAAAAGGATAAGTGTCCTAAGCTCTTTTTTAGTTCAAATAGCTCCACCCTTTTTGACAATGAATAAAAGAAAGAAAAAAACTATTTTTAACAAATACACAATTTTTTGGGATATTTTGTACACAAAATTTGAAGCAGATTTATCACCTTGCTTGAACAATTGTAATAAGAATGGCTTTTTTAATTTTTACAAATAACCACATCCTTCATCTAACAATCTTAGTCAGCCACGTTGACTTGCACTCAAACATTGGCATTTGACAATAAAAACTAGAGGACTTTACCAAAAAATTAGAGAATTTTACCAAAAAAATCATGTAAGAAGACCCTTAAACCATAAACTTCACCCAAGGTCTGGGTGTAATGCAGTAGTCACGTATGATTGCCGCCAATTTTTTTTTAATCTAATTGGAAAGCATCGAACTTGCCCCTCAAGGGCGAGTTTGATGCTTTTGTTAGGGGTAAAAACGAAATAAAAACCATAGCTTTGCAACTTTGGCTTTCTGATATTCGATAGAGGTGCCAAGGGAAGGCCTGAAGTGGGAAGGAAGGTGGTAGGGAGGGTGGAGGAGGGAGCTGTGGAGGATGGATTTCGGAGTCCCTATCTCTCTTCCTCGACTGCAGCAACAAGACAGCGGCTGGCGACAAGGACACCGGCTATGACGGGCCGGCTACAGTGGCTGCAGCGCACGGGCGACCGACAAGGCAGTGGCTCGATGACGATGACGATGTCAACGAGACCTACACGGTGGTGGAGGCAACGGCAGTGCCTCCTCTCTTTGTCCTGGTTTGTCTTCTCTGTTAACATTGGGTGGCAGCGGCGCCTTCATCTCAGATCTGGGAAACCAAATCCTCAGTGATCTTCTTAGGCGACCAAATCGCAGAACCCTTGTGTGCGATGGGTTCTGCAAAACGAAACCGAGAGGTTTGCTTTCTACAAATTGGACTGCAACCAACCCAATCCTTTTTCAACACCAAGAACAGTGCAAGAGCCCTCTCTCTGAACTTAGTGTCCGATGGCCCCAACCACCTCCTCCACAGCTCCCTCCTCCACCCTGCATGGCACCTCCCTCCCCCACACAAGTTGTAGCGCTGCGGTGTTTTTTTTTTTTTCCCCCTAACAGAAGCATCGAACTCACCCCTTTTACCCCTAACAAAAGCATCGAACTCACCCCTAAAAAATGAGTTCGATGCTTTGCAATTAAATACAAACAAAAAAATACAGCAGTGGTCATACGTGACTACTGTAGAACACCCAAATCTTGGATAAGGTTTATAGTTTAAAGTCCCCTTATATATATATATATATATTTTTTATAAAATCCTCTTAAAAATTATTTACATCATTTTGTGAAAGAAACAGACATGCGCTCATATCAAACCCATTTTAATAAAAAGTGGAGCATCAAACCTAGTTAAAATAACTCAGGTTCAATGGTCTTTCTGTGCTAACATCTTCACTTAATCTAAACCAAGTCAATCTATGGGGTCTTCATCCTTTTAGGATAAATGAATTGTATTTTCTCAATTGATAAAATTGTCTTTTTGTTTACCAGCTAAGGTAAGGTAGCTGACTAATATTAAAATTAATGACAATACTTTCTTTTTTTTTTTTTAATGACACAAGGTGTCCCTTGTCACCCCAGTCTTCAGACCTTTCACCACCGGCCCGAGGTTACTTTTAAACGGAGCAGGTTTGGTATCACAACCTAGTGACCCGCCGGGGGCGGGCTGGGCTTGGATGAGATAAATTTGAAATGAGGCAAATTTAGATTTACCCCAACCCATACCAAACTTGCCCCATTGCCTTCCCTACTCAAAATATACAGTTTTGTGAAATCGACCTAGTTTTTTGATGTGTTCAACCACTGTTTTGTGTTAATTACAGATGATTATTTCTTTTCCCGGCTTCCTATTGTTCAAGAGAGGATTGCACAAGCTGGTGTAAGATTGGCTTCATTTCTTAACCAGATATTTGATGCAAATGTTGGCAAAAGAACGGCAAGGATAACACAGAAATGAGCATTTTGACAATGTGTATCCATCAATCATTGATTGTAAATTAACAAAACCATATTCTCTGCTTCAGCAATCACTTTACCTGTGCGCCTAATTACTAGTAATTTTGTTTGCGGGTAATTGATTTTGGCAAAGAACAAAACAGCTATCATCCTTGATATAAGGGGGTGTGCCTAGAAGGTCTGGGATACATGTTGAGAATCATATCCACTCAAGTTCAAGCACGGACGCAAGGATGCTCTCTCTGATTATTAACTCGAAGATCCCCTTATCCCAAAAAAAAAAAAAAAAAAAAACACACACACACACACACACACACACACACACACAACAAAAATACAAGATCCAAACACAATAACTATAAGACCAAGATCACGGTAAACATTAGGAGAAATTCAGACCACATACTCATTTTGGTGTGCCTGATGAGTCCTAGAGACTGGAAATTCAACTGCTCATGTATAAAATACAGGTTTGACTGAAACAATAAATAGAGAAAACATGTTTCAAAATTTAATCATTTTTCATGCGACCAATCCAAAAGACAACTCCAATCGGAATGGGCTGATGATAATACCTGATGCTAAGAGAATTGATGCCATTAATATTGTGCCGATAATTTACACCAGATTGAACCTACTCTATGCCCACATGCATGACAACTCTATCTAATATATGTAAAGGATCAACATCTTCACCATCAAAAACTCCTTTCATATCTATTTAGAGGTGCCTTCATGAGTTCTGTTCATATCTATTTAGAGGTGCCTTCATGAGTTCTGATTTTCCACTCAGTCCCTGTTCAAAGTCATACCTCATTCAATGTAATCTTCTTACAAACCAGTTAACAAATGAAGAAACACTAAGACACAAAAAAGAAACACTAAAAATGTATTACCCAGACTTTCTTCTTTCACCATTATTTCCTTCCTTTGGGTTTGAATATTTTCTATTTTCTATTTTCAAATATATCTTTTTCCAGAAGATATCTTTCACTCTCAAAGTTCTCCCCAAAACCTGCCAAATATCCAAAATCCTTCTCCCAATCTCCATTTGTTTTGACTATTTTCTATATCAAATCTCTCTTTCCAGAAGATATCTTTCCCTCTCTCTCCAAGTTCTCCCCAAAACCTGCCAGATCCAAAATCCTTCTCCCAATCTACATTTGTTTCAACAATAAATAAAAAGAAAAAAGACATCTTAAATATCTCTTACAAAAATTCATCTTAACCACCTATATTAATGGTCGATTGTTGGGCAATAATGGCTTTGACCAAATTGGTTATATATAAAAATCAGAATCCCTTAGCTGAGCACCGGTGCTCACATTATGGTGAACGCTGGTGCTCCGGAACACATAGTGGAGCTCATCATCTGATCCATCAACTGGACCCAATAGTCACCGATCTCAGGGTTTGGCACCGATCCGAATGAACTAGACCACCAGTGGATTGAGTGATGGCCATAGATCAATTGGGGCCAGTGAAGATTGGATCCCCAATCACCATACACGGGCTGTGTTGTGGGAGATCTTTCGATCCTCCTTGGTCCCATGCCCAGGTGGGTCCCATGCTGAGCAACGGTACTCGGTATAGGGGTTCCCTATATTTAACTTCATTTGATGACTGTTGAGATTATAACCTTCTCATGGGGGTCTTTCAAAATAAATGGCTAGGATCTTACTATTCAAATTTAGACGTTTACATACCTAACAATGAACCTTTCCTTCCTGTCCAGCCATCTACCAGGGATAGGTGGCTGAAGGAAGCTTCCAAAAGATGTTCGGCCAAACAGCATAGGTAAAGGATTGGAGTTTCTAAAATTAAAGTAAATTAAAGTCATACATCTATGATATATTATATAAATATGACACATACATTTAACAGACCTATTATGGTTCAACAGCCTCAAAGTTCAGAATAAGGGTGCAACCAATTAAGATTTGAATCCTAAAAATTAACCCAAGTTTGGCTCATTGGACCAGGTGCCCGAGTTAGACTGAAAATGGGATGGGGGTTGAATCCAAACAACATAACTTTAGAGTAGGAGAGATAACCGATGAACATTAACGTTACAGACAGCAACAATCATTCTCATCACAAAAGAAATTCCTTTTACCAATTGTAGAAAGGTCTTAAATAGTGGACAAGAGCCTGGGGTGGAAGATGCTCATTATTGCAACCTCCTTCAGGTAGTGGGTTCAAGTCATGTTTGTTACCATCACAAAAAAGGGTAAAAAGATGTAAAATCACTAAGAGATTGATGATAAATAGAGGGTGCTAATTGGTTAGAAAAACAGACACCTATATTTTAGGAGTGCCCAATTTTATAGGAGACAAGGGGCAATCACAGTATCTATGCGACGACAAAAAAAAAAAAAAAAACAAAAGGAGGCTTAGTTAGTCACAGTATTATAATTACATCCCTAGATAGTGTCCTATGGTAGTATGAGGTCTAACACATGAGCATAGATTGAACAGTACAGATAATCTCCAAAAGACATAATATAGAGTTCTATAATATCTTGGGTTTCCAGACTTCCTCTTAGATGTCTTTAATCAAATGATACCCTGCATTTGTTCATACCGACACAGCGACACTACAGCAGATATGTATTGGTTTTTCACCTGGGAATTATGGACATTACTGATACTTGAATCCATGCTGAATTCACTTCAATGAGAGTGATATTGCACCATTAGATCAATCAATATGTGTATGTTATCTACACATGATAAGCCCAAAGATGCACATCACTCCAGGATTGGACTAAAATTTGGTCTATTTGGTTGCTGGTGGGATAAGATTGGCTTTGATCAGACAGGTGGGTCCCACATACTGGCGGCAGCAAAAGGTCACCATTATATGTGTGTAAGTGGAAGCTTGCATCTCCAGCCCCATTTAGTAACAGGGGAGGTCGTCAATGCATCAATAGGAGATGACCCAAAAATGAGCTTAAATGGGTTCCTACAAGCACAGTTATCAAGCCTAATTTTTTGATAGCAGAGTGATCAGAAAGATTATTGAAGTTAAATCCAATCAGAATGCAGCTTGGATTAGAGTCAAAATGGGTCTAGTATCATTTTTATTTTGTGATTTCAATTCAAATTTTAGTTGTTTTACAATATCGCAATCCAATCTTACTCTCAAAAAATTTAAGCATTTTGTAACTTCTTCATTGGGTTAAGCTTTGACAAAACTCACATTGAGCCTTGATTTTCAAAGGTTACTTACACCAATTCTGTTTCAGTCTTTTAAATGCCTTGTTTAAGATGGAATCTTACAAGGGGGAGCAATCTTCTACATTGATTTGGTTAGGTCTTGCTCCACCTTGAGTTAAAGCCTTCTATTGGTTGGCAGTTTTATTTTATCGCTCTGTTGGTTGACAGCTACAGGGAAGATCACAACAGCAGATAATTTAAGGAGGGGCTTGATATTGAATTCCATATCAGACATGTCTTGTTTCTATGGGAGGGAGAGGGAGCCGATAAATCACATATTCCTTCACCAAGGACTTGCTTCGCACATTTGGGGGTATTTCTTCAAAAACTGCAATGTACCTTGTTGTACCCCAGTGTTGCTGAGTGAGAGAACGGAGGCTTGGAAGGGATCTCATTTTGTCAGGTGCGTGCTAATCTTCTAGAAGATCATTCCTTTCTAGTGGAAGATCATTCCCTTTTTTCTATATTTTAGTCTATATGGAAGGAGAGGAATGAGATATTTCTTATCAAGAAAGAATCGTCTTGAGAGGATATTGTCTAAAGCATCTATGAGAATTACTCATCGGGCCCATGCTAGAAAAGAATTTTCAAATGTCAACATAGATAACACCATGTATAATTGAGGAGCTTGTTAACTCTACCAGCTTTCATTGATAGTCACACTCTCAAGCCCGGCTAGAGGAGGATTAGGTAGGTTGACAGCCACATAAAATTTTGTCACAACCCAAACATGAATTCTAAAATAAGAACATTTTGAGATCATGCTATGGGACTTTAAGCGATGCACCTTAACACCACTCAGTTGCATTGGAAAGTAGGCAAGGGCAACTAAACTATTCTGGACAAGTGCGGCTAAAGAAGTTACTCTAGAAGAAAAAGAGAAGGACTTGACTTGCTACTTAGGAGAAACTATCGTAGAATGAGTTAGGAGACACTATCTTAGATTTTGCATTAATATTTGATCTTGTAATAACAAATACTTGCTTTAAAAAGAGAGATAAGAATTTGATTGCCTATAAAAGGGGAACTAGCAAAAGCCAAGTAGACTTTTTCTAGTTGAAAAACATGAACAATTGGCATGTAAGGGCTGTAAGATTATTCCAAGAGAGAGTTTGGTCACACAAAATAGGCTACTAGTTTTTAGATATTTGCATTAAAAATAGAAAGAGAATGGTAGTAAATAAAATGTCAAGGTAGAGGGATTTGAAAGGAGAAAGAGCAACAATATTTAAGGCTAAAGTGATTGAGGAGAGAGAATAGAACTAGAACAATGTGGAATCAAATGGTTAATTTATTAGAACGGTTGCGAAAGAGGTTCTTGGAGGGTCGAAAGGGAAAACATACTAACAAAGAAATCTGGTGGTGGAGTGTACAAGTTAAAAAAGCTGATCAACAGAAAAGACATCATTATAAAGTTTTTGGCAGGGGCCTAGGAATCTAGAAAACCATGAGATGTATAAGAAGGCAAAGAAAGTCATAAGTGTTGCAAAGTTAAAAGCATATGATGACCTATATAATAGGTTGGGAACAAAAGAAGGAAAAAATGATATTTTTATACTTATATAAATAAGGAAAAGGAAAAGTAGAGACTTAAATCATATAAATGTATTAAAAGCAATGACCAAAAGGTTCTAGTGAAGGAGAACAATATCAAAGAACAATGGAGGGAGCATTTTAGCAAACTTCTAAATGACGACTATGTAGGAGACATAAGAATAAGAGTGTAGACCTTTGTTAGAAGAATTTTTTTCTTTTTTTTTTCCGCTCAATTAGGGTGTTGGAAGTGAGGAAAACATTGAAACAAATGAAGACAAAGATATTAATGACAAAAAAGATGCCAGATAAATTGAGAAGAAGTGTTGTAGTAGTACCTATTTAGAAAAACACAGGAGATATACAAAACCGCACCAACTACCGTGGAATTAATCTTATGTGTCATACTTTGAAGCTATGGGAGAGAGTAATGGAGCAAATACTTAAACAGAAGACCAATATATTTAAAAATTAATTTGGTTTTATGCCAAGGAGGTCAACTATGGAAGCAATCTTCTCACTTAGGCAATTAATGGAAAAATATCAAGCGAAGAGGAAAAATTTACATATGGCATTCATCGATCTGAAAAAAGCTTATGACAAGGTACTTAGAGATTAAATTCGGTGGGTTTTAAGTAAGAAGATATGTTCCATGAGGTTATATTAAAATTATTAAAGACATGTATGAAGGAGCAGTAGCAAGTACGAGACATGTGAGTTCCCAGTAACCTTGGGTTTACATCATGGGTCAGCTCTAAGCCCTTATCTCTTTACATTGATTATGGATGAGTTAATTACTCATATTCAAGAGAAGATACCTTGGCGTCTGTTGCTTGCAGATGATATAGTGTTGTTGGATGTATCAAGAGATAGCATAAATGCAAAATTCAAGAGATAGCGTGAGGCTTTAAAAACCAAACACTTTAAAATAATTCAGACAAAGACAAAATATATGGAATGTAACTTCAATGGGCATTTACAAAGAGCTGAAACTACTATGACAATTGATGCACGGAAGATGCTACAAAGAGGTTCATTCCGTTACCTTGGATTGATAATCGGTAAGGATAAGGAAATTGACGACGGATGTCGAACATAGGATAAAAGCGGGATGATTAAAGTGGAGACTTGCTTCTAGCATGCTTTGTGACCGATGAATTCCAACAAGATAGAATGGGTTTTTATAGGAGAGTGATTAGACTAGGCATGAATTGTGGATCAAAATGTTGGCCAATCAAAAAACAATATATGCGCATAATGGATGTAACAGACATCAGAACATTGAGGTGGATGTGTGGTAAAACTAAGAAGGATAAAATTAGAAATGAGTGTTTTTCGAGAGCATTTAAGGGTAGTTTCAATAAGTGATCAAACTATAGAAACCCATTTGAGATGGTTTGAATATGTCCAATGTAGGCCGGCAATAACACCAGTAAGAAAAAGTTTGGTCATGCAAGTTAATGGCTCACCAAGGGGTAGTGGTAGGCCAAAAAGGACATAGATAAGGTAGTAAAAGTAGATATGAAGATAATGCAACTAATATGAGAATTTGACTCAAGATAGATTGGAATAGAGAAACAAAATTTATGTGGTTGACCTTAACACAGTTGGGACATGATTTTGATGATGATGATGATGATTTGGGGAGCTCGTTTGTTGATGGAAGAAGTAAAGAAGAGGAAGAGAGTGACTTGGATCCATCCACCATCGGGTTTTTAAAAGTTTAATTTGGATGGAGCAGCTCGTGGTAAACCAAGGTCCGTTAGTATTAGCAGTGTCTTAGAAATCACAAAGAAGAGGTGTTGTACATGATTCCAAAAAATGTGGAGGGGCGGGGGTGTGTTTTGTTTAAAGATTCTACTCCATGGAGTAGAAGTTTTGGCCAATTTGGAAGCTCTTCGCATCTACCGTCACTCTTTCCAGTTTATCCTTGTTATTGAACGTGATTCTTTTAATATCATATTCTAGGCAAAAGCTTTCAAGGGCCCTTGGAAAATGGAACTCCATTTTAATGAGATTTAACATCTTTCATTGAAGTCTTGTGTTTTTCATCATGTTAGTTAGTAGGGTTTGCTAATGGGATGGTAGACACTTTAGCTAAGCAAGGGACTGATCATGCATGTAACTAAAGTGCCACCATTGGATGGGTGTCAAGGGTGGTTCCTGGTATATATCTCTAATACCAACACTATTTTGATTTGGGCTTTTTCTTTTCTTTTTTTTTTTTGAACATTATTTTAATTTCGGCTTTTAGTACACTATTTTGTTACTTCCTTCAAAGAAAATGTCTTGTTTAAGTTAAGACATACCCCCTTAGATTTTACACTGTAAACAATAGATCCGAGCATTACATACGGTTTAACTGATTAGTATATGCCAGTGAATCCACAAATCATATTACAATGGATCAACAAATGAAGCATTATGTATTAGTGTTGGAGTCTGATACTATTTATCACTATAAAGTAATCAAGCCATTGTACGACATGTTGGAATAATGTCATTTGGAATGTTGTCTTTGAAAGCTTTTGAATTGTATGGAGTATCATCATGAAAAGTGTCACTTTCAAAGCAAAAGATTGCTATGTTGACATTTTCATTTCTATGAATAGTATGAGATGTCATAGAGTCATTGTCTTGTAGGTTGTCGTCATTTTTATGAATAGTGTAGGTGTCAAGAGATGCTAACCATTGCAACCAAAAAGCCTACATGTTAGAGTTGCTGCAAACAATATACTTAACACCCCACTTTGGGCGTCCCGCCACCCAGACTCGAAGCATGCGCCCGTCATCAAGCAATATGGGGCCTTCTACCCTGCGCACATGCACAACATAACACCAAGGACGCGACAGCGTGGATTCGAACCTGAGACTTGTGATATCTCTGATACTACGCCAAGAATCGCTAACCATTGCTTGTCAGTTCTCTTTGTTTTGGTTCTTAGGGTATATCACTCATATACCCTTGTACTTTTGTTTTGTCTAATTAATAAAGTTTTCGTTACTATAAAAAAAATCCACAATCATATTACAATGGATGCATTCTGTATTGGTGTTGGAGTCTGATACTATTTATCACCAAAAAGTAAGCAAGCCATTGTGACTATTAGACCTACTCTTAAATAACAATACAAACTTAAAGGTCACTCACGCATGACAGAACTTTTAAACAATGCCTAATTCATGATCAAAGCACTCATGATCAAAGCAAGCATCAGATTTACTAGCATTATTTGTATGTGATAGAATTTTTTGCCTAGGTAGCAGCTATTGACATGAAATGGGTTGTCAGAAACATGATTGATTATTTGGAAACATTAAAGACCAATTTGTTTCATGTAAGTCAATTCCTAGGAATTTTAGGACTTGTATTTCCATAAGCAGTTAAAAATGAAGAATCAAATGTGAATACCCAAAATGACCAATAAATAACCCCCTCTCTAACGGAAATTGATAGAGGGGAGATGGGAAATAGAAATGAATACCCAGCCAAATCCTAGTCATTCAAATCATAAGAAAGTCAATGTCCATCTACATCTCAATCTTATATCCTTGTACCCAACCTCATATCCTTCACCCCTTACCTCCTTTAACAATCTTTTGGTGGAGCTCATTTGGCCATCAATTCCAATGTATTCAATTCTTATCAATTCTATGCAAACAAACAGGCTCTAAAGCAAATCTCACAAGCATAACAATATAAAAATCTGCAATTCCGTTGATGTTAAGCAAGTCAGTATCATTGCACCCAAAAAAAAAAAAGGAAAAAAAAAACAGAGAAAAAAAAATGATTCATTTCATGTTATGGGGTCCTCCAGTCAGTACCTTGGTGACAAAGTGAGTAACAATGCCAATCGGGCAAAATAGCAGGCACAAAGAAACTGAATGCCGAGTCTCGATCTCATTCTTGATACCATCATGATATATTTGTCTGAATTACGAAAAGTGAAGAGTCAGAATTAAATGAAAGTGCTCTAGGTGTTATATTATATGGGCTCAGTGTTACATACTTGTGCCACACCAAATTTTCCATAGCATTTTGAAAAATATGGTTAGGGTAAACTTTAAAGGAAAAAAGAATGGAATTGGAAAAGAGGGAAAAAGAAAGGGATGAAAGAGGAAGAGATTTTGCGGCCATGCATAATCTACTTTTTATTTTATTAACATCTTATAAAAACTAGAAAAGGTCCCTGCTATTGGACAAAATTTCAACAGTGGTGCAGACTTCAACTGCATCTGGCCTAATTATGCCCCTGCTGGAGTTATGGGAGAAATGTTCCCACAATGTACACACTGTTAACGGTTCCCCGGTAAGATGGATGGTCCGGAATGTAGGAGTTTGTTACAGACAGGGCCCCCAATCCAAATTCGACTTCCTCATTATGGAAGGAACCAAAGAGGGAGTCCTCCTCGATAAACCTTTTCACTTAAATCCAGCCCATCAGGGTGGATAAGGATGCAATCACACAAAAAGGTTTAAGGGTAAGGACTAAGGATTGCACTTTTCACCCCACAAGTGAAGATGATACAACCCAAGAAGAACAAGAAAGGTACAAAAACGGCCTGGAACATGCATTAAGAGAAATCAGCTTCCCAGAAGGTGTATGGCCACCTCATGCGCATATAGCAGCTCTAACACACTGATATATTCCCACTAAACCCAGAGTAAGCCCAAAGGATTCTAAGATCAATGGGCTCGGCAAGCATTGCCCATAAGCAAGAAATGGGACAGAATGTAAATAAACTCTTATTTTGTCCTTAAACGGGGACTTTGAAGAATGGGCTATGACCACAATGAGGATCCTAAAGGCACCTATCTCGAGCGATTCATCATCTTCGTTAACCCAAACCTGTGCCACAGAGCCCATCTTTTGCCACCGACTCCCCTTACCCCAAAGTCCTAAAACCCCAAAATCTAGCCCGTCACTGAACTGGTCCCTTTTCCCTCCCTAGCCTCTTCTCTGCCCTTCGAGTGAAGCCAATCCGAGTTTGAGGACGAACTCTTCTTTCAACCTAGAGGGAATGATGTAGGACGGGCCCACAAGTACTCCCACGCAGAAGAGCTGAGGAATAATTTATTTTATTAGTAGGTTTTTAATTTTCTTAAAAGGGATGTAATTAAGATCATCATCATCAAAGCCTTTGTTCATAGTTTCTATTATTGGTTTAGGTTTTCTTAGTACCTAAGTGGCTAAGTTTGCTTTTCCTATTTATATGGCATTGTATAACTCTTTTTTCCTAGACTTTGATTATTGAATAGAATTTTTAGTGGGTTTCTATCCTTTGGAGGTGTGTCCTAGTGTTGGAAGTGTCTGCAGACGTGTTGAAGTATCTGCGGACATGTGCTTCAGCACTCAAGTGGTGGATTTAAGGGGAAATGGATGACCCACAAGCTGTGCCTAAATCTAGCTTAGGACTGTCTAGTTGCCCTGTTTTCTGGTTACAATGGAACATCAGTGGTGCATGCTGCCCACCTGATAACCAATGACCACTCCAAATGTTATACACCTATCCTCAAGTTTCCATGTGCTGACTGAGGTTGTGCAAGTAAGGATATACAAGTACACATCAGATTCTCTTTAATAGTAAGATAAATATAAATGAAGTCGCTGTGATTTATCAAGCAATCATTCAAATCTAGTAAAACATGAAGATAAAGAATCATGTACAAATGATACCTTGCAGCAAAAAGATCAACAGCCAGTAAGTGAAGCCATGCAGAAGCTAATGTCATTTCATTTGAAAACATTTTTGCTATGCCAGGAAGCTGCACACAACCACAAAGTGCATTGAATTGAACTGGAAAACCAAAAAAATAGAAGATTTAATCTTCAAAAGATGCAGAATCAAACTAAGGTACATATATGCAAACCTCTGGCAGCCAGTACTTGCTAGCAAACATGAGCCGTAAGGTGTCAGGTGTCCATGACAGATAGAGAAGATAGGCATACAGTACCCCCAGCACAATGTATGGGATGCTACTCTCCATGGATCTCTTTGTCTGCATTCGTAGTTCAAACCTAGCTTATCATACAAAAATCACCAGTCTAAATCTAGTAGCTCACCTTCCATCTCATAATCAACTCAATAGTGTTGATAGAAAAGGATTAACTATACAAATTGACTTGACAAGCAAATTAGAAATTTACCAGTTCAGCTTTGGGAGCCACAGCCATGAGAGTATAAAATGGAAGAACAGCAGCTGTTCCCAAGGTGAAAACATTACTAGCAATTTGAGTACTCGCAATCCCTGTAAGAGAATTCTTTCAGATGAAAGCTGATAAAAATTATGCTAAGAAGAAATAGTACCAATAAAAATACTTAAATTTTAGCCTCACACAGTTTTGATATGTAAAAGAGTTGATCAATTGTTAGCCGAATGAAGCTATTAAGTATATTGATTCTTTCTACCAAAAAAAAAAAAAAAAGTGTATTGATTCATCCACATGAATTATACATAATGCTATACCAATAAATACATATTCCATCAACCAACATCACATTTAGCAAGTTGCTTCCACCTCTTAATGCCGAAACCAGGTGTTCTATAGACAGATCAACATTTAGCCTGATGTATTTCCTAATATGTTTGGCATCATCTAGATCATCATGCGACCCTAAAACTTAAAGCAAGCTTTGGGTCCTCTTCAAGTTACTTCTGAAGATCTTTTTCAAGATGAAAAACAATGTACGCAAGCGATAGGGAGAGAATTCCCAATACAAAGATGATCTTCCCGTAGAATCAGTGATCTCATCATCAGAACATAATGTTCTAAACTAATTGCTAAAACTGGAATTCGTTAAAATAAAATCATATATCCACATAGCTCAGAATATTTGTTAGAAAAACATAAAGTTCCGGACTAATTACTAAAACGCCTTTCAACAAAAAGATATTCTGGCCAGCTTTTGTTAGCCTTTGGCACAGCGAAGCTCTGATTGGGGTTGGATCAGCTGCTACAAATGTGAATACAGACCACGAACCAGGTAAGATGGGGTGCTTTAAAGGCCTGTTTCTTTACTGAAGTTTAGAGAATTCACATCTGGAGAATTTTTGTATTTTCAAACATAGTGGAATTCCTAAATTCTCCTTTGTACTTGAGCATCTAGAAATTCAACCAAAAAGCAAAAGGGCTGGAATTCCAAGAATTCCAAAGGTCATTTGAGACCTTTTAGATGGATGAAATTCTAAAATTCTGGTGAAGAAACATGGCATTTCCAAATGCTAGGGGACAAGCCATCATGTCCTGAATTACCCAACACATCAAATTCTTCTAAAAAATTCTAATAAAGAAATAGGCCCCTAAGTGAAGACCGGGGATAGTCCACAGAGACGGACCTTGTCACTCTGCATGATCCGAGGACAAGGATTAACACCCTAATGATGGTAAACAACATAAATCTATTTTGATCGTAAGTTTCCAAAAAGAACCCTTACTTTTTCCCTACTTTCTCTATTTCTCACTTGAACGAGGAATAAATGGGGAGTATTCTACTAGTCTAGGGTAACATCTGCAAACCCTTTAAATTAAAATGGGAGCTCTCATTTGAAATCAAATTGGATTGAGATAAGGGATCCTAATCTTTATTTTTTGTTAGAGAGAAATTAGGGAAACCGATTAGGAAGGCTTTCAAATTTGGAAACCGAAGATATGCTTCCCAAATGATGTGAGGGTTATTTTATATTTTATCTGTAGTGATGTCACCTAAGTGCAATAACATGGGGACATTGACAGATGCCAACTGCTTTTGTCCCCACCACATACAACAAATCATGCATGTCATTAGGCGAGAGATAACACCTGGGCTCCGCAACAACACTTGAAGGACCATGAACCATAGTTCTGAATATCATTTCGGATGCCATTTCAGTTTGGCCTCCAGATGAAAATTTTCAGCTGATTAGGGATTTATTTTAAGAGAAATATTATTAGGGAATTTATTTTAAATGGAACTCTTCTTCCTTTTCTTATTTGTTCCTTTATTTCTGCTCCAAATAAGGCTTAGGGGAGGGGTGGGGGATTTTTTCTGCTCCAAATAATCCCTTTTTTAAATAATTTTGGATGAAATATCCAAAATCCACCAAACGTGACCAAAATTTTAGCTGAAAAGTTGTGTGGGGCTGTTACATTTCAGTATGTAGACCGGAACTAAATTTCTCAGAAATTACGTCCAAGACAAAACGAATTTCACAGCTATGCAATGAAATCCAACCTACAGCAAAAACAGGTCAAGGCAAGAGGACGCGCCGAACTCAGAGGTTCGGATGCCATTTCGGTTTGGCCTCCAAATGAAAATTTGCAGCTGATTTGGAAATTTCAGTGAACTTTTCAAGCTTATGTTTTAGGAAAAAAGATAAATTTATATATAAAAATGTAGAAATTTGAATAGGGATTTATTTTAAGAGAAATTTTATTAGGGAATTTATTTTAAATGGAACTCTTCTTCTTTTTCTTATTTGTTCCTTTATTTCTGCTCCAAATAAGGCTAAGGGAAGGGTTGGGGGCTGTTAAGAAAAAAAATTGCAATAATCCCATTTTTTAATAATTTTGGACGAAATATCTGAAATCCACCAAAATTGACCAAAGTTTTAACCGAAAAGTTGTATAGGGCTGTTTTGTTTTGGTATTTAGACCGGAACTAAATTTTTCAGAAATTACATCCAAGATGAAACAAATTTCACAACTATGCTATGAACTCCAACCTACAGCAAAAATAGGTCAAGGCAAGAGGACGTGCCAAACTCAGAGGTTCTGATAGCATGTTGTAGGCTTCATTTACATGTGGGCAATAGAAGGAAGGGTGACCAAGCAGACTTCCTTAGTTAAATGTAACTAACTGGAAAAGTAGAATACAAAATAAATGGGATTCTACCATTGTCCATCTCATTCCATCAAGAAATAGAAAATAAAAACATTGCATAAACAGAAGACCGTGCTTATCTGTCAGCCAGTGGTATACTGACCCCTAGCCCTGAGGAGAACAGGCAAGGGAAAAAAAAAGGAACTGAAATAAAAGGAGAGTGATTCGACAAGAATGATTCAATGAGTAACAAAGTTTCCAGTGAGTGCACATTTCATAGTTGCAATGTTGACACACATCAGTGTTCCAATTAATAATGTAATGTCAATAATAATGAATATTATATAAGCAAACATTTTAGCAAAAGATAACAGCTAGTCTAAAGTTAACGAGAGCTGCTGTGAAAATTTTCTAAGTTATTTTAACCAATTATTTCGTCATATAGTTCTCGCGCATTAATATTACTGTAGAGCAGAAGAATCCTAAGATAATCTTGGAAACTACCAATAAACATCCAACAGCTTATAGTGAATTATTAGAGTATCAAAGTGATGCCTGCAAGTTTTGAATAAATGATAAGTATATCCAGAAAAGACATCATTTAGCAAGCTTCTTTAAAGGACTATATCAGGTTATTTATCCTGTGAAATTAAAATACCAACAAATGCATAATCGGAAAATTGGGAAGTAAGCACAACATTTAGAGTACATGTTAAAAGACCAGTCACTTTCACAAGAATAAAATTAGAAAACTTATAACAGTATAATGAGCTATCCATACAATTTTCAGGATTGACCTGTGGGGCCCACCTGGCTTCCTATAATCAATCTAAAGTCTAAACCATTGACACTCATGGGCCCACCTGGCCTCCCATAATCAATCTAAAGTCTAAACCATTGACACTCATGACCCCTACACCCACCCACCCACCCACCCAAAATTTGACACAGTCTATGTGTGTAGGCCATCCATGTGATCACATAAATTTTAGCACCTATTCCACTTAATCTAATGGTTAAGATTGTGAAAACTTTTAAGTCCTCCAAAATGTATCTCTTTTGATCACATGGTTCCCCTTTTCGGGAGAAACCTTTCAAACCCTAAACCTTCCAATGTTGTCACGCTTCTAAGGTCCTGAGCACTATTCCATGCTTGTCATGCTTCTAACGTCCTAAGCATTGGCTGATGCTACCCAACGAAAAAAAAAAAAAAAAAAAAACACACACACACAAACACACACACAAAAAGCAGAAAAGAAGCTGTTTTTACACTTCAAAAGAACAGTAGAAAGAAAAAAAAAAAGGTTATAGAAGGGTTACATGAAGCAGACGGACTATATTCCTTTCTATAAGAGATAAATGTCACTACTTCTGATTGGAGTACAAATCTTGATCCTCCAGCAAAACTCCATTTGCTATGAAGCTTTTTTCCCACTTTTGGAACCCTTTGGCCAAAGAGTTCAGTGTTCGCACCTCTCAAAGCAAAGATGGACTTGTGTTCTATCCAACAAAAAGGAGAGGTATGGCTACATTGCAGCAGTCGACCAACCTACACAATCAGACACCCATTCAAGCCATAAGGTAACTCTATGACGTAAACTAAGGGGTTATTTGTCCCTTACACATGGGATATGAAAGTGGGATTTACTAATGTAACTTCTACAAATGAGAAACAAGTTACCATGCTTGCTTGGAAGCACCATTTTCACATGAGTAAATGCATGGAGCCCACAAGAGGAGCAGCAAGAAAGGCTCTATATCAGGTTTTTATATAATTTAATGGGGCCCCATAAACAGAAAACTTTCCTATAGAGGAAATAGTGGGTCTCAAACTCAGTGAATGGTTCGGACTTACTGATCATGAATTTGGGGAGGGGGGCCTACAAAAGTGCATAAATTAAAAATTAGGATTAAGTTGTGTTTGTGGGATTCTCAAAATTCATGATTATCTAAACAGATGAAAAATCATGCATTGGGGTTTATCATATCTAAGAGAATATTGAACAGTTTTTTATCATGAATTTGGGCACCGCAAAAGTGCAAATAATTAGAACGTGGAATTTTAGTTGTTTTTATGTTTGTCAGATGCTTCTTAAAATCCATGAGGATCCCAGTTTTGAAACTTCACATCTTGAAGTTTAGCATGTATATGAGAACACTGAAGGGTTTGGATTTTAGTTGTTTTTGTGTTTTTCGCATGCTTCTCAAAATCCTTGAGGATGCAAGATGTGAAACTTCATGTCTAGAACTTTAGCATATACATGAGAAGTTAAGAACACTGAATGGTTTGGATCATGAATTGGGGACCCACAAAAGTGCATAAAATAAAATCTATAGGTTGGGGTCTTTTGGCCGTTTTTCAGATATTTTCCCAAAATCCGTTAGGATTCAAGATAGGAAACTTAAAAAGTATTGGGGATTACTAGTTCAATATACAAAGTGAACAATACCGATTACAGTTATAAGAACCATGAGAATGAAAAAGATAAAAGTGGTTGATGGGATTTGATCCCCGTGACCAATTGCATAACCAAACAAAAATGCTGTGCAGACTATACAGGCGCACCTCTTTCAAGTGAAAGATGTGAAAGTGAGTTTCACACCTATTTAAGAGTGAAAAGATCCAGTGAAAACAGCCTTATTTACACAGTATTTCACACCTCAAATGTGACCATGTGCAAATGTTTTGCAGGTGCACCTGCATAACATTTACACATGGTCATGTTCGTTTGGACTATGCATGTGTGAGGTGTGAAAATGGGAGTATATGAGATCATTTTCATATGACAATGTATTTATTCCGTTTTCATATGAAAATTCACTCCTAAAAATGTGTGAAACAATTACATACCTACTTAGTTAAGTATTTACACGTGACCATGTGCAAGTGTTTTGCACATGCACATGCAAGTGTTGCACATGCATAACATTTACATATGGTCATGTTTGTTTGCACTATGCATGTGTGAGGTGTGAAAATGGGAGCAAATGAGATCATTTTCATATGAAAATTTATTTACTCCATTTTCATGTGAAAATTCACTCCTGAAAATGTGTGAAACAATTACACACTACTTAGTTAACTATTTACACCAGCACAAAGGACACCTTAAATAGGTCACAGTATCAAATCCCTTCATTGCCTTTCTTTTTTCAATGTTGTGGGCCCCAAGTTTTTAATCCAAGGTGTTAAAGTTTTTATTGACCCATCAAACCCCAAAATATTTAGTTTCAAGCCTTAAAAATTCATGGATTTGGAGATACATAAAGATTTTACATATGTAATCCAAACCATTCAACATTTAGTCATGTGCAAATGATGCCTCCAAATAAACATGGTATTATTTCACAAGTGTAAATTTCGCACCTATTTTACATATGTAAATACTATGTTCCAAATAAACAT
Organism: Sextonia rubra; assembly: GCA_037013555.1. Lineage (NCBI taxonomy): Eukaryota > Viridiplantae > Streptophyta > Magnoliopsida > Laurales > Lauraceae > Sextonia > Sextonia rubra. The sequence goes on from JASUAD010000006.1 coordinate 21,376,675, forward strand.
GGTATGTGCAAATTTTACATATATAAATCCCATTTTCATAAGCCATGCATAAAAGGCAAACGACTTCTACACAAATTTTATCCAATGCCACAACTAGAATCCAAAAATTGGTAATGATTTCCGCAACATCATCATCATCATCATCAAAGCCTTATCCCAACCATGCTGGGGTCGGCTACATGAATTCTATTTCTTCATTCTGTTCTATTTTGAGCCAAATCCTTTGATAAGTTAAACTTCTTCAAATCTGAATCAATGATAATGATTTCCGCAACAATGGCCAAAAAAGAAAAAAAGGAAAAACCTAAAGTAGAATGTTTACTAAGAAAACAGCAAATTTTGATGTGTTGTTTTGTCTTCCTTTAAAGTGAAGAATAAAAATGAAAGAAGAAGAGATCACGCACAGTCATCCGATTTAACAAAAAGGAATAGGAGATAAAGCTAGGGTCTTTCTTCGGTTCACAGGATCAAGCCATCATCGACTCCATCTGTTGTTCATGCTCGGTGTCCCAACATAGTCTAATTTCTTCGAAAAAACTTGAGAGTGGCCTTTGGTGAGAAAGTGAGTCTTAAGTTGCATTAAAGAAGTTGCCATGTATTTTTCCTGTTTGATTTATCTATGAGTTTCCCTTGGTTTTTTCATTCACATTGAAGCATTTTTCGCTTGTATCTTGCAATTTCCTGATTTGCTGGAAGATTTAGGCTAATCATGATTCCTTATGCAAAATAAAAATAAAAATAAAAATCTAAAACAAACAAATGACTGCTCTAGGGAGGAAGATGACTTTATTAGATTCATTTCTAGATGCATGCATTAAATGAATGGAAACTTCTTCTAGCAAAAATGCTTACCAAAGTTACTTTTGTAATAGAAATAGAATGGCACAATGAAAGGAGAACATAGGAAAAAGAATGTAAAAGCAAGAAAGATGACAAGGGAGAAGGACAATCTTGAGATTCCATTGACCTGATTATCCACAATTCCTTCTAATCATTCTAATCATTTCTCTCGAGGAAGGCAAAGATTAACATGTTTAGAAAAGAGATCCTCCAAAATGCCCTTTGCTTGATTGATCTCTCTATAGGGCTCCCAGGGTGTTTAATTTTGAGAACCACATGACGAGGCCGAAAACTGAATAATTCCTAACAGAGGGGTGAGGTTTTTGGTGGCCATGAGCTGGTGGAATCACATTCTTTTAATGATTTCTCTCTCTTGTAGAAGGCCCAAAAAAGGGTCTCTGAAGGAAGACAATGATTAAGTGTTTAAAAAAGAGATGCTCCACAAATGTCCTTGGTTGATCTATTTATAGGGCTCCCTGGGCATTTGATTTTGAACCAACACCGCCCACCCTCCCCAATTCTTCTTCTCGAACAGAGTCAAGCCTGCTTATAGGACATTTTTACTCTTTAGCATCTCCCAGACATCGATACACTTTATAGCCTAGCTGCTCAAAAGCTGTGAACCTTAGTGAAGACAATTGCCAAAAACCCCTAATCCCCTCTCACAGGCTTAGGGGTAAGAAATGAGGACAAAGGCTGTGTGTCTTTCTTATCCTCATTCCTTGGCTGTGAAAGGGGCTTCTACCATGCCAACCAGCTCACTCTTCATTTTCTTACCACTTGTAGAAATACAAAATATTGGACTTCCTAGAATACAAAATATGAAACAAACAGGCCCCTGATATCAATGACAGAGATCCAACCCACTCATGGTTGAGGGGTGTTGGCAACTCGGATTGATCCCTAGGCCGTCAAGTTGCTAGTCAACGTGATTGATGGCTTCACCATCTTCCAACAATCACCCCCAAATGCAAGCACAGACCAATACATAAATGAAAAATCTATCAAACAAGGACAAATAGTGAAAAGGGTGGAGAGTAGACCTTGGGAGGGATATGTGAATGGTAGGAACAGCTCAATGGGGTCATCTTCGCTCTTTGGAATCAGAACCTCCGCTGCAAAGAAGAAAGGACCCAACCAACGGCAACAACGAAAAGCAGTTTATTCACACTGGCTTCTTATAGACAGAGGGGCATGCAAAAAGAATCAGAAATCTTGGGGTAGATTTTCTAGTGTGTAAGGGCTAAGCACTCTACTATCAGCAGCACTATGCATGTTGTTGCGTGCCAAAAGAGACAGGGAACACGCGCCGTTGCAAGCTCATCGTACTCTGACACAGGTTGTCAGCGGAAGAATCTGGAACGTCAGTTTTGTGGGGGCCAGCAATGAGATGTAATCGGGCACATGGATGGATCACACCAATCCGGATCATCTACTCGGGCTGTGCAATTTTAGCACAAAGAACAGTGTCCTCATTTGACCCATGAAACGAATTACAAATGAGATTGTGGATAAGTGCTGTATCCATTCTCAGCTCTGATTGGATTAGAATGTGGCCCACAGCTAATGCGGGGACGGTGAAGTTTTGATTTTAGACATGATGGGTTTCACTAGTGGTGGATAAAGCACTGGACCATAGGCTCCATCGGTGGAAATTTCTTTGTCTTCTTCTTCATGTAGGGTTGGATCATGGATGATGCTTTTGAAGTAGTGGAATCCAGCCAACTTTCTGGCAGGGAAATGTCAGGAGTGGACTGGTGACAGCCACTCGACGAAATGGAGGAACAAATCTTCTGTGGTGGCCATGGCAACAGAGGAAGCTCTCTGATTCTTCTTAGTAGAAACACTAAAAAAACATGCAAGGCCGGTGAGGTCCACTAGCCTAGCCCAATAAAGGATTTCAAGATTGGCGAGCCAACGCAAATATGTGGTTTTGAATGCTGCTAACTTTGTAAGTTCTATATATTAAAATTATATTGCATTGTTTGTGGTAATTCTTTTCACTTGGGTAATTTACTTGTAAAAGTGTGTAAAGTGAATACTCCATTTAAGGGACACAAAAATAGGAGCACATATCAAAAGTATTAAAAATTTAATAAAAATCTCTCTTAAAAAAAGTCAAAAGGCAATAATTTCAAATGATTAAATGATAAAAAGTCATCTACGTTTTATAGAAAAAAAACTAATTAGAAAACTACTAAAAAAAAAGTCATCATATTATGATTAGAACCCTCATATATTGCTATCTTTAAATTTGAAGCTTCCCTTTGAGTTCACTTAATAAGTGAATTGTTGAACTAGAGAAGGAAATAGCATTTGTTTCCCAAAAAATTGATAATAATAAAGTTAAACTGTTTTTATTTACTTACACAAGGCCAAGTTTTTAGGGGTCACAATGTCCCCCTAGTGAAATTAGAATACGAAACAATAATTACACTTGCCAAACACGTTTTCTATGGTCTCATTTTACGACATTTAGAAACATATTTTACAACATTTACAAATATCCCTCTAGCATGCTGAATATGCCTTAAATGTTTTGAAATCTCGTGACAAACTTATCTTGCTAAACATTAGAATTTTCTATTGGCATTCGGCCCTATTTGATTTCAAGCAATGCTACTCCCTAATCTCTATTGTTTGTTGAGGGCAGTATTAAGAAGTAACTTGGGGCAACAAGTGGAAATGTAAATTTAGAATTTTTCATTTTATCTAACAAGCCAGATAGTAGTACTTTTAATGTACGGACCTAGGATCAATTTCCAATTGGTGCGGTGAAACTGAGCTGTTTCTCCACTTGTTTTGTCACAATAACAAAGAAAGTTGAATATTTAGATTGCACTGCAGGGAACTTGGTTGACTAGGTTATTCAATGCGGGGCAATAAGGGGTCAACGAAACATGCAGTCATTTACCACACAACAAACACAAATGATTGCATCGGTAGAAATCAATTGGATTTAAAGTCATTTACTAACAAATTCAAACATCCATGTATGGGTTGCCTTGATATGCTAGAAGTTCAAAAGGTTATTATATGAAAACTCAAACAAATGCGCTAACGCTTTGAACAATAAATTAGTTATATAAACAATTTGATGACAAGTGGCAAGCAGCAAATGGAATTCACACTTAGTACACTCTGTTGTATATAGTTATAACCACTTCAGCGTGAGAAGAGATTGTTTAAAGAGACACATCAATCACATTTTTAGTACACTGTGTTGTATATAATTATAGCCACTTCAATGCGAGAACAGATTGTTGGAATTCACGCTTACTATTTTTTCCTTCTTTAAAGAAACACGTCAATCGCATTTCTAAATATATATTAAACACATTGTTTTAATAATATTTTTTTGTTTTTTTAACCAAAACTAAGCGGGCTAGAACCCATATGAGCACCCACATAAATAGGGAGACAGCTCACATAAATAGAAAGAGAGCTTACGACATAAAGAGAGTGCTTGGACATGTGTGGATAGATAAAAGATTGAACCGCAAGTAATTGGGTGAAAGTCAAGGTTATTAAGCAATCGAGCAAACCCTAGTTTTCATTACATTTAAAAGTATACAATGAATCAAACGTTGATTCAGTTCAAATTGCACTCATAAGTTTAAGCTAACCCATTCTACTGGGTCCAATCTTGAGTGGAAGGAGGGAAACTCCATAGTGAAGCCTACTTATTAAAAATCTAAATTTAAAAACTCAATGTCTATTTTGTTCCAATATAAATTGGTCTCACCCAATGGTGGAATCGGGAAATGCACCATATGGTTGTAGGTCCCACTATGAAAGAGAAATTTTCTATGGGGGCCATTGTGAAAATTTGTAAATAAATTAAGAGGTTTTTTTTATTCGGGGGGGGGGGGGGGGGGGGGGGGTGCACACTCGCAAAATTTGTTTAACACAAGGAGTGGTGAAGGTGATGTTAAAGTGTGTACCACATGTGATTTTTAACTCTACCAAGTATGAGATGTGATGTTAACTTTATCATGTTTGAGTGATAAAAGTAGAGGTAAAAAAGTAAACTTATCATATGATACCACTTATCCTTATTCCTCCACAAGCCTTAATCTTTTTACCATAAAAAAAAGATAAAGTTTGGTGAAGTAAACTTTATGATGGGAACTTAGGGGTATCCTAGTGCTTAAAGGCTTCTAATACATCCCTCGTGGGTGCTAGTACTTCACTCCCACTTGGCCACTAAGCCAAGTAAAAAAAAATCCTTATAACAAAAAAGTGTTTTTTAATCTTCTCTCTTTCTCCCCCTATACTTTACCTTATATTATTTAAAATAAATATTTACCATACTTCTAACCTTGAGCGGATCTGCTCGATGCCCCCATCTCAGAAGGCCAACCAACATGTCCTGAAACTACTATTGCTTATTTTATGTAGTAAAGTAAAACTTGTAATTAGGTAATTTCATCTGCTAAAAATTTTACTTGAACTACGTTTGGTTGATTACAAACTATAGAAAATAGAGTTTCAACCACCCACCTCTTATCTTACAATGGTTATATAATAGGCATCAATTCTCACATTGCTGTGCAGAGCACTTTCCCTTAAGAGGAGCTCTCTCACATCGAGTGAGGCCTCTATTATCTCACTCAAGATCTACTACCCTCACTCACTCATGGGTGGTCCCAGCAACTAACAAAATAGTAGATGGTTAGGGGAAAAAAACAAGGGTTCTCTATGTAGAACTCCAAATTTTAAAGTTTATAACGATATAAGTCCAAGCGCCAACATTCTGAATGTTCTAGTCCAGTTTGACATGAAAAGACAATTGTGCCCTTCATATAATAAAAAGCAGACGAACTCTTTTGCCTCACTTTCGCGTATGTTTTCTTGCGAACAAAAATTTAGTCGACGAAATTTCTCTTCCATCTCTTCTTCATCCGAAGTAAGAAACCAGGCCCCAAGCAATTTCTCTTCCATTTTTCCTTCTTGCGAAGTTTCTCTTCCATCTTTTCGTCTTGCGAAGTTTTTATTCCATCTCTTCGTCTTGCGAAGTGAAATCTCTTCCATCTCTTCTTCTTACGAAGAAAGAAACTAGGGTTTCAAGAACAAATCTAAAGAAAACCACATACAAAAAAGGTAAGAAACTAGCATTAGAGTAACTACAATTTTGGATTTGAGTAAATGTTGAACTTTGCATTTTGATTTAACTTTCTAAAACAATAAAACTACTATGATTTACATGTTCCCATTTGACGTTCTCCATGTTTCTAGTTCTTCTCAGTAAAATCATTCTTATTTTATAGTGTTTCTATATATTTTTCATATTCCTATTTGCATGTGACATGTTCCAATATATGTGTTCCTGTTTGCTGTTCTTCATGTTTCTGTTTGATGTTCTCTTTCAAATTCAAAGAAGTTCATTTTCATTCTTATGTGTTTCTGTTTGCGTATGACATTTCCATATTAATTGAATTTGAAATTAGCTCTAGTTGTTGATGTTCCTGTTTCAAATTCAAACAGAATATTCTCATTCTTAAGTGCTCTTGTTTGCATATATGCTCCATGTTCTTGTTTGATGCTCTTCATGTTCATGTTTGCATGTTCCTGTTTGATGTTTTTCATATTCCTGTTCCAATATGCGTGCTCCTGTTTGATGTTCCTCATGTTTACATTTGATGTTCTATTTCAGATTCAAAGAAGTTCATTATCATTCTTATGTGTTTCTTTTTGTGTGTAAAATTTTCATATTAATTGAATGTGATATTAGCTCTAGTTGTTGATGTTCCTGTTTCAAATTCAAATAGAATATTCTCATTCTTAAGTGCTTCTGTTTGTATGTATGCTCCATGTTCCTATTTGATGCTCTCCATGTTTACGTTTGCATGTTCCTGTTTAATGTTCTTCATGTTCCTGTTTGCATGTGACATGTTCCAACATATATGTTATTGTTTGATGTTCTTCATGTTCCTGTTTAATATTCTGTTTTAGATTCAAAAAAGTTCATTATCATTCTTATATGTTCCTGTTTGTGTATGACATTTCCATATTAATTGAATGTGAAATTGGCTCTAGCTGTTGATGTTCCTGTTTCAGATTCAAACAGAATATTACTGTTTTCCTATAATAATTTCCTATTAATTGAACAAAATATTGATTCATTTTTATGTTCCTATTCCATATTCACGCAATATCAAACTCATTCCTTATTGTTATTGTTTCTCCTAAACTAAAGCATCTTTGTATTTTTGACACAAGTTTAACACATTTATACAATTTTATTCTCATTTTAAAGTGCGCCTATATATACTTTATGTTCCTGTTTGAAGTTCTCTTCTTCTTTGTATGTTTCTATTGATATTCTCTATGCTCATGTTTTACATTTACACAATGTCATTCTCATTTTAAATCAACAGAAGGAATATTATGAAAATTATATTAGAGATACAAAAGAAAAAACATCCATAAAAGACAAAAATGACATCTCTATTCTATCACAAGAGGACAAAGCCCCACTGAAATCAGTCACAAATGCTCCACAATAGAAATCACAATCATAAGTGTTCCTAACTACTAATCATTGAAATAAAACCAATAAATGTTCTAATTTTAAATCCTGCAACATCAATTCCAACATCTTCCCTCTCCTAATATTATTTTTTTAGCTTACCTAGAACATGTTGGGTTGTTCATGTGTATCATACTCTTCATCTATCTCATGATGTTCCTGTTTATCACTTACATTGACTATTTTTCATTTTTTTTTCAATGCAAACTTGATTACGGGCCCATAATATGTTACATAATGAAGAAGGTGGCCAATGGAGGACAAATTCCAAACAAAATAACAAGAAAAAAGCTTTACAAATTTAAAGCTGATATGATACACAAGTTCCTGGATCACAAAGGTAAGTCATGGACAAAAGAATCATATGATATAAGGAACCAAAAAATCTGAAGAGAAGATGAAGACTGTTGTTATTTTTTTACTTTATAATAACAACTGAATACAAATCAAATTGTAAATACCAATACTTTAGTTCATATGTAAAAACAAGATATCCTAGTTCAATGATGTAATGGCACAATTTTGTGCCTTTTGTTGATATTGTGGCTTATCAATACATTTTTTGCCTTTTATTGATAATGTGGCTTTTGTTAAACAAAACGACAATGGTTACTTATAATATTCACATCATGGCTTCTATTTTGTGTAATGCATTTCAAGCAATACCTTTTATTGGCCTTGCTATTTATGATTTCTTGCAAGTAATAATAATATCACAAAATCCACAAAAATAGAAAGTCAGTAAAACAATGAAACAGGAACATCACAGTAATGAGACAGGAACATCATAACATTGAAGACATTCCATCCTACATTCACCAATGATTGAGATGCACCAAGTGGGCCTAACTAACTGCGGCATGGTCAGGAATGCTGGTTCATTGACTATGATCATCAATCAATGCGATTTTGATTCTAACAAGTGTTTTGTTCTAAGATATTTCTTAATTACACATAAGATTGAAACTCAAGAAATCAGTCTATGTTAATGGACCCCATCTTTCAAACTTCCATTTGAAGTTCAATATATCATCGATGGGCCCCACTACTAATGGAAATTTAAGGTACGACTTGTAAAATTCTCTTGGGGGATCCAGATTTGTAAATAAATAGGCTTTATGGTGTAAAATAGAGCTAAGAGAGCATGTGCATATAAATATACTGACATTGGCATTTACTACTACATCCTTTCCCCTATTTTAATAGTATAACAGGAACATCATAACAGTGAAACAACTACATTTTCCAATAAAAAAAAGTAGAAATATCAAAAGCAATTTAGCATGGACAATCTATCAACTTGAAAGATCAATAGAATTCATTTACAACTTCTATGATAAAAAAGAATCATAGTCCAACACCAAAAATAATAACAAAAGTTCTTTGCAGCTCCTCCTATTGTGGTGACCAAAACGTCCACACTTACCACCTTAATTTGACTAACTTCTTCATGCTAAGATGGAATTCTCTTCTTCTTTGTCCTGCCGGGAGGTCTTCTTGACAAATGAGGTAAAATAAAAGCATTTGCAGTACTATATTCTAGCATATAAAGTGCTGGGACAGGATTGATTGATTGAGAATATAAATCACAAAAAACACTTACATGGAAAAAAAGATCCACATACAAAAAATAGAACCATATGACTTATCATGATTGCCAAAGCTGCATGTGAATAAGGAAAACCATTTAATTGCCACTTAAAACAACTGTGGGAAAGCTTTTTGATATCCACACAAACAGATGGCGTTGAATTCACCTCAAAAACAAAATCACTTGAATAAGCTACTGTCCACGACTTCGACTCATTCAACGACACTTGAAACCTTTTTTCCATCAATGGACACAGAACCCTTTCCACTTCCTTGAAGCCATTCTCCTCTCTATTATCATTTTCATAATTTGAACTCTTATCTTGTCAACCAACTTTGTAATTAGTAAATGACTAACATCACGAATCCAAGAGTTGAAATACTCATAAACAGTAAAGCACATCTCACCATAGCAAATCGCACCAAAATTAGCATTGGTCCAATTTTCATATGGTAAGCTCTTCAAAAATTATGCACATGGCTGCCACCAGCACGCTTTAGAGTCTCCAAATTCTCATGGAAAGAGGACATTGTAGGAGCATAAGCACATAAACAAAATTTATTGACAACATTTTATCTACAGCTCTTCGGTCTCCCACTCAGTTTGTCCCTAAGATTATTCTTCAAATTATTCAAATGAACAAGACAGAATGCATGAAATGAATTTGGGAAAACTTTCGGAACAGCCTCTGCTAACCCCTTATTCTTATCTGATATAAAATTAATATTCCACTTAGGTGACAAGATCATAGACAGTTGTAAAAAAACCCATATCCAATTTTCCTCGTTCTCTGAATAAAAAACAGCAAACACTAGAGGAAACAAGCCCGCAAATACAAATACACAATACACAAAACAGGAACATGTCAATTCTAAAATAATAAACAGAAAAGTAGTTAAACAAATCAAAGTCATTTTGTTCATTCTACAAATAAACACTGAGAAAACCTATAATAAATAAATATACAGATACAAATAAATAGCACACAAATAAGAACATATCAATTGTACAATAACAAAACCAAAAATAAGAACACACACATTAAAAAAAAAGGAAAAATAAAAAGGAACATGAACATCAGTTAATAAATCAAGTTCAATATTGAAAAAAATAGGAACATTAAAACAGCCAAAACATTTTCAAAAATAATAATCTCACACCTTGATTTCCATCTTTCCCAGTAGCTCCAAGTAAATGACCTTTATACTTCACCTTTAGAAATTTTCCATCAAGGAATAACATAGCACGTCAGCAGTTAAACCCCTTTATAGAAGCATGAAATGTAAAAAATAGCCATTTGAAATGCCTACTACTTGCATTCACCTCAAGCATAACATGGCTACCAGGACTGAAAACTCTAACAGCATCCATATACAAATGAAGTTAATCAAATGATGCGGCAACATCACCAAATAATTCATCCATTCCTTTTTCAACATCCAACCAAGCTTGACAATAACTAATAACCAAACCATAATTCAACTTCAATTCACTTAAACCATTAATACGTCGTGTGAAGGGCTTCTCACGCAACTGATAAGTATCAAGCTGTGAACCAAATCAGAATTCATATGCTTGTTCTTCTCAGTTCGCACACAAAAACCATAACTATTCACAATGTACGACGACTTTATAAAAAAAGAACCATTTACAATATCCTTTGCAGCATAAACACGCCACAAGCAATTAAACATCTCTCGTAAAGAACAAAGAGCAACAACTTTAATATCATTATTCCTCACATAAGCAAACTTAAAGCCTACCTTAACAGCATATGTACCCAATTCATTACGAAACTCCTTCACACCACTTTTAATAATCTGCCAAACACTCTTAATACAAATCAACACAACTGGCAAACAACAAAACCTTTTTATCACAAACACAAAGGGATAGCATTAGGTCAAATTCAATGTCAACATCTACACCTCCTTCTACTGCCAAAACACCATCACCACCGCATTATCAATGGAATCATCATCAACAATATTTTCAACCAAAACAATTATATCCACATGCTCTAGCATAAAAGAACCAATAAGAACAAACATATTTGCCATATCCAAATCATTATCAAGAATACAACTAGGGTGGCCCGGTAAAGAATATGAAATAGATAATGAATCTCATTTCAAATCTTTCTATTTACAACAAAGATCATCAACAAGTTGATTAAAAATAGTATTATATGAAATCTTCAAAACCTTGGTCCAACTCCCATAATGACACAAAAACATTACAGGACAAGCCATAACTGCACATTTACAAAATAAAAATAAATCAAAATCAAATGAACATACAAAATTAATACAAAATAGGATCATAAAAGAAACAAATAACAAGTAAACAACCAAATAAATCAACAATAAAAAAAACATGAAGAAAACATATACAAACATCCAAAATGTCAACAAAAAAGAAAAGAGAAATATCAAACACATTATAATTCAATGAGGCCAAGGGGAGAAGATAGAGAAGACTCATATGTCAAAGATGCTCAAATAATAGTGAAAAAAAAAAGCCTTACCATTAACTTTTTCATATTATATATGCTTCATATTCCTATTTGATGTTCTTCATATTCATATTTTCATGTTCCTTTTTTATGCTTTTTATGTTTCTGTTTCACATTCACACAATTTCATTCTCATTTTAAAGTGTTGCTCTATATGTGTTTTATGTTATTGTTTGATAATCCCCATGTTCCTGTCATGACCCAAATATAACACATTGGCATATAATTCACATACTTAAATCAAATGAACACGTAAGGCATAAGCATCATATAAAATTGTCTTTCTATTACTCAAGCAAACTAAATAATCAACTAATTTGTACCTCCAGTGTCTAAACAATTCTCATAATAACATCCATCAAAGTGATTAAATATTCAATATTATTTATTTCCCTAAACTACCGAATATTGATATAACGCTCTCCTCAACCACGCATACCAGAAACTACGGGCTAATTTTTGCTATTCTCCGGTCTACCCGCAACTCGGTTACCTGGATGGGCAACCCAACTTCAGTATAAACTGGTGAATGAATCCCTACTCTAACATACATCCACAATGAGTATAATAGCATCATTAGAAACAATTAAATAATAAACAATAAATAATTCAATCAATGAATATAATTTATGCCATGACACTTTTTTGGACTATATCCTCACACTCAGTCTACATCGGCGTACCATCTTAACATATATCACAATTATCAAGATGCCACACATACATCTCCTCATCTGGCGTCCCATAGGACCCACTGTTTCAGGACCTCAATGTCCTACCATTCACATTCATTGACAGCATAAATAATTCCAATTGAACCCTGTGGTCCAAAATCTCACAACCATAATAGATTGTACCGTGCTAATAGTTCACAACATGTTCCATTCCAATACAATCATGCGCAATAGATAATTTAAATCAGAGTATTTCCTTGTCTATTAATTTGTACAAGCTCGGCCCCATATACTAGAACTATTTGGTTTGTTACCCACTGTTCAACAATATTGGTGATTATCTATTTATGTCATGATCATCCTTTTATCACATTCCAAAATTTTCAGGTTTTATATCATGAACTCATTTTGAATATAGCTTATATATTATATAGTACCCTTAACTGTACGCCTTGTCCCCTAAGCATTATTTATTAAATATGAAAGGGCTCTTTTGTAAGTGTGATAACAGTAAGGGTCTTTTTATAAATTTCCCCATTAAACATGTGTTCGTCAGAATCCCCTTTTGTCACCTTCACCTCACGCCTCATGATTTGTAGGCTAACAGGTATGGGCCATACATGGTCCCCTTTGAGATATGTGGCGCTGATTAGCCATCAGCTGGCCCACCTGGGCCCACAATCCCACTCATGGAAAACCCTCCCAGGCGACCTGAACTGGGTTTTCTTGGCTTCCGATGCTAGTTCCTTCTTTATATTAGGGTAAACTGAATTGAAAGGGATTCTGTAACCTTTTACTGATGATAATACAGAATTTTTGCAAACATCTCACCCATGTCTAAAGTTTTGAGCACCCATCTAGCATAATCGGAGTTCGACAGTGACGACCATACGCATGTTTATCTTAGAACAATAAAATTGATCAAGTATAAAACTCAGTAGTGCTAGCTACAGCTGGATAATTAGACTTAGGCCGTCCTTAACATCCTCACAGATTTCATAGAGACCACCCAACTGTTAAAAAAATAATATCCCACATATATACAGAAGTAATCAAGGGGACAGATTACAACAAAATCATAATGCATTAGACATAGGAGATTCACTCACCTCTTGTAAACATTCGTGATGTGCAGTCGAGAGGATATCCGACAATTACTATCCAGCTGGTCGCTTGCTTCTTCTTCCTCATGCAAATCTAAGCTCCCTTCTTAACAATGAATCTCTCTCTCTCTCTCTCTCTCAGATTCTCTTCTAAGCTTTGGAATAAGTAAGGTGAGGTCAATAAGAGACCATCCATATTATATAGCTTGTCCCCCCATTTTTCCTAGTAATAGTCACGTCCAGGACTCCTTCCTAGTGGAAGTCCTGTACAACTAGATTTCCTCTCCCTTCGAAGTCCCTTTTATTTGGGATGTAAGTGTTGAACACTAGAGTCTCCCTTTTCTCCTTTTTAATTACTATACAATAAGTAAGGCATGGGTCCTACCACTCTTATGTACAAATGTTAAAATCATATAATTTTATCATATTTAAAACAGGCTTTGAGTTTCCATCCTTGGGCATTACAGTTCCTGTTTCCATGTTCTTGTTTAATGTTTTCTATGGTCCTGGTTTCACATTTACATAATTTTATTTTCATTTTAAAGTGTCGCTGTATATATGCTCTATATTTCTATTTTATGCTCCCCATGTTCTTGTTTGTATATGTTTTTTGTTCACATGTTCCTTTTTCTTCAAATTATACAATGAATTGAAATATATATATATATAAACATGTTCCTTTATGTATTTTATTGACATGTTCCTATTTCTTTAATTTACAACACAACAACAAGAACATGAAATATATATATAATATGTTTTCGTTTCTCACACGTATGAAATATGAACAAACAAACGAAATAATCAAATTACAATATTAATCAGAACAAACTGGAACAACCAGAAATCACATAAAAAAAGAAATGTACGAACAAAAAACATAAAGAAATCAATAAATCTAAATACATAAATTCTACATTCATCTTAGAACTAAAAAACAATCATTATACAATTCGCACAAGTTTGCGAGATCATAAAATAGCAGAGATTACAACTTCAAAACATATGACGAACATACTCTCGATCGCAGACAATATTACGAACATATTGTTAATAATACCATTCGAAAGATCAAAAAAGAACAACGATCCCAACTTTAAAATACACTACGGCTGGAGTCTTCTATACGAAAATACGTAAAAAATAATAAAAGTAGGGCAAACATATCGCAAACTCATCAATAAAGAAATTTAAAAACCAAAAGAATAGACTTTAATCACTAAAAAAAGTTACCACCGCTGGACCGAATTCTTTAAAAATAAAGATAAGATTAGAAGTCTAATCACTTTTAAAAACTGGACTTGGGCCACAATTACCAAAAAGAAAAACAGAACCACCGCCAAAAAACTCTACTTTTACCTTGCATGCACTAATGGAGCATTGAAGTCGTGTTCGATAAGTATTAATTACAGTTCCACGCTGAGCACGACTGTTACATCCTCCTCCACACCAAAACCAGATGGAAAGACCATTTCACGTCAGATCATGGGCCCGCCCCTGCATCTTCTTTGTCTTCTCTATCTCCTTCTCTCACATTTTCTTTCCAAATCCCCAAAATCTGATAAGAACCTCATCCAAAGAATCAGCTCCTTACGAGAAAAAGGCTTTGCTCGGAGTCTCGAGAGGTCTGCAATCTTTCTATGCCCTTCCTTTGATCAGTTTTTAGTTTTGTATGAGCTCTTTGTGGGTTTTTAGTTTTCACATAGAGGTAAGAGAAAACCAAGTTCTCTTCTTTCAGTAGGAAAAACAAAGAGGTGGGAGTGACTTGTTTTGGGTTTTTAAGAGCAATGAGGTGGAATTGGGAATTGGGTTATACAGAAGAAGGATGTTACTAGGAGAATTTTTGTTGGGTTACAAGAAATGATCAGGAAATGAGTGTTCCATTTGTGAAAGTGTTTTGAATCAGAAATTGTGGATGAAATGATATCTTAGATTAACTATTTGATCACATAAATGAAGCTGTTGGTGAATTTGATAAGGATACTGGGGGATTGAAACTTGAAACTCAGGTTTCAAATAAGAAGGGCTCAATTACAAGGGGCCTTTTTTTGTTTTTTGGGATTGGAGTTTGGAGTTTGGTTGAAATGACAATGATGGACAAGACTAGGAACATATTGGAGGGTCTTGTAAGAGAAGGATCATTTAAATGGATTCTCAGCAGCCGGAGTTCATTTGATGACGAATTCGAGGAAATGAGTAAGTCTCCATCTGGGCGGAGGAAGTGGATTTCAGAGCTCTCTCCTATGGCGAATGTAATTGTCGGTCGATGCGCTCGGTATGCTTATTTTCCTCTTTCTTCTGCACTTTATACTTTCAATTCAATCATCTCTTGTCCAAAATAAAATGGTTGCATGTGTAGAATGTTTATACAATTGTGTGCTTTTTTTTTTTTTTAAACCTGCATTTGAACTGAGATGGGGATCAGACTTTTTGTTCCACAAGTAAGAATTTCAATTGGCGTTTCTCTGCTTTGAAGACTGTCTTATATATATATATATATAGATATAGTTTTACCATGAACTGGGTCTTTTTCTCTTTTAGAAGGAAGTGTTTGCATTGATAGGCTGGTAAGTTCATGTGCTAGTTTTCATTCTTTTTTACATCATGTGAGGTGGCAAAATTGTTCATTAAGTACCAATTGTGGCTAGTCTCTAGTTGCTAACCAATGCACCCAAAATGCCTAGGTGTTAAAGGTGTGGCAAACTAACTACTTAGCTCCCTACATTGGGCGGGACACTGCCTGAACTTGAAGCACATGCCTGCATAAGATGCGGCATGGGGCCTCTTTGCCCTGTGCACATGCGCCTGCACACAAAACATGGCAAGGGGCTTTTTTTTGCCCTGTGTGGATTTGAACCTGAGATGTGTTCGCTCTAATGTCATCTGAAGTTGCTAACCAATGCACTCCAAAATGTCTAAGCATTAAAGGTGCGGCAATCTAACTACTTAATTATTAGGAATTGATGCACAAAACACTGGTTACATTTAATTTCGTTTCTTCTTGGCATTTGGGCTGGACATCATGGATTGATGGACATAGTCAGTTCCATTCTTTTTTGTAACATTTGATGCCATATGATTTACTAAAATAGTGATCTTTAGAAATGAATATCACAAAAATTTGAAATATAGATTCTTTGTTCTTTTTCACTGTATGTTTTACCATTTTTTTAGTGTTCATGTTGGCTTTCTATTTTTCAGTATTCTTGATGTTTCCATGGATGAGCTCCGGCAGAACTTTGATGCTAAGGCTTCTGATTCTTTAAAACATCCATCACGGTATCCAAGGAACTTTTTGGAGTACTGTTGTTTCAGGGCACTTGCTCTATCTTCTCAATTAGTAGGTCACCTTGGAGATAAGAGCTTTCGACGCCTGACATATGATATGATGCTTGCGTGGGAAGATCCTGCTGCTTCCAACCAACCTTTACTTAAGGTGAGAGGGATTCATCTTTTTATTGTTACATTGGTGTCGGAAAAGCTTGTGAGATAATTATTGAAAGGTGATTCTTGCATTTTAGATGTAATTAAGTGTCTTTTCATATTAGATCATAAAGTTGGGAAAAATGTCTGATATACATGACGCATGTATGATATCTGAATGGTTCATTAGTCTGGTCCTACTGTGGATGCACCATCTGGCCTTAGCAAAAATATCACTCTATGTGCCTACCTGTTAAAGGTCTCTTCCTATCAAATGCAAACTGCTGATTGGACTGTTTCTAACGATCAAACTACTCAACGGCAACGATCATCCAACTGGTTCTTTTTTGTGCACGGAACATCTACGAAGGCCCCTAGATATCCTGATCTAACACATATGTGATATGTCCCATGTGTATGGACTTTGTAGATTGGATGCTTTATTAAGGCATTGCATGATGCTTGCTCGAGAGACTTTTTTCCTTCTCTTTCAATGTTTGACCAGTTAGAGCACATGGGTCTCCACCTTTCAATAATCTGAGCTGTTTGCTTTGTGATCTCCATCATTGTATGGGCCATTCCTAATATAACTAAACCAATAACTATCTGTAATTCCAGTCTTGCTGCTAGTGCCTTGTTATTTGACACTTTGCTAGTAATTCACATTTTACGAAGCAAGATTTGCGATTAGGATTTTGGTGGGGGGACTTTTGGATTTTCTCCCATTCATGATTGGTCCCATCATATGGATGATTAGAATCACCAAAAGTTTGGCCACACATGTGGAGTTCGTTTGGGTTAGAAATCGTACAACGCAATATTTCCTCTTCCAGTTCTGATTTAACATATTATTGACAACATTGGATCCTTACTTTGAAATATGAAGCTCCTAAAGTGAATTGAATAAGTTTATGCAATTATTTTGTCAGTTCATATATCTTCTTGTCTTTATCACAGGTAGATGAAGATTTTGCGGTTTGCAAAGAAGCCTTTTCTCGGATAGCTCCAGCAATTCCAATTATTGCCGATGTAGTTACCAGTTCCAATCTTTTTGATGTGCTTACAGCTTCAACTGGAGGTCGGCTCTCCTTGTCTATCTATGAAAAGTACCTTTGTTCATTACAAAGGTTAGCACTCTTAAGCTGATTTCTGAAATGTGCGCAGCTGATTTCTACATCATTCCTTTTTCAAGTGTTAACTTAGATTCTTGCTTAAGTTCTTAAGTTGCTTGCATGAACATGTACAGACAGTGTGATAAATTTCCCTTTTTATTTTTCTTTCTTTCTAAATCTAGAGTTGTTTTTTTTTATATAGAGCTATAAAAAAGATGAAGGCTCAATCAGAATCGTCCGTTCTTTCTGGTCTTCGATCACCTAGAGGAGAAAGGGTCCTTGAGGTGGATGGCACAGTCACCACTCAACCAGTACTTCAACATGTAGGAATTTCTACATGGCCTGGTGAGTATTTATGAATGCTTTTTTGTTATCATCATATGCAATCCCTATAGGTTGTGGCAGCGGTACTTCTACTTGGTAGCCCCTGCTTGAATAAACTACTCAAGAATAATAGCTTTTATGATCTACTGATATGAAGAAAGTTCTTGGGTGAAAATGGATGTATTCCAATCAGGTAATATTTTCTTAGGTGGAAGCATTTGGCATGGTATGGAAATTGAAAACTACATTAGATGGGCTGCTATTTACTGTTCTCTCTCTTTTTTTTTCCTGAACAGATCATTATTAATGCTGATTATTGATAATGATATGTGGGAGAAATGTTGAAACAATTTTCTATTATAATTTGATTTCCATATCCTTGCTGATGCACAGTGAAATGATTTGAAGTAATTCTTCCAAAAATATTTGAACCTTTTTGGTTTAAGGACCCAAATACACTCCTAGGTATTGCAAGCAATGTCATCATATCAATTCCCTCAAAATGATAACCGGACTTTCCTTAAACTGCAGGTCGATTAACTCTGACAGATCATGCACTTTATTTCGAACCATTACGGGTTGTATCGTATGACAATGCAAAAATTTATGACTTGTCAGATAATTTGAGACAAGTTGTTAAACCTGAGTTGACTGGACCATGGGGTACACGACTGTTTGACAAGGCAGTTATGTATAAGTCCATTTCCCTGTAAGTCATTACTTATCAGAGCATGTATGTTTTACCGTTCAATTCTGTTCCTTTTTTCTTTGTGAGTCAAATACTTATTTTAAGAGGGTTCATATGGGGCCTTTTGTTTGCATGGGGATCAAATTCCTAGGAATTCATGGTAAGGGTTGCAGCAAAGGATTGCTAAAGAGATGAAGGCCGAAAGATATGAGGTGGAGATTTAGATGGGAACTGAATTTCCTAGGATATAAACTGAATTTAGTTTGGTAATGGCTGGCTAATTTTTTCACCAATCTTTAATTCACTTTCCATTAAAAGGGAGATTATTTAAAGGCCATTTATGAATCTTTAGCTTTGTTTCTTCAATTGTAACCACTTTTAGGTCTAGAATTCCTAGGAATTTAGTCAAACAAATGGGCTGCAGGGATTTGTACCAAATTGGTTTTTGTTTCTTACCAATAACACTATCAGGCCCCAAAATTTGATATTTTTATAAAGCATTGATTTGCATGTTTATTTCTCTAAATTCCCAACCTCAAGTTTTTATTCTTTTTTTGTTAATAAATATTTTCGATGCAGCTACTAATGATAACATCCTCTAAGATTTCTAGATTAAAGTAGTTTTCTATATAATAAATTAGAAAAAAGCTGAAAAACACTTAATTCAGGTTTATGTTATGTGTTCTTTGCCCATTGTAAGATGCTCATGCAACAGTTGAAATTAAACTTTGATCATAGATCCAATTCATCTGGATTCTGTTTTGGATGCTAGTTGGTTGCTGGAAGTTCTGGTTTAGCGTTGAGAGCAATTATACACTGTATTGGTATTGTTTATTTGCAAACTCAAGTTAAAAATCGAGAAATCTGGGGTCATGTTGATTCAAAAACTTGAAGCTAAGGACCTTTGGGGGCATACTTCTGGATCTGATCCCAAATCAACAGAGGATGATTAACTGATTTCCTGATGGAATACCAAGGATGCCAAAATTAAAACTTAGATCCTTGGATCTGTTGAATCTCATCTTATCACAAACCTCAAACCCTGTAAAACGTCAAAAGAAATGTGGGAATGCTTGCAGAGAGTTTATCATTATGATAATTCTACCAGGCAGTTTCAACTGGAATCTGTGCAGGGTAGAAAGGCCCCATGCCACGTTTTGTGTGCGGGCACATGTTTGCAGGGAAAAAAGCCTCATGCCGCGTCTTGTGCTAGCATGTGCTTCGAGTTTTGGCAGTGTCCTGCCCGAGGGGGGTGTTAAGTAGTTAGTTTACTGCACCTTTAATGCCTAGTTATTTTGGGTGTATTGATTCGCAACTCGAGAGGGCTGTGACTCAATTTCACTTCAACTGCAGTGACAAAGTCCATTGGATTGCCATATATGAAATATATAGTTATACTTTGTACACATGATTAGTCTGATCGTACTTAACAGCGAGTGGTGTGATATGAACAATTTGGTCCAGGCAAAGGTTGCATATGCTGTTTAAATCAGGTGGTTAGCTGCCATTGGCTACATACTGAAGGAGAATGACATAATTTCTCTTGTTTCTGATATTGGCAAATATAGTTACCCTTTGTGTAAATGTTCATCAAGTTTCAATTTGGACCATAGTGGCTATAAATCTGGATGCTTCAAGCATCTCATGTCTGTATTGTATAGATTTCATTGTAAATCTGTCCATGCTGCATTGACGTGTCCTTGCCATATCAATGTGGTACATGGACATCATGGACCACTGTTTTTTCGGATGAGTTGTTAATGCTGTGTTAGGAATTCTGTACACAAAATTTTCTCCAGACCACATGCTATAAGAACATGGCCTAATTTAGGGGTTTTCTGGTTATTTAAGATTAAAACACTGTTTTTGTCTATGATACCCGGATACTTGTACATGCTTCTTATATCTTTGTTAGATGCATATGATGCTAGTGTCAATACTTGATGGTCGTTGATACTTCTAGGGTACATGTTTAGCACATCCTACTGACACAGTGATTATTTCTTATCGTATTATCAGTTTTCTTTCCTTTCAATAGAAAAAACTGTTAGAAGGGAATGTAAACACTGTTAATTCTATCAGTCATAGATGTTCCAAAGAAAAAGTTAGGGCAGCTCTATCTCTACGTGTCCTAGATATTCAAAAATGCAAAGACCTCTAATCCCCATATTTGTGTCCATAATCGTAGGATATGGGTAGTTTGTGTGTGTGCGTGCATGCGTGTGGTTTATGCAACATGGATAGGGGAAGAGTAGTCAGAAGCTACTCTTCATGCTGAAGCTTAGGATCAAGAATCCAAACCTTCTTGGTCTTACACCACAGGCACATAGCTAAGAGAAAACTCGAGGAAAGAATTTTATTTGTCAATCAACTTATCCCAAATGGGGGGATTTCAATTCTTTATATAGACTCATACCCTAATTTCACTTTGGAAACAGTTCTAATTTAAATAAAAGTCTAAAGCTATTAAGATTCTCTACAATAAAAGTTCTGAACTATTCTCATTTCTATCCCTAAAATTCAGCTACTACTAGTAAATAGGAAGGAGACTGGATGATGCAGGTCTTAATGGGCTTGGGCCTCTGGCTGTAACTTTTTGGCCAGTGGGCTGGGCCCAGTGGGCTGGCAAACCTCAGGTCTGGCATGAATCATGGTGGGGGTGGGTTTGGATGAGTTATTAATGGCTATATTAGGACTCGAGAGCAAATAATTTTCTGCACCACATGGTACAAGAAAATGGCCTAGCTTAGGGGTTGTTTTGGTTGTTTTAAATTAAAATATTACCATTTTGGTATTTCTATTTATTTAATAATTACCATTATTCAACACTAGTTTTTGTTCTTCTTTCTTCTAGAACTGAACCGGTTATCATGGAATTCCCAGAGATTACTGGGCACTTCCGCCGTGACTATTGGTTAGCTATTGTTCGGGAAATCTTGTATGCTCATAAGTTCATCAGAAAGTACCAAATTAAGGGAGTCCAACGAGAGGGAGCACTTTCAAAGGCTGTGCGGGGCATTCTGCGATTACAAGCCCTACACGAAATAGCTCCTGCTGTGCCTCTTTGCTGTGAGGCACTTCTCATGTTCAATCTTGCTGATCAACTTCCTGGAGGAGATTTGATACTTGAAGCACTAGCTATTATGTCATCCTCACAGGAGTCTGATTGTGCTAATGACTCCACTGCAGCAAGTGGGATGTATTCTGTATCAGCGCTAGCTATGATGTCAAGCTTAGGGGCTTTGTTTGGGGTAGAATCACAAGTTGTCAATGAAGTGGGACTCCTTGTCGGTGAGACTGTTGTAGGAGAGATGAGTGCTTTGGAAAGAGCTGTACTGGACTCCAGGAATAGTTTTAAAAAGGTGGAACTTGCACAGGCAACAGTCAATGGGGTTAAAGTTGAGGGTATTGACACCAATTTAGCCGTAATGAAGGTTTGATGGTCTAATTTTCCCCCTATCATTTGCTTTTACATATTTCAGATGCTATTCACATCACATTTTGTGTTCTTCAATTTTAGTGGCATTATTTGAGACAAGCATATACCTTAATCCAAACCACCCAGATAATGACCCCATTGTGGATGGGGTCTATCCTAGAATCACACTGACAGTGTTTCAGTGATGGACTTGAGATGGACTATGTAAATGAAAAATGGTTGATTCTCTAGGTTCAAAAAGACAAGTTCCCAGTAATCAAGGGTTTGGATTGCATGATTGATTTGATTTTCGTACCAAGCACTGCATACAATGGAGACTGTGATTTACATGGGTTTACATGTATGCCATGTGTAAAGCAGGTGTATGCATCCATTTGGGTGTATGCCATGTGTAAAACAGGTGTATGCATCCATTTGGATTCACACAGTGAGATCATTAAATTTTTCTTTATTTTGTTAGCTTCATTGGTTAAATCAGGTATCCATTTTGTGCAGTGTGGCCTACCAATGTTCCATTCAATCCCCTCATGGCTCCCTGGCCTTCTCTACGTGGATGTTAACCACCTCAAAATTGACAGTTCCATTCTATGTTCAATGTTCACAGTAGGATTGAATATTAAACAACTGCATAGTTAGACAACTGTTGAACTTTGCGGCGCCTGAATCAAGTTGGGATATGTGATGGGTTTATTTTGCTCATCTGGTCAAACCTAATCCATGTGGGATCTCTCCATCCCTTATCCTGTTGATTGGCAAATACTTCACAATATGCAACACGTGTATCAAGTCGTATCTTCACTTTTTATGTGAAAAATTGGTCATCTCTATGATATCTCTGCTGTGTCCCTCTCGTAACCATAATGTATCTAGGCATCAAAGATTTTCATGCATCTTGGTGGGCCCACAAATGAATGTAGGATTGTGAACTTACGTTGATTACGGTTGCATTATGCACACGTCCATGCATGCATTTAAAATTTCATACGTACATCCAGACATTTGTTATCAAACGAGAACCATACTTCATTTCATTACTTGTTTTCCTCCTCTATGGGGCCAATCAAGATGAGGGATGGGAAGATCTCAGTATGAATTAGTGATCCCAGAGATCTCTTGATTATATTAGTATATCTTGATATTTTGTGATAAAAATATCAAACGGCGACGAGGTAGAGTGATGCAATTTAACAGTGAATATTACAACCCTCTTACGAACACCTAACCTTTCAGCTGATGCTTACCATTGGATTGAATTCCTATCCTTTTATACCATTAGATATTTTTATCTGTAAAACATATATATACCTGAATTGTCTATGATGATTTTTTGGCCATTGCTAATCCACTTAGACCACCCATCCCCCTTCCCTTGAATGGTGGGCCTCCCAGGTGGGTACCACAGATGTGGATGCTATTTTTTGTTTTTTTTTTGGGTCCTTGGGCAAGACTCCCTCTCTCTCTCTCTCTCTCTCTCTCTCTCTCTCTCTCTCTCTCTCTCTCTCTCTCTCTCTCTCTCTCCACAGCACGAGCCACAAGAAATCCACTTACTTAGTATTATAGATCCTTTTTTCCCTCAAATTTTGTTGTCTATATCTATTTTTGTAGGAGTTGCTATTACCTATCATGAAAATTGTAGAGTTTCTCTTATTCTTGGCATCTTGGGATGATCCTCTCAAGTCTTTGGCGTTCTGTTTGGTGACTACTTACATTATTTGCAGGTATGTTGTTATACACACGCGCACACGTGTAGATATACTGTTATCTATATATATATTTCTATGTAAATATATATAGTGGATTTACTATGCATGTGTTCATGTGTGCTTATTTTTTACATGATCCCAACCACTATGTATGTATTTGAAGGTCAATTCCCATCCAACATGTGAATTTATGCTTGCATGACTATCTATTCGTAATATATGCACATGTATACATTTCTTACCAGTATACTAAAGCTATTTTAAATTTACAATCCTAGTACTGTTCTAGACCCATCTGAAACTATTCATAATACTGTGAAATCCACGAATTTTATTTTTAGGGTGTTTAGAACGGAAAACCCTTGTTAGTGTCAGATCTTGACATTGGTATTTATGCTCATACAACTTAGGGTGCAAAATTACTATTTTTCCATTGTGGCGGAAAGTGGTTTTCCAGCCCATAAAATGAATAAAAGAGAAAGGGAATAGAGACAGAGAAGAAGATGAGCAAAAAGTTGTACTGGCAGTACGATTACATCTTTTGTTGTTAAAATCAGTATCATATATCATGTTGGCACACTAACTGCTCTTCTCTGATTTGTTTTTGTAGGGGATGGATTGGTCATGTGCTTGCACTGCTTATTCTCTTTATTGCAATCTTTATGCAACTTACTAGATGTTGTAGCCAAGGAATGCTTGCTAATGAGATCAGGGTGATTGCCCCACCAGCAATGAACACCGTGGAGCAGCTCTCAGCAGTTCAAAATGCAATTTCACAAGTTGAAGAGCTTGTTCAGGATGGGAACATTGTTCTCTTGAAGTTACGAGCTCTTTTGTTTGCTGTTTTCCCTCAGGTCATGTTTTTTTCCCCTTCTTTTATTTTCCTTTTGGCCTCACTATCTAGTGCTTGTTTTATTCTTCCATGCACATGCATGCACATATTCACGCACTTTCCTTCCTGTGCATCTGTCTCTTAGGGTACCGTGTGAGCCTCAGCCTAAGCCAGAGGCTGTTGGGGCACACTTGGGGCTGCACAGTTCATGGGACATGGGGAAGAAGATCCATGCGGATAGGCCCTAGATATCAAATTTCAAGTCAATATGATGCTCCTAACCCCTTGATCAATGGTTTACAAGTTTAATGACTTTATCTTATCATTGGTAAGCTTTTTGCGGGACAGATGCATAGAAGCTTCATATATATTATAGGGAATGTTTTGCTAAGAGGTACCTGTCATGGACTTGTGTGAAATGTAACCTTTTTACCTCTCTGTTGGATACCCCATGACAAATCTAACTCCTTCAAACTTACTAACTCCTTGACTTAGCACTTACCCCAATTTGGCACTTATTTATGTAATAGTCACTGGTAGATTAAATATTATGAAAAATGTATCTTAAGAAATGGATGGTAACATCATTACAATTTTTAATTGAAAAAGACTAATAACAAATTGAATGTCGTTGTAAGTAATTGAATTTTGCTAGTAAGGGTAATTTAGTCTTGCTACTTGAAGCCACGAAGGCGATTGCATAATTTTTGCATCATTAGTTATTTCTTTCATGGTTATCATTGCCGTCACCGTGATCATCATAGTCTTGTCTGATCAATATGAAGTTAGCTTAAGTTTGTGTGTGCGTGCGCACACAAATGAATATTCTGCCCGTGAAAAGTTGTTTAATAAAAGAGACCTATACCAATTAGGTCAAGACCTACATTCCTTCCTCTTTCTCACCCTCTCTCAACACACGCGCACACACAGACACTTTCGTAGTGCTGGTAGGATTGGTTCTTTCTATACAAAGGGAAAGATTTTTCATCTTCTTTCTATACAAAAGGAAAGATTTGTAGTGCTGGTAGGATTGGTTTTTTCTATACAAAAGGAAAGATTTTTCATCTTCTTTTATGATCTGAAACCAAAAAGAGCTTATACAGTATTATGGAAATGTTGGATAAATCCTTCAAAGTTCAAACTAGTCTAATTAGAGCTGGCACCAGTTGACATTTTGTTAAAGAGTTGGGATGAATGACAAGGCCTACACCATCTGGTTAGTCTAATAGTCTCATTTAGTCTTGATTTACCAAGTATTGAGGGGATTTTCAGATTTTTTTTTCAGGGTTTTGAAGCAGGTTTGGTTCCATTTGTTAAAAATTTCTTTTGACAGTAATTACATGGAATTCCTTGTTCTCCCAATCCATGATCCTGGATGCTAAGAATAAGGGATGTTTTACAAAATACTTTCTGGGTGACAGCATTGGGAGAACTTGTATCAGGTGTCACCAATAGATGGGATCTACGGTGGGCACAGATTATTTTCCCAGACAGTTCGCGTGGGAGTAGCACACCAGAAAATTTCCCTTGTTAAGAGTTTTCAGACCCTCCTTTGGTGCTGTCTGATATGCTTGATACTGTTTGGGCATTTGGACACTGCTTATTGGATTCTGGTTGGATGTTGCATTAGGTGTTGTAAATTAACTTTCATTGGTCTTTCACATGCATAACAGGCAACAGAGAGAGTTGCACTGGCATTAGTTCTTGTGGCCTTGATTCTAGCCTTCCTACCCTTGAAGTATGTTGGCCTTCTAATGTTCTTGGATGTTTTCACAAGATATTCTCCCCCAAGGAAGGCTAGTACTGAGAGATGGACAAGAAGAATGAGAGAGTGGTGGTTAAGCATACCAGCAGCTCCTGTTGTGCTTGAAAGAATAAAAGAAGATAAGAAAAGCAGGTAGTTCCTTTCCCTAGCCTCAACCGTGGAATAGGAACTCGTAACTATATTTGTGCAAGTGAGAGTTTTCTTTTCCTGCTCAGGCATCAATACAATTGTAGATGTTTGTATGTATGTTAGAGAAAGTTGGAAGGATGTCATGTTTTCATTGTTGCAGTAAACACAAAGAAAATAAGAACATACACATGCAGTCTACAGAGGTACAATGGGACAGCATTCCTTATTGCACCGTTTTCTGCATTCAATTGGATGGCACCAATTTATGATTTAGAAATGGTTTCAAGTGTAAATGTGATTACCAGAAACTCTACTGTAGGTAGTTGTAGCAAAGAACAGAAACTGTTGCTTAGTTACTGAAAAAATGTAAATTATGGACTACCATACCGTAGGTAATATATATGATAAAATTATGAGCTGCTGACTGTTGGTAGAAATTCATGAGAAAAGATGAAACGAACTACCCTGTTTTACCTTTCACTGAAAAACAAACTGGTCCTTGTCTTGTTTGGGGTGATGAATCTGTTTCTCCTGCAAGAGCGGTTAAACAAGAAATGGCCATGACAGATTGAGTCACGTCTGATTCCACCAGTTCAGGGTTAGCATATAAATTATGAATCTATCTAAATTCAGCTATGACTGGAAATTTCAAATCACTGGAGGTAAGGTGACAAAATAAACTGTTGAAACATTCAATATCTGTCCATTTGCTGACTCTATTTCACAGCTTGTTAGATTGTGAAGTTAGAAACTTTGATGAACCAATTTATTTGTATCCAAGCTCTAGGTACGCATTCAAGCTCACATCGAAGATCCAAACCACTCAGTAACTGTTTTGTACATTTTATTTTTCTTGGATAAGTTGGGTTACTAGTCCTGCAGTGGTTCTTTAACTTGAGGAGTGAGGGATCACTAGCATGTACTAAAGTGCCAACACCACTCAACCACCAGTGTATTGGCAAATGTTATTTATTTTTCTAGCTTGTACATGGGAGCTGGCACTTGATGGTCCTCCATCTTGTTCTTTGACAGTGCTAGGGATCGATTCCTAATGCCGTGGGTGAGAGTTAGATGGCTTTAATGGTGAGTCGTCTTCTGTTTTTCATTTTTTTTTTAACATTTCCTAGGGACCAATACTTAAGCCACAGTTAGGCCCACCATCAAATTTGATCATGTATAAAGAACCACCATCTTCATCAGAATCTTGTCCTAAGTATATTGGGGTTGGTTACATGAATTGTGTTTCTCCATTTCGAATTATTTGGAACCAAATACTCAGATAGGTTGTATTGCTTCAAATCTATTTTAATTATTTCCATCCATATCCTCTTTGGCATTTCCCTTCTCCCTAGTAGGCCATCAATCTGTATAGAAAAAAGTTTTGCTCACCGGCTTTGTTGCTAGCCTATGTTGAACATGTCTAAACCATCTTAAATGGCTTTTTTATTTTTATTATATATTGATGTGATCTAACCACTCATTTCTAATTCTATTCTTCTTAATTTTACTATATTTCTACATCAACGTTCTCAGCTTTGTCCTTGTTCGTCAGAATCGGGCAATATATGTGTAGCCATGTATGTACCCACAAGGATTAGTCCTACTCGTCAAAATTGGGTAACCCTTAGGTTGAAAGCCAAAGGTCTGAAGGTTGGGCTGGCAAGGAATACCTTGGGTCATAAAAAAAAAATTCTTATCTTTGCTTCAATCATTATGTACATGTGTTGTTTCTTGATTGGCCAACATTTTGCTGCATAGATCATTATTGGTCTAATTGTTGTTCTGTAAAAATTTTTGTTTAATTTTATTAGTATACGCCAATTATAAAGCACTCTAGAATTAAGTCTCACTTCACATAAGTTTTCACTTCACACATCTCGCTCTTATCATATGATCATCATCTTCCTTGATTCCTACATCTTTATTAATTATTGAGCAAGCTATCACAAAAGGTCTCTTTCACGAGATTTCTCTAGATCAATGAAAGACGGTATGCTATTTTTTCCTCTTCCATTGGTATTTTTTTATTAATTTTTTAAATGAGATAGCTTACGTAATTGACATCCTTGGCATGAAACCAAATTTGTTTTGTAGATATATTGATCTTTTGTAATGAAGGAAAGTAAAAATATGGTTGAAATGAATACCAAAATGTAATCCATGTTTTAAAAGTGAGCAATCTTCAAATGAAGCCAACTTTTATTGGAGTTGGATTATTATCAAGGCATAAGGGTGTGGTGCTGTTGAGTGGGTTGGATTTTTTAGGTAAGCCCCTCTGATGAATTTATAAGATTCGGGTAGTGAACTTTATGAGAATAGTTCACTAGCACTTTGCAAATCGAATTCGAAACTAGGTAATGAAAAATATTCTCCTGCATACAGTTCACGAGAACCATGCACCCAACTAGTCTGTGCATCTAGATCCACCTACGAATGTTACGTAACATGGCCCGGATGTAGGGTTCTCTATGCGTAGGCGAATATTTTCCACTTAGTAACTATATGATTCTGGTTGTTTTCATTGAAGGACTTACTGTCTATTTGATAAGTGGGTGGGCCCTCGAGATCCAATTTTTTACTGGCATTGATCATACGAATGTTAGGGTTTATTTCATTAATGACTTTGTTAGATAGCTAGGCTGAGTTGCAAATCTGTTGAAATACCTAAGATGGATTAAAAAACAATCAAAGTCATCTATAAAGCGCATTTGATGTCAAGATTAGTAGACTGCTATTTAGACAAATATTGATTTCAACATGTAACAACTGCCAAACAACTCGGCGCTGAATTTACAACATTCTTCTAAAATTCGAACAATAAAAAAGCAAAAAAGCTTCAATATTACTCTTTTTGATTCAGTATGAACAAACTCAGGCAGTATTTAAATCCGTCAACATTTTGTTTGACATACATCCAAATGATATGTTGGAATATTGGAGAAAAGTGCTTCAGCCATTTTAAAATTGGGCTTTTGGATAAACACAACATATAATATTAAAAAATTCGATATTGCAGAACAAAATAGTATTATAGTATAATATTATGCTATTGATGATGTTTGGTAATATCTTGAAAGATTTATTTTTTAGAGATTTGTTCCTATACGGATATAATGAAGAAATCTTACAATTTTTAGTAGAAAGTTATATATTATAGAATACATTTGCAGTAACCCAAACACCTAATTTTTAGGCAAGTAGATTATATAATAATCTAAAATACAATATCACATAATCTTTTAAAATATCTTGTTACCAAACAATTGGCACATTTGTGTGGGCAGAATTCCATGGGAAGAGTGGAATTTTCCACTTTTGATTCAGACATCTCATTTCCAGTGTTTGATTCAGACATTTCCATGGATATATTGTGGAAAAGCATTGGTCAAATTTCACACTTTGGAAAATTTTGATGTCTAAAAAGGAGGGTTCTGTGAAATTGTATCCTCTCCCCCCCTTTACTTGGTCATTACACAAAACAAAATTGCAGATTCATAGGTTGTAGAGGTCATATCAGAGATGCCCATGGTCATTACACAAAACAAAATTGCAAATTCATGGGTTGTAGAGGTCATATCAGAGATGCCCACAAAGAAACGACACCATAGATGCCACAATGCTCACTTAAATAGAACAAATCATATGCAAACAACATGCTGGATTGAACTTCTTAGATTTCTGTGATTTAAGTTGTCAATGACTAAAGAAAACAAACTAGAGGTCATGGTGGATCCTCATACTAGTCCTACAATAATGGGGATAATAATTCAGGTTTCATTTGTGCTTGGAGTTGGGCCCAGAATCGGACCTCCTCACATTCGAATCTGGATGGGCTTCGACTTGGTCAATATCATCCCAAGCCAACAAATTCCAATGACTATTATGGGAAGGCGGCCTCCCGCTATTTCAGTCGCTGATGTCCTAACTAATGATGATTTGGGGCAGCTAGTTTTATTTTCTCGATTAAGAAGACAATCTTCTTCTTTTGAAAGAATATGTATTTTCTTCCTCTCTACTGTTTTACAAAACACATGATATTTATGTCTACATTTTCTGGAGTTTTTCTTGAATACATACATTCTTTTATTGAAGTTTATTGCGATGAATCAGCGCCTAATTTGGAGGAAGCGAAAGTGAAAAATACATTCTTAATGGACAAAAGAGTATTCTCAAAGGACATTAGGGTAATTAAAAGAACAAAATTTGTGCATCGAGAGACAAAATCATTGTACGGATGTTTAGAGGCCGGTCCCCATAAATGATTACATATTACATTAGGTCCAGCTACATTTTGCTTAACTCGCTGAGTATAGCTGGAATAATTTAGTACTACATAGGTCATTTCAGTTGACATTTAGGATAAAAAGTGATAAAAATACCCCTCTTTTGTTGTAATTGTATTGACATTAACAAACAGTAATGTCACTTGTACAAATTCTTATTGCAAACTTTAAAATTTTATAACTTTAATTAAATTTATTTGTTTGTAATAAAATTTATATATTTGAATTCTTTTTTTTTTTTTTGAGATCTACAAAGCAAGGTCCATGGTGGTTATTTAACTCCGAAAAAAAAAAAGAT
The DNA here is from genome assembly GCA_037013555.1 of Sextonia rubra. Taxonomy (NCBI): domain Eukaryota; kingdom Viridiplantae; phylum Streptophyta; class Magnoliopsida; order Laurales; family Lauraceae; genus Sextonia; species Sextonia rubra. The sequence continues at coordinate 21,407,926 of JASUAD010000006.1, forward strand.
TTTATCTATCTCGTATATTTCTATTGACAGCAACAAATAAATTTATCTATTTGGTATATTTCTATTGAAAGAACACATAAATTTATAGAAAAGAATAGATAAATTTATTTGTTTGGTTGAAAGTAATAGATAAATCTTTCCTTTTGCCAACCATAACAGCAACCAAATAAAAAAGGATGGAATGCCATCAAGACCTCCAAATTGAGAGTAACTTGAGCAACCCTGTAGAGCACTTGGTATGACTTGGCCAAGCTCATTAAACTCATCCTAGTTAGAGTCTTAAAGTGATAGAATGAGCAAGGATGAGATCTAGACCACAGTTAAGTTTGTTTACGCTCCCTAAAAAATTAAACCAAACTTGGATGTTGATATGGACTTGGCTAAATTCCGGCTCTAAAACTCAGTCTGGTTGGTTCTAGCTAAATGTCTAGGCATTTAAAATTGAAGGAAAATTCTATCTTTAAAGGTGTCAATGTTATTCAACTACAAAAAAATATTTTTCAAAAAAAAAATAAATAAATAAAGGAAATACAATGACAGAGAAAGGTTCAGACAAGCAAAAATAATAGTTATCAGAAACAGACATACATTTGCCCGTCGTCTCAATAGATGGAAAAAAAAATTCAACATCGAGAAATGAGTTTTGTCATCATTGTTGCAAATCAATCAAAATAGGACAAAATGAGATCTTGAATACAAATTCTCATACGAAAATTACACAAATGAAAGAGATTTTATCGGTTGGCTTTCTCAAATAGATAAAATCTATTTGTTCGAATAGAAACAATGCGGAATAGATAAAATTGATTTGTTCACTGTGATGACTAGATAAGATTGATCTGTTGGAATAGAAAAGGATAGAAATGACCCAACAAATAAAATTGACCCAAGAGATAAATTTGTTGAAATATGTTGGAATTGAAAGGGAGGGGAAACACTGAAAAAAAGATTTTATCTGTTGACTTCATGAAATAGATAAAATCTATCTATTAGCTTCCTCAAACATATTTTATATATTGGCTTCCTTACAAATAAAGATTTTATTTTTTTGCTTTTCAAATGGATAAAATCTATTTGTTTGCTTCCACAAATAGATTTTGTTTGTTGACTTCTTTACAAATAAAGATTTTATTTGTTGGCTTCCTTAAATAGATAAAATTTATTTATTTTCGTATTTTTCTATTGAACTCAACAGATAAAATACTAATATATTTTATCTTTTTTTATAAGATTTTATCTGTTGCAAATAAAAAGGGAGAAGAATACATAGAGAGAGATTGAACCCCACAACTCAAAAAAATGAAAGTAAAAATAAAAATAAAAGTAATAAAATAAAAAGAAGATAAAATCTATGTGTTGGTATCCAAAGATAGGGGAAACATTAAAATTTTTTTTTCTATTGACTTCCTCAAACAAATAAAATCCAATTGTTAGCCTCCTCAAATAGATAAAATCTATGTCTTGGAAATGGAAGAGTTGAAATCTATTTGTTCAAGAAGGTCAATAGATAAAATTTTTTTTTGAAATTAATTCAAAACTCAAAATATAAAAAAATAGTTTGAAATAGAAATTAAAAAAAAACAGATTGAAAAAAAAATAGATTAAAAAAGAACATATTGAAATAAAAAAGTAAATTGAAATAGAAAAACAAATTGAAATAATAGATTGAAATTAAAAAAACATTTAAATTTTAATTTAATTGAAATTAACACACAAATTTAATCTATGCGTGCAGAGCCCTGTCAAACATATTAAATTTGTTTCAATTAGGACACAGATTTAATATATTTCAATAACACACAGATTTAATCTATATCAATAAAATATGTTTGTCCAACAGTGGGGAAGCACAATGAGATATAGGCTTCCATTGCGACAGATGCATGAATGCTCCTTTTAGACGAGGAACCTAGGCGAAGAAAACCCAATCTGAATTTAAAGAGTGTTGCCCTTATTATCCCATTTAACAGCTCAAAGAAAGTATAGAAACCCTAACTCCAGTTTTTCAGTCGGAAACGCAAAGAATATTAACTTTCTTAACGTGGAAACTTTGGTTTCAAAAGTCAAAACCCAAAGGACCAAATTCTGTCTCCTTCATTTCTTTTCTGGCTGCAAAAAGCTAGCCCCTTTTATTTTTATATGAAAGGAGGGTTATTATTGTTATTTGTCAGGGTTTATTTTTAATCAGGGACCTAACGTGGCAATGGATCTTGGACCTAACATAGCGCAGTAAACTATTTAGGGATGTATGAGTGAATCTCCCTTAGGGAAAGCCTTGTGAAACCCAAATTTCCACACCCAAAGCCGAGCCCGAATTTAAGAATTGTAAGCCCCACCTTGAATCGAATTTTAGGTGATGTTATATGCATATAATAAGATAAATGTTTGCACTATATACGTTCTTGTATATTAGCATGAATTCGTGGACATGAGCCTGAACCTGAGCCCAAATTTCCACTTGGGCTCCAAAATCAGTATCCTAGCCTAGACCCAACCTTGAACAACCTTGGGCTTGCCCTGCCCTAAGTTGCACCTCAAAACGGTTCTGCATGTGTCTGGCGTGCAAGTAACATAAGTGACAGAGTACTCACTTGAGAAGGCTTCAGGATTATGCGGACCAAGTTCTTGTTTCGCACGGATCGAAGACTGTTAGCCCTTCATTCCTTGGAGGACAGGCATGTGCCCAAATTAAACCTTTCTTTAAGGAAAGAAATTGCAGCTGAAGGTGTTTGTTTGTGGGACACAAATGCTTTGGGTAATAGGTGAGGTGCTATATCTAGTACTTTTTTACACAGCATGGCAAACCGGTTGACCCTTTACAATTTTAGGGATTGGATTCAGGATGTTTGTTCTTTCTATTGTACCTGTCAACCGGATGTAACTCTATCCAACCCAACAAGTTGCATAATGACCCATTACCTAACTGGAACCCAATATTAAGGTTAACTCTTTTAACTTTCGGAAAAGGCTAGGGTTGGACCCATAAATATTTGGTATATTTTCTCCTACAAGAATCCCACATGTATGGGATTTCTAGTGAGGATTTCTGCTTTTGTGTACAGCCAGAATTGAAAATATTGCAATGTCCACTTGAGGTAGGGATGGCAATAGGTCTGGTTTAAATGAGATCTGACCCGACCTCCTCCTATTAGGGGTGGATTTATTTTGGTAGCATGTTGGTAGGGTTTGGGTCTAATTAGGTTTTTCATGTATTTATCCGAGTTAGGATCAGGGTGGATTTGGGTTTAGATGCAATAACCCGCTCCACCCCCTTATAGCTTTACTTAATATAGTTCTTAGTGAATTTCTTATCATATGAGACTTCAATAGTGTAAATGGCAATGAGAATGAGTAGTTTTTTTTTTTTTTCGGTTTGGGAATCTCCATAAAGGCATGTATTTTTCACATTTTTAAAAACATTAAATAAACCACAAACAAATCCGACCTTACCTGTGGCTCTCATGGGGCAGTTTTGGTATGACAATCGTCAAAATCGACATGGGTTAGGGCGGGTATGGTATAATAGGTATACCAATTGGGTTGGGTTCCGGTCTAGGCAAATCTGAACCAGCCCCACTCCACCCCGTTGCCATCCCTAACTCGACGTCCCGCAGTTGAATATTTTCCTACATGTTAGGCACATTGCTCAACCTGACCTGCCAGAAGTTACCCATTGCCATCACCATTGCTCAACCTGACATGCCACATGCAAGTGACATCTTTAGAATATACAACGAGGGGGCCATGTTTTCTTGCTTTAGCTTGGATGAGTGCAAGAGATAATGATTGGTCCAGAGAAAAAACCAAATGTTAATGCCCCCATTCTCTCTTTTTCAAATACATACACCTACCATTTCTTCTTATACGTACACCCTTGCTTTCTGCCTTTATTCCATTTATATATAAACATACCTATCAGCTCAGATTCTTCCCATCTCTTCAAAGAATTCCAAGCTCTGCCAACAACTACAGGTAAAAAAATAAAAAAACAATGGAGAATGGGTAATGTCCAAAAGGGGAGAATTCCTTGTGACTTATCTAAGATGCTATCTCCGTTTTGACCTAATCATGTGATGTGTGGCTATTCATGGGTCTATTGGCTTTTGGCTCCGTGAGATCTAAGCAGTTACGCGTCCGCCATCAACAAAAATCAGCAAAGAGAAAATATTATTAGCATAATAGCATTCTAAAATAAAATTCTGACAATCAATTGGTTGGTCGATGGTGGGACACCTCAGGATCAATCCCTACTTGTAACATTGATAATAAGGAGCATGGGAGAGTGTGTGTAATCTATAAAGTCATAATAGCCTAGTGGAGGGAATATTGGATAAAAGGTCTGCGGAAATTGTTAATAAATAAATAAATTAGTCATAACTTCAAAGGAAAGAAAGAAATTAGGAACCCGAACACATGGCAGCTGAAGCAAGCAATAGAGGACGCTACTTTTTCATAAATTTCGCCCCCGCAAATGTGAAGTGGACTCATGGACATAGGACACTATTTTTAGATAGATTTCGCCTACACAGATATGAGGCAGACTCGTGGACAACTGCCCTAGGATAGGGCAGCTTTCTAATCGAATATCTCTACCACTCGTGCACTCTCGAGTGGATAAAGAAATCAAACCCAACAAACCACTATTTCAGACCTACTTGCAGCATCAACAGTGGAAAACAGAGAGCAAAAGAGAAATATTCTACTATGACAGTGGAGTCGTGCATGTTTTATCTGAGCTCCTCCCGCGGAACCTAAACAAGCATATGTTATCGTCACTTGGTGGCGCACCCTCTTTCGGGTAATTCAACCACTACCGTGTAACATGCCCACTTTCGGGTGACGCACCCCCTTACGATGAAGTAACGTGCATCATACACTCATGGAGATAGCGTACCACGACTTCTGGGAAGCGGGAACATGGTATCATGTATATCCTAGAGGGGTGCTAATGGATCGGGCTAGCCCGAGTTCAACCCAGGCTCAGCCCACTTTGAGATGGGCTTGATCCTTAGGCTTTAGCAGTAGGCCCGGGCTTAGATAAAAAAATTGGGCTCGTTTAATATGTGGGCCGGGCTTCTGCTCTGCGGTAGAAAGCCCAAAGCTTGACCCGGCCCGAAGAGAATGCAAAAAATTATATATTGCTTATAGGAACTCAAACACATGCCCTGCTGTTTAACGTTATATGCATCACAACCAACTAAGCTACAGTCATAAGAAATTGGTAGGGGCATTTTCTTAATTAATAAAACAAGATTGACCCAGGGTCGGGCTCAACCTATTTTATGCTGGCTAGGCTCGGGTTAGGGATTTAAGGGCCGATTTGGGCTGGGCCTGGCTTGGCCCTAAGGGTTACATTTCGGGATGGTCCAGGACATTGTTCAGCCCGGTCCCTGAACATCCCTTATCATGTATGGCAATAAGAAGTCATAACAACAGGAGATACATTGTGAGTAGTTATATAAATTACAATCAGAAATGGGCCGGGCTAGATAGATGGAGGTGGGCATATGCTTTAAATTAAGCATGAAGCCACCAACAATTAACTTCATACAGACCCTTTTAATGAAATAAAGGCCAAATAAATGCAATACTTTTGGATATTTTGATGATGCGATCATAGCTGATCATGTAAACACAGGATTTAGGTCATGACTCATGTATATGAATAAAAAAAAAATCCTAAATAGAATAATACATAATGGAAATGGAAATCAGAAACCAGACACGTTGAAAAAGATTCAATGGGACTAAAGATTTTAGTGAGTCTTTTGATGAAGACAGATTAATTGAATTATAGGGAATGTTTTTGCAGGAAATTTCTGTACCAAAGGTAAATCACAGGTTATGATTCACACTGATAATATGCTCCTCGACAGAAAGGTAGAAGTGTGCGACTGATCAACTGCTAATCCGAAAAGCTAAATTTCTCCAATGCGAGTCCACACAATGGGCAATATGGGATTTCAACCGCCAAAGAACTCCAAAGTGGACCCCTTAAATTAAAGACACCTACCAAAAATCAATGCATACACACAAATTTGGGCTTATGTGATTCCATACAAGCCAATACATATCAGTCATTCTGATACTCTATTGTTCTTTTGATAGTTGGTTCGAAAGGATGCAACGGCCTATGTGGTCCCATACAGGCCGATACATATCAGTCATTCTGATACTATATTGTTCTTTTGATAGTTGGTTCAAAAGCATAAAACTGTTGAGTTTTGTCTTGTATTCCAGTTTAGTTGGATTGGTCGCCTGGTTTAGCCAGAACTGAAGCTCAGGGTTAGAAGTATTTTAGTCATTATGTATGGGTTTTCTTGTTGGCTAAGAAAGCAAGAACTATATATATTCGTATACTGTAACCCTAGATTCTGAGGGATTCGAGATGGGATCATAGTAGATGAGTTCTCTCCTCCCGTAGACTAGGCAAGATTGTCGAATCACGTAAAATTACTGTGTTCATGTGTGTGATTGCTTGATGGTGTGATTGCTTATGTATTCATCGTGGTTAATCCGTTGATCGCAGGTATTTTCGCTGTGCCGCTTTTCCCAATAAGTGGTATCAGAGCTGTGTCATGGAGTCTAACACTCTTCCTTGCCAATCCCTGAAGTCGTTTCTCCATCAAACACTTCAATCTGGCCCGTGATGCTTGAATCCATTGCTTTTATCGTGAATCCATTGGTTTCTTCAGTCCTCCAATTCCCTACCCATTAAACTGCCAATATCTTTTATTTGCCTCGTAGATGTCGTCACCGTGAGCACGCTGGAAGAAACAGATATAAAATCCGACTCTGGATGGCTTCAATATCTAAGAAACAATTTTCTGCACTCCAATTGGTCAAACATCCATGTTGACCGTTGAACAACTCATCTTCTTTTATGTATGCATAGATGTCCTTACAACGAGACCGTTGGTTCAAACGGATTTCCGATCGGACATCAAATGATCAAGATATTGCAGAAACAGTTTCAGCCGTTGAATCTGGACAAACCTGCCTGTTGACCATGCTGACGTCACTGCTTGCTGTTCTGCTGGGCTTCTGAAACGGATCCGGGTCGGGTCCACCTGACCCGGAACTGAACTGAATCTGTTCTCTCGGCCTCTGCTGCAAATGGGTCAGGTTCGACTTGACCTGACCTGCACTGGACCTGATGTAGAATCTGCTGCTATAACCTGGTTAGGTCTGAACGACCCAACCTAAACCCGACTTGTGACCTATGCTGATGGGCTTCTCACCACGGGTAGGTCGAAATTACCCGACCCGAAACATGAAACCCCAGAACTTGATCTTCTGGGCTTTTACTCCATGGGGTAGGTTAAACTGACCCAACCCGAACCCGAAACCACCTGGGTCATCTTCTGCAACCCACGTCCCTGTTTCTCCATTCTGCAACAAGGAAGCGAACTGTGGTCGTCGTCCTCAGCTACAGCGGACTGTTCGGGGAACCAGCGACAGCGATGGCTGGCGGCGACAGCAATGATCGGCTTCTGGCGACTGGCGGTGGTGATGATGGCGACGACGACTGGTAATTTTTTTTCCTTTTACCAATCCACGGAGGCCGGCGATTGCGGGAACTCCAGAGATTACAACGGCAGGCCTCTTCAATCTCTCTGCAACAAAGAGAGATCTCAGGCCCCCTCCCTCTGCTCTCCTTCGCACGACAATCCGGTAACAGTAGTTCACCGATGACGGTCGGCGACTGCTTTCTTCTTCTTCGGTGAACCAAGAAACACGGCCAATGTCTTTTCTCTATTTCATGCACTGCAACAGAGATCTCTGATCTCCTTTAGCCAATAACCACCCAGCCCCAAAAAAACCCCTTGATCTTCTCCAACGAAGATCACTAGCCAAACCCGAGAACCACTCTTCTACTAAGGCAGATCCGATCCAGCAATCGCAGAACCTCAGCGATCTCCAACTCGCTCTGATACCACTTGTTGGAAAAAGCGACGCAACGGAAATACCCACGATCAACAGATCAACCACGATGAATACACAAGCAATCACACCATCAAGCAATCACACACATGAACACAGCAATTTTACGTGGTTCGGCAACCTTGCTTACGTCTACGGGAGGAGAGAACTCATCTACTATGACCCCATCAGGATCTAAGGTTACAGTACATTAATATATAGTTTTAGTTTCTGTTTTCTTGGCCAACAAGAAAACCCATATATAATGACTAAAATACCCCTAACTCTGAGTCTCTGTTCTAGCTAAATCAGACGACTGATCCTGTTAAATTGGAATACAAGACAAAACCCAACAATCTCCACCTTGACTTGGATTCCGCAAATCCCTGGAGCCACCTTGAGATACCTAGTAATGTCTTCGTCTTCCCGCATCTCGCTGAAAGGTACGCCTCCACACCCGCTACAATCGAGCACAGTTCCGGCACCCCCTTAGCTAGGGGCGCACCTACATTCTTATCAATGTGGTATGACGATCAAGTCCAAGCGTGGCTTGAACTTCTCCTTCGTCGACTTGCCAAACACCATCTTAGTTTTCCGAAGTGATCCAGTCTTTCTGTTGCCATCCTTGCTAGCATCCTTGCAACACGGTGACTTCTAACTTTTATGTGGTAAAGCAAAGGTAACCCTCCTTTCGACTGCACTTTTCTTTAGGCCCGTAGTATTGAGGATCTGCCACACTTTGCCTTTAACCTGGTGTTTCTGCAGTTTTGGTTCTCTGTTAATTGCTTTCTTGGAAATGTCTGTTGCACCATCTTCTAATTTTTCACCTAACTCCACCTCAACTGACTTTTCCTTTTTCCTTACAGTTGCTCCACCTGTAACTGTACCTCCTGCTAACCTGTAAAGACCGTTGATCAAGTCACCCTTCATAACGACCATTGTTCCTTTAACCATCTTCATAACTCCATCTGCTACAATACACTTGTAGTTCTCAGAGTCTAAAGCCCCTAAAAAAATAAAATTTCTTCGTAAATCCGGAACATGCAGTACATTCGTCAGGGTCTATATCATCCCATCAAACATCTTGACTTTCATTGTTTCAACTCCTATGCACTTGGATTCCACATTGTTTGCCATGAAAATAGATTTACCCTCACAAGATGTATAAGTGTCAAACAGATTTCTACTATAGCACATATGACAGTTACAACCAGAATCTAAAATCCAGGAACTTTCAATGTGATCCATACCTTTGATGACCGAAGCAGATTCTACCAAACATACAACCTCGAAGTCATCTGAACTTTCTGTCGTACTTGTATTGTTTGAATCAGATTCTGCTTCCTTCTCTAAGTCCTTTTTCCACTTTGGACAATCTTTCTTGATATGGCCTTCTTTATCACAATAGTAGTAAGTGATGACTTCAGGGATTGGCAGGATAAAGTGTTAGACTCTGTAATACAGCAATGATTGAAAAGTGTTACTTGATGTCATGAATCGGAGAATGCTCCGAGTACTTTGATGGAAAGCTCAGATCCGCGTCGTATGGATTGGGAAGGAGCGACATGCCAAAGTGGAAGAAAAAGCAAAACGAATCAGAATCGAAAGGAGGTATTGTGCAAGAAAATTCAGATTCGGTTGACAAGGAATTACTTTTGATCACTACCAGTATGGATTAGGTTGATGATTTATGGTATTGTAATTCAGATTCTTCCTATCATGTGTTCGTTTAGAGATTGGTTTGATGCAAATAGATCTCATGGTTGATGGATCTGTTCTTACGGGAGAGAATGCAACTGATGAGCATTTGAGATAAGAGTGGTAGAAATCCAGGTGTATGATGATGTTATTCAAACCCTAACGGATGTTATATATATTCCGGGTTAACGAAGAAATTGGATTTCTTTGTGTGCCTTAGACTTCAAAGGCTGCAAGTCACTGTAGCGGGTAGAGTTATGAAGGTGGAAAATGGAACATTGGTCATCATGGAGGGTGCGATGGTAAAAAATCTCTACAGGTTGATAGGAGATGCTTTTCAGGTGGAGCAGTGAAGGAGACATCAAATAATAAGGGAGAAAATCTATGGTTCAGATGGAGTTAGATGTGACGGATCATTGGAAGATGGATTGATAGGTCTTCGATGATATCATCTAGCGGAAATCCAGGAAGCCCTGAATGGAGATGATTTTCTCAGAAAAAAGTAGTCCCGTTCAGGTCGGAGTAAGCCGGTTTAAGCATCGGGTCATACTTAACCCACATGTATTGTGCCCAACCCACTAGAACAGGCTAGAACATGACAGTTGCAGGTTTGACGGAAAAAACACCAGGATGGAGACAGAAGAAAGGATTCACAAGGTACTAGTGAGATCCGGATTCGTGGAGGTCTTCAGTTTTGTCTTAACGGATGTGAGTTGGGTATATTGTGTTGCAAGGATACATGTATGTGGTAACAAATGGAGAGCACTTCGGAGGTTCAAGACGGTGGTGTTGAGGTCAAAGGAGGCAACTGTGGGAAGTCCCAAGTGGGTTTAGATTTGATCGACACTAGACAATACTAAGATTGTCTGTGCATTCAGGCTAGGGGTGCAGGTGCCGCGCTTGGCAGTAGTGTGTGCGAAGGCGTACCTTTCAGCGAGGTATGTGAAGTGCTGGTTCAACATGTTAGAATGTTGAAGAGAGAAGACTGCACCATCGGTGTAGTGACGTACCCTTCAGTAAGGTGGGTGAAGACATTACTGGGTATCTCAAGGTGGCACTGAGGATTTGCGGAATTCAAGCCAAGGTGGAGATTGTTAGGTTTTATCTTATATTCCGGTTTAGCCAGATCGGTCGTCTAGTTTAGCCAGAACTGAGGCTCAGGGTTAGGAGTATTTTAGTTATTATGTATGGGTTTTCTTGTTGGCTAAGAAAGTGAGAACTATATATATTGATGTACTGTAATCCTAGATCCTGAGGGGATCGAGATGGGATCATAGTAGATGAGTTCTCTCCTCCCGTGGACATGGGCAAGGTTGCCGAACCACGTAAAATTGTTATGTTCATGTGTGTGATTGCTTAATGGTGTGATTGCTTGTGTATTCATCGTGATTGATCCATTGATTGCTGATATTTCCGTTGCGCCACTTTTTCCAACAAAAAAAAGCAAACATCTCGTGGTTGTTAATTGATTAGAGACATGTGAAGTGTGTACAAATTGAAAAATAAAATAAAAAAGACTCAAAGCAAAAAGCGTGGTGGGTTTAGGTCGTCCAAGAAGATATTGAAGTCATTCATTTCCCTTTTTTTATATATAAAAAGGGGCAGACAAATGTGTCCTAAAGGTGTAGATTTTATCAATTAACAGCATTATTAAGCACTCTCAGAGAAGTCTTTGTCTAGTCTGCGACGGGTCCCTTATGGATGGTTATGATGATTTATTTATTCAATAGCCATTGGAGTCGCAACATGTCACATATTCCATTGGAGGGTCACTTGATCCTTCATATTACCAAATAAAGTTTTCATTAGATAAGTGTTAAACAAATAGCGATTATGCGACTTCGAGAATCATGAGATGCTCACTAATTGGAAGTATGCATTTAAAATAAGCTTTTGCCTTTGCTTTCGCCTTTGCTTTCCAAGAAAGAAATCATTAAACATCACATTATAATATGTGATATTAATACTGTAGATATGTGCTCTCTTTTTTGTTGGACGATCTTCATTAAAAACTACTAGGCCTGACCTGCGGAAAAGCTGGGTTTAGCTTAAAAAAATTGTGTTCACCATTAACAACTTGGTCAAATCTGCCAAAATTTATGTTTAATTTTAAAAAAGTGCTGCCCCTTTAAAATTTACCCAATTGGGCCTGCCGACTATGATTAATTTTTTTAAAATTTGTTTCCTTTTTTATCAACCGTTGGCCCATTGGGATTTGGCTTCAGTAAGTTAAAAATCAACCACCAAATTTAATTTTTTTTATAATTATAAATATTTATAAACTTTTCTATTTAATATCCTTTTTTTTTATGATGCCCAAGTTGGCACCAGCGTATTGCACTAGTAGACTAAAAAAGGCATATTTATTATTTTTACTCCATATATTAATATTGTTTTACATTGCCTGTCCAAGCTTGGACATGTTTGAATATGTTGTGTAGTAAAGTGTGGTAAAGTGAAGTAGAAAATCAGATATAATAGGGTCAAATCATATCATGATCAATTTTTATTTTTAGTGATTTGAAAATGAATATTTTTTACTTTTGTGTAAAATGTAAATGATTTTTTTTTCGTTTTATAGTGATTTGAAAAGATTATTTTTTGACTTTGTTTTTCAAAAAGGATGAAATGTTAAATTTTTATACTTTTAATGTGACCAAAACATCCTCTGTGTGTGTGAGCATTTTAGTTAATAATTGTGTCCAATGGCCGTCTTGAAAAGAGAAAAAAGGAAAAGCTTTGCCTCGTTTTCAGCCCTAAGCCGGGCCCCCACCCACAAAGGAAAAAGGTGAAGGCCCAATTAGTGGAGGTGCTTCGAGAGCTTTGGCCTACCCTAAATCCTGCCTGCATACGTTGATGGTAATAAGATAAGGACAAAGCCCGGGGCCCACGGAGCTCATTGACGGCCTTAATCTCCACCTTATCTGTATTGCATCCATATCTGGTTGCCAGCATGCAATGCATTTACCAGAATCAAACGCTTCTAGTCGACCCATGATCTATCTGCATATGTTCCATAAGTTGAAAAATATAGAGTCCGTGAAACAAGAAACAGTCTGCTTCAACGTGGAAATTGGAAGGGACTTAACGCATTTGGACCATTCCCATGAGGGCAACAGGAAGCAGTCTGCGGTCTACCTCAAGATGTGATGTCGAAGGAACTTCAAAATATCAACCTTTCCCAGGCGGGCCCTGATTTCGACGGCCTGGATTGCGTACTCATCATGCAACCTTTACTTTGGAGGTAATGGTCAATGATCATTAAATTCCTTCCAAACATCGCCTTACCACCACACATTCGGTGGGCACCACAACAATTTAGATGTGACAGTGTGGTCCACTTAGACGGTGCTGATCCCTGCCGTTCGTTTCTGACCATGTCATATCCCAACTCGTCACAAAACCCCAGAACGCTACCAGCCTACCACCACTCGTTCCCCAAAACCCGATTCACGCCGAGTGCTGACGCATCACCACATGCTATACACGTGCTGACTCAGCATCCCATCCCATCTTCTCTTGTTCTCCAAAAAGTCCTGGCCTTTTCTGACGTGTCATAACTATCTTAACCTCGACCCAATCAAATCCATCCACGTCAGTCAACGACCTTCTGAATCAAGACCGTCCATTTTCGCGGAAAGCCCACTTTCAGTACATCACTCGACGGACAGAACTACACCTTCCCTGATAAAACCCCGCACGTCTCCTCCCTCCATCTTCTTCTCTTGCCCGTCATTTCTCTCCTGCAACGTCTCTCTCTCTCTCTTCTTCCAACCTATAAAAATCCAATCTTTCCTCTAAAAATCCAATCTTTCCTTTGTTTTACATTCAGTCATGGAGATTCAACTCATGAACATAATCACTGGCTTCGAAGCCGGGCTCACCCACCTGCAAGACCTCTCCTTTTTCTCTCGACTTCTCCGGCCCTCGCAATCCTTCAAATTCTACAGCTTCTGGACCTGCGTCGCCTTGCTCCTCGCCACCATCGCCACCTTCAGCAGCCTCCTCACCCGCTCCATGATCGCGTTGCTGTTCAGATCCAAAAGCGTCAAGTCATCGATTTCACAGCCTTTGACCAGATTCGACACCGACCCAGATGACGAAACCTCCTCAATTTCATCAGACTCTGAAAATGAAGAGACCCCATTGCTATTCGAGACTGATAGGTACTTGGGGGAGGAGGATTTTCGAGTCTCGGGTTCGAGCAAGCTCGAATTGGATAGTGGTAAAGATCGTAAATTGAAGCAGTTGCAGGGATTTTGTGGGATGGTAGAAGAAGAAGACGACGATGACGATTGGTTTTCCGGGGGGGTTGTGAAGCTGTGGAACGAGTGGGGATTTGGGTTCGAGAAATCGAGCGGATTGATTTCGATGTTGGATTTGAACAAAGGTGAGATTCTGACGTCGTTGTTGGGCGCCAAGGGGCAGATTCCGGCCATCTCCATGCTGTCTCCGGCGGTGGTCCTCTCCGCCGGCGTAGAGAACATGCGGAACGCGGAGATGAGGATCTGGGACGCGAGGGTCGGTGGCACGGTGTTGGCGGAGGCGGGGATTGCAGAGTGGCAGCCGCGGTGGCGGCGGATTGTGGGGGTGGATTCCGGCGGCGTAGAGAAGGTGTACGTGCGGGAGCACGGAGGTTCGGTGGTCGTGAGGGACTTAAGGAATGTGGGGTCGCCGTTGGGGAGTTAACGGAGTCTGACGGACAGATGTGGTTCGATGCTAACGCCGTCTTAGTGGGTGACGGAGACTTAACGGAGAAGGGTGGAGGGCCGTCAGTGGTGAGGCGGTGTTCTAACGGATGTGGTGGTAACGCGGGCCACGGTAAGAGCGGTTCAAGGACACGCTTTTACCTGTAAATAGATTTCATCGAATCATCAATTGTAAAATATGATTATGAATTGAATGGATTTTTCTGAAATCCTTATCATGCTTATGTCGAGAAAAAGATAAAATAAGAAAACAAAGGCAATGGTTGATGGGTGGGGGTTTGGTGTGGCCCACTTGTTGGCTGTGGAGCAAACATGGCATGATTTTAGCAATGGTGTTTGTAACTGAATTTAATAGAGAAACCACTTTTACTGAGACATAATAACCTAGAATGGGCCACAAATTGTTTGATCTCCATACTCCACCTAATTGAGTAAGCCATTTATTTTCCATCCAACTTTAGGCTATCTAATGGCAGTAGGTGCAATCTTGTGACTCGTTTAGCTGTAGTTGACTCCCTTGACATCGGTGGTTAATTTGTTTCCACAATATTTTCTATTTTCTAGGGTAAAGGTTTAATGGTACTTAACCTACCATATCCATCTCTTTCAATGCTACCCACTTACTTACTGTTCATGTTTTCTTCTTCATTTTCATGTTTTGTGGGATAAGCCACAACTTGATCCTTGACCTCCAAACAGCCCCACTGGTTACTAATCACCATCCATGGCCAAGCCTTCATCCAATTGTTTATGTATAAACAACCGTCATATATAATTACTTTGTGTAGTGGTTCCCACCCAACAGTTTATATGCAAGCTACCCATGGTGGGTCCACTAGACATGGGCCAGATTCCTTTGTTTGGGCCCCAGTCGTATTTTTGTTTTGGGCCCCAATTGATTTAAGTTGTTACACAAGACTACTACAATGTGTTACCTAGATGTTCTAGGGCCACAGTTTTAAAACCTGTTGTGGTTTGAGTGTCCCAAAACTTCGATAAAGGGCGTCATTTTGGAAGGCAGCTAGGGAAACCTAATTCTGGCAATTTGGGTGAGATGTCCTTGAATTTTGTTACAGGTGGAGTAAAGCTTACAAATTTCACTTTCTTACCAACTTCAAGACAACTCATTTTTCGCCTTGTCATATCAGGAAAGGTTTAGCGGGTAACATTTCTTTAAATGTAAATGTATGTTTTGTAGGACATATCTTAAGTAAGGAAATCCTTATTTGCATGAAAGTTCTAGCAAAGCTGGCACTCTGACCAACTTCTTTCATACAGATTACATGTTGAATTTTCAGATTTCAAAGGAAGGAACATCCATAAATTTTTATTGAAGTCACATGCATAGCAGTTTTTCATCTGACCAATATAACCCATGAAACTGAAGTTGCATTGGAAAGAAGACCAGAACATTCCTCAACCGGCCGATTGCTAGATATCATACGCAAAAGAGTAATGAGTTCTTGGTTGGGTATGATTTGCGCTGGGAATGTAAATCAGTGGAGTTTGGGTCAGGTCTTGGACTATAGTGGTATAGAATTAATAAATACTTGAAACGAATGCTTCAAGGCATCTTATGTTTTTGCTTTTCTTAAAGACAATCTCACCCATTTAGTGTAGAAAATGTTTTTAAGAGTGTTTTACTTGTCTATCTCAGTTGGCAATGGATAGAGAAAACCTCAAGCTGAAGGTAAGAGTAGCGAGGTTGCGTCTTGGTGGAAATAGGTAGATATAAATGGGAAACAATGTGAAGAAGAATAGGTTAGTTAAGAAAAACATGTTGCTCTTTTCGGGAAAAGGTGGTTAATAATAATTTGACAGCTTCTAACATATTTATATTAAAAGATCTTGACCGTAAGGATTTTCAAATTTGAAAACCATCTATATGTGGGGAATTCTGGATAAAGTTTTTTCGCTTCGCTTTAGAGGGATACTGATGCAGACCAGATCCATGATTGGCCAGCCTATTAGACTCAAGATTAATAAAGCCCAGTAGAGTAGAGTAGAGTAGATTCTATTATTAGTATTTGCTTTAATTGCTTTCTTAATTATATAGAATTCTTTAATATTTGAAAAGTCCAATTATGTTTGGTTTAGGACTTCTTATTTAATTTGAATTATTTGTTTTCTTAATTAGATAATATCTTAGTTATAAATAAAAATATAATCCCTTCATGGGATATAGACATTGATATTGAATAAGAATTTGAGTTTTGTTTTCAATTGAGAGAGTTTTTATTTGTCTTTAGTGAGGCACTTATACATTCTATCTTTAAGCCTTTTGGCTTGGAGTTTAGCCCGTTGGCTATTCTTCTTCCCTACGCTACTTTAGATACCAACCCTCTACAACTCATTTCATTCTTGTTTGGTTGAGTTTAGGTTCTCTTGCTAATTAGTTGTTGTGGCCAAAGTGTCAATAGCGGTCAATATAAGAAGATGGTCGACATTAACCCCACAATTCACTTCAAATCTGCAAAAAACCAATTAGTCAATATATTTATGAAATGGTTATCAACAATTAATTTCTGTTAGCATCTATGATAAGGCTTACTTGTGTTTACATGTAGGTGGACCCTAATCACGAAGAAACACCCTTCATAAAGAATTTGTTTGAATTTGAAAGACTAAGTTATTCCTTGTGTAGTAATAGGGATATGAATTTGTTTGGATTTAAAAGCATGTGTAATCCTCATTTGAGGTTAGGGATAGGAATTCATCTGAACTTGATTAAATCCTCATCCTTATCATCTCCCCATTCAAATTCAAATTGAGAGCTTGTCACTGAATAAGCCAAAAGGCAACACATATAGATATGGGGGAGTGGTTACTAATCATCTAAACACCCATGTCCAATAACCAGTAATAGTGAGAAAAAAAGAGCGAAAGACCCTCTGGGAAAGCCTTTTCCATCTTCATTCCACTAGAACTGAACCATCCATCATAATTTTCTATGTTTATGGTGTCCATCCTTTCCCTTAGATTGTGAAAAGTGAATCATTCATGACTAATCTATCGTAGACAGTCACAAATCTCCGCATTTAGTACTTCATCTAAGCTGAAGCAATTCTGATTGCGTTCGTAGTGGCCAACTCTAATTAGATTTGTGCTTCTTCAATGTCTAAAGCACACAATTTCAATAAATTAAAGTCTAAAACCACTGTGTTGCTCTCCTATTCTTCGCAAGTGTCATCTACGTGACGATCCAAACTTAACCGGTATCTTTCAAATACACTCTTATCTCTCTCTCTGGTTATTCTCATCACGATCTTAGCATTGCAACTTTCTTATCTCTATAATAAATTGTATTGCAACAACCTTATTTAATGTCTGGGCCATCTAAGATGTCTCTTTCCATCCTCTCTCCTCCCCTAGTTTCGTCATCAATTGGGTCCCAGGTAAGCCCCATCAGGGTGGTGCGACAATGTGCAGATGATGGACGGAAAGTGATAAAGAGGCTATAGGGACGTTTCAGTGGAGGAGGGTTGTGAAGTTGTGGGGGCGTTGGGCTATGTGCTGTGATGGCAAGGAGATGCGATGGTTTGATGGCGCAGGCTAGCAGGCTTGATGGAGCAGTGGAGTGAAGGTGGCTGTGTAGCAATAAGGTTGAAAATGGTGGTGAGTTCGATGAGGAAGAAGGTGCAAGGAGGTTGTGATGGAGAAAGAGAAGGAAGAAAGATGGGAAAGAATAGTGTCACTTACATAAAAGGGGAGTGATGACTTATTAAAAAAAAAGGTTTTTTCACTAAACTTGACTCACATAACTTGTTTTGTACAGTAACAGTAAATTTGTTAGGTTCTTTTTCGTGCAATGGGCATTTAAGAAATTTTTTTCCATAAAATCCTCATAAATAAATAAATGATTTCTTGATTGAATTTTTTTTTTAATTTCAAGACATGTGCCAATATCATGTCCTTTCCGGTTGTCAGGGAACCATTGCTTTTAAGGTCCTCCAGGTTGGGTTCAAGTCTGTCCCCATTTACTTCACCAGCTTGGGCTGCGGATCGGCATGATTTAATTTGCTGCAAGAGCAATGGGCGGTGTAAGGTTGTTTGGACCACAAACACGTGGGTCACGAGTTGGAGGGAGACTTGTTGACTTTTGTTTACGGTATTAAATATGGACAAATAACGACCACAATTCATGATTTTCATAATTGAAACGAGGTGTAGATGTAGGATTTTAATGTAGTGTGTGTCTCACGTGGGGAAAGCTCCAGCTGTAATGTTGCTTGTGGCCACTTCCCACGGCACATTTGGAGTTTCATTTCATTGCTTGAGGGGTTTTGGTATTTGTATATGTAAAGGAAGAATGAAGGGTCTTAGAGACTAGGGTTCAAACCTAGACTTTTGGAGCTCCAACGTTGATAATTGCTATACACCTTTTCTGTTTTTAAGGATGTATTATTTTATTGGAGGTCTTCTTCCCTTATTAGAAGATCTTAACTTCACGGAAGTATCTCTCTTTATTGGAGGGCTAAAGGCCCCAACTCTCTAAGGTTACGAAAAAAATAAAAAAATAAACAAATATAAGTAGGTCACATCTAGAAAATCCAACTTGTGGGCTTTATGTAAAAGGAGTTTTTGGGGAAAGAGCAATTGTGAAATAAAGTTATATACTTATTTTTATAATTTGCAAGGTGTTCTCTAAAAATTTAAACTTTTTTCAGCTATGAGTGGGGGCTTTAGCCCCCACATTCTTCTGGGTGCGCACCTATCTATAGGACTTGTTTGTAAAATGTTGTGAAAGAAAAACCAATAGGTTTCTTTTCCTACAAGAATGTCCCCTAAATAGATATTTTTATGGAAAGTTATGTTATGCCGCACCACAGAATTATAAATAGAATCTTGCAGAAATAAAGACTTTTGCTTCAGTAGAAGGGTAGGGCTACATTGCAGCACCACTGCACAGTAGTATGGTGCAGTGCCCTATTTTAATGCATGGTGAGACTCACTTTTTTAAAATCCAAGCCATTCATCTACCCTAAGACCTTTAATAATTATTGTATTTAAGTTTTGAAAAAAACATTCAGCAGTTCAACTATTTAAATTGATCACATATGAGCGCCTTCCTCCATTTCTATTTCAACAAGAGAATAATAAGGAAAGTTCATTATGTGCTTCAAATGGAATTTAATCTATTAGTGGAACTGTTACATATTTGAATAATAAGCTAGAGGGTAATCGTTACAAAAGATCTTAAGATTAATGGATGGCTTGGATTTTAAAACTGTGGGCCCCACCATACATTAAAATGGGGGCACTGCACCATGCTATGGTACAGTGGTGCTCACTGTAGCCCTGTCCTATGTTGAAAACACCTTACAAAAACATGCCTGAAGTCCTACAATGTTGGAAGTTTCGATTACCAGGGTCCATGTGTTGCCCGATAGTCGATTGATCGATCAGTGGTTCTCACCATGAAGTTTGTGAAAACCGAAATAAGGGTTATAAATTGTAAGTTTCCAATGTCCATTTGACAGGGGAACTACGTGAATTTGCAGCACTAGTGTATCCTGGGCCACGTTTGTCTAACTTAGTGGAAGATCTTTTCTTTCACACACACTAAAAAAAAAAAAAAAGAAAATTGACGTTTGTGAATGTGCTTACGTAACAAGAGGATTTTATAACAAAAAGAAAATCATATAAATTTTTTGTGCAGCTGACTGTTATCTAGTTTGATTGGACACATTTTTTTATTAAAAATAAAAATTAATAAATTTTCATCAATAGAAAAAATTTTAATTTTCGATTAGGGCGGAGTAGGAAAGTAGGAATGCAAGACTCCCTTTTGTCGCAGAATCCTCCAATTAAACATCAATTCCTTCGTAAGACCGCAGAAAAAGCCACTTTATGTATATGTTTTCTCATGGAAACGATTGTCACACCAAACCCTACAAAACAAAGAGATGTGACCTGTTAGTCCAAAGTGTAGGATTGACTTGTTGGTCAGCCGAGGTCCAAATCCACTGTTTTAGTAGCGGAGTAAAAAAAAAAAATATATATATATATATACACTAGAAACAACAGAAAAGAAAAAGAAAAGTTAGATCAGGACACACACCATGTAATGCACAGCTCAGCCAATTCAGTCGTCAAAGCCCGAGTCAGGGCCTCTTCAGCTCGGCTTGGCATTCAGCTAGCCCTGATTAAGAACTTGGTTTGACTCAAGCTTGAGCTCACATCGATTAATTTAACATTTCCCATGAGCCCAATCCTAAGTTTGAGCCCAATCTCAGCTTTTCTCATTTTAAACAAACACATGTCAGGCCTCTTTTACACCCTTGTAGGCCAAGTACCCAATGGTGAGTTCTCCAAAAGGATGTTGAAGTCCACCATCTGAAAAGTCGGAAAGTGTGCTTCTCCTTTCTTTCACTAACATAAAATTCTCCCTACTTTCTATGAAAATGAGAAAGGTACAAGAGCATGTGTTTCTGGTAAGACTAGAAATGCTAAAAAATCAAAATCACTTTTCACCACATGTCATTGCCGCTGTGGCTCTGATTAGGCGTAGAAATGAAAAGGTTGGTTAAGAATCAGGTCACCAAAAGCAAGTTTTTTGACCCAAATCTCATGTAACTCACCTAATCCATTTGCATCTAAAAAACTGAGGTAGGCCTTTACATTTTTAATTAAGCCGGTTATGCGGGTAGGGTCAGGTTGATCTGCATTAGGTGAAATCTGAGTACATCGAAACCATTGAAGAAAATGGTCAAATACAACCTGTAGATCCTCCT
Organism: Sextonia rubra; assembly: GCA_037013555.1. Classification (NCBI taxonomy): domain Eukaryota; kingdom Viridiplantae; phylum Streptophyta; class Magnoliopsida; order Laurales; family Lauraceae; genus Sextonia; species Sextonia rubra. The sequence goes on from JASUAD010000006.1 coordinate 21,428,990, forward strand.
GAGTCTGCCCCGTGCCTTGTTAGGAATCGGTCTCAACGTTGATCTAGAGTATAATGCTAAATCATGAATCTAGTTACGACAACTTCAAAATGTGGAGTCTCTACTACCTAAGCTATAGATTAATTTGGGTACAAATACTTGAGACCTATATAAACAAAGCTTATATTAATTGCCCACATTTTCTTTTTCACGTTTGATGGTCGCACCTATATTCAATATTAGTGTTTTGACCAGCTACATGGTGGACTTGATTATTTAAAAAAAAAAATCACTTGTAAGCTTCAACCTTCAACTGACAACATCAGATAGTCAATAGACTTGGAATTTACCCAGTAGTTCCCGTTCTAGGTGATGCTTCATTGAAGTTTCCGAGAAGCACTATTTTGCATAAAATAACTAGTAATGTTTCTTGCAGTCAGGAATTAAAATAGAAAGACTGACCTGGGTTGATGGGAAGCAATATCGCATGTAGAATTTTTTACCGAAAAATTCCTCTTAGATCCTTAGTAGATAAGAAAGTAACAAAAATTTTAATATTGATCGTATACGACTTCTCGCCTCACTGCATTTTAATAGCGATCTTACTGCAAATTTCTAATGCCCCATATATCACGGTCTTCAACCTGCCTTTTTCCATATTCTTTACAAAATTTTCATCTCAGAACCTACTGTTGACCTTTTTCAACTTGATTACTCTATTAAAGTGGAACGTGGGCTCCAATCAATCTTGCGCTATGGCCTTCTTCCTTTGATTCTCCACAACTTTTTAACCCTATATAATGTGAAATGGTTTGTCAATTTAATGTTATACACTATATAATTGTGACTGTGAAATCTTCATCGAAGTGTGCATGTGAATGGATTGATATGGGATGTTGCTTCATCACTGGAGTGTGATTAAGCATCAACATTCCTACTCATAGAAGTTTGCCATTATTGAAATGCTGACAACTAATAGTATAAGCCTGTGTTGAGCACCGATATTACTGCTCATGTTAGCCGGCGCTGAGCTTTAAATCGATGCTCATATGAGTTTTAGATGACCGAATCAAAGCCAAACTGAAAGTGTTAGTCTGTGCTGAGCATCGATCTTGCTGCTTATGATGTGGAATTGATGCCAATTTGCGAGTGTTAGCTTGTCTTGGGCATCAACACTACTCAACAAAAGGGTAGGCAGGAAAAGAATACCCCTAACATTCAATGATCATTACATAGTTGCATTCATAATCAATCCTACATCGATTAATTCACATAAAAATCATGTCTCACGTGCACCTAAACATTCAACATCACATCATCTCCACAATCACATTCACGTTCACCCTCCACAATGTTTAAATATGAAGTGTCCAAATTGCCACATTTGTTGTATGCAATGATCAAACATGCAATGGACCCACTTTACCATCAACAAATTATCCAGATCACCGCAGGCAAGTAACACTCATATCATCGTAAAGTTATTAAGCTCTCAGCCTTCTGAAAACAGGGTCGTAAGTTGTATATAGTGCAGATGAGTAGTGACATTGCTGCCTAGTGAAAAAAATAAAATAAAATACTGGAAAGTGCCCCCGGACGGATGCAGGCTGTATAAATATTATTTGAATCCAAAGGGCCAAATCCAACTAATTGTAGATTTATCACAAAAACCCTGGGGGAAAGAGAGAAATGGGAGAAAAATGAAGGATTACTATAGCCAACTCTTTGAAACTCTCCTAAAATTTATAAAATGATTTAGTTATCTCTGATACGTACCACATCCATTGCTAAAAAAAAATGAACATAAAGAATATCGCCAAAAGTACGCCTACCGGATTCCCCTGAAAGAGAGTATTGAGAAGTGAGCTCCTCCCGATAGAAAATATTGAAAAGTCTTCTTTTTGCGTACTAATACATAAGGTTTTGGTAGCAATAATTAGCTATGAAGATTTAATAGGATTAACCTTGGTCTCCCTCACTCTCCACATGTGCAAGCTCTACTCTCCTTGCATGTGCAAGTTCTCACTCTCTGTGTTGTGGGTTCGCGTACATCACATGTGATTTTAAGTTCTTGTGCGTGCATGTGTGAGTCTCTCAAGGTCCCCGCTAAGGTAACTGCGATAAAGAAATTGACTACAATAGAGTAATTTTTAGCAACGATAAAAAGGTCTTTAGCCACGGGTCTTCCACACCACCACTCCCCCCCCCCCCCCCCCCCCCAGCGCGGGCCAAGAGTTACTTATAGTGGAAAAAAATTGCTGCTAAAAATCACTTCTTTTGTTGTTTCAAGAAAAAATTTATGAATCATTCAACCAAGGGATATTATGCAGCTCTCTTCACTTGTAGCACAAGTATGGTGAGCATCTCCATATCCTTATCTATGACCTGCGATCCTTTGTTTTGCTGGATAGGAACTTTAGATATCTCGAATTTGTGGGGGGTGTGTGAGTACGTACTAGCGAGATAAAAAAAAAAAGCAAGAGAGATATTTCACTCCATTAAAATGGATTCTACATGGACAATATTAGTACATGCAGTACAAATAATTTTCAATATTGCTCATCTAGTGGAACCTATTAAATTTTTTTAGTTAACCATTGCTATCAAAAAATAAAGGTGTTAGTAGAGATAGTAAAAATACTTTTCAACATTCCTCATCAGGTGAAACCCACTCTTAAATACTCCCCTTTAGGTGAAAGCCAATTGGTGCACTTTTGGTGATACGTATTTTTTTTTAGCACTAAGTCATTTTTTCTAGGATTCAAGCTCATAACCGATTGATTCTAATACCATATTAAATTTTTTCTGCTAATCATTGCTATCAAAACCTCAAGGTGTTATTGGAGGCAATAGAAATACTTTTGAAGAACTCTAATTATATTGGATTATATGAGGAATGGTTTAGATAGGGTTAGAATATCAAATTATCAATCCAACCCCCCTCCATCCCCCAATTTTGGGTCCGAATTTCTTGTCCATGAAGTATCTAAAAATACAGATCCAATATTTGTGACAAAAATTAAAAAAAAAATTATTGTGCTCAGCACTAGTTTCCATTGTGCTACTTATGACATAAACATATGACAGAAAACTAGAAAAAATTAAATAATTCTTGTACCTGAATACCCAAAAACCATATACAAATTATTGCTCTTGAAACAGTCAATTCATTGGAATGAAAAATCAAGCTCTCCACCATATTGGGATGACAATGTTGGATCCGTGTATCTGTAAAAAGGCGTTTGAGTGCTGAAAAACTCAGACGAGTTCGGTGTAAAAAGTGGCATCTCGGGGAAGAAGGGATTGGGATGGTTGAAGATGGGAGAGACAACAGAAGAACTTCCCTGAATATCGCCTCCCACGACACATTTCTCCTCTGTAACGACCGATGAGGATGTTGTGGTGTCACTGTTGTTCTCTTCAGGTCTATCATGTCCCCCTTCCTGAATGCGGCATGGCTGCACTGGCACCGCTGACTCATCCGAAGGAGTCATTCCTGTGAGCTTTTGCACTAGAGCCATGAAGTCTCGCGCCTTTGCATGGATGATCTTTGGCGAGTGGGTGTAGATAATGACGGGTTGGCGCTGCTGCTTGGTTGACGCAGCAGCGGTGCTAACGACAGATGAAGCAGCCGATGACACCGAAGAAGATGACGAAGATGATTGTTTTTGGATGAAATGAGAGTCCTTGTTGATCTTCAAAAGGGAGAGACGGGAAGCTATGATCTCACGCCGGGCTTGATGATCTGGACTCATTGTTTAATGAAAGAGAAGGTGAAGAAGGAGAGAGAGTTCGATGTATGGTATGGGTTTTTTCTTCCAGTTCTAGATGGTGAATTGGAAAGAAAGATAGAGAGTGATAGAGAGATCTGAAAAGAGAGTTGTTTAAATATATGAGAGAGAGAGAGAGAGAGAGAGAGAGAGAGGAGGTTGTTTGGGATGCGATTTTCAGTGAGGAAGGGCAACAATTCTGACCGCTGACAATGGTGGGGTGGGGAGTTTGTTATGTGTTTATCGGAAATGCAGTTAGAAGATGTTATTTTATGGGCTAAAATGTCGGCTACTGAGGAGATAGACCTGACTTGCTCCGTTCTTACGTTGTCTGTTTTTATCTCTCTTTGTTACTTTATCTTTATTATCCGTTCTGTCCATGTGTCTCTTGTCATCTTCCTTACCTATAATACATTGTATGTGAGGATGCATGGTAATAACGATTTCCATTTTTTATAATGGTTAACGATCATCATCCATGACCGTAGAGATTTGCTCATAGATAGTTAAGTTGGTAGATGTGGACCCCAACATTCGGTGATCCAGACCATTGACCTTATGAGCCCTCAAATTAGAACCAACAATGTTTAAGAACATATAACACCTGCCCTGCATTTTAAGGTAACCCGAGGAATTCCACATGCCTTGCTGTACATTGGACATGGCCAATTGTTTGATTCTTATTTTGACTTTCAAAGGTTTGGCCCATCAACAATATATGTTCTTCACCGGATGGAGGTTCTTCCTATCATCTTTTAATAGCAGCTGTAGCCGTGGTCCAAGTCATAAAATGCCTCTGGCGCTAGTAAAAGAGCTCTTAGTAACGGTTTGAGTTTTGACCAAAGAGCTTTGGTCCATGCACGATATAGGAAGGAAAAAGTCCCCCATGTTGAAAGAGATCAGCTGCATGCTAGTACTTGGAAGCTTGTACGAGTGTATACAGGTGGGCGTCACGTCCTTGCTGAAGCTTGTTCTATTCTAAGCAATAACTCTGGCGATTTTTTTTTTAATGAAAAGTATAATCTTATCTGCTTAATTATGGGAGGACGATTGACATTTATAAAATGAGTAGTGCTGCTATGCTACAGAGATGGTAAGGCCCCGATCCTACTTATTTATAATTAGTGCTAATAAATCTTTTTAAAGTTTAATTTAGTTTTAGTTTTTTTTTTAAAGTAAGTTGGTTTTAGTGTTAAGTTAGTGGTTGAGTTCATTTGGTTATGATTAGACTGACTTGTCCCTCATTGCCCAATTTAATTGGGTCCCATATTGATTATCAATAATAAATTGTGTGATTGCAATTATTAGTTTGCCAACATTAAATGGGCCCTATTATCTTATATATGGATTCATCAATGATGTTTGAAATTAGATAAGGTCTTAGTAATAAAACGATAGGTACGTTTGTGATAATTACTATTAAATGTATTGCAGTATACTTACCAACGTTTGGACTTTCCTTAATTAAAAACATTGCTTGGATCTCATGGTTTTAATATTTAATCTTGTAATTTATTTTAATAATAGATTAATAATAGATGAGTAATACCATGATTATTAACATTAATAATTATTAATTAGTGGATCCTGCATTTGGTCAATTGCTTACTTTATCCCCATTTCTTATTTGGTATATGATCTCGTTTTGAGTTTTATATTTCAAAAAAGTAGTGTCCCTTACCAAAATGGCGAGGGATATATGTACATGAATATTTTCTATATATATATATATATATACTTCAATCCCTCACTATTTTGGTGAGGGACGCTTTCTTTTTTAGACCTAACAAGGTAAAAAGGTGTGATAAAGTTGATGGTTTTGTCTTTTTTCACAATAATAATTTCCAAAAAAAGGAGTATCTTTCACCAAAATGGTGAGGTATATATGCACTTGAACATTTCCATATATATATATAAACCCCCAAACACTTCAAAGGTGTATTGAAATTTGTAAAGATTGCCAAACACTAAAATTGACACAATATAATAATATGATACTATTTTTTTACTATGATAATGAAATCTTACAATATTTAAATATGTTGATATTATGTCATGCATTTATCCAAACACTCCTCTTTGTAAAGATTGTAAAGAACAAAACTTTTAAAACACATAAGGGAATTTTGGTCTTTTATTTTCATATAAAAGAAAACACATCAAATCACTAATAAGATATGCATTATGTATTTACGTGTGCTTTTTCTTCTTTTTTTTTTTCTATTTTTTCACCCATTGTTGAGCCTAAAATCCTAATCCTCTTAAAGTTTGAAATTCTTAATCATCCTAGCTCATTTCATTTATTATCAAAATTTGAATTTGTGACATTTTAATTCAAAATTTGGATAAAATTAAATCTATTATAATTCATAAGTAAAAGATCTCATGTGGCTGACTATAAATAGAGGTGTTTAAAAGTTCTTTTTATACTAATTATATGATAAAGGTTCCATCAAGGTTAGTGATTTTTTTTATTAAAGTTTTAGAAGGATTTAGCTCTAAATAATAGGCTAAAGATCAAGACTCTTTATAAATGTCAACCCATATTATGATCTAGAAAATTATTTAATTATAATCATGTAGTCATGAGCAAACATGCTAAAATTATATCCAACATACTCATGGCTAAGTAATGTTGAACTTAGTTTCACACATGCCCAAGAATAGCTCCCTAGGTCTTCATGTTGAAAATATCATTATAACAAGTTGCACAACATAGCAAATCAGAATAATAATAATAACAATTCTGCTGTAGTCTTTTGTACCCATTTTTTAAATGTTGTCGGATATAAAGAACAATCTAAATTCATCTTTTTAAACATTTTTGGAGTATAATGTAATAACTAGTCTTTAACTTTATGTACCCAATATAATGTAATAATATTTTGGGGGTATACTGTAATGACTTCTTAAATTCTTTTTCAAATTTCTCGTTACCCCACTCCCTTAAGAAAAAGAAAAAGAAAAGAGAGAATCCTAGCTCCCTCATTGCAAACTGGAGAGAGAGAGAGAGAGAGAGAGAGAGAGAGAATCCTAGCTCCCTCATTGCAGACAGGTGAAAACCAAATGGCCCCACTGTTAGCTAAAACAATGGTGAAAATTGGAGATGTAAAAGGGTCTAAATGGACCATTACGCCAGTTAGAAAATGGGACCGTAATTCAGCCAATCTAATAAAAATGAGGCCACATCATGAGAATAGCCCAAGAGAAGATGACCGTTTAAGGAAAATATATTTTCATGTCGGTATTAAGAATGTATAAAGGGCTCGATCACTTGTCTGTCTTTACATGTGCATAAATTAATAGACTTTTACATGGCATTAAAAATGTGCCGGAAAATCGCAAAGCCCAAAAGAACAATGCCAATCAAGACCCAGATGATTGAACATTTACCTATCTATTTTCTCAATTTCCTACATTTGTCTTGTAAATTTTATTTAGTCATAAATCCTGATAATCAGAGGTTTTCTTTTAAAGCTATAACTAGCTAAAGATGAATTTTCACAATTAGGAGTATGATATACCTACAAATTAAATGTAAGAACCTCCAATTCTATGAAGATAAAAAATTTGTATTCAATGAATTTTAGTGCATTGTTTTATTCATTCATGAATTTATTGTGTACAAATAGCAACATAGATAGGACCTTAATGTTTCTAAAATCTGAATTACTATGGTAATCGCTGAATATTCATTTTTCATTTTCCCTTGATCCATTTTCATGAAAAAGGGAATTTTGTTAGGTCATCTATAGATTTCCACCTCCAATTCCTCAATTTTAAGCACTTACAGAAATACAGTGTGTTAAAATTCAAAGGAATTCATATGCGAAACAAACAGGCCCTTGGGTGCATTTACATGTGTTATCCCAAACTCCCCAGTTCATTAGAGATATTGTGCACAAATGATATTAGTAAACCCAAATGATATTTCCAATTATTAAGTCTTAAGCCAGGCATAGAATGAAGGGGCATTCTGCACTTGGAGTTGCATCAAAACGAGCCCTAACTAGAAACCCTGACAAAGGGACTACAGCCAAGTCCAACTAAGCTCACTGCATTGCGTTCAAAACTTTATTTACCAAAAGTGCATGTTACAGTTGAAATAATGCAAGAACGTTCAGAGAAGAAAAGTATGATACAAGTTTGCATACATGATACAGATGGTAGACTGTTTACTGAAAAATTTTACAAACGGCAACAATGCCAATAAATTGAGGGAGAACGGTGCATAAACATGAATAATAAAAAGCAGTACATATCCAATGGAAGGATATAGAAAAGCATCAGTTCTGTCAGGTGCTCTCTCTGCAGGAAAAATGCATTCATTACTCCACATAATAAAATAGTATCATTTTATCCTAAGAAAATGAAGACTTAGGTCCTTAGCACAGAATTCAGCAGATTTGAGCCACCCGATGGATTTCACTAGTCCCATCGTCACAAGATGAGGTTGATGCTTTTTCTGCACCAAGAAAAAATGTCTTTTGGGTCTAGGCAAAAAGGTGGACACATTTTAACTAAATATTCTTATTGCACCAGTCTCGAGCCACCATTTCATTTGTGACTCTGCTCCTCGCAAGAAGTACTAAGAAATTTCAATTCAAAAAAGCCGTCTAATCTTTACTTTACCTTTTCACAGGGAAAAAAGAAAACGGCGTCAAACATTATTTTGTTACATATGGTACTACCCGTAACAATTTAGTAAAGTAGAAACGTAAAAGATCAGAAATGGTGAGTGGAGAGCCGCTAACAATGACTACGATGTAGGTTGTCAGCACACAGAAGCAGCTACGATTATTAAGAAAATAGCTCAAGAATTGACAAGAGAACATCATCATCATCATCATCATCAAAGCCTTATCTTAACCATATTGTAGATGACTACGTAAATTCTATTTTTCCATTCTGTTCTATTATGAGCTAAATCCTTAAATAAGTTAAACTTCTTCAGATCTGATTCAATAACCTCCATAATGTTTTCTTCGGCCTACCCCTACCTCTTGATGGACTATCTACTTATATAGCCAAACTTTTTCTCACTGGTGCCATTACCAGCCTACGTTCAACATACTCAAACCATCTTAAACGGATTTCTCTAATCTTATTCTTTATTGGTGCTACCCCTAAATGCTCTCAAAAGTGCTCATTTCTAACTTTATCTTTCCTAGTTTTACCATACATCCACCTAAAAATTCTCATCTCTGCTACATCCATTTTATGTATATGCGTCTTCCTAATTGACCAACATTCTGCTCCATATGTTATAGCTGATCTAACCACTGTCCTGTAAAATTTACCATTTAATTTCATTGGTATTCATCTATCATAAAGCACTTCAGAAGCTAGTCTCCACTTCAACCATCCATCTTTTATCCAATATTCCACATCTTCGTCAATCTCCCCATCTTTACTAATCATCGAGGCCAGGTATCGAAAAGAATTCAAAGATTGACAAGAGAACACACAACAAAAATGCAAAAAAAAAAAAAAAAATGAAAAAGAAACTCAAACTGTCGATGCTAAACTATTCTAGCTGTTGATTTCCTCTTTTTGTTGGTCATAGAATGTCATCTATTATCATTTCCTTTTAAAATATAATTTTATGCTATGGTAAAAGAAGTTCTACAGCTATGAAGGCAAGTATATGGGTGTTTTTCTAAATGAGGAATGCATACCCAACAATAGCACTTGAGGACAATGTTTTACATAAAAAAATAAGTATAAATATGTTTGCCAACAAGAATCAAAATAGAAGTTGCACGCCGACATAGGAGCCAGTGACCAAAATGTGACATAGTAGCCAATGACCAAAATGTGACGTAGCAGGCGATACATAGTAGTTGCGGTGATACATCGAGGCATAGTGGTATGAATTTTTTTAAGTGGTAAAAAAAATTGAATCTTTTACAAAAGTCAATCTTTTTTTTTCTTTTTTGTGTGATTTGGAACCCTATAATGGTAGAGACAACTTTAGAAAAGCCTATTAAGGAGAAGAAATGAGAAAAGCAGTGTTTTGTTAAACTAATTTGCGCTACTAGATTTTAGACCGCATTGTTGCTATTTTCAAAATGGTATAGCAGCCCGCCCAACAGCTACAGCTGATAATGCGATGCTACAGCTATTTTGAACTATGTTTGCCACTGTCAAAAAGAGATGACCAAATCCTTTACCCATTACTCCATTAAAATTTCATAAAATCAAATTAGGCACTAACAAGTCGAGACATACCATAAATGCAAAACGAATGATCATGTAGGATTGCCCTCATGTTGCTTGTAAAAGGATCCGATCCAGTACGAAATTGATTCAACTCCTTGTGCTAGAACAGAAATCACTGATCAAAGTAGATGAATCAAATGCCTCATTTTTCATCATATTCATAACCATCACTCCTATCATCATCGTTGCCCTCGTCACTGTCAGAATCTAAAAAAGAGCCTTCATCTTCACTCTGCATGTAATAGATGTATCAAACTAAGATCATTTATCATACCTCAAAAAGTTTCAATAAAGAAAGATGTCCTTAAAACAGGATATCCCACCAGTGGAAACTGCAGGTTACCCAATCGAATCTCCTCATCCGACTTCCAGGTATTTTCACGTTCTAAATATTCAGAAACGCCCTGTAGAATATATTATGCAAGAAGATGATTGATATTTTCAATAATAGAACATCCTCAATGACAAAGTCAGACCAACATCACTAACCAAAGAAACAGAAGGATTGAAGTCAGCCTCATAATATTTGCTAGAAGGAAATGATGAAAGAAAACCAATAGAAAACCTCGAACAGTGGACGCATTCAACCGAAAAGCTTCACATCTACAGCAGTCTCACCATTTATGGAAATTTGACACACATCTCAATGTCATACAAGCTATAGGGCATTGGAAAGAGTCAACATCATACATAAATTACATGCTACACCATTTATGGAAATTTGACACACATCTCAATGTCATACAAGCTATAGGGCATGGGAAAGACTCAACATCATACATAAATTGCATGCTATGAAACCAGATGCTGCATTTTACAAAATGATTCCATATCCAATACTCATATCCATGTCAGGCATATGAAATGAAATACTTTGGCAATTTCAAATGAAATATATATATATATATTGCACATTCAATATTCCTATTTTTATATTTAGTGGATTGTTATTGAAACTCTGAAAAATACTTTTTATCCTAAAATATACACTTTCTTTTAGCATACTGGACCATCAGAGTTCTTGAAGTTTCTAATGCAGACAGCAATATCCACGTCCAACTTAACACAAGTTACAGGGCACCAAGAGAAAAGAGACTTCCAAGATGCGCAATCATATTCATTTCAACTCGAACATTGTTCACTGGGCTGCTGTCTTATGCATCCTTACCTATCTTCATGGCACCATCACTAAAGGTTTGACACTCTCCTCCACCAGTTCATACTTAATTGGACAGGGGATATCAGTAGCCGTCATTCCACTACTGCTTTCATGCAATTCCTGGTTCATCACCTATCTTCTGGAAGAGTAACAAACACTCTGGTCTTTTGCTTCTCTATTAAGACAAAATATTGCTGCCCAAGCTACTACAGATATTGTATGGCTTCAGTGGTTACTTGTATGACAAAATTCATCATGCTTAACCAACCCCACTCTGCTGTAACAAAAGAAGGGCTATTCACATCGCTCACAATGAGGCGTTTAATGAGCAAACTAAACGCATCAAGATTGAACGCCATTTTTTATAACTAGCATCTCCACCAAAGGACAACCCACCTTCACTCATCTTCACAAATATGCATCTGGACGACCTTTTCACAAGGCTTTTAATGTCCGCTGGCTCACACCATTTGCTTGACAATCTCTTGATGCTTCCCCATCATGAGCTTGAAAGGTGAGTGAAGGAAAGATTTGTTCCCATAGTCCGAAGACAGCACACTTTTGTGTTCCCCTAAGCCACTGTTTCATTTGTAATCTTTAAAATAGGATTGTAATACTGCCAGACTTGACACACAGGGTTTCTAATGCTGTACATTCTATATTGGATTTGGAAACTATACTCAATTAAAGATTCAGTCTGTGTCACAATGACAAAACCTTCCTCAAAATGTTTCTTGTGTAATCATTAGCTTAAATAATCAAAGTTCCACTCAACTATAACACTCCAATAGCTTGCCTTTAATGCACTGATCATCTGAATGATATCCAACTCAAGCCCTTTGTCTTGTACTTTGATATCAAAATCTATCACAATGTGGTGCATTATTTTTAAGTTTAATCAATATATCTTCTAGGTTGTTGATCCAATAATCTTGCATTTGACGTATTCTCTCTTTGATCAACTAATTTTCGAAAAATTCAACTCAAAACAATAGATTGTCATTTATGTGCTTGATTCTTATCCAACTACTGCGGAGCACATCATATGCCAAAAATCTTGCAAACCAAGGAAATTCATCTTGGATATTTATTATTAAGTTTCCCATAAGGAAGGGGAGAAAAGAGGATCAAAGCAGGCCCTTGGACCTATCCAATCCCAATTGGTACTCAAAAGTCTTCTGACATAGTTCTCACAATTATTTTTTTTTAATTTTATTTTTTAAGTAATGATTGTATTGAATGCTCAAAAACTTTACAGTCTAAGAGGACTATAGCGAAACAAAAGAGCCCCACCATAAGAAGCGGAGAGCGAACAAGCCAAAAAGGAAAGGGACAACAGCCCCTAAAAAACAGGCAGCTACCCCAACATAAGCGAAAAGACTAATAAACAAGGACAGAGGGCTTAGAGATTCCCTCTTTAGCAAGACTATCATTGTCAAAGTTTACTGAATGTCTAATACGGGTATAGGATATGTTTAGCTTCGTTGAGAGATGATGTGTCTCTTTAATCAAGTTTGCAAGAAAACAAGGAGTCGTCAAGGGGTTGGCAGCCCACTAAAAGACGCAAAGGGAGTCACCTTCCACTAGCAAGCGAGCGGGGCTTAGCCGGGCAACCTCACGCAAACCAACATTCAAAGCCAAAAAAAACCATGACCTTGTTGACAATATAGAAGCCTGCTGGAGCCAAATAATGGAGGAGGATGTGACCCTCTTCATTTCTTAGAACCCCTCCCAACCCCACCCTACCAAGGTTCCCAATCGCACTCATCATCATCATCATCATCATCATCAAACCCTACCAAGGTTCCCGATCGCACTGCCATCAAAATTAAGTTTCATCTTACCTGGGAGGAACACCATCTAACTGTTATGTTGAACTAGAAAGGCTTTGAGGAGGCAAACTCTTTCAATTGAGGAAGATGGAATTCACTGTAATGCCCTTGAAAATGGGAAGATGGGATGCCCATTGTGACACCAGAAGTTTTGCCTTGTCATGCAACACTCTCCAGTCAGAGGATTTCCCTTCGAATCCGCTATCATTCCTCTCTTTCCAAATAGATCAAATGGCAGCCATAAAAGCAAGACTCCACATGATTCTGCCTCTCTTAGTACCCACTCCGAGTCTCCAAAACTCAAACATATCCTTGAGAGAGAGGGAGAGGCCCGCAGTAGTTGAACCAGCTCATGACCGATTGCCTTTCAAAAACTTTGGGTAGCTGGGCAATTGACCAGAAGGTGATCAATAGACTTCTCATCAACAAGACACAATGGGCACGCATAAATGATGATCATGTGCCTTTGTTGCAGGTTGTCCATCGTTAGGCTGCTTCCCAGAAGCGCAACCCAAGCAAAGGCAATCACCGTAGGGGTAGCTTTAACATGCCACAAACTGCACCGCTTGATTTGTGGATCCACCACCTCTGTCATCATAGAAGAGAAGAAGGATGCCACTGTAAATCTACCACTAGTAGTCACCATCCAAACTCTTTTGTCATTTCCACTGAGGGGGATGAAAACCTTGTCGATTACCAACAACATGGAGAAAAACTAGTTTCCTTCTTCATATGGTTTCTTCTAAAAATAGGACCATAAACCACAGAATCACCTCTCTGCAAAAAGGTATCTTTGACTTTAGATTCTTTGTTACTGGCACAATTGTAGAGGTCCAGAAAGGAGATTGGCAGAGGCTCATCCCCCCACCCACCAATCATTCCAGAAAAAAACTTTATCTCCTTTTCCCACTCGATATCTCACGAGAGTCATGAACAAGTCCTTGGCTTCAAGAATACCTTTCCACACGTTAGAGCACCGGGTAGAAGGGCCCTTGACCAGCCAGCCTTGCCTGAAAATTTCATACTTGGAGTAGATGATGTGCTTACACAAGCATTGAGAACCTTACCCGATCCTCCAAAGCTATTTGCCCAAAAGGACCAAGTTTGTCTCTCTTACAGGTCTAATAGCCAGACCACCAGCCTACTTAGACCTACAAACTTTGGACCAATTAACGAGGTGGATTTTCTTTTTTTCCTCCTTGCCATGCCATAAGAAGTCCCTTTGAAGTCACTAGATGCAACTGATCACGTCCTTCAGGCATCTATTTAAGTACATGAAGTAGATCAGATGGTTCTCCAAAGCCGCTTTGATAAGAGTAATCCCGCCACCAGGGGAAAGATAATTAGCCTTCCAAAGAGCCAATTTTTTCTTACTCTTTGAATCACCTGATGCCATAGAGACTTGGACGCTAGGCCAATTCAGCGAGGGAGGCCCAAATAGGATGAGGGCAGGTTTCTTGGTTTGTATCCGACACGATCCGCAAGCGATGCCAATCACTCTTGACCCACCCTGAGACCAATAATCTCACTTTTGAAGAAGTTAATACGCAACCCGAAAACAGCTTCAAAGCAAAGCAGAATAGCCTTAACATTTCGAAGTTAATCTTCATCGGCATCACAAAAAAGAAGGATATCGTCTGCAAATTGAAGACGGGTTATGTTTGAGTCCCACGAGCTGGATAGAAGCCCTTAACAAGGTTAGCATTCTCCACCACTTGCATCATATGACTAAGAGCTTCACCAATGATGACATAAAAAACAGAGATAAAAAAGGTCTCCTTTTTTTTATATAATGGTAAAATTAATTAATCAGAAAAAAGAAAACAAAGGGAATTATACATCCAAATCTAGAGTGGGGAGAAACAACCCTTCTTTAGCTAATTCATCAACCGAATCATTGGCCTCCCATAGCACATGATGGCAAACCAGATCCAGATCCTGATAAATAGAATGAACCTCCTCAATCAAATCCGCCAACCGCCAAGGAAAAGAAGACTTTCCTTAACTCCACTAAATAACTGAAACAAAATCACCTTCCACAGCAGCTCTAAATACTCCCAGTTAGCGTAACAAACATCAACCAATCAATAGATCTTTAAGTTCATATTCATTAGCATCCAAAGAATCCACTGGCCACTGGCCCAGAAAAGTTTCAAAAAACATTTCCTCAATTGGTGAAAAATCACGTCAACTGGGTCTCCTTGACAGACTCCTCTAGTGGCGGCAAAGAACCCAGTAGGAGTCCCATTCAATAGAATAGAAAAAGTGGCTGAACTTAGGCAACCAGACATTCAGTTCCTCTACCTTAAGCCAAACCCCATTCTCCTCATCAAGTATTGAAGGAAATCCTAATCAACCCTATCATAGGCTTTTTTCCAAATCAAGTTCGCAAATAATGCCCGGTCTTATATCCCTATTTCTTGAATGAAGGCATTCATTGGCAACAAGAACCCTGTCTAAGATTTGTCTACCATGCACAAAGGCTCCTTGAGGATTAGAAATTAAGCTTGGCAAGACCTTTTGAAGTCTAGTAGTAAGCACCTTAGCCAAGACTTTGTAGATTGACCCGATGAGACTTATTGGCTAGTAGTCCTTAATGTTTCAGCAGTCACCTTCTTTGCAATTAGAGTGATGAAAGAAGACCCAATATTGACAATTTCCCTATCCTATAGTAATCTCTCATAAAGTTCATCACATCTTCCTTAATGACTTCCCACAATGTTTGGAAGAAAGCCATAGGAACCCCATCAGGCCTCTGAGACTTATCCCCTCCTAAATGAAACACTGCTGCCCTGACCTCTTCCTCCTCAAAATTCTCCTCAAGCCTCTCCACATTTTCTTCATCAATTGAGGAGAACTCTAAATTGTCCAAAGTTGGATGCACCCAATCTTCTTTGGAGAGAATATCTTTGTAGTAATGGGGCACATGATATGAGATTTCATCCTTGGACTGGAGTCTCCTATCACCGTCCCATTTAACTGAGATCCTGTTCCTATTTCTAAAGGAGGTGAAATCATGAAAGAATTTTGTATTTTTATCCCCCTCTTTAAGCCACAGAAGCCTTGATCTCTACCTCAATTTAATTTCTTCCTCTAGGTCTTTACGCTGAAATTGAGCTTTGAGGTCTTGACGGTGACCAATCTCCTCTACAGAGAGGGTTTGCGACTCTTCCTTAGAATTGTTTTCTTTAATTGAACTCAACAGACCGGCCATAATAGCTTCCACATTTCTCTAACCCAATCCTTGAAGATAGCTTTTAGCCATCTGAGTTTGGTAGCCAATCTATAAGAATGCCTTACCTGGGACTTGGATTTCATTCCACCATGAGGGAATTTGATTTGCAAACTCGTCCTCCTGAAGCCACATCATCTCAAAACGAAACGTTGAGGCCCCCATGACTCCACCTTCGAATCCAGCACAACTGGATAGTGATCAGAGGCCGGCTTTGGAAGAGCGACGCTGGAGAAGGGGAAAAAAATCCACCCATTCCTGCGAAAACAAAAACCCATCAGCCTCGACTAAATAGGATTATCATGATGATTGGACCAGGTGAAAGAGGCCACATCTAGCTGAAGGTCAAGGAGGTTAAGGCTATTAATCCAATCAGAGAAAGCAGACATCTCTGAGGTCTTGCAGCAACCACCCATCTTTTTTTTTTGGGGAGTCTGATAGTGTTCAAATCTCCTCCAATACACCAGCGGCCATTCCATGTGGCTCTAATTGCACTGAGTTCACTCCACAAGTGACCTCTTCTGTGTCTGTCATTCGGTCCTTATACAGTAGTGATGAGGCATTCCTTGTGAGTGAGAGAGTCCACGAGTAACCTAGAAACTGTGAATTCACCAACCCAGTGATTGATCATGTCACACGAGAATCCCACAACAGGAAGATCCCACCAGAGGACCTGGAGACCCTCAAGCCCACCCATTTGATGAAACGACTTCCCCCCATGTCCCTCACAACTCTTTCCTCCTCTGAGTTAATTTAAGTCTCATGAATAAGTGCTACGTCCTCTTTCTGGGACCGAATTAATTGTTTAATGATGACCCTTCTCTCCACAGCACCGAGACCCCGAACATTCTAGGAGATATCTTCATTTAAAACCCCTTTCGTTCACCTTTGAACCCTGAGGACCTGATCTGAGCAATTGAGCTCACTTCTGGCAGAACCTTTGTCGTAGTTGACTGAGCTTTTCAACACATGGAGTTCTCTGGGCCAAGGATGCAAATAGCGGTTGCGGCGGGCATAGCGGCCCTTCGCCAAAACGATACGTAGCGGGCGATATGTAGCGATAGCGGCGATACGTAGCGGCGTAGCGGTGTGATTTAAAAAAGTATTCAAAAAAATCTGAAAAAATTTCAGAAAATCCAGAATATTGGAAAATGATAGAATATGTGTTTGTTTTGCAAAAGTAACTAGTATAGGGGTATGTAGCGGTCCCCTTATTGCATGAGGTCCTGTATCGCTGTATGAATGGAAAAAAATAGGAATGATAAATTTTTTTCATATGAATTAATGTTGTTTAGTCATGCTTAGAATATAACATTTCATAATTTTATTTTGAAATACACACACACATATATATGGAGAAAGTTTTTCTATTAAAGTGAAATTTGATTAGAGCCCTATTTTTTATTAGAGTAAAATTGTTTGGATTAGTTTTTTTAATGGTCATTTCATAGTTATATTTTGAAATATATATATTTATATATATGTGAAAGGGAATTTTTTATTAAATTAAAAATTGAAAATGGTCCATTTTCTATTGGGGTGTTATTTGGTTAGGGCCTATTTCCCATTAATTAGAGTAAACTTTGGTTGGGCCCTGTGTCTTATTAAATAGCCTATGTTCAATTAGTGTGAAATTTGGATGTCCTTTATTTTTAGTAGGTGTAGAATTTTTTGAATATATAACTGTAAAAAGTAAGTCTGGAAGTTGGCTATAACCATATTTCCAATTTGAGTGAAATTTGAGGAAAGTGCCAATTTCAATTTAGTAATATTTGGCTCCTATATGACTTTTTTAATTTTAACATTGTTGCCTCATTGTGGAGCCCACCAATGGTTACAATAGGTTCTTTAGGTTTTATTGTTTTGGATGAACCCACTTAATTTTTTTAAATGTTTTTAATGGTTTTTAATGTTTTTGAATGACCCATTTAATTTTTATCTCAACATTTCATCAGATGGGCCATCGTGGGCCATAACAGACCCGTTAACAAAATAACTGACCCGCACCCATTAACAAAATAAAATAGGGCACGATGGGTCTTCATTGCCCATTTGCCCTAAGTTTCACCCAAAATAGACGAAGGAGAAGGAGAAGCAGGAGAAGGAGAAGGAGTAGCAGCAGCAGCAGAAGCAGGAGAAGGAGGAGAAGAAGAAGAAAAAGAAGAAGAAGTCCTACCGCTGGGTTCTGCTGCTTCCGCTCGCTGCCGCCTGCTGCTTCCGTTGCCTGCCGCCTGCTGCTGTTGCCGCTGCTGCCGCCGCCGCCTGCTGCCGCCGCCGCCTGCTGCTGCCACCGCCGCCGCTTGCTGTTGCTGCTGCCGCCGCCGCATCAGGTATGTCCTCTGCAACTCATCCCACTCTATCTCTTTCTCTTTCTTTTTTTTTTTTCTTTTCCCTTTCTTCCTCTTTTTCTACTTTTTTTTTGTTGTTAATCTACCAGTTGAGCAAAAGAGAAGAAGCAGAAAGAAGGAAGAGGGGCCCTGATTTAACCAGGCCGATACATAGCGGCTGCTACGGCAATATAGTGGCCGTAGCGGCCACTACGGGAATGTATCGGCCGCTACGGACCGCCACGCTTGCGAGCGCCGCCATTTCTCAAAAAGCGTAGCGCCCTTGGGCGCTACGGCCGATATATCGGGTGCTACGCTTCGTAGCGGCCGATATTTATATCCATGCTCTGGGCATTTTCTTCTTTTGACGCTCCTTATAGCTCTGGAGGCTATATTCATATTTTCACGGGTTTGACCAAATTGAATTAGCTCCTCCCACCCTTCTCTTCATCTCCAACAGCAAGCCCTAAAGCCTTACCGCATTCAACCATTTTGGATTCCAGCCACTTTGACAAAGGTTCTTGTTCATTCAAAATTTGAAGCTGCGTATCTATGTGGCTTGCATCATGGGTGTCCTTCTCCTTTGCCCCAGATCCAAAAGTCATCTTGTGGCTCTCCAACTAATCAATTTGGAGTAGGGGATGGAAAATCTGTCAGGGGTAGTTGATGATTGGAAATCCACATACCATGTCAGCTTGCAAGGGGAGACAACCTTCATACTGCCACGAGCTTTGCTGACAGAGATACAACCATCGTCCACTTTGCTAGAGCCAGCGGCAAGGGGAGTACAAGGATTAGCTTGAAGAGGGCTTGGGCAATAGAGAGGAGTTTGATCAACAATGACCATCGCCCTTGCATTGTCTTCATCAGCGATCAGATTAAATGTAGTTGGGAAAATCGTCACCTGGTAACTAAGATGGTCTCGAGCGAAGGTCTGTCATCTGCTCCTCGAGGAGAAAGTGGAAGGAGTCTTTTGCTTCAGACCCTTTGCTCCATGTCTGCATCCACCTTCTAAGGAAGATGGAAGATTGTTGCCATTTTCTCCAACGAATCCCTTAAGTTGCGATGCCCTAGCCCCTCTTTCATTGAAAACTTTGAATTTAAGAGGGTGTCGGGAAAAATAAGATGGCAACTTATTCGATATGAACCCACCAGCTTGAGGCCATGAACCTGAGAAGACCTAGACCCAGACCCACAGGGCGGCCTAGCTCAGTATCAGAAGCGACAAAGTGAAATTTTCACTGACTAGGGGGCTTTTTGAATTTGAAACTGCTAAGGTGACATCATCTTCTTCTTCCTCTGAATCTAAGACGTAGGAGCTGCAGGCGCCATCTTGCCCTTCAACCTTTGTTTTCCTTTGATTGGAAGAAGAAGCTCCAATGCCAAATTTCCTCACAAGCAAAACCTTTTCCTCACAGGCCAGCCCAGTTCTCACAATTGTTATAGAGCCTTTATTAATGTCTTGTATGATTTCAGTATCACCATTTGTAATCCATCCCATGCAATATGAGCAAATGATGTGGGCAAGCAACAAGTCCAACAAGATGTGGAAGAAAGAAATAATAAGGTAGTGTTTGATTCACATGAATAATTTCGAGCTGGAATAGAATCGAGTTTGGAATGGAATGAGATATGAATAATCATTCTATTCCAATGTTTGGATTCGTCTTTGAAATGGTGGGCGCAATGGAATTCCTATTCCTATCCTCATATTTGGTATGCATGAATCAAAGCATGAAGGAAATAAAAAATTCAGTATTTTTACCAAAATATCCCTATTTTCCTCTTCATTCTTTGGTGGTGGTGGTAGGTGGTGGTCGTGGTGGTGGGTGGGTGGTGGTGGCAACGGTGTTGGTAGTGGTTGGGTAGTGGCGGTGATGGCATCGGCGGTTGGGTGGTGGCGGTGGTGGTGGCAGTAGTGTGGGTGGCAGTGGTTGGGTGGTGGTGGTGGTGGGTGGGTGGTAGTGGGTGAGGGCATTTTTGTCTCAATAAAAAATGAGTCTAGAATGGAATAATCATTCCTTACCCCCCTAACGGAATGACCATTTCCTCATTTAGAGGAATGGTGATTCCTTTTCGAATGAGCATTCCGTCCATTTTGGACGAACCAGACGCAAGAATAGGCATTCCGACAGAATGATCATTCCATTCCAACCCCCATTCAAGCAAACCAAACGCAACTTGAGGATGCCAATCCAACAGCTCTACTACAAGTACATACTGAATGTAGAGAAGCAGCACAAAATGGCCGAGTTAGCCATTTAATGAAAAATAGGAGAAAATCATGTGGATGACACAACTAGACTTTCACACCTCAGATGTTTACGTTTAAAGGCCCTTCTTCTCTGTTGGTTTAACAGAAAGGGGATTTAGGACACTATTTCTTGTTAATTCTAGAGCCAAGGCTACAGTAACTAAGATTAATGACTAGATTGTCTAAAGGTTTTCTCTTTTTGCGTTTTCTCTCTTGACAACCTTAAAAGGCACATTTCACACACAAATATTGGCATGAAGCTCCGTTTTTGGGCTGCACAATCCTCCTAAAGGCATAAAGCCTTCTATACGACTCTACAAATTGCTTGAGGTGAAAAGCCTCGAGAAACACAAAAAAGGTTTTAGCCTCTGCAAAATAGCTTTTCAAAGGTAGAAAGTAAGTGGTTTGCTCAACATGCATGTACTATGACTTGAAATTTTTGCTTAGATTTTATTGCAGTTTAGTGTTTTGGCTGGTGGCCCTTATAAGGATAGAAGGCAGGAAAGGCAATCTCCCCACTCCAGTTAGTGGGTTGACGTTCAGTGTGGCTGGGGCAGCTCGAGGCAAGCCTAGTCAAGCTGGGATAAGTGGAGCTCTTTGCAGTCATGGAGATCATATATTGCATTCCTTTTCAAATTGTCGGAGTAACGCAGCGCTCTTTGCATTCATGGAGATCATATATGGTATTCTTTTCAAATTTTGTCAGAGTTAAGATTCTCAAATGAAGGAGAGATGTTAGCCATCCTTGAAGCTTTAAGGTTATTCAAGTAATCTATTTGTAAGCCCTTGATCGTGGAAAGTGATTCTTGATGCAATTTATTGGGATTTAAATGCAGTTAGAACGTAAGTTCAATTATTATCTTAATGAGAAGTCCGTGTCTTCTGCAATGCAGGTGGCTTTTTTGGAACATTCTTCGATCCTTGAATAAGAAGGTTTACAGGTTTACCTGTTGAACATGAATGACACGTCAATGTAGCTTCTTGTGTTTCCTTTTCCTTGTTTTTATCCTAGTTTTAGCATGTTATTTGAGGGTGTAGTCGACTTGTTTTTATGAGACATACATTTTTTCCCTTGGCCTTCTCCATCATAGTTTGATGCATAGTTACCTAGTTTGGTAACCTTAGCATCAAATCCCGTGCAATCCAAATCGAACACCTCGCTGTTCGATTTGGCGAATTCGATATAGTTCATGCATTTTTCGGCGAACAGCCCGTGCTTTCAAAAAACTTGTGATTCGGTACAGTTCGTGCATTTTTACTTCATGTGAGAAACTGGGAAGGAGACTTCTAGCATAATCAAAAGTATTCTAAAAATAGAATTTATTTTTGCAGAAGTTTGTACAAGAAACCTAAATATTACAAGAACATTAAAAAAAAAACAGAACAATAGAAAGTTTAATCCGAAGAGGAAACAACGAATAATAACATTTGCAAATCAAATAGAACTAAAATCTTTGCATACCTATTTAATCCAATGAAACCATAGTTGCACAAACCCAATCACTTCCTCAAAGACTACACAATAAGGGAATCCAGATTTCAGATCATTGTTAATAACGTTGTCGCAGACTCGCAAATCCTAATTTGTGCTACATGCGGGGTGACGATTCCAGGTATGCTTTTCTCCTTCTATAAGGTTTCATCGAAGAAAATGGGAAAACCCTCTTGCAAAGATGGAAGATGTAAGAGGAAAGGGAAGATGACGTTCCAGTTCCCTAGTTCCCACTTTCTATGGTTTTTTTTATTGTAATATGCTCCATAGTCCACGCCCCTATGCCTTTTTAATATGCCTTCACTCTTGCTTTCTTATTACCCCATGCATTTTTAATGGTACTTAAAAGAAATCCCAACTTGAATCACTTATCTGAACCATACAAAATAATTCTCTTAGAAATCTATAGTGCATGTATGAAGTATTCATTGATCCAAGTTTGATCCACCATTGAATTAAGATTTAGATGAAAGATGTGATGATAATCGCTTTTTTTCATCATGCAGGTAATCCAACGGTTCGATGTAGTGTTTGAGAATGCCATACGTAATTATACTGTATGAATTTTGAACCGTTGAGATTTGAGTAGTGTGATCATCACCATCAAATTCCAATCCGTTCAACTTATTCATGCAATCTCTTCTTGACTTTTTGGAACCGATATCTATTGCATGCTATTTAAATCCATCCCTATCACTCTATCATTTCCTCTTTTTTAATAGTGTATTTTGGACTTATCTAAACTTTTAAAGATGTGGATATGTATTCTTTAAAAAAATAAAGGCAACCTCTTGTTGTTTTTTATTTTTTATTTTTTTTTTTGTTTCCGGTTTTATTAAATAGGCAAACCTTTATTGCAGTGTGAAAGATGCCCGTAGGCTAAAGACATTCTTGATGGGACATGCAAAAATTTTTTTTTTTAAATCATGGGCAAAACATGTATCTTTTTTTTTAGTTTTTAATCGTGGACATGACATGATCTTGTTATATGAAACAAGAATTTCATCTATTTTGTCTTTTCGGTATTGAAAGCATTAAACCAAGGTTTTGTTTATTTTATGAATTTGGTGAATTTTTTAAAGCCTCATGTGGCAAGAAAGTTCTCTCTTTTTTCATAGCAATTAGTTTATATTTGGAGACTAAGAAGAAATTCTAATAGATCAAATTAATATGACCCCTTTCATGTATGATTTATTAAAATTAAACTCTAAATTAATTAAAAATAGTAAGAATAAAGACTTATAGGATATGTGAATAATATTACAAAATAATTTACTTATTTATACTAATATGACCCGTTTTATGTATGAGTTATTGAAATTAAACTCTAAATTAATTAAGAAAATAGTAAGAATAAAGACTTACATGATATGTGAATAATATTACAAAATAATTCACTCATTTATACTAATATGACCCCTTTTATCTATGAGTTATTAAAATTAAACTCTAAATTAATTAAGAAAATAGTAAGAATAAAGACTTACAAGATATGTGAATAAATATTGCAAAATAATTCACTTGTTTATACTAATATGACATCTTTTATGTATGATTTATTCAAATTAAACTCTAAATTAATTAAAAAATAGTAAGAATAAACATTTACAAGATATGTGAATAGTTATTACAAAATAATTCACTTATTTATTCTAAATAAATTAATGGTGAGATATGTGAATGAATGTTAAAAAGAATTCACTTAGTTATACTGAATAAATTAGTGGTGAATCCCTTTCTTATAAGAGAAAAATTAATTTAGAAAAATTTAAGAAAGTTTGAAAGACATTAATTTTATTTGTAAGAAAAAATCTATTTTAACTACTTTAACTTTTTTGATATATGGGCCACACTTTGAAAAGCACAAGTAATGTATAATATTTAGGAGCTATCAGTATTTTAATAGAAGGCTCACTGATAGGCTCATAGGCCCAATACAAAAATTAACACTTGATAAAAATATATAAAAGGAGATCTGAAAAAAAAAAAACCTCTTCATTGGAATGTAGTTTTATAGGGCCCACTTATGACTTAGAAATGCACATTTTCAAATAATTAGAGATAAAATTGTAATATTGATTGTTTAATAAAAACACATTCTTCTTATAATAAAGTTTGTGCAGCATAATGTTTAGTAGACAAAAAAAAGAAAGCAGCAAGAAGATGATGATGTCATCTACATTGAAGAAGGAGAATAATACATCGATGAGAAGAGTGATAACGATATAGATGGTAATCAAAATGATGTCCTTCAGAAAAAGAAAGTCTTTTTTAAAGGAAAGCCACTATGGGATGAAGTGCAGATATTGGGGGATGCAAAAATAGGTAAATTTTGGTCATGTCCATACTGCAAGCGTGAATTCAAAAGTTCCTACACAAGAGCTCACCAACACTTTGTTGGGCCAAGACCAAATAAAAAATCAGATATTATTTGAAGCCCAACCTTGCTAAAGCAACCTAAAGGCCCTCAATTATTACAATAAATTATGGATCGGGTTATGAAAGCCAAGAAATCTAGAGTCCATTCCCAGTTAAAGTAATCAACACTTCTTCCGCCACAATAAGTTAAGCAAAGGAACCCAATTATTGAGTCATTTAAGAAAGTGGAAAGGGATTCTGTTGACAGTGCAATCGTAAGATAATTATATGCTTGTGGAGTGCCCTTCAACATATTGCGGTCACCATTTTTTCATGAAATGATTTTAGCTGTAAATAAAGCTCCTAATGGATATAAAGCACCTTCATTTGAAAGGTTAGAACATCTTTGTTAGATGAGGAGAAAAGAAAAGTGGAGAATGAAATTGGAACAATTAAAGATACATGGAATAAGCTGGGTGTTTCTATTATCTCTAATGGATGGACTAACGTAAAGAATCAGCCATTGATTAATGTACTTGCAGCAAATAAGGATAGAGCAATGTTTTTATATGCGGTAGAATGCTATGGAATTTAAAAGACTGGAATTTATATAAAATCCTTATTGATAGATGCAATTGAAGAGGTAGGTCCATCTAACATTGTTCAAATAATCACAGGCAATGCAGCCAATTGCAAGCTGGTAGGTAAGGAAATTGAAAAGATTTAAAAACATATATTTTGGTCTCCCTGTGCTTATTATACACTTAATTTGATATTTAAAGACTTGTCAAAATCTTGGACACGGTATGAAGATATTTATAAAATGAGTAAGACAATTGTGACATATATCATTAAACATACACATGCATTGGCAATATTTAGAAGTCATTCTCGATTAGAAATTCTAAAAGTTGCAAAGACTCGGTTTGCATCATATTTTATCATGATGAAGCGGCTTTTAGATATGAGACAGGCACTTAAATCTGTTGTTGTTTTTTATGATTGGAAAGAATGGGCAAAACATAGAAATGAAAAAAATGAAAGAGACATCAGAAAATGTAAAGCGATAGGTGACTGATGATGACGATACTTTTTGGACAAATGTGCGGCAGATGGTAAAAATTACCATGCCCATCTTCAAAATAATTAAATTTTGTGATAAAGATGGACCATTGATGGGAAAAGTATATGAAGGAATGGATAATATGCTTGGTGAAATAAAAGATAGTCTCAAAGATTATAATGATTTTAAGGAGATTTATGAGATGGTGAAAGAAATAATAACAAACAGGTGGATCATGATGCATAACCCATTACATTGTCTTAGATTTGCACTTACACCTCAATTTTATGATTCATCTTATGTTGCAAAATTAACACCTGGTGGTGAGAAAAGAAAGCCCCCAAATCAAGGTAAAGAGGTCATAAAGGGAGTTATGGAAGCATTTTGAAAACTAGCAAAGACATGTATTTTCAGTCTAAATTTCTACAAATGTTCCATTAATTATGTTTTTATTGTGTTCCTAACACATTCAACAAATTATTTTACAATTTTTTTTTACAGGATTCTGAAGCTGAGGCTAAATTGAGGGCTCAATATGCAGTATTTCATTCTAAAGATGGAGTTTTTGGACTTCCTGCAGCAAAAGTGGATGCAGTTACTATATCACCAATAAAATGGTGGTCAAAATATGGAAGTGAGACGCCGGAGCTAACAGAGATAGCTATAAAAATTCTTGCACAACCTGTAAGCTCATCGTCTGCAGAGAGAAGTTGGAGTACATATTCATTTACAAATACTGTTAAAAGAAACAGGCTTAATGCTAAACGTGCAGATAAACTTGGCTTTATTTATTCAAATCTTCACCTTTTATCACGCATGAAGGAGGGATACCATGATGGACCATTTCGAAAATGGGACATTAATCCTAAGCCCGATGTTATTGATGATTCAAGTACGCATTTAAAAGACCTAAGGTGGAAAGCACTAAATGAAGACAATGAGCATCAACTTCAAAGTCGTAATGAGAGTGGTGTGGAATCTCGACCAAGTAGCGCATCTAACACTGTGGTCGCTCAATCCTCTTTACAATCACGTCCACCTATCAGACAAAGAAGTATTTCATCATATGGACGTAATTTGCAATCTTCTTACAACAAAGGAGAAAAGAGTTGGGAATGAAGACTTTTATTTTAAAATTGATGAATTTGTTTATCTTACTTTCATTTTTCATTTTGTTGCCTGACATTAGTTTTATATCTTTTTTATTTGGAGTTTAGGATTTATTTATTTTAAATGGATGGTTGGATGATTGAAGTTTATTGATTCATACTTGAACTAAAAGAAAGATGAATTTTTTTAAACATTTATTTGCTCATAGTTTTTGTGAAATGTCATTATTTATATGCTTATTAAAACATCCAATTTCTAAAAAATATTTATGTATATAATGAATGGACTTACAAATAGTATCGAACTACATCGAATTATACATCCGAATTAGTTTAGCAAATTTATCGAACTCGAACTACGAATCAAGCGAACTAGAAATCGAATTAGCTAAACCTACCCCATCGAATTTTCGAATTTAAGTAGCTTGCGAATTGCGAATTCAAATTCAAATTGGTCAAACTATGAATCAGGTAACTATGGTTTGATGTTATATCCCACCTTTTAGTTTAATATATTATCCAGTTACCAATTCCCCATAATAATAATAATAATAATAATAATAATGCAGTTAAGAGTGATTGTGAGACGCATACAACAATCCACTCAGCTTCGAGAACATAAAACCCAGCTCAGGTAAGTCCCAAGCTGGCATTCCATGCTCTTTGGTGAGTATCTCTAAGTATTACGAACTTACGATTAAAAAATCCTTACAGTTGAAATGTAAAATCCTGAAAGGCCATACTTTACATATGTAAACCAGTTCATCTTTGTAATTGTTGTCACACAGACCAGCAGAGACTAGAGGCCCTTATGTGCATTTTCATGGATTGTTCAGCCTTAAATAAAGTGAAAAACTTGTTTCATATGGTGGCCGTTGTTCTGTAGTTCAAAGTTTGAATTCAGCAAGTAATAAACAAGGATAAAGAAAGAGGACAGATTTTGCATCAAGCTCCCATAATGAATGCACATACTGTCAATCATAAAAACAGTTCAACAAGGAAGAATTGCCACTTACTAGTTCTGACCTCATCTTCTCTATAGTACTCTCTAACTCAGAGATGTGCTGACTAAGTCCCTGCACAAGAGACAGTATATATAAATTCTCATATTTACAGATAAAGCAAACCTTTTTTTATCAGTACAGCTAAAGACAAGGAAATAACGAATCTAGTTTATAAAGCCTACCACACACGCACTTCATTTTCAAACTTAAAAAAGTGGGGTAAAGAAATGTTAGGATAAAGAGACCTCATGTCGTTGCATTGCAACTGAGCGCTTTAATGCTTTTGCCTTCGTTAGAAGGTTTTTCGGTCTCAAGCTGATTGGCCGCCGATAATTCTTTCCACGGTAAAAAATAAGTGCATAACCTTTAGAAACTCTTTCAATTGCTACCAATATCCCACCACTCTCATATTCCAATAACCTTGCTGTGTCTTCAACAAATGAAAGTGTCTTCTGCTTGGAGATCAGTTTCACAAGTTCCCTATACTTCCAATGCAAGTGCATATTCTCAATAATACCATCAAAAACACCACGAACACCTGAAAAAAAAAAAACGATGATGAGATGTAATATAGGGAGTCAGCAAAGATAATAATGCGAGAATAAACCTACCAAGATGTAAGTATGGTTTCATCTTCAAACCAACCCGACGAAACATAAACCGTTCTTCATCAGTGATAGTTTCTTGATCGTCAGAAGGCCCAGCTGGAACCATGGATGCTTCTATCTTCGCCAACAATCTCTCTGCTCTTATTTTTTTGGCTTGGGCCTGTAAAGTCAATTGAAAATACTCTTTAAATTGGAAAAAAAAAACCCTTCATTGGAGAGTTTTTTCTTTTTTTTTTTTTCAAAATCATCGTAGAGTTCAATTTGAAACTTGTTTTTAGTAGGAAAGAACTGTATTCATAAAATGAAGATAAAAGGGGGACAAAGAAATAAAATGCCTAGGCCATGTAGGTGTAGAAGAGAAGGTCTTAATCAGCATATGGGGGTAAAGATCTCCTGATACACACTTTGATGTTGACTATGCTACTCAAGGATGCCCGTGTGTCCAAGACATAAGTAAGATACTGCTATTAATGCATAGGTTATAGCCATATCATACATCAGAGTAAAAAGAAATTTCGTAATTATTATAAGGGAGTTGGACATGATTCTGAGTGTCAGCATCAATTAGTGACCAAGTCTATCGACAGAAGTATACAGCCGATCTCATTAGTATGGCAAAACTACAGGATTTCCCATTCAATTGAAATTCCTTTAGAAGTCAATGTTAAAATAGTAAGGAAAAAGGCAATATTCTCTCAGACCCAACTGTAAACCAAAGTCTGAAAACTTGCTGGGCATTTGGTATATTTAACCATCACTAGACCTGATATTGCATATGATATTAAAATTGTTGGTAATTCATGGCAAATCCACAGTATCTCCCTCTATCTAGCAGCAGTTCACCAGATTATGCATTAACTGAAGGGAAGCCTTAATCGCAGTCTTTCTTTTGGATGATATGAGGACAGACCCCAAATATTAGATTTAAATAATATTTAACTAATTTAATGAATTTAATCCAATTTGTAGAATTCGTTACTGTGAATTGGGCACATCCAACTTGCTGATATTTTCACAAAGGCCTTACCCTGTGTTCAGCGTCAATTCTTCACACGCAAATTGTCATGGCTGATTCCCCAGCAACAATTTCACTCCCAATATTGTACGTAGACATAGATCTCATGGACTGAGAACCAAATGGATTTGGGGGATTGGACTTTGGGCTATTGGGTCAGATGACCCAAGGTACTATCGTAAACGTATGGATAAGATGGTTGTAATGACAGGTTAGGATAATCCCAGAGAAAAATGAATATAACAATATAACCCCATCCTCATTGTACAAAAGCTATTACAAAGAGATCATCATGAGATGAGAAGGAACGGAGATTCTGCTCTTCAAACCATTTCTTACAAAAATTGTAATTACTTCTATATTTAGAACCTCTTTCACTTCCAAACCTCTATATTCAAAACCCCATTCACTCCCAACAACTATATTTAAAAGCCCATTTTCTTTCCAACTACTTCCACATCCAAGTCCAGCGCAACTTCCTTTCCCAAATCCAACTCCTTCAACCCCTTCCACTTTCCAATCTCTATATATAAAAACCTTCTCAGTCTCCAACCTCTTCCACTTCCCAGTGACAACCTTTTTTTTAATTTTTTAAAGACTTTTTTTCAGATTTTTTAGTGGTTAAAAGGGAGGGTAAAGGAGGAGGGTTGCATTAGCTTGGTTGACGGCCAACGTAAAATTTTGTCACAACCCAAACATAAATTCTAAGGAGAAACAAAATTCATGTAGCCAATAAATATAGTTGGGATAAGGCTTTGATGATGATGACGATGATGAAAAAGGGACCAAAGACTCAACCCAACTTGAAGAGGACTAAGTCAGGTCCTGTGTCGCCTTTTTAATCCTTGGTTGCCATCAGACCGAATTTGACACCAAATTGACCTATATACACAGTTAGATTTTGCACAAAACCTTTTTATCATTTTTCACCCTTAATCTTAGGGCGTTAATATCTTCACCATATGATGACTGACAATGATGATTTCTATTCTACTCCTTATCCAAGTATAGAGCCTTCCACCATGGATCAAAATAGCTACGGAGTAGCCACTATATCGAGTGTTGCAGCCAAGACCGCTGTGCTAAATGGTATTTACTATTTCGCGCCGCTCACATCCGTAGCGGCCACTACGGTCTACTATGGGGGCGCTACAGTGACTGCTACTTCAAAAAAAAAATGTATAATAAGACTTATTTCTTTTATTCTTCTCTCCAAATAACATTTTTACACAACTCTTCTACACTTTTATGCTTAAAAAAACATCACAAAACAGATGCTTTCACCAAATTATAGTCAATATAGAGAGTTCCTCCCAAGGGTTCTTCTTTAGGTATATCTTGGTAGACACCCCCCTTGGTAGAGGTATTCTTTTCTCTACACTAAACAAAAATACATTGTTTGTTTTGATGAAAGGTAATTTTTTATTTGGTTTTTAACTTTTAACTTTGTTTAAGCATTATTGCATCATTTATAGATCTTTTGCTATATATAGTTGTACTATATTGCTTATTTAAATTATGAATTTAGAAATGCATAATATAATTTAACTTAGTATGGATAACAAATGTGAATACAAAGGAAAAAGTAGATCACTATTGTTTTTTAATAATCATTCAGCAATACAAAACTTCTATGCACCAAAGGGCCCACTACACTCCCTTATCTTGGTTATTATGGGGAAAAAAACATCAAGTTCTAACATTTTCAAATATTCTGAATTTTCTGGATATTTTATCAACAAAACTTGACAACTTTTTTTATTCACACCTCCATGGCACTATGTATCGCTGCTACTGATATTTATCGGCCACTGTATTGTGTTTCGGTCACCAGCCATTATGCCTGCCTGCAATTGCTTTTTTGATCATTTCCTTCCACCATGAATATATAAAGCATGTTAGTTTTTATTGTCACTTTGTTAGAGAGAAAGTTGGGCGCAAAGAAATCAAGTTAGAGTATGGACATTTAGACTAGCAGCTAAGTAAATTTTTTTTATTAAGGTTGTAACAAGATGACTATCAGATGCATTTTCCAAGTTAGACACAGTAGATATCTATGGTGGCTTAATGGTTACAGTTATGTATTAGTTATTTTCAATATTCACAATATAGTCTGATGATTAATATGTAACTAATGGGTTGGTGAGTGAGTGGTGGGGGGGATTAATGTGTAAGATTGGTGGTTTAGATATTATTTTTATTTTTATATTTTGGTTTTCAGTTAACAAAAAAATAAATACATATCGGGACCTTAAACTTATTAAACTATTAACACATAATTTATTATATATTAATTTCATGATGTTCTTGACATGATTGTTTGATAGACTTATTTTTCATTATATTTATACTGCTATGAATGGGAAAATGGATGGATTATGAATATAAAAAAAATTTTCTCTCTTTTTTATAATTTTTTATTAGTTTTCATTTTTATTAAAAAAAATATATAAAAGAACCCTACGATTTGGATATGATTTGTGATATGATTCGATTTTTAGAAATAATGGTTATAATAATAGACATGAGGAAGGATTCCAGCCTAACCCTGGACAACCCATCCATTGCATTTTTTCATCCTTATTCTCTCCTCTCTTCACTTTTCCTTATTCTTCCCTAGGGTTTTTCATACCCTTATTGGGAAAACCCTGGAGAACATTGAATCCAAGAGTATATCACATCCCATCTGATACACAGTTTTGGAAGTGGCACACACAACTCACATCCACACATGTGGCAGCATGTAGAACTAGAAGGGCATGGATAGGTGTGCCAAACTAGTAGAGTTCTTACCAAAACAGGACCAAAATGAACACCAATATAGCTAAAAAAGAAAGGTATCATAATCATCACTAGTATGGCAAAAGTAAATTAACATAGCTCAACTGGTTAGGGGCATGGGTGTGTATACATCAATACGTGAGTTTGAATCCCTGTAGCAAAAATATTGACATAGGTCATGAAACTTTAAAATGCCATATGCAATATGCATATTTTCTACTTTTTCCCAATTCTCTTCCCCTGTTTTGCAAAATAAGTGTTAAAGAGATACTTACAACAGCTAGTTTGTGTTCAATCCTGTTCACCATCTTGGCAGTCTTGGCTCTAGCAGCTTCTTCTTTCATTCTTTCACGTTCATGATCAGAGATTTCCCTCCCCCACCGGGCCTGGGCCTCAAGAGATTCAGCTAAAGTACCTGCAAGTGCCTGACCCTCAACTTCTCCTGTATCGGCTGCCTCAGCTGCTCCACAATGAGCTTTCCCTTCATAATTTGTATTGTCTTCAGCTGATAACTGCCTTTCAGTTATAGCAGCATTGACACATGTGGGATTAACAGGCGCAATACGGGCTTTCTCTTCAACATCTTGGATATCTTTAGTCAGTTCCACCCTTTCCGCCAGTACAGCAGCAACACTTGCAGGAAGGAAATCCTTTCCCCGATAAATGACAATGTAATATTTGTCACGTAGTAGCAATGCACCTCCTGTCAGCTTCTGGAAGACAATGACAGGCTAAGTTAGAATCCATCTTTGTCAGATGTTACACTATAAATTGACGGTGCTTCCAGATGTACCAAGTGCTGTATCAGCTGGGAGTTTTAAGGCAAAATGACTGGTTATTGATATCATTGAGCATATGAACCAGCAGGGCTATCAAGAACAGTAAAAATTGGGCAGCAGTAGTTGCGACTTGCAACTTTTCCTCCCAAATATATATCATCATTGAGGAAAAAGATGTGGATCAGGAAAGGTAGAAAGAGTATTTTATCCTAATGATGTTTCCATTTTTGGAGCTACGCCAAAAAAATGTTAAATAACTTGTTTCAATGAGAATAACATGAGAAAAGAAAAAAGAAAAAAAATACCTGGCAGTTCCGGCAAAACATTCAATCCCCTTCCAATATTGTTTAACACATATTTTCATGGAAAAAGAACATTATCAAATATAGCAAATAAAGAGTGAAGGGTGCTGCTCTTTCATCAATTTAACAAGTATTTTAAAGATTTCAAGCATCATGCATAATTCCAAGTTTATGCTATAACTGTGAAAGATGAACTAAGCCAAGGAAGAAACTGACACGTATATATGCAATCAACTTGTAACTGCCTAAACTAAAAGTTGCCAGGGAGATGACCGGGAGCTTGGTAAAACATAATATCAGTAATAGACTAATAGTTACTAAGACATACTTCTGGACTGATTGGCATGGACTATTTAGCACCAGTATGACTAAAAAAACAAACGATGATTACCATGGTTGAAACTATGTCAACAAATCCAGTTTCAGCAGAAGGTGATTCAACCAAGAGGTTACTAATATGGACTTTGTCAGAGTTTAAGCAAGGCAATGGAACTTAATCCAATCAAATCGTCTTGGACAACAGCATGGAAATTTCAAACAAGTAACACAGTGTGACTCATTTTGATCAAGACGACTTCTAACCAGCATTTTTCTGACAAGTTTTAGGGTTCTAACAATATGGTCTTATGATCCTAGAAGCTCCATCTACAGCTGTCGAGCAAAAAAACATCAAACGAAGGCCAAAAAGAAAAACCAATCCCAGGTCGAAAAGTCCCTAAATCAAAATTTCTTCTATTTTGTGCGAAATCCCGCAATCAGATTTGTGGGGAAAGAAAGGAGAGGAGAAGCTAACAAAATTAAGTCTTAAAAAATAACCAGTTCACTTTCTGATTCTTCAGGATTCCTTCAGAATGTTCTATGAAATGAATGATCCCAATCATCTCAGTAAACACAACTGCAAGGTAAAATAGTCACATGCCAAAGATCATGATTTCTTTTCCTTTTCAGTCAGTTAATATTCTCCAAAAATATTCATTCAGTAGATCCTACAATGAGTGGGACAATCCCTTAAAATCACACTGATCAAACAGTAGTGCTATAGTAATGAGTAGGCTCACGACCTACAGGAGGCTCAGAACCAGGCCCACAGTCAACTAAGACTGGTCCACAGTAGACCAGCCTATTGGTGAGCCCCATCGTCACTTAAAGTACTAACGGAAAATGTGCTTAATTAAAACATATTCAAAGTTGGCCCCTCCATGAATCTAGCTTCGACTTTTTTTTCTTAAAAAAATGTACCAATAAATTTTGTAAGCAAAAGAGAGCAAACACAACAGATGCTTCCCCAAATGATCATCAGCCACAATCAAACAAAGAAAACAAAAACCTCCAAAGGAGGAAAGTTGCAAACCAAACATAATAGCATCATCCCAATTCAACCCTTTGTGAGTGCATCTGTCACAATCTGAAGACAAGGAAGGACATGTTCAAGCAACAAGATATCTCACCCCATCCAACAAACCAATGACTTCCAAAGCACCACGAGGTGTGCCATCAATTTACAGCATCCTAACCCCATCCTGATTTATTAATTAATCACCCTATAAAGACATATCAATGTACGGTAACATGCACAAGAAAGCATTACTATAAATGAACATATGCACACCCACCCACGTCATGCATATGCACAAGCACACAAAATTGCAGAAAGAACATCAAAAAATGCAAAAAACAAATCACGGACGCTGCACATCACATGACAAAGCAACACATGCACAAAGAACCCCAGAAACAAGGAAAAATCACACCCTGTGTATTCTGCAAAACACAAACAAAGATATAATAAAAACACATGTACACATCTCAATAAGTAATACACGGTAACTTTGATCAGGAAACACCAACTAACCATGAAAGAAAAACATATCACACCTTTAATTCCTCAGCCATTATCTTATTGTTTGTATTCTGAATTCCACGCTTAATAGCTATCTTAACAACTGTGCTTTTCTCCCACAACCTCACTATAGCAGCTGCCAAGCCATGATGATTTCTGTTTCTCCCTTCATCAGAGTAGTGAATGACAGTTAATATAATGTTAAAAAGTTTAACACAGCAAGATAAGGACCAGATAAAGAAACGTATAAATTAAAATGAAATGGCATGAACCACAGCCCAGGGATATTCATGGTAATTCTAAGGACATGTGAGGCCCATTGTTCATTAGAATAACCAGATGGGCTCAACATTCAATCAATAGAACTAATCAACTTGAAATGGGGAAAACACTCATTATTGGATGGCTAAGATCTTCCATATCGGGTTATTCTGGAAGCACAGCCTATTTATTATGGTAGTGCCCACCAGATCATTAGTCTGGATCACCAATCTATGGACCCCACATGAACAAACTCAAGGTCCCTGAAAATCATATGGTTTTGCATTTAAGTTTCCAAGTTTAACCATGACAGCATGAAAGCAAAAAAGTTACCAAGGGCAAAATGGCAAGGAAGTGATCTTGCATCCTTCCTTAGATTGGTCATCTCTGCATTTGTAAGAGATGATCGCATCCCAGTAGGAAGAAGTCTAAATGGTGTCTTGTAACCCGGAATATGTGGTGGCAGCAAGTCAGCATCCACTGGTAAAACACCAGTGCCCCACCAATCAACAAAGCGAGGGCCTAACCCATCTAGTAGTCTGCTGAATTCAGCTTCCTCCTCTGTCAAGTTTTCAACATGAACTGTATTTGTATTAGATGCCTTGGCCTTCTGTTCTGTTGAAGTAATTGACCGCCTTCCAATCTCAGCTACCAGATTCTCAGGAGGAGAAACATCTGGGACAAATAGTGCATCACCATCATGAAGGATTGTAGGAGAAGTTCTCTGCTTATCCTGAGAAAGAGATTTTGACGAAGGCCATGCATAGTTGCTTCCACGGTACACCACCATAACACTTCCTGACCTCCATGTAACTAAACCTCCTGTTCGACGCTGATCAGCATAAGACAATTAGAAACTAGACATCTTGACATCTAACCGGACTACTTAAAACAATGAGTTTCTCCAAACCTACAGGCAGTTATGTAGAGGTATCAAAATGGTGTTGTTGACCACTGTATGCTGTAAAGATATGTACAACAATCTAAATAATCTCTAGAGGTTAGGATGGCCCCAATTAGGGGAAATCACCTTTATTAAGGGGACACAATTGATGTGCACTTGCCGTAAATAGAATAGACTGAAAGTATAAGAAGGGACAATGAATCACAATGATTGACTCCCAATTCATTGATTTTGTTGCCTTTTCTTTCCATTCATCTTGATATGGAATAGAGCCCTGTTACTTCCTAGTAAAATTTGTGGGTTTCCTTCATATCAGCTGCAGCATACAAAGATTTCTTTTAAGCATAGTTACAAAATTCATTTCACTTTCACATGATTTTTTTTTTTTTTTTGAATTATTTCGGTTTGTCCATTAAAAAAACTGAATAAGATGAATTTTCCAAATTCATTCCAGTTTGATCTTTATGGTTGTGACTTGTTACATTCGCCTTTTGAGGGATCTATTTAAATTCTAAAATCTTAAGTTTGTGATGAATATTTGAAGATTTAAACTCCATGGCCCCTCTATTCAATCAAAGCTTAAAAGATTCACCTGGCATGTGTTACTTGGTAAGTTTCCAACAAAAGGAATCCTACACAACCACATCGATCACATCGACCCCCTTTACATTTGTTGCTGGTGGTGCACAACAGAAACAACTGACCATCTCTTCACATTTTGCCCATTCACAATCAACCTCTGGAGCCACCTACCATCAACAATCACCAATTCAACTTCCTTCCAAACACTTTCAACTCATGGTTCACCCAATTAATAAGAGGGAGTATCCATCCTTAGTTCAATCTGCTTTTACACTGTTTTATGTATCCTCTTCTCCAAAAATTAATATCCACAGTAAAACTCCAGGGAAAAAGAAAAATCTTTTATGTTGATTCTATAAGAAAGAAAATGTCAGACCATCGTTACACATATAATCTATACCATCAAAACAAGTTCCAGATTTAGGCACATCTTCAAGTTAAATTTTGATTTCGATCTTCCTATTGACTTGCATAAGGGGATTAAGCCTTGAGTTACAAGACATTTAGAATTTCGCATGATATTGTACATTATCCCTTGCGTATTGTACTTGTGTCACATATATCATCTTATTATAACTCTGCCAGCATAAACTCGCCAGCTTTTTACAGCTGTTTCCGAATAAAGAATAAGTGTTGTGTGAGGATTGGTAGCTTGACAGTCACCGTAAAACTTTTGTCACAGCTCAAAACAATATTCCATGATCATCCTAACACACTCCTCACTTGAATCAATCCCTAAAGCAGTGAAAAGTAGGCAAGGGTTTTGTGGTCGTGTTAGGGTGTAGACCGCTAAAAAAAGCACTGTAGCAACACCCAGTTGTAGTGGAAAGTAGACAAGGGTCCTTGCACCAATCTGCAGGAGTATAGGAAAAGAAGTTGGGTACCATTATAAAAAGTCTACTTTTAGGACCCAGCCCAGATCCAAGATCGGATCAGTTCTTTACAGTTGATGCCGGATCCGAATACAGTGCATAGGTTCCTTGCTGGAACAAGAACTGGATCTAGATTTGGATCCATAAAGACAGATCTGTGTCTGGATCATGGTTTAAAATTCCAGTCACCACCAAGTCGACCCGGTGCTGGCCCCGTTTGAGTCAGAGTGGAGCTCGGCACGGTAAAGTATTTGTTCTGCAAAGTATTTCTTGTTTTTATATTATTTAGTGCTTGGTGTTACCCAAAGACCTTGTTTGCCCAGTTGGAGGGCATGTTGCACGTTGACTAGAGGAATAGGAGAAAAAAACTAGAGAAATAGGGGTGCAATTCCAGCCCCAGGCAGTTAAAAGCACCTTTTCTTGAAAGCATTTTTTACAAATAAGCCCTTAATTTTTTTGCACAACCTCAAAAGGGCAAATACTATGTTTTGTTTTGTTTGTTTTTTCTTTTTTTATTTTTATAACTAAAACCTCACTTGATAATCATTTAAAATGGAAAAGGTTACTAAACCCGCAATTTTTCTTTTGACCAACTCACCTTTTAAGAAAAACTCAATTTAATATACCTTAAGTTAAAAGATAACAAGGTACTTTTTCCCCTTCAACTTTGTGACCAAAAACCAAAGGTTAGGATTATAGAAATAATTCTCTATTATATGAGAGAAAAAAGCTAGGATTTTTGGAATGAATTGATATTTTATGACAACCCCAAACAAAAGGCTAGAATCATTTAAATGGATTGATATTACATATTTTATAATCCTCCATAGCAATGCTCTTAGGCTTCATGAATCCTAGTGAAAATTTTCTAAGCTTAAATAAAGGGTAGCAGTTAAATTTGTTAAGCTTCAATAATGAGTATTTGACCATTTATTCCCAAAAACGAAAGGCCATATGTTAGCTTCTTGGCAAGTCAGCAGTCAACAATACAAATCACCATAAATGAAATATGATACTACTTAAATAGCTTAACTTGCACATTTGTTTGTTTTCTAAAATTTTCTATTTCTATGATTTTTTTTTCTACTTTTTAGGACCTGCACAGCCACACCGATCCGGTATGAACAACAGATTCACAGAGACAACGCAAACTCACCCTAGTCCCCAGCGGCAACAAAACCGGCACTAGACGTTGAAACCATGGACCAGCTCCAACATGGTTCTGCCCCAGGTCTAACATGTTTGCATCCCTAGTGGAAGAAAGAACTATATGTATCTTAGAGATGACCCAAAAAAAACAGCCTAATCATACAATCAAAGGAATCCATTTAAGGGCTCAAACAAATATGAGCCAAAAATGGATATCCAAAGGAGAGCAAACTCTAATTGGGATTCAAGTTGAGCCAGTGCTAGGTGAGATTGAGGTAATTTCATTAAAAAAAAAAACATCAATCCTAATAATAACTGCCCAACAATAAAAACCCAGACATGCCAGTATAATATGCATTCTCTATATCATCACTACAATTATAAAATACATGTGAAGTGTATATGATGGATGAAAAGATTGCTTTATAGTTGAATACCTAAGTGGAGTACAATTACAAGTTGTCGTAGACAAAAACCACCCACTTTCATGCATAAAATAACCCAATTCTTCCACCCAAGTAGCATTTTGCAAAGAAGAACACTAATTCCATCCACCCCAAAAACAGAAGTGAGCTCACCCAAACACACCCCAGGCAACTGAAACAAGCCCTCTAAATGCACTAACCTCCACAATCTCATGGGCAGCCTTCATGTTCTGCGCCAGAACCTCATGGAACTTGAGCCTCACAAGCTCCGACTTGCGCCACGCCCGGTATATCTGCTCCAGAACCGCCTGCGTCAGGCCGGCCTTGGGCACGCTCACCCTCTCCCTGAGGACCATCCCGTCCCTCCTCAGCCGCCGGAGCTCCGAATCCTCCAACGTCAGCTCAGCCAGCGTGGGCGCCTTCGCTCTCTTCTTCCTCAGCCCCGCTCCCCCTTCCTCCTCCTCCCCCTCGCTCCCAAAACCGCCGCCGTCCTCTCTCTCCCACGGAAGGAGGGTCTCGCCGCCGCCGGAGATCTTGTCGGGTCGGGCCCAGCTCCGCTCCAGCAGATCGCCCAACCTCTCTTCGCCGCCGGGAGGCAGCGCATAGGGATCGCCGTCGGCATCGAGGCCTTCGCCGAGGGTGTCGGTGTCGGCGTCGGCGTCGGCGGGTGGTGCCAGTCCTAGATTGCGGAGGCGGAGGGCGACGCGCTCCATGGCGGCGTGGCGCTTGTCGGGATGGAAGGAGAGAGGGGCATTTTGGGAATAGGATTTGGGCTGGGATTTGGAGGGGGGTTTTCTAGGGTTTGGGGGGTCCCATGGGTATTGTGGGGGTTTTGGAGGGGTATTTTGGGAAGAAGAAGAAGAGAAGGAGAAGAGAGGCTTGAAAGGGATGGAGAGGGGTTTTTTGGAGGAGAAGAGGAGAGAGTGGTTACATGAAAGAGCCATTGCTTCTCTTCTTCTCCTGCTACTGTGTTAGTCTGCTACTGTTGTATGCATCAGAGAAGAAGAAGAAGAAGAAAGAGAGAGTTGCAGAAGAGGATAAGTCGGAAGATATTTTGAAGATGATATGCATGTTTTTTTTCTTTTTCTTTTTCTGGTAATAGCAGGTGATGCATGGTCATAGCATCTTAATGGACCCTGGTTACCCGGAAAGATCCATGTAGGTAGTATATGCACAGTGGGCCCATTTTTACGACCCGATTGAAAATTGTGTTTGGGTCAGCCATCTGACCTCAATTAGAAAAAGAGGTTCTAACTCAAATCAAGTTTAGGAGTTGAAACATTGACTTGTGAGTTTGGTCAAATTCGATATCCATCGCTTGATTAAGTTTTGTAAACTATTGGTGACACGTGAGAACCATCCACACAAAACAACTTTATAGGCGTGCTCTATTTTATTTTATTTTATTTTATTTTATTATTTTTTTACCATGTATGTATTCTTACGTAATAGTATTTATTTGTCAAAATCAGATAACCTTCAAGATAGAGGCCAAAGGTCCAAAAGATATATTAGAAAAGGATATCCTAAGTCATAAAAAAAAAAGCAAAAACAAATAGCTCACACATAATATCTCCTATGAAATGGCAAAAACCTAAATTTGACACTTATTTAATTGTTAATCATTGTCGGATTGAAATAAAAAAAAAATACCTTTTCAAATCACATGACCTACGGGGGAGTAGATCAAAGGATTAGGTTATCGAATGGAGTTGATATTTTATGAACTTCTACGTTTTGTTGAAATCATTGTAACCCTCCCTTTTCCTTAATTGGCATGGGGTCTCACCATATCTCCTTTTGCTAGATATCATGCAAGAATTTCGCTTCAATCTACAGGAAGTTCATTATGGGCTTGTTTCTTTGCATGGAATTAAATGCATAAGAATTTATTAAAAAATATTTTTAAAAAATTTGTGGACTACATTAGAGACTTTAATTCACTCACCCAACATCTCTAATCGGCTGAGCTACAGATACGGACATGGATCCGAATCGTTGTTTCTTCACTTTAGCCACTAACATAGGATGTATTCAGGATTCTTAGGAATTAAATTTCATCCAAACAAATGAACCCCCGTTGGATTGAATACATGTGAATAGAGGAGTATATGATATTAGCAACCTATCTAATGATGAATGGAAGTCTTGACGTTTGAGATGATTTCTACATGCGGACAATATTCTCCTACAAGCAAATATTCTCCTACGAGCATATTGCATAGACGGAAAAGTCTCTTTTATGAATAAGAATCATGTCTAAAAAACAGCTCCATCAAATTATCTCAACCCATGATTAAACAGCAATAAAATTTGATGATCTATTATTGACCGTAGGTTTCCTCCTTTTTGCCATGTGTTTTTCCTCCAGGCCATGGGCAAGGGCACCAGTATGGACTACATATAGCCTGAACCCAGCTCCCATTGTAGCACAGATTGACAATGAATTTCAGCTTGTGGATTCACCTATTTCCATTATTTGGTCTAATAGCTAAACATACTGGACCTGTCATTGTAACTTTTGATGACCAACTATTGGCATGATCCATAATAAATAATATTTAACCAGACTAAGATAAAATATCGCTTGTTGGCACAGCAATTTAGAAAAGAGTGAAACAAGTTAATTAACCTCAGCCATTGAGGTAGAGTTCGGGGTTATTCCTATACCTTATAAAATCCACGTGCAAAGTCCAGACATCAAACCATTCGGCAACATGAACCCACCAATGGAAACATGGCAATGAAACCTCATAGATTTGGATTAAGAGCAAGAAACCTCACAAGTGGAAGAAACAGCTCCAAAAGCAAGTTTCCAAGAAATCAAATTACCATTTTAAGCAAAAAAAAAAAAAGAAAGAAAGAAAGAAATGAAGTCAAATTATCATGTCATGCCATTTAATACATTCATTCAAGAACATTATTAGAGTTCAAATCTACATTAGGCTGAATGCAGCACAAACATTTTATTGTTGGGTCCAACAAATTAACAAGCAAAAAACAGATGGTACAAAACTGAGCCGATCAATAAGTATTTCTGATGCTATGTTTGTCAAGCCAAGAGATGATATCATCAAGAATTTGAAATATCCTCTCATCAAATTCACCTTCAAGAAGACCATGAAAGGCATCTTTGTAGAGTAGTATTTTCTTGTCTGAACTTTTTGCCTTCTCATACAAAGCCTTACTCACTGATGGATCTGTTATAATGTCTGCCTCTCCATGTAGGATCAATAATGGGAGTGAAATCTGAAAATAAGTACATCAGATCTAATTAAACTGATTTCAAATACTAATGTGAAACCGACCATAGATGTTAATATGTATATGAGTTGCAGTAATTGAAGCAGATTAATAAGAAACTCTGAATTTCTGCATGAAGCTTATAGAATGCATATTAACATTGAGGATGTACACGTTTGTCGAGAACTTATCTATATTATATCAAGCATAACTAGCTTGCAATAAGACAAGTTTAATATATTTCAGTATTTTGATAAACATTTTAAAATTGTTGCCCTTGTAGCTAAATAAAATTATTACAAGGCTGGGAGTTGATTGTAACAAATCTAAAAAAAAGCTCAACTTGAAGCTAAATATTTTGATACTACAATATAGAAATAATCTAGAACCTTTTGTGCGATTTTGACATTCTGCAAAAAGTTAGGGCCTCAAAGTTTTGTGGCCCTGTAAGTGTAAATGTATTGTGATTCAATCTACTGGTGGATAACGAATGTACTAGTGTCAAATTGAGGATATATATTGATATGCTCTGGAGCATATAGTAGTAAGTTGTTAATAGGATGCAATAAGAAAGTTTAATATTTCAACATTTTGATAAAGAAATAATATAGTACTGCAGCCTTCGTAGCTAAATAATATTATTGCAAGGGTGGTGATTATAACAATCTTAAAACTCAACTTGAAGCTAAATATTCTAATATTACAATATTGAAATAAGACATTCTGCACACAGTTAGGGCCTAAATAGTTTTGTGGTCTTATAAATGTATTTTATTGTGATTCAATCTAATGGAGGATTATGGATGTAGAGAGAGAGAGAGAGAGAGAGAGACAGACGGATTGAGGTTGATATCAGTTTTGTCATGTTATATATAGAATAGAACCATAAAAAACATGGGTGACTTCCAGACTTACTGCATACACCATTTTGGTATCGTTTCCCAACAAGTACGATCATGGTTTTATGACTGTAATAGATTCCATGCTAGCATTCTAAAGGATCAAAGTCCTACTAATGGTTTAGTGGTAAAGCATCTCCCCTCTAGAGGGATAACCACAGGTTGCTTTGTTGGTTAGGCACTCGTGTAATATGTGGGAGTGCCAAAAAGTTCAGTATTTACTAGTTCCATTTTTTTTTTTTTTTGTCTAAATCTAATCCAATGAGCAGGCTTTCTTTTATCACCAACTCATCCAGGAAGGATTCTCATTTTGGAAGTGACTCCATTTGCAAAGAACAGCCTCTCAGCTTCAAATTTTAAAGAACATACATCCCTACCCATTTTCTCAAAAAAAAAAAAAAAAAAAAAAAGAAGACAACCCTTGATTTTCTAGGCAAGTCTATACCCCTACCATTGTTCTAAAAATCAAAATCATATTGCAAATCACTCAAACCCATGAACTGAATTGTATCAGGAATCATAGGATTTTTTTACTTTTCTAATAAAATGAAAAATCATTAAAAAGAAATGTAGTTAATCATAATCCATCCATTTCCCCATTTATAGCATTATAAATACAATGACAAATAAATCTATCATACAATCATATCAAGAAGCATCATGACATGTTAATATATAATAAAAGAAATGTGTAAGTAGTTAAATAGGTTTAAGGATACAACATATATTTACTCTTTCTTATCTTTAAATCGAAATATAGAAAATAAAAAAAAAATCAAACCATCAAATCTTCCACCGTAGGATATCTTTCCAAGTTAAAAAAGTGTTCATGAAGAAAAGAAACTGAAAAAGATTAAAAAAACAAAGAAAAAGAAGAAGACAAAGACAAGCCGCAAAAATTCTTAAGAAAATTTACTAACTAGTACGTAACCTTTAAAAG
Organism: Sextonia rubra; assembly: GCA_037013555.1. Lineage (NCBI taxonomy): Eukaryota > Viridiplantae > Streptophyta > Magnoliopsida > Laurales > Lauraceae > Sextonia > Sextonia rubra. The sequence continues at coordinate 21,473,391 of JASUAD010000006.1, forward strand.
TAAAAATGCTAAAAGAAAGAGCGAAAAAAGGTAAAGATTATTAATATTAACTTAATGGGTGCAGCTATTCTCGCTCAGCCGAATCACATGAATCCTAGGTTTTAATGAAATGAGTATTGAATCGTAAGATTCACACCTAAATCCTAAAATTCTTCTATAAATGAGATTCATTTTATTACATAGATACGAATCGTTTTCCTTGGAGTTTGGAATACAAATCGTAGGATTCTGATAATTGTGCATGTCATAGAACTATTTTTTTTTTTTTTTAGTGTCATTTGAGTGGTTCTAACCATCCCTTTTGAGTGGCCAAAACCCCTTAGATTTTCATGCTTTGAGCAAATGAAAGGGGATCGAATCAAAAGACGCCCGAATCCTAAGATCTTCTGCACATGGGATTCATTTCATTACATAGATACGAATCATTTTCCTTAGGATTTGGATAACTATGCCTCCCACAAAACTCATTTTTGAGTGCCTTTTGAGTGGTTCTAATCTTCCTTCAAAATGGCCAAAACCCCTTAGATCTGCATGCTTTAAGCAAATGAAGGTGCTTAAGTCATTTATGTGTGACCCTGATCACTGTCGGTCTGCAACTTTGTGCATCCACAAACATGTGAGTGAAATAAGGGATAATCACAATTTGTCTAGGCCACGTCTTCCATTATTCATGAGAGTTAGACATTCAGCAACCACCCAAAGGTCCATCTTACTCTTGAAAAAATCAAATCATAAAGGTCATAGACACATCTTCCCTTGCAAAGTGTGATGATAGAGACATATTCTCTCATAGGAAATATGTTGGGTGTTGAGAAACAGTTGGGGTAGATTTGTAACTTTGGGTTAATGAGTTAATTTATTATTATGAGAGTAAGTTCCTAAATTAGGATTAGATTAATTTGAGTTATTAGGTTAGAGTTATAATGTGATTAGGATTTTCTATTATGATGTAATTAGGTCACAACTTAGGTTGACTTTCATTTTCGATAGTACTTTATCAATAGCCATTGTATATTCTCAATTAAATAGATCAAAGGAGTCAACCAAGATGAAGTCCATAAATTTCAACTTGAAGGAGCTTTATCCTCCAATGGCATTCGAGCAGAGATTGCTTCAAGTAACTGGTGACACATACACTTCTTCTTCCACTTTGAAGGAGGCTTTAAGACAAAGCTAGAAAGGAATGAAAACATGGTTAGGGGTTTGGGACTCATTCTTGATGGAAAGGTGCATTTTTTTTTAAATTTTTTTTATTTTAGATGTGTGAAGGATCTAGGGCTAGGTTTCTCCCAAGGAACAGTAATAAATGCTATTAGGAAAGAAAATAAGAAAAGGAAAACCTAACCCTAAACCTAAGCTATGGTACCAAGCTGTGGTACAAATCAGCAATGTTGCTGAGTGTGCAATGCACATAATGAAGCATATGAAGTTTTCACCTCCTTAAAGTCAAGTTGCAAGAATAGATCGAAATGCTGAAGATAAAGCTCAAAAAATTCATCATCAAGAAATGGAAGATCTCAAGGCAGAATTCAAGGAATCTGCCTAATGATGTAGGGCATAATGTGTGGGACCCAAGCAGAGCAAATCTGATTTAATTTCTTATTTTATGATTGAGTTATAATTAAGAATGTTTTCCAAATTTATAGGATTTTTTTTCCTAAGTTAATTATTAGCAGTTTCCTAGTTTAGTTGCATGACTTACCAATGTGGGAAGCCAAGTTGTTTTAAAAATATTTTTGCTTACTTGTCAGATTTGCATTTGAGTTTCTCAATAAACTTATATCTTGTATGACTTTGCCTAGTGAACATATTTCCCAAAATTATGGAATTTTACCTGTCCTTTATTTTATTGGAACATTGTGAAATATGAAATTTTGGTATGCATACTTGCCGAGGATATTTAAAACTTGACACCCTATAATTGGCGCTTGTAGGTGACAACAACTCTCCCAAGGAATCGGAGGGAACGGTGGTCAAAGTGGAACCGTATGGGAAAAACACATGGAGTGCAGACGATATAGCTTAAAGATATTGTGCTTGCACTGGATAATCAAGTGCCGACCAACACAGTTACGTAGTTTATTTTTTATGACCTTAGTTTAAGAGTGGTTGTAGTGTAAGACTGGTTGTAAGGCCTTTGGTTGGTCAGTTGTGTTAGGAACCGGTTTAGTTGGATTTATTTCCTCACATATAATTTTTGGTATCTTGATATTTCTAAATTCAAATAGGATATTATGCTTTGTCTTGTGATGATATCTATGATGGCATGATGATTATGTTTCCGCTGCAAATATTTCTAAGTTAATTAATCTCATATTGCAGATTCCATTATTTTCATTGATAACGGTTGAAAACACAGACTTCTTCAGAAATCCTGGTTTCAGGTCGTTACATGTAGCCTCCCCACACCCATGCTTGGACACCAGTATTGTGCTTCAGCACTTCCCAGCAAGCTTCAACACTAGGGCCTGCTTCAAGCAGTTGCAAGAGGAAGAGAATACATGTTAGTTCCAAGTTGGACACAGTATGTATGACCAGCTTGAGCAGGAGTCTTGAGAAACAATTGGGATTTGTCTATAATTTTGTGTTAGTGGTTGATTTGTTATTATGTGTAAGTTTCCTATAGTAGGATTAGGTCAAATTTGAGTTATTTTAGGTCAAAGTTATAATGTGATTAGGATTTCCTATAATATAATTCCATTTCCTATAATTAGGCTTCCCGATTTGGGTTAACATCTTTGATTGTATACTTAATAAATAGCCAGTGGCCGTTCACAATAAAATAGATCAAAGAATCCAGTCAAGATATAGCTCTAAATTTTCAACTTTGAAGGCTAAAGTACTGCCAATCATAATAAACATACTGGCTATTCACAACAAAATAGATCAAAGAATCCAGTCAAGATGTAGCTCTAAAATTTCAACTTTGAACGCTAAAGTACTGTCAATCATAATAAACGTGTCACTTAAACTACATGATTTAGCCAATGTGGTAGCCTGTGTGAACCTCAACCATCTAAGCCCTATCGTATTTTCTCCAAGATCAAGCCATTTGTCATCTATGATGCCAAGATATGAATATGGACATGCACAGTAGCAAAGAGATGACACTTGCACTTCCAAAACCAGTACACAGATTTAGGTGTGGAAATTACATTAATTTACTGTTTCAGTATGAGCAATCAGAATAAGAAAAACGTAAAAGGAAATAAATAAGTACAGTGGTCGCCTGGTTTTTATTTTCGTCCATTCAGGTTGCACAATTGTGCTAGTTTCATGATTCAAAATAACAATCACATAGGGCGTGGTTGGCAAGGAAAAGTAACATTTCAAGGTGATATGCAGCAGTTTCTGACCATTGAGGCATAAAGTTTTTCAATTTAACCTCCAAAGATTTATAAACAATATCCAAAATATTCAGAATATTGAAAAATATTAGAATCAAATGTTATTTTCCACTTAGGTAATGGCATACCAATGTATATTGGTCATGTGTCAAGTTTGACTCCAAAACAACTCATTAGACTTGCATAATCTGCAACTAGAAATAACTAATTCCAGGGGATCAACAGATGTGTGGCACCCACTATAGAATAGTCAATATGTGTGTGTCCTCTTATGGGTCCCCTGTGTGGTACGTGAAACCCTGTTCATGTCTCATCTGGTAGACCATATACCTTGGGCTGCATCAAATGTTCTTTTCCATTAAGGCAATAGCATACCAAAGTATATTGGTCATGTGTCAAGATTTGACTCCAAAACAACTCATTAGACTTGCATAATCTGCAACTAGAAATAACAAATTTCAGGGGATCCACAGATGTGTGGCACCCACTATAGAATAGTCAATATGTGTGTGTCCTTGTATGGGTTCCCTGTGTGATATGTGAAACCCCATTCATGTCTCATCTGGTAGACCATATACCTTAGGCCGCATCAAAGTGGTTGCATAAAAATAAAATTTAACAAAGAGGAACCCTCTCCTCAACTCGAGTGGACGGGGCTCATGCCTGTTGGGCACACCTAGGGACCCACATGAGGATGGGGTTGGAGGGGATTTGAAGATCTCCCTGAGACCCTCCTCTTTGCAAAGAATCAGCTCCATCCCTAATCTCTATCATCCCATTCCTAATCTCTATCATCTCCATATGGGCCCCACAAGTTTAATGGTATATGGTCCATTAGGATGGGCGTGCAGTCAATCCAACAGTGCACAGTCCATTTGGATGGGTCAAAGTTGATGGGACCATTGAAAAATAGCGGTGGTGGGGGTTTTGGTAGATGGACCAAAGATGGGCCCCATATGTACAAACGGACAGTCCCTCTCCCATTAGCTTGAGCTGAGGAGAGCGATGGCCTTTAACAAATCATGAATTCAACCAAATTAAAAAAAAAAAAAAACACATTCACAAAATTTTGAAAATACCTTACAATCTTGAATACAATAATGGTAAGACGGCAATAGGACAAAACAGAAAAGATTTTGTAGTCCATACAAAAGTAAGCAGGTCCTCATTGCCACAACCTTCTCATTGGAAGTTCGAGGCAGCTTGCCCCAGGCCAAAGGAGGAGGAGGAGGAGGAGAATAAGAAGAAAACAAAACTGATCAAACTCTAGGTCATCTTGATTTAATCACATTGGTGTAAGAGTAAGGGGAGGTTTCAACCTTTCAAGTAGAGGATAACTTAGTGAAAAGGTTTCTACTAGTCAAACTCTGCATACTTTCTGGTTAAATAAATGTTATGACTTTTCAATCCAAATAGTAAGTGGTATCTTCTTCTGTCTTGCCTCCTTGGGGGATTCAGTTTTATTTCAATAAGATCAAGGTGTTGTCCTCTTCTTCATGCAGAGAGTTCCAGTACACTAAGGTTGGCTAATTATTTTGTTGATTCATTGGCTAAGCACGGAGTCGAAAGATCCCATCTGTTTTTTGCGATTCCCTCATAGCATTGTGTTTTCTTATGTTTTGCTGCATTTTCTTTTTTTCCTTAGCTTGAGTATAGCTCTCCTATACCTTCTCTGTCCACTTCCATTTATGGTTGGGTGATTATTTCTTGAGATTTTTTCTTTTCTATTGAAAGTTGTTACCAATAAAAAACATACATTTTCTATGAAACACAGCTGAATGTTTTGATTAAAATATGAAAAAGATTGCTGATCAATCACGAAATAGACAGGTCCAAAGACCCAAAAGCAATGTGTCATGCTATGATCATTGATTCTTGCAAGCATGGCAAGTAGAAAAAAAAAAAATACAACAGAAGTGAAGAAGAAATAAATTTCCATACTTCTCCCAATTGGCGTTCTATCACTTGGGTTGTTTTCAGCAACTCTAAAGCAGTCCCCAGACGTGGTTTATCCTTGTAGGCAATTACATTAAATGCTGCCTGTATTCAGCAGAATAGAAACAGTTATATATGATATAGTCAAATCATGCAAAAAATCGTGGACATCAGCAGAAATTGCAAGTTACTGAACGATACATTCTTTCCAGAAATCTCACCTGACGAGATTTCTGTTTTTTTTTTATTGCCCCTAGTGTACCATGGGACTATGAAGTGTCTTCTCTCTCAAAATATAAGAACTGCCTGCCAACTGATGTACATCTAATGCATTTTAACATTGTCATAAAGCTAAGTAACTGGATAGTTCAAAATAGGCAATGTGTTGTATCATATCTTGATACTTCTTTTTTTTTAGGCACTAAATTTGTTTCCCTGCCATAATACTCTGCTAAGAGGTACCTGATGCAGGAGCAAAATGGCATATTTTAAAGGCTCACAATCCTTAAATCAGGCCCTAAAGGATTAGATCCACTTTATCAACCAAATGGGATCTCGATCCACCTTTCTCAAGATCCAAATTGGACAGTCAAGATAAGTCCAAAATAAAGTGTATTTTGACCCACCTGAACTGGGCCCAAATCAGACCCAGTCAAGCAGGAACAGCCATCAAACAAGTCGCATGGACATACTGAGCAGATTCCATCATCCAGCAGGCCCCAGCAGTCCTCACATGTGGTCCACCAAAACAAAATATCACTTTGTTCGTCAAGGGCCTAAAGCTAAGCTCAATTGGATATGGCCTTCCTACATGTAAGCCCTTTTAAATTGTCAAGAGATTCTTTAGAAAGAGGTTGACAGTTTTGTGAGTGATTCTCTCCACCATTAAAGGTATGACAGATTTTGATATGCAAGAAAGGAGGGACGTCTATGTCTTTGACAACTCAAGATAACTTCCTACTTGGGTGCTTTCCAATTGAAGGTATCTAAGGATTTATCATCTTGTGGAAATAGCTGTTGTTCCATGAACCATCCAGTAGGGTCCACTTGTTTAGAATTAAGCCAAACAGCCTTAAAGTCCAAGATGTCTTGCAGTTTCTTATATTAAAAATTGGGTTTCTTGATTGATTCAGAATTGGAAGATGATTGGCTATGATTAAATTTTAGATTTAGGAATTTTCTTTTACTTGCATGATCTATTTATACTCTTGTTAGAAACAGTCAAGGGGAGTCATGGAATATTTTTATTAAAATTAATTAAATTTGCTTTGAGCACTTTCTTTTCTTCTCCTTGGTTGACTTTCTCCCATTGGATCGAAGAATTATACGATGGATTTCACGATCAATGGTAAGTGAATCTCTACCTTTTTCACCTTGTGTGTAGATTTTGCAGGTATCGTGGGTTCACCATCAACTGGAGTTAGTGATTCCGCGTTGTGAGTAACCTTTTTACCTCCATGTGGGAAACCCCATGATAAATTCAACTCCCTCATACACTAAAACCTCATAAATTATCACTCACCCTAATTTGACACTAATCTGAATAATAATCACCATTCTTATGTTACATTTTTCATGAAATTCTATGGTGATTATTATTCAGGTTAATGCTAGATTAGGGCGACTCCTAATTCATGGAGGTAGGTGAGCATTAGGAGGTTGGATTTGCCATGGGTTGTCACATGCGGCGGTAAAAAGGTTACCTCTCATACAAATCCGTGAAAGGTAACTCCTAGCAAAACATACATACATGGTGTATCCTTGTCATATTCATCCACTACCTAGGAATCATAGCAATAAAGTCCATAAATGAAATCTGCTGGCAAGTAAGTAGCAAGATGAAGGTTTCATGGTGCATCCCAAGGCTATATAGAAGAAGCAGTTAAATGTTGGAAAGGTGGCTCTTTTGGCGAAAGGGGACAACATTTTTGGCAGATGAAATTTGTGGCACTACTAAGATGAGGGTAGGTAATGAACAAAGGAATTGGCAGATCTCAAGAAAATGACCTCATTGGTGATTGGAAAGCGTGCATTATAAGTGGACAAGGTAAACAGAAGACGGGAAAAAAGAAGATAGAGTGGGTCCACCTCCACCAAGTGTGTGTGTGTAAATTTATATTGATAGAGCAGATGGACAAGCCAGGGCCAATAGTTTTTCTTTTCAGTAACAGGTAAATTATATTAAATAGAGAGAAGAGTACATGATAAGAACATAGTACACCAGGGACAGCAAGTATTGCTAGAGTATTATTCAATAGAGGGAGGATTTGTTAGTGTTTCCTGGCCCTATTTATAAAGTATTCAAATTAAGCATAAGTTCTAGCTATTTGGGAGGCTCAAGGAGTGTTCAAAGCTGCCTTCTAGTGGAATGTAATCCTTTAGTTGCCATTAGCTGGATGAGAGAGCAGGGAGATCCTCCATGGAAGTTTACAAATATTTTAAAGGTGATAGCTGATAATGAATTAAGTAAATATTTAAAGGCTGATTTTATTCACACGCACAAAGGTACAAATGAAATAGCAGATCCTTTACCTAAAAGGGGCATGAATAGAGAGATCAATGTGTGGTGTGAGCTTCACCTTTGTATTTTCAGTTTTTGTCATCTTTGGTTCTGCTTTTCAGTTTTTTTATATTTTGTCTTACGACTGGCATCTCTCTTCTACCAGCCCTTACTGTTGTCAAACTCTACATGCTTTTTTCCTTATTTTTTTTTTATGGGAGTGAATCTTTTTTAACATTACAATTAAAAATAAATAACTAAGTACAAAGGCTAACCATCTTCCTCTTCTTCAAGTCTTTGAATGCCATCTCTGCAAAATCCTTTTGGGGAACTAACTTTCGTTTAGGAAGAATTTTAGCCATGACAATAAGAATCTGCGTCACCAACCAAGATGGAACCATATCGTCTGCAATCTACCAACAAGATTTCAATTAATTGAAGGTGCAGATTCCAGATTCATATATAACCAGTAAACAAAGTTCAAGTTTAAGAAAGCTACTTTGCACATAGGTGCAACAAGGATTGCACCAGACCAGGCATAAGGCTGTTTTAGGTGCACCTTCAAAGCAACTGCACCACCCATAGATTCTCCAAAAAGGAAGCTAGGGAGGTGTTTATATTCTGGATCTTCTGCCCTTCAAAATAAGTGTACCAACATAAGCAAACTGTTTTTTGTTCTCACAACTAGAAGTTAGTTTTGCATTAGTATGTAACAATTATCCTTAGTCACTTGAAAGAAATCGAAAAGACAAATCTATTGTGTTGACATGACAAGGACTACAGTGCAATCTAGTTTTTATTATGTAGAAAGATAGATACAGGAACTAAGAGTTTTTGTAGCTACATTGGATATCACAGGGGCAGGTTATAATCAATATAAAGGGATAAAATATATCAGAAAAAGTAATTAGAGTATGCGTATATGAGTAACAAATACATAAATTATCTCCATCTATACCTTTTCTGTAACAGTTCTTCATTATCTTAACGTAAATCTTTTCTTCTCTCTAATTTTCTACTTTACAATCAAAGCAAATATTCTTGCAATTATTGGTTAATTTGTAATTATGAGGCTTAGGTTGTCCTAGATTAGGATTAGATTAAATTTGTGTTATTAGGCTAGAGTTATGATGTGACATATGGAGCAGATTGTTGGCCAATTAAGAAGACGCATATTCATAAGATGGATGTAGCGGAAATGAGAATGCTTAGGTGGATATGTGGTAAAACTAAGAAAGATAAAATTAGAAATAAGCGCTTTCGAGAGCATTTAGGGGTAACACTAATAGGGGATAAGATTAAAGAAACCCGTTTAAGATGGTTTGGGCATATTGAGCGTAGGCCGGTAATGGCACCGGTGAGAAAAAGTTTGACTATACAGGTGGATAGCCCATCAAGAGGTAGAGGTAAGCCGAAGAAAACATTGATGGAGGTCATTGATTCAAATTTGAAGAAGTTTAACTTATCAAAGGATTTGGCTCAAAATAGAACTGAATGGAAAAACAGAATTCATGTAGCCGACCCCAACATGGTTGGGATAAAGCTTTGATGATGATGATGATGATGATGAGGCTAGAGTTATGATGTAGGTTCCCCATTATGACGTACCCTAGGCTTCTTAGTTTAGTTCAATATCTTCAGTTCTACCTATAAATAACCATTGGCTATTCTCAATGAATATAAGTAATTTGTCTAAGATGTAGTCTCTAAATTGCGGCTTGATATCAGAGCAAATGATCAAGTAATTCTCGTCTCTTTTTCTTGTTATTGTTCTTCTTCCTTTTTATATTTTTCCCTCAATGTCGTTACTGTTCAAAAACCCATTAATATCATTCCTTAATATACTGAATGCCCTCAAAACCAAGTCTAAAACATCTCAACTCATAACTCTATGAACCCACCAGGTGTTTCCCATCAAATCTGAACCTTTCTGAACCCCACTCCTCTGAAATCCAACCTTCATTTTGTACCCAAAAATTCCAGAAAAATTCAGATAAGGGTTTCGATGAAATCATGTAACGGAGAAGACTTAAAATCAAAACCTTCTAATCTGTAGAAGACATGTAAAGGGAGGAAAGGAGAACATTTTTACTAGTGTTTTTTTCTTCTTTCATTTTTTTTTATATAGGATCCAATAGAATCAGGCCAAGCTTCTCACTGAATTTTTTTAAGGGGCTGTTTGGGGTGGTTGTGTTTTGTTTGCTAAGGGTTTTCCAGTGTGATTGAGGGCTTAGTCGAAATGCAAGTGTAGTATCGCACTCTAACAGAGCTCTTACCTACTGTACAGCATCTATTCAACAGAAGTATTATTATGACAGGGTTAGATCAGCTATGCAGCATCCACAGAACAGCAGTTTTTCTGTTACAGTTTAATTCTTTGCTTTGAGGAATCAGTACAACAACATTCTTGCAGTTTTGGTGGTCTACTGTGGAGCATCATAACTAGTTGTTGCAGTGGCATAGCCAGGATTTTCTTATGTTGAGTTGGGGTGTGGAAGCAATGATCAACTGATAATATTTTATATTTATTGATTTTTTAAGTAAAATCTAGTTTACTTTTTGCAAGTTTTTCCAATAATATCCAAACAATTATCTTAAATTTGAAAATAGCTTAACATTTTCTAACACATAATTTACCAAAACTTTATTAGTGCAGTTAACATACGGAAATAGAAGGGTTCAGACGTCACCATTATGAATCCAAATTATTCTTCATGTTTTAACACTGAGAAATGTATCTCAACCCATTCAACGTAAGACTCCTATCGTATTGATCACGTGTAAATTAATCCACCAATAATATCATTGAAAATTCACTGATCGATCAGTTGTGATCATTTGATGGGCCATGATGTCGCAGTAGGCATAGATGACTAAGAGAGAGCAGCATTGAATTCCATTCACATAAGGTGAACTAAGAAGATGACAAGATGATGCATAAGTTAAGAGTCCTAATCTTCTGAGTTTCTTAGTCACCCTTATCGCAAGGGGCATGAAACTCCACAATTGGGCCCACCAATTGAATATTCCAAACCACTCAACAGAAAAGCCGTCCACTTCAAATGTGCTTTCCCTAAATTTTAGTCCAATAGAAGTTAATCCATCCATAAGATTGAGCATATGATTAAGAATTTCATATGCTCAATCTTATGATGTGACCAACTCTTATTGTGGTTAAATTAGGGGGGACAGGAGGAGGGCCTTTATTTTGGGTGGTTTGAATTTTCAATAGGTGGGCACAAGTGTAGAGTCCCACTCCACTCATTGCTAGTTAGTCTGTTCAAGTTACATATTGTTGTTGGTTAATGTTGTAAGTGTATAGGTATTCATGCCAGTTGCCATTTGAAGTGGGTAGTGTGTTTTACAATTTGGGTATAGCAATAAATCTCTCTCAAGGCCAGTTCTTTCTAAGAACTTTTTGGATAGTTTTGATGAAGTTTTGGTCTATTTTTTGGTGTAGTTTTCTAGGACATACAGCCTCTTCACTGCTGGATGTTAGTGTAAGAATCCTTGAAGTTTTAAGTTAATTAGTATGATGAGCATACATCCATGTTAAAGATGAAAGAGTGATTAATCTTTGTTGAAGTTATCGTTTGGTCATAACAAGTGGAATCTAGGGTTTCTAATGGAGTCCAAAACAAGGGGAGGAGCTATCGTGAACAAATCAAACTGGTACATCAGAAGCATGGTGGGCCCATTCACCAGGCCTCTGTTCAGAGCTCCGGATCTGACAATGTGTGGAATTTGCAAATATCAAGTTGTTTTTCATCACACAAGTCAAGATTAATGAAATCTAGAGTTAATCGTTTAAGCCGGAGGGAGAGCAGAAAACTCTATGATTATCCCACTATTAATTGGTGCTGTGATCCAATTAATTGACAAATTATTGGTGAGTGTTTATCTCTGTGGAAAACCTACTCAACTATGAAGAAAGTATGTGTTAAATTGTCAATAGTGTTCCATAGAATTCTAGAATCTTTAAATATGCTGTGTAACCGACCAAAGTTCAGTCTAAATAAACAGTGTCGTTGATTGTGCAGTTTATGTTGTGGAGCATATGGAGTTTTCATCTCCATCAGTCAGGTAGCAAGACAGGTAGAAGATCCATCACAGGTTATTGTATTGAAGCTCAAACTGACAATGTTCCTCTCCAGTGTAGTCACAAAATGAGATTTATAGTGTTTATTTCAAGATGGTCATCATATCTATGCATCAGCTTAAGGGGCAGCGTTCCAGAGACAGGAACTAACTTGTAATTTTCTAGCAAGGGTGGTTAATCTGTAACTATGAGAATTAGCTTATCTAACTATCTAAGACTGGGATTAGATTAAATTATTATGCTAGAGTTCTGAAGTGCAAAGTTCAAAGCATACGATGACCTCTATAATAGGTTGGAAACAAGAGAAGGAGAAAAGGATATTTTTAAGCTTGCAAAAATAAGAGAAAAGAAAAGTAGGGACTTAGGTCATGTCAAATGTATCAAGGACAATGAGGAAAATATTTTGGTGAAGGACAACGATATTATAGAAGGTGGAAAGAATATTTTAGTAAACTTTTAAATGAAGAATATTTGGCGATACAAGAGTGGAGGAGGATACTTCATTACAAGAGTATACTTTTCTCCGTAGAATTAGAGGGGTGGAAGTGAAGGAAGCATTGAAGCAAATGAAGACAGGAAAGGCAACAGGCCCAGATGGTATTCCGATAGAGGTATGGAAATGCTTAGGAGAGGTTGGAGTAAGTTCGTTATGTAGACTATTTAATAAGATACTTGTGACAAAGAAAATGCCGGATGAATGGAAAAGAAGCATTGTAGTACCTATATATAAGAATTAAGGAGATATACAAAATTATACCAACTATCGAAGGATTAAACTTATGAGTCACACTATGAAGTTATGGGAGAGAATAATAGAGCAAAGACTGAGAAAAAAGACTAAGATTTCGGAAAATCAATTTGGTTTTATGCCAGGGAGATCAACTATAGAAGCTATCTTTTCACTTAGGCAATTAATGGAAAAATACCGAGCAAAGAAGAAAAATCTACATATTATCTTTATCAATTTGGAAAAAGCCTATGATAGGGTACCGAGGAATTTAATTTGGTGGGTCTTAAAGAAAAGGAATGTCCCAAGAGGTTACAATGAAATTTTAAAGGATATGTACGAAGGTGCAATAACAAATGTGAAAACCACATGTGGAGAAACGGGTGGATTTCCCGTGACTATAGGCTTACATCAGGGATCATCCTTAAGCCCTTATCTCTTTGCATTAATTATGGATGAGTTAACTGTGCATATTCAAGAAGAAGTACCATGGTGTATGTTGTTTGCAGATGATATAATATTGGTGGATGAATTAAGAGAGGGTGTAAATGCAATGCTTGAGAGATGGAGGAGGGCATTAGAATCTAGAGGCTTTAAAATAAGTCGTACAAAGACAGAATATATGGATTGCAATTTCAGTGGACATATACAAAGTGTTGAAACCACTGTCAAAATTGAAACCCATGAGATACCACGTAAAGATTCTTTTCGGTACCTAGGCTCGATAATTAGTAAGGATGGGGAGATTGACGAAGATGTGGAGCATAGGATAAGAGCTGGATGGTTGAAGTGAAGACTAACTTCGGGAATACTTTGTGATAGACAAATGCCAACAAAATTGAAGGAAAAATTTTACGGGACAGTGGTTAGACCAGCTATGACATATGGAGCAGAATGTTGGCCAATTAAGAAGACACATATTCATAGGATGGATGTAGCGGAAATGAGAATGCTTAGGTGGATGTGTGGTAAAATTAGGAAAGATAAAATTAGAAATGAGCGCTTTTGAGAACATTTAGGGGTAGCACCAATAGGAGATAAGATTAGAGAAACTCGTTTCAGATGGTTTGGGCATGTTGAGCGTAGGCCAGTAATGACACCGGTGAGAAAAAGTTTGGATATACAGGTGGAGGGTCCATCAAGAGGTAGGGGTAGGCCGAAGAAAACATGGATGGAAGTCATTAATTCAGATTTGAAGAAGTTGCACTTATCGAAAGATTTAGCTCAAAATAGAACGGAATGGAGAAATAGAATTCATGTAGCCGACCTCAACATGATTGGGATAAGGCTTTGATGATGATGATGATGAAGAGTAATGAAGTGGTTAGATTTTCTATTATGTTATATTAGATTTCCTAGGTTAATATCTTAGTTGAACCCATCAATAGCCATTGGATATTCTCAATTAATACAACACAGTAAATTTTCTAGATATAGTTTCTGAATTTCTGTAAGGCTGATGGTAATAGCCATACTGCTAATGTCCACAGGTGTATGCATAGGGTTAGGGTTTGACCTACCAAATCATATGATTTGATTCATCAGAATTTAGAATTGTTTGTAATTTTTTCTAATACTTTAAGACATTTTAAATATCATTTAAGGGTTTTTTTTTCTCATCTCAAGGCTTTGTGAACAGCCATAAACCTGGTCACCAAGTTTTTCAAGGTTGATGTGAACAACCACACTGCCCATACCTACAAATCATATGAGCAGATTCGTCGTCACCAAGATTTTCAAGGTTGATGTGAACAACTATACTGCTCATACCTACAAATCATATGAGCAGATTCATCGAGACTTTTTGTTATCTTTTGTGACATTTTGAAGATATTTTTAAGATGATTGAAGGTTTTTTTTTACTTGGCTCCAGACAGGAATATCCTAGTTTGATTTTTCTGTTGGATAGGAACTCTAAATGATCATTCTGACTATGACACCCCTCACAATTTAATCTTGATTACTACTAATTAATTATAGAATTATATTAAATAATCTCGTTTAAGGTGAAATTTTGCCGATTACTTGTGCCTTGCCTTATGATGCTTAATTGGGCCAAGTTCGGGTCATGAATGGGTAATCTCAGGCCGGTTTGACCTTGGTCAAATGAAGAAAAGTCCCTTTTCGTAATTATCAATTTCTTTGAGTTTACATTTTTGTGCTCTATCTTGGCATCATCATATGTATTTCATTAAGTAGATCAACTTTAATTTTGGCCCTATCTCATTAGATTTCATTGGAATTAATTAGGCTTGCAAATGACTTAAATTGAAATTTTGTAAAGAAAAGTAGGCCTATTTGTAATTATAAGAAAATCTATTTTTAAAAGAGGAACTAATCCTCATTTCAAACGATTTTCTTCTTCCTGCAACCTTCCTCCTCCTCCCATCCTCCTCAATCTCTTAAATCTCTACCTAGGAAGAGATTACATGCAAGCTTGGAGAGCTTCATCACCATTTCCCTCCTTCCTTCTAACTTTTTCTTGAGCTGGAAGACCCAATTTCATTCCCTATCCCCTCCACAAGAACCCAAGGTAAGAAGAAAGGCTTTCCTTCCCTGTTCTTGATGCAAAATGAACTTGAAACATTCAGAGATTGTATGCATGCACAAATTCTCATCACCATCTTCATGTCTTCTTCACGATTAGCGTCGTAGGAATTTGGGGTTTTCTACAAGTGAGCTCAAAGGAAGCCATTAAAGAGATCTTAGCACTCACCAAAGGCAAGTATAAGCAAATTTAATTGAATGCATGTTAGTATATCATGATTCATGAAAATCTATTGGGTTTTAATGTATTTTTTAGCCCTACTACCTTTATTTACTTGCCTAGAATGCATGTTAAGGTATCTTTAAAGTTTGTCGAAAAGTCGAATGACTGAATGAAAAGTAGGAGCATTATAGTGAAACCAAATTGGAAGGTTTTGAAGAGAAACTGAACCGTGTTGAACTTTGCTTTAGAAAATTTAAAGCTTACGGTTAAGCCGTAAACTTGCTACGGCTCGGAATCCAAAGAGCTAAAAATTTAAGAATCCTTCTGCGGCTAAACCGTAGCCAAGCTGTAGCTCAGCCGCAGGTCAATTTCAACTAAGCTGTAGAAGGGGATGCGGTTAAACCGTGAATCTGGAATAAAAATGAGTAAGCACGGCTAAGCCATAGTGTATTCTACGGCTAACCCGTAGACTGCCCACAGCTAAGCCATGAGTCACCACAGCTAAGCCGTGAAGCCATTGAACTTAGAGTTAAGTAATTACTGTTACAAGACCTTGTAAGGCCTTAGCTCCTGGAACCCTTTACCCTTTTCATTGGCCGAACGGAATCATCAAATACCATGAAAAGTCTTAGGGCTATGGCTTAATTAGAGTCGGAGCGTTACAACTATCTCAAGAGACTTGAGAAACCTCATGAGCATCACCCAACTTGTGTAGCACCTAAACATTAGTGTGGGTTTAGGGCACATTAATGTACTACTCATATACACAATGTAACATCAAGAATGGTCGTACGTTGGGTGAATTAAATCCATTTTAAATGGACAAATAAAGACAATGAGTGAATAGATTAGAATTGGTTAGTAAACTTCCTTGAGTAACTAGCCACGATGCGAAACTATCATCCTTTGTATTTTTGATATGGCGAATATTGATACTCCTTGTTTGTTATGATGAACTGAGATGAATGTAAACACAAAGGTCTATAAATTAAGTAAGAAATCATTATCATCATCAAAGCCTAATCTCAACCATATTGAGGTCAGCTACATGAATTCTGTTTCTCCATTCCATTCTATTTTGAGCCAAATCCTTTGATAAGTTAAACTTCTTCAAATCTGAATTGATGACTTCCATCAATGTTTTCTTCGGCCTATCCCTACCTTTTGATCGGTCATCCACCTGTATAACCAAACTTTTTCTCACTGGTGCCATTACTGGCCTACGCTCAACATGCTCAAACCATCTTAAATGGGTTTCTCTAATCAAAAACTTTGCCAATTTTTGTGCCGGTCCCAAGCCCGAGTAAAGAAGGAGGGTTGCATTAGGTATGTTGACAGCCAATGTAAAACTTTGTCACAACCCAGACATGAATTAAGTAAGAAATAAGAACTAAAAATTCAGTTTGGCACTGCAATGGATAATAGGAGTATCTGGAACTCCAATTAGGTAATCAGTTGTACCTAGGCCTAGGACACTGAGTATTTCCCACATTATTTGTTTAAGCTCTCGTAGAAGAGCACCATTAAGCCACCTAAGGAGTAAATATCATATGATTTGTTTAAACTCTCGTGGAAGAGCACAATAAGAAAATAAGCTATCTTACGAGTTTCCAGCCATAAGTATCACCTGATGTATGATTTAAATTATGGTGGAATGTATTGTTTGGATGCTTTCTTAACAGATGGTTCTTATATGTTCATAGATGTAATGTGCATTATTTTACTTTTGCTTCTACTTAATTGAATTGTCGTATTCATAGCTATTCAATTATGGTACAGGCCCAACTGTCAATCCCGGTCTAGCCAAGGCCGAGGAGACTCCAATGGAAACCGCAAAGGCTCCTGTAGGATTAGAAGAGTGGACTACTGAGAATACCCTCTAATCAGCCGCACTGAGCGCGTAATCCTGAGTCTTAATTTGGAATTTATTTTGGATAATGTTGTACCATGCCCTCTTATCCTTCATAATTGGTCATACTTTGGGATGGTATTGGTTTTTCTTTTGTAATCCGAACTTGCGAATGATGTAATATAATTTTTGTAGCCAAGTGGTTCAAGTTTATCTTTTTGGGTATAAAACTTACATTAATGTTTAAAAGTTAAAAGGTTTTAGACTATTCAACTATGATACCTCGTGATTTTTGAATTGTAGAAGTGATAACTGCAACCTTCCGCTAAAGACACTCATTGACAAGTGTCAATTGAGGAGTCCTCCATCGCGTAAAGATTGTAAGTATTCCTTGTGGATTCTATTTTGACACAGAGTTCGGTGGAATTTCATGGGAGTATGCATGTCACACCTCGTAAATTACCCTAATTAAGGGAAGCCTGGGCTTGGGTTGTGACATTAATCTTCCCTTTTTCAAGCCAACGTAAGCGGATTGGGCTGTTGGGAAGCTTTTGGTTCAAAGTTCAAAAGGGTTGGCATCATTTAAGATTTCTTTGATCATCTCTTCTCTAGCATATTGTCACCTCCAGTGTACTGTTAGATATTTTGGTGTGATGAGGCTCAAGTGAGATTTGCAAATTTCTAATGTAAGATAGATGATATTGAAGGGCCTTGAGGTGGTTTTCGCCTCCTGAACGAGTAATGAAGTTCAATGTAGATGGGGGACGTGGGGTAACCAAGGTCTAAAGGCTAAAAGGGACGTGGGTTTGTAATAGTTAAGGGCCTATTTTGGTTTTATTCTATAAGGATGTTGGCATTTTGGAGTCCAACAAGGTGGAACTCTTGGCGATCTTAAAAACCCATGGAATCAGTGACTATCATGGGGTGTGTGCATGGTCCATTCAGATTAGTCATAAGGTGGGGCCCACTAGGTGGTACGTGTTGTAAGATAGTACATAACAGATGTACAGGATCATTTGCCACATTTGAAAGTGGGAAATATAGGACAAATTAGTGGAATTTTCGAATAACACTAAAAACTTGTATTTAGCCAATTCAACAAAAACGACAATGTACAAATGGTCACTTTCCTACTCAATATTTGCAACTCATTTTCCTTTTCCAAACATTCCTCACAGTTTTAAGTGTTCAGGCTTTTATGGATGAGTTAAGAGTGAGAGAAAGATGTGTTTCCATAGAAAATAACCCATCTCATTGCCTTTAGTGTGCAAAATGGCCCTTGCACCTTGATTTTTTAGGAGTTACAAAAGGGTAGACCATAGATGCATACAGAAAAAAAAGAAAGAAGTTTCTGCCAGAACTAGTCACACCCTATTTGGGCCTAAACAGGTCTGTTTTATGCCATAGCAGTCCTGTTCTGTTGGAATAGATCAAAATTGAAAGTCCGAGACCAAAATGTTATATAGAAGTGTTCTGTTCCAGTTTCTTTGCCAAATGATCGGAACAAAATGGAGTCAACAACTATGTTATTGATACTCCTACCGAGCAGACTCATCAGCTTTATATTGATGTTGGCGATCCTTTACCTAATCCCTGTCTGTATCAGGGGTTTATTTGATAACTTGATCAGATATCTCCTATGCAGTTGGTCTTGTTGGCCAATTTATGCATACTCCTAAAACTAATCATCTTAAGAGTGTCAGGTGCTAGATTCTCAAGGAATTAATTCATCTGGCTGTGAAGTTTTATATAGTAATTTGGTCATACTGATATAGAAATAAATATGCAGATGCAAATTGGTTTGGATCAAAGGATGACATATCTACTTTAGGTCATTGTTCATTAGTTGGTGGTAATACAAGTAAGAGAAAAACTTGTGGCTAGATCAAGTCTTTGGTGTGAATACTGTAGAATGGGTCATCGACTTGTGAGTTATCATCATCAAAGAATTTCTTTGCAGAGTTGGGGAGCAAAGGAATGACTTTTGATAAAGCTGCATAGTGACAGCATTGTTAGAATCCACATCTCTTTGAATTTTGATTATCACAAGCATGCAAAAGAACATTGAGGAGGATTGTCAAGTCGTGAAAGTTGCATCTAAATAGTTAAGATGTTATCTCAAAAGACTACCTGGTGGATTTTTCTAACAAATGGGATAGGCCAAGATCGACTCTAGCTTACATGTGACAAGCTTGGAATTATTCATATTCATGCTCCAGTTTAAGGATGAGAGTTGAGAGATGAACAAAGGTCTTTTCAATTATAACGAATATGAGGGGGGGGGGGGGGGGGGGGGGGGGCGGTTGTAATTATACAAGAGCATTGAATTGTATGTTGATAAAGCAATTAGAGTATGCCCTGACAAGTAACACACATCTCTCCCTCCATCTCTTCCTCTCTCTTAATATTTTGTTGTTTCTAATCTTTCCATGCACAACACATTATATCGCCTGTTTCAAGAAAAGATCTAGCAACAGTAGCAAGGGTGTGTGATACCAAACACCAGCACCAGTGTCTAAGTTCACAGGCTTTTTCCATCCCTTCCTAATTTTAAACATAATCAAAGCAGTAAATAATTGTGATATCATTTCAGTTTAGGGTTTAACAGACACCACAAACAATTTTCATTCCAAAGATAATCGAGATACAAACATAATAAACCCTTCCTGTAAAATATCAATGTCAATATAAAGCACAAATTCCCCAACATAGTTGGGACAAGGCTTTGAAGCAAAGACTCCATATAAAGCATAAATTTAATCCAAGCTGACACTATTACCTTTTACTTTAGAAAAATGCTCAGCAACATCATCAACAATCCTATCAAGGCTTGGAATATAGCCATGAAGACCATCTGAAAGACCAAATCCTGGGTAGTCCATCGCAAAGACTCCATATCCAGCTGATGCTAGCTTCTTAGCAATTCCTGCAGATCATGTGAATCTAAATTTACGAGTTTCACTCTTCTTAATATATCAGAAGGCAAGTTCTTTCATAGCTACTTATTAACCATAATATATACCTTCAAAGAAAAATGTGCAGGTGTCCCCATAACCATGACAAAAACATATTGTTGCTTTTATTGGAGAGGTCTCTGGAAGCCAACATTTAGTGAAAATCATCAATCCTCTAGAGTTTTCTTCATACTCCTGCACTATATGAACTGAGTGATTATGTAAAGTCCAAGAAGTACATAAGTTTCAAAATGATAATGGTACTGTGGCGGTCACTTAAACAATTGTTCTGAGGGAGCCTGTTTACTCAACTACTGGAGGAAAAATTATTTGAAATTGGCAAATTATTAGGAGTGTCTTTGTGGCGACACAGATGTTCAGAGAAGGTCACACAAATACAAATATGAAAACAAATATGGTGGTGAGCTATGATAATGCAATACTTCCAAATAGGCAAGGTATAGTGTCGTATTGTATCCGATACTTCACTTTTTATGAGTAACATCCGTATTCCTATCATATCCATGGCATGTCCTTGCCGTATCCATTCCATATGTGGGCATCATAGGAGCTAAGAAAACCAAAAATAAACAAGAGGAAAAAGAGAATTCAAAAATCTAGATTCATTGGTGAAGTATGATAGAATTGAATGCATAAGTTGAAGAGGGATATTACAGTGAATAAATAAAGATTATATCTTCAAACATGGGAGCCTTAGGGCCTTGACCAAAAGGGCCACTTTCAAAAAGCAATTGGAAACAGTTAAAGCGGATGTTATCTTCAATCAAGAATCTGAATTGATAAGCTCACAAGGTCTTCAACAAGGTGATCTCTATACGCTTTGTTATTTTTATTGTGGTTGAAGAATTGAGTAGATTGTTTAACAAAGCTAAGGAGAATGGCTTAATTAGTGGCTTTTGGTTTAGTCATTAAGTTAAATATAACTCACTGCCAATACAGACGATACCATGATTTTTTGTGATGCAACTGGAAATCAAATTGAGAATTCGAAGATGATCTTATTGGTTTAACTGGCTATCTAGTTTAAAACTAAATTTTTGATAAATGTGATTTGGTGGATATCCAGTAGCATTAAGGTAATGTGGAGGTCCTTGCAAATTATTTAGATGTCAAGCAAGAATGCTTCCAAGTCCCATCTGCCTATTTATGTCTCCTCTTTGTGCTGGAAATCTTTCCAAACCCTAGAGAAATGGTTTGATCGAGCATTTGCGAAGTGCTAAAGCATGAAAAATAGGTCTGCTAGATACTTTTGGCAAAGATAGAAACCCATATAGGGAAGAAAATTTCTTATTATTCAACTCTACCTTTTCCTACTGATTTACTTCTTTTAGTTAAAATCCTAAGCACAACCTAATAAATATATACTTACTAAATTCTAATGAAAAAGCTTCCTTTTGCCATAGCTGAGCTGCTACCAAAATCTCTTCTGTTAGGCCTGAAATTTGGGCTATGGATTCAACTTGGTTGGCCTACAATATTTACATCAGATCAAAAAGAAGTTATCCATGTGGAAGAGTAGTTATCTTTCATTGGGAGGATCACACTGATCAAGAATTGCTCTTGCTAGCTTGCAAGTTTATTTTCTGTCAGTCTTCCAATGCCTAGTTCCTATGAAATAATTTTCAAGATCATAAAAAATTCCATTTGGTTTGTTGGAAGAAGGGGTGTTGTTGTTTAAATGAGAGGGTCATGAGATTTGAACCATTACAAGGATGGATAAGTCTCTTTTTGGTAAGTGGCTCTGAAGTTTGTTCAATATGGATCTGGTGATGGGTCCCAAACCAGGTTTTGGGCAGATATATAGCATGTTATTTTAGATAGGCAGCCTTGTTTCCATCATTATTTAATAATGTTGTTCATAGGCGTGCTCTATGGTTTCTGTACTGGCAAATTAGTGTACTGTGGTTTCTGTACTGGCAAACCGCTAGATTCAAGCCCAAATATTTGGCCAATAACTGAAGGGGATGCTCATCGGCCTAGATCTCATTTACCTAAAGGCCCACCTAGGTGGCCAATTCCAAGCTGGCCTAACATAAATAACCCCAATGGTCTTATCAATTATGAACCAGCTGGGCATCGGCTGCAGCCTGGTTAAACAAACAAGTTACACCAAGATAGCTTTCACCCAGCCCATTTACAACTCTATTCAAGCTTTGTTTTCATTATGTAGGTATTTTATCTAATATCAAGAAAAATCTAAGTCACTTGACTTTCTACCTTGGAAGAAAGCTCCATGATGTATTTTTTCAACGAAAAAAAAGCAAAAGTTTGAGTAGCCTCACTATTCACCATTTGTTGAAGTGACAATAGAATAGCTACACACAAGATTGCAAGAAATGCAATATCTACTCATGGCTTAATAACTTCAATCCCAAGAATATCTTCAGTCATAAACAAAATGTGGTCTAGAAAAATAACTCATTTCATAAAGCAAAATGAAATCAAATGTCAATACCTCTTTCATTTTCACTCCAGTGTTTGGTGCCTGCAATTCAGAGAGAAATGATGTATCAACTAACTTCTTGTAATATTTCCAAGACATAAAAAGTGGTACCAATCACTGGACTATAACTTAGAAAGAAATTCAATCAAAGGGTTAAGAAATCTAATAAGCCACGGTGATCCATACATTTAACATATGCTTGATTTCACGATTCCTACCACACACTCAAACAACACATCGCAGCCCACAAATATAAAAAGGAAAAACAGAGAATTGATCGTGTAGCATTGACACAGTGCCAGTTGGAATCTAACGGATACAGTAGAAACATCTGCAGGAGCTCACATCACATTGGTAAAGACCATTGGATCAGAAACACCCCTAGTGAATTGGATCTGGTGAAATATCACTGAAATTGGAGTGATATTTAGTGGCAAACAGTGAAATATTCAGGTGATTCTCTATCCACAGAGACAATATATGAGGCAAACATTTGAAAGAAAAGAACTTCACTACAAAGGTAAATAGCAGTCTCACATGATTGTTTTTTTATCCATTACTTCCCCTGACAAGTTTTAAAAACCTAGAGTGTAGCTTCTGCTCACCTGTATCAAATCTAGTAGTGTACTACACAATCTATGAAAAGAAAATTAAAAAAAAATGAATAAACCACTCATTAGACAGGTGAAAGGTTAATCTCGTTAGCAATTTTGGATCGCAGGCTGCTTTATTTTACAAAGAACCAATTACGCATGGATGTGGTTTCTTTGTCTCATTTTCTATAAAAGCCAAACAACACAATTTGTTCTTTTAAGAACGAAAAAAAAAAAAAAACCCTCCAATTCAAAATATATATGTGAAAAAATTAGACTTGTTTGAGATGTCAAATCATGTTGTATGATGTAGAAATAAGAACATTAGATCAGCGTAACCTTCCACAATCAAATAAGTTTCCAAACAAAAAACATTAGATCAGTATTGCCTTTTACAATCAAATGGTTTTCAATAATCTCTAGGAAAATAGAGAACTGACTTAGAAGCAATTAAAGCTATGCA
The DNA here is from genome assembly GCA_037013555.1 of Sextonia rubra. NCBI lineage: Eukaryota > Viridiplantae > Streptophyta > Magnoliopsida > Laurales > Lauraceae > Sextonia > Sextonia rubra. Next base: position 21,497,032 of record JASUAD010000006.1, read on the forward strand.
TGACAACCCCAATCCACATCACCCAAAAAGGAACACGAGAAGCAAAGGTGATAACCAACCAAAAGAGAGCTCTTCCACACAATCACACCATTACCACTCACATGGCAAACTACATGAATTTGCAATCAAAATCACCTGTTTATTGATCAAAACATTAACTAAACAAGCAAAGAAAACGAACACAACCAATAAACCGAATGAATCAAAAGGCAGACTTTATCAATTTGCAAATACGAGAAAAGACCCAGAACTCTAAATCGAATCCTAACGTCAGCAACAAGCAAACATAATCCAGACCAACAGCTAGACATCAAAAATGCAATCTTTCAATCAAAAATCAATTCTCCCATTAATCAAACCAAAAGAATCAAAAAGAAAAAAAAAGCCCACAGCTCCAAATCCAATTCAGAACAACACCCAGAGATAAATATGCGGTCTTTCAATCAGATTCACTTGTCCTATTAATCAAAACATCAAACAAACCAAAATACCAAACGAAATATTAATGTTTTGCTTAATGCGGTCCTTCAATCAGAATCACTTAACCCATTAACCAAAATACCAAATCGAACCCCAACATCAGCAAGAAGCAAAAAAACACAGTTTAGAGCAACACCCAGAGATCAAAATGCGGTCTTTCAGTCAGAATCATTTGTCCCATTAGTCAAAACATCAAATGTTTCAATACCTTGAACAAGCAATAGTCGACGGCGAGCTGAATCTCCTTGAACGCTCGTCGAACGATGCGCCGGGTAGGCGCCTGATCCAGATCAAGGTCCAACAACTTCTGCAGATCTTCATCGACACCGTCCAATCTCATCCTCGCCACCCTTTGCAATGCTCTCCTTCTTGTTGTGCTTGTTCGATGTCGGAATCGAAACTCTACGCCTATAATCTGGACAAGGGAGTTTGTTTAGATAACCCAAACAACATATTCTAGAAACAAAAGCCTCGTTTCGCGAACGAAGATCGCGCGAAGGCGTCGCCTAGTTGAGTAAGTAAAAGAAAAGCAGAGAGAGAGAGAGCGACGCTGATATTGTTGCTGATGATGTTAGCAATGACGGCATGTACAGAAGCATGTGTGACGATTACGCACTATAATAGGTAAAAAAGATTGCAGATTGCAGAGAGGGACGAATCTTGGTGAGATTCGGGGGACTTTCCGTTCAAGCCATTCTGTTATTTTCTAAGATTTTGTTGCTAGCCGTGGGGTCTCGTAGTACTTGGCCTGATGTCGTTTTGCTTGCGTGGAGGGAATTTTCCAAATATGGTCCCACACTTGAATTCCAAGAGGAATTGAGATTAGGCGAGGAAAAACTCATATATCTAGTCCCTCCCTGCGGTTTTATTTTTTTTCATTTGAGTGCATGACACGCTGCCCACCGGTGATATCTGGAACTTTAAACTATTTTGAAGGTTGAAATTGTAAGAATTTCAAATCCTAAAAGTGACTATACGATCTATTTTTATTTGTTTAAAAATAATGATAGGATAAGAAATCATGTTAAGTGAAGGGGTAAAATGACTTAAATTTCAATGGTCACTGTATGAATTTTCAAATCAAATTAAGATAATTGAGATTTTTGCTTTTTGTTTTCTTTATTAAAAATCAACTATCAATATGACTAAGTGAGCACTTATTCCCCATCAAATAGGTCTCATTGGCATTACCCATGTACCACGCTACATTTTCTACCTTTAATCTTCTAGATTTGCAACATTCTCTCATGAAAATTTTGAAAATGACATCTAAGGAAGGTTTTCTCTTGACCCTTTCCGGCTCCAAATGCGGCCACCATTTCTTTTGAAATGTTTTGAATATGATGTTGAAGTAGAGTTTTTGCTTAAAAGATATTTAACCCTTCTAATCTCCAAATGTGGCCACCATTTTACAATAAATGGTTCCGCAGTATGTCCCATCATCATCATCATCATCATCATCATCATTTCCTATCAAAATAAACTTCATATATACTCTAATCTCTATCAAAGTGTAGGGAAATTGAAACCCCTTTGGTTTGATCTTTTTCATTACTCAATGTGTCAATCCCAAACTCCTGTCTAATTAAATATATATTTTTTTATGACTGAATGTATCTTTTACCAGCCCAGTCTTTAGAGCTTTGGCCTCCGGCTTGGTGGTTACTTGATTCTGAAGAGCAAAGACTAATCCTTGAGAGGTACATTACAAGGCCGCACACATATTATCCACATAACGCAATGGATAAGAGTCAAACTCGAGACCATCAGAAGCAAACCCAGGGCTCAAACCAACTGAGTCACTGCCTTTACAACAATTGAACTACCTAGATTTTACTGATTCATCATGCCTGAAAGAAAGAAAGGAAAGAAATGGAGGAGGAGGAGATTGAAACAATTAAAGATTACCCAAAGCCCACCTTTATGAGCCTTGAAAGATAAATATGAAAAACATTAGAATATTGATTATAAGATGCAAATAATTTAAGGATTTTAGGCGGACAAAAATCCAATTGAAAGAAGTTGTTGGGGAAGATGGTTGTGTTTTAAAAGAGGGGCCTATGTTGAATCTTTTTATAACTAGGCTAAAGTCCAGGCACCTAGAGCCATGGTCATGGCTCGATTCCAGGTGTAATAATTATCCCTTGGCAAGGGTTGAGAAACAAGCACCGTCCCAGAATTGTCCAGAGATGGAAATAATATGGATCAGAGGGATCGTCGTCCTTACCATTTCTAGCGTAAGAATTCTGGTTGCCACTTGTAGCCATGTGACCTGTGTATAACAAGAAGATCAAGAAGTTGGATTGAAGCCAGACAATGGAGTGATCGCCTTTCACACGTACGAAATTCAAGTCGGCTTGAAGAGATCGAATATGTCCTCCAATATGAAAACTAGAGTTTCTATGATCATGCCCACTTAGATGTGCTCTTTGATACCATGTTGATAACTACTTAGATGTGCTCTTTGGCAACATGTTGACAACCACTTACTTAAAAGTTTAAGCACATAAAAAATGATGCAACAATGTATATCAAGTTATAACAAGGCACGGCAGCATTGGGATTCGAACATTCTACCTCCCACTCTAATACCATAATAAATTTGAGAATTGATTAATTCTTATCCGATACATTTGATCACTTACAGATGATGTTATATACAATACTACAATAGTCCCCCTATGAAATAGTCCTTGCCTGTCAGAATCGAATAATTCCTGAATCAGAGGCGAAATGTTCGAAAGTTAAGCTGACGAGGGATACCCTAGGTCATTAAAAAAAATGTTACAATAACTGTTGTAGATAAAATCTGGTAAGATAAGGCATATAAGATCCCACAAATTATGGAATTACAGTTTTGACTTGACTTAGTATTTCCTAATAGATACATCTACCTATGTTTCTATATTTCCTAATTTTAGCATAGATTGGAAAAGAAAGAGAATTTCTTTTTCTACAATGAGAATCATAAATCTAATGCCCTATGTAGAATATATAGTTATGTTATGATAAATTTTGCCATTGAGAAAATAAATTTTGTTTTACTAAACAACGCAGCAGATCTAGTGGTGCTTGTATGTTTTAATATTTTTAATTTTCCTCTTTTTTTCGGTTGAGGGTGAGTACTGATTTATGTTAGAAGAAAATTAATACAAAAAGTTGACATGGATTGCCTGAGTCATGAGTTGCGGGTCACACTTTTCTTAAGACAATAAATGCCCCTGCACCAAATTGGTGTTTACAATTAGGTTACCAACAATTTTGCCTCCAAGATAGATCAAGTCTAGATCCTTTGTATGTTTGACTACGGTTTGCAATGGCCAGACCAACCCTTGATCACCAATGGTCCACCTAAAACCTTGAAGATTAATGTTTAGACTAACCGAGGCAAGAATAGATTTGATGTGGAGTAAGCAAAGTCTTTATATAGAGTTGGAATTATTATGGAACTTATAGGCTTGAAGATACCTTTTATAAGATGAAGATACTCTTCAAAAGAGATATGTAAAGGAAGATATCCTTTCAAAAGAAATGTGGAAATTTTAGTTTTGAATATGATTATTGAGTCTCTTCTAAAAGTTTAAAGTTGCAAAGATGAAAAGGCATGACGGTTAACAATGGATATTAGGACAAAAAACTGCTACATGGCAGTTAAAACTTCCAAGATCAACTTTAGGCCTATAAAGTTCAACATGTTCTATTGGCCTAAGAATAGTTATTTTGAAAATTTTTAACATTTTATATATTGTGACCTGAGTCAAGTTTGAGGCTTTTCCATCCCTCTGCTATAACTTCATTATTTTCTAATGAGTTTTGATACAAAAATCATATGAGTCGCAATAAAGTTCTGTTTGGTGTAAGATCGGGTTTTGCCCAGTCTGCCCCACCCATTAATAACTACTATCGATATTTGACCTATATGTTCTAGAGTTAAACCCAATTGACCTGGTCTTATCATAGCCAGATTTGTTACCATCCTTGGTTGATAGTCTAAATTGAATTGGTCAAATTTGAGCAAAATTAATCTTGAAAGAGGATGTGGGTTCCGTTGACAATTAAAAAGATTGAAACGAATCCATCAAAATTGAATCAGATGTAATAATGTATTGCAAGAAGCTATTCTAACTAAACCACCTTAAACAGTGGTCAAAAGCTGAAAATGGGTCTTCTGACAACGAGCCTTCATTGAAGGCTACTCAATATAAGGATGAGAATCTTGTTTAACTATTTATCCTCCACATTCCACTCTTCGTTAGATTAACCTTGAAAATGGACTAAAGTAGTATAAACTTTGGCAAAAATTCCATGATAACTCTGTATTGCAAGTAAAGTTACTTTAATCAAACTTAAATACTAAGTGGGTGCTCGTTTAAAGGGATTTTTTTATGGTAATTTCATGTGTTAAGGAATTTCTAACACCAGGCCATTTAAAATGTTTTTTTTTCATCTTTTCAAATTCTCCTAATTTAACCATTCTAAATAAGTTAGGACGTACTGATGGATTCAGAAAACCTACTGGAAGAGAGCATCAAGTGTCCCTTAGATTACTAAAAAGTAGTCCAAGATAAAGGCATTTTATGTATTTAAAATTAAATACGTGAATTTGATAACATGATGAAAAAATATGGTTGATTGTTAATCAATGTGGAGATTTAGATTTTCAACAGACTAAAGGTGATTGTGTCTAAAAACCAAAAAACGAGCTAGGTCCTTGTCAATAATATTAGAGAAGGTGAGGGGCTATGTAAATCTCTCTTATTATTTCACCAGGACTTCTAGAGCTTCCTTCTCCAACTTTTCAAAATGGGATGATTGAAAATGCTGTTGGGTCCACTAACGATTTCACAAAAAGAGGGGCTTGAGATATTCACAACCTCTTACTAAGGCCACATGTTCAAATGGAGTTAGATAAGTCCACGCATCCCTACATCCATTCAACTAGATTCTATTGAGCCCTTAATAAAGTCTTTTTGATTTGCAAACTTTGCCAAGAGTGTCATATCCTGGAAGAAGGGATAGACGGCTTTATCGTTGAAGTTACGGTATCTTTGTCGAGAAAACGACAGCAGATGTGATGGAACAAACACGCGTTCTCTTGTGTGGAGGCATCTAGGGACCACATGGGGCTATCACCATCATTCAAACGTGGGCTAAGTCTATCAAAGATAATAAAGGCTTCTAGCTAGGATGACCCATATTTGGCTTTGTTGGCATGTTGCTCTAACCAGGTTGCGCTGAAATTGGATTGTGTGGAGACTATACTTTGCTGAGAATATCTCATAGTTATTTATGAAATTTATTTGGTAATATTATAAAAAAAATTTTCCAACGAATAAAAGCAAGAGAACTCTGAGATTTAAAATATAGGACTGATCTTTTAATGTTTGCGGCACTCTATGGTTGTAATACAAGGGACCTACTTACAGAGGTTATAATGTGATACTTACATTTAAAAATTAGGATATGGGGTCCATATTCATAGGATTTATAAGGTGGGCTTACCTTTATAGGAATTATAATATAGGCTCACCTTTTTAAAATGTAAATATGTGACCCATTTATAGAAATTAATCGTGATATATATATTTAGAAATTAGAATATGGGCCTATATTTATAGGATTTATAATGTGAGTCCACTTTTGTGATTGTAATGTGACCCACATTTAGAAATTACAAAGTGAAGCCACATTTTTTGTGATTTTCGTGTTGGACTCACATTAGAAATTACAATGTGGTGCCGACCTTAGAAATTAGAATAGATTATAATGGGGGGCCATCTTGTTTGTTTATTGTGAACACATGACGCACTTTAAAAAAAATACGTAGTACCTATCTTTAAAAATTAGAACTTGGGGCTACATTCATAAAATACACAATGTGGGTCCACATTTATAGGAATTACAATGTGACTCCATCTTTTATGATTGTAACCATATAACCCAACATTTAAGAATTATAAGGTGGGGCCACCCTTTGTGATTGCGACCATATAGTTTGTCTTTAGAAATTAGAATATGCGGTCTGCACTCGGGGATTTATAATGTGATCCTACTATTATCTCAAAGCAAAGGAAATGACTCCACTTTCTAATTTCTAAAGTTAGTCACATTGTAACAATCACAAAATGTGAGCCCATATTTTAATTCTTAATTTCTTATAGTGGTGGGACCACATTATAAATCCTTGAGTGTGGGTCCCATGTTCAAATTTATGAAGTGGATTATATGGTCACAATCACAAACGGTGGCTCCACTTTATAATTCTTAAAGGTATATTATATGGTCACAATTACAAAAGGTAAAGTCACATTGTAATTCCTCTGAACGTGGCTAACATTGTGAGTTTTATGAATATGGCCTCATAATTTCTAAATGTAAGTACCACATATTTTTTTAAGCGGGTCTCATGTTCACAATCAATAAACAAGATGGCCCCACATTGTAATCTATTCTAATTGCTAAAGGTGGGCACCACATTGTGAGTTCTAAATGTGGGGTCCAATATACAAAATCACAAAAAATGTGGCTCTACTTTGTAATTCCTAAATGTGGATCACATTATGATCACAAAAGTAGAGCCACATGATAAATCCTATAGATGTGGGCTCATATTTTAATTTCTAAAGGTGTGTATTATGCTGTAATTTCTAAAAACGGGTCCCTTATTTACATTTAAAACAAGGTAGGCCTACATTATTATTCCTATAAAGGTAGACCCACTTTATAAATCCTATGAATATGGCTCCCATGCCTTAATTTTTAAAGGTGGGTACAACATTCTAACTTCTACAACTAGGTCCCATATACGATGATAATAAAGTGTCGTAAACATTCAACGGTAGGTCCCACATTTTAAATTCTATAATTCCCTTGCTTCTATTAATTGGAGAATTTTTTTTTCTAATATTACCAAACAAGTTCCATATGACATATTATCAATAGAGTATTTTAATATAATGTTGTCAACCAAGTTCTACATAGTCTAATTTTTGAACAATCTAATCTCAGAGCAACCTAATCTGAGCACAAAATTGGAAAAAATTTTCAGAACAATGACAAACATGTCTTTATAATATGGGCTCATCATTTGTGATTATTACCATGTGACTTACCTTAGGAATTAGAAAGTGGAGTCACTTATTTTGAGATAAGGCAAGAGATAACTACTATGATAACAAGTTGTTTCTTGAAAAAAAACTTTTTTTTGTCCGAGTTTCTTATGACAGAGGATTAAGATTTTGAGATTCCTTCTCCCAAGGCCAAAATTTTAAATTGATTTGCATTTACCAAACATGTTTTTTGCAGTCTTATCTCGTGGGAACACGCAGAGAACATCCAAATGGCATGATGCCAAACGCACCCAAGGTTCAACCATCATCTCCCCCCTCTTTGCATATGTGGGTTTTATCACCTCGCATGTGAGTGTTGTGTTGTGTTTTCTCACACTTGCGAGTCCTCATTACCTTACATGTGTGAGTTGTGTGTGTCC